>OV281339.1:35780158-37030158 GCA_923062675.1 Marasmarcha lunaedactyla | reverse complement strand
CGCTTTACAAGGTCTGCGTTAGACCAGTCATGTCATATGCTTCGCCAGTCTTTGCCCACGCCAAACCCTCCGTCCTGCACAAGCTGCAGGTAGTTCAAAACCTCTTCTGTCGCAGGGCAACAAACGCACCTTGGTACGTGCGCAATGCGGACCTGCACAGAGATCTTGAACTACCTACAGTTCAACAGTACCTAAAAACACTCTCAGAATCGTTCTTCAAACGCGCCGAATCCCATCCCAATCCACTAGTTCGAAATTCAGTCTCTTATACTGCTCTTGTCTTAGATTCGGTATACAAAGTCGCTAGACCGAGAAACGCGCACACAAGCGAACGTACGCAATTAACTTTAGATCTCGAGGCCCTTCAGGCCGCAAATTCTAATTCTAACGTAAATTCTAATTCTAACGTAAATCTGAATTAATGCAAATTTAATTTATTTGTCAATTTTTAATGTTTATTATTTACTTTTCATTTTTTGAGCACCTTCAGTGCTATGTAAAACCCAGCGGGTGACCCCTTAAGGGCCCCGCTAGCGCGGCCTCTTTCTCCAATTGGCCGTCGCTCAGATGAAGGCTGAGTGGCAAAAATGCACGAGCCGACAGGGGGTTTTTAGTGGGTATGGTTCTGGTAGGCATCGGGACGAGTCCCACATAACTTTGGAATCGCGCCAGAGTATGCGTCAGAGCATTTTTATCCTCCTGCCCTTCCCGCGGAGGGGAACAAAAAAAAAAAAAAGTTATAAGAACCTAGATATAGGTATATTTTGAATGCTATTTTGATAACATTGATTTATGGTTGAATTGATGATATTTGTGTTTAATAAAGTCTTAAGAGATTTCATTGATAGATAAACGTAATATGAGAAGCTTTATGTATGTCTTAGATATAAATTAAACCTAGGTTATTTATCAAATACTGATTTATTTAGATTTGTCATAATTGTGGTAATTTTATGGTTATTTCATATCATATTAGGTAGACATTGGTATATAACGTTATTGTGTATATGTTCATATAATAAAGTACTTATTTGAAGTAATAAATGACGTAATATGGTTAGAGATTTTCTCGTTGTATAACCACGTAGTTATAGGGTTTATTGTTTTGGTTTTGAATAATAATGTGTATCTTTTATTGAAATGTAATAGTTATTTCCATAGTGTTTTACGTATTTGAAGAGAATAACGAGAAAACCTTTGTTGTTGTATATGTTTCTAGTTGGTAGTTATATCTTGTTTGATTATGTTAAAAACTAATTGTAATAAGAATGTTTGCACATTTTAATAATGTAAAATGATAAAATTATGTTTGTAACCTTTTCGCCTTAGGTACAATGTTAGGCTAAGTAAGTAGTCTGCCTGCGCAAACGGTATTTTGAGATAGTCTTTGTTCTAGAAAGATTTTGGTTTTTAATTTTATCAAATTTATATTTATGTAAACAGATAGGAATTGTTTCGCACTATTATTATTTGAATGTAATATTGTAATAGTTTTGCCGGATAGTTTAAAAGATAATTCGATGTAAAAGTTAGAATCAAAGTAAAACCTAAGTGTTATTAAGAGCAAATTGAGCAAACGCGCCAGCCAATCAGAGTGCTGGAATTATTTAAGGCGAAATTCGTATATAAGACGTACGCCGAGCTACGGTCTTCAGTCTCGGTCTGCGTGCGTTCTCGAGCGCACGTCGATCGCAGACGCCTTCCCGCTCTTTTAGCCCCCGCGCTAATTGAGCACCCAAATTTCATAGTTGTTTACCGTACTAAGTTTCTAACGCCGTTTTCACGGCGGACAGTGGCTCGTTAACCGTACTTCTAATAAGTTTCTAACGCCGTTTTCACGGTGAATAGTGGCTTGTTAACCGTACTTCGTGGAACGTGAGCTTCGTCGACGGGAATTCGTTGTTCCAGGACTTCAAGTGCCGTGTTCGAGTAAGTTATCCGCGTCGTTCTCAACCGCACTACTGCGTGTAGGGTGGCTTTAGGAAGTTAGTCATCGTTGTTAGGTTCATATATTGTCCCTCCCCAACCCCTCCGCAATGGCTTCCCTAAGCTATGATGAGATTAGGAAGAAGTTAGCTGATAGTATCGGTGCTGAAGGCATATATATAAATGCTGACAAGTTCCGTTTCCTTGATTCTCTTATCCCGCATATCATGGCGTTAACTCCACCAATGGCCCCTCAGGCCACCCCAGTCCCCCAGACCTCTCAGGTCTTAGGCCCTCCCGCGTCCCCTTCCTCCAGTGACATGGAGTGCGAAGAAATCGCCCCTCCGCGCCGCAAGCGCGCACCCGCGACCGAGTCATCCTCGGATGCCACCCCAACTGGCCCTGATGAGCCTCCCTCTTTCACCCTTGTTAAGAAGCGCTCTAAGAAGCGCTCGAAACAAGACCCGGCGCCCGTCCCTACACCCCCTGCGGCGTCTTCAACGCCAGCTGCCCCGGTGTCTTCAACACCCGCTCCGGCCCCGACTTCTGTCAAGGCCAAGGTCCCACCACCCATTTTCCTTCGGGAAAAGGGTAAATGGACTGAGGTCTCGACATTGTGCAATGAGCACAAGATCCTTTACACCCGAGCGGTAAACTCGGGTGAATCTATTAAAATCACTGTCTCGTCGATAGACGGTTTCCGAGCTTTGACTAAGCTCCTCACCGATAAGCAATATGCTTATCACACTTATGCTCTGTCAGAAGAGCGTAAGATCAGAGCGGTACTCAGGGGAGTCCCGTTCGAATTATCGAACGAGGGTATCCTGGAGGATCTGCAGTCCCAAGGCTTCCCGGCACTCGCGGTGCATAAAATGCACAGCAAGTACGTGAGACAACACCCTCTCGCTTTGGTGGTTCTCGCCAACGTCCCCAAGTCCAGGGAGATCCTCAAAGGGGTTAGCACTATATGCGGCCTCTCTGGGATCTCGATCGAGGCGCCTCATCGCCGCGGTCATCCCGGCCAGTGCCATCGGTGCCAGTTGTACGGGCACGCGGCGGCCAACTGCCGCGCACCGCCCAGGTTCGTCAAGTGCCTGGTCCCGCACTTCACTAAGGAGTGCAATCGCACTCCTGAAACTCCCTCTCCTCCCGATTGCGTGCTTTGTGGCCAGTCCGGCCACACCGCAAATTACAGGGGCTGCCCTCGTGCACCCCGTTGTATGCGCTCCAATTTCAAAAGGGCGGCACCCAAACAGGCCCCGCGCCTTTCTCAAGAAAACTTTCCGCCGCTGCGTAGCCGGGTTCCTCCGGCTGCAAAGCCTACACAGTCTAGGCCTGCCCCAGAAAACTGGAGGCAGCGCCCCGCATCGAATCCCATCCCGGCTCCTCGCCCATACAAACCCACTCCTCAATTCTCCGTAGCAGACGATATGCGTATCGTCTGCGACGCTATGAAAAATATCGATGTTAGTGAAATCGCAGTCTTAGCCCGTAAACTTAGGGCTTCACGTACTCCGACAGAGCGTTTGCTAGCTCTGGCGGAGCATAGTTCCCTTCTCAATTCATTATAGGTTCATTTAAATGAATTGATCCCTAAATCATGCTTCGGCCGACCTCTGCCCAGCCCCGGCTTCACCGGAGGCTGCCCAAAACGGCCACCAACTCATGTCCCTTAGAGCACCTTCAGTGCAACTTTCACTACAGGCGGAAGACCCGCTAGCGGGTCTCCGCCAGCGCGCCCAACTTCCCGACGGGTGTCGCTTCCGATGAAGGCTAACGGTAATAACTACAGCCAACAGGTGGTTTTTAGTGGGTAGGTGCCATTCTGGTGAGACCCACATAACCCCCCCGCAGAGGAATTTACCTTCGGGCAGGTATGCATGACGCATCTTCCACCTCCC
The DNA here is from genome assembly GCA_923062675.1 of Marasmarcha lunaedactyla. NCBI lineage: Eukaryota > Metazoa > Arthropoda > Insecta > Lepidoptera > Pterophoridae > Marasmarcha > Marasmarcha lunaedactyla. Next base: position 37,026,331 of record OV281339.1, on the reverse strand, counting down.
TCCCGCGAGGGTGCCTCGGCAGCAAAAAAAAAAAAAAAACTACGGTCTTCGGAGTGCACAAGATGCACTCCAACTGCGGTTGGCGGTTTCCGTTAGCATTATTCATTTTATCTAATACTCCCAACTCGAGGGAGATCTTCCAAGAGGTTCCACTGCAAAGAGGGTCGTGCCTAAACCAGCGCCGCCACTCACTCTCCGCGAGGCAACGCGGCTCTCCGGAGAGCCAAGAAATATCCCACGCCCGCCTATAGATTAGCTGCGAATCAGCTACAAAGTAAAGTTAGGTCTTGCCTCGCGGAACTCCGAGACGCTCAGATGAACGATCTCATGGCGAATATCTCTCCGTCCAACCAAGCGTACTATAGAATGGCCCGAGCCTTACGCGTAGACACCGCCTCTCACGTTCCTCCTCTCACTCGTCCCGATGGCACTACTGCCTTCGAAGTCGAAGAGAAACCCGAATGCTTCGCTGACAGCGTTGCCGCACAATGCTCGCCCAGCACGCAACCTGCTGATCCCTCACACATCCAGGCGATGGTCACACATCAAGTCCTTCGCAGAGACTCTCTCCCCATCACCGCCGACCCCGTCACAGTCTCTAATGACGAAATCTCGCTTCTCATTAGAAATCAAAAGTCCAAAAAGGCTCCGGGTGTGGATGGAATTTCCAACCACGCACTTAAGCACCTGCCTCCACAGGTGCTTACTTTGTTAGCTGTTATATTCAATGCCTGCTTCGACCATAGCTACTTTCCAAAAGCTTGGAAAGAAGCGACAATCATAGGCATTCCCAAGCCGGGTAAACCTCTGAATATCCCGGCTAATCACAGACCCATCAGCCTCCTCAAGGCCATGTCTAAACTTCTAGAGAGAGTCATACTCGCTCGAATGCGGAACCATCTGTTTTCGACGGATGGCGATCCCCTCATCATTCCCCATCAGTTCGGCTTTCGCGTTAAGCACTCCTGTCCTCAGCAAGTCCATCGAATCGTCGTGTTCATACTTGACGGTTTCTATCCGCGTCGTTATAAAACAGTCGCAGTTTTCTTTGAGGTAGCCAAGGCTTTCGATAAAGTCTGGCACAGCGGTCTCGTTTATAAACTCTACAAAATAGGCTTACCGGATCGCCTAGTCAGGTTAATCACGTCGTTTCTTAAAAACCGTACGTTTCGATTTAAACATGAAGGCACGTTTTCCGCGCCTCGTTCCATAAAGGCTGGAGTCCCTCAAGGCTCAGTCCTCGCCCCTCTGCTGTACACCGTGTACATCCAACGACATTCCCATCCCGCCGAAAGGTCATCTTTGCCGACGACCCGCACTCTATACCAAAGGCCACAGTGTTCGCACCTTGTAACCAGACTCCAAAAGGCCGTAAACGCCCTTGGTGTATGGTTTCAAAAATGGCGCATCGATGTGAACCCTGAAAAGAGTTCTGCGATGCGCTTCGACCACGCCGTCGTCCCTCTGGCGATCCCCACGTTCAGGGCATTCTCATCCCCTGGAAGCGCAGTACTAAATACTTAGGCGTCACGTTAGATCCGACGCTTTCTTTCAAGCCACACGTCGAAAGAGTTTCAAAACTCGCCCGTCACTACTTAGGCCGCCTAGATAGCATGTTAGGTAGAAAAGGTAAAATGTCTTTCAAAAACAAACGTACACTTTACAAGGTCTGCGTTAGACCCGTCATGACATATGCCTCGCCAATCTTTGCCCACGCCAAACCCTCCCTCCTGCACAAACTGCAGGTAGTTCAAAAACTCTTTTGCCGCAGGGCCACAAACGCACCGTGGTACGTGCGTAACGCGGACTTGCATAGAGATCTTGAACTGCCTACAGTACAACAACACCTCAAAACACTCTCTGAAGCGTTCTTCAAACGCTCCGAAACCCATCCCAATCCTCTAGTTCGTGATTCAGTCTCATATACTACTCCTGTCTTAGATTCGAAGTTCAAAGTCGTTAGGCCTAGGAATGCGCAAGCGTACTCATCCACCAGACTGTCAGCCGATCTCGAAGCCCTTCTGGCCGCAAATTCAAATTCTAACGTAAATTCTAATTCTAACGTAAATCCTAATTCGAACGTTAATCCGAATTAATACAATTTTATTTTGCAATTTTTTTTTTTTTAATTATATACTTTTCATTTTGAGCAACTTCAGTGCGATGTATTCACCTTCAGTGCTTTGAGCACCTTCAGTGCTATGTAAATTGCAGCGGGTGACCCCTTCTGGGCCCATCTAGCGCGGCCTCTTTCTCCAATTGGCCGTCGCTCAGATGAAGGCTGAGTGGCAAAAAATTGCACGAGCCGACAGGAGGTTTTTAGTGGGTAGTGGTTCTGGTAGGCGTCGGAACGAGCCCCACATAACCTGGATCGAGGGCGCCAGTGTATGCGTCAGAGCATTTTTTATTCTCCTGCCTTTCCCGTGGAGGGGAACAAAAAAAAACGGAAGTCAGTTCGGTGCCCACAAGCGAAAAAGTAACTTCAAGGAAGAAAGAAACAGTTCAGTGCCTGCAGCGAAGAAAACATCATCTAATTAGAAGAAAGAAGCAGTCCAATAAGAAGAAAAGTTTAGAAGATTCCAGTTAGAAGAAAGAAAGTGCCTCGGTGAATCCGGAGGCCAGTGAAGACCCAAGAAGACGTAAGCGCTGTTCGGTGAATCTGGAAGCCAGTGAAGAGGTCCGAAGAAAGAAGCTGAACTCCAGGAACAATTGCGGTTCACAGGGTTATTTATAAGGCTTTATTTGTAACCGCAATAAACGTTCCTACTTTGAAGACGTGTTGTTTTCACTACGCTCCAACCTGCACTCGATCAAGTCAGGTGTCACTCCGTGGTTCGTCAGGTAGTGGTGTCTTCGGGGCGACGTAGGGTACTAGGACATATTCCCAGCCGGCGCAAATAAAATTGGTATAGACTGTGTCCGGGATCCTAACCTGGTCCTGCTTCGAGTTAGACCTTGGGTCCTAACAGTCTCCTGGTCTTTCGCGAAGTCTGACTCGGGGTTGATTCTGTTTATCAGTTTCCCCCACAACTTTTTTTCGGGAGTCCGTCTCGTATACCAATCATAGATTCGAAACTCAAAGTCGCTAGACCGAGAAACGCGCACATGAACGTAGCCACTCAACTGTCACTTGATCTCCAAGCTCATCAGGCCGCAAATTTTAATTCAAACTTTAATTCGAACTAATTAAATTTTTTTTCATTTTGAGCAACAGTCGCTTTTGTTTGTTTCTCAGTCGCTCATGACAGATTTTCGTAAAAATTTCAATTTGATTACTATCCCCATCACTTCAAAATAAACGATTCTAACTATTTCTTATATTGGGTAATACATTTTTAGGTTTTATTACGTACAGATTAAATTGTATCATCAACGAGAAGTGGTCAGACCAGTAGGTATCTTACAATACATTCGCATCAATAACAGTCTATATCGCCGCCTCCGTCGTGATGCAATGGTCAAGCCATCGGCGAGTGCCGTGGGCATCGCTAACAAACTTGTAGGTATCAGCCGGCAATAGTTCCAAATCTACACACGAACCAAAACTGATCACAACAAAAAATAACTAGTTCATAAGCAAATAGTTCACCAGGGTTCGCGTTGAAGTCTCCCAAAATGAACACCGTCTCCACGCTAGTGGCTTCCATTATAGCAGTCACCTCACTCAAATGTCCTTAGAATCCACTAAATTTACAATGCATACCGTAGGCATGTACACTGAGAACACAATAAAGCAGTTGTCTTGCATTTCCACTTTAATTGCCGGTAGCCGCATACTATTATACTCGACAACCGACACTTTATTGAACGCAGATTACCTCCACAGTATCGCCACGCCTTCGTAAGGTCTGCCTCGTAAGGGCCCCACTGAAGTATCCACAGCTGACGTCTCTGTGTATATAAACTTTATGTATACTTCCCAAGAATGACAAGTCATATGCCAGAAGCCACGTCTCCTGTAGTGCCAAAATGTAAGCATTTGTACAAATCCTTCTCACATAATCAGCTGATCGTATAATATCCCGATCCCGGCAAGTCTTAATTTTTTAGAGATTAAAACAAAACTTTTGTGTGGGTCTCGGAAGGGATGGGTCCTTTATTTGTCTTCGAATTAAGTGACTCATATAATAGCGATTGAACTTCACTCGGAAGTTCGTTTAATCATCTATTATATTTCGTCGCTTCATTCTTCAGATAGTATATAATTAAACAGGATTACTTTTAGAGACAAATTTTTGTTTTCTTTTGTCTTTACAAATTATAATTGATTTAAATACGTTTATTCATTAAATTCCTTACTTAAGTACATAATTTAAGAATCCAGTAACCTTTAGGCATTTGTTATACTCTTGGTTATTGCCAAATTAATGAAATCAATAAACAGAGCAATTTAATTTTTATTAATCTTTTTATAGGAAGATATTGGGTGGTTTGTACCTTTGTTGAGCACGCACATGGCAAAATCGTTTAGTGGGTCTAATATAGGTTTATGATAAATTTTTGTAAAGGCCTGAGAGTTTTAGGTCCACCCAGCCGTTTCTCGGATAACTTACACTGAGCACGTGCCGCGAGCTGTGTGCGCTGAATACACTCATGTCAACGCCGCTCGTACCTAGCGTCTGCTTTATCCACCAACTTAGCGTCTGACTCGACGTGGCTCTGTGAGGGGCCTTTTATGTTACAAACAAGAATCCCGAGTTCAAAGCTTTAATATTCTTCGTCACTAAAAATATTATCTTGAAGTCGATACAGGACATAATATCCTTATGTTATTTTTACAGATTGGCAACGATAACATAGGTTGTTTACGATTTGGAGCTGTGGTTTAAATGATGTATATTATGATTATGTGTACGGATTCAAAAACTATATTTTCTAATTTAATGTCTGGACAGTATGTCGGTGCATACGGCTAACGATGTAACTGTAACTTTTCAGTATTTTTTTCTAAAGTTAAAGTAATATAAGGATATCACAGAAAAAGCAGATTCAGAACTAATTTGGTTCCCAAGAAAATGTGTACTTCGATTTAGTTGGTTTCATTTTATAAGATTCTTGTAAAATGTGCCTCATCATTTACTTATTTATTTATTCATTTATTAATCAAACTTACATGCCTAATGCGATATTGTAGAACATTTTTGAAAAAACAAACAGATAACACCTTCCATCAGTTTAATTATTATAACAAAGATAACAATAAACAGCCCTTGTGAACTCCCTCAGTGTGCACTAAAACAGATCTATGTGTTTTTTTTTTTTTTGGTTCCCCTCCACGGGAAGGGCAGGAGGACATAAAAAATGCTCTGACGCATACTCCGCGCGCGCGATCGGAGTTATGTGGGACTCGTCCCGACGCCTACCAGAACCATACCCACTAAAAAACCCCCTGTCGGCTCGTGCATTTTTGCCACTCAGCCTTCATCTGAGCGACGGCCAATTGGAGAAAGAGGCCGCGCCAGCGGGGCCCTTAAGGGGTCACCCGCTGAGATTCACATAGCACTGAAGGTGCTCAAAAATGAAAAGTAAAAATAAAAACATTAAAAATTGAAAAATAAAAATTGCATTAATTCGGATTTACGTTAGAATTAGAATTTACGTTAGAATTAGGATTTGCGGCCTGAAGGGCCTCGAGAGCTAAAGTTAACTGCGTAGGTTCGCCCGTGTGCGCGTTTCTCGGCCTAGCGACTTTGAACTTCGAATCTAACAAAGGAGCAGTATATGAGACTGAATCTAGAACAAGATGATTGGGATGGGTTTCGGCGCGTTTGAAGAACGATTCTGAGAGTGTTTTGAGGTGCTGTTGCACTGTAGGTAGTTAAGATCTCTGTGCAGGTCCGCGTTGCGCACATACCAAGGTGCGTCTGTGGCCCTGCGGCAGAAGAGATTTTGAACTACCTGCAGCTTATACAGGACGGAGGGATTGGCGTGGGCAAAGAATGGCGAAGCATATGACATGACGGGTCTAACGCAGACCTTGTAAAGCGTACATTTATTTCTAAAAGACATTTTACTTTTTCTACCTATCATACTATTTAAGCGGCTTAAATAGAAACGCGCGAGTTTCGTTACTCTATCGACGTGTGGCTTAAAAGAAAGCGTCTGATCTAAGGTGACGCCTAAGTATTTGATACTGCGCTTCCAGGGGATGGGAATACCTAACATTCGAATGTGGGGATCGTTGCGGAGATTACGACGTTTGTGGTCGAATAGAATGGCAGAACTCTTTTCTGGGTTGACATCGATACGCCATTTTTGAAACCAAACACCGAGGGCGTTTACGGCCTTTTGGAGTCTGGTGATGTTATACGGGATCCTTTTACCTTTAGTGTAAAGGGCGGTATCGTCTGCAAAGAGGGTGAGTTCGACGCCTTTCGGCGGGATGGGCATGTCATTAGTGTACACGGTGTACAGCAGAGGGGCGAGGACTGAGCCTTGCGGGACTCCAGCCTTTATGGGACGAGGCGCGGAGAGCGTGCCTTCATGTTTGAATCGAAACGTACGGTCTTTAAGAAACGACGCGATTAATCTGACTAGGCGAACCGGTAAGCCTATTTTATAGAGTTTAAAAACGAGGCCGCTGTGCCAGACTTTGTCGAATGCCTTGGCTACGTCAAAGAGAACCGCGATTGATTTTTTACGATGCGGATAGAATCCTTCGAGAATGTACTCGACGATTCGATGGACTTGCTGAGAGCAGGAGTGCTTAGCGCGAAAGCCGAACTGGTGGGGAATAATGAGAGGGTCGCCATCCGTTGGAAACAGATGGTTCCGCATTCGAGAGAGTATGACTCTTTCGAGAAGTTTAGACATTGCCTTGAGGAGGCTGATGGGTCTGTGATTAGCCGGGATGTTCAGAGGTTTACCCGGCTTGGGAATGCCTATGACTGTCGCTTCTTTCCAGGCTTTTGGAAAGTAGCTATGGTCGAAGCAGGCATTGAAGATGATAGCTAACAAGGTAAGCACCTGCTGTGGCAGGTGTTTAAGTGCGTGGTTGGAAATTCCATCCGCACCCGGAGCCTTTTTGGAATTTTGCTTTCTAATGAGAAGCAAGATTTCATCATTAGAGACTGTGACGGGGTCGTCGGAGATAGGGAGAGATTCTCTGCGGAGAACTTCGTCCTCCACCGCCTGGATGTGGGAGGGATCCGCGGGTTGCGTGCTGGGCGAACATTGTGCCGCTATGCTGTCGGCGAAGCATTCGGCTTTCTCTTCGACTTCGAAGGCAATGGTGCCGTCGGGACGAGTGAGAGGAGGAACGTGAGAGGCGGTGTCTTCGCGTAAAGCTCGGGCCATTCGATAATACGCTTGGTGGGACGGGGAGATATTTTCCATGAGATCGTTAAACTGAGTGTCACGGAGTTCCGCGAGGCGAGACCTAACTTTACGTTGAAGCTGATTCGTAGCTGTTCTATATGCGGGCGTGGGATATTTCTTGGCTCTCCGGAGAGCCGCGTTCTTAGCTTTAATGAGATTGCTAACGGCTAAGGGAAGCGCGGGTTTGCCTTGCTTAGCAATGATTACGTTGTCGCTGATGGCTGAGTTGATAGCATCAGTGAGATTATCGACTATCGAATCTATTTTAATCGGGCTGTCTAATTGGTCGGGCGAAATCGCGAGCGGAGAGTTCGGTGCCTCTAAGGCTGGTGCTAACGTATTTTCAAAGCCTGTCCAGTTGGTAAAGGTCTTAGGAGATGTGACGTTATCGTTAGGCCTAGCACAAAGGAGACGGGGCGATGGTCGGAGCCTAGGTCATCGAGCGGTTCGATGGACCTGAGATCAAGATTGATTCGCTAAATAATTGCAAAGTCGAGGATGTCAGGAGAATAGGTCGGGTTGTTGGGATAGTGAGTGGGAGTGATGGGGGATATGACGTCTAAGTCAAGGGAGTTAGTGATGTCGAGGAGAGCGATACCGCTGGTGTTGGTCGATAGGCACGGCACGTCCAGTCAGTATGTTTGGAGTTAAAGTCTCCGAACATAATGACTGAATGGCCGAGGGCGAGAATGGCCTCAAAGTCGCTGCGGATTGGTCTGGTACCACTAGGTATGTAGATTGAAGCTATGATAATGGTCGGATGACCAGTCATAGCCAATCTACACACAGTGGCCTCCATGTTGAGGAGAGGAGGGGTAGGGAGAGGACAGCAATGGAAGCCTCTTTTGTAATATATAGCGGTGCCGCCGTAACCGTCGGAGTTGGGCCTATCGTTGCGAGTAAACGCGTACTTAGGAATAGCGTATCCCCTGGAGCGGTTTGGAGTAAGCCATGTCTCCTGGAAAAGGAATAAGGCAGGTTCTTTGTTCTGAAGGAACAGTTTAATCTCGGGAAGGTTAGTGCTAAGGCTACGAGCGTTAAAAGATACTAGGGATAAGCCCTTGGGTTTAATACGACTGGACGCGGGATTCGCGGGTCTAGACATTATAATTTACTTATTTACGACTTTATACGAAAATAAAAACAAAAAAAAAAAAAAATTACAGCGAACTTAGGAGCGAGTGATGCTCGGCTAACGCGAATAAACGCTCTTGAGGAGAGCGGGCGGCTCGCAGTTTGCGTGCGAGTACGGAAATTTCGTTAATATCGACGTTTTGAATAACGTCGAACACGGTCTTCATATCCTCAGCCAACGACGACTGAGGTACGGATAATGGAGCGGGACGCGGCCCTACGGAAGCTACGGGAGCTGGGATGGGTCGGGAAGGTGCAGGCGGGACGGCCGGACGCTGCCTCCAAGACAGAACCGGAGTAGGCGTCGGCTGAACGGGCTTTGCTTCCGGGGGACCCCGGTTGCGCAGCGGCGGGAAGTTAGCAGGAGTGAGCGGCGGCGCCGGTTTAGGCGCGACCCTCTTGACGGTGGAGCGCGGAGCGCGCGGGCAACCCCTGTAGTTAGCTGTGTGGCCGGACTGGCCGCACAGCACACAGGCAGGGGGGGAAGTGGATTCAGGAGTGCGAGTGCACTCCTTTGTGAAATGTGGATCCAGGCACTTAACGCACCTGGGGGGAGCTGAGCAGTTAGCCACTGCGTGGCCATATAGCTGGCAGCGGTGGCACTGCCCAGGGTGACCGCGGGGGTTGGGACGCTCGACAGAGATGTTCGAGAGTCAGCAGATTGTGCGAGCCTCTTTGAAAATCTCCTTCGAGTTGGGAGTATTTGACAGGATTACTAAAGCTAAAGGAAAACGCCTACCGCGGTTTGCTGTGACCGGGAAACCCTGAGACTTAAAGTCCTCGAGAATGTCTTCGTTACTGAGTTCGAACGGGACGCCCCGTAGTACTGCGCGGATCTTACGCTCCTCCGGGAGGGCGTAGGTGTGATACGCGATTTAGTTTAATCCGAGTAACCTGGTAAACGCGCGGAAGTCGTCGACGGTCGCTACTTGGATTTTGATTGTATCGCCAGCGTTGGCGGCTTTTAAGTAATTAATTTTGTGCTCTTTGCACAAGTTAGAAACCGCGGTCCAGCGCGCTTTTTCACGCAGGAATACGGGTGGAGGGAGCTGAGGCTTCGGCGGGACGGGAGCGCAGCGCGTCGCTGGCTTCGATGTGACCGACGGAGACGCGGTTACTACGAGCGATTTTAACGGCGCGGGGGGTGGTGTTGAAGACACCGGGGAGGGCTCGGGTATTGAAGATACCGAAGCTTTCTTAGAGCGCTTGGCGACAAGTTGAAACTCGGGCTCAGGAGAGCTGGTTAAGGTGACGGCATCTGACGACGTATCAGACGCGGGTTCGGAGTCGCTCCCGGGAGCGGTACGCTTGCGACGCGACGCGTGAGAGGATGCGACCGATTCGCAGTCCATCTCGGACGAGGCGGGAGACGAGGAAGAGCTGTAGACCTGAGGGGTCTCGACGTTGGAGGCCTGAGGGGCCGGGTTTGAGGCCTGAGGGGCCGGGATTGAGGCCTGAGGGGCCGGGGTTGAGGCCTGAGGGGCCGGGGTTGAAGCCTGAGGGGCCGGGGTTGAGGCCTGAGGGGCCGGGGACGCGTTTGATGCCTGCAAGGCCTGCGTTATGATGTCATTCGGGATGTAGACGCCTACCGCAGCAAGTGCCTGGGTGAACGCGTTAATAACGCTAAGCGGATCCATAAGGGAGAGTTGGGACAGTAATATTAATAAATATAAGTATAATAAAAGATGCCTAGTTTCTAAAAACCTAGCAAAATCCTAGCGGCTAACCTCCCTACCAGCGGTAGGGGGGCTGGGGAGAAAAACTTAAAATTAACAGTAGTACGCCGAAGGCCGCTACCTAGAAACCTAAAAAAGGGTACGCAGGTAAAGAGTTGACCACGTTAGGCAATGACACACGAAAACACACAGATATGATAAAAATAAATATGAAAAATAGAAGAAAAATAAATAAAATAGAGAAGAGAAAAAAAATAAAATAAAAAGGACTGGTTCTTTGTAGTCTTTAGGTATTTTCATATTAACCTCCTTCACAGTTACTTTGAGGCTAGTACGGCGCTGGATGTACTCGAAAATATCTCCACATGAAGAGTTTTTGGATACATTATAAATGCATAATAGCACAGACGACACCGCAGCCCTAAATTTCGAATTTGTAGCTACCGATGCCTTCCCACTATTTCCTATGAATTGGTTTCTCAATCGTCTTCTCTGCACAGTTTTCCATTCACCACTCTGAACATTTTGTTTCCACTGTCCTCCTCATAATTTATCTGATATCAGTTGTTTATGAATAACACTGTTATCCGTTATCAATTGGGTAACAATACGACCGGTCGATAACTCACGCGCAGTCAACTCAACAGTTGTCCGCCCACCACCTGACAACACTCCGCCCGTTGTTTGTCTCTCTCTGTCTCCTCGCTCTTCATCAGCATTACTCGAACCGTTACACGATTTATTTTCAAAGCACTGGCTCTTTGTACCCTCACATACTGATTGATCGTGAGGCCCATTATTTTTTAAAGATGACTGTTAATTTGACTGATTCACGGAAGGTTCTGGTAATAATCCTATGGTCATACTCAAAAGTTTCCATTAACCCTGCACCCCTCTTGTGCTGTATGTTACATACATTCCAGCTTTTTTTTCAGTGTTTACTAGTTTAGCATTATCAAATTCAGCCTGGAGCTGTTGAAACTGCTTCATCGTAACGTAGTTCTCGGATATGATTCCTAATTGTTTTTTTTAATAGTGTTATGTCCTTTGAAAGCCTTGTGACATCCACATGATCAAATAATACCGGCGGCAACTTTTCAAGATCGCGCGCCACAAACACTGGCAGCTCTTCAGGTCTAGTACTTCTGATGAGGTTGAAAATATCATCAACATCTCGTAGCAATTTACCGCTTCTCTTCCTTATTTTCTTACGTATGGCCGACGGCACAGAGTCAAATAATGAATTCTTTGCCATCACTATATCTTCTTCCGAAAAATCCGTTACACAGATACGACTGATGCTCTCCTTATCCATAACTTGCATTTTGTTAGCTATAAAAGCTAACACTCCACTTATTACAATATTATAATTGCAACATTTTACCACTTTCGAAGACATTTTAGAATACGCGAACTAATTCATGACACGGATCGACGACAACGCATACGTGCACACAGGTATGGGCGCGCATCGCTACTGATTGATGAACATGTTTCATATGAATCATATAGAACACGTTTCTAACATAGTTACAAAATCGTACAATAATCTGCGCTTTGTATTAAGGCGTATATGTTCATAATATCGACAGTTACCACATCGATGGTCGCTGTATCGAAAACGTTCCTTCGACGGTTTAATGTATCGATCCAAATCGATGGTACGCTATATCGACAGTACCTACACCAAATCGATGGTACGCTACATCGAGCGATTTAATAGCAAAAACATCATGTAACAACATATGTTAAGTGGCTAAGATAGTATCGTTCAGACGCTCTTAAATTGTGGCTGAGCTAGCTGAAGCTAAATAATGTATTTTCACATTAAATCGTTCGTACTTCATTATTTATGTAATTTTTAGTGTCTTTTCAAGTAAAAAATCTATTGTTTTTTATGATTTTTATTTTTATAACATAAATTAATAATATTGCGAGTACTGTATAATACATAGTACAGACTAAAATGCCTAAGCAACTAAACTTTTTATAAACATAATGAAAAAATTAATTTATTGTAAAACAAATTGGATAACTTAATACAAATAGTGGCCGCCTCTGTTGTTGAGAATTTGCTGACACCGATTATTCATAGAATCTATGAGACTGTTAATTTAATCCTGTGGCAATTACTCCCAATAAAATTTTTGTAAGTCCAACCAAGTCCTCTACACGCCTCTGAAACATGTCCCATGCATGCTAATAAATGATTTCCAACACTCACACCACACAAAGAAAACGCATTAAAATTCGAAAACATGCATCAGCTTTAAATTTATTGAAAAAACAAATGATAGTCGAAAGTTTTTTTTTAAAAGCAGCCAGTATGTCATCTGGAACAAAAAAGTTTACTTTAGTACTACCTACATACTTGGTAATAAAAGATATAAAAATTGGTTAATAAATTTGATATAATGTGTGTTGCTTGGACTTTTTTGATGTGTGTACTAAGTTCCCTACTGGCAAGTGACAGACAGTTATAAACACACACACGCACACATACACACACAAGCACAAACACATACATACATACAACACAACCTTTACACTAAACACACTCATGGTGTTAATATTGTTTTGTTTTATTTAAACCTGCCAGATTCTATTATGGTTTAATTAAATTTTTTTTGTAAAAAACAAAATTTGTCTATAAGTGGCCGTCAGTATTTTCACAATTGTAATTCTATTTATTGTAATCCTTTTTTAATTAAAAAATATCTAAATGCTGTGGATTTTGTAATAAATAAATAGTTAAATACATTGAATTTTAGTCTAAGGCCCTTTTGTATCGTTTTATCCCATCTTAGTATGAAAGACATGCGTTGCCTGAAGTAATTTTGATTATTATTATTAAATAGTCATTTTAAATACGTAAATACAAGTGTTTTATTTTATTTTAAACCATTAAAGTAATTAAAACCGTGTTCAGTCGCATCGATCACGTGCTCCTCCTCGCGCGCCTCGTGCATGGGTAGCATAGCAGGTAGTCTTCATACAAAAAAAAACTAGGAATTATGTCTATGGTTAGAACTTTTTGATGCAGACAGCTCCGTTGCTCCTTTTTAAGCGAACAATTGTCGTATGTCACTTCAATGTGAATGTAGCCGTAGTACATGTTCCTTGATGTTGAATGATAACACAATGTTCCATCAACGATGTACGGTTTTCGGTTATCTTTCAATGTTTTAATTATGTTAAAACTACTCTTATTATATTAATACTTGAAATTGGCAGAAATAGTTATTGTATAGAAACTACAGCTGATTGCCATAAAACGCAAAACTTCATTTAATTTTCAATCAATCAGCTAGATCTGCTATTTCGGTTTCAATGTTTGACGAGTGAAGAGTTTGCATTGATCAATTTCCCTAACATAACCTCTCAATTCCCAAATATAGTAATTAATTTGCGTTTATGGTGCTTCACAATGGGGAACTGGGATCGGACTTAACATTGGTTACCGTACCGTGTCTGTGTGCTAATAGTGTTATCTTGTTAGGTTTAAGTGTGGTAGAACTTCGTAAATTGTTTGTAAGCCACAAACATTTTGAGAAGAAATGTTTTCTGGGTTACTCAATAAGAATAACGATGTTTAGTTGGTGTAACATAATGAACAGAATATTAAAAGGTACTAATGTATCGCGTCTAGAAAATAAAAGTTTGCCTCCCATGCAATACAAACAAAGCAGATAAAAATATAAAACAAAGTTTAGAAATAAAAAAATTCCTGAATATACAATTTTATTTATTTTACCTTCTGTATCTTTTAGATTGTTAAAATATCTTGTAGAAAAGAAGAGGGACTTTCGCGCTGCCACAATGGCACTACGCCAAAATCCATGCAGGCATTTTAAAATTATTAAGAAACGAAGGACATACTAATAAAAAAAAAAAAGTTGTCAAAATGAAAACGTGGGTTCCTATATAGTGTTTAATTAGGAAGACGTTCGTCTGATGCGTGTTGAAACGTGTAAAAGTCTTAACCAGCCCCAATATTTCCAATTCTTTTACAGTATATTCTAACAATGGTATATTTACTGACCATTACGTATCATGCTGTCTATATTTTGTACATTGTAAAAAAAAATAAAAATAGCATTTGTTGGAAATACAAGTTTTACGACTAATTACATGATAATTCACGTAGATAAACATTGATTACGAGAAAATATTCACAAAATATTGGGCAATGCCGTGAGGAAAATCTATCTTCTTTTCTATGTATGCTTGTATCCATGTTACTTTTCTTGGTATTAGAAAGAATACTCAGCATGTTCCATAAAAGTAATGCAGATGAACAAAATCGGATAGTACTTGTTAACTCTGGCTTTTTTGTTTAAAATAATTGAGACACAAGAGAGCGCTAAAATATGAATAAAATTCTAGCCACGATTTCACCTGCATATCATACAGGAATCAAAGTAGTTTATGTTACTATCCCGCCTTCACACAGAAAAATCACAACAATCCAATGATCCGTTTCAATGTGAAGAAAGGACAAACAAACAACAACAATAAACACTCTTTAGCATTTATAATATTAGTATAGATAAACAAACTGTCGGCTTTAATACATTGCACTTGTGTTTTTAAAGCGATGAAAGTTACATACGAATCGTATATGAGTATTGGCGTCACACCAAATTTGTTAAATTTTCATTAGATGGATAGTCGTTTGGCAAAATTAATGTGTTTTTTGTGTTTGAAATAATGTTTTGCAGATTGATAGTTAACAATTTAATATGTAAGTCTTAAAGAAGCAAAATAATTTTATAATTTTAGCTGAGTCAGATCATTATTTGGTATTTTTTAAGCATCAAAGTAGATGTTTTTGATAGTAAATTTATAATTTTTTATTGGATTGTGGTGCTAAAATATTTTAATAGCAAAACATCAAATACCTATGCGATGTTATTATGTCACTGTATTTTATTTTATAAGAAATTTAGCGCTTTCGACTTGAAGTCTCTTCTTTCCGGTAGCTCCATTAAAAAAATCATTCTCTTTCTATGGATGGTCACCTACTGAACGCGTAACCGAGACTCAGTTGGAAGTGGTTGTATCCGCCCTCAAACTATTATGCTATATTTTATATTATGTTCAAACAGGTATTGAATTATCAACGTAATGCGGAATGCAATCTCACTGACAATTATTTATCAACTGAACTCTGAAATGCAGTGTTTACTTTTACTAAGTTAACTAAGGATTTTAGTTTAGCTTTTAATTAAGAGCACTTAATAGGTTATTGTGAAGTCATACTTCACAAGTATCACATATTTCTTTTTAAATTTGGGGCATTCCAAAGAGTTAATACAAATTAACCCTTAATAAGGCAAAGGGATATTATTTCCCACCCAAAAAAGGTACTCTTCCCAAAGGTACCCCTGCAATGATGGTCAATTGGGGGCTTAACTTATAATAAAAGGAAGCGTGTTTTATGCGCAACGATCGTTTATTGACTGACTGATTATTACATTATATTGATACATATAGGTGATGTAGGTACACACTACACCATCCCCCTTATTTTTTTTTAATTTAAAGTATGCTGTTTTGCCATTCATTTTAAATTAAAACTTTATCACCATAACATTAATTTTAATTTTATTTTAAACATAAAATTAAAGTAACAATGTATGAATACTCGAACTCTTAATTAAATGTCATCCATCACCTAAGTCGGATAGGCATACATTTCAAGCAAGACTAAACAATGTCTTGTGTTGCAAAAAGGTGTTTACAATTAATAAGATTTGTGCCTTCAGCAAAAATAGGACACACGTGTAGAACGAGGTCTTAAAGGTAATATGAATACCGTGTTTTAGTTACAATACAACTTGGTTTCTGAATAAATTAAAATATTAATAAAAAAAATATCATGAAAATTTCCGAGAATAAGAACTATTTAAATAATAATTTATATTAACACTTTTAAATTAAAATATATGTTTAGCAATTTTAAAACTATATATTTATAAAATTACAAATATCAGTAAAATGGTCTGCATTAATCACAATTTTATTCTAAACTAGAGTGAGGCGGCCTAATTTATATCTTTTACAAATCATTAACGCTTTATCACCGAACTATTCAATTTACAGGTGTCTTCACATTAAACGAACAGAAACATATTTACGATATGCTCAGGATGTATAAAAAAAACAGAAAATGTATAAATCGTTGCACAGATTTTAATTCTTGGTTAAAAATACTCCTTTTACATACTTATCTTTTTAAATGATTTTGTTCTTTTACTTAGGAATGCTATATTACTAGTGTTACAAATATGATAATAAAAATAATCATCGTTTATTATTCTAGGTACCTATTTATAAAAAGATTACATAATGCCAAACATTGATATGGTTAATGCACTTTTATGCCTTGATACCTTACTCGATCAAAAGTGTTAAAATTTCCAAATTGTTTTCCCAAAATACCACATTCTTAAAAAAAAAACAAACAAATATATACCTAGAAAATTACTTTGCATATTGATCTACTAAAATTACAATGTAACAAGTAAACTCTAAAGATTAAATCTTAACGGATATTTAAAAATAAATTTTATAATGGACTTTTTCTATTATTTTATATAGATTCTTCCTACGAATTTAATTTCATATGACTCAACTTTAATTCCGAAAATTTTAGTTTAAAAAAATTAAAATCAGCACATAATATTAAAAAAGTTAAAAATAATTAATAAAGTACAATAATGATATAAAGTTAACATAAGAATAATAACAGTTAATTCTTTACAACGTAACACAAAGTATCGTTTACAAAATTAATTATTTATTTATTTAATTGAGACAACAAGAGTCAACTAGTAAGAATGACAGTTAAAATTTAAACGATCTAAAAATTTAACGAAAACTAAGCAAAACTTATGATTGATTCAAAATGTCATGATATAATAACATAAATTTTATAAAGGTACATGTTAAAAATATATCAATTATTTTAAAACAAATCTTAATTAGCTTTATTTTATAAAACCATTGAGCCGAACAATATCAGTTTCAATATTCACTTTACATAAGTTATATTTTGTAGGTTACTGAATATATTTATTCAGGATATTCCAAACATACTATATAGATACATTTACTTCATATAGATATTAAATATAAAGGTAAACATGAGATACACTTACATTCTTACAAGAACAAACTCTGTGGTTGCGCCTACCCAGCATTTGAACCAGTACTAATGCGGCAAGAAATTGAGATGTAACAATTACTATCAATGCATAATTAACGAACAATATAATAATGACAATTATTTATTAACTTTGAAAATAACACATAGTAAATTTAAGACTTTTTTTAATGTGGAGTATATATAGTACAACACATTTCTTACACATCTTTACTTCTTTACTTTCTTCTATATTGCCATGTTTCAAAGCCCAACATACTTATTGACTTAGCCATCATCCCCATTATGTCCAATTCAGGGACTTTTTTATTGGTACTCTTTATTTCACACTTTTGTGTATATGCAACTGCTTTTTGGGCCGGTACGTCAACATTTTATGAGTCGCGACTCCTTATTTTAGTTGTTATTACCTATACACAATGATAATTTATGTGCACTTCATAATATTTAAACAAAAGGGATACATTTTATTTAAGACTTTAAAGTCTCCAACGTTTCTCACGGGGAAATCTCGTTTCGGCCATGATCGAAATGAAGGACATGTCCCTGTGCACTAGGGTCTAGTTTTAAGACTTTTCTAAAGAGTCTCCAACGTGCTGTTTTACAACGAAGGATCCATCACCCTGCGTACCTACTATTGTACTATGATGACTTATTTATTGTTAACATTTTCATAAACAATTCAAACATTTCACAAACTCTCAAGCATTGAACTACCAAAACATTTCTTCCACAAACTCTTGATCATTTAACGACCAAATTGAATCCCTGGGTTATTAAGGTATTTTTAGTTCCTAGTTGATCAGGCTAGTCACATGAAGGATAACTTAATAGCCAAAGTATTCATGACCATCTTAACACGCCGTTAGCATTTCACCCCATCTCTTAAATATCTACATATTAAATTCAACGTTGTTTACTTTCCCAATACTTTCAATCCTGTAAGATCTATCAATTCTTTCAATCATAAGCAGTCTTAACCATGATTTTAATTTTTTCTGATCTACAACATCGGATCTTTATAAGATCTGTCGTACGTTTTTACTTAACTACAAACAAAAAAAAAATGATTCCTTTAATTTAAAAAAAAAATAAATATCATTTCTTTAAAACTCACGATACTTATGTTCATCAGAATGTCAAACAAACAGCTTAGTCCATATTTTTAAGACATATACCTCATAATAATAATACGTTATATGAGTACCTTTATAATTAGTAAGAGTTTTTCTACAAAATAGTTCACAATCGGTACTTACCTACTAATTAAAATAGTCCAATGATAAGCCTTACAATGTATACGAAAATAACAATAAAAATATAATTATTTTTATAGTTACATATAATGTTTTTAGTTTATTTTGTTTTTTATACGATAATGCCTAATCAAAGTAGAAAAAATAGCATTATCATCAAGCTAAGTGGGACCTATCAAATAGTTTTATAATATAATTATTACTTATTACTTAATAAAATATGTAATAACTGCCACTTGATATAGCAAGTGTATAAAACTAGGGGAAACACAAGCGATACCGCTGCTAGGTACCTTGCTGAACAAAAAGAAAACACTTCAAAAACTTCTACAAGAACACTATAAAATATATATGATTGCTGGATAATTTATTTAAGTGATACTGAACAGTAGAATAAAATGTGTACTTAAAGTCGAATAGAAACCTTAAGTTGAACGATTAATTGCTGTTATAACTATACTTTTTAATAAATATGACATAGAATATTCTTGGAAAAATTTTCTATGAATTGTTTAAGTAAGCAACTAATAAATCATAGTAGTTTGAAGAAACGTAACCTAACGCGCACACAGTAGAGAAGTATGAAACTGCAAACTACAAACTGCTGACTCTACTTTCAAGGAAACTCGTGGTTTCTGTTGCTGAGAAAATTCTGATCATTAGAATGTCAAGTAATTGTAAAATAAAGTGTATACTTATTTTAAATAAACCTTAAAATTTTTCTGTAACAGGAAAATATTTTTTTTTCAAGTGGTAAAATGACTAGGTATTTATAAAAAAAGAAGTTATTATTATATTATTTATAGTTTTTTTGAAGTTATTATTATATATTTCATCGCTTTTGATTGCTCATTTCATCTATGAAGCTAATTGCAAAAAAACCTACTTTCGACATAACATGTTCAATAGTAGCAATTTATAACTGGTATGACCTTACATGCCAACGAGTAAAGTTTAAAATTATGAATATATGAAAAATGTTAATGTTGTTTTGTCACTATCATAATCAATACAATCCAATTTAATTAAAAGTATTAACTTAAAAAAATAAATTGTAAGTAATCTTATAAATTACGCGATCAACACACGATAATCCAAATTTTTTTGTTTTATTACTCAAGCAAATAAAATTTATAAACATAGTTATACTCATTGTAATGAGCTCTTAAAATAGATATAATTCTGTAATTTTCCTTGAATGACCTTTATTTTATTATAAAGTACCTAACCCCTGAAATAAGCATATACAATTATTGAAAAGTCTTAGAAATTAATTTATACTGCTTAAAATTTCTTATCAATTTCGACATGCAAGTTAAGCAACTTTTTCAAGAAATTAAAAATTGGACTGCATTTGCTGGGCTAGTAAAAAAAAATTTAAATTGTAAATTCAAAAATATCTGATCTAATCTAATATTATCAGTTTCAATAACTTCTTATGTTTTATCAAAATTACATATTATGTTTAAAACGAAATGACCTTAATGTCAGTATAGCATTGGTTAAATAATATACTAACAGCACTTTAACACACAAACACTTTAATCGTGGGCATCCATGAGGCTCCTGTAGCCGTAGTTTGGGTGCTTGGAGCTCCTGCAGCTTTCATAGCCTCTCTGTGCATCAGCCAGAAGATTGATGAGGCTGGTCCTCCAGCAGCCACCATCAGCACTAGCCAAGAGGCTCCTTCTGCGAGCCACCAATCTGGCACTAGTTTCTAGCTCTTAATTTTAGAGAATCCTTTGAATTTATTTCTCCAATCTGGCACTAGTACTTTATTCGGTCTCTTTTTAGTTCCCTTTTTTTTTACAAAATCCTTTTCATTTTATATCTTATTTTTTTTTATTGTCTTAACACTTCACAAATCTTCTTAAACTATCATTTCATTACAAAAAATTCATAACATTATAAACATGTTCCCGTGCTGAAGTACTGCCGCAAGGCAGCACTGGCAGGGTCGCCATGCAATGATGGTCGATTGGGGGCTTAACTTATAATAAAAGGAAGCGTGTTTTATGCGCAACGATCGTTTATTGACTGACTGATTATTACATTATATTGATACATATAGGTGATGTAGGTACACACCACACCCCCCTTTTCTATATTATTTTGAATTCTTCGCTAGCCACATACCCTAAAACCACTTCAACTTCTTCATTGGCTCCCCTTTTAGCTCGCGCCTTATGAAGGGTTAAAATTATAACTCGACGACCTTCATGGCGTAGTTGCTAAAGTGCATGGCGTAGTTTCTCGTACCGAAAATCGTGGGTTTGAATCCCGCACGGAACAAAGGAAAACAAAATCAAGGTCTGGTTGTGTATTAATATATATACATATATATATATATATATATATATATTTTTTATATATTTATATATTTTATGAACCCTCCTGGTTCTTTGCTCCATGGTAACCATAAATGGCAGGCTTTGTTAAGCTTACCATGGAGACATATTTTTTTAAATTGTAAAATACAAAAAGTTTATAAGTTTAATTTATTTATTTAATTAATGTAAATGTGAATGTAAAATAAATGAAAATGTGACTTTCAATTGTAAATATTAAAAATTTGTAGCATTTTAATAATCTGATTATTGAATGTCGTTTTTGCCTTTTTTCTCTAGGTATATGGAAGATCTTACTTAGACCAATAAAACCAGCAATCTCAATTCTAACTATTGCGGAATTAGGAGTCATATTTGATGAGCAATTATCCTTTAAGGAGCACTGTGAGAAGATCACAATGAAATGTCTTAAAACCTTAGGGTTTATTGCCAGATCCACACTGCACTTCAAAAACCCCGACTGCTTGATTTATATTTTTAATAGTCTATTCCGAATCCGTCTTGAGTATATATGTGTAGTATGGTCTCCTAAATTACTATTCTGTCTGATGAGATCGAAAATGTAAAAAAAATGTCTCAAATCAGCAGCACCCTTCGGGCTTAGGTCGTAAGCTTACTTCCTTCGCAGATAGGCGTCGTCGCTTCAATGTCTCTTACCTAGAAACGCGTCGCTGCATGTCCTTCACTTGCACAAAATCGTTCAATCTGAATTTGATGCCCCAAATATTCTAAAATTAATTAATTTTAACAGTACACTTCTAAAGCGAAACACGAAAAACTTATATACTCTGGGTATATATTAAAACAATATTTATTGTTATAACCCCATAGTTCGGATGTATCGTTCATATAACGAATGATTAGTGGAACACGATGAGCTGGATATAAACATATTATTGTGTTTAGGCAAACAGTGAAGAATATCCTCAGAAGAATTCACCTACTAACCCACTTAATTTTATGTTTTATTGTATTTAAGGTAATTTAAGATTTTGTGTATTATCTAAACTTTGTTATTAGTCTATTTACTAACGCGATAACTTTTAATCATACTGTGTATTCACACTTTTGGGTTTATATCTAGTTTTAATTCAGTTTAATATATGATAGTACCTGTTGTGTATGCCATAATAATAAATAAAAAATGATAAATGATAATGATGAAAAAATGATAGGGAATGCTTTCGAATAATTATTCTATTGAAATGCAGAAAATTTTTTGAGTATTTAATGTAACTCTACTTTCTTACTTCCCTGTTATTGATTGTTCAAACAAGTATAATAGATTGAATAGAAGTAGTAAAAATCCGTTTTCGAAAAGTAAACTTGAGCTATCTGAAATTAACAAAGAATAACTTATTAATAAATAGTAAAATTATTTTTCGAATAAACCAACATGAGTATTTGAATAGATAGATAGGGCGAGTTAGATCTCTTCTGATCCTGAGAGCCCAATATATTAATAACTTGTATGGCCCCAACGTTAGCAGAGATTGTTATATGCAAACAGTATAAACATACATATATAAATATCAACATCCATGACCCAATAACAAACGTCTGTGTTAATCACACAAATGAAACCCTCCACACAAAATAATAATCACTATTACCGACTGCTCTATGTTGAATGGTACTTCGTAAAGAAACCCACATAACAAAGAAATTATGTCGAAGGTAGGTATCTGTTAAGTCTACCAATCCACAGATGGCAAGCTTGAAGATCTGACTATAAAGTGCCTGAAAACACCTATGCCTGCCTGACTATAAAGTGGCTGAAACTTAAATCCCTATAATGGGATGCGCGTAAGTACTTAACACCGTAAAATCTCAGAGTGTGGTTGTATCCTGCAAAGGACGTCTTTTGACGGAATATGCAACAATATTAACATAAAAAAGTAATAATTGTTATAATTTGACTTTTAATGCTAAGTAGTTTACAGGTGCAATGACACTACTAGTAATATTACCACCAAGAAAGACATTCTCAATCCAACTTTCATGTGGAAATAATGTTATAAATGAAACGACGTATCTGTATAAATGCTGGTGTTGGAGCCGCCGAAGACCGAGACAGCGGGGCGCGGGCGGATCATAACGGTGCGTCGCGTCGCACCGCTCCGCGCCGCCGCCGACCGAACTACTGACGGCTCAGTGCATACTTGGTTTCATTGATGTCCCAAATATTTGGTCCTTCCACCGTAAAAAGAAGAGAACAAAGCTCCTTGGCAGACAAAGGAATTTAAAAGTTAACGGCTAACGGAAACAGCGGTCGTTGTCGTGAAGCTTTAATATCGTCGTCTGAGTCCTGCTCGTCGTCGTGCCTGCCTTCTTCGGGTCGTCGTGGACTGCGTTCTGGAGGTCTTCGGATCAACCGCCTTCAGCCATTCAGAGGATCATCAGGAGTTTCGAACTTGGAACTGCGACTGCGAGTACATCATACATCATTCAACAGTACCAACTGATTTGTGCAACAGGAAAGTAGAACACACTTCCAGCATTGGTGCCGTGCATCAATAGTATAGGCATCTCGACGTTATCATCATTACCCTGTAGATGGCATAAAACCTTGAGATCGTGAGATCGTTCCAAATTAACTTTTCTTCCCTTCATTTTCCTAAAATCAATCTTTTATTTATTATAAATCAGTGCACTTTTCGGGCAATGTTTTAATTTTGTTTTTTTTACCTACCTTATGGATTCATGTAGTTAAAAAACCGTTATTTTTTTATTAGCATTGAACAGTTCATCTCCATTTCATTGTATCTTGTTCACAGTTATTTTGTATTCCGCTACCAGCTACAAACGTCTGTGTTAATCACACAACTCTGATACTGACTTAGCCTTATATTTTTAAGTAGCAAAGTTTTTTCGCAATACTTGCTTATCTTTTCTACGCAACTTGCCTACTGTAGCTTATTTATTTATACATTCAAATACCTACTGAAATTTAGCTGATCGAAAAGATGTCTGACGCACAATTTAAAGTTTAAGTAAAAAAACGAGCTTCAATTAAAGCTAAGCTTACAGATTTTTCTAATTACATTCAGCTGTCCAAATCACGTGAAAAGTTGAGTGAAGCTCAAGTTATGGAAATTGTATACAGGCTTACTACTTTTGAAGGCTTATACGAAAAATATGACACCTTACAGGATGAATTGGAGACATTGGCGGACAAACCCGAAGAGCAATATGCGGAGCGCGAAGAGTTCAACACTCTGTACTGCAGCTTAGTGGCTTCCGCTCGGCAGCTTATAAACAATTCACGCAAGCAGTTAGCCGCAGATATTCCATCCGAGGTGAGCTCTTGCCATTGCATACACAAACACGGTACTGTTCGTGTACCTAAGATTGACTTGCCATAATTTTCGGGCTATCATGACTATATATATCATGGCTGGTTAGAGTTTCGTGATACTTTTATTGCCATTATTCATGAAAACCAATCTATTGACAGAATTAATAAATTACATTATCTTCGAGCTTCGCTAAGGGGTAGTTAATTCTCTTTTGATAATCAACAACCTTGACTTCAAATCTGAGATTCACGAAGCTGCCTGGAAGTTGCTTTGTGAGCGTTGCAATAATAATAGGCTGCTTGTTAATAATCATGTCCAAGCTTTGTTTAACTCGGCGAGAGGCGCATACGCAAAAAGGCGCTACTGGCTTAAAATACCCACCTAGTAAATGTCATATATTATGTGCATGAATAATATTTGATTGTTTTGTGGTGTACAGATAAATATATGATATTATATATTAATAAAACCAAGTTTTGCTCAGAAATCACCTTTATTACAAAGATTTTCTTTCTATTAAAAATCACAACCACGTTGTTTTTAGTTCTAAGAATTTTTTATATGAAAAATACAATATTTATACTAATAAGGCACTAAATATTACGTTAAACATCAAAATTGCCTCTTGGTAACAAAACGGACAGAACAAAAACCGTTCGAACTTAGGGTATAAAAAATCGTCTAAAAATTATACACAAATTGGTACCTACTGTGTGTTCTTTACATATCTTTGTAAAACAAAATTTATTTTAATATTTTATTTCCTTTGATTTTTAGTAAAACGTTTACTTGCAAAGATTGGTCGTTATAAGCAACAGAATCCATTGGTTAAATAATACAGGATGTAATTTTTTTTTAAATCATTCGGGTCCATTTCCGTCAAAAGTAAAAGATTTTTGATAAAAATAAATGTGCAGTTATTGTTTTCTTATATATCGAGGACATGACTCTTTTCACGACTTTTCCCCAACTTTTATGATTTCGGACTTGGCCATCACCGCCCTTCTCAAAAAACCACCCTGTATACGGCTAGGTCACATGACTGAAAATACTAGTAAGCGTGACTCTAACTCTTCAGAATCTTCATACTATCTTCCACATCATTGTGTCATGAAGGAGTCAAGTACCACTACTAAACTCCGTGTAATTTTTGACAGGTCTGCAGCGACTACCTCGGGTAAATCATACAATGACATTCAAATGGTGGGAGCTTCTCTTCAAGATGATTTGGAATCAATTTTTTTGCGCTTACGCCAACACAAAGTAGCTGTGTCGGCGGATATCGAACAATTTTAAAGGCAACACCTCATTGTTCCTGAACAACGTACTCTACAGCAAGTAATTTGTAGAGACCTAACGAGCCAATAAAAACTTATGTTCTAAAATACAGTTACTTATGGCACGGCATCTGCGCCCTTCCTTGCAACTAGGTGCCTTATTCAATTAGCCGATGATTGTCCAGATAGCAACCTTCAATTCCCAATTAAACATGACTTTTACGTCGATGATTACTCATAGTGTCGTCAGGTCATTGCTACTCTCCAATCAGCTAAATACAAGTTGCGCAAATGGAACTGCAATGCCCCAGAAGTTTTGCTAGCTTTAAATAATACACGTGACAACTACACTTATGTTGAGCTTAATGCTCAAGCAATGTCTAAAACGTTAGGTTTAAATTGGAAAGGCATAAATGATACATTTTCATTTTCCATTAACCTTATTAAATCTAACATAATTACAAAGCGATGTATCTTTTCTACGATACGCAAATATTTGACTCGTTAGGTCTTGTAGCGCGGTGCATTCTTGGAGCTTAACTAATTATGCCACAGCTATGGGTAGCTAAATGTTCATGGGATGAACCTGTGCCCTCTAACATTCAAAGATCATTGGAAGAGTTTGAAAACACTCTACCTTTGTTAAGTAACATAGATTTTCCACGATGGATATTGTGCAAATCGCCTTCAAACTTACAATTACATGTGTTTGCAGATGCGTGTGAGCGAGCCTACGGCACCTGCGTGTATGTACGCAGCATTGATGCTGAAGGCTCGGTTCATGTACATTTGCTTACGTCCAAAAGTAAGGTAGCCCTATTAAAACCTACCACCATGCCTCAATTGAAACTGTGCGCAGCTCTGCTTGGTACTAGATTGTATCTGAAGGTACTACAGTCACACTGAAATTCAGTTCGTCGGTATTTTGGTGTGACTTAACAATTGTTTTCTGTTGGTTATACCATTTGTCCATCACAGAATCTCCGAGATTCAGGATAGTCTGGGTAACAATACGTGGCGATACGTTCCTTCAGCTGAAAACCCCACAGTACTCGTATCTCTAGGATTAGGAAGTGACCAGCTGGCTCAGTCTTCCTTGTGGTGGGCAGGGCCGTCATTTTTTCAGCAAGATCATTGTTCTTGGCCTCAATTCCTGCAACCTAATTATAAGGCTATCTCCAGTTTACCAGAAACAATTAAAACTTTTCACGTCGTGAATGATAATGAAAACCCAATTAGTATACTTTTTACAAGATACTCTACATTAAGTACGAGTAAGTTACCACGAATTGTTGGTTACATAATTCGATTCATAAATAATTGTAAAGTTAGTAAACATAATCGTAATGTAGGTTTAATTAAATCGTTGGAATTAAATACATCTTTAAACATTATTTTACAAATCGGCCAAAGATAATCGTTTCCTGATGAATACAATCTACTTAAATCACGTAGGTGTATCGAGTAGGTGGTAGACTTTATAACTCCTATCATGACTACAATGTTAAATATCCTACACTACTATCCTGTACTAACCAAATTTGCATCTTAATTTAATTTGTATCACTTAAAATTATTTCATGTAGGAAATCAATTATTGCTAACCTCAATATAGTAATACAATAATAAAGTGTTTCATATGTGTTTTTGTATGCTTGGCCTCAAGCGCCGTTTACCAAGAATTGGTTTCAGACATGACCAAAGAAGCCTTCTTAGCAGCTCTTACCGCTTTATTACTCGGCGGGGGAAGCCACGCAATGTCTTCTGGGGCAACTGGACTACCTTCGTTGGAGCCTTCCATGAACTAGCGAAACTACTTTCACAGGATTTGGAACTGCGTAGTAAAGACACAGGTATCAGCTTTTCTTTTATACATGCATGTACTCCTTACTTTGGTGGATTATTGGAGTCAGCAGCTAAATCCACAGAGCATCATTTTAAACAAGTCTTAGGCTTAACTCATTTATTATACAAAGAAATGGCTACTTGCCTCATTCAAATCGAAGCCATTTTAAACTCCCAAACTTTAACTCCACTCTCCAACGATCCAACCGACCTCACTCTTATTACTTCAGCGTACTTCCTCATTGGGCGATCTTTACTGATGGTGCCTCATCCACAGGTCACGAATGCCAACATCTCTTCGCTCAACGGCTCAACGGTTCCAGCAAATCGAATGTCTGAAGCAGCACTTCTGGAGTCGCTTCTCACATGACTTTGTACTATGGCTTCAGGACAAATCCAGATGGCTGCGTTCTACTGGAGGGTAACTCAAGGAAAGAGCAATTGTCCTTATCAAAGATAAGCCTCTCCTCCTCTCATGTGACCCATAGGACGAGTCATCCGAGTGATACCAGGGTTGCCGATATCCGCACACGCATGGGCTTGCAGAGACGGGCCTTTAATACTATCTGCCCGTTTCCTCAGCAGCAGTGACTTAAAGACCAGCAGTCTTCAATGTGGGGAGCATGGAGCGACCGATGACCGAGACAGCGGGGCGCGGGTGGTTCATAACGGTGCCGCCGACCGAGCTACTGACGGTTCAGTGCCATACCAACGGCCACACGCTCAATCCGCGCTCGCACATCTCATCCTTTGTAGTTCGAAATACGATCTTGTAATTCATTTGTCTTTACGTTTATTATATATCATACAGTCCACTATACATGGTTTTCTTGATGGCCCAAACAGGTGTATTACTGAGGAATGAACGAATGAACTGAGACACGCAGGACTAAAACACCACAAATAACCCTTTGATTCAACTCCAGGCGCAGCCGATCACCTCGGGGTCACCAATTTGGTTCCTTTACGGAACTATGGAGCCTCTGATTGAAACTCTGACTTCTTGCAGACTTGATTTGAATTATATGAAAAATTGTTACACAATGATGTGGTTTGAATGACGACCAGAGATAGAATGATAAGGTGTACAATGCAAATATTTAAATGAATCATACACCTTTAAAATAAAGATAGCAAAGATAGCACCCAAACAACGTCTATGAATAACGTTAGGTGGATACCTACGTGGTTTTAACTAAAATAAAATTAATTAATGATTACTTAGTTATCTGGTGTTAACATAGACTCCCGCCGTTGAAGACATAGGCTCTTCAACCATCTCCTTGGCCTCAGGAAGTAGTAGACAAAGGCGCACGAGGGGGCGCCGGTAGGTACCCTTGTTGGTGGAGATATCGGCAACGCGTGGAATGTTGTCTGCTCCGGATACAATCTGGAGACACGTCCAACTCGCCAGCATAGTGGTGGCAGTGACTCCTCATGTAACAAAACGAGGTCACCGACCTTCAGATTGGATAGGTTCTGCTTCCATTTCGTACGTAGTTGCAACTCGGAGATGTACTCGTGCTGCCATGGGCGTAGCGATCGAGGCTGCTCTCAGATCGGCCCTTGAGATTGGCTGCCGGCAAAGCATTCAGTGGTCTCCCTATAAGAAAGTGCCCTGGGTATAGGTATTGGAAATCATCAGGTGAGGGAGAAAGGAGACACAAAGGATGACTATTGAGGATTGATTCCACCTGTGCAAACAATGTTATCAGCTCCTCAAATGTGACATGAGAATTACCTAAAACGCGTTTTATGTTAGCGGACTTAGCAAACTTGACGCCGGCTTCCCCAATACCGCCGAAGTGTGGTGCGTATGACGGAGTGGACGTAAATTTAAATCGTTCTTGACTTGCAAACTCAGAAATAAACTTATTGTTGTCCTTTAAAAATGTACCTAGTTCCTTAGCAGCCCCTACAAAATTGAGTCCGTTGTCGAGTGTATTTCAGATGGCCACGACGCGCGACAAACCTGCGTAGTTTCATAATAAACGAATCTTTTGTTAGATCGTTCACGGCCTCTAGATGAATACGTTTGTATCGTAAACAAATAAAAATACATAAAAAGCATTTTATTCGTTTGGCGCCGCAACCCTTTCTATTTAAAATAAAAAAGGGAGCAGCGTAGTCGACGCCAACCGAGTTAAATGGAAAATCTTGTGTAATATGTTGATAAGGGAGATTACTCATTTTAGGAATTAAAGTTTTACCTTGAGCACGACGGCAAAGCACGCAGCTGTTAAACGTACGTCGCGCAAGACGCCTACCGTTTAGCAGCCACACGTACTCACGAATGGTGGCTAGAAGTTGTGGAGCGGCATGCAGGTTTCGGACATGTTCCTAGCTAAAAATAAGTTTAGTTAGGTGATGTGACGACTCTAAGAGAATAAGATGTTTTCTTTCATAAGAAATATCAGAGAAATCAATTCTACCCCCGACTCTATTTAAATTGTTTTTATCGATAAAAGGAGAAAGTGCTAAGATTTTGGATTTAACTTAGTAAGTTATATAACGAACTTAGTAATTTATTGTTAGCTAATAATTGGTACTCTTGAAAGAAACATTGTTGTTGCGACATAAAACAAAGATACATAAAGAATGATTTAACTCATCAATTGATTATTGACCGGATATTTTCTTTTTAGAGTTTTTAATGTTGTAAATAAATCTCTTGACGTAACAGAAAGCACGTTTTAATCGATACCACTATAGGGACAAGTTAGGCAACTGACAGGGATTGACACCCCTAGAATTAGGTCAGCCGGATTGTAGGCGTTAGGCACATGTCGCCAAAACGATGGCTTGGTGATGTCTTGAATTTCACCAACTATATTGGCTACGAAAGTTTTTAATTTGGTAGGATTACCTGCTAGCCAACCTAAAACGACATTGGAGTCACACCAGTAAAACGTGCGATCGGGAACGTAGCGGAGGGACTCTGTGACAGATTTAGTTAGCCTGGCGGAAAGGAGTGCGGTGCACAGCTCTAGGCGGGGTATCGACGTTGGCCTTAGCGGCTCTACCTTGGACTTAGAGCACAGCAGCCTGCATGTGACGTCACCGTTGACGTTAGTAGTCCGCATATAGACGCACGCGCCGTATCCGAGCTGCGAAGCGTCACTGAAACTATGAATTTTTATAGAACATGGAGAGTCACACAGCTCGTACCTAGGAACTTGGAGATTAGTAAGAACAGGTAAGTTATTAGAAAAAATATCCCATTTAGATTTAATATCACTAGGTACTGGTTGGTCCCAGTCTAATTTAAGTTGCCACAGGCTTTCTAACATAAGTTTAGTTTGCATTATGCAGGGACTAAGTAAACCTAAGGGGTCGAAGACTTTAAACGAATTAGACATTATGTACCTTTTAGTTACTACATTACTTGGAGGGTGCTGATTCAGAGGAAAATGTAACGTATCAGTGTTAGGATTCACACCTAATCCGAGAGTGTTTGCCGACTCACTTATTGTTAAACTATCTTGATCAATTGAACTGTCACTAAATAGAAAAGTTAAGTTAGTTTTAAATTTACGTAGTTTGAAAGAACCCTTATTTAATTCAGAATAAACTTTGTCGTGTATAAACTTTAATTCGCTCTCATTATGTGATCCAGTAACAAGATCATCGACATAGAAATCGCGCTGTATTATAGTTTTAATGAGATGGTTTTCACACTCCTCTCTAAGCTGCCATAAACACCTTGTGCTTAAATAGCTGGCACTTGCAGTCCCGTAAGTGACCGTATTTAGTTGCATGGTGTTGATAGGTAAAGACTCGTCTTTTCGCCATAACACGAGCTGTAGGTTCCTATCACTGGCATTCACTTCAACCTGGCGACATCTTCTCGACGTCGCCGGTGAGGAGGTACCTTTATTGTCGAGCTCGTATCAGAATAGTGAAGAGAGAGTCCTGCATGTTTGGATCTATCATTTGCAGATCATTGATCGAGTAGCCTGAAGAGGAGGGTGCGAAGCCTTCAAACACTACACGAATCTTCGTTGATTTGCTGAAATCTCTAAAAACAGCATGATGGCATAAGAAGTAGGCAGGATTAGGTAATTTAGTATTAGACTTAGTTAGATGACCCAAGGTCTCATATTCTTTTATGAACTGTATATACTGTTGTTTAAGTTCAGGATTTCTACAAAACCGCCCCTCCAAGTTAAGTAAACGTTTTCTAGCTATCAGGTAGGAGTCACCTAAGCAGTCAGGTGAGTCTCTCAGCGGTAGTTTAACGCTAAATCTACCTGTAGTTAATCTAGCAGTATTGGTTAAAAAAATGTTGCTCGCATTCCCTTTCAGTTTCACTGAGAAGGGTTCTTTGAAGAAGCTCTTCAAGCTCCCAGAACTTCGGTAAGAAATAATCTATGTTTGTTTGTTGATCTAACTCCTGATAAAATAAATTAGTCATTTTTGCATCTGTATGAAAAGACGCCGATGAATTATTTGACTTATTTTTAGTAAATGAATTGTTTTTAGGCAAATTAGTTTTAGAAATAGTTTTGTTATCTTGTTTAGATTTGTTATATTGTTTGTTATTAGAATTAGACTGCAAAGTAGGTACAGTTAGAGGGCCCCTAATCAACCAACCAAACTGAGAGTTCCGCAATTTGGGACAGCAATCGCCCAATGCTATTTGTTCGCTACCAAGAACTTCCCAGAAAATATCGGCTCCTAACAAAATGTCAATTGGAGCTGGCCGGTGAATGTGAGGATCTGCTAGCTGTGCGTCACTAGGTACATTTAGTTTAGTTAGGTCCAGAGAAAACCTAGGTAGGTTGCCTGCAAGACTACCTAGGACAAAGCAGCATGAAGTAATTTGGAAATCATTGGTTGGATCGCGAGATCTCAACTGCATAACACATCTTTCTGTTACTGTGTTAGTTTGGACGTTGCCAATGCCAACAACATTTAAAGAAATAGGAGATACCTTTGGTGATAATCTCTGTTGTAACGACTTGCCAATGAAGGTCGACTGGCTGCCGGATTCCAATAAGGCATGCACTAGCAGCGCCTTCTTAGTAACTGGATTCACGACTTGGATTAGAGCCGTCGACAGCAACGCCTGACCAGTAGACTCCTTGCAGAAGTTGGCTACGGTCTCAGGTATTTCTAGTTCACTGTAATTAACGTTTATTTTTGTTTTATGATTGTGTAACAACGTGTTTTAACGCCTTTTGCAATGGCAACAGGGACCCATGCGACAGTTAGCTTCACTGTGTCCCTGTCTTAAATAATTATGACATAGTTTTAATTTATGAACGTCAGCTAGCTTATCTATGTGCGACTTAGCCTTAAAAATACGACAATCCTAAATTATGTGACCTTGGTTGCATATTAAGCAACGTATGACAAAGTTATTCTCCTGGCTGACAGAGTTAAATGACTTAGTAAATGTATTTTGTTTGTTACTACTAGCGACACCTATCGGTTGCTGCCTAAAACTACCGCTATTCTTGTTAAGGCTCAACGATTCGAGTACGTGCGCGCGATTAATTAAAAATGAATTAAATTGCTCGAGAGTATTTAAGTCATTCAAATTGTTACGCTGCTCTTCCCATTTCATCAAAGTAGAATTATCTAATTTAGATGTTAACATAAAAATAATTAAAGTGCCCCATTGGTCAGTAGGTTGACCAAGGTTGGCAAGAGCACGCAAATTCTTCGAAACATGGTCTACTCAATACCTGAGCGAACCTTCCGACTCACGAGTTATTTGCTGTATGCTAAAAAGAGATTTCAAATGGTAATTAATTAATAAGCGTTTATTGTTGTACCGGTCGCATAATAACTGCCACGCATTTAAATAACTGAAAGAAGATACTCGAATATTAGCAACTATTCGCTTTGCGTCGCCCTCAAGATAACTTAATAAATAATGAAATAGCTGAATTAAGGGGATGCGACTATTATTGTGAATCAAATTGGAAAAGGTGTCGTGGAATTCCAGCCAGGGGAAGAATAACCGATGGGTCATTGGCAATTTGTATTTGTGGCAGTTTTATGCCATGATCATGGGAGTCGAAAAAGCAATGGGTTTCCTGAAATATTTATTCGCACCTTTTGTTTTCTTGTTCGATAGATAGTATAGCTGTACACATTATAATGTCATGCTCAATGCGCTCTCGCTTGTCAATCTCTGAATCTAAATTATTTGAATTAAATAGTTCGACCTGAGCCTGCAAGTCATCGAACTTTGTAGACAAGCTCTCAAACCTGCCTAATTTTAAAGATAATTCAGCAAGTTCGATAGCTGTCAGTGTAGGTCGCTCTGTGATATTGTCTAAATAGTTTTTAAATTTAGTAATTTGGCCCTTTAAAGATATTCGCTTAGTAATAAATTCTTTTAAAATTATATTGTTATCGCTGCTATTCCCTAAACCACCCTTTGACACTATACTTTCTTTCTCGGTCATTGTAAAATAAAGCTGCAGAATTTGTTTATTTGTTTGGTTAACTCGCTAATCTTGGGAGCTAACGGTCGGATTCGAAAATACTTTTTTATAGACTAGATAGGTTATAATTTATTATAAAGTTTCCACGGGATCAGGATATACTTCGATGAAACCACGCGAAAGTACTAGTATGTAAATAAACTGGATTTAATATCAATTATTAAGTTATTAACCTAGTAATTTAATTACGTACCTTTTGTATGCAATAGTAAACAAAACCACGACGCAAACTTCATTTGTTATTTAGTTAAAGTAATAAAATTGTCTTACGTCCTTCACACGGTGATACCTGGGCCCGGCTAGACACGGGCAGCAAGACAGCGGCACGACGGCCGTCAAATTCAAGGTCAAACCGGCCAACAACGCTGAAAAATATTCGGCAAATCGTGCTGTTTACCACGCAAAAATAGGTGCGAAGTAACGAAAACCTAACAAAAAACACTTGATTTAATAAATTCTAATGATTAATTATGAAATTTTCTCAAAAAATGTAAATTTCGATGAAATTTAACAATAAAAAATATCGAATGCTGCTGGAATTAATGGAAATCGATGAGAATATGAGTTGGTTAGGATGTAAGGATGAGTAACAGAGCACTTGCCTTAAGTTCGATCCAGCCAAATGGTGTGACGATGGTCCGTTGTATGTATAAATCCTCTTCCGACTGAGCACTTTGTTTTCCAAGTTTATCAACTCCAGGCGCAGCCGATCACCTCGGGGTCACCAATTTGGTTCCTTTAGGAAACTATGGAGCCTCTAAATGAAACTCTGACTTCTTGCAGACTTGATTTTAATTATATAAAAAATTGTTACACAATGATGTGGTTTGAATGACGACCAAAGATAGAATGAGAAGGTATACAATGCAAATAAATTAAAGATGACCAAGTTATCTGGCGTTAACACCCTATTCTCCTGTAAGGGTAACACAAGCTCTTGCACAACTTTTATACATAATTATTAAAGTTGTTAAATTAGGTAGTTAAGTCATTGATGTCATCCTTTATCATCACTTGTGCATTGGAATGTGGAGCCTTCCACTTAACACCTGTAGTGTATAATAAAGGTACTACACCAATAATATAAAATCAGAAGTCACGTAGAACCTCAAACATATTACTACACAGGAGTTTTTCTCGGTTCGCTGACATCACTACGCTGTTGATCCATGGTATATTTTATTCATGATCTTGCGACGCACGGTTTGGCTCACTCAAAGCATTCGACTGCGATTTTCTTTTATTACTCGAAGAAATTGTCTATATTTCGAAGGAAATGAAATTTTGTTTAAAAAAAATCTTGTGTGTTGAGAATTTATTATGTTGTTTTAGTGTGTGTTAATTTGGATTGAATTAATAGATTTGCTTCGATGTTTCCTGGCGATTATTGGGCAATCTTAATTTGAATCGATCACATGAAATTTCTATGATTTTTCTGCTATAAAGTGGTAAGTCATAGATCACCTTTGGTTTTTGTACATTTAACTTGTAAAATTATAAAAACTAATTTAGCATTTATTATCAAAACACGTTGTCACAACAATGCAACCGAAATGTCGACCATGTTGCCATCCAAAGTAAGCAAAGCTTGTGATATGGTAAAAACTCTTTACAAGATATATACTCCGAACCTATAATCTCTCATTATTATAAAATACAGAAATTACAGACATTTGATTCTTTAAAAAGTCTAAGAGAATTTATGAGATTCCTAAAGAACTGTACAAAAGCTTATTAACATTTTAAGTCGTATTAGAACGACACACGAGGCCATTGTCGGCGCCACGTGCGTTATACTGCTTTTATTGCTGGCGAGGTTAGTTGTCTTCAAGAATATGCTTTGTTCTTCAATGAAACAAAATTTAGGAGAATATACTACATATTCTCCTAAATTTTGCAAAATGCAATATTAAAACAAGACTTTAATACTATAGCTCGTTATGTCATTCTAACTTTAGCCGAAATTTGTCTAGCTGGACAGACGCACAGTTTTACGATTTATTATTATTTTATATCATATAAGTATTATTCATTCGGAAATTTGATAACTATAAATAAATTTTACATTTTAGTAAAAATAACTTGTATTATAATTTTGACAGTCGACAATCGTTAAGAATTTTAAATGTTCAAACATTAATAAGTTTTATTGAATATTCCAGTTTAAAACGAAACTAAGCCGATGATTAGCTGTTATTTATAAAAATCCCCATCTATCTATGTTGCATAATAAAAATAAATAAAAATAAGTTTGAAATGTTACATTTATGAAAAGACCTATTAAAATTATAGTTTTTTTTTTCAATATATCATCTCGATCTCCCATTTAACGATGGGTACGAACGCAGGGTTTCTTCCGAACTAACACAAATGGTTGGGAATAAGCTTTAGAGCGTCTCATATTGCAACTTAAGGTGCTAACGGTAAGGTTTATATCCTGCTCTAGACCCCTTATGCAACAGATATGGCCCTAAGTGGGCACATCGCATAGCAGATCTAGAGAGTATCATATTGTGCCTGAACGTGCAAATTGCAGCGCCTGTACCCCTGATTTGCCACTTTGATTGAACTGTTGATTGAACGGCTGAGTGAACGATTAGATTTTGTTCATTCGTACGTACGTTTCGTTTCTGAGTTGCAATGTTGACAATATTAATGGCATGTGACAGTTTTTAAGTGACAACTACTACAAAACATAATATAATTTTATTGTAAGTATCAAATACTTTTATTCAACTATTTGCTATATTTGTACTGAAAATCAAGTGGGATCTTAACTTTACTGCAAAATGCGTATATGTTTATTAAGTAAATGTACACGCCATAATGATTTCATGAGAATTTCAACAATAAACAGTGTAAATAAAGTATGGTTATAGTAGTTTAAATAAAACTGACCAAGAAAATAATTGGTATAACAAGCATTTATAGTGAATTTACGTAGTATAGTTGTAAAATTACTACTTTTGTTATAACAAAAACATGTTTAGTAAATATAATGTAAATTAGAGGTTAGGTTTTCATAAAAACATTCCATTAAAGATGGCGAATCGTTTTATTAATTTTCACCAGCTTACTTCAATGTTTGCTGTTGTAGGTGCTAAAAATCACCTTTCTTATTACTAAGTGTTCCAGAGAAGGGCCATAGGAGTGAATTTTATTTACTTTATTTATGATTCTTTTGTTTTATAGGGAAAATAGTTTAGCGATCAATTGACAATACAAAAACCTTTTTTTTTCATAAAAATACTTTAATACACTCAATATTGGTTAAGTATTATATATTTTAATATAATTATATTTTCATTTCAGATATTGAACGGAACTACAGATGCCGCATATAATACTTTGCCATGAAAACCAAATACTGCCACAGAGCCAAGCACCGAAAATTATATAATAATTCGTTAAAATCCAAAAGGCACAAAAACTACAGAAGCAGTTTTCTTATAAGAATTTTATAAGTGAAATATTATTTTAGATCAACATTATACAAATAAAGTTGCATCCTTGTAAAAATAATAACGTAATTATTAAATTTTAAATAAAGTCAGATAGCTGTATTTTATTTCCATTTGTTGGTCAACAATCAGAACACAATTTATATGAATCTAATTATTCTGAATTCTGATTAGTTTTATTTTCATATTGATTCCAAAAGCTGAATACGCATTGTAAAATATTGATTTGGGCTACCGTGGCATTAAGGGTACACGCAAATCAAATTATTAAAAGCAAATTGTGTTCTAAATGTTGATTATCAGATGAAAATGAATTTAGAATAATTAAAGTAATTTGATATCAATGTATCCCATAGTAATATATTTTCTTTTTATAACAAAGGGAGCTTATTAAATTAAACCTCTAACCTTCACAGGTTAAGGCTTGGGTAAACTTCACAATAATAAATATTGAACTTTCTACAGAACCCTTCTCTAAAACTTAAGAAGAAAATAATAAGAACCAATGATGCCATTTAGGTTCATTTTATCAGTCTTCTAGATATTCCAGAGGTTTAAGAGTGGATTTTGCATCCTTTTGGAAATGTTGGGCGTAATGGTGGTTATTGCTTCTCGTTTGTAGCTATAAGACGCACCACAGGTATAAATTACCACTTAAAGTAGCAATTCACACTCACACTGTAGCTTAGAGTGGTACAACAGTGGTAATATGCTCAATTTTAACCCTTTAGGTTGTATTAATTGAAAATTTTGAACCCAAAGTCCATTTTATAGAGTTCATTTATATTTATCACTCCTATGCAGTAAGAACTTGTAATTTTTACCCAAATAGCACCGATATAGAAATCTAGTTAATAAAGTGC
The DNA here is from genome assembly GCA_923062675.1 of Marasmarcha lunaedactyla. Lineage (NCBI taxonomy): Eukaryota > Metazoa > Arthropoda > Insecta > Lepidoptera > Pterophoridae > Marasmarcha > Marasmarcha lunaedactyla. The sequence goes on along the minus strand of OV281339.1, from coordinate 36,988,229 downwards.
TTGTTTGAATTAGATTTGTTTTAGTGTTGGTAGATAAACATTGGGTTTTGGTAGATAAACATAGGAGAGTAAAAGATATTTTGACGTCTTTGTATCTTTTGTATTGTCAACTTGTAATAAATGGTTACGCCAGAAAGCTCCTAGTTTTTTTTTAAATGAACCTTACTTATGCCAGTTGTACAGCGTTTTTTCATAATATATATTAGATTTATTAATAGCCACAACTTGAAAATTTTATCTAGGATTAAACCTTATTAAAATAAAAACGACTGTATATAATCATCGTAAAAAAATTATTAAGATACAAATTGTAAACATACTGTAAAGTCCGCCTGATGGGCAAACTGCACAGGATAATTTATTTGACAGGGGAAAGACCCTACGAAGCCTGAGTCCTATCGGCCCTAGCCCTACCGTATAAATGTAAAATACATAAATAAGTGCGGGATATCTGCGCTGTGAGGCAACAGACGGATGGATGTTAGGGTTGTGTACGTCGTGCAATAATACACATAGCAACAGAATCATGTTGACCATCTTCTAATGTCGCACACATGTAATCTGAGCATGATAAATGGTTTGTGCTTACGCACACAAGCACACAGTGTAAATACCTGTCTACGCAGCGTCCTGGTTAAATAAATAAAATGCGACTTATTAAATACACACGTTTATTTGACTACGCTGTCACAGATCTTTTTGTTTATGGGATCGCAAAGAGCCAATGAGATAATTAATAGAAATAATTAACACAATTTTAGAGTACAAACAAAGCTTTATAGTTTACGTTATTGTTGGGCAATTTATTCAGTAAATATTTTATAATTTTATTATTTAACTACAGGCCAAAAAAAAATATTTAATCTGTAATCCATGAGTGAATGATGTTATTGTCGTTTAGCTTAGAAACAAATAATATTTATAGTTTCTGGCTAATAATTAATTGATTCATGTCTACCCTCGTAAGGACCAGGATCCTTTTTTTAATATTAAATAAACATTACTTTCAAACCCAAGTCTAAAATCAATTCAACAAAGTTAAACACCCACCATCCTTTATTTAGGATCAAATAAGTTTGACGTCTCTGAGAATTTAAATTTGCCGCGACATGGCCACCTTGCACATATTTTAATTTTCGAACGAATTTTTAATGTGTCACAGTATTTGGTTGAGTAATAAAATTAAAGAAACTGTCAAAATCACATGTTGAACCTGACACCATGGAAAATACACGGAGAAGAGGTAATAACATAGAATTTTTTGATCGCATAAAAAGGAAATCGGGTCTTTAGTTTGACGGTATTAGTATATGAGTATTTGGTATTTTATTAAAGTTAATTTTGATTTTTAGTTTTACGTGAAGAAGAAATTGAGCAGCAACTGGATAACTCTGACATAGAGTTAGACCCGTATGCTGATGGCAGCGATATCGATGACGAAGACTATGTCCCGAGTGATCACAAGAGTTCTTTTGCTCGGGATCACCATTCTTCAGAGTCTTCTTTGTCGTCATCCGATGAAGAAGACGAGCCGTCGTTGCCGCCACCACCACAGCCAGGAAGAGGAGAAGGAAGAGGTACTATTCGCCAACGTGGACGTGCTACAGGCTGCGGCAGTCGCAGCCGAGGTCGCCAGTCGCAAAGCAGTTCAGGTTCTATTGATGTTTTTTCTACTTGGGAAGAGAAATCTTTTACACCTTCAATTATTCCTCATACATCTCCTACTTATTTGCCTATTAACACGGAAAACTTCCAAAAACTTGATTACTTCAGCCAGTACATTGATATTGAAATTATGGAGTTAATAGTTGCAAAGACAAACCAAATGGCCATTTATAAGACAGGAAAAAGTTTAAATTTAACTTTGGTTGAACTAAATATTTTCATAGGAGTCAAAATGGCAACTAAAGATGTACTGGCAGATGAAGTACAGAGTGGCCATTATTGCTGATAAGATATCTCGAAATCGGTTTTTTTCTTCTAAAAAATAATTTGAAAGTGGTTTTCGACCCAAGCGTTTCACAAGAAGAAAGATCAAAGGACAAGTTATGGAAAATGCGCCCCTTGATCAACAAAATTGTCAGTGGATGCCAGAATCAGATCAAAAAAAAAAATGATTTGCGTTGACGAGATGATTATACCGTTCACTGGCAAATGTGGCGTGAAGCAATACTGCCCTAACAAACCAAACCCAATAGGGTTAAAAGCATTCGTTTTGGCTAACCCAAATAGTATTGTCTGCGAATTTTATATTTATCAGGGAAAGACGACCTACCCTGAATATGAGGACATAGATTTCACCTTAGGAGAGAAAGTAGTGTTAAAACTAACAAAAGATTTAATGCCAGGCCATATTTTATACTTTGACAGATATTTTACCTCAGAAAAGCTTGTGCTGGAACTAAAACAAAGAGAATTAATGAGTGCAGGAACTGTTCCTAAAAACAGGATCCCAAGGGAAGCAAGGCCTCTCCTTAAACCTGAAGGCCAACTAAAAAGACCAGGACGAGGCAGCTGTCAAGTACTTGTAAATGAAGTAACAAAAATTGCGTTAACTACGTGGCTTGATAATAAGCCCGTCACATTATTATCTTCAATTCATGCTAACAATACTACAGACGAATGCCAGAGATGGTGTAAAAAACAAAAAATATATGTTACTGTTACTCGTCGTGAAGAAGTCAAAGCATATAACACCAACATGGGAGGTATTGACCTAGCGGACAGGCTGCTGTCAGTTTGCCCTTTTAGATATCGTACTGTAAAATGGAAGCAAAGATTTATTGCGCATATGATTGATCTCGCGACAAGCAACTCTTGGTTACAGTACCGATGTGACGAAGTTGCCAAGGGTGTTCCCATAAAGAAAGTCCAGCAGCTTCGAGCATTCAAGTTAGAGCTAGGTGAGTTTTTGATTGAATCAGCACATGCAACTGATGAAGAAGACGCAAGTGGTGATAGTGGATCTGAAAATTCTAACCCAAGGAAGAGAGGAAGACAATTCGTTATCCCAATTCCAAGCGAAGCAAAACGTAGACGAGGCGTAGCTCACATGCCTGTTCTCAGTCAGAAACAGAATTTGTGCCGGCAACGAAAAAAACTAAAATGGCTTGTTGTAGTTGCAATGTTCACCTTTGTGTGACTTCCACCAGAAACTACTTCATCCAGTTTCACACCACTTAAAATAGTGTCGCTTGAAAAATCGCTCTTGGTAAGATTGCCAGATTGTTCCCGCTAAATTGATTATTTTGATTGTTAATGATACTTAAATAGATACCTACAATTGTTTCTGAAGATATTCCTACATATTTGTAAGTTTAATACTGTTCCTAAAACGAAATAGTCTGTAAGGATAAAAGGTACTTAATCAAAGACTTAAGAAGAGGGAATTATTCGATATTTGTCCATGAAATAGCAGATTACTGGATGTAATTATGTACTTAACTAATTGATCTCAAAATATTTAAACTCAGTGAGTAATAGACATAAGTTCCTGTATGAAAAGTTGTATAGCGGAGAATTTCTTAAATTTAATAAATACTGCTGAAAACAAAGATTGGTCAAGTGTTCTATTAATCTTCAACCCGATATACTTTATATAATAGCAAATAATAACATGTATTTATATAATATAAACCCGAACACCTTTTTTACGAATAGTAATTACGCACATTGGAGGGGTGGAATGTGATCTCTAGACGCTTATACATCACTTCTGTAAATATAGACCATATCCCATTACTTTAAGTATAAAAAACAAGTTGACAAAGTTATGGTCCGAAGTACTATAAAAAGTTGTTACTATAAAAAGCCAATATTTCTCGCTCCGATCCTAGCGAGGTTGACCCTAACGCGGTCAACTCTTTACCTGCGTACCCTTTTTAGGTTTCTAGGTAGCGGTAACAACGAATTTGTACTGTACCAGTCCTTTTATTTTTTATTATTTCTCTTCTCTATTTTATTTATTTTTCTCCTATTTTCATATTTATTATTATCATATCTGTGTGTTTTCGTGTGTATTTGTCCTTTCTGTCGGTAAAGGTTGACCCTAACGCGGTCAACTCTTTACCTGCTTACCCTTTTTTAGGTTTCTAGGTAGCGGCCTTCGGCGTACTACGGTTAGTTTTAAGTTATTCTCCCCAGCCCCCCTACCGCTGGTAGGGAGGTTAGCCGCTAGGGTTCGCTAGGTTTTTAGGAACTAGGCATCCTGTGACATACTTATTTTATACTTATATTTGTCCCAACCCTCCCTAATGGATTCGCTAAGCGTTATTAACTTCGCGAACGCGTTCACCCAGGCGCTTGCTGCGGCAGGCGTCTCCATCCCGAAAGACATCCTAACGCAGGCCTTGCAGGCATCAATCGCGTCCCCAGCCCCTCAGGCCTCCAACGCCCAGACCCCTCAGGTCTATAGCTCTCCCGCGACTCCCGTTCCATCCGATATGGACTGCGCGTCGGTCTCATCCTCGCGATCATCTCGTAGGAAGCGTACCGCTCCCGGGAGCGATTCAGACTCCGCCGCGTCCGAAGCTTCGTCGGTCGCCGCCACCTTAACTGGCTCTCCTGAGCCCGCCTTCCAATTAGTTACCAAACGCTCCAAGAAGCGTTCGAAAAAAGCCGCGGTGTCTTCAACACCCGAGCCAACCCCGGTGTCTTCTACACCCGCCCCCGCGCCGCTCATGTCACTCGAAGTGACCGCGTCTCCGTCGGTCCCATCGAAGCCAGCGACGCGCTGCGCTCCCGTCCCGCCGAAACCTCAGCTCCATCCGCCCGTCTTCCTGCGTGAAAAAACGCGCTGGACCGCGGTTTCTAACTTGTGCAAAGAGCACAAAATTAATTACTTAAAAGCCGCCAACGCTGGCGATACAATCAAAATTCAAGTAGCGACCGTCGACGACTTCCGCGCGTTTACCAGGTTGCTCGGGTTAAATCAAATCACGTACCACACCTACGCCCTCCCGGAGGAGCGTAAGATCCGCGCAGTACTACGGGGCGTCCCGTTTGAACTCAGTAATGAAGACATTCTCGAGGACCTTAAGTCTCAGGGCTTCCCGGTTGAAGCAGTGCACAAGATGCACTCTAACCGCGGTAGGCGCTTTCCGTTGGCTTTAGTTATCTTGTCTAATACTCCCAACTCGAGAGAGATCTTTAGAGAGGCTCGCACAATTTTCGAACTATTTCAATATTCGAAATATTTACAGGGGTTGTCCGCGCGCTCCGCGCTCCACCGCCAAGAGGGTCGCGCCTAAACCGGCGCCGCCGCTCACTCCCACTAACTTCCCGCCGCTGCGCAACCGGGGTCCCCCGGAAGCCGCCTGCACCTTCCCGACCCATCCCAGCTTCCGTAGCTTCCGTAGGGCCGCGTCCTGCTTTGTCATCTTCACCTCAGTCGTCGCTGGCTGAGGACATGAAGACCGTGTTCGACGTCATTCAAAACTTCGACATTACGGAAATTTCTGTTCTCGCACGCAAACTGCGAGCCGCCCGCTCTCCTCAAGAGCGTTTATTTGCGTTAGCCGAACATCACTCGCTTCTATGTTCGTCATAAATTTTTTTTTCTTTTTTTTGTATAAATTCGTAAATAAGCAATATAAATAAGCAACGAGCCAGACTTATTGCTTCTTCTAGAGACGTGGCTAACTCCAAACCGCTCCAGGGGATTCGCTATACCTAAGTACGCGTTTATTCGTAACGACAGACCCAACTCCGACGGTTTCGGCGGCACTGCTATTTATTACAAAAGAGGATTCCATTGCTGCCCTCTCCCTACCCCTCCTCTCCTCAACATGGAAGCCACTGTGTGTAGATTGGCTATGACTGGTCATCCGACCATCATCATAGCTTCAGTCTACATACCTAGTGGTACCAGACCAATCCGCAGCGACTTTGAGGCCATTCTCGCCCTCGGCCATTCAGTCATTATGTTCGGAGACTTTAACTCCAAAGCGGTATCGCTCTCCTCGCCATCACAAATTCACTTGACTTAGATGTCATCTCCCCCATCACTCCCACCCACTATCCCGACAACCCGCCCACTCTCCTGATATCCTCGATTATGCAATAGTCAAGCGAATCAACCTCGACCTCAGGTCTATCGAACCTCTCGATGACCTAGGCTCCGACCATCGCCCCGTCTCCCTCGTGCTAGGACCGCCGAACGATAACGTTACCTCTCTTAGGACCTTTACCAACTGGAAAGGTTTTAAAAATACGTTAGTTTCAGCCTTAGAGGCCCCGAACTCTCCATTCGCGATCTCTCCCGAACTATTAGATAGCCCGGATAAAATTGATTCATTAGTAAATTCTCTCACTGATGCTATCAACTCAGCCATCAGTGACAACGAAAAGGTTGCTAAGCAAGGCAAACCCACGCTTACCTAAGCCGTTAGCAATCTTATTAATGAATAACGCGGCTCTCCGGAGAGCCAAGAAATATCCCACGCCCGCCTATAGAACAGCTGCGAATCAGCTTCAACGTGAAGTTAGGTCTTGCCTCGCAGAACTCCGAGACGCTCAGATGAACGATCTCATGGCGAATATCTCTCCGTCCCACCAAGCGTACTATAGCATGGCCCGAGCCTTACGCGTAGACACCGCCTCTCACGTTCCTCCTCTCACTCGTCCCGATGGCACTACTGCCTTTGAAGTCGAAGAGAAAGCCGAATACTTCGCTGACAGCATTGCCGCACAATGCTCGCCCAGCACGCAACCTGCTGATCCCTCACACATCCAGGCGGTGGAGGACGAAGTCCTTCGCAGAGACTCTCACCCCACCACCGCCAACCCTGTCACAGTCTCTAATGACAAAATCTTGCTGCTCATTAGAAATCAAAAGTCCAAAAAGGCTCCGGGTGCGGATGGAATTTCCAACCACGCACTTAAGCACCTACCTTAACAGATGCTTACCTTGTTAGCTATCATTTTCAATGCCTGCTTCGACCATAGCTACTTTCCAAAAGCTTGGAAAGAAGCGACAGTCATAGGCATTCCCAAGCCGGGCAAACCTCTGAACGTCCCGGCTAATCACAGACCCATCAGCCTCCTCAAGGCAATGTCTAAACTTCTCGAGAGAGTCATACTCTCTCGAATGCGGAACCATCTGTTTCCAACGGATGGCGATCCTCTCATTATTCCCCATCAGTTCGGCTTTCGCGCTAAACACTCCTGCCCTCAGCAAGTCCATCGAATCGTTGAGTATATACTTGACGGTTTCTATCCGCGTCGTTATAAAACAGTCGCGGTTTTCTTTGACGTAGCCAAGGCTTTCGATAAAGTCTGGCACAGCGGTCTCGTTTATAAACTCTACAAGAGAGGCTTACCGGATCGCCTAGTCAGGTTAATAGCGTCGTTTCTCAAAGACCGTACGTTTCGATTTAAACACGAAGGCACGCTTTCTGCGCCTCGTCCCATAAAGGCTGGAGTCCCTCAATACTCAGTCCTCGCCCCTCTGCTGTACACCGTGTACACCAACGACATTCCCATCCCGCCGAAAGGCGTCGAAGTCGCCCTCTTTGCCGACGACACCGCACTCTATACCAAAGGCCACAGTGTTCGGCACCTTGTAACCAGACTCCAAAGGGCCGTAAACGCCCTTGGTGCATGGTTTCAAGAATGGCGCATCGATGTGAACCCTGAAAAGAGTTCTGCGATGCGCTTCGATCACAAACGCCGTCGTCCCTCTGGCGATCCCCACGTTCGGGGCATTCTCATCCCCTGGAAGCGCAGTACTAAATACTTAGGCGTCACGTTAGATCCGACGCTTTCTTTCAAGCCACACGTCGAAAGAGTTTCGAAACTCGCTCGTCACTACTTAGGCCGCCTAAATAGCATGTTAGGTAGAAAAAGTAAAATGTCTTTCAGAAACAAACGTACACTTTACAAGGTCTGCGTTAGATCCGTCATGACACATGCCTCGCCAATCTTTGCCCACGCCAAACCCTCCCTCCTGCACAAACTGCAGGTAGTTGACCAAAACCTCTTTTGCCGCAGGGCCACACACGCACCGTGGTACGTGCGCAACGCGGACTTGCATAGAGATCTTGAACTGCCTACAGTACAACATCACCTCAAAAAACTCTCTGAAGCGTTCCTCAAACGCTCCGAAACCCATCCCAATCCTCTAGTTCGTGATTCAGTCTCATATACCACTCCTGTCTTAGACTCGAAGTTCAAAGTCGCTAGGCCTAGGAATGCGCAAGCGTATTCTTCCACCAGACTGTCAGCCGATCTCGAAGCCCTTCTGGCCGCAAATTCTAATTTTAACGTAAATTCTAATTCTAACGTAAATCCATATTCTAACGTAAATGCGAATAATTTCAATTTTATTTTGCAATTTTTAATTTTTATTTTTTATTATTTGATTTTCATTTTGAGAACCTTCAGTGCTATGTAATCCCAGCGGGTGACCCCTTCTGGGCCCCGCTAGCGCGGCCTCTTTCTCCAATTGGCCGTCGCTCAGATCAAGGCTGAGTGGCAAACTCAGGTATGGTTCTGGTAGGCGTCGGGACGAGTCCTACATAACTCTGGAATCGCGCCAGAGTATGCGTCAGGGCATTTTTATCCTCCTGCCCTTCCTTGGGAACAAAAAAAAAGGCAAATGGGGTTTTACTTCAGAGGGCTTAATAAATCTTGGGCCTTACGAGGCTACAATGGATTTACTACTTCAATGATATAATAAGGTCATACGCCAAGTGAGAGACAAATTATTATAATGAGAACTGTCATTCAAATCTTTCAATTACCAACTATTAGCTAAAATATAATTGTTTTTAAATGTTCTCAGCGTCTACCTAGTCCAAATAAGTAATGCTATATAATTTTTTTGTTTTCTAGTTACACAATGTTATGTTGTTATATGCACAAAATAAATAATTATCTGGAAAAGTTTGTGTTGTTTTACTAATAGTTTTTAGCAACACCTTTTTATAATAATAGGTCTTTACCTATGAAACTGCCGTTTTGCCGTACTGGCCATTTCAAATGAAAATATTTTTTTTTTGACTGATAATTCTAATTTCAAATTAATTTTATTTGACAAACATGGAATTCTTTTTCTAAAATCGTCATTTGTTCAATAGTTAGTGTTTTGTTTTCAACGCATTCGAACATTTTTCGTCATCATGGATAAGTTAAAAATTCGAGTAATTATGGAGTATGAGTACCGTCGTGGCAGCAAAGCGGCACAAGCGGCACGCAACATCAACGACGTTTACGGAGTGAACACTACAAAACGCACCACCCGTAATTGGTTTACCGTTCACTGGCAAATGTGGCGTGAAGCAATACTGCCCTAACAAACCAAACCCAATAGGGTTAAAAGCATTCGTTTTGGCTAACCCAAATAGTATTGTCTGCGAATTTTATATTTATCAGGGAAAGACGACCTACCCTGAATATGAGGACATAGATTTCACCTTAGGAGAGAAAGTAGTGTTAAAACTAACAAAAGATTTAATGCCAGGCCATATTTTATACTTTGACAGATATTTTACCTCAGAAAAGCTTGTGCTGGAACTAAAACAAAGAGAATTAATGAGTGCAGGAACTGTTCCTAAAAACAGGATCCCAAGGGAAGCAAGGCCTCTCCTTAAACCTGAAGGCCAACTAAAAAGACCAGGACGAGGCAGCTGTCAAGTACTTGTAAATGAAGTAACAAAAATTGCGTTAACTACGTGGCTTGATAATAAGCCCGTCACATTATTATCTTCAATTCATGCTAACAATACTACAGACGAATGCCAGAGATGGTGTAAAAAACAAAAAATATATGTTACTGTTACTCGTCGTGAAGAAGTCAAAGCATATAACACCAACATGGGAGGTATTGACCTAGCGGACAGGCTGCTGTCAGTTTGCCCTTTTAGATATCGTACTGTAAAATGGAAGCAAAGATTTATTGCGCATATGATTGATCTCACGACAAGCAACTCTTGGTTACAGTACCGATGTGACGAAGTTGCCAAGGGTGTTCCCATAAAGAAAGTCCAGCAGCTTCGAGCATTCAAGTTAGAGCTAGGTGAGTTTTTGATTGAATCAGCACATGCAACTGATGAAGAAGACGCAAGTGGTGATAGTGGATCTGAAAATTCTAACCCAAGGAAGAGAGGAAGACAATTCGTTATCCCAATTCCAAGCGAAGCAAAACGTAGACGAGGCGTAGCTCACATGCCTGTTCTCAGTCAGAAACAGAATTTGTGCCGGCAACGAAAAAAACTAAAATGGCTTGTTGTAGTTGCAATGTTCACCTTTGTGTGACTTCCACCAGAAACTACTTCATCCAGTTTCACACCACTTAAAATAGTGTCGCTTGAAAAATCGCTCTTGGTAAGATTGCCAGATTGTTCCCGCTAAATTGATTATTTTGATTGTTAATGATACTTAAATAGATACCTACAATTGTTTCTGAAGATATTCCTACATATTTGTAAGTTTAATACTGTTCCTAAAACGAAATAGTCTGTAAGGATAAAAGGTACTTAATCAAAGACTTAAGAAGAGGGAATTATTCGATATTTGTCCATGAAATAGCAGATTACTGGATGTAATTATGTACTTAACTAATTGATCTCAAAATATTTAAACTCAGTGAGTAATAGACATAAGTTCCTGTATGAAAAGTTGTATAGCGGAGAATTTCTTAAATTTAATAAATACTGCTGAAAACAAAGATTGGTCAAGTGTTCTATTAATCTTCAACCCGATATACTTTATATAATAGCAAATAATAACATGTATTTATATAATATAAACCCGAACACCTTTTTTACGAATAGTAATTACGCACATTGGAGGGGTGGAATGTGATCTCTAGACGCTTATACATCACTTCTGTAAATATAGACCATATCCCATTACTTTAAGTATAAAAAACAAGTTGACAAAGTTATGGTCCGAAGTACTATAAAAAGTTGTTACTATAAAAAGCCAATATTTCTCGCTCCGATCCTAGCGAGGTTGACCCTAACGCGGTCAACTCTTTACCTGCGTACCCTTTTTAGGTTTCTAGGTAGCGGTAACAACGAATTTGTACTGTACCAGTCCTTTTATTTTTTATTATTTCTCTTCTCTATTTTATTTATTTTTCTCCTATTTTCATATTTATTATTATCATATCTGTGTGTTTTCGTGTGTATTTGTCCTTTCTGTCGGTAAAGGTTGACCCTAACGCGGTCAACTCTTTACCTGCTTACCCTTTTTTAGGTTTCTAGGTAGCGGCCTTCGGCGTACTACGGTTAGTTTTAAGTTATTCTCCCCAGCCCCCCTACCGCTGGTAGGGAGGTTAGCCGCTAGGGTTCGCTAGGTTTTTAGGAACTAGGCATCCTGTGACATACTTATTTTATACTTATATTTGTCCCAACCCTCCCTAATGGATTCGCTAAGCGTTATTAACTTCGCGAACGCGTTCACCCAGGCGCTTGCTGCGGCAGGCGTCTCCATCCCGAAAGACATCCTAACGCAGGCCTTGCAGGCATCAATCGCGTCCCCAGCCCCTCAGGCCTCCAACGCCCAGACCCCTCAGGTCTATAGCTCTCCCGCGACTCCCGTTCCATCCGATATGGACTGCGCGTCGGTCTCATCCTCGCGATCATCTCGTAGGAAGCGTACCGCTCCCGGGAGCGATTCAGACTCCGCCGCGTCCGAAGCTTCGTCGGTCGCCGCCACCTTAACTGGCTCTCCTGAGCCCGCCTTCCAATTAGTTACCAAACGCTCCAAGAAGCGTTCGAAAAAAGCCGCGGTGTCTTCAACACCCGAGCCAACCCCGGTGTCTTCTACACCCGCCCCCGCGCCGCTCATGTCACTCGAAGTGACCGCGTCTCCGTCGGTCCCATCGAAGCCAGCGACGCGCTGCGCTCCCGTCCCGCCGAAACCTCAGCTCCATCCGCCCGTCTTCCTGCGTGAAAAAACGCGCTGGACCGCGGTTTCTAACTTGTGAAAGAGCACAAAATTAATTACTTAAAAGCCGCCAACGCTGGCGATACAATCAAAATTCAAGTAGCGACCGTCGACGACTTCCGCGCGTTTACCAGGTTGCTCGGGTTAAATCAAATCACGTACCACACCTACGCCCTCCCGGAGGAGCGTAAGATCCGCGCAGTACTACGGGGCGTCCCGTTTGAACTCAGTAATGAAGACATTCTCGAGGACCTTAAGTCTCAGGGCTTCCCGGTTGAAGCAGTGCACAAGATGCACTCTAACCGCGGTAGGCGCTTTCCGTTGGCTTTAGTTATCTTGTCTAATACTCCCAACTCGAGAGAGATCTTTAGAGAGGCTCGCACAATTTTCGAACTCTCAAATATCTCCGTCGAGCGTCCCAACCCCCGCGGTCACCCTGGGCAGTGCCACCGCTGCCAGCTCTACGGCCACGCAGCGGCTAACTGCTCAGCTCCCCCCAGGTGCGTTAAGTGCCTGAATCCACATATAACGAAGGAGTGCACTCGCACTCCCGAATCCACTTCCCCCCCTGCCTGTGTGCTGTGCGGCCATTCCGGTCACACAGCTAACTACAGAGGTTGTCCGCGCGCTCCGCGCTCCACCGCCAAGAGGGTCGCGCCTAAACCGGCGCCGCCGCTCACTCCCGCTAACTTCCCGCCGCTGCGCAACCGGGGTCCCCCGGAAGCCGCCTGCACCTTCCCGACCCATCCCAGCTTCCGTAGCTTCCGTAGGGCCGCGTCCTGCTTTGTCATCTTCACCTCAGTCGTCGCTGGCTGAGGACATGAAGACCGTGTTCGACGTCATTCAAAACTTCGACATTACGGAAATTTCTGTTCTCGCACGCAAACTGCGAGCCGCCCGCTCTCCTCAAGAGCGTTTATTTGCGTTAGCCGAACATCACTCGCTTCTATGTTCGTCATAAATTTTTTTTTCTTTTTTTTGTATAAATTCGTAAATAAGCAATATAAATAAGCAACGAGCCAGACTTATTGCTTCTTCTAGAGACGTGGCTAACTCCAAACCGCTCCAGGGGATTCGCTATACCTAAGTACGCGTTTATTCGTAACGACAGACCCAACTCCGACGGTTTCGGTGGCACTGCTATTTATTACAAAAGAGGATTCCATTGCTGCCCTCTCCCTACCCCTCCTCTCCTCAACATGGAAGCCACTGTGTGTAGATTGGCTATGACTGGTCATCCGACCATCATCATAGCTTCAGTCTACATACCTAGTGGTACCAGACCAATCCGCAGCGACTTTGAGGCCATTCTCGCCCTCGGCCATTCAGTCATTATGTTCGGAGACTTTAACTCCAAAGCGGTATCGCTCTCCTCGCCATCACAAATTCACTTGACTTAGATGTCATCTCCCCCATCACTCCCACCCACTATCCCGACAACCCGCCCACTCTCCTGATATCCTCGATTATGCAATAGTCAAGCGAATCAACCTCGACCTCAGGTCTATCGAACCTCTCGATGACCTAGGCTCCGACCATCGCCCCGTCTCCCTCGTGCTAGGACCGCCGAACGATAACGTTACCTCTCTTAGGACCTTTACCAACTGGAAAGGTTTTAAAAATACGTTAGTTTCAGCCTTAGAGGCCCCGAACTCTCCATTCGCGATCTCTCCCGAACTATTAGATAGCCCGGATAAAATTGATTCATTAGTAAATTCTCTCACTGATGCTATCAACTCAGCCATCAGTGACAACGAAAAGGTTGCTAAGCAAGGCAAACCCACGCTTACCTTAGCCGTTAGCAATCTTATTAATGAATAACGCGGCTCTCCGGAGAGCCAAGAAATATCCCACGCCCGCCTATAGAACAGCTGCGAATCAGCTTCAACGTGAAGTTAGGTCTTGCCTCGCAGAACTCCGAGACGCTCAGATGAACGATCTCATGGCGAATATCTCTCCGTCCCACCAAGCGTACTATAGCATGGCCCGAGCCTTACGCGTAGACACCGCCTCTCACGTTCCTCCTCTCACTCGTCCCGATGGCACTACTGCCTTTGAAGTCGAAGAGAAAGCCGAATACTTCGCTGACAGCATTGCCGCACAATGCTCGCCCAGCACGCAACCTGCTGATCCCTCACACATCCAGGCGGTGGAGGACGAAGTCCTTCGCAGAGACTCTCACCCCACCACCGCCAACCCTGTCACAGTCTCTAATGACAAAATCTTGCTGCTCATTAGAAATCAAAAGTCCAAAAAGGCTCCGGGTGCGGATGGAATTTCCAACCACGCACTTAAGCACCTACCTTAACAGATGCTTACCTTGTTAGCTATCATTTTCAATGCCTGCTTCGACCATAGCTACTTTCCAAAAGCTTGGAAAGAAGCGACAGTCATAGGCATTCCCAAGCCGGGCAAACCTCTGAACGTCCCGGCTAATCACAGACCCATCAGCCTCCTCAAGGCAATGTCTAAACTTCTCGAGAGAGTCATACTCTCTCGAATGCGGAACCATCTGTTTCCAACGGATGGCGATCCTCTCATTATTCCCCATCAGTTCGGCTTTCGCGCTAAACACTCCTGCCCTCAGCAAGTCCATCGAATCGTTGAGTATATACTTGACGGTTTCTATCCGCGTCGTTATAAAACAGTCGCGGTTTTCTTTGACGTAGCCAAGGCTTTCGATAAAGTCTGGCACAGCGGTCTCGTTTATAAACTCTACAAGAGAGGCTTACCGGATCGCCTAGTCAGGTTAATGGCGTCGTTTCTCAAAGACCGTACGTTTCGATTTAAACACGAAGGCACGCTTTCTGCGCCTCGTCCCATAAAGGCTGGAGTCCCTCAATACTCAGTCCTCGCCCCTCTGCTGTACACCGTGTACACCAACGACATTCCCATCCCGCCGAAAGGCGTCGAAGTCGCCCTCTTTGCCGACGACACCGCACTCTATACCAAAGGCCACAGTGTTCGGCACCTTGTAACCAGACTCCAAAGGGCCGTAAACGCCCTTGGTGCATGGTTTCAAGAATGGCGCATCGATGTGAACCCTGAAAAGAGTTCTGCGATGCGCTTCGATCACAAACGCCGTCGTCCCTCTGGCGATCCCCACGTTCGGGGCATTCTCATCCCCTGGAAGCGCAGTACTAAATACTTAGGCGTCACGTTAGATCCGACGCTTTCTTTCAAGCCACACGTCGAAAGAGTTTCGAAACTCGCTCGTCACTACTTAGGCCGCCTAAATAGCATGTTAGGTAGAAAAAGTAAAATGTCTTTCAGAAACAAACGTACACTTTACAAGGTCTGCGTTAGACCCGTCATGACACATGCCTCGCCAATCTTTGCCCACGCCAAACCCTCCCTCCTGCACAAACTGCAGGTAGTTGACCAAAACCTCTTTTGCCGCAGGGCCACAAACGCACCGTGGTACGTGCGCAACGCGGACTTGCATAGAGATCTTGAACTGCCTACAGTACAACATCACCTCAAAAAACTCTCTGAAGCGTTCCTCAAACGCTCCGAAACCCATCCCAATCCTCTAGTTCGTGATTCAGTCTCATATACCACTCCTGTCTTAGACTCGAAGTTCAAAGTCGCTAGGCCTAGGAATGCGCAAGCGTATTCTTCCACCAGACTGTCAGCCGATCTCGAAGCCCTTCTGGCCGCAAATTCTAATTTTAACGTAAATTCTAATTCTAACGTAAATCCATATTCTAACGTAAATGCGAATAATTTCAATTTTATTTTGCAATTTTTAATTTTTATTTTTTATTATTTGATTTTCATTTTGAGCACCTTCAGTGCTATGTATTCACCTTCAGTGCTTTCAGCACCTTCAGTGCTATGTAATCCCAGCGGGTGACCCCTTCTGGGCCCCGCTAGCGCGGCCTCTTTCTCCAATTGGCCGTCGCTCAGATCAAGGCTGAGTGGCAAACTCAGGTATGGTTCTGGTAGGCGTCGGGACGAGTCCCACATAACTCTGGAATCGCGCCAGAGTATGCGTCAGGGCATTTTTATCCTCCTGCCCTTCCTTGGGAACAAAAAAAAAGGCAAATGGGGTTTTACTTCAGAGGGCTTAATAAATCTTGGGCCTTACGAGGCTACAATGGATTTACTACTTCAATGATATAATAAGGTCATACGCCAAGTGAGAGACAAATTATTATAATGAGAACTGTCATTCAAATCTTTCAATTACCAACTATTAGCTAAAATATAATTGTTTTTAAATGTTCTCAGCGTCTACCTAGTCCAAATAAGTAATGCTATATAATTTTTTTGTTTTCTAGTTACACAATGTTATGTTGTTATATGCACAAAATAAATAATTATCTGGAAAAGTTTGTGTTGTTTTACTAATAGTTTTTAGCAACACCTTTTTATAATAATAGGTCTTTACCTATGAAACTGCCGTTTTGCCGTACTGGCCATTTCAAATGAAAATATTTTTTTTTTGACTGATAATTCTAATTTCAAATTAATTTTATTTGACAAACATGGAATTCTTTTTCTAAAATCGTCATTTGTTCAATAGTTAGTGTTTTGTTTTCAACGCATTCGAACATTTTTCGTCATCATGGATAAGTTAAAAATTCGAGTAATTATGGAGTATGAGTACCGTCGTGGCAGCAAAGCGGCACAAGCGGCACGCAACATCAACGACGTTTACGGAGTGAACACTACAAAACGCACCACCCGTAATTGGTTTACCCGCTTCCGTTCTGGAAATTTTGACCTGAAAAATGAACCCCGTGGTTGTCCGAAAATTTTGATCGACAATGACGAATTAAAGGCAATTGTGGAAGCTGATGAAACTCAATCCACGGCTGAATTAGCAGCAGCTTTCGACGTTAGCATCAAAACAATATTGGTCCATTTGCGTCAAATTGGCAAGGTAAAAAAGCTTGACAAATGGGTACCCCACGAACTCAATGACCGCCAGCGCGAAGTACGCGTGGAGACGTGCCTTGCACTGCTCAGCAGGCATACAAATGAAGCAATTCTGAACCGCATTGTTACTTGTGACGAGAAATGGATCCTGTTTGACAATCGTAAGCGCTCAGCAAGTTGGTTGGACCCTGGTTCAGCACCCAAACAATGCCCTAAACGAAAACTTACCCCTAGAAAAGTGATGGTCACTGTTTGGTGGTCTAACGCGGGTGTAATTCATCACAGCTTCTTGCCAAACGGGACAAGCATTACTGCAGATGTGTACTGTGAAGAACTGAACACAATGATGGAGAAGCTCGCACGTCTCCAACCAGCTTTGGTCAATCGTTCGGCTCCACTGCTCCTGCACGACAACGCGCGACCTCAAACTGCACAGCAGACGGTCTCCAAGCTACAAGAGTTGGGGTTGGAAGTTCTCCGTCATCCGCCGTACTCACCAGACCTTGCGCCTACAGACTTCTACTTTTTCCAGAATTTGGATAACTTCTTGGCGGGAAAAAAATTAAATACCCGAGAGGCAGTACAAAATGCCTTTGAAGAATTTGTTGCCTCCCGTCCAGCTGATTTCTTCAAGAAAGGCATCAATAAGCTACCAATGCGTTGGCAAAGATGCATTGATTGCATGGGTGATTATTTTGATTAATAGAAATAAAAATATATATAAGATTATTAAAGTAACATATATAAATATTCCTACTTAAATTTTTATAAAAATATAATTAATAAGATATATTATAGAAATAGAAGATCAACTACTTGATTATTCTTTAAATTTATTTAATTTTCCCCTATTAAATTTAATATTCCTTTACAAATAAATATATTCCTTGACTATCTATAAAAATAGAAAAAATATAAATAGGTTTCCGCCTTCCGAGATTCGAACTCAGGCCGCCTGATGCAAGGGTAGCGGGCACGTGAATATTATGCTCGTCTGCATAGGATACATTGAAATTAACGATCGATATTCCCGTATAGTAGCATTATTTTTTGTTCTGAACAGATTCGACTCGCTGATAGCTAGAATTTATTTTGCAAACAACATAGTCGTTCTAAACCGGTAGTGTTACTTGTTCGAGTCTACAGTAGTGTGAGTTGGGGTAAGCGCGCGATGCGTGCGGGGGGTGTTCGGCCGACGACTGGGTGGTATAGATGTATCTGGCACCGACTGTACACAGGACAGGGTTTCCTCACTGCCGGTCAAGCAGACTCACGAGACCGATCAACCGTGTCTTGTCCACAGTGAGAGGATGACACTGCAGGAGATAAGTAAGACTCGACTGCAAGTGGATGACCAACTTATTTACAAATTTTATCATTATTTATATTTATTTATTAACACTCACAAAATAACAATATTTACAGAAAAATCTTTGTATTACGTCCGTGTATGTAGCATAGTTGCACTTTCTTGCGTTCTTCTTATTTAGTTCGATCGAAGGTCGCGAGAATTGAGGTTGAACGTCAGCGTTTCCGTGTGTGGATCACATGTTCGTAGCTGAACATCTTGGCGGCTCAGAAGATGGGCCCTTCGGTTGGTACAGCTCGATCGTTTCAGTTTGTTCTGGTGGTTCTGGTTCAGTTGGTTCAGGTTGTCAAAGGGGCACGTCCACCGTGGTGGTTTCACCGGAGGCACCGATGCTGTAGATTGGGATTGCACTTTGATTAGAAGTGAACATCTTATGAACAGTGAAAGGTTAAAACAATATTAA
The DNA here is from genome assembly GCA_923062675.1 of Marasmarcha lunaedactyla. NCBI lineage: Eukaryota > Metazoa > Arthropoda > Insecta > Lepidoptera > Pterophoridae > Marasmarcha > Marasmarcha lunaedactyla. The sequence goes on along the minus strand of OV281339.1, from coordinate 36,969,681 downwards.
TATTGCTAATATAACTGTTGAAATAATGAAGCTAGTTAAGTTCGAATGTGATTCTACTTGTGCCCAAACTGTGCAATCTAATTGAGTATGTAAATTTTGTTCTGAATTTTCAAATTTATCTTTCAAATTTTCTATAATTTGTTCTTTTGAAATATATTGAATGTTGCTAAAGCATTGTTTCAGTAGACAAGGAAAAATGTATTTGTTAAGAGAAAGATGCTGGGACTGTCCATATTACAGATCCCTTAGGAGAAAGTAAATTGTGTTTTGTTTTAATGATGCAGGTTTAAAAAATTTTAATAACACCAATATACTCAATTTTAACTTCTTCTCGTTGACCATTACATATTATTTTGAAAAGAATTAGTTCAATTGGAACAAATAATCAGGTGTTTGGTATCTATAACTGTATCCATAAGATGTCAGAGTTAATTTGTATGTATTAGGTCTTCACCTATGAAATTACCGTTTTTCACGAAATAAATGAAGCGTAATTTTTTGATATATTTTTTATTTATATTAATCAAAATAATCACCCATGCAATCAATGCATCTTTGCCAACGCATTGGTAGCTTATTGATGCCTTTCTTGAAGAAATCAGCTGGACGGGAGGCAACAAATTCTTCAAAGGCATTTTGTACTGCCTCTCGGTTATTGAATTATTTTCCCGCCAAGAAGTTATCCAAATTCTGGAAAAAGTAGAAGTCTGTAGGCGCAAGGTCTGGTGAGTACGGCGGATGACGGAGAACTTCCAACCCCAACTCTTGTAGCTTGGAGACCGTCTGCTGTGCAGTATGAGGTCGCGCGTTGTCGTGCAGGAGCAGTGGAGCCGAACGATTGACCAAAGCTGGTTGGAGACGTGCGAGCTTCTCCATCATTGTGTTCAGTTCTTCACAATACACATCTGCAGTAATGCTTGTCCTGTTTGGCAAGAAGCTGTGATGAATTACACCCGCGTTAGACCACCAAACAGTGACCATCACTTTTCTAGGGGTAAGTTTTCGTTTAGGGCATTGTTTGGGTGCTGAACCAGGGTCCAACCAACTTGCTGAGTGCTTACGATTGTCAAACAGGATCCATTTCTCGTCACAAGTATCAATGCGGTTCAGAATTCCTTCATTTGTATGCCTGCTGAGCAGTGCAAGGCACGTCTCCACGCGTACTTCGCGCTGGCGGTCATTGAGTTCGTGGGGTACCCATTTGTCAACCTTTTTTACCTTGCCAATTTGACGCAAATGGACCAATATTGTTTTGATGCTAACGTCGAAAGCTGCTGCTAATTCAGCCGTGGATTGAGTTTCATCAGCTTCCACAATTGCCTTTAATTCGTCATTGTCGACCAAAGTTTTCGGACGACCACAGGGTTCATTTTTCAGGTCAAAATTTCCAGAACGGAAGCGGGTAAACCAATTACGGGTGGCGCGTTCGTTTGTAGTGTTCACTCCGTAAACGTCGTTGATGTTGCGTGCCGCTTGTGCCGCTTTGCTGCCACGACGGTACTCATACTCCATAATTACTCGAATTTTTAACTTTTCCATGATGACGAAAAATTTTCGAATGCGTTGAAAACAAAACACAAAGTTAATTAAACAAATGACGATTTTAGAAAAAGAATTCCATGTTTGTCAAGTAAAATTAATTTGAAATTAGAATTATCAGTCAAAAAAAAAAAATATTTTCATTTGAAATGGCCAGTACGGCAAAACGGCAGTTTCATAGGTAAAGACCTATTATTAATGGTACACTGTGTTGTGCTATTATTATTATTTCTAAATAGCTTTTCAACAATGCAATTTTTGTTAGATTGCATATTTGTTAGATAGCAGATTAAATTGGAGTCTCTTTGTAGGCTGCTCGTGAATTACTTTTGAGTCAGGTCAAAGTACTTTTCATTGTTATAAACCAATCCCTTATAGGGTTGTTGCATAGTAATACTTCGGAAGGTACCAGTTTTGTTTCTTTTTAGTATTTGAGTAACGTATAGTAAAGTGTACTTTGTAATGTCATGTATTGGATAGTACGCAGAAACTTGAACGTGTGTTTCATTTTCTGTCATTCTTGGGTATTCATTGGGTAAGCTTGTACAATTTTCAAATTTGATGGTAACTTTTCATTTGACTTTGTTATTATTCTGCTGATGTGTTAAGGAAATAATATATTATAGATAGTTCCGTTCGAATTTCTAATAGTAGTATTTTGCTAGTATTCTTCCAGATTTCATCTTCTTTGCTTATTTTCATATTCTGTGGAATTTATTCTAATTTCCAGAATTTAGTCAGTTGTCTCTCGTCTTCTGTTGTACGTGTAACCATACTCAAGATTTGTATGGTTTGTTCTTTTTGTGATTCACCGGTACTGTATCCTGATATATCCACCGAAATTATGTATTTCGAGCGATCAGGCCATCATTGAGTTTTTCAACACCGTCTAGTAGTATTTTACTGTACTCTATGGTACCCAATATTATGTCTACGAGTGCCTTTTTATAGTAAGTCGGGTCAGCAATTAATTTTTGCCTATGTATTCAAATTATAAATATATTTATTCCCTATGCAAACAAAAGCGAACTTAATTGCAACTTTCGGTTACTTAACATAATTTAAAAAGGTAGACTTCTTCTAACTATCTAGTTCTAGGTGAATAAAGTTTTACAAAACCAATCCAGCCAATAACTCAGTGGACGAAACATAGACCAATGAATAACCTATTTTGAATTAATGTACAAATGCCTAACCTAAAGCAACAAAACACAGTAAACATCACTAAAACAGTAAACAACAACATGCTTGATAAATCCCTAATACTTTCTTTATTCTATTTTAATGTATAGGTAGGTTTGGTTGAATGAATGATCCAAAACACATCCAAATGAAAAATAAGAACAAATTCGCAGACACAACAAATTTTTTGACTTAGTTTTCATTTAGATTGCAATAAGTATAATTATACCTTTATATCTCACGATACATATTCAACGGCTTTATACGTAAAATGGAGCAAAACTAACCCAGCATATCATATTAAAAACCAGTAAAACAAAGTAATGGGAAACATAAACATAAATGTACCCTTCCCACTTATGTATGGGTAATCCGTTATTGTTCAAAGTAACATTCTAAAGTTTTGCTCAGTATTGATGGCAACAGTCGACATTGGCAACTACCCCCGCACTAGTAAAAACTGTGTTGCAGCAGCGTAGTGTCGTCGTCTAAGATGACTAAACATTGTAATTACGACGTATGGATACAGTATATGCTAATATATCAGATCTTTCGTCATCCATGGCTTTATATTTTACTTTATCTCCAGTACATTTATCTAGAGTATTTGATAATATATTTATAAATGCAACAGTTACCTCGTCAGGATCTCCACTATTGTAAATATAAGTAGTATTGTTTTTGTACTTGTTGTAAATCATTTCTTGGTAGTGAGTTTCTTAATTTAGAAAGTATCAGTTTATATTCACTAGTGTACCTTGTTTGTAGTGTTACGTCAATACTATGATTTGACTTTTTTGGTTTGTCGTCACCGATGCCTATTAATTTTGCACGGATTTTCGGTATGTCGTCACAGACAGTTGTGCAACTTCTTCTGTAAAAAAGGAGACTTCAGATCCTTGGTCGCAAAGTACACGTAGTAATAGTGGTGTACCGTCGTATGAAGTCGTTTTTACTATAGCATACCAAAAGCATAGTCTTTTGATTGTCGATACCAGACGAGTTCGCACTCAACTGTCATATCGGTTTGTTGGCATTGGTAGTTGTGTTTGTTGTTGTTTTGTACTTATTGTTGTCTGTATTGTTTTTCTTGCTTGTTTGCTTCAAATTGCGATCCAGAAATGTATTATGGCTTGTTTTCTGACAAATGTCGCATTTCGTATATTTTCGCTGATACACGGTTTGCTTGCGCTATTTCACAGCGCTTTGCAGCAACGTTTGCATAATGCTTTGCAGTTTACAATATTGCTTCGGTACATGATATCTAATGCTTTGAACTTAGTGCAATTGTGAATAGTGTGATCATTAATTTCACAATACCAACATAGCGTTCGTTTTTCAAGCTTGGCATCTGTTTTTCAACTTTTCTGATGTTTCTGTCTTGGCTTGGATTAAATGATGATGTGGAGATTTCTGTGTGAGGTGTTTCAAGATATTTAAAGAGCTTTTGTAAAAACTTCATTAATTGCTGAAAGTTTGGAATTTGAGTGCTTTTTTCGATCTGTTCTTCATATTTTATGGTAGCTCCTTCGTCCCATTTTCTACTTATTAGTCTGCATAATATTGGACTCCATGACGTGGTATCGAGATCTTGATTTTTCATAGCTTCTAAATACTCGTTCATCGGGTCATGCATGTCTCTTAGTTGAGCTGAAATGGGCTTTTTGATTTTAGGCAAGTCTAATAATCTGTCTATGAGTTTTGTTGTTATTAAGCGTTTGTCTTCATATCTCTCTGTAAGGATTTTCCAAGCTGTTTGATGATTGGCGCCATTAATAGGTAGGTACTGAATTAACCTTGCTGATTCTCCTTGTACATATTTTTTTAAGTATTGCATCTTCTCTACCGGTGATTGTCGTCTTCATGAATATTTTTTGGAAAAAGGTCTTTAAATGTACTCCACGAGTCATATTTTCCCGTAAAAGTTGGTATCTTGATCTGTGGTAGTTTCCCTCTGGAAGTTGTGGTAGGCATGTAGTTGTTTGATGATGAGTTTTCATAAAGTTTTTCTTGTAGTAATTCACTTGTCATCGCCTTTTTCTATGGTTTCGAAACAATGATTGGTGAAGTGTTCTTGTTGGAGATCATTTTCTGAAGTTAATATTTCTAAGTGTATTGTTTCAACTTCCTGGCATAGTTTTCCCAAGGATTGTAATAAAAAATATAGATGGCATGTCGATTTGTTGTCTAGTAAAGCTTCTTAAGCTTGAGACATTTTCTTCGAAAATTGCGCCATGCGAAATTGCTGAATAAATAATTTTGAGTTGTTTGTCTTCTCTTTTGTCAGGTTTGCTTCGCATTTGTCAAGGTAGTTTAAGGTCTCGTCGTAGTACTTCTGATGACTGTTTAAGTAGTTTTCAGTGAAGTATTCATAGGGTGATACCTTTTCTTCGTCTTTAGATGTCTATGGATTTTCTGTACTCGCTTGAAAAAGTTTTAAGTTTACTCCTTTTTCTCGTCTATGTATTTTCTGGTCTTCCTTGTAGCCGAGTCTTTCATATTTCCCAGTATCATCTTCAGTTCAGTCAGATCATATTCGTATTTGGCTTTGTATTAATTTGTATATTTTGCATACATCCATGGTGGTATTCTTTCTTTCCTACTCCTAACAGAGCTAGTATGTCGTATTCAGCTGCTTAATGCACCTGCGCCCTCGACTACGGTATTATGTGGTCTTGTCAGTCGATGTCAGTCCCTTCAGGGTGCAAGAGGGGCGCGTTGTTCAAAATTTCGAAGGAACAAAATGTATAGTCCGACTGATGGGCAAACTGCACAGGATAATTTATGTAACAGGGGAAAGATCTAAACCCTAGTAAACCTACACCCTACGGAGCCTAAGGCCCTAAAGTCCTATCGGCCCTAGCCCTACTATATAAATGTGAAATATAAAAATAAGTGCAGGATATCTGCGCCGTGAGACCTAAGGCAACTTTCGGATGGGGGGTAGGATGTAAGGATTGTGTACGTCGTGGAACATACACAGGATACGGTTTTCTCACTGCCGGTCAAGCGGACTCACAAGACTGATCAACTGATGGCTAAAGGTGTCTTGGCCACAGTGAGAGGACGCCACTGCAGGAGATAAGTAAGACTCGACAACAAGTGGAAGACAATTTATTTACAAATTTCATCATTATTTATACTAAATTACACAATAACAATATTTACATGAAAAATCTTTGTATTACATAGTAGCATTGTTGCACTATCTTTCGTTCTTCTTATTTAGTTCGATCGAAGGTCGCGGGTGTTGAGGTTGAGTGTCAGCGTTTCCGTGTATCGATCACCTGTTCGTAGCTGAACACATACAAGGTGTTTTAATTACACTATCTGCGGTGAGGGCCCGTGTTTGTTCCAAAGACTGGGGAAATATTCTCTAGTTTTTTAATAGAAATAGCTTCTCATACTTAATAGGAATAAACTACATGTATCTTTAATTCTTTCGTTATCGATACTTATTCGACATAAATGACTTCCTACATTCAATTACTTAATTAAATGCAAAACAACGGGATGTTTTTAATAAAATAAAATGAGAACTTTGTTTTTCAACTTAACTTTAATAAAAAAAGCTGTGCCGCTCGTAGCTCAGCTTCCACCGTAATTAACTATTTATTCTCGACTCGGGTTAAAAGACGGAAAGCTTTATTTCATAAAGAACAATAAGGAACAATCCAATTTTTGGATAAATGAAAAATAGATACGTTAGTTTGCCGAAATAGCTATTACATTTTACCCCTAGAAATTATAAAACGTCAGATAGTCTACAATCATGTTTTATTTCTATGAATTGTTGAGAATTGTCAGATAAAAACACATTTTTAAGATAATAAAGGAAGCTGACAAGAAAGGTAAAAATTTGCCGTTTCAACATTAAATTAATCAATGTTCAAGTTTTACTAAAATACTAGTTTTGTTAATATTTATACCATAATTTACGTCTTAACACGTTAAAAACTTTTATTTTACGTACCAAATTTAAAGTGATATGGTAATTAACTCTGAGTAACAAGAAATTGTACATAAATTCTAACTTTACAATCTTGTATCCTGGCAACCCTAGCAATAACCGTAAAACCTGCACTATCCTCGTAGTCTCGTATAAGTATATCATTACGGAGGAATGTCGTCCGAAGTACAAATCACAATGTTGAAGGACATCTATTCTGGATTGTGTACACTATACGTTTAATTTTAGCAACCTAACTGTCCAGGGATTTGCGGCTCCTATTTTTATGAACGTAGGGACCGACGAGGGTAAACGGGATATGAAAACAGTAACATTTATAAAAATAAATTTTAGACATGGATTGAGCAGACTCTTTGAAAGATAAATAGTAATGAAATTGATAATAGCTCAGCTTTTTTGAGTAAAGAAACTATTTTAACTTTAAGTTGAGCGTCGTCTTTTAACTTATTAAGATAAATGCTAAGGTAGACAATGCGTTCCATTGAAAAAAGTAATTTCTAGATTTAAATTCGATATTCTGCTTCCGAACTATCATAATTTTTTATTTACATCAAAATATAACTAATAATAAATATTTACAGTATTAGAATGTAGGTACATATATTTTATATTAATACATATATTACCCGTCAGAAATATCTGCGAACCTGGCTTGATGACGTCATGCAAACTGGAGAGATAACTACGTTACGGATAGAAAGAGATGGCTAAGGTACTGGATACGCGAAAAAGGGGCGAGGTGCGGGGAAGCGCATTCCAGCGAGGTTCGCAGATGTTTCCGACGGGTTATAAGTGTATTAAATTAATAATTATAAGATTAAAATTTGCTTCAAATGAAAAACAAAATCTATTGAAGGCAACCTAGCCAAAATGCTGGCCGAATCACTACGCTGGATTGCAATAGAAATTCGTTGTGCGAGGTGCCAGCCTTAGGGTCACCAGTTTCACTCACCAATCGCCCCGCTAGGTCCGAAAAAAGCCCCTTAGCCCCAGGACCCTACATTCTCATATTTTATACGTTTAAGGCTTTCAGCGTTATTAGCAGCAGAACCAGATTGAACTATCATATATCTTAATATATCTTTATAAATAAAAATCGTTCGTTCAATTTGTTGCTAAGCGCAAAACTCGTAAATGGCTGCGTCATTTCAGCTGTTCCTTTAATATTTAATCATCGAGGCTTTTATAAAACGAAAAATGCCCAGAAAAATTTGTAATTTACTAAACATTATGCTTTAAACTTTAAAAAATGTACTTCTATTTTGACACTTTTGCTATCACATGTCTTCTGACATGTTTACACAATAGAACTTTTAATTCCAACTTGAAAATGACCGGTCACTGCAGGTGGGATAGCGTAAGAATAAGAGTGTGTAATTTTTTGAGTATCCTGGGTTTGATTCTAGGTTTTCTACTTAGGTATTTAATATTTTTTTACGTAGACATTTTTTTTTAAATGAGCTTTAATTCTATTTCCCTTTGTTCTTTTAAGCGGAGTTTTTTGAAGGTAGATGATATTTGCTGTAATATAGTATAAATAATAATATATTTATTAATAGTAATACAAATATAAATTACGTTTATACGAAATAAAAATAGATAGCTAAAAGCAAAAAAAATATTTATCAAAGAACAAGGTGAAATAACTTAGAATCTATACTTTGAAATAGATTTTCAAAGGCAAAAACATTTCGATAAGCAAGCAGATTTAAAAAATGTTTTATAAAATAACGTTTTAAAACTAAGCTCACACTGACGGCAAAAAAATACTATCCCAGCTGCAAAAGCGGTCTACAAATTTTTGTACATGTGTAAGTAAGCGATTGATTTTCACATTGTATTAGTTATAACGTGCAAAAAAGCTTTTAACTTCTCAAAAAGCTTCCCATTATTTTGATTAAAGTTTACAAAATAATTTAATTTAATTATATAATTGGTTAATTTCATAAAACTTACGAGAGACATTTTAATTAGATATTTAATAACGCGGCTTAAAGTCAAAAGTCGATTATTATACGATTCTAGAAAGTATTTCGTCCCTTTGGTGGTAAAACTAATTATGTCGGGTTAGCTGCAAAAATTTGTTAAACACACCAATCGCACCGATCTCACCGGAATATTCAGCTGGAGCATTTTCTGCCTGACTAGGGGGAGGTGGACATTGTCATAGGCCGACGACACATCCAAGAACATTCTCACCACGGATTAAATATCAGTCAAGGCTAATCTTAAATCCGACGCAAAAATACTGGGGCTCATCATACATCGTACTCTAAGCCTTTTTAAAACCATATTGGGTGGGACTAAGGAGGGAGTGATTTTCAACAATCCATTCCAGACAAAATTATACTAAATGTTCAGAAATTTTAAGGAGGGTAGGAGCTATTGCAACTGGACGAAAGGAATTTAAATACGAGAAAATAAAGAATATTACGTATACATAGATAGGTGCGAGAAACCCTCTTTGCATTAGGGTCAAATAGTGCATGCACGCGCATGCTCTCACACAGCGGCGCGTCGGACCTGACTGAAATTGTAGTTTTGTACAGAGAGCGCCGATATTGAGGAGTGACGGCCTGCTGTTATCTCAAAAAAACTAATATATGGGCAAAAGCTACTTGTATAATATATAATACCAATTTGTATATAAATGAAGTAAATTAAGTTAAAATAATATTTTTTATCAATTATGACGACGCTATTGTAATTAAAGTGGATCTATATCCATTTTAATTTTCATTCACTAGTATAAAAATATATATTAATTTTCTATGAAGTTAGGTAAAATTGTATATTTTATCCATTCTGTACCACTCACATGATCTATTGGCATGACACATTCCACTTCGTTGATTGGTCGAAAGATATTACACTTTACTGTAGCAATCCAAGCGCTGTATGTTTAAATCATTTGACTAGACATTAAAGTTTTTGTAGCGCTGCATCTAATAATAAATCGTTGAATAGATAAAAATGGAATGCGACACAAAATTTGTTTTGAATAGCTTCTCTAGTACGTAGTACATATGTAACTCAATGTAAAAGTGGTCCTTCTGAACCAAATAACTGAACTTTAAACGATTTGTGCGATCATTGTTAGGTATTCATACTTATTTGTACTATTATTAGAATTCATCTTAACTTAAAGTGTTATATTAGTCAATTATTATTTTACGGTAAGTAGTCTACAAAGACGCCGCATTCCAGCGAGCGCGCCCGTTGCGGCGCCTTCCTATTGATTAACCGGACACGCATTAGGTACTTACATTTTTCAACTTACCAACTCGTAGGTACCTATTTTAAACACACAACCTTACTATAAAAAGTGTGTCCGTACATTACAATATCAAATAACAACAAATTTTACTTATTACGTTACTCTTTCATTGCTTAACCAACTCAACAAAAAGAGTAAGATATATTTACAACATTAACCATCAACTTTATTCACATATATACAAACTATCTACAAATTATTTATAACTTACACAAACATATTTTATCCTAACGATATCTACGTTTACTATATAAAAACAATCAAATTTCAAAGCAGGTTATTTACGACAAGATGGAATATTTATAATGGAATTGAGACAATTAACATTTGATCCTTATTAATAATTTACAACGCATTGCCAATTGCATTAGTAATGAAATGAAGTTTAGAGTTCGAGTAAAGGAACTTAGTAATATAAAGAAACAGTTCTTTGCTGTTCAAGCTGAATTAGAAAAACTATTGGCGAAAGGTGGTGAATTCAAGTCTGCCAAACACTTGGCTAAGTGAAAACAATTTGATTATTACAAGGTCCAGATTGGTCTCGATAGTTTAAAGGAGCAGCGTAGACAGAGTGTCGCCGACGCCACTATGGCGGCACCATGTACTCACGCGCATAACACCCAACACAAAATTCAATTACTCACCCTGTCTTTACCTACTTTTGATGGGAATATTACCGAATGGAATTCGTTCTATGACATTTTGGTATCGTCAGTACATAACAATACTTGTCTGTCCGATGTTGAAAGGTTTCTATATTTATTGCTTTCGTTGAGAGCAGAACCGTATAACTTAATTAAATCTATTCCGTCTACCAAAGTTAACTACGAAAACGCTTTAGGTATATTAACAGCTCGTTATAAGAATAAACGAATTATAGCTACTAAACACTTAGATAACATAATAGATATTCCTTGCTTTAGTGAGAGGAACAGTGAATAATCATTACGTAACATTCTTTATAAATGTCTCGAATCATCGATGTTTTTTCCAATATCTATGCTAGGTTTTGAGCTGTATGGAATATATGTACCCTTCTTTTGTATAAAACTCGTTGAGTTACATCCTGTATAGTTTCCGCTCCAATTAAGACAAAGGTAAACTTTCGTCCTAATTCTTTGTCTTCATAGACGTTAGGCGCTGGCCCTATCAGCACTTCTCACGTCTCTGATCACTCCTTCTCAAGTATCATACATATTTGGATAGTGCCAGTACATCTCTCCACTTCCCTGTTACTTTCGGTGTTTTATCTCCTTTAGGACAGCCTACCATAGCTTCCCGCAGCGGCTCATTTACAAGATAAAATCGCATTTCGCTTTCCCTTTAAAAACATTTTTAAAGACATAAATAAATAATAAAAATAAAACAATTCGAATATATCTAATTGTTGGCAGTATTAAATTTTAAATCAATTGTTAAAGACATTCATATGATGACGTCACAGTGTAGTTAGTTTTTTAAACGCTCATTACAAAGTTTACTCTAAAATATATTATAGAAAAATGATATCTCTGAATTATTTTCTTATCATATTGAATTACCTTAGGGTGCCAGTATAGACCCTAATGAGGCAATATCACAAAAATTCGAAATTCAAGACTTTTAGTAACGTGAGAGAACTTATGACCTGACTAAGTATTATTTACATATTGTTATTTGTTAACGTGCATTTTCATCGTTTTATTATTTGTATTTACCAAAGCTTTTTAATTATGAAATTTGACATTTCACACAATTTCATTATTCATTAAATTACGGAATATCCACCAAACACGTGCACAGGTTGGCAGTAGGTACGTTTACATATCAGCTTTCCAAAATGCAAAACAGCCACAAAGCTACTAATATTAAGTTTAATTTTAGTTGTTTGTATCCTAAATACAGCTGGGTATAAACAGAGTACTGGTTTCATTTAGTGTACGAACATCTTGCTCTGAATTTTACCAGTTGGCTTTTAGTTTTCAACCCTTCACCCCAATGTACTTTACTGTGATTTTATTGTGGTATTATTGTTTTAATTTATAATAAAATTCAAGTAGAACTGTCATTTGACTATTTTTATAACATTAGAATACTAAATTGGAAAGAACAATATTTTGACAAATTCTTTGGTGCCTAACAATCACATATTTATTTTAATTTACCTGGGTTACGCATTTAAATAAGTATCTCGAGATACACCACTATTTAGCTATTTTTGTAATGAAACCCATATACTTTTAATCTATAAACAAAAATTTTATCTTCTTGATCTGAACGAATCAAATAGTTGCCAAAAACATGAATGTAAAAGCTTCACCAGAAGGTTAAACAGCAAGTCAGGCTGTTGAGTAAGCAGTTGTGCAATCAGAATCAACTCATTTATTAAGACTTCGTCATGAATGCGGGCTCCAAAACTCTTACTCGACATAGCGCGCTAATTAATTGGAATATAAGACAAACTTGCATTTTTATTCCGCTTTAGAGCTGGCCGTACTCCCTGTTTATTAGATTTGTGAATATTCATACGCCAGTTTTAAGTACGTACAATTTTGTTGAATAAACTCTCTGGGGTAACTTTTGGATGAATGTAAACTTTTTGAAATTTATTCGTTAGTGCTATCTTGGGCTTCGGTTGTTTTTCGTTACGAAAGACTAATGTTTATTCTTCAAATTTTGAAATAAAAATGCTGTAGTATAACTAGTTTTAAACCTTCAAGTTAAGTTATCCTAATTTTATAAGGTATACTGACAGGAGTTCCATTATAACCTTATACATTTTTAAAGACTTCTTCTCAAAAAATGTATTACCTCATATTTGTTTCGCTAAAACTCGAGACTAGATGGGCCGAAAATAATGGTTGTCCATTTGGTCAAGATTGCTGTCATATGTTTTCTAACTGCGCAAGTTTTCAAAATAGGGCATATATACACTATCCCTACATTATGTATCATACGTGCTTTTTACCACAAATAAAAATGTTGCATACTGAGGTTTAAGATATGGTGACGACGAAAGGTTCTGCGGTAGGTAGGTGGAGCGGGAAAAGATAGAGCCCTGCATGGCTAGCTCTATTTTATATTGATTTTCCGTATAGTATTTTCTGTATATGACGTGTAGATACGGTACGATGATTTGAAAATATCAAAAAGTTTATTAAAAGAAGGCTGAGTAATATTGGGCCAAAGGGTTAAAAAGTTGTTATTAGTGTCGAAAACTAGGTCATATCTTAATTATTTCAAATTCGAAAACCTCCAAAAATCTTGTATCTAGAAGAAAAAAAATATGCAAACTTGCTGCCATCGATTACCAATTTGAAGATTTCGTCATAAAATAATCGAGCATGTATTAACACATATATGGGTAATAGTGTAAAAGATGAATGAACCAATGCAAAAATCGATTTTTATTATTCTATATTAGTTCTTGCAACACTGAGTCACTCACTCCGAGTGGAGAACGGACTGACGAGTTAGTTTGGTTTTCTTGCTTGCACTTGATTATTTTTATGTTTTAACGCTGCTATTGATAAATCTAATAAGCTTATAAAAATCTTGGATACATAATGCAAGGGTGTGCAAGCCTTTTCAGGATATTAAGTGTCTCAGAATGGTGTTTTACGCCTACGTAAGAAACCGCTTAGAATTTGATAGCTTTATTTTGAACCCACAATACCGACAATATTTTATAAATCTTTAAATTAATAATTTAAAAAGCAAACCAAACATTATAATGAGTAGTGCAAGATTACGCTTTTGTTAAACTGGAAGATAGAAGAAACTACGACTAATAAAGTCGTGGTGTTCCTACACGATATAGTTCATTCAAGATTATACTGTCCCAATTTAATACGTAAACCGCCACCCCCGTCCATCAACAAAATAAACTATTTTAAATTCCATCAATTAAAACTAATTACAGTCAAAATTAAAATTTCCCTAGAGCCCAAAACAGTTACAATTAAAAAATATTAAACAAAATATTGTACAAAAAATTATTTACACATATTAGACAATATTTTGTAACAGAAATAATATGTAAACTAAGTAATCCATTATTTATTATTATAAAATTATACAAAGGTGTCATGATTCTTATAACCGCTTTCACTCAATTGTTAACATCAGACTTTATACCTCATAAGCAACTGCACCCATAGACCGGCAATTTACATTGGTCACTTCACGATTTTGTATGTAATAAATTGAACCATGATGTGATATCCTGTCATTAACTTATATAAATTATTCATATTTGTTTTTCGGTGTGAGTTCAGGTGTTGAAGACACCGGTGCTTGCTTGGGACGATTCTTAGAACGTTTCGAGACTGAAGAACTGGGCTCAGGAGAGGTGGTTAAGGTTGCCGCATACGACGACGGTTTGGACGTGGAGTCCGCGTTGCTCCCGAAAGCGGTGCGTTTACGACGCGATGATATAAGTGAAGAGGTTCCCGAGAGGAGCTCCATCTAAGAACGCGGCGGAGCTAAAGACTTGAGGGGTCTTGATATTGGAGGCGCGATCGCTATTAAGGTCTGCGTAAAGACCTCATCATTAAAAGGGACACCGAGGGCGGTGCCCCTAATACAGAGAAGCGCTTTACTGTTACCCTGGAAGAGGCCCAGTGTAAATGGGATCGTACTCCCAGTTTCTTCAATGATAACAATATTTCAGTATGGAGAGGACTGTAATAGGTACTGCCCTAACGAGCTCGTAAGAAAAAAAAATTGTAGCAAAAGATAACATTTAAACATGTATGTGCTTTGAACTATTTTATATTATTTTACTTGCCACAAGGAAATCGTAAATTGAAGCTCCATGTTTTGTTATTTTTAAATTTAAATTTAATGGTATAATACGGTAAATTCACATCCAGTTAGCGTTGTATAATACCGTTTAATATAAATTTTACTGTATAATACAGTAAATTTACTAAGAAACCAACTTTTACACGTACAATAAGGCAGAAACATTTGAATGCGCAAGCTAATAGAGGCATTCATTATTTTTGAATAAAATTTTTATTTAAAGCGAAACAAAGATTTTGTACGGAAAATCACATATGGTCATCAGCATGTGGTCATCATCAGTTGTCACGTAATGAGGGATCCTTCTTGAAGGATCCGTCACCACGATTACTCCGGTAACCGTCCTGCGGCAGTGGAATAAAACAGGTGGTTATCAGGAATATAAAGTAAGGTTTTAATATATCAAAGAAGTTAATTTACAAATGTATTTACAAAAAAGGTATTTACTTAAAATATAAGAAATAAAAAATACTAATCTAGGTTGACCGTGACTCAAGAGGCGGATCTAGGTGTCGTGAGGCAGGAGGGCGACTAATGGCGAGCTAGCTGGCACGTGTAGCAGGTTCGCCGAGGACGTGCTGGCTAGCACGCAAGATGGAAATGGTGAGGCGTGCAGACTGGTGCGCAGGGCAGGAGTGGAGTCGGCGTGCGGGCAGACTGGCGCGCACGGCAGGAATGGAGAAGGCGCGCGGGCAGACTGGCACGCACCGCAGGAATGAAAGCACGCAGGGTAGAAGTACTAAGTAGTGAAGGTTTGCCGGTAGTAATGTTAATAGTTCCGAAGCTTGAGATCGACTGGCTTTCTTTTTTGTTTGTTCCCCTCCACGAAGAGGGCAGGAGGAATTAAAAAATGCTTTTACGCATACTCCGCGTGCGCGATCGGAGTTATGCGGCACTCGTCACGGGCCTACCAGAGCCTCTACCCACTAGAAAACCCCCTGAATGACTCATGAAATTTTTTTGCCACAAGGGGTAGTATACGAGACTGAATCTTGAACTAGAGGATTGGGGTGGGTGTTTTGAGGTGCTGTTGCACTGTAGGTAGTTCAAGATCGCTGTGCAGGTCCGCGTTACGCACGTACCAAGAAGCGTTTGTGGCCCTGAGGCAGAAGAGATTTTGAACTACTTGCAGTTTGTGCAGGACGGAGGGTTTGAATGCATTTCTTCGATAAGTGGTGGGCTTTATTAACAAAATCGTGTTCTGTCGAAGCCGTTGTTTGAAGTTTGAATCCGTCTTGCCGGCCAGGGATAATCGAACGAGTTACTGTTCTCTACTGGTACGTACTGTAGTCGTATTTATCGGTGGGAATTTGTCCGAGTGGGTATTATCGCCACCTTGAGATTCTTATTTTGAAAAGTAAGCATGATGTGCGGTTGCCTTTAGTACGTTACAACCTCTTTGGTTTACTTTACATAAAAAAAATTACAATTTGACACAGTCATGAATATCAACTAAATTGTCTAAGTGACAAGACAAGTATTTTTATTTATACAAGAAAAACAAATAGAATTAATTTTCAAGAAGATAATAAAAATTAGCAATAGTGGTCAAGGAAAATTTATTTTATATTACAGGACCGAGAACAGTAAGTTTCATAGTTTCGTTTCTATTATGTTACACAGTCGATAGGCAAGTACTGGTTTAGTGTGTACCGCTACGCCATGATCATTGATTTATGATGTTCTTTTTCATTACATTAATACATGAATATCTGATTTCTCTTTATCTGGTTTGATTGATTACGGAAAGTGTTTACAAATGTATCTAAACTCAAAATGTATTCATTTCAGTATTTTCAAGAAACGTGGTTGCTTCTGATGGTAATATTTTAACGTATTAACGGCAACAACGAACATGGTGCAAATTGTTTAAAAGTTTGAACTACGGCCGCAGCAGCATAATAATAATAATTAAGAAGCCCACACCTACAGGATAATATAAACAAAAATATAACAACTACATTTAGTATCCATTTTACGCATGACGCATGTAGTGCAATATATATTTAAACGCACGCATGGACCAATACCATACACGATTCTCGCTCCAATCGCCACCCGGTACGGACGTGCAAGACCCCGTTCTCCGTTGATTGGTCCCTTCCCGATATTCCGTGGCGCTCAGTCTACTGACGTCACAGTTTAGCGTGTTGGTTCCGTGCTACGGTTTTCAAGGTTTTTCTACTCCCTTTGAGTGCTATCGAAGTGCGATTTTTCTTTGCGACTAAGCCCCTTAGTCTTTAAAGTGCTGTGCTAAGTTGTGTTGTGCTTGTGCTGAGTGCAGTGTTGTGCCCAGCGTAAGTAATCTGGTTTCAGTACAAAGGATACTTAACGGTGACAACGAATTTGTACTGCACCAGTCCTTTTATTTTTATTTTATTTCTCTTCTCTATTTTATTTATTTTTCTCATATTTTCATATTTATTTTTATCATATTTGTGTGTTTTCGTGTGTATTTGTCCTTTCTGTCGGTAAAGGTTGACCCTAACGCGGTCAACTCTTTACCTGCGTACCCTTTTTTAGGTTTCTAGGTAGCGGCCTTCGGCGTACTACGGTTAGTTTTAAGTTATTCTCCCCAGCCCCCCTACCGCTGGTAGGGAGGTTAGCCGCTAGGGTTCGCTAGGTTTTTATTTAGGAACTCTAGGCATTTGTTATATAATTATATATACTTATCATAGTCCCAAACCCTTCCCAAATGGATAAGCAAAGCGTCATAAACATTGCGAAGGCGTTCGCTCAAGCACTCGCCGCGTCCGGCGTCCCCATTTCATATGACGTAATAACGCAGGCCTTACAGGCAACTAGCGCGTCCCCGGCCCCTCAGGCCTCCAACGTCCAGACCCCTCAGGTCTACAGCTCTTCCGCGTCTCCCACCTCGTCCGAAATGGACTGCGAATCGGTCGCATCCTCTCACGCGTCGCGTCGCAAACGTACCGCTCCCGGGAGTGTCTCCGAACCCGCGTCTGATACGTCGTCAGATGCCATCACCTTAACCGGCTCTCCTGAGCCCGCGTTCCAACTAGTCGCCAAGCGCTCCAAGAAGCGCTCGAAGAAAGCCTCAGCATCGTCAATACCCGAGCCCTCCACGGTGTCTTCAACACCAGCCCCCGCGCCATTAAAATCGCTCGAAGTAACCGCGTCTCCGTCGGTCCCATCGAAGCCAGCGACGCGCTGCGCTCCCGTCCCGCCGAAGCCTCAGCTCCTTCGCCCGTCTTTCTCCGCGAAAAAGCGCGATGGACCGTAGTATCTAATCTTTGCAAAGCGCAAAAAATCAATATTCTAAAAGCAACCAACGCAGGCGATTCAATTAAAATCCAGGTCGCGACCATCGACGACTTTCGCGCGTTCACCAGGTTACTCTCGTTAAAACAAATCGCATATCACACCTACGCCCTCCCGGAGGAGCGTCCCGTTCGAGCTCGTGAACGAAGAAATCCTCGAGGACCTTAAGTCCCAGGGTTTCCCGGCCGAAGCAGTGCACAAGATGCACTCCAACCGCGGTAGGCGACTTCCTTAGCTCTAGTTATCCTGTCCAACACTCCCAACTCGAAGGAGATTTTCAGAGAGGCTCGCACAATTTGCGGACTCTTGAACATCTCCGTCGAGCGTCCCAAACCCCGCGGTTACCCTGGGCAGTGTCACCGCTGCCAGCTCTATGGCCACGCAGCGGCTAACTGCTCAGCTCCCCCCAGGTGCGTTAAGTGCCTGGATCCTCATATAACGAAGGAGTGCACTCGCACTCCCGAATCCACGTCCCCCCCTGCCTGTGTGCCTTGCGGCCAGTCCGGCCACACAGCTAACTACAGGGGTTGCCCGCGCGCTCCACGCTCCACCGCCAATAGGGCCGCGCCTACACCGGCGCCACCGCTCACTCCCGTTAACTTCCCGCCGCTGCGCAACCGGGGTCCCCCGGAAGCAAAGCCCGTTCAGCCGACGCCTACTCCGGCTCTGCCTTGGAGGCAGCGTCCGGCCGTTCCGCCTGCACCTTGCCGACCCATCCCAGCTCCCGTAGCTTCCGTAGGGCCGCGTCCTGCTCCGTCATCCGCACCTCAGTCGTCGTTGGCTGAGGACATGAAGACCGTGTTCGACGTTATTCAAAACGTCGATATTAACGAAATTTCCGTACTCGCACGCAAACTGCGAGCCGCCCGCTCTCCTCAAGAGCGTTTATTTGCGTTAGCCGAGCATCACTCGCTTCTAAGTTCGTTATAAATTGTATTTTTGTATAAATTCGTAAATAAGTAAATTATAATGTCTAGACCCGTAAATCCCGCGTCCGGTCGTATTAAACCCAAGGGCTTATCCCTAGTATCTTTTAACGCTCGTAGCCTTAGCACCAACGTTCCTGAGCTCAAACTGTTCCTTCAGAACAACGACCCATACTTATTACTTCTCCTGGAGACATGGCTCACTCCTAACCGCGCCAGGGGATTCGCTATTCCCAAGTACGCGTTTACTCGTAATGACAGGCGGCACTGCTATATACAAAAGAGAATTCCATTGCTGTCCTCTCCCTACCCCTCCTCTTCTCAACATGGAACCTACGTGTGTGGATTGGCTATGACTGGTCATCCGACCATCATCATAGCTCCAATCTACAAACCTAGTGGCACCAGACCTACCCGCAGCGACTTTGAGACCATTCTCGCCCTCGGCTGTTCAGTCATTATGTTCGGAGACTTTAACTCCAAACATACTGACTGGACGTGCCTATCAACCATTACCAGCGGTATCGCTCTCCTCGACATCACCAACTCACTCGACTTAGACGTCATCTCTCCCATGCCTCCCACTCACTATCCCGACAACATGAACCACTCTCCTGACATCCTCGACTTTGCAATTGTCAAGCAAATCAACCTCGATCTCAGGTCTATCGAACCGCTCGATGACCTAGGTTCTGACCACCGCCCCTTCTCCCTCGTGCTAGGACCGCCTAACGATAACGCCACATCTCCTAAGACCTTTACCAACTGGAAAGGTTTTAAAAATACGATAGTTTCAGCCTTAGAGGCCCCGAACTCTCCCGTTCAATTAGATGGCCCGGATAAAATAGATTCATTAGTAAATTCTCTCACTGATGCTATCAACTCAGCCATCAGTGAAAACGAAAAGTTTGCTAAGCAAGGCAAACCCACGCTTCCCTTAGCCGTAAGCAATCTTATTAAATCTAAGAACGCGGCTCTCCGGAGAGCCAAGAAATATCCCACGCCCGCCTATAGAACAGCTGCAAATCAGCTACAACGCAAAGTTAGGTCTTGCCTCGCGGAACTCCGAGACGCTCAGATGAACGATCTCATGGCGAATATCTCCCCGTCCCATCAAGCGTATTATAGTATGGCCCGAGCCTTACGCGTAGACGCCACCTTTCACGTCCCTCCTCTCACTCATCCCGATGGCTCTATCGCCTTCGAAGTCGAAGAGAAAGCCGAATGCTTCGCTGACAGCGTTGCGTCTCAATGCTCGCCCAGCACGCAACCCGCGAATCCCTCTCACATCCAGGCGGTTGAGGACGAAGTTCTCCGTAGAGAGTCTCTCCCCATCACTGCTGACCCCGTCACAGTCTCTTATGATAAAATCGCGCTTCTCATTAAAAGTCAAAAGTCCAAAAAGGCTCCGGGTGCGGATGGTATTTCCAACCACGCACTTAAGCAGCTGCCTCAACAAGTGCTTACCATGTTAGCTATCATTTTCAATGCCTGCTTCGACCTTAGCTACTTTCCAAAAGCTTGGAAAGAAGCGACAGTCGTAGGCATTCCCAAGCCGGGTAAACCTCTGAATATCCCGGCTAATCACAGACCCATCAGCCTCCTCAAGGCAATGTCTAAACTTCTCGAGAGAGTCATACTCTCTCGAATGCGGAACCATCTGTTTCCAACGGATGGAGATCGTCATATAATTCCCCACCAGTTCGGCTTTCGCACTAAACACTCCTGCCCTCAGCAAGTCCATTGAATCGTCAAGTACATACTAGACGGCTTCCTCCCGCGGCGTTTCAAAACGATCGCAGTTTTCTTTGACGTAGCCAAGGCTTTCGATAAAGTCTGGCACAGCGGCCTCGTCCATAAACTCTACAAAATAGGCTTACCGGATCGCCTAGTTAGAATAATCGCGTCGTTTGTTAAAGATCGTACGTTTCGATTTAAACACGAAGGCACGCTTTCCGCGTCCCGTCTCATAAAGGCTGGATTCCCTCAAGGCTCAGTCCTCGCCCCTCTATTGTACATCGTGTACACTAACGATATTCCCGTCCCGTCGAAAGGCGTCAAACTCGCCCTCTTTGCCGACGACACTGCCCTTTACACCAAAGGCCGCAGAGTCCCGGGTCTCACCACCAGAATCCAAAAGGCTGTAAATGCCCTCGGTGCATGGTTTCAAAAATGGCGTATCGATGTGAACACAGAGAAGAGCTCTGCGGTTTACTTCGATTACAAACGCAGTCGTATCGCCGACAATCTCCACGTTAGAATGCAAGGCACTCCCATCCCCTGGAAGCGCACTACCAAGTATTTAGGCGTCACATTTGATCTGACGCTTTCTTTCAACCCTCACGTCAATAGAGTAACGAAACTTGCACGTTTTTACCTAGGCCGGCTATACAGTATGTTAGGTAGAAAAAGTAAAATGTCCTTCAGAAACAAACGTATGACATATGCCTCGCCAGTCTTTGCCCACGCCAAACTTTCCGTCCTGCACAAACTGCAGGTAGTTCAAAACCTCTTCTGCCGCAGGGCCACAAACGTACCTTGGTACGTGCGCAACGCGCAGAGATCTTGAACTACCTACAGTGCAACAGCACCTAAAAATCGTTCAGAAGAACACTCTCAGAATCGTTCTTCAAACGCGCCGAATCCCATCACAATCTTTTAATTCGAATTTCAGTCTCATATACTGCTCCTGTCTTAGATTCGGAATTCAAAGTCGCTAGACAGAGAAACGCGCACACTGGCAAACCCACGCAATTAACTTTAGATCTCGAAGCCCTTCAGGCTGCAAATTCTAATTCTAACGTTAATTCTAATTCTAACGTAAATCCGAATTAATTCAATTTTATTTTTCAATTTTTAATGTTTTTTATTATTTACTTTTCATTTTGAGCACCTTCAGTGCTATGTATTCACCTTCAGTGCTTTGAGCACCTTCAGTGCTATGTAAATCCCGGCGGGTAACCCCTTCTGGGCCCCGCTAGCGCGGCCTCTTTCTCCAATTGGCCGTCGCTCAGATGAAGGCTGAGTGGCAAAAATGCACGAGCCAACAGGGGGTTTTTTAGTGAGTAGTAGTTGTGGTAGGCGTCGGGAGGAGCCCCATATAACTCTGGATCGCGCGCGCCAGAGTATGCGTCAGAGCATTTTTTATCCTCCTGCCCTTCCCGTGGAGGGGAACAAAAAAAAACCAATACCATTCGAAGTACCATATTGAAGCCACACTGGGCGCTACTTACCAGGTCACACTCAGTTCGCGGGTAGATCGGCTGCTCAAAAGCTCTGAACGCATTGATCTTTTATTATTATCTTATCTTCTTATCAATCAAGCTATTTATTGCCTTAAAAATGTCTTTAATTCGTTTGATCAATCGGTTTACCCAAAACAGAAATTTTAAATTATGACGGAAAAACATCCAACCATATTTGGAATCATTGAAATCAGGAGCAATAAGATTTTTCGTGCTTTATTTCTTTTTTTCCTGTCATCTAACGTGTAACATATAATATATACGACGACAAAACCTTTCACATATAATTTCACGACTATTTCATTTAAGTTTATGAGTTGTTGATTGTGAGTGATTTTGGGCAAAATTGACAAAACTCTAGAAACTAACCTGTCGTCATTAGTGTCGTCATTACCAGCTGTCCGAGATTCAATTGCCGCCAAGTTGATTCGATATCATTTTGACGGCGAGTTACAATCTATTATGAATATCGAACAATCATCACACATCATCAACAAGTTGATTCGCAACTTAGACTATAACTTACGAGCATTTGTAATTTTTAACTGTTTATAGGGTTGTGAATTATGATATATGTAGGTCAAGTTTAGGATTGGAGTTGATTAGAAGTGAATTAACTCGCGTCGTGACTGTGCCCGACGTTAAATATTTTTTATTTATTTATACATTTCAAAATATTTTAAATATAACTGACAACTCGGTATCGTTTTGTATGGACCATTTTTCGGCGACTCGCAACAGCTTGTCAAACATATCGCTGTATCTAAAAAAATTTGATTGTAAACATACTGTTTATTTATTATTTACTTTTGATAATCTGTTTAAATATGTAACAAACAAAAATTAAAAAAACTAAAAATAAACTACCCCGTTGTGGCTGGTTTTTTATTTCACTTCATTAATAGCACAGTTTGTCGATTACAAACAAACAAACACAAACATCTACTAGTATATTCTTCTACACTTTTTTTTTAAAGATTAATTTTTTATTATATCTATAGCTACAATATCTTCCAGCATACGTAGCTTGGTGTCAAAATACTTCACACTTTAGAATGTGGGCGTCAAGTTAAATGAGCGCTTTTGACCAGAGAGTAGAAAGGCCTGGATTAGGAAAGGGTTGAACTTGACAAGGTTGGCTTCATCCTAATCGGAAACCCCACATAGAGCCAATCACTCCGTTCAATCAATTACAATCATATTCGAAAAGAAGTTATTACTTTTGGCAAAGGAATAACTTAGAAAGGTCATTTCTTAAGGTTATATAATTCTTAATTACCAAATTTCATTTCCTTGTTTAGTAATGTAAAATTCTTAGCATTCTATTCCAAATTCTTAAATATAAAATAAAAGTTAGTACTGGACTTGTAATTTTTGCTCAAATTACTTTTACTTCACTACGAATACGATTGTTAGCTTCACTGCGTAGTAGGCGGCCAGAGCAGTACGCGCGCCATGTCCAGAGGTAAAACTTTAAGAACTTGTTAAATATCAAATCTTAAATTCATCGAACAAAACTAAAAGTTCTATGATAATAATAAAATAAAATATATTTAACATGTAAGAACACAAGCCTAAAACAGTCAATATCCTGTTTCCTGAAAAAATCACGACAGTTTTATTTAGTTTTACAGTTTTAATGATGAGTGGCGTTTATTATTTTTAGACTGACGGATTAATATGGGATAATATTTTATTGTTTACTCAAAATAATAAAAGCTCGTTAAATTTAAGCACTCCAATATCTTCTTCTTGCGTAGACATAATCATAGTATCATTTATCTCGTTGTTTTTTTTTCCTTTTACCCCGACGTCTGCTGGCTTGGTTATCCTCCATTTACAATTAAAAAAGAATCATAACAGAAAAATAATAATAAATCAGGCAGCCTTATCGCTCAAGAGTGATTTTTTCTATTCTGAAAAGCGATTGCAATGTTTTAGTTTACTAAAACATAAACACACACGTATATATACCAACATATCATATTTTGATTCATAAATATCACGAGGACTATAGAGAGTTTTGCTACAAATCTATAAAAACTTAGTTAAAGGCAAAAGTACTAGTATATATGTAACTCCCCCCCCCCCCCCCCCCTAATTGGAATGTGTCTTGTTGTGGCGGGGGACGTCAGTCCTCGTCCCCGGCGTCCGAACCATAACCACCATAACCACCGGGTACACTGTGTTTGTCCGGCAGCTGGGAGCATTGACACCTGACAGGGGCCAGCCCCTGAAAAATAGGCCGAAGATGTGGGGTCATCGGAGTAGCCGGAATGGATCCAAGCATTTGTGAATGTGGTCTCTAGGTGGGTACTTCGGCTAACATCGGGACTTCCACCCTCTCCACCTCGGTGGAGGGCCGCCCCTCGAACTCTGGGGGGAGGGAGGGCAACAAATGATCCATCGGCCAGCAGTTCGCTAGCTCTCGTAAACACGACCCCGCCAATATTAACGTGACAACTGATATTGCCGAACTCAAACCCGGTCGTAAAACGGGTTTAGTGAAGAAAAACGCAAACTCCTAGGAGTCTAACTCATCGGTGATGAGGGTTAAGGACGAGAGCAAGAAGGCGAAAGCGCAACCGATTTGCTAAAGCCAACTCAAGAAAACTGTGAGTCCATTTCAGAGCCCGGGAAGGCACTGAAGTTGTCAGAGGCCGTGGCCGACCGCCCACAATTAAGAAATATAGGAGCTTTTAAAATTTGAATCGAAATAATTAACAATTAAAATGCATGTACAGCAGTTTTTATAGTAGTCAATTTATATGACTTTGTTGTATACTCTACAGCATTGATCATTTGATAGGCTAAACTGGATAGATGTGATGCCCGCAAGTGAGTTTTTATTTGACTTGTATGTCTTTCCTAAGAACTTTATTTTTAGATTCTGTAAAATTTGCATAAAGAACAAAGGTGTTGATATTTTGCAATCTTATTTTACTATGAGAGCGAATCTATTTTATATATAAAACGTTATAAGAATGAATATGTGTATATGTATAAATCAGTCACTAAGTTATGTCACAACGAATTCAGTATTTAAAATGTCTGCTTCGGACCATCATCAAATTTATATCAAAATAATGTTGCCTGTAGATTGAATGAATGATCAATTGAATGAATGAAAACTAACGGCGCAAAGCACGAACAATTTCACAAATTGACGAGTGTCCACCACACAATACCTACTGATTGATAGCTGAATTTAACGAAATTTAACTGTAAGCTTGATTAATAGTTTAAAGCTTCAGTACAGTTAGCGTCATTTATACACACCAAGTATCCACAGAATTCTATGTGGCAGCATAATTTGTTGTAAATATATTATTTGGGTTATGACAGTGCAGGATTTTGTTTTGATGTTGTTTTCTTGCGAAGAAAATTCTGATTTTTTGTATACTGTTTTGATACTTTAAGTAAAAGTTGGCATAAGATTTCGCTAAGATAATAGTCTTACTCCAGCCAGACTCATCGACGTCAAATGCTTAAAGTCCTCTTAATCATTTGTGAGGCAAATTTAGACAGAGATGAACTGAAGGTAAAGTATAAATTTTCTTAGCAAAATAACCCTCCGGTATTCACGTGTCATTTTATGACAAACAGTTGAGTGAGAGTCCAAAAGACCAACAAGTTGAAAGTATAATTTTATTTAAACTATAAAGATAATTGGTTGTTCTCATAAATTAAATAGTATCAGGTTAAAAAATCTTAAGATCATAAACAAATATGTATTGAGGTAATAATTTTAGTGCATAACGCAACAGAATTGAGTTCTTAATTTGATAAATCAGACTTTATACCATATAGGAATTAGAACTAGTACAGTGATAATTTATTTTCTTCAACAAATAGTCATTCAAAATATTCTTATTAAAAAACAAATTTTCTTCTTAAAAACATAAAAATATTTGAGATGAAACGTGACAAACTGTTCTATCGTATAATTAATTTGTGGTATATAAGCATTCAAAATTTCATTGAAAATCTTCCTTGAAATACTCCTATTCTTAATGTAGTTTCTATTTATTTCTGGTGTTTAATCTTAGTTTTACTTCATTTCTAATTACAATGTTTGCAAAAAATGTGGTTTGGTCTCCATTAAGGAAATCAGAGCTATTCAAATGCACTCTACGTAGTTTTTATTAATTATAAAAAAGCCCACGCTGTACGGCTTCAGTTCTACCAAATCAAGCAAGCAATCTCTCTCTTTCTTTTTGTAAGTTTTTGTGAAAAGTGTTAATGTTCATATCACTATATATTACAACCATGCTTAAAAGACTCAGAGAAAATATTAGAAGGCAACGCAACCTTTGCCTCATGGATCACCTACGAGTCTCTAGGAATACGAACATTTCTTGAGGAATCCTCAATACTGTAGCGGTTTGATTGTAGCGGTTTTACCCATTTAGTAGCTTTGGTGGACGTAACTCAGGAGCACAGCAGTCAGATACTGTCTTCTTTGTAACTATCCGGCAGATATGGTTACATGAAACGTCAGGTATGAATCATTTTCAAGAATACTGCCGCCACCCCTTTGGCAGGC
Source organism: Marasmarcha lunaedactyla (assembly GCA_923062675.1). Classification (NCBI taxonomy): domain Eukaryota; kingdom Metazoa; phylum Arthropoda; class Insecta; order Lepidoptera; family Pterophoridae; genus Marasmarcha; species Marasmarcha lunaedactyla. The sequence goes on along the minus strand of OV281339.1, from coordinate 36,942,929 downwards.
GTTCGAGTTTTAATCGCCAATTTCCAAATAATCTTTAATTTGAGATAAAACTTTTCTTTTAAAATTAACTTCTTAATTATTATTATTAGGGATTCTTAAATATTTCACGACATAATATGTACAAAAAAAAAAGATATTTTTGAAAAAAAATGTGGACTTACACTAGGCTTCGCTTCAGGGTAGAAACAACCTATATTATTAGGTACTTTACAACCCCGTCTTGTCCAATCAGCTTGCACTGTTAAACGGGACTTTGCAAATCACTTTTTTAAAATAAAAAATCTTTTTTTACGCTGAAAAAGTATACCTATTTAAATCGTACAATTAAAATTTAGCAATAAACAATTGAAAAAAAATTAATGATATAGACAAATAATGGAATTAGTAGGTGTTGAACACACGAATAATGAGTTAGAACTGACTGGGATATCATACAAATATATAACATGAGATATCATAATTTGTGTTATATTAATAAATTTAGAAAAAACATTGTTTTTATAAAAATAGATTATCAAAGTACTCAAGATCAAAACTATAACACAAATTTTTACTAAACAACACAAAAATTTAACTAAAAGTAACTGAATTATCAAGAGGTATCATAGGATCATTTATCTTGTTTTAAAAAATTGTGAATTTAATGTGATAACAATGACTAAGCTTTAATTGCATGTGGTCCTTTAAGTAAAAGGTGCACTAAGCAGTCTTCAGATTATTTGTCAACCTTTTATATAAGTAACAGTGTAATCTATTGTTGGTAAACCAAATAAATAAATAAATTTCATATCGGTTGTTTATTTATAATGCTTGAGCCGATCTAAATTAATACTATTTATTTAAAGATTTACTTTAAAAATTTTTTATTTGTTATAGTTTGTTTAAGTACAGCAACTATTTGTAATACAATTTTAATCAAGTAATAGTGATGGTGTCTTAATTTGAGGATAAGATTTTGTTAAACATTTAAAGTTTATAAGTATGCTATAGGTACACTTTTGTTGTATCTGAAGTATTCCTGTACCAAATTTTCAGACACAATATTATTTCAACGGTTTTAATTTATTTATTTATTTATTTACTTTATTGAGAAAACCAACAGCATATTACAAAAAAAAAATTATAACAAAAGTTTTAGCGAAAACTAATGCCATAACAGGTTTCCCTATAAATTACATATGCAGTGAAACTAAAAATTTAATAACAACAAACACAAATGAAATTTTACAAACCAAAAAATATGAAAATTACTTAAATATATAGATATGTATATAAAATAAATATTGTATATTAATAAAATACTGTATATAAATATTGTGTATATACTAATATTACTGATGTAATGATAAGTTACGTAAATACTGTGCTAATAAAATCGATACTGCCTATCTATTTAAAGTTATACATACATGTAAATTAAAATGTATAATTATATTTAATATACAAATAATACGTGTGCCAATAATGTCTGTTCCTGTTTTATTTGAAGGTGTCCAAGAGCGCGTGCCTAAATTGAGATTTACTAGTGTTGAAAGGGTCTATATGACTAAAAAAATATTGTAAGTGTGTGCTGTGCGTGAAATGAAAGTGTTTTGGAGTAGTTTGTGTAGTGTATCTGTTCGTTTAGTAGAGATGTGTGCCTTGTGCGGTTGGACGGCGTGCAGTAAGAAGCTCTCGAGATTAGTTCGGAGCAGTCGACGTGGCTGTGGGTTATGTCGTAAAGTAAGCTCATGTCCAGTATCATTCGCCTCTGTTCCGCCTCTGTTCTGAGATAGAAGACCATGAGTTTTACAACTATCCTCATAGTGGTGTATCTTCTTGCGGTAATTAAGATATTTAAGGAACTTATTCTGGATACGTTCCAAGCGTTCCTTGTATGTTACATATTGTGGGTACCAAATGGGACAGGCGTATTCCAGAATACTCCTGACATACGAATAGTAAATAAGTTTAACCACATAAGTGTCACAAAATGGTTTGCACGTACGTAAAACAAAGCCCAAGTCTCTTATGCTCTTCTTGGAGACATAATCAATATGGTCTGAAAGCAGCATCTTGTGATCAAAATACACACCCAAGTCACGAATAGTTTTGGTTTTGTTTACTGATATGCCATTAAACGTGTAGCTGAAATCAATGGGCTTAGTTTTACGCGTAAAGCTGATCTGCTCACACTTTTTTATGTTTATGGTTATATTATTTTTACTGTAATAAAGAAAAAGACGATCGAGATCATTTTGAATCAGTTCACAATCTTTTACAGAGTTCACCCTACAGAATATTTTTTTATCATCAGCGTACATAAGGTATTTAGCGTGATTGAAGCAGGTGCCGATGCCACAAAGATACGCATTGTAGAATAATGGCCTCAAATGTGAGCCCTGGGGCACTCCGCGGGCAATGTCAATAAAATCGGACCTATAGCCACCAATCACAACCGCTTGAGATCGATTTGAAAGATATGACTGAATCCAACGAAGTAAGTCACCGTGTATGCCTAGATTTTGTAGTTTGCACAAGAGTGTGGCGTGATCTACACGATCGAAAGCTTTTTCGAAATCTGTGTAGATCACGTCAACCTGGCCACCACGTTCCATGTTAGATAAAACATAATCTGAAAAACATGCCAAATTCGTTGAGGTTGATCGGCGTTTAAGAAAGCCATGTTGTTCCAGAGGAATGGATTTAGCAATCACGTGGTAGATTTCACTGTATACAATAAGTTCAAGTATCTTTGCCACCGTGCACAACATTGAGATACCCCTATAGTTTTCTATCTTAGACCTGCTCCCCTTTTTGTGTATAGGTATGATAAAAGCTTTTATCCACTCTTGTGGGAAAATCCCTTCACTTAAGGAGGAAAATTCGGCGATACACAGTTACCCTTCTCCGCTAAGCTAAATTTCGCAACGTTAAAAAGTACAAGGTAAGGGACGATAAAATTACTTACGTGTAATTATAATGGTTCGAAAACTATAGTTCAACTACCCCATATACTCTCTCTTTGTTCCGGATTTACGATGCGGCTCAATTTGATCAAAAAATAACTGATCAGGGATTTAGTGTTACGTTTGATGGTGATATTAAAGATAGTTATAGTAATACTTAACTGGTTGCCAAGCCTAAAGGTAATTTATTTTACGTTGAAGAACAATGTGACAAAGTGTCAGCGATTAGTGAGGGGAAAGATTGACGTGTGGCTGTGGCATGAACGTTTAGGTCACCTGAATGCTAAGGACCTCCTCCAGGTCTTAAATAAATCTGCCATGAACGTTAAGATGTAAGCCCGTTTCATGATTGTGATATTTGTGTGAAAGGAAAAATGAGTATGTTACCTTTTTCTAGTTTGAGTGGGCCCTGTAATGACAAGTTGAGAATAGTGCATTTTGACGTAGACTATAATAGTATAGACCCATAAACATACGTCAATAAATAGAGCTTAATATTTTGTCACATTTATTGATGATAGTATTAGGTGGTGTGAAGTATATTTTCTCAGCAAAAAGAGTGAGGTTTTTACCACATTTAAGGGAAACCAAAATTCACATCGAGAACTTATCAGGACGGAAAATAATATATCTTCATACGGATAATGGCGGTGAATACTAATTTTTGACGAATTCTTGAAGAAAGAAGATACAGGAAAAAGATTATAATTTCTGGCGTACCTCAACCGAATTGAGTGGTTGAGAGAAAAGACACGACAGTGGTTCAAATAGCAAGATGTATGCTGATTTCTTCAAGACTTTCACCGGCTTTCTGGGTAGAAGCTGTAGCGACGGCATGTCATGTTAGAAATATTGTCCAACATGAAGTATTGGAGGTGGAAACCAATTTTGAAAAGTGGTTTGAACGACATGTCAAATTAATATACTTACATAAATTTGGGTCAAAGGTACACATATTGGACAAGACAGTCGGGAAAGACAAGTGTGCGCCACGAAACCTGGAAGGAATCTTCGTTGGTTATCTGAGAGATCAAAAAGATTATCAAGTATGGCTGCCGCAACAACAACAAGTTATTATGTCAAGAAATGTGAAATTCAATGAAATACAGAGTCAGGACCAACAAAACATTTACTTGAAGACCCATTTAGTATTAAGCAGGAAAATGTACTAAGTTCACTTGTAAGCGAAGAAATACAATTTCATCCTACATAAGTCAGTAAAAATCCAGCTGTAGACATCTCCAATCGCGAGTAAGAAGTCAAAAACCTAAAGAAGGAAATGAAAATAAAATGTTTCTTTTGATGCCCGTCAAGTGTCAGAAAAACCAAATATTATCGCAAGATCATCTCAACATGATTATAATCGAGATGAGGTTTACGTTGAGGGGAGAAAGGCAATGAAAAAAGGTCCAGGACGACCAGGACTGGAGCAAAGTCATGCTGGACGTCCGCGGAAAATATGCAACATGATTGAAGTAGTACCAAAAATTTCCACGGAAGATGACATCATATCGACGGATGAGTTTGTAGATTGTCAGGGTTTTGCTGGTGCAGCAGAAATTACCCTAAAGCAGGCCTTATCCGGTAATGAGAGGAAAAAGTGGAAAGATGCAATACTTTCGGAAGTTAAAAGTTTAATTAAGAACGATGCTTTTGATATAGTTAGTAAACCTAAGGGCTAAAACGTTGTTGGTTTTCGTTATATATTGACCACAAAATTAAATGTTGACAAGACCGAGAAGAAGAAAGCCAAGTTGGTAGCTGAAGGTTTTAGTCAACGTAATGGACATACAACCAGAGCATCTATACGCCTATCACCAAACTTAATACTGTAAAGTTACAATATATTTGAATAGTTTGCTTACGGAAATCGGGCTACGTTAGTTTGCGCCATTATCTTTACTTGTAGATAATCAGGGAGCGATTTGCCTTACGAATGATCCAATGTTCCACTCTCGGAGTAAACACATCGACATTCGATATTTCTGAGGGATGTATGAAGAAACAATACGAATATTGAGTTAAAGTATACATTAACCGACTGAATGTTTGCTGACATATTAACGAAGGCGTTGCCTAGAGTGATGCACTATAAATGTTTGCGTGGTTTGGGCATGGCTTGTTAATTGTTTATTTTGTATTCATTGTTCTTTGATTTAACTATTTAGGTATGTATTTTATTGTATTATCGTTGATTTAGAATATGCACATTAAGGGGCTTATTTAATATACATAATTACAGTTACATTCAGACCTATTTATCAATATACTTGTTAGCCGAGTAAGACTGGACATAAATAGAACCATGTCAAATTTACTTTTAGATAGCAACGGTTCTATGTCTTATTTGTTTATAAATAGTATTTTCAGTTGAGCTTCTCATAAGTAATCAAATTTAATAAAAATATTTTTACGAATATCCTGGGTTTATCGGCACTAGATTTTCTGCTTAGTAGAATATACAACACTCCTAATAATTTAGTACCAACAGAATAGAATTACGTTGAACATTATTCTTGACGAATAGAATATAATAGGTATATCTTCTATTTTAAATAAAAGAGTTAATAGATGAGGTTGTAGTGTAGTACATTTAGCACGAAATGTATTTTAAATATAAATCTATCACAATCTAATAATTTTCGTAATATTAGTAATGAAAATGTTAATTCGTCGTTATTAGTATTTCAGTTGGCTTATTTATCGTATTTAAGGACATGGCACTACAACAATGGTAAAATAAAAATGATATTAATATCTTACCAGTATTGGTTCACGCGTAACAATTTATATTGTAAGTCTGTCTGTTGAGCGATCAGTTGAAATAGCCTGTATTGAGATAGGGAATATTGTTATAATAAGTGTATACAGACCCCCATCCTCACCGTTTGAAGTATTTGAGAGCACTATGGATGAGGTATTACATAGAGTAAATAACAAAAACAAAGAAATAATTATTTGTGGAGATTTTAATATTGATTTATTAGTAGAGACGTCACAAAGTATATATATATATATATATATATATATATATATATAATATAATCAATATTTATAGTGGCTGTACAGCTTAGACTACTGCTTGAATCAAGTGAAAGATTATTTGCAAGTAAAAGTAAGTAAGATCCGTTAAACGGAGCACTGAGATTACAGAAATTACACTGCATACCTTAGTCATTTTGGTTTAGGATTGCTCATTGATTGTAATCTGCAGAAAAATTGCCGAGAATAGTCTCTAGGTCAGCTATACTCTAAGTGTGTTCCGCGGAACCCTAGGGCTCCGCGATAGCTCTGTCGGGGTTCCGCAAGAATTAGGAAAAAATAATCAAAACACCTCTCTCTGGTCGCTCCGCGTAGTCTGTTGTCTCAGTTTTATACATTTCTTCACTGTAGGTACTAAATTTAGTCTCTTATACGCAGTAACGATTGTGCATTATTTAAACCCCACTATCCTGACGTGTAACATTATAAATAAAAAAAGAATGGAACGTTGGCTTAAAGGTGTTAAACGTGTTGCAACAACATCTTCTAATGACGCTGAATGTTCAAAAGCAGTGCGCGCGGAGAATATAGCTTTCACCGATCCAGAAGATGATGCCACGACGTCAAGCTCGACGGTTTCAAAGACGAAAAGAAGGAAGTATGATGAATCTTATATCAGTTTCGGATTTGTTGATTCTGACGGCTCACCTCTCTGCATGCTCTGTAGTAAACTGCTTCCTAATAGTTCCATGGCACCTGCCAAATTGCGCCGACATTTAGAAACTGTACACCCCGAGTCTAAAGATAAGAATAAAGAATTTTTTGTTCGCAAAAAAGATCAGTTATTAAAAAGTCAAAAAAATATGATGCATGTAACACAAACTATCAACGAAAAGGCCACGGAGGCATCATATTTAGTTAGCTATCGCATTGCACAAGCAGGTGAAGCGCATACTATCGCTGAGAAATTAATAAAACCATGTGTATTAGACATAACAAAATGTATGCTCGATGAAAAATCTGCAAAGCATCTTTCTACTGTTCCGCTATCAAACGATACTGTTTCACGACGAATCCATGATCTGGCAAACTACGTCAAACAAGAACTAGTTACACGTCTACAAAATACACGATTCGCCTTGCAAATGGACGAGTCGACTGATGTCGCTGGTTTGGCTATCCTGCTGGTTATTGTGAGATATCCATATAAAAGTTCTTTTGAAGAAGATATGCTTATGTGTTCATCGCTGCTTACAAACACTGCCGGGAAGAAATTTTTAATAAAATAAATATATTTTTTGAAGAAAATAATCTCAGTTGAAACAATTGCATTGACATTTGTACAGATGGGGCCAAGGCGATGACAGGTAAAACAGCAGGAGCAGTGTCACGAAAAATAAAGCGCCTAATTGTAGTTCCAGTCATTGTATTCTGCATAGACAAGCACTTGCGATGAAGCAAATGCCGTCAAATCTAAAATTAGTTATGGATGAAGCGGTAAAAATAATTAATTTTATCAAATCACGACCACTACAATCCCGATTGTTCTCATTATTGTGTGAAGATTATGGCAACAAACATAAAACACTGCTGCTCCATACAGAAGTGCGATGGCTGTCTCGGGGTAAAACTGTAACAAGGCTGTTTGAACTTAGAGCCGAGTTACAAATGTTTCTTTCAGCAGATACTTCTTTTAATTTGAAGGACCGTTTGTATGGTAAAACTTGGTTGTTCCATTTGTCTTTTATGGCGGATATCTTTCAAAAACTTAACGAATTGAATTTATCGTTGCAAGGTCAACAGACAACAGTGTTTCAGGCCTATAATAAAATAACTGCTTTTAAAAGAAAATTAGATTTTTGGATCATTTGCATTGATAAGAAAGAAATAGAAAGCTTTTCGTTACTCAGTGAGTTTGTTAGCGAAAACGACTCAGAAATTTTTGAAGATGATGTGTTTGAAGAATTGGTCCAATAGCTCAGTTCGACGCGCGCATCTTTTGAAAAGTATTTTCCCGAAGAACACAATACAAAAATTAAAGTGAATTCATGGATTCATAATCCTTTTTTACCCCACTTGGAAAAGCCTGAAAACATGTCCAACGAGATATATGAATCTCTTTTAGAAATGTCATCAGACACAAGTATGGAGTCACTGTTCAAAATGACGTCTCTCAATGATTTTTGGTGCAGAATCCAAGATGAATATGCAATGCTTGGCCTAATGGCTCTGGATATTCTTCTCCCGTTCCCAACTACATATTTGTGCGAAAAAGGATTCTCTACCTACGCAGCCACGAAAACAAAATATCGCAATAGACTGGACGCCGAAGCTGATATGAGACTCCAACTTTCTTCCATCAAACCTGATATCAACCAATTGATGAAAAATAAAAAACAGTTTCATACCTCCCACTAGTTAGATTTTTTCTTTTTTAATGTTTTCTATTATTGTCCTAGCCAAGTGGTGAAGTAAATAATAATTAGTAACTGTTACATTGTACTTTTATTATGCTGATTAATAAAAAATACACTCATAAAAACAATTGTTTTATTGTAGGGTTCCATCAAGTATTTTGCTTCCCAAAAGGGTTCCGTCATTTAAAAAGTTTGAGAACCACTGCTCTAGGTCATGCTTTTGATGCAACTATGGATTTAAAAAGACCCTGTCAAAACTTATAGATTTACAGTGTGCTGTCATAGTTCAACACGGTAATATCAACCAGAATGCACATTACATAGCAAAAATACCAGAACCGAAACCAAAACAGTCGATCTGTCATATTTAGTCAACCGTTCACTCTTCGAGATTTGCGTTCAGTCAAAGAAACAATATGCAAGATCTTGGAATCACAGAAATATAAATGAAAGCAGACCTAACGTAACCAATCATTATGCGTGGCTATAACCCACACATGTCAAATTTTCTCACACAATGACAAACACAGGGTCTAATTTTGATTCGGTTCAAGTCAAGTAACATTTTTTTTGTTGTACTTAATTGTTAAAGCGATCAACTAGTTGGATAACTTGTGGCTTCTATTTTTGATCACACAATTCTTATACATTACTAGCAATAACATATTACATATAGACAGGTTATACGCTCTCAATAATGGAAACCCAAATGCAAGGCATTTGCCCGCTATTTGACTTAGTCTTGTGCAACCCTTTTTGCTACCGTTTGGCTAAACGTCAAACAAAACTTATTCCCTATTCTGTATTTTTAATACCGTACAATGCCTTCTTGTGTGTTTAGACAGTGTACTTATTACACAGTTACTTACTTGCACTGTTAAAGAAAGCATAAACGTTTCTTTTCATGCGTAAGTACTATTTTTTACTATTATTTATTATTTTATTTTGCTATTTAAAATGACGTTTTAAAATTGACATGGCTATTCATTTTATTCAACAAACTCGAAGAGCGAGATGTAATGATGTGGGAGTAAAAGAGACAATGCTATAAAGTTGTGACAATTTACGTACTACGTCACGTACGCTCGCGACCAATCAACGCGAAGCAACGTCAACGTCAACACGATTAGATACGTACGGATATTCCTGGATCTCCTTGTAGCCAGCCAAGCACAACCATTGAGTCAGTCCAGCCAAAAAGTTAACATCTATGTCTTCCAGGTTTGTCATGATTTTTGTTACAAGTTGTGACAATAATTCTGCTGTGCATAGCTCTTATCGAGCTAGCCATATTTTATTTGTTTTTGCTTACGGTACCGGCCTGGGTTTTGCGGCTTTGTAAAGTTCAATGGTGTCGGTTTTTGTACTTCTAATCCACCTAGGTACCTCGAAATTCCTAATTTGCTTTAGGTCTTTTTTTATTGTGCACCATTCTGTAATACATGTTTCTGGTACTTCATCATCGAATGCCATATGTTTTTGCGCCCAAACTTGCTGGAACAAAAGTTTAAGTTTGACGACCACCGGCGCCGAGCGGGTCAAATATCTATGATATCTCAGATAGTAATATGCGTTTTGTTAGTTTATTTTAGTTGGGTTCCATCCGATCCCTAATGTTTTGTAAAATCTTTGACGACCTAGTGGTGTACTGGTAAGTAGCCTTGCCTCATACGCCGAAGGTCCCAGATTCGAGTCCTGGCCGGGGCATTTATTTGAGTGATGAACACAGATGTTTGTTCTCGGTTCATGGTTGTTTGTATTTATATAATATGTATGTTTATTCTGGGTCCCCCCCCCCAGTTCGCTGTATGGTCATCCATAACACATGCTCTGCTCACTTTGGGGCCATACAGTTGGTGTGTTTGTCTGGGGGTTGATTATTTATTATTATTATTATTACTTAATTAAATTAACATGTATTTATGTACTTCGTACATCCTACCCGCTACAAAATGAAAAGAATATGGCAAAAATTATGTATCAATATAATATATTGCAATTATGCATTATGCCATATAAAATGATGTTTAAAAACATTTAAGTAGTAAAATAATAAGCAAAAATCTTATCCTATTTATATTAAATTGGTTCTGTCCGGTTTTGATTTCATCTCACTTACTAATTATCACTATTCACTAACACTCACGGATGGAATGTCGAGCCGCACAGACCGTGGGGCAATATGGGCCATCTCCACATGCTGTGCGTGGGGGGCTGCACCCACCTGGAACAGCGCCGGAGTGGCTGCTGCACTGCTGCGATATGCCACCCGCGTCTGACCTTGTGCCGACGCATTATGACGTATGCACAAGCCAACAGACACAGGATCGCTATTATGGCGAGGGCTGTCAGATTGCGACTCTATGTCCTCGCTGCGTCTCTGTATATCACGCCACGTGTCTTCATGGGTCTCTGAGATGAAACATTTCACAATATCATTTAAAATCGATGTACTAGGATCGACTGGTACTTGAAACTCATTTCCAAACTCTATCTGACTAAAAAAGTTTTTGTGTCCGTAAAGTGGAAAGGATTCTCCCTTTATCACACAACCTTGAGCTATGTCAATTAGTCCATTACCGGTCAAAACAAACGTATCGAGCATTTGTCGTAGCAAGAAAATAGCCACCTGTTCTCAGTATTATTTTATTTGATCACCTTCGCACACCAAGATTGTTTCGTATTGCATAATGTTTTATTACTAATACGTATGTCGCATATATGTGGTGTTATTTTAACATTGTAGATTTGTTTGTCTTGAGAGCATAATATTTTTTCTGAAGATATATTGATGCATTATTCTGTTTCTCTGTCAATAAGAGGAACTACTGGAATAACAAAGCAATCAATACACCGACGCCACACAGAACAAATACATGAATGTTGGCGCTCTGATTATTGATTGTTTGCATATATACTTGTTTTTGTCTTGGAAATAATGTCCGTGTCACACTCACCCCCTGGAACTCCTGAGCCAAGCTTACACCAAGTTCAGTCGGAGTTTAACATACCTGGTATTCCTGAAACACTATCACATACATCAATTTACCATGGAGGAAACGCCCCCATGAAGATATGTCACCAAAAGGGACTTTGAAATCTTTAGAAGAGACCTACGAGCAGATATGATGGATATACTTCGCAGTTGGCAGAAAAATCAATAGGCAGTTTTTAACACTATGATGGAGACCCAAAATACCATTCTAAAAAACTTGCATCCGATGTCGCCGAGTGAAAGCGCACAATATCATTACACATTCGACAACCCAGATATGGAAAAATCGTTGTGTTTTATAAACAAAGAATTTGAGGATTTAAAAGAGAAAACCGAATTCATAGAAAGAGGATGCTCCGAGCTAAATGACTGTACAAAAACACTAGAGAATAAAATTAAACATATTCAACTTAGCTCTCGGCACTCCAGTGTAGAAGTAAGAAGCATACCTATCAAGGACCGAGAAACCTACACGGATATGATTAAGTCCGTCTCCAGCATTGGCCGCGCAGGCCGCGATATACCATCATCAGTCATATGTTAAGAACATACATCCGACGACTGCCTGGAAAACCTGGGACTACCAGACTAATTGTGGTTGAATTTGTTCAGGAATATAGGTACAAAGAATCGGTTTTTAACGTCAACAAGACTTTTCAATAGACAAAAACTAATCGCCGATAAGCTCAATACTGGAACAATCGGGCTCACAGGGGCCCGCCAGCCGGTGTATGTCGCGGAATTCCTCTCTGCAAGCTCAAAACGACTACTATTTCTAGCGCGGGAGCTTGCTAAGAAGTATAAATATGCCTATTGTTGGTCATCAAACGGCAATATATTTTTACGCAGAGAAAAACAAATTATAGTTCTTTCAGAGAAATGTTTACAAGATCTACTATTCCAAAAATGACTAGGGGACTCTTTACTGTCTTTAAAAGCCTCCTCTTTGTAATTTCAATTTATAGTACTTATTTTTATTATTTTCCATGCTTGAAACTTGGAGAAAAGACCAAGAGAAAATTCCTGAAATGATAGAGGCAGTAGGGTTCATGTCGGCTAAATAAAAATATAAATTATAATATAAAGCCTTCTCCAAGTAGTATCTAAAATGCGTGCTGATACTATAGCCCTTAATGCAGAAAATTCCAAGCTTCAGGAAACCGTATCAAGCCTTAACTCTAGAATATCCGTTATAGAACAGCAAGCTCGTGTCTCAAACATAGAGATACAATGCGTACCAGAGCACAAAAATGAAAAACTGGTCACAATACGGGTTAAATGACCCTTGCAAGAAAAGAACATATTAGTTTGCACGAGAGTCGCAAAATCCAACCCGCAATCTAGTCGTCCTAAAAATATAATTGTCGAATTTTCATCACCCCGAATAAGAGATTCTTTGCCTGCTGCTTGTTTGAAGTATAATAAATCTAACCCACAAAATAAACTTAGTACGGCAGATCTAGGATTGGGGAACGAGAAACAACAAATATACGTTGTGAACACCTATCACATACCAATCGTGTGTTACAAGCTCAAGCCCAAAATTCAAGAAAGAAAAAGGATACAAATATTTGTGGGTACGAAATGGCTGAATCTTTCTGAGAAAAGACGATTCCTCTCCTGCAGTTTTGGAAAACTCTTCCGAATCACTTCAGGAGTTAAACAAATAACTTTTATTCACTTTATTTTTAGTATGCTATCGATTCATAATAACGTAAAAGGGTTTCATTTAGCATTTACTACCAAAATTGTCGAAGTATCCGTGGCAAATTGTCTAATCTATGTTTAAATAGTTTAAATTGTGATCATGAAATTATATTTCTAACGGAAACCTGGCTAAATGACAGTGTCTTAGATGCAGAGATACTAAATGAAAATTACATTATATATCGGGCAGATCATTGTTCATCAAATAGTGATAAATCTGATGGTGGAGGTGTGTTGAACGCACTTTCTAACAAAATCAATTCTTTTACCTCAATGTAGTGTTTGCCTGAAAACATAGAAATCCTGTGGGTTACGTTTGCACCATCATCTAGCAACAAATAAAGCAAACGGCTGAACATATGTACCACTTACCTTCCTCCTCCGGTATCTGGCTAAAAATTCGATCTTCTACTTTCAAAAATAAATAACAAAATGGCCTTGTTTGATGAGTATGACGAGACACTCTTAGATTTCAACCTAACTCTCCTAAAGTGGTACCTTGACCCGAACCGCGAGTGTAGCGCCACCAGAGCAGCTTCAGTCTTGTGTGGCAGGGCGCAAAACCAAATGTTGTTTGACTTCCAAGCTCGTAATAATCTTTCTCAGTTCAACCTGATAACAAACCAAAGTGGTAGGATTCTTGATTTGGTCTTTAGTACGAAGCAAAGTACTACAGTACAGCACTATCACAATCCCTTTACAAAGTTGGATCCTCACCACTCTGCTTTACATATTAATATTAGTTTTATTTTTTATTTTATTTTATTTTTACATTTTATTTTATTTTTACATTTTCGGAAAACTTACAGCTACTTAAAAATAACTAAACAAAATAATAAATATTAAAATGGCCATTAACAAAGTTTTCACTTATAGTTTCCCTTCTTTCAAATTTCTCACAAAGAATATTCCCAGTAGACCAAATTTTTTTGCAGCAGATTACACTCAAATGAACGATGAACTGGGTTCAATTGATTGAACTACTATTTTGAAAGATGCGTCAGATGTCAACACTATGGTCAACAAATTTTATTCTGTTATTAATAACATAGTTGATTGATTTGTCCCGAAATGTAAAATTTCTCGAAATAAGTACCCAGTCTGGTATTCAAATGAGTTAATTAAAATGTTAAAAGAGAAAGATAGGTATCGCTTTAAATTTAAAAAGTATGGCAATCCTCTAGACCAATTCGAATTTAATGAAGCTCGTTGTAGATGTCATGGTAAAATTAAAGTCTGTTATAAGCAATATCTCAGCCTTGTGCGTCCTTTAGGTGTCCTTTTTAATGCATCTTTACGTGAAGGTACTTTTCCTTGCGTCTGGAATTTCTTTGCGAATATTGTTCCGATTCCAAAAAGTGGCTCTGGGATCAATGACATATCGTCTTACCGACCTATTTCCAAATCATCTACTTTGGGAAAAATAATCGAATCTATAGTGTGCTCTGTGCTCACGACTCACCTAAAGTCTACTTTAGTAGACCAGCAGCACGGGTTTCGATCCAGTATGTCCACAACAACCAACCTTATTTGCTATCTACAGGAAAACTCTGTAGCTATTGATAAAAGACAACAAGTTGATACAATTCATACAGATATAAGTAAAGTTTTCGACCGAGTTGACCACAAACTGCTAATATCGAAATTGGAGTGTTATGGAATTCAAGGCAAACTGCTTTCCTGGTAAGTTCTAACTTAAGCCCAAGGTTTAAAAAGGTTGTTGTGTGTGGACATGAATCTAACACTTATTAAGCAACATCCAGTGTTCCACAGGGTTTCCACCTTGGACCACTGTTATTTCTAGTTTTCATAAATGATTTAGCCAAAGAAATCCACCATTCGCAGTTTCATTTCTTTGCTGACGATCTAAAATTTTCTAAAATTATAAAAAAACGAAACGGATTCCCTACTTCTGCAAGAAGACTAAGCGCGTATATCAAAATGGACTTTAAAAAATAGATAACCATTAAACATAAGTAAATGCAAACATATAAAATTTACAAAAAAAGGATTACTTTGGCTAGCGCATACAACATTGATGGTGCTGCTCTTGAAAAAGTTTTGACAATCAGGGACCTGGGGGTTATTTTGGATTCGAAACTAACATTTAAGCCTCATGTTGATCAAATTGTCAACAAGTCTTTTAAAATGTTAGGTTTTATATGGAGGAACAGCAGACAGTTCAAAAATATCGCTACATTTAAAATCCTGTATATTCTTTAGTTCGGAGCAATTTGGAATACTGTTTCAGTGTATGGAATCCTCACTTTAAATGCGAGGATTACTACAACAGAGTCCGCTATTTCATAGCAGCCTACCCACCAGTTACACCAGTGGACGTCAAACCAGGAAGGAACCAGGGCACCATACAGGAACAGGCCACAACAGGCATGCTGACTCCAGGCACCACCAGCCCGCCGCCACTCGGGCCGCCCCGAGCGCCTGCCACGATGCAGCCTGCTCCCGCACCAGCGCCACACTCAGAGCCCGTAGAACTATTGTCGCTACTGTCTGACCCCTGGCCAATCCGTTACCTCTCATATCTGATCAAATTTCGCGCCTTGATAATGCTAATTTCTTCTTAAAACACACATCTGTGCAAGCAGGTATCATTTAATACCTGTTAATTTAGATTCGATAGAGGTTACTGCATTTATTACGCCAGAGGGTCAATATGAATTTGTAACGACGCCTTTCGGGTTGAAGAATGCTATCTCGGTATTTCAACGATCAATCATGAATGCATTAGGTGATCTAGCATACGATTATGTAATTTATTAAGCTCAAGAGGTTCAATTAGCGATTAAGTGCACAATAAATAGAGTAAAAAAGGCTTCCCCCTTGGAACTTTTAATAGGTAAAGTAGCGAGACCGTTATCTTTGATGACTAGTAAGGAAGTAGAGACCGCAGTTAACATGGACGAAGTTCGAAATAAGGCCACCGAAAATTTTCAAAAATGCGTACTATCTGATAATACTTAATTTTATAGCACTAAATCGTCTGTTTCTAGATATTCTGTTGGTGATTTCGTATTGATAGAAAATGAGGAACAAAATCATACTAAGCTGGATCCTAAATTTAAAGCAATAGAGGTATTGGAGGGCGATCGTTACACTCTAAAATCTTTAAACTCTAAACGGTGTTATAAATACACTCATGATCGTTAACGTCGGTTACCGGAAGTACATGTACCAGTCGAAATTGATATCGATGAAGATGATGGTGATTAATCAAAGATGATGGTAGAGAATCGAGTGTGCCGAGTGCCGAGTGGGCGGTATTGTTGGTTGTCGACCGTACCAGATGCTATTACGTAGTCGTAGCCCGGTAGAAATTGGTATCTTGAGCAAGCTCAAGTAGTCCGTGGGTGCACGGTGTGTTTAGCTCTGGCGGAGGTCGTCGTCTGCAGAGACCGTATCGTGTGTGTGGGAGATAGACACGTGCAACTTGCTTGGCTATGAGTGCGCCTATCTGAGGGCAACTGAGTTTGCTGGTAAGCTGAGGAGGCCGTGGCGGTAGGAAGTACACACTCGGGATATTCCTTGGATATTTTACATAGTATATAGATTTATGTGTTGTATTTGTGTAAAGATGGTACATGGACATTTATCATATTAATCTCCACATGAGGGTGAATGAGATTAATATGTTGAAAGTAAAAATTTTTTGTATGTTGTATTGATTTGACGTAATGTTAATGTTTGATTATGTTATTAATAATGATCATTAACGAGGTGTTTTCCTGATAACTAGATGATGACCATTAATTTTGACAATTAAAGTGAAACGATTTAAGTCAGAACGAGCCGAGCCTATCAAAATACTTTGGTGGTTGTTTTCTTTTGCCTCAGATTAACATACATACGAGGGCGTGTGGTAGCAGGATGGCCATGTCAGATTCTAGCTAGCGACATCTAGTTTTGTATGGAGAAACCTCGGACGCCAGCACCTGATAGGTGTTTGACAGAATCTACGTCACGTGGTTGTCATCAGGTGCGGTTGCTTCACATTTGACTACAGGGCGGGACTAGAGGACGTGAACGTAGAAACTGTTTCGCGTCCTTTTGATCGTAGTTCTTTTATAAGTATCCGTTACAATTTATTCAGTGTAATACATGTTGTTAACCAATAGTGCCCGAAATATAAGAAAACTGTAAATGAATCGTAGTGTGCAGAATTATTTTAAAACCGGCTTATCCCCACATACGCCCACAAAAGGAAGCCGCTACTGAAAATGCAGACTGAAGTCGCGGAAACTCGATGATGATGATAATCGAGTCGCCGAAAATTTATATGTACGGTATGTATGTATACATATATATACATACATACATATATATATATATATATATAACTATATATATATTTATATAGTTATATATATATATATATATATATATATATATATATATATGTATATAATAACACATTATATAAATGTGTGTGTTTGTACGTACATTTAACATACATACACATAAATACTTTTTATACATATCCATATGTGAATCTCTTTTGAAACTCTCTTTTTAAAAACTGACGTAGATTTCGACGCTTCAATTGTATGTGGTTAGGAGTTCCATAGCCTAACTGCAAGTACTGTGAAGGAGTATGAGTAGAAATCGGTTTTGTATGGACCCATTCGGAAAAGAAATCGTTTACTTGGCCTTACCGATTCGTTCACAGAACGAACAAATGTACAGCGCTCACGTGAATTGGGAACCACTGAAGCTGCTTACGAAATTGGGAGACATGATCAAACTTCTTAAGACCGAGTATAAAATCGGTACATAAATTTTGTAAGCGCTCCAGTTTATTTTATAGCTCCTCTGTGGCATATATGTGGCAATAGCATGCGTTTTCGTTTGCGTAATCGATAATAGCTTGGATTAGGGATTGTACAAGAATAATTTTAGTTGACAAAGGTAAGAAATTATGTAGCTGTTTTGAAAATGAAAAGAAAAATGTACTTTTGACTGATTTCATTGATACGAGCAGTCAATGACAGATTTGATTCTAAAATAACGCCTAGATTTTGGTTGAGGAAGGTTGAGCAAATACAGGACACTACGCATTGGTCAACTTCCTATTAGCATGAGATTTAGAAGGATTTATTCGCAGACCAAAGGATTCAGTCCTTTCGTTTATGTGGCAGAGATCATCAATAATCGATGAAATTGCAGTATGAATATTGCATGGTAAGCAGTGAGAGTAAATTTATAGATCGTTTGCATATAAATAAAATTTGGAGGAAATTACTCTTGTGACAGAATTTATAAAAACGCAGAAAAGAAATGGAGATAGAACCCCTTGATGGACGCCTGTAACAAGGTCACGCCAATCAAAGTAAGGCTCATTATGGCGAACCTGCTGCGAACGTTCTCGAAGATAAGAATTAAACCAAGGCACTGCAAAGTAGAAAATGTTAAGGGATTCAAGGATACCAAGGAGGATGTCAAAATCTATGGACTTGAAGGCATTAATGAAGTCGAGGAGTATAAGGAGCGTTAAAGACCTGTTTTACATAGCCCGTCGGATGTCGTTAGTAACATTAATTAGCGAAGAGACAGTACTATGACCTGAGAGGAAACCAGACTAATAGTCGGTAAGGAGGTTGTTGTTATGAAGGAAAAAAGAGAGTTGGAAAGGAAAGGTAATATGGAAATGGGACGGAAATGGATAAAGAAGAGGGATTTTTAACTTTCGGTAAGGCAATAATTTGTGCGAGTTTCCAGATGACGGGAAAGTAAAAGTGTATAAAGAGTGGTTGAAAATGTGGGAAAGGAAGGATAGCAATTGTGGCAGAATTAATCATTCGTGAGCAAACTTTGACCATTGAGTAGATTGATAGGATTGACTTTTTGACTTAATCTTTTGAAGTATCAGAGAAGTCGAAACAGGAATAGGTGACAGGAAGGTTGTTATTTAATCCAAGGTATCAGCTTTGATGATAGGGTTTAGAGTGACAGGAGGTTCAGAAAAATATTGGTTTAGAGCACCTAAATCAATGTTGATGGTAGAACTGACAGTGGATTTACCAATGCCTATGGACTTTCGGAATTTCTTTTGGTTCACGAGGGAATTGTAAAAATGGCATCTTTTAGCATCTTGGCATATGTGGTTGCAAATATAACGAAGGTTCTTATAAATCGTACAGTTTTCCGCAGATGGGCAACGTTTCAGCGATCTCTTGGCATTGTCCCTCTTAGCCATAGCAGCTTTGAAAGAGTCTGTCAGCCAAGGGGCTGAATTATGTTTTACTTGAACTTTTTTTATTCGAGCGTGATGATCGTATGTATTATATATTAAAAGTATGGTGCTAAAGTTATTACCTTTTTTATTATTGTTAGTACTATATCTAAGTTGTTCGACAAGTGAAAGAGTAGCGGACTGTATTTTTAGATGTTTATTGATGAACTATAAGATGAAAAGAAAATATAAGGTGCACGTGCGCGAATGAGTAGTCACAGAGGCGATGAACAGCTGACTGGCCGATGCACGACGACACGTCACGGTGGCGGAGCGGGGTGGCGAGGGTCAGCTCCAAAATTTTTGTTTTAGTCATTCAACTCGGTGAAATCTCTGTAGGCTAGCGACGTTGGTAGTTTGTATCTGCGGGTGTGGTAACATAATCCAATAAGAATGTGAGCTGGAGTAAGAGAAATAAGGTCTGAAGGATCGTTGTATTTAGGAGTTAAGGTTCTGGAATTAAGGATGGGTTTGATCTGTATCAAGCATGTTGCCATCTTCTCGAATGTCAAATGGGTTAATGTCAAGGTCCACCGCAGGTGATGTTTAGTCGATTTGACGCAAGACTCCCATAAACCACCAAAATGCGGCAAAATGCGCCGGTATCAAAGAGAATTTGATGCCAGGGTCTAAGCTGTGCAGTTTTAAATCTTCTGCGAGAAGTTTAGCTAACTCGTTAAAGGCACCCACAAAGGAAGAGATATTGCGTGGTTTACCCTTCCGAGCAATAAAATGGTTTGACAGCTAAAATGTTACCTTTATGTGGTCTGAAACCAATTTGAAGTGTACGGCTCATGAAGCCAAACACACAAATAATACCGCGATGAAACATTTGATGAGTCTGCATTTCCGGCCCCTACCTTTCCGGTTGGCTATCATAATTGGCCCGGCATAGTCGATACCGGTATCAATGAACGGGAATCCGAGGTGTAGATGCTGTTCCGGAAGGTTACCCATGATGGGTTGGACCGGTTAGCCTTAACCCTACAAAACTTGACACATTGATATGAGACTTTCTTTGCAAGATTTCTTCTACCAATAGGACAGTACTAATGACGAATGGTAGCAAGCAACAACTGGGCTCCAGCATGCTTAAGACTATCATGAAAATTATTGAGCATTAGTTTGCAAAGATTGTGAGAACTTGATAATAATATAGGGTGTTTGACGTTATAATCCCAAAATGAGCTTTTAAGTCTGCCTCCTACTCGAATTACCTATCTGAATCAAGAAAGAGAGACAAAGATGAAAGTTTGTTTTTTGCTGGTAATGTATTTCCGGTCTGGATTAAACGATATTCTTCAGGGAAGGATTCCTATTGACTGAATCTAAATAAGACTGTAAATGCGTTGTCCAGCTCTACCACTGAGAGATGGTCACTTTCAGACGATTGTTTTTTACATTTGTTTATAAGTCGTAATGAAAATGCTGAAACGCGTTGTAATTTGATGAAATTTGAAAATTTTGTCATTAAATTAGTTAAAGTATTTTCAGGATTATTACTGTGGATGTTCACGTGAAATGATCTTACTATTTCAGATAATTCAGACGGTAATTGTGAACCGATTTAGGAAACTCTGGCCAAGATGCTGGGCTATTGCGCAGAAAAGGTGGGCCTGATAGCCAAAGCGATGAACATGACAATTTGTCGGCACTTAGTCCACGTGAAGTGAGGTCTGCGGGGTTTTCACTCGAAAGGCACGTAGCGCCAGTCACTTCCACCAGTTTCTTGAATTTCCGAGATTCTATGGTGAACGAACGTTTTTAAATTTATAGGGGGTGTAGAGAGCCAACCTGAAACGATCGTAGTCACACCAGATTATTGATTCGTCAACGTGCAAATTAAGAGACTCGCATACCTTTGAGTACAATCCAACCGACTGCCAACATACTGTTCATGACTGGAGACCGATCAATCAACTCGGCGTCAAGTTCTAAAGCCTTAAAGTTAATATTTTTGAATTCAGGAAGTTAAACTGTTTGTGGTCTACGTTTAGGGGCATGAGACAAAAAAACATGTTCATGGTAAGAGTTTTTTATTCATAAATGTCATGTGCTGGTTTTATCTCGTTGAACAGCTACTTTAGAGATGTGTCAGTTATAATATTAAAGCGTCGACTATAGATAAGATCTTTAGTTCCAAATATTATTGCTAAACAATCTTTAGCAAGTGAGCTACTTACTTACAAACTTGTGTGTAAATAAACTTTTACACATATTAACACAGATGTTTAAAAAGTTTTGGAAAAACAGCGCTTATCATAAGTAGATCTCATGTTACATGTTACACTGACTGATTAAGATATGTAGCTATCTCTATCCATCTTGAACTACGTTCCTACTAAGTTGTTAGAAGTAGTTAGTTAGAAGGTAAAAATGCTTCGTTTTTTTTAAGTGTTTTTATATTACGTAAGCCACATTAAAAATCAACCAGTTGCGCCACTGATGAGAACTTATATAATCCCCTAATAAAAATAAATTTTATATATGGCAACAAAAATCTATATATCACGAAGCGCACACTGTTGTCACTGAAAGGAAATAGAATGATAAAATATGTGAAAGACGGTGTTCAGAGTCATCCATACGAGCAATATTTATGGTTTGCTTGTTTAAAAATTACTGTATTTTGTAATTATTAATAAGATTATTATTCAATTTTATCCAACCACTTAAAAGTTACTTATGAAAATTTAATAAAATATTTGTGAAAAATCGTGTTTAAATATAATAAATATTTTTGGAATCGTTTGTAAAGCTTCTTAAAAAACTTCGTAAAGCTACCTATTTTCAAAAGTTTTTAAAGTTTATTTCTCTGTTCAAATATATCAGTCACAAAATTATGGCATAGAATAAAATTTTCCATAGAGCACATATTATTATTGGAGCTTCATGGTAACTTCAATTCAAGAAATCTAAATAACATCTTAAAGCTTATCTTCATAATTAAGGTTCGACAAATAAATAGGCAACAGGTCATAAATAACATAATGTAATTTAATGCTGCAAAGCAATTTCACTTCACCTTTACTGGAATATTATAGGCCTACCTCCGCGACATTAAATAAACTGGCGTAATTTGCTTCGCCAAGCGTTTAAAACTCTTGGGAGTCAAATAATGTGCTTCTCAACTCGCGAGCATGGAGACAGAAACATCTAAAAAATGACTAGACACCGCACCTAATACAGCGATTATGCTGTGTAAATTTTAATAGGAGCATAGCGTTACCGCCTTTTTTACCTTTTGTACAATACTAGCTTTTGCTCGCAACTTCGTCCACGTGGAATTTGTTTTTTACACAAAATCTTTATTTACTGAAAAGCACTGCATGGTATTCGATTAGGTGATGGAGACAGATTTGCAAATAGAAATTTAAAATTTAGTGACGTGATAAAATCCTAGGCACCCCTGTGCCATTTGGACCGCCAAAACCCTTTAAAAGCATTATCGGCGTATCATTTTACAGCATAAGCTAAAGCTGTGAAAGGACCTGCTGGATCGGTGAATTCAAAAACTATACCGGGTATTTAAGGTCTTCATTTACTTTGCACATCGGGTCTATCGAGTCGTAGACCAACTTTACCCCGTCATACGAATTTAGCATCGAGTCTTTAAATAACGTTTTTTTTTTCAGGAATTATGGCCCCCTCACAAAACCACTCCAGAGGCTTATCCTGTATTTACGTAATTTATTTATTTATATAAATACGCGTATTGGTATATGGCAACTGTTGAGAGAATCTCACCTTTATTTTTTTTCAATAATAGATCCGAAAATTTTGCAGCGCCCATATTTTTTGTCAATTGCAGTATTTCTACTGCAATTGACAAAAAATAACGGGTCATTGTTGATCTTTTGAGGCAGGCTTTAATTTTGTAAGTTTTTGTTTCTCTAGGCACCACAGGTAAAGTTCAATAGAACTGTAACACCTCACATTATATTTTGTTTTCGCGAATGTCCCACAGGGTCTCTTTGATGGCCCTAAAACCTCCTTTATGAGCCACTGTATTTTTTTAAAACTTCAGTCAAATTACTTTATTTAGATTATATTTCTGCAAGTGCCCAATTGAATGGCAATTACAGCAATACTTGCGATGAGGGCTTCTGATTTTCGCTAAAATTGAATTTATTAGGAAAATTTTCCCAGTATATCCTGGAGTATTCAAAAAGAACAGTAATTCTGGATTTGTCTCGATGCCGGATTTTACTTTGTCATACTAGTAGAAAACCTTTAGAGTATGTCCGCCTCAAGCCAAATCCGCTTTTTTAAAAAAACATGAAGTAGAGTGCTATATTAAATTCAATAAAAACACTTTTAAACCGAATTTTACCCCGTTTTTAAACATTTATATAACAGATATTTTAAGTTTTTTGTCAATACGGTACTGTTTGTTGTGTATAGAAGAAGTTATTGCAAACAACTTCTTGGGATATCTTAGGTAATAAGTCAAACTTTTTGAATGAAATGAAAACTTAATATACGCTGACGCTTTGTCACTATATTGAACTTGAAATAACTATGCTTGTAAAAAAAATACATAAAGTGCCTGACGTCTTATACATGTATAGTCGTATGGTAGTTCATGTGCAGTGTGATATTCAAAGGTTTACATTACGCGATACTGGAAAACGAGAATACTAATTCTGATTTGCGGGCTTTGTTTTTAGATTTGCTATAAATCTGTTGGATTTGATCGGTAGTGTAGCGTCTTTAAGATACGCTTAAACTTAGGCACTGCGTGGTTATCACCTACAAACACTATATTTAAGCTATATTAAAAAATCCGACATTCTCTTTGGCCATAAATATACTGGGTTAATCCAATGAGTAAAAGTAAAATAGTGACGCTTTCAAAATAATTATTATGAGTAGTATTTTGTATGATTTCCTTAGTGGTGTATAGTGATAAGTGTAGCATATCTTCCAAAGAGTATTGATAGCTTTAACAAAAAAACTGATGGTGAATCTAGTTATTTGAATACGCAGAACAATCATAGCCTACTATTTTCCAGTCTTTTTCCACTATCAATATTCCAGCGACATGTCATTGTGTAGAAATCAAATGACAAAATATATACTTGCTTATGATATCTTTTGATGAATTCTGATATGTTTTGTAATTATGAATCAAAAAACCTTTTTATTTACTTTTATTTATTATTACGTGTAAAGTTGATGATATGACTGTTTCTCTCTTTTCAGTTTACTTTTAAGATCACGCACAGATCATAGTAGGAACTGCAGCGTTTTATTCACAATTTGTGTTGTAATTTGTTATTTCATCCGTTCATATACTTATTCTTAAATAATGTTCTTTTAATTTTAATATATATTTTGATCAATTTTAAATGATATAAATCGAAATGTATTTTTTTTCTACAAAGATTAGAAAAGCCACAAAAACAGATAAAACGTGATTTACTTATCTAGTTGACGGTTTGATCTAATGGATTGTTCTCTAGTAATTCAAATTAGCAACATAAGTCCTGCTGCACATTCATGGTAACAGTAACTACAGCATGGTAATAACACCACGTTTCATTTCAGTAGATATCCTCCCGAAACAAAATGTATGAGCCAAATGAACATTTTTTATTCTACCAGTACCGTTATCTTTTCTGCCAGTCTGAATAGTAAGACTTAAGTTGTGTAAATTGTAATATAAATAATTTTAAGTCATTTTATTACATTGACAATATACAGATTTGTCGTTCTTTTTGATTAGCGAAAAAGTTGCATTTTCGTAGGTAGCAACAACTTTTGATGTGGAATCAAGCATTATATGTACCTACTTTATTTTGGAAAAATGTTTACTTATTAAAACAGGAAAACCTACTCTTCTTTGCAATACTACCTTCGAACATTAAAAACAGCCACAATCAAAATATACAAATTGCAATTATTTTGAAAGTAGATTACTATCTTATTATAAGCCAAAACCAGTCGTCATAATTTACTCATAGACCGTCACAAATATTTGGGGAAAAATATCAGTGGAAATATTTCCGATATTTAATCTAGTGGGTCGGATCAGTTTGCGGTCACGGTTCTGTGGCGAAATGAGAAAATTCGCTCGCAATGTGCTTATAATTAGGAAGTTTGGACCTTGCCGCCGTCCCTCGTAGCAAGGGTTAAGCAATAAGTAAGATATTGGACAAGATTTTCAGATTAAACGTGCATTGCTCTGAATATTTAAGATATTGTTCCCCACTGCCCATGCTCAAGTATAAACTGTTTTAGCGTTCTCCTGTGTGAATAATTGATGAATGAGTAAAAGTCTAACAATGGACATGGACATACCTTATTATATCCAAAGAAGCGTAGAACAAGGAAATCATCTGGTTGCTTCGAAAGGGGAATACTGAAAAAGGTTTTTGTGATATGGCCACAAATGGCCAGTCTCTATTTTGCTATTTTCACAATTTTTTACCTAAACTTTCTGTTAGTCAATAAAACCAAACCCGTTGGCTAGTCGACTATGCTTTTATATGATAGAGCAAAATTGCTGACAGTACGCTATTTATAGTTAGCCCCATAATGAAATAGCAGTACTCGGAATTATAGTTCATGTTTCATACCACTGTATTTTCTGTTTATTTTCATTACTATTTTCAAGTGCCCTTAATAAATAAACAAAAGTAAAAAATTTATTAATTAATCGGCGATATTTATCCAACTTAAATTTTATTTATTACAATAAACCACTTAACTGTACAAGTATTGTATGCAATAATTTGTGTACCGGAACTTTTATCTGTAACATGTACAAGCTGTTGTATTTGATCATGAAAATAAACAAATTAGTATTACTATCACAATTCGTTCAGTTACCTGTTCGCACTACAATTTGCTAAATGTTGCTTTTGACAACCATGCAAAGCAGGGTTGAAGGTCGTGATGCAAGTACTCGCTCCTGCTGAAAGTTAGGCATACATGGTAATTGTCTGTATTATAAAGCAGAAGTTCTGGTTACCAGATACTGACATTTTGTCCTACCAACATACATATTTGGTTACGGTTTGCAGATATTTTTATTTCTATTCTTTATTTCGGCTTCCTCATTAGTACAAATTATTTAATGTCTAAAAGCCTATTAGTTTACATGCCTGGAATATTTGTTTCTCTAATATACATTAACTTATTTTTTATATATTAAAGTATTTTCATTCATATTTTTGACTGCATTTCATGTTTTTTATTTTGATCTTAGTAAACTGATTTGATCTTATTTTCTTTTCAGGTGGCACTGACTTAATTAAATACGTTTTGTTTTAACATAAATGTACAGGTTATTAATACAATTTATTCATTGTACTTATTTATTAATATCAACAATTTGTATAAAAATTAACATACATAACGGTAAAATAATGAAAACTCTTATTTAAAAAATAATAATACAATAAAAATCATATATAAGTACAATACCGCAATATAAATTTAAATTTTATATCTTATTTTCTCCTATGTAACAAATAATTAACTAAAAATAATATAAATGTAATAACATTTTCATTTTCAGTTCTTACTTGTTTACGCGTTTCAGTCCAAGTGATAGATCTCGATATTATTGTCACGGTGACGACGTCATTCGATTTAAAATGAATCAAGCAATTACCCAATTTGAGATAGCTTGTCAAGTCACCGAGGATTGATTCGTACAAATACTCGTTTTGGATGTGAGAGTCCGAGAGTCAAGTGCTACAGCGGACCACGAGATTAATGTCTGTAATTTTGTAATTCTACGATAGAACAGAAATGTTCTTATCTGGATCAACTAGGAAAAATTCTAGTTTGTTACAAACATTAAAGAAAAGAAGATCATCTGCAATATCTGAAGCAAACGATTAAAGAAAAGAAGATCGTCGGGGTGGTTATACAAACACAAGTAGATGCAGTCAGGTCCATCAGTGGCGAGTAGCCAGGAGCCGGCTGAAATAATCGAAAGAATAGTGACTAGCCAGGAGTCGGCTGAAGTAATCAAGAGAGTAGTCAGTAACCGAGAGTTGACTGAAGTAAGCGGAAGAGTAAAGAAGAAGAGGAAACTGAAGTGAAGTTAGAAGATGTGGCACTAGTGGAGTGATGCTAGTGTCAGTGCAGTAAACAAAAGTTGTACGAAGTTGAAGTACGTATGGTTAACGTTTTAGTGTAAGCAAAGAGGACCACACCCTTCGATGAATTGAGAAGATGTGGTACTAGTCGAAAAGTACTAGTGCCGAAACAATGAAGGGAAGAAGTAGTAGCGTGGAAACTCAGGGTCGAAGTCAAGTCATGTGAAGATCAACGTTGTAAAAAGTTCCTGTCGCCATTAGAGGAGCCCATAGTGTAGGAAATCAAAGTTTTTACAACGACGTGTGTCATGTGATGATGACGTTGTTGCAAGCCCCTCACTGTTGTTTGAAAATAAAGTATCATCTACCAAATATTGTGGTATTTTCTTCCAAAAGAAATATTATAAATATCTAGTTCAGATAACTTGATAAATAAGGCAGAATTTGTTACATTAGTTAGCTATTATACATAATATTATGTGGTGCGATTAAGATAGAGTAATATATTTTAATGATGTACGATAAATTTTTATATCAAATCAAATAGATTTGATTTTATATTTTTTCACAAAATAGTCGAAATATAATTAATTTGAATTGAACATTTTATGCTACGTTACATTTTAAGTTTCATAATTACAACATGTAACTATCTGATTAGTCTTAGACGGCTGCTCTTCTGACCTAATGGCCATTAGTGCCGGGGTACCTCAGGGATCTGTTCTCTCTGCAACGTTATTCTTGCTGCACATTAACGACCTGCTAACCCAGGCATTATTGGTTACGCTGATGACAGCACCGTTGTAGAGAGATACATGTCCAATGCGCGAGCGAATCCTCAAGAAATCCGGGCTTTGAGAGAGTCCATGATTAAGCGGGTGGATTTGGCCTTAAAGAAAGTGTCCGATTGGGGCGAGTGCAACTTGGTCAGATTTAACCCGTCGAAAACACAGGCGTGTATTCTCCGCGAAAAAGAGTAGTTTCGACCTAACGCCTACTTTCCAGAATGTTTCTATACCCTTAACCGACCACCTAGGGCTTCTGGGCGTAACTATATCGTCCCAACTAAACTTCGGGCAACAAATTGTGTCCATGGCTCAAACTGCTTCAAAGAAGTTGGGGATCATCTCGAAGGTCCGACGGTACTTCAGCCCTGAACAGCTACTTAATTTGTATACAGCTCAAGTTCGATCTTGTATGGAGTACTGTAGCCACCTTTGGGATGGTTCTGCAAAGTACCAACTAGAAGCGATGGACGCAGTTGACCGAAGAGCCCGAAAAATTATTAACAACTTTGACCTCACCACCAAAAAACTGCAAAGCCTCGACCATCGTCGGAAAGTAGCCAGTTTAGCAGTCTTCTACAGATTACATTTTGGAGAGTGCGCGAATGCTCTTTTTGATCAGGTTGAACCCACACCCTTCTTGCATCGGACTACTAGACGCAGACAGACCTTCATGGTAGATATCCCAAGAAGTCGAACCAAACGCTTCGATAGTTCCTTTTTCGTGCGGGTCGCCAAGGTGTGGAATGAACTGCCTGCGTCTGTTTTTCCAGAAAACTATAGTCCTAGTTCTTTCAAGCGTCGAGTGAATAGGTATCTCGTGGATAGACGTGTAACACCTTCGTCTTCATCGTCACTTTCCATCAGGTGAGATAGAAGACAAACGTCTAATCCTTTTACAATAAAAAAAAATACGTTTTAACTTTTTGATATCAATTACCTATGAAACTAATTTTTTTTACCTAATTAATAATATGTGTATTAAAGTTGTAAATAAGTGAACTAAACTAAATCTCGAAATAATATTAACAAGCTAACATAAATCAAATTGCTATAACGGTAAAAATAATATAAAAAATTAAGTTCAAAAATGTTACAAAAGTGATAAACATTATAAAAATATTCAAAAAACATTTTATTTGTTTTGGTTAAAGCCTACTTAGGTAGAATTGTTTTTTTAATTACAAGGTAAATTATGCTACCATATTTAATGAATAAACTGAATGTCTTATTATATAGTCGTTATTAAACCAACATTTGCTATGCTTGTAACCCTAAAGTTTTCAAGTACAGTAGGTACTTTTTGGACAGTAATCTCCGTCTAAAAAATTTTTCCCTCCTATCTTGCTCGTTTTCTATAGTATTAATTACTTTCGCCAATCCCAGGCCGTTATTATGTCTCAATAACTCGAGTTTTATAATTATATAAACTAACTTAATTGTCTTAAACATACATCTTTGTTCTGCTAGAAATAAAATCGTTAACCTCCCATAAGCGCCAAGCATTATTCCCTTTTCTATTCCTAATAAAACATCACATTCTTCCACTTCAAAATGTATTTCTCAAAAATGTGCTGAGCTCATAAATTTATTTTTATTTAAAACATTTCGTCAAAGCTGTTTCAGCATTGCGACAATTCTAGCATTCACGAAATGTTCTTTCCAGATTTGAACTCATACAAATATAACATAAATATACTTTGAAAGAAAACTGTAATGTTCTATCCTGAGTCGTTTTGAACAAAATGTTAAACGATTTAAGTCCAAACTGTACAGTTAGTACAATTTTAAACTTTGCAAATCGAAAACCATTGCAGAAACTTGTTCAATGCGGAAGTTACCGACAGAGTTACTTTTTAACATTAAATATTCCAATTTTATTTGCTACACGTTTAAGGGAATGCTTAAGAGTATTTAATACATTTGCATTAACAAATGTTATGTTCTGAGTAGCGAATTTTACTAAAATCAATGAAATAAGTAGATTACATTGCAGTTAATATTTCTTTTCAGTGAAGATATTTGTGTTCTTTGAAATTAAAAAAAAAACATGCACCAATTTACGTCTGAGTAGCATATGATTCATAAGTATTTTTCGTCAAAAAGTTAATTTAATTTAGGAAGTAACACATATTTATTTTATTTTATCAAGCGATTAACATTTTTGTACTTCGTACTTTTGACATCGTTTTGACATCGACATCGTATAGACTTAGTCGACACAATTTACGACTTACGACACAAGTATAGACTTTGCTCAGCCAATTAACTCCGATAATGGTCAAAACTGTTGACGTATTTTAATTGAATAAAATCTTTTAACATAAGTGCTTTAAACATAAGAATTTTTTTTTTCAAAGGCATTAAACATAAAGTCCAATATGACCTAGGCACATGACAGGAAATGAAATATATAATTTTTACATCGAAACGTAGGTATACAGTTTTCAACATCGGCCTTCTACGATTCTTCCAAGTTGGTAGAGGTTTAAATTACTGGCAGCAAGCCAGGCCGCCTACGTGATATCAGATCAATTTAGTTTTGGATCATTCTTATCATCCCGCAGATGTCAACTATCGAAGCACGTTTAGGAAGCTATAACTACATTAGTTTCAAGTGTAGTTGTGGAATCATGACGCAAGATTTATGAGTCTTCTTTTCTGATATTGTGTTATTGTCGTAAGGACCGGAAGGGCTGTGTTTTAAATATATGTATAGGAGAAACTTTTATTAAACACGTTTATTTTAATACCATCTTTATCCGAAAATGTCATCCCCTAAAAAAGTTTTTTTTTACTTAAATCGAAATATTTTTATAAAATAAAGTGCAAAACTCAATATCTAAGTATATTGCCAGATGTTTTCCATTAGTTAAATAATTGCGTAATTCACGACCACCATCTATGGTTAAACTGCTAGGTAGCAAAGCAATCATATTATAGCGCCTTTGGTTGTACTTCTGGTATTATTTAAATTATTTCTGGGAGTTACAATTGATCTGGCAGTTTTTAAATAAACTTAGATAATTCCTAAATATCCTAAAACAAATGGGATATTTTTGTTTGCTTGTTTCACTCCTTAAAGTTCGCATATAATCCATAAAAATTCTACTGTTTCCGTTGGATACTTAAGTGTATTTGTCCATATAGCTTAGTAATGTATAAAACTCACAACTTTAAAGCATCTGGCAAAATATATATCCTCACGGGACTAGAGCTTTGGGTGACTGTTATGACGTGGGCTAGCAGACATGAATACGTTCACAACGCAGATGAACATTGATGAAACCAATGAATTTCACTACTCAGTAAATAAGTTATTTTTGGTTTAGCATTTTAAACGATCTGAATACCTATAACTTTTATAGCCAGGTAAAGACCTAATCTAACGAAGAATTATCAGTGCGGATTTTTTTAAATATTATATTTGTTACATAAAAACACATCACATATTTAAACTATTTTCCATAAAAAATTGCTTGTCTTTAAAATCATAACATTTGCAAAGAAAATATATTTAATAAAGCGTTCCAGAAGTAAGTTCGTGTTGTCTGTTTATTTGTTATATTTAATGTGTAGCATTAGCGAGTACATAATATGTACTACACATACAGTTTCGATAGGGAAAAATAAAAATAGAACACACTAATAGTACTAAGCTTTTACCAATAACAAAATAATTTAATTAAATTATAACCCTTATATCAATTTTGCACTATGAAGCAAAATATTAATTAGACTAAGAAAATGACCCTGTAGGAAGCCATGTCAGGCTTCAAAGATATTGAGCTTATTGACTACGATATAATTTCATCGTGAAACTGTAACTATTCTAATTAGGAAATTAAATTTGCACATCATAGACTTCATTTTGCAGTGTTGTAGTAAAGTAACTAGAGAACTATTAACCATCGTCTTTGACGTTTGAAGACAGCCAGCGAGCGGATCTTGTTAAAGAAACCGAAATAAAATAGTTTCATTCATTTTATTTTATACCAAAAATCACATGCCAAGTACAAAATATACCGAACTATGAAACACAATTACGTCAAACAAGCCTTACTCTTATTTACAATAATACACTCGGCGTCACAAAAATCGCAACTTTATGTTTTTTCAGTTAATTGCTCCTAGAATCTGGCCCATAAATACCACGCGTGAAAAAGAAATATCATTGTAAAGTGCACTTCAATACCTTTACATTCATTACCTCACATTATATCACGGCGGAAAGTGGGTTATAACCGTACATCTAATAAGTTTCTAACGCCGTTTTCACGGCGGACAGTGGGCTGTTAACCGTACTTCGTGGAACGTGAGCTTCGTCGACGGAATTTCGTCGTTCCAGGTGCCTCGAGTCTTCGTGTTCGAGTAAGTTATCCGCGTCGTCCTCAACCACCCTACTGCGTATAGGGTGGTTTTTAGGAAGTTAGTCATCGTTGATAGGTTCATAGTATATATATTTATATATTGTTGTCCCTCCCCAACCCCTCCGCAATGGCTTCTCTAAGCTCTGATGAGTTTATGAGGAAGTTACTTGATAGTACCGGTGCTGAAGGCATGTCTATAAATGCTGATAAGTATCGTTTCTTGGACTCTCTCATCCCGCATATCATGGCGTTAATTCCCCCAATGGCCCCTCAGGCCAACTCGAAGACTCGGGAAGACCCGCTAGCGGGTCTCCGCCAGCGCGCCCAACTTCCCGACGGGTGTCGCTTCCGATGAAGGCTAACGGTAATAACTACAGCCAACAGGTTTTTAGTGGGTAGGTGCCATTCTGGTGAGTCCCACATAACCCCCCGCAGAAGAATTTACCTGCGGGTTGTATGCATGACGCATCTTCCACCTCCCTCCCGCGAGGGTGCCTCGGCAGCAAAAAAAAAAAATAAAAAATAAGAAATGGGTCAGTCGCTACTTAGACTTTAGAGTGAACACACTGGAACAACATACGCAAAAGAACTGTACCTGAAGATGGATACAACCCTTGAAGAAGCCGCTCAAATCGTTGCTCTATTGCAAACAGGACTGCGACAGGTTGACGTTGCTCGACAGTTGAACCTTAGCCGATTTGCAGTACGACGAGTATACCAACGGTTCCGTGAGACTAGTGGCTATACCCGAAGACGTGGATCCGGAAGAAAACATTGTACATCAGAAAGAGACGATCATTTCATTGTGTCTACGTCGTTGCGCCACCCCTTCAGCAATGCTGTTGAGGTGCAACAAGAGCTCCGGTCAGCTCGTAGAACGTCTGTGAGTGTCTCTACGATTAGAAGAAGATTGAAAGAAAAGGAATTAAGAGCTCACAGACCTGCTAGAGGCCCAAAATTGACCATGCGACATCGTAGAGAGCGGTTACAATTTGCTCAGGAGCATGTCAACTGGACGCTTGACCAGTGGAGGGCCGTTCTCTTTACCGATGAGACACGAGTATGTCTTTTCTGCAACGATAGACGCAGAATGGTATACCGAAGAAGAGGGGAACGTTTTACCCAAGCGTGTATAGAGGAATCCGTCGAATACGGAGGTGGTTCCTGTATGTTCTGGGGTGACATATCCGTTGAAGGGAAAACGGAACTTGTGTGCGTCTCTCGGACTGGCGGTGGTCGCGGGCAAGGGTCGCTGAATGCTGGGCGGTACATAACAGAAATCTTACAAGACCATGTGGTCCCGTATGCCGGTTTTGTTGGCGATGGTTTCATGTTAATGCACGATAACGCCCGTTGCCATACTGCGTTTTCTGTGCGGGACTACTTGGAAGAGGTTGAGATTCCTGTTATGCAGTGGCCAGCACGAAGCCCAGACCTAAACCCGATCGAGCATCTCTGGGACGATGTAAAGAGACACGTACGAGCACGTGATCCTGCTCCCACCACTCTCCAAGAGCTTCAGGATGCCGTGAAGGAAGAATGGGAGAACATACCCCAAGAGAGAGTGGTGACCCTCGTGAGGTCCATGAAGGATCGGATGGAAGTTGTCATCAAAGCAAGGGGAGGAAACACTAGATTTTAAGGAATGATTTAAGATTTTTTTATGTTTTTTTGAATTTAGTTTTTGTAACTTTTATCCTTTTTAAGATTTTTTTATTAAAAGCTTTAAAACATATACACATGTTTGTAATTTCTAATAGGCAATTAAATAACCTTTCCAATGATATCCTACAATCATACCCTTACTATGGACAAAGTTTGAGTAAAAGTATTTTAAAGTTGCTTTTTCGAAAGATGCGATTTTTGTGACGCCGAGTGTATTAGGTCATTACATATCGTCATTACATAGGTCGTTTTGTAAGGGAGGAACATAAAGTGAATTTTTTTAAATATAATATATTTCTTTAATCAAAGTACGTACAATTGCTATCTATCCACTTTGGCCATCTCATAAGTAGTTAATTGATCCCTTTAATAAAAAAAACCATTCGGACGGGAATCAATAAAATCTTTGAAGGTGCTTTGGTCTGCTCCAACGGAGTTGAATTTTTTCCCTTTCAAGAAGTTATTCGAAAAAAAAAATGGAAATCTGTTGGTGCAAGGTCCGAGGAGTACGGTGGATGTCTTAGACAATCCAATTGAAACTACTCTAATTTGGTAGCCGTCTGTTGTGCAGTGTGTGGTCTAACGTTGTCCTGAAGCAGCAGTAGCCTAGAGCAATTGACCAGCCTCGGTTGCTTCGCAGCTAGCTTTTCCATCATGGTTTGCAGTTGCTGACAAAAGACATCTGACGTAATCGTCTCGCCAGATTTAAGAAAGCTGCAGTGAGCGACACCGGCACTAGTCCATCAAACGCTCGTAAAGTTTATAAGTCAATTTTCGCTTGGTGCAAGATTTGGCTGGTTTGCCAGTAGTAGGGATTGACGGGTTCTGGCTCAATTATTAGGTTCAGTTTGAAAGCCATAGCTTTCAAACGCGAATTAGTTTGATAAGGCCGCAAGGGTCGAATCAATCCGCAATGCTCGCTAACTTAGCGGACGTTTTTGTCTCTAATCAAAGCAATGTGCAGTATTGAATCGCGTGATATGATAATTACACCGGATCTGACTAATAAATGACGAATTCTCACTTATATTGTCCTTACATTGTCCCTTATATTGTCCAATTAGATTTCAAACTGGATAAATTTTTATTTCTAACCAGATCCGCGGGCTCGCGGTATCAATTTGAGATCAAGATTTACTACTTTCTTCATTTCGTAGTTTGTTTTTTTAAACTTTGTATGTTTTCATAGAGCCATTTAATATATAAAGTCTTTGATAGAGATAGAAGTTTGTTTTATTTCAATGTTACTTAACAAAGACACTATTTTATTAAAAACCTACTACTTTCCTGATACTCCAGAACAAGACGAAGAAATCACTCTACCGCCGCTCAACATAAATACCCAAAACGTCGGTTGCAAAAGAGTGGCAAATAACATCGAAAAGTTTTTTGAGAATCCGAAAAGGAAGAAGAAGGGTGCTAAGTTGTCATCGTGCCTCGGGCATTGTAGTGAAGGTGGTGTAAGCTACATATCAACCAATGACGATGACGGCTCAAATGCGAAACATCTTGTGAAAATCGAAGAATATGACATTAACAAAGTTCGCAACGTTTCCAATACGGAGCCTTAAAAACATACAGACATGCGTGTGAAATATTACGCTCACAGCGGAGACGACCAACACTTTCAGCGAACCTGAGATATTATCTACGAAATAACAAAGCTAATAGCAACAAAAGAAGATTGTGCTAAGTTCTTTGTGGAGACTAAGGACAAAAAAGAATGAGACAACTCTTAAAAGGTGTGAAGTGATTCAGTGATAATACTAGCTTTAACAATAAAACCAAGTGAGAAACACATATAGCTGTGAGGACACGCAACTACCTGCTCGGTGTCATTAAAACTAAAGAAAAAGATGTACAATGCTTACAGAATAAATTATTTAAAAAATGGGCAAAACAATAATTATACATGACTTCAAAAGATACATTGGATTGTGGTACCTTCAGAATAAATGACCACAATGGATGATGGAGTATGCGGATTTCAGTCCATTCTTTACACCCTGTCAGAAATCTGACCTGAAATCGACGGGGTGCTTCCCATGGCAGGGTTTTGTTCAACTTGCACTCTAAAAAAGGTGCAGATAATTGCCCCTTCCCTTGACAAAATCCTCTCAAAATATCTCTTAAAGATAAATTTTATAACAAATTCAATATACTCTATTCTAAACATAGTCTTCGCTGCAAAATGTTTGATGAAGATTAACTCTGTGTGAGGAGCAAGAGTTAGTTCTGCAATGTGAAGAAGTGAAGCGGTGGTGGGTGGGGTACTCAAGTCCAGAACCTTCCTTAATTATAGATTGATCTTACCCCATCAATCCTTTAAAAATTGATTGAAGTGAGCAGGAGTTGGAGGAAAAATACGAAGAATATGAAGCATCTACGGCCTCCTTGTCTACACAAGTGTACTCGCCTAGTTGTTAAGTTTTAATGTTAGGTAAATGTCAAATCTTAACTTGTCAAGAAATAAATTTAATTTTAACCTTTTCTTTGTCGTTTAATTAA
The DNA here is from genome assembly GCA_923062675.1 of Marasmarcha lunaedactyla. Classification (NCBI taxonomy): domain Eukaryota; kingdom Metazoa; phylum Arthropoda; class Insecta; order Lepidoptera; family Pterophoridae; genus Marasmarcha; species Marasmarcha lunaedactyla. The sequence continues at coordinate 36,906,251 of OV281339.1, read as the reverse complement.
TAATATTTCTAAATAATAATATTAAAGGATTTATCTATCTTATATCTAGGTTATATCTATCTTAATCAACCTAATCGCAGATGAAATAACCATAAAATTACCACAGTTATGACAAACCTAAATAAATTAGTATTTTACAAACAACCTAGGTCTAATCTCTATCTAAGACATATAGGAAAGTGAGGGAAACACGAACACCTAAGGGAAAACTAAATAAAACAGTGGAATTTGATTACAGAGTTTCTTTATTGTTTAATTATAAAGTTTACTTATCTGTCTAACGAATTCACTAAGCAACATTCATATTTTTAATAAATTGTAACAATAAGTAAAAAACACTAAATCCTTAGTGTTCGGCTTTACCCGACAGTAGTTGGGTAATTAAGAACACCAAGTTGGGTATCATAATCCAGCCTTTAACGGGGGGATCTATATATTTCTCTCTACAAAAAATATAAAACTAGTCTTCATTTTCCTTTTCGCCTTTTCCTCTTTTTCCTTTTTTTCTTTCTTTTTTTTTGCTTTTTTTTCGTTTCCTGCTCGTCTGTAAATAAAGGTTTTCGTCCAAACCTTGGCTGTTTTATCACTGCTTTCTTTAGGTGGTCAAAAATGGTTGTTTTTGGAACATTACAAGTTTCTGCTGCTCTGCCAAATTTTGGTTTTAACATCGTCTATAGCCTTTTTAAGGTCCTCAAGACTGTACTTCGGTTTGGTCTTTCTTTTGTAATAAAAATAAATAGATATGAACGGGAAACCAACAAAAGGGAGGGACGTAATGCCAAACGTTCGAAATTGCCCGACATGGAATGTTCGCCTTTACCCCGCTGCATCGAAAACAATAAAATGGAAAAATAATGTTGAGCTTATATTTCTTTTGCTTATTGCGTCATTGTCATTTAGCTGATTAATATGTGATCATTACACTACGTAAAAGTTAAATTACTATTTTAGATAGTAATAAAGCAACACCAACTTGAATTTACCAAAAATTACATAAAAAACATGCAAAATATTGAAAAATGCATACCTTGACAAGTACGTGCGTTCGCGTTTCCCGTGTTGTTGATTGGCACTAGTGGTGGCGTGATCTCCAAAGTGGCGGCAAGTCCAATATGGCTCTCTATCTTACACATTAGAACCATTAGATTCGGGATTACCCCGCGTTCGCGTTTCCCCCACTTTCCCCTACACATAGCTTCTCATATTACCCTTATCTATCAACTAAATCTCTTAAAACTTTATGAAACAAAGTATCATCAAATCAACCATAAATCAATATTATCAAAATAATATTCAAAATATACCTATGACTAGGTTCCTATAACATTCCTAATTTCCTATAAGAATCTTATTAGACATGAAAGAGATAAACTTATTCTTTATCTTGCTTACTCACACTCGAGATTGACTACCAATACGAGGACGGGCGCAAGTAGCAATAGCGCTGACAAGCAAATATTACCATTGAATCATATAACTTACTAACAATTTGAACGACCCGGTGCTCGAGTGTGGCCACAAGTAGTTAGGGCGTGGACAAGCGTTATTTACACAGCTACTTATATGACTATGTCCGTATTATGCCGAATCCGTGTCGTGTTGCTTGCTAACAGTCTCCCCCACAGTACGTAGCACTCGATCCTGCGGTTGCAACACAGCAGCTGGAACCAGGATGATGACCCTACTCGTTGGCCTCAACATTCCCTATCGTGTCTGCACGTCCCTAACTCGAACTCTCCCATTAGGTCCAGGGTAGACTCGGTGAACTCTTCCTCTCGGCCAGGTGTTCCTTGGCAGTGTCGCCTCGACGACCAAGACAATGTCGCCAAAGCGCGGATCCTGCGTTGCTGCTCCGTTGACCTTCTTTGGCAGCAGGGTAGGCAGATACTCCTTGATCCACCTGTTCTAGAAGTGATCCGTCAGCCGTTGTGCCGTCTTCCACGTTGCCCTCCCGACGAGTTTGACGTCTCCAAACTCTTGTCGGGGTCTATGCTAACGTGGGTGAGTGGCCTCGAGTTCACCACGTGTTCGAACTTCAGTCATCAGCGTGTGCAGGACTTCCTCTCGTGGTGTCCTGGACTGCAGCACCGTCATCAGAGCCATCTTAACCGATCGTGCGAGCCTTTCCCAAGAGCCAACCATGTTTGGACAGCCAGGTGGTATGAACTTTCACCGGGTTCCCTCTTGACTCGCTGCCTTTTCCGATTCTGGGTGCGCTCCAACGAAGTTGGTCCCGTTGTCACTATAGAAATTGTTGTCCTGCTCCACGCAGCCGACCGAACTACCGACGGCTCAGTGCCGTACCAACTACCATACGAACAATCCGTGCTCGCGCATCTAATAGTTCGAAATACGATCTTGTGATTCATTTGTCGAAACGTTTATAATATCATGCAGTCCACTTTACAGGGTGTCCCAAAAAAGTGTCAAGCAGAAGTCCATGGACAGAGCACCCTTTGGGGCACCCGAAACACCCCATGTACGTACTACGATTTTTTGTAGTTTTCGAGTTATGAATTTTTTTCTGAATTTTAGAGAATTCTCTACGTTTCCGAAAAAAAACTGAAACACTTTTTTAAATTTTGTTAATTATTCTTCAAGAATTTACAATTTATGCATAAAATAATCGGCTTCCTAACTTTGATGAAAGTCATTAAAATTTTAGTGTTATGTGAAAATTTTACATTCTGTTAATTATGACTAAAATTTTCGACTCGAAATTAAAAATCTAAACAAGTGATATGAACAGGTTCATGATTTATAAGTAGGTCCAGAAAAAGATATCATGCCAGAAGGTTGGACCTCCCGGTGCAACCCAAGGTGTAAAAAAATGCCATAAAACATATTTCGTCGCAAGCCCTGCGGAAACTGTTGATGATAGAACAAAAGTATGTTATACAATATTAAATAACATATCAATAACTACAAAAACCTTCGGAATACTATATGACCAACTTTTATCGTTATGTCACAATAACCACTTTTTACATTTTAAAAGCTTATAGAAATACCCACCAAAATTACACCATGTTATTCAAAGTTCTGTTTAAATTCTAATCCAAATTAATGATATTGTTTTCAAGATTGTTTCAATTCATGTAGATTACTTTTTGAATTGTTAAAATCGGTTATTTCATTCAATAGATATTACGAATGTAATAAGTCATAGAAATAGAAAAAATAAAAGCTGTCGCGTTGTGCATGTTATTCATATCTTTTTATTAATCCTTTAATTTATTTGTATTCAAAATTGTTTAAATACCGATAGATAGCTTTTTTCATTTTTCAAATCGTATATTCACATCTCGTGACACATAGCCCAACAACAAGGTCAAGATTTTGATGTTTACAGTGAAGACTTGATACAGATCAAAAACAAACTTTAAGAATTGAACGACAAAAATTTAAGAGACTTTGGATTACCATCTCCGAATTGCTCACTACAAAATGTAGTTAATGCCATACCGAGCTGTACATATGATGTTAACGAGTTATCTGTATTTGTCAACTCCAAAGTACCCAAGTTGGTTGCAGATCAAAAAATAGCGCTTGATGCTATAATTTAAAGTGTGGAAAATAACAAGGGTAGCCTATTTTTTTGGACGCGCCTGGCGGAACAAGAGAAAATCACTGGCAGTTGCGTCTTCCGGAATTGCCGCAACTCTGTTAAATGGTGGGAAAACTGCTCACTCAACCTTTAAATTACCGTTGGCTGTGTCTTTAGAACAACAATCTGTATGCTCAATCCGAAAAAATGGTCCACTGGGGAAGCTCTTACAGGACACGTCGCTGATTATTTGGGATGAGTGCACCATCAGCCATAGAGCTCATGTAGAAGCTGTGGATCGCACATTAAAAGACATCAGAAACAGGTAATTTGATGGGGGGCGTAACCTTTGTGTTGGCTGGAGACTTTCGCCAAACACTACCAGCTATAATACCCCATATAGCTATAACACACCCGGTTTGCCAACCCACGAACGAAAATTAAAAGGAGGTACTCCCATAATGCTATTGAAAAATTTAAGCCCTCCCAGTATGTGTAATAGCACAAGACTTTTGATAAAGGAAATACGAGACAATGTGGTTGTCAACAATCATCAATCATCACTAGGCTCGCGGCCGGACAGTTCGCTCACACTCCGCGAACCCCGATGATTCCGACGGATTTGGCTATATCCTCTAAAACAGTAGTAAAAACCTCTAATACTTACAGTTTCCTGTGAAGATATAATTTGCCCTTGCGATAAATAAATCACAGGGACAAACTTTTTCGATTGTTGGCATCGACCTAAGAAAAGAGTGCTTCTCTCATGAGCAATTATATGTTGCCCTTTCTCGAGTAGGATCTCCTGAAAATGAATATGCTTTGTTACCACTGCCAACATAGTGTACAGTGAAGCTTTAAGGTAAAATTTATAAAATAAAATTATAAAATATAAAATAAAATAAAAGTAAGAACCAATATAATTAAATAAAGCTTTAAAATAAAAATGTAAATACAGAAATGTAAAAATTGCAATGACTTAGAAAAAGTCTTCAAAATGAAAACACATACCTAAAACCACAAAAAATTTAGAGAAAACAACAAAATAAAAAAACAAATTAGATAGTACATGAAAAACTTAGGAAATTTAATTAGGTAAGATCTTAAAGAAATGTAAAATGTTGGAAAAATGAAAATAATAAAACGATGAAAGAATTCGGATTGAAAGTATACATAGATAATGTGATACTGCGTTTATAAAAATAAAGAAATCAAAAAACAAAAAATATAAATAAAAGGTAAAATTATAAAAATAATCATGACCACCCGTGCAAAACCGGGACGGGCCGCTAGTGTTATGATAAACACAGTATTATAAATTCTTTAGAAGTCGACGATGCAAGACTGTTTGAAACATTTTTAATATTGAAGAGTATAGAATGAAACGTGTTCCGTCATAAAATAATAAAATTCCATCCTGAGCTCAAAGGTTTTTTCTTCAAATTTTTTGATTCAATATGTGTTTTATAATATTTCATTTAGTTTTTACCACGGTTTCAAAACTTACCATAAGGTTGTAAAACTATTTGCTTGTTAATGTTTAACTTTATATACGAATTATAAGAAACAAATATGTCTAAATTGAAGAAAAAATATACACTTAATGAAAATTTTAAGATTAACAAAGCAGTTTACTTGGTGAATAGGTAACCATATTGAATAAGTCCACATCTTTGATATTTTAACAGAGCACACATAACCAAATAACTGAATATTGGTGTTAAAAACTACTGAAACCGCAAATTAATATAAACTCCACTAGAACACAACAATTTCAAATTAAATGAATGAATTTATTTGCGAAAAAAGTGTACAAATAGTTCTTAATTAAAATTGACAGTTCTACTTTTTTTACTGTTAAACAGCGTGCAAATATTTATAAGAAGTTAATTACAAAATGATTTACTATTTAAAAACCGGTTAAATAATATCAAAATAGTATTTACAAATATAAATATTTAAATGTTATAAAAATATTACAAAACATTATGATTCCTAAACTTATACGTATAAATTCACTTAATTACAATTCAGTGTCTAATATATCAATATATCATATAAGTCATAATTACATTTTTCGTTTATAGTCGTTAAAATTTAAGTTTTTATAATTAAAGAGCAACTTATTATATACATCAATAGCCATACAAAAAACATTTCTACTAAATAATGTTAATTTTCTAGGCGGCATATACAGATTTTTACTCAAAATATTTTTATATCTAGTTCTTCAAATCATTACATTACCTAGTTCCTTAAAATATTCCTTATGTCTTTTTACAAATAATAAGATTTAGAATATGTACAAACTCGGCAAAGTGAGTAACTTTGAAACAGCAAAAAGAGGCCTGCACGAATCTTTGAAATCTGCTCTACAAATTGCTCTAAACAATTCTTCTGACACAAAAATACTTTCTGGATGTCTACAGAATTACCCCATAAAATTAAACCATAGCGCAAGATAGATGAAACATAACCATGATTAGCTAATTTTACTGCTTGTTGACTTACAGTTCTTGATAATATACCTATGACGGGAACAAAACTATTTAGTTTTTTACATAAATTACTTATAGGTGGTTTCCAGTCACAATACTTATCTAGAGTTATTCCTAAAAACTTGGTACTAGTTGGACATACAGTATAATTGGTGGACATATAGTATAATATGGTAATTTGGTGATAATAGGTGGACATATATTCCGAAGTTTTTTGTAGTGATTGATATGTTATTTAATATTGTATAACATACTTTTGTTCTATCATCAATAGTTTCCGCAGGGCTTGTGACGAAATATGTTTTATGGCATTTTTTTACACCTTGCGTTACTAAAGTTTTAATCTTTTCTACCAATAAATATAGCTTATGTTACTCAGGGTGAATGTAGCTTTCTAATGGTGAAATAGTTTTTAAAATCGGCAGAGTAGTTTTTGAGTTTATTCATCACAAACATACACACAAAAATACAAAAATAAAAATCTTTCCTCTTTATACGCTGTTAGTGTAGATGTAGAGACGATTTGTGACCCCGAGTTAAGTGCTTCTGTCACACTTTTCATTAGAGAAAAATAGGCAAGAGTAGTGTTTTTGTTTTTTTAAATCTAAATTATTTTTTATCCAAAAGATTCAAATCAGAGAAATAGCTTTGTTACCTTTCTAATATCACTTTTTCAAATATTTTTAATATAACTGACGTTTTAGCTATAGGTCGATAATTATTGATGTCATTAGTAGAACCCTTTTTATATAATGGCCTGACGATGGATTTCTTTAGACGATTCATTCATTTATTGTAAGACCCATAATATATATTCAATCAACATAATATTGTTGGTTTTAGTTCCGTGTTTATAAATAAAATAACACTCTTTGATGATATTACGTAGTGTAATTATATTTTAATTGTAGTTGAGATTCCTTGTTAAGATCTCGTCTGGGGCGGTACTACAGTCCTTCCTATTTTAACCTGCGCAATAATCACGTTTACGTGGTTGTGTTCCGGTCATAGGGACGGCACAGCCAGTACAATTACTGGAACAAAGGCAATTTCAACTGAAGTCTACGATTGGCAACGCATCATTTGTCGAGATAATAATCACAACCACTATTAATAAATAAAACACCTATAAACCAGTAATGATGTACAAGGGTGCGAATGCCACTTACCATCTGGTGGGTCGCAGGCTCGTTTTGTTGGCTATGACAAAATGCTATCTCAGGAAAAATACTCTAAATTCCGATTGCAAGTTTTAAGAAAGAAGAGAACCATTCCTTTACATTTCAAAAGCAGAAAAACGTCGTTCATGGTTCTAAGAAAATAAGGTAGAGAATCGAACCAGCTAAGTTTCGAAAATGTAATACCTTTATGTCTAATAATTATTTGTATGGCATTAATTAACAGATAATGTAATGCTTACCTATGTTTTTGGAATCCTTTTTGTTTTGTTTATTTATTATTCTCCATTTTCCTTTATTTATGTTGTTTACTTTTTGACAAATCGTGTCAACTGAATTTTTTTATGACAGCAATGGAGGCTGCCAAGCAGACTAAGCCTGTTACACATGGATTCTACAAAACTATTGTAAGAAAATATACTTGATTCCTGGCTAATAACATTAAATTCAAAATTTCAAATTGCGGTTCCGAAGGAATGCGAGCCCGGCCATATAAGCCGATTGCTGGCCTTAGAACGGCAGTCTATTTTAAGCCGTCCTACCGATAACATCTCCAGTCTATTTTAAGCCATCCTACCGATAACATCTCCAGTCTACTGCAAGTCCTCGAACTCATGTTCATGCTGAAGCTACCGGACTCTAAAACTCCCTCATGCTGAAGCTACCCGACTATGAAGCTGCCTCCTACCGAAGCTACCAGACGCTAGAGCTACTTCATGCTGAAGCTACCTGATGCTGACGCTACCTGACGCTGAAGCTGCCTCATGCAGTAGCCACCTGAAGCTGCCTCATGTTGAAAACCCCGACACTGATGATGATTTTTTGTTCACAAAAAAATTTCGACTCCAAATATACTAGGAGTGTTATTGAAAGGAACTATCTTCTTTTTCCTCAAATATAAATTTTCTGTTCAATTTTGGACAGGCATGACAATAATAACGTTTAAATTACTGGGTGCGTCAAACAGTTCTAGCAATAAAATCGCTTTAACTCGCTTTTTGGGCCATTAACAAAAGGTAAAGCCTTGCGCCTTAGACTTGGTTGCTTAATTTTGCGGAATGAGTACTTAAGAGGGGCCTTTACTTGTCTGACTCAAGAACCCTTTACTTTGTTTTACTTGTGTTCACCTGAAAGTTTTAGCTTAATGGAGATCTCGCTTCTTAGGTTATCTGCGTCGCGTGTACCTGGCTTTATGTAGTTTTTACTAGTTTGACTATACAAAAACGTTTCTAAAAACCGGAAAACTGTAGTGTTAGAGCACCTTCACCTTAACATTTTCGCCATATTGAATTTATGATCGTTATTCCAAAATGTTTTAATAGTAAATATTGAATGAAGAAAATAATAAAATATGTTACGCTGTCACTTTTTTAATCGTAGCAATCTATCAAAATCTTTACAACGCGGTTCTTATAATGTAAACTACGAGTAAAAAGAGTGAAGAGGAGACTGAAATAAAGGGGCACAAGCACATGCAGATCCAAACACACAGTTTTGAAACCTTACTGACACATTTTATGTAGAGTAATATTCGACACTTAACCTCGAAATGCAATAAATCATTTCCACACAAAAAAGTTAAAAAGTAACGGAATAAAATTCGTCTTTACTTAAAATATTTAGATTTTATTTCGGTTACTGTGCTTTACAAAGATTTATTCTACAACTTTAGTGTCCATAAATTGGATTGTATTTTCTAGGCAAAACTACGGAATGCAATAAAATTTCACTGGTTTGCATGTCCAGTGTTGAAAAATGCACTAACATAAAACATTTTAGCTGGTATGTTGACTATTAATTGAATTCACACTTTATTTTGAACATTTTAAAATAACTAGAAAGGCTTGATAAAGACTGAGTTATAAAAAGTTGAATTCGAGTTAAATACAGGAATTGTAAAATGTTAGGTATTGAAATGATTTATTATCAGGCAATGGAGGTAGATTGCAGAATGGCTTGATATTTACTTAAGACATTGTATAGGAGTTTGAGTGCTATAGTGCTTTAGAGCGAAATTGGTTCTTTGAAAAAATTAAAAGTCCCTAATGTTCTTTGCAATAAGTCATTTTAGTGATATGTATTAGTACAAACTCGTAAGAAATTAATAAAACAAGATTCTAGTAAACTAACTAGATATTTCGCTTAACTGCTAGAAAAAGAACCAGCATTTCTTATTGGTAATTTACATATTAATTTGGCAAAATTAGAATCGCCTCAGGCAATACGCAATCTTTAATGTTAGTAACGTCAGCCATGACTTTAAAACAGAATTGGTAAATACACCTTGTTAATTGAAATTTCATTGTATCGCTATTAAACCGACAGACTGATTTCAGCTTCTTCCCTATTCAAGTTCAAAAGGAGCTAATTCATAGACGAAGTAATTATTCCGACGCGTGCCAACCCCTTTGTTATTCAAATCAGGTCTCCGCACACACAATGAAGCACTGTCGGTGAAATAGGAAGCCAATGTGATATGATACAGTGACCCGACGAGCTAGACTTGTGTCCTTTACGTCGGTGGTCAAGGAGCCGCTGGCTAAGCGAACCTTCACTGCCACAAATGATGCATATAAAACCAAGTGGTACTTTTTTAAGTAAAGCATAAGCAAGCTGTACATTTTATGTTAATTGGTTCTGATTTGGACTAAAAAACAGAAGGAAACAATAATTTTGTATTGACTGGAATTAGGTGAAAGGCTGTACCTTTCACCTTTCAATTCCAAATATAAAGAGACAATATAGCGCACTATTACTGAAACTTTAGTAAGTTTATAAAATTTATATAGAAGCTCAAGTGATTTATTTACTATAGTAAATAGTATATATGATTTATATACTATTTATTTAGGTATACAGGCTTGTTACTGTTTTCCTGGCCGGCAAATGAGCACGTGATCTATATGCTGGTAAGTTGTATCCGCACCCATGGCCGGAGATGACGGAGATGAACCAGTAAATTGCAGCTTTTGCAGTTGCTTGGTGCGAGGCACTTACGTCATCCTCATCTCTCGCCATGCTCAACCCTATTGTTTGAATTCTAAGAATACTTTTCAGAAAATTGTAATAAGCGTTTATTATTCATCTATTCAGGCATAAATTTAAAAGTGTCCTGTATAATAAAAAGCTGTATAAGCAAATCCGTGAAAACACTAGCACAACAAATAGCAAACAAAACACAAACATTCAAATTCAAAATACATATCTTATTCTTCATAGGTAAAAATTGTACGCTTGTAGAAGACTTTCTAGTCCTCTTTTTCTTCATTTTTTTAAAGGTATCATGGATAGACTGAGAGGGAAAAAATTCGGTGGAAAAAGAAACCTCTCGGCAATATTGTATGAAAAAAACCTTTAATTATTATTTAGAGTAAAAGGTATAAAATTTGACAACGACACGAAAGAAACACACACATGGCAGCTAATTGTGCGTGCTAATGAAATGCCGCAGCCAAGCTGTTTATATGATATGTACATTTTTTTTTTCACAAACAGAGATAAAAATAGCTGGCGAAGACTTCGATCCCACGCCTTTTGTCGCACTGTGATAAATTGTTTCCTTAACAGTCTTTAGACTATGAAAATAAACTACAATATACCATCCTGGCTATATGCAATCAGTCGGTGAGCATATTTTCTTAACCGCGAACGCTGCAGAACAAAGTCTACTCGCCAGTTGTGAAATGGGGAACCATTGAACCATTGAATCTATGGTTATGCCAAGAAGAACAGTATTATCAACTACGTTTAACCTGTTACCATTAAGATACCAATTTGATTCAAGTTGTTTTACATTAGGTGCCGAAAATTTTATACATTTTGCTTTTTGTAATTAAATGCCGCAGTATTTACATTTAAATACTGCACAACACTAGATAGAGCATTGTTTACATCGTCAAATTGGGTTTGTCTTTTAATTTTAAAAATAGTCATCAGTAAAAGTAATCAAATAAAGTAATGAAATCAGCAAGGAAAATAATAGTAGATCATGTATATAGACTAAAAAATAAATGGGCTCAGGATTGAACCCAGACCACCTTTTATGGTTAACCTGAATATCTTTTTTCGGGTATGAAGTCAAACGCTTGAGATCAGTGCCCTTTCTTTGGTAGTGTTGGAGTTTTCTGATTAAAGTATCAAGCTGAACGAATTTAAACCCCATAGATTGGTCACAAAAATATCAAGGCGTCTTGTGATTTTTCCAGGGTACCAAAAATAACTTCAACAATTCAACATTTGCGGCTTTTGTTGAACGAGATATATCCAAATTGTTTATCATGAAGTGAGTCATTGTTTATAAAATGAGCCAAAAGATGATATAAAACTAATTATTTTTTAATTTTACTACAGGTAATATTGAAATTGGTCGAAAATCAGGAAAGTTTGCAGGGCTACTCGATTTAAATAAAGTACAATTTTACTATGATTTATTAAATCAGGAACCTCCCCACTAGCAATGCAACCAACATTGTTCAATATTGTATTGCTAGTATAAGGTAAGGAGATATTACATCTATAAAATAAGATACCATTTTTACAGATAGATGCTGTAGAGTAATATCAATTATATTAAAAGTTTTATTAACATCTAAAGTGTCTATGGAATGGTTTTTGAAATCCACCTTGCCGTTTAACAATTTTTTAGTTGAAACTGGAATATCATCGAAATACTTCTCAAGCGCTGGCGCGATATATTCATCTGTACTAATTATATTATTAACAATTATAAGCTAAAACTCATTGTTTCGGTGTTTAACTTTGCTATTAATTATGAACCAAGTCGTTTGCGTCTTATCAGTTTTATATTTAATCGTGAGATGTAAAAATTTTGTCAAGGCGCAAACCTTTTTATAATTTTTGGGTTATTTTTAACATAACTGCATAATCCGACGTTTTTATTGTATTATGTCTTATGATAAAGATGCCAATCATAAATGATTTACTACGGTTCAAGGGCATTTTTTTATCATTTATATTATTAAAATGTATAAACGAATATTAATATATCATATCTAAACTTCTTTAAATGTTTATTATTGACTGGAAGAACTAAAATATTCTTATTAACCTGCTTTTCTTTCTGGTATTTGAATAAATCGATCTGGCCACTATAATCAGAACTTAATTTATTTAAAGCTAAAATCGAAAAATCTCACGGCTGTGATCTCATTATTTTGATACGTGGTATAATCAAATTGATAACGCAAGCCTACAGATCTGGTTAGAAATGAAAATTTATCCATTTGGAAATCTAGTTGGACAAAAGGAGAATTTAAGTAAGCATTTGTAATTTATTATTCAGATCCGGTGTAATTACCATGTCACGCGTTTCAATACTACGCATTACTTTGATAAGAGACAAAAACATCTTTTATTTCACATCTTCTCATTTTGTTTATCGAACGTTGGATTGGTGTTTTACGTCGTACGACAACACATGATCCTGATATAACTCGCAAACTCACTTGGACTGAATACCCTTCTTTCCCCTCTTAGTAACATATTACTATATTATTATAATTCTAATAATGTTTCTTTTAATTATGAGTAAACCAATGAAAGCCGATCCACGCACTGTAAATTTACTCTGCAACAGTTAACCTGCTCTTTTGTCAGGTAAATACTTGTCATGTATACCTACTTGAAAATAAATTTGTCAGCTGCTCTCATTACTACTTTTCAAGGGAACAAAAGTCAACCACACTTTAAGACTCCTTCATAGAATATCTTTCAAATAAATTTTTAATCATAATAATAATATCACATATTATTCAGGGTGAAATTGAATTCATTGGCGCCCATTGAACCTATATTTTGAATCATTGTAAGAAACATAGTTAAGTAATCAAAACTATAAAAAAAAATTCAATAAAAAATAAAACGAATCAACAAATATCAAGTGGTTGTGGATCACTATCTCTACGTGAATGCCACAAGTTGTGCTGTCTTGGGGTGCGTTTTGAATACCGCTCACTGCGCTTTCAGTGCTTAAACTGCTCATAAACGTTTCGATTCGTTTTAGCGCGCTAAAAGTAATATTTTCGCTATTTCAATCGGAACGGTAAATAGCGCGCTACAATTCTAATTGATCCATTCTTAAACCTAAAGTTATATCTTAATTAATATCTTGAACCCTGATTATAAGAAAATCAATAAGCAAGCTCCTAAAATCCCCCTCAATAAAAACATCCACACAGAAACGTTACGAGTCAGTATTGATATATATAGTTGGTAATTTAGTATAGATGCAAAGTATACCTGCCTAATAAGTTTAGAGTGTCCTAAGCTGCGCTATTTTTGAAAAACAAATATTAACTTGCGTATTCTGTTGCTAACCGCATCTATGTGTTGTCTAAAAGATATTACACATTTCGTCTATAATAACACCTAGGTACTTTATTGTTTTAGTGGCAGTAATATGAGAACATGAACACGAATGATTGTTTACAATATTGATAATATTAATACAATAGTGCGCATATAGGTTAGGGTTTTCTGAAATTTAATTTTCGCTTGGAAAACTGAATCAAATAAGTTTGATCTGAATTTAGAGTGAGTAAATGTTGCTGTAGCCACTTGTTTACAACATTGAAGCCTCGCTGTGCGAGCTCGTATAATTCTTTGTCTGAGTTTGCAGAGAACAAAAGAGAACATTTTACCACTGTTTGTTTTCAGGTTACAACGTTCGGTAATATATATAAAGAATAGCGTAGGACCTAAAATACTTCCTTGAGAAATTCCATATTTACTGTTGACTAGGTCAGAATTTAGGATTTTACCTATTTTTACATAATGCGAACGATCATGTAGGTAATCAGCAAATTAATAATAATAATAATAATAAAAACTCTGTCGAAAGCTTTGGTAAGGATGAGGAAAATTCCCATAGTCCGATTACCCTTGTCAAATTCCTGCACTAGTTGGTTAGTAAGATCAAGCACCGCGTCGCAGTTGACAGCATGTGGTTAAAACCGAATTATGTATTTGACAGGATGAATTGTTTTTCCAAGTATTGATCAAGTCTGTTATGTATCGACTTTTCTATAACCTTTGAAATGGCTGTTAATAGTGAAATTAGCCTATAGTTAGTAGTTTGGTCCTTTTTCCAATTTTAGTGAATAGGAAAAACGACAGCTTTTTTTGGACATTTTGGAAAAATGCCGTCCCTTAGGCAATTTTGAAAGATATTATAGGTTAGTGGGGTGCAAAGGATGTGATGAAAGTGTTTTAATATTTTGTTAGAAATATTATCCCGTTCCACGGCTAAATCGTCCTTCAGACCCTTAATAATTCTAGTTACCTCAGTTTCGTTAATAACTAATATAAAACAAATTAATTAAAAAAGAGCATTTAGATAATTTGTTGTTGGACGTGAAGGACAGTAAATATGATTTCCCAAAGTTAGTACAAAAGTTATTTGCCAGGTTAGCACATTCAAAATGCGATTCAGATAACCCACCGTACAATAACTCTGTAGCGGATTTATGCTGCTTCGACAAAAACGTAACATTTCAAATAAACTTTCAGACCCTTTTACTGTTTGTTCTCGCCTTTTCTAATTCATTTTTATCGTAAGTATTTTTTACTTTTTTCAGAAGTGCGTTACAAAAATTTCGATATCTTTTGTACGATATTAATAATATTAAGTTATCGGACTGAGCTTTGGCCTTTATATGTAACTCATCCCTATGTCTCCTGCAGCGAATAAGCCCCGGATCGATCAAAGATACAAATGTTGGTAATTTTTTTACTGAGACGAGACTACGTAGTATTTTGCAATATCGCTTTTTTAACCTGTGATATACAGTTCGCGTCATCAACAATTTGCGTCTTCAGAATTGTAAACAGTAGTAAAGTCGATTTATCTTTAATCCGCTTCAAGGTTATATAAATTAATTTTAGAACTATTTAGTGAGTGATTTGTTAGTTTAGACATTTAACGAATTAAGGTTAGTAAGGCGGCCTTGTGATCAGTAATAGTCAAGTTAGTTACAAAGGTGGTGACGGATAAGTAGTTTTAAGCATAATATGATCTAAACTAGAGCCATTTTGATGTGTAGATAAAGAATTGTATGGTATTTGTAGTGAAACACAAGCACCTGGTTGAACACTGTTTATTCATAACCGAGGGTAGTACAATGATATTACAAATAAGTACCCACTTAAATATACTACAGTATTGACGTTCATGTCGCCTATTAAAATTATATTTTTAGATAATTTTAAATTTTGAAGTACATTTCGCAAAGAATTATTAAAAATACTAATATTTTTAAATGAAGGGGATCTGTATATGGCTAGAATTACGGTGTCTGAACCTACTTTGATAAGTAGGCGATTGCATTCTAACATGTTTGGTTCCTCGACTGATATGTTTAGATCATTTCTGGCGTAAACTACTATCCCACCGTTTTGGTTGTAATTTTCCTTGCTGCTGTACAAAACGTAGCCTGGCATGGAAGATTGGAAGGCATGGAACAGGATAGTTATATCGTTGCTAACATTAAGTCTATGTTAGAAAGTACTAAAATTATCAAAAGTCTTAAAAATACTGCGTATATTTTGTGTAATTATTGTAAATCGGTTATTGTACGGGAAAAGGCATTGACCACAACTTTCAACCTCACATGCTTTTGACTCGGATACAGACAAATTATCTGAGTCATTATTTAAGTTTTTAGCCCCTATTTCTATTAATCAATAAAAGATCTAGATAAAAATTTACAGATGGCGCTCTTAGGCGTCCTCATAGTCAATTAAATGTATGTACTTTTTTATGCAATATTTTTCGCAAGACGTTTTAGTTCGTTTAAGTTTTGTGGTTACAAGGCTTGCTAAAAAGCAAACATGTAGCGCATTTTGATGGGTCTCCTCTTTTGTAAATTCCTTCATTGTTTGACCTTTGTCTCCGCAATGACCGCAAGTGTATTTTTTTCACGACAAACCTTAGCTGCATGTCCGTACTGCTGGCATTTAAAACAACGTGTTACTAAGGTATGGCCAAATTTTGGTGGCAAATGCAGGTAAAAACTTCAGATTTTTTCAAGAATGACGGTACTCCGATGACTGCAATTCTAGGCCTGCGCTTATTGAGTTCATCAACGGTAAAACCAGAAGATTAGTTGCGCCGATTACTTTAGCTTTCTATATACTTTTTACTCTCTGCGCTTATTATAACTCCACCATTTCTGGTCTTGCGTAATCCCCTCACTTGTAGTTTCATATCTTCAAGGCAGATGATTTTTTGGACAAGCGATTTTGTTTCATCGCTCGATTTCTTTCCGTGACTTGGATAGATAGCTACCATGCTAACATTCCTGGGCAGGAAAAAGTCCTTAGAGTTTTCTTTAAAATATCTGCGAATAATATTATATCCGTCATTGGTTTTGGACACTGTTCGAGTGACTGCTTGAGGGCACAAATTTGTTTTGAGAGGTCTCTTTCTTCACTAAGGGCTTGCAGGTTATTATGGGCTAATATTGTTTTCTGTTTTAATTACTGTTCTCTCACAGCGATCTAAGATGTTCCATGCCCAACTTTTCGGCAAAGATTACTAACCCCCACTTTTGCTTGCAATTAAATTTACCGCCTTCAGCGACGACGCACACTTCGTTCAGGCATTGCTCGATAGTTCTCATCCAGTTTTGGATCTCTGGCGTGGACAACAACTCATGGACTTTTTGTTGTCCGCTGGGCGCCCCGCAGGACAGGCCGTGGCGGGTCAACGGGCGCTGCGGCGATGCAGGAAGGCACGGGTGCAGGGCAGCGCGACGGCGCTGACGGCGGGACGACCTTCCATTTTTCTTTATTATTGATATTGTTACAAATACCTAATTATATGACTAAAAATTAAATTTATTTATTTATATATATCATTCAATTAGACACAAAAGGATTGCTTCCACCTAATACTAGGTCAAGAAGTGTTTAACTTAATTGGTTATTGCACTCATTCATCGGCACGTCCGATCACTTCAGTTTAATAAATAATATATCGATGACTGATAACAGTGATAAGTAGACAACGATAGTGGTTGCTGCAAAATTTTAATGGCTGACGTGAAGTTATGTGGTTGACGGCGGTTTGCTTAGCTAGTTTGTTCGTGAAAATTTTTCATAAACTGACATCAGGTCAGCCATGAAAATTTGCGTGCACTGGTTTTCCGTTATTTCAACTTTCCCTTTATATTTAACCAGCTTAGGACGGTCAAAACTACAACGATTTAAATTTAAACTAAAATGGTGATAAACCACTTAAAACGTAACATTTTAAAAGTGTCGTATTTTAGATGTATTTAAAAAATTTTAACTAACAAAAATTACTAATTAGGCATTTTTTAAAGGAAAATACAAGTTTACGCGTATTGTAAGAGATGCTCAAAGTGTTCACCGCTTCTTAGTATACATAACTTTGCCCTTCGCCTATGATGGTCTCACTAACACAAACTCCTGTGATTTCACAGTCTTGAATGTGGCAATAATTTTGTGTTTTAATTCCCCAGTTTAACTTTCATAAACCATTCAGTTAATTTCTCCGCATAAAAGAAGTCTAGGGGTGTAAGGTAAGGTCCGATCGCACTGCCATAACACGGGCTAACCACGCCCTATCCACCTCTCACCAAAAGTTTGATTCAGATAATCACTAACTTTTCCATGTTAGGCGCTAGTGCATCGTTGTGCTGATAGAACAAGTGGCCTAAAAAGGCCAGAGGTTTGCTGTCTTTCAGCAGCTTCTTTGACAGCTTCGCTCAACAACTGTAGGTATATTGGTCCAGTCAACCTTCCATCGATAAAGATGGGCCGATTATTCTTTGATTTAGAATACCTGCCCAAACATTCAACGAGAACCGACGTGTGGTGCGATGAGGGTTGCACCCAAACTTGCTCCACCAATGCTCATTATGGACATTAAACAGTCCATTTGTGGAAATTGTAGCTTCATCAGTCCATAAAATATTATTCTCAAAATTTTGTAAAAACCAGTTACAAATTTGTTGCCGCGGCGTAATCGGCTTATACTAGTTCTTGCACTCTTTAAAAATTGTACAGGTGCTGGCCAGAACAGTTTTCAAATTTAATACTGGCTAACACCGAAAACCCGTGCCACTTGCAGGGTGCTAGCTTGCATATTCGTATAAATTTCTGCGTATCCGTCGGTGCATGAATAAGAGGTAAATTAGGCGCTCTTGCCCTCGCGCCTTAGCATATTTCGACACATGGAAATAATAATAATAATAATAATAATAATAATTTATTTTCTCATCACAATAAGTTTACATATAAGCAATAAATCTATTACAATATTTTCTTTTTCATTTACAAAATTGATATTGTGTGAGACTGGTGCCTAAACTAGGCCAGCGGCCTGTGTTGCTGGACACCAGGTCTCCATAAAGTACATTTAAATATATGGTTAGATAGGCGCTTATCATTTGTATGATTTTATATTTATAGTTACATTTACATTTGGTTGTGATAAATGTAGTAAACAATTATAACTTTACAATGAGGTTACATGTAATTGACCAGTTGGTAAAATGTTAAATATACTTTGAGTGTGTGTTTTGTAGGTGCATGTGTGAGTGTGTGTGTGTGTATGTGTCTGTAAATATATTAAAGTGTATTAATATTAGGTCTTTACCTATGAAATTGCCGTTTTTCACGAAATAAATGAAGCGTAATTTTTTTATATATTTTTTATTTCTATTAATCAAAATAATCACCCATGCAATCAATGCATCTTTGCCAACGCATTGATGGCTTATTGATGCCTTTATTGAAGAAATCAGCTGGACGGGAGGGAACAAATTCTTCAAAGGCATTTTGTACTGCCTCTCGGGTATTGAATTTTTTTCCCGCCAAGAAGTTATCCAAATTCTGGGAAAAGTAGAAGTCTGTAGGCGCAAGGTCTGGTGAGTACGGCGGATGACGGAGAACTTCCAACCCCAACTCTTGTAGCTTGGAGACCGTCTGCTGTGCAGTATGAGGTCGCGCGTTGTCGTGCAGGAGCAGTGGAGCCGAACGATTGACCAAAGCTGGTTGGAGACGTGCGAGCTTCTCCATCATTGTGTTCAGTTCTTCACATTACACATCTGCAGTAATGCTTGTCCCGTTTGGCAAGAAGCTGTGATGAATTACACCCGCGTTAGACCACTAAACAGTGACCATCACTTTTCTAGGGGTAAGTTTTCGTTTAGGGCATTGTTTGGGTGCTGAACCAGGGTCCAACCAACTTGCTGAGCGCTTACGATTGTCAAACAGGATCCATTTCTCGTCACAAGTAACAATGCGGTTCAGAATTCCTTCATTTGTATGCCTGCTGAGCAGTGCAAGGCACGTCTCTACGCGTACTTCGCGCTGGCGGTCATTGAGTTCGTGGGGGTACCCATTTGTCAACCTTTTTTACCTTGCCAATTTGACGCAAATGGACCAATATTGTTTTGATGCTAACGTCGAAAGCTGCTGCTAATTCAGCCGTGGATTGAGTTTCATCAGCTTCCACAATTGCCTTTAATTCGTCATTGTCGACCAAAGTTTTCGGACGACCACGGGGTTCATTTTTCAGGTCTAAATTTCCAGAACAGAAGCGGGTAAACCAATAACGGGTAGTGCGTTCGTTTGTAGTGTTCGCTCCGTAAATGTCGTTGATGTTGCGTGCCGATTGTGTCGCTTTGCTGCCACGACGGTACTCATACTTCATAATCACTCGAATTTTTAACTTATCCATAATGACGAAAAATGTTCGAATGCGTTGAAAACAAAACACTAACTATTAAACAAATGACGATTTTAGAAAAAGAATTCCATGTTTGTCAAATATTTTAATTTGAAATGGCCAGTACGGCAAAACTGCAGTTTCATAGGTAAAGACCTATTAATTCGGTGTACGTATGTTCATATAATGTATAGTGCATGTATGTATAAAAATTTTTTGTTATTATTATTTATTTATTTATTTTTTTTTATACATTTAGTTTTTTTTCTTCTTTTTTTTTTAACTTTAAGTAAGACGGCCAAAAATAGCTTCAGTGTCTTCATAATTAAGTGTCTGTAACCATTTGCTTAGCTTCATCTTGACCCTAGCTTTTGATAGGGGGAATATATGTAACTTAAAGTTTATTTTATTGTACAGGAAGCCTCCCAGATAGCAAAAGAATCGGTTAGAGAATTTTGTTGCAAGCGTAGTACGTTGTTGATTTACGGGGATATACCTTCTTTTACCACTAGTTAAAGAAGGGTTATATTCAAGTAGTTTGTGTTGCTTGAGTACAGTCTCGAGAACAAACAGTTGACGCACTGTTAAAACTTTACTTTCTTAGTATAACTGTGCCGTGGGATAACGATAGGGTCGAAATGAAGATACCTTAAGAAGGGCTCTTTGCGCTCTCTCCAATTGTAGTAATAAGGTTTTTGGTGCACCGCCCCAAGAGGTTATGCAATAAGACAATATAGACTGAGCAAGCGCAAAGTAAACTAATTTAATTTTTTTAAAGTCAAGTACGTGCCTTAGGGTTTTAAAAACGTATATTAATTTTGTAACTCTGTTTTTAAGGAAGTTTATGTGCTTGGCAAATCGTAAGTTACTGTCAATAATTATGCCTAGGTATTTGACGCTCTGTTTTTTACAAATACATGGGCAGGTACATGATGAGGTATATGGTTTGGAGCATGAGTGGGCTATTATATAATGCTGTGCTTCTTTATTTAGTTGTTTATTTTTTAACGAGAATGCAATGTAATTAGTTTTGTCCGTATTTAAAGTTAGCAAGTTATTTTGCAACCAGCTTGCTACCAAATTTAAGCCTGATTGAGCATTCGCGTACACTGTAGTCCAAGTATCGGCACTGAATAAGAGGACAGTGTCGTCCGCAAAGGAAATCACTTTGCCTTTTCGTAAAGTGAGCGTACCCAGGTCGTTTATGTATATAAGAAATAACGTCGGTCCTAGGACACTACCCTGGGGGGTACCGTAAGTAAGGGTGCGCTCGGTACTTACATCGTTACCTATCTTAACTCTCTGGGTACGCGCACTCAGATAATCTTGAAAAAGACTTAGAGGAATTCCTCTTATTCCCAATTTTTCCATTTTTTTAACAAGGATCGAGACAGAAACTGTGTCAAATGCCTTAGCCAGATCTAAAAATACTCCCAGCACCTTTTGTCGCTTATCCATATTTGTAACAACATAATTCACCATATCATGAACTGCGTCAGAGGTAGACTTGCCTGTTCGAAAACCATATTGCGTCGGCGAAAGGATGTTATATTTTTCTAAGTAGTGAATAAGTCTATTATTCATGATCCGTTCAAGTATTTTTGAGAGTGCTGGCAGTATAGCTATCGGTCTTTAGTTATTGACACACCTCCTGTCACCACTCTTGTAGATAGGATAGATTACTGCCTTTTTGAACGCGTTTGGAAATTTCCCTGTGGAGAGAGAAAGATTGCATATGTGTGTTAAAGGGGGAACTATTGAGGCTTCATGTCTTTTTAAAAGATTACTAGATATTCTATCCCATCCCACAGCACAGTCACTACGGAGTGATCTTAGTAATGTTGCAACTTCGATCTCATCATTTGGTAACATTACCATGGACTGTGATATATTGTAATTAATGTTTTGCTGCGCCACTTGTTCTTTACCATGTGCTACTTGATGCGCTAGTTTTTCTCCAATTTCAGCAAAATAGTCATTTATCTTATTTATATTATTCTCATTCCCGGCTATCAAATGAAATGATGTATTTTCCTTATTTTTGCTTCTGCCTGAAATGCTATTTATAGCTGACCATATTTGTTTAGGGTTATTACCGGCGTGAAGAATTTCTTTTTTGTCTTAGTCAATCTTAACTTTCTTTAATAATTTATTACAAAAATTCCTGTACCTGCTGAATGTTATTTTTAGAGTGATGTTATTGTGCTCTTTTTTAACTTTTTTATGCAGTCTATCTCTGTGTCGTATACATCGTAATAGGCCAGGCGTAATCCAAGGCTTTAATATTAGTTTGCGGTTAGGAACCTTAACAGTTTTAGAATTTTTATCAATGATATGCTGAATTAAATTAATCATGGTGTCCACTGTACCCAAAATCAAGAAGGTTTTGCGTGGATCTCAAGCGGCGATGAAACACCTCAGGCGTCAACACTAAACTCTGCGTGTGTTCGTATAACAAAACCATTTGTTATACGAAATAAGTTTGTGTATTACTTCGAACATTACGAGGCCGAAGCATAATAATAAGTTAGTCCACTACATAACAAGTGATAAACGATATTTTTGCCTGAGCGCGAGCGCAACAGCTATTCGTCACTCAGACGACGCAGTGAGACACTGAGTGACTGGCTGAGCCAGCGGGCGGGGCCCCGAGGGTGC
Organism: Marasmarcha lunaedactyla; assembly: GCA_923062675.1. Taxonomy (NCBI): domain Eukaryota; kingdom Metazoa; phylum Arthropoda; class Insecta; order Lepidoptera; family Pterophoridae; genus Marasmarcha; species Marasmarcha lunaedactyla. Next base: position 36,883,655 of record OV281339.1, on the reverse strand, counting down.
TGAATGTATTTACAAACCCAAAATGTATTTAACTACTTTCTCTGCTGTACACTGTGTACACTAACGACATCCCCATCCCGCCGAAAGGCGTCGAACTCGCCCTCTTTGCAGACGACACCGCCCTTTACACTAAAGGTCACGCGGTCCCATATAACATCAACAGACTCCAAAAGGCCGTAAACGCCCTCGGTGTTTGGTTTCAAAAATGGCGTATCGATGTCAACCCAGAAAAGAGTTCTGCTATTCAATTCGGCCACAAACTCCGTAATCAAAAACTTAGGCGTCACCTTAGAACAGACGCTTTCTTTCAAGCCATACGTCGATAGAGTAACGAAACTCACGCGTTTGTACTTAAGCCGCCTTTATAGTATGATAGGAAGAAAGTAAAATGTCTTTCAGAAATAAACGTACGCTTCATAAGGTCTGTGTTGGTCTGACCCGTCATGTCATATGCCTCGCCAGTCTTTGCCCACGCCCAACCCTCCGTCCTGTAAAAACTGCAGGTAGTTCAAAATCTCTTCTGCCGCAGGACCTCAAACGCACCTTGGTACGTGCGTAACGCGGACCTGCACAGAGATCTTGATCTACCTACAGTGCAACAGCACCTCATAACACTCTCAGAATCTTTCTTCAAACGCGCCGAAACCCATCCCAATCGTCTTGTTCGTGATTCAGTCTCATATACTGCTCCTGTGTTAGATTCGAAATTCAAAGTTGCTAGGCCGAGAAACGCGCACACTGGCGAACCCACGCAATTAACTTTAGATCTCGAAGCCCTTCAGGCCGCAAATTCAAATTCTAACGTAAATTGTAATTTTAACTTAAATCCGAATTAATGCAATGTTACTTTTCAATTCTTCATGTTTTTAATTACTTACTTTTCTTTTTGAGCACCTTCAGTGCTATGTATTCACCTTCAGTGTTTTAGCACCTTCAGTGCTATGTAAATCCCAGCGGGTGACCCCTTAAGGGCCCCGCTAGCGCGGCCTCTTTCTCCAATCGGCCGTCGCTTAGATGAAGGCTGTGTGGCAAAAAATTGCACGAGCCGACAGTGGGTAGAGGTTCTGGTAGGCGACGGGACTAGTCCCACATAACTCTGGATCGCGCGCGCCAGAGTATGCGTCAGAGCATTTTTTATCCTCCTGCCCTTCCCGTGGAGGGGAACAAAAAAGAAATTTAACTAATTTCGCAATTCTGGCAACGCTGTATTAGAACAAAATTTGCGACTATTGTGGCCTTGAACCTTAGCATACAGATGCACCGGACGCTAGTGACGATTGCGTTAACTGATTTGAATACTAGAATTGATAGATTGAATGTTTATTATTATTTATTTTTGTAAATTATTTCATGTTTACCTGATATAATAATATTAAAAATGTTTACGTTATACGATTCTTCAGGATTTCGTTTATTATAATAATGAAGATTCTGATTCGCTTAATTTTAGTCCTAGTGCAATTGGTAACATAAGTAGACTCTTAATTTAGAAGGATGCCAATAAATTCAATTGCACCCTGCAGATTTCTTTATTGTACTTTACTTTCCGTGTTTACTTTCCGTATTATCGTCCGAGCGACCTGAGCTCTAGCAATATTCCATCTATCATCTTGACAAGAACGTTTCTATGATTAAATAGCTTTTCAAAAGCCATTTATCAATATCTTATTCAAAAAGTCGATAGCTTCACGGTTTTCACTGTAAATTAAATTTCAACTCTGTAACACTTTCCACGATAGTGATGTTTCTGATATAGATATCGATATTTTCGTTAAATGTATTTGACTTTGTCTTTTATTTTCTTTTGCATATTTCTCAACTCTTCTTGTTCTTAGTTTTTTTGTTTTGTAGTGGAACTTTTAATCAATAAAGACTAACTCCTTGTTAAGACAATTCTAATTATTATTATTATATTATTATAAAAACGTCACCATGCCTAAATGACCAATGAAGTAAATGTTAAGTTAATTGAAACGCAGGCTATTGTAAGCTTACTTGTAAAACTCCTGCCTGGAACGTAAATATTTAAGCCTTAGAAGTAAAATTTTTATTAAAAAAATACTGATGTAAAATGAATTTTACAGTGAGCTATGATGATATATTAGGTTCCCTGTAGCTGTACTATCGGATTTCAACGAAAGGGTGACAAGTGCAAAGTTGTGTTCTCTAACAATTAAACCAAAATAAAAATAAATATAACAAACAAGATTGAAATTAAATATATCGATATCGACGGATACATGAAATTCAAAATACAGTCATTAACGTCCACTGCGGCATCGTTAATCAGACTTGCTATTATAGCACAAATATTTATCATTGGCGACCGCTAATGAAAATATTATTGGCTATTCGTCCTTACAATGTCCAAAAGGTGATTTAAATGTAGCAAGCGATGTAATTTTTGGAATAATTGTAACTTGCTGTATTACCTAGTAGTTAGTTCGCTTCCATAACTAAGCCAAAGTTTTATTTCATTAGGACCATTTATTACATCAATACTTGGCAGTTATCAATTATAACTTAACGAGAAAAAAGTTTAAACGAAAAGGTGTTGCCTGGCTCCGGCTAACTGCTTGAAATTTTTGCAATCAAAAATTGTAGAAACCTACTTTGGTGAATTCTAATACTTATAACTCAATTTGCTAAATGTTTGATTTTCGATGAACATTAATCAATTTCTTGTACATTTCAACCTCAATCGTATTTGAAGTTGACAATGTGAAAAGGATTCTTATCCCGTTTATACAAGGTATAATATCTTCTGTTATTATCGTAGTCTTATATTCCTATCAAGTGGATCCATTTGCAAATTTAATTCCAAAAGCCTGGTCTGGCTTCGGACTCTCACCTTCCTTTGCTTAATAAGATTCCCTTAAAATTACAAGTAAAAATGATTTATATTCAGAAAAGTTGACCGTTAAAATACGTTTTGAAATTAAAATATTAATTTAGCGTCATTCGTAAAGCAAGAAAAATCAAAATAATAATGCTTTATTTTATTATATTCTTTTAATGTTTGGTTTCGAACATTTTTGATGTTTGTTTTGAACAAATATGAAATTTAGCTGATTGTGTCTGTATACTTTTATAATTATTTATAAGTTCACAAACATTCACATATTACTGAAATTTGGTACAGATCTTACAGGCATTATTAAACGCAAAGTCCCCACCGATCCGACATTTTGTAAAAAACTTATGAAAAGTCAAATGTCAAAACTATCAGTTTTTTCAAGTTTCCTGATAAACTATAAGTTTTATCATAAACAAAGTTCAGACAACGTTGAAGGTCATAAAATTGCGTATAGAAAATGAGCTTACTTTTTTTTCGCTTAGCACCGTTCCTGAGTTATTGTTATTTGAGATTTGGAGAAGACCCTATTAATACGTTTTTATAAGATTCTGGCAGAATTAAAAGAAGAATCGCAGCGCTTTAAAAATTTCTTGATAGATTTGGGATGTTTTGAGGTTGTATTATTAATAAATATATCCTTCGCTCATATATTATACACAAAGTTGTTCCAAAAAATCCATATCTGAAAATAAAATTTTTTTATTTTTATTAGTCAACGTTGTCTCATCAAAAACTCATTTAAAAAACCTCTAGTTGTTTCTTACACAACAATTTTTGCAGGTCACAAAATCGAAAATTTTTTTGCTGTACAACCATTATTTTTTTAGCATCAGAGTGTCAAAATATAGAAGGTCTTCTTGACTTTGATTGGCAATAGCCCCGCAAATAATCAATTAGAGGCCTTCAAATTATGGAATATTAAAGGACAATACGTTATCTAGAAAAGCTTTATCATGAAATACTCGAAACTCGTAGATTTAGGATAACTCCGGATTGAGCATGAAAATTAAATAATTTATTGCTTAGGTATTTAGTAACGCGGCTTACTCACGGCACACGGTCGGATAGTTCCGACTAGTTTCGGACTCGTGGGCTACACGTGAGGCGAGGCGTCGGACCTAGTTGGACCTATCCGACCGTGTGCCGTGAGTAAGCCGCGTTACTATATACCTAATTAAAATGTCTCACGTAAGTTTTATGAAATTAATTAATTGCTTGATATAAAAACAAGACATTTGAACAAGAGTTAGAGTTTTTTTAATTTTTTTTTTTAGAAGTCTTGCTAAAAAAATCACAAATAAATTTGGGCCTTTTTTAACATCCTTTAAAGAAGATTTCATCTGCTCCAGCAAACCGTCTCAACATAATCTATTAAAGTTGCAAAATAGTTTGTAAAGCAAAATGTGGCTCTGTAAATCCGATGTTCACTTATTGCCAAGGTCAGTTTTGTTCCATTGATGAATCGATTTTTCAGTCTAAGATTTTTAACTATTGAGGAGGAGACATCTAGTGCATCTTTTCTTGATATTTAGATAACAACAAGGAGAAGGAGAACCGAGATTACGTGGATTTTAAATATTATCAGTCGAGAAGAACGTCTTCCCGAAACCAACATTATTTCATGTGATTTAAATCATTTTCAATGGTTGAAGTAACATAGCAGTATATGGTTGTCAGTACATACAGGATGGTTCATTTATAGTGGTTAAAAATTGTTTTTTATGTGAAGGACATCCTGACTAACTATTAGAAAATGGGTATTCTTGTATGAATAATGTATTGAATAAATGTAAGCTACATAGTTCGGTATGTAAAGTAATTTTAATTTATATAATTTTTTATTTCTAATGTAATTTTTTTAAGAAATTCGTATGATTACGTCACGGAGTAGTTATCACATTAAAACCCCTGCAAATTTGTTATAGTACCTGGAATGAACAACTCTACAATTATGTATGGATTGTTGTTGATAGTTTTTTTATTGAAAATATTCACATGACAGTTTCGCAAGAAAATTATGACGTCATACAAATGTTAACTATAAGTCAAATAAATTTACGCATTTTCGTCAAAATAATCTAATTATATATTATTTAACAAAATATATTATAAAAGAATATCTCTTTATATTTACATATTTTTACGTCCAGTCAAAATATACATTTCGGTTTGCATTATTTCACATAGAGCGGAATTTTGGTAAATACCTTTAGGACATTATTACAACTAAAATACTTTAATTCCGCATCAGTTAGACATAATAGTTAGACTTAAGAGATAGACATATTATATTGTAAGCATATTATGCTAACAATATAATATGTCTATCTCTTTTTAATAAATGGACTTGGATAACACCTTTGTCGTCAAATGTCACAAAATTATTTGCTGTTAAATTTGAAAGTTACAAGGTTGTACAAATTTAAATTTAACAAATGAGAACAGATTTGTTCAAATTACGATTATGGTTATACTTCGTAATTTTTCATTTTCTCGATTTAAAGCGCATGGTGCTATTTTTGAAGATGTCACTATATTTCGACAGTTTTAATTTTTTGTGCCAAGAATTACCATATTTTAAGATAATTTTTAGAAGCATGAGCAAAACTTTGGCAGTACAATTTTTTGTTACAAAATTTAATTGAAAATTGCAAAAGTTGCAGGAATAGTAAAATTTTTAAAAGGCTATTCAGAATTTACACTGCAAAGTCATATAACGTGGTAGACACGTTTATAAACTACTCCTATACCAATTTTCATTTGATTCCAACAAATAGTTTTCACACTAGAGTAATTTATGAGAAACAACTAGAGAAATTTCATTTTATTTTTTAATTGTAAATTCTATATCATAAATTTTTTTTAAATACCCATTTTCTAATAGTTAGTCAGGATGTCCTTCACATAAAAAACAATTTTTAACCACTATAAATGAACCATCCTGTATGTACTGACAACCATATACTGCTATGTTACTTCAACCATTGAAAATGATTTAAATCACATGAAATAATGTTGGTTTCGGGAAGACGTTCTTCTCGACTGATAATATTTAAAATCCACGTAATCTCGGTTCTCCTTCTCCTTGTTTTTATCTAAATATCAAGAAAAGATGCACTAGATGTCTCCTCCTCAATAGTTAAAAATCTTAGACTGAAAAATCGATTCATCAATGGAACAAAACTGACCTTGGCAATAAGTGAACATCGGATTTACAGAGCCACATTTTGCTTTACAAACTATTTTGCAACTTTAATAGATTATGTTGAGACGGTTTGCTGGAGCAGATGAAATCTTCTTTAAAGGATGTTAAAAAAGGCCCAAATTTATTTGTGATTTTTTTAAGCAAGACTTCTAAAAAAAAAATTAAAAAAACTCTAACTCTTGTTCAAATGTCTTGTTTTTATATCAAGCAATTAATTAATTTCATAAAACTTACGTGAGACATTTTAATTAGGTATATAGTAACGCGGCTTACTCACGGCACACGGTCGGATAGGTCCAACTAGGTCCGACGCCTCGCCTCACGTGTAGCCCACGAGTCCGAAACTAGTCGGAACTATCCGACCGTGTGCCGTGAGTAAGCCGCGTTACTAAATACCTAAGCAATAAATTATTTAATTTTCATGCTCAATCCGGAGTTATCCTAAATCTACGAGTTTCGAGTATTTCATGATAAAGCTTTTCTAGATAACGTATTGTCCTTTAATATTCTTTTAATGTTTGGTTTCGAACATTTTTGATGTTTGTTTTGAACAAATATGAAATTTAGCTGATTGTGTCTGTATACTTTTATAATTATTTATAAGTTCACAAACATTCACATATTACTGAAATTTGGTACAGATCTTACAGGCATTATTAAACGCAAAGTCCCCACCGATCCGACATTTTGTAAAAAACTTATGAAAAGTCAAATGTCAAAACTATCAGTTTTTTCAAGTTTCCTGATAAACTATAAGTTTTATCATAAACAAAGTTCAGACAACGTTGAAGGTCATAAAATTGCGTATAGAAAATGAGCTTACTTTTTTTTCGCTTAGCACCGTTCCTGAGTTATTGTTATTTGAGATTTGGAGAAGACCCTATTAATACGTTTTTATAAGATTCTGGCAGAATTAAAAGAAGAATCGCAGCGCTTTAAAAATTTCTTGATAGATTTGGGATGTTTTGAGGTTGTATTATTAATAAATATATCCTTCGCTCATATATTATACACAAAGTTGTTCCAAAAAATCCATATCTGAAAATAAAATTTTTTTATTTTTATTAGTCAACGTTGTCTCATCAAAAACTCATTTAAAAAACCTCTAGTTGTTTCTTACACAACAATTTTTGCAGGTCACAAAATCGAAAATTTTTTTGCTGTACAACCATTATTTTTTTAGCATCAGAGTGTCAAAATATTATTTTTTTACTATTACATTTCAATAAAAGAAAGCAATTTACACATTATTATCAATAAACCATAACAATTAACCATATAATTACGTAGGTAAACTTATGGTTATTTCTTATCAGATTAAGTAGATAATGGTAGATATAACGTTATTGTATATAGGTTCATATAATAAAGTACGCATTTGAAGTAATAAATGACGTAATATGGTTAGATATTTTCTCGTTGAATAACTACGTAATTATATGGTTAATTGTTATGGTTTATTGATAATAATGTGTAAATTGCTTTCTTTTATTGAAATGTAATAGTTATTTTCATGGTGTTTTACGTATTTGAAGGGAATAACGAGAAAACCTTTGTTGTTGTATATGTTCCTAATTGGTAGTTATATCTTGTTTGATTATGTTAAATACTAATTGTAATTAGAATGTTTGCATATTTTAATAATGTAAAATGATAAAATTATGTTTGTAACCGTTTCGCCTTAGGTACAATGTTAAGCTAAGTAAATAGTCTGCCGGCGCAAACGGTGTTTTGAGATAGTCTTTGTTCTAGAAAGTTTTTTGTATTTAATTTTATCAAATTGGTATTTATGTAAACATATAGGAATCGTTTCGCTCTATTATTTGAATATAATATTGTAATAGTTTTGCTTAATAGTTTGAAAGATAATTCGATGTAAAGTTTAGAATCCAAGTAAAACTTAAGTGTAATTAGGTGCAAATTGCACAAACGCGCCAGCCAATCAGAGCGCTGGAATTATTTAGGGCGAAATTTGTATAAAAGGCGCACGCCGAGCTTTGGAAGTCAGTTCGGTGCCCACAAGCAAGAAAACAACATCTAATAAGAAGAAAGAAACAGTTCGGTGCCTACAAGCAAGAAAACAACATCTAACAAGAAGAAAGAAAAAGTCTAATAAGAAGAAAGAAAAAGTCCAAGAAGAAAAGTTCAGAAGAATCCAACTAGAAGAAAGAAAGTGCTGTTCGGTGAATCCGGAGGCCAGTGAAGACCCAAGAAGACGTAAGCGCTGTTCGGTGTATCCGGAGGCCAGTGAAGAGGTCTGAAGAAAGAAACTGAACTACAGGAACGATTGCGGTTCATAGGCTCGTTTAAACTTAAGGTTTATTTTGGTATCCGCAATAAACGTTCTTACTTTGAAGACGTGTTGTTTTCACTGCGCTCCAACCTGCACTCGATCAAGTCGGGTGTCACTCCGTGGTTCGTCAGGTCGTGGTGTCTTCGAGGCCAAAGGGTACATACGGCGGCATCTTCTCCAGCCGGCGCAAAACTCCGCAACAGTTTTCCTGGTCCTTCGAGCCGAGATCCTGGATCAAGAAGATGCCAACCACACGGTCGACTGGAAGAACGAAGCCCACCACCGCCACGGAGTCTTCGAGGGACTGGAGCGCAGCCACGCCGACAGAGACGACAGACACGATGGGGTCGTCTACGGGGTCGACGTTGACACCAGGGGCACCAACTCACCCCGCCGGAGGAGCGCCTGAAGCACGCCACGCTGAAGGTTGCACCGTACCGCCAGCAATGGATGGGGTTGCGTCGAGGGGCGCTGCGGACGAAGAGGCACGGTTCGCGGTACCAGCGCCCGTGGAACCCAGGAGGGTTGGTTCCACCACCAGGTCGAGGGCTTCCAGAAGAAGGGAAGCCGAATTGAAAATGGAGATAGCCCAGAGGAAGCTGGATCTCGCCGAGGCCGAACTGGAGCTCGTGCGGGTCGAGTCCGGCAGCGAAGAGGACTTCGCAGACGAGGAGCGGCAGCACCACGTGGAGGAGTGGCTACAGAATACTGAGAGGAGAGCGAGGGTAATGCCACCCTTGGTGCCGCCGTCGCGACCACCGTCACCACCACCACCACCGCGGCTACCACAGCCGCTGCCTGCATCTGGGAAGACCGACATCCAGGAGTTGGCTGAAGCATTGGGGAAGCTACCTAGAGGCCGGTCGGAAGCTGTACACATCGAGCTTCCCAACTTCGATGGCGCCGCAGAAGAATGGCTGGCGTTCAAGAGGACATTCGAAGACACGGCACCCAGCTTCAGTCACGTGCAGAACCTGGCCAGATTACGAAAGGCGCTGCAGGGCAGGGCGCGAGAGGCAGTGAAGAGCCTCTTGTTTACGGCGGAGCATCCCAACGAAGTCATGAGGGGGCTACAATTGAGGTTCGGAAGACCCGAAGCTCTGGCAACTTCGGAGCTGGAGAAGCTGGAGAACCTGCCACGGGTCACAGAGGATCCGAACGACGTGAGCACGTTCTACAGCCACGTGAGGAACGCCGTGGCCACGATCAAGGCAATGGGGGCAAGCAAGTACTTAGATGCCCTTAGAACCACGAGGGCCCTCATTGCGAAGATGCCGACTACGATGAAACACCGGTGGATCGCATACAAGAGGACAAATCCTGACGAAGAACTTCGGGACCTGGAAGTCATGAACGCATTCCTGGAGGCTGAAAGCGAATGGTACGCGGAAATAGCCGACCCTGAAGTATCCTGGAAGAAAGAAGACCGTCAGCGATCTGCACCACCGAAGACATCATGGGGCCACGAGCGAAGACCAGTGAAGAAGGTTCACTACGTGCAGGGGAATGAAGAGCACCCCCGCAAGAATCGGTGTCCAGTGTGTAACGGCGAGCACTGGATTTACGAATGCAGGAAGTTCAAGGAAGCAAACCTTAGTCAAAAGTACGAAATGGCTAAGAAGGCAATTTTATGCTTCAGGTGTCTACGAGGAAGACATCCAAGGAAGACCTGCAGGGCAGCAGACTGCAAGAAGTGCGGAAGATGGCACCACACCAGTCTTCATGAAGAAAGCCGTCCACCAGCAGCTGTTGGGGATAGAGAAGAATCCCGCTGCAATGTCTCCAGTCGCAGAGGAGAGCCCAAGGAAGTCGTCACCTCCGTGCACACTGCCAGTGATGGGCAGGTGTATTTGAAGATGATCCCAGTGGACCTGTATGGACCGAAGGGCACGGCACGCGTACTGGCCCTTCTGGATGAGGGGTCAACAGTCACGTTATTGGATGCTGGGGTGGCGCAGATGATTGGGGCTGAAGGCAAGGCGAGTCCGATAACGATCGAGACAATTGGAGAACATGGAATCAAGAGGTGCGACTCACAGAAGATAAGCGTCAAGATCAAGGGAGCTCATCGTAAGAAGAAGGAAACGATTGAAGTTCGAACAATCGACAGTTTGAAGCTCTCAAGACAAGGTGTGGATCGAGGTGTCATCCAAGGATGCTCGCACCTGCAAGGCATTCAAAGTCAACTGATGTATGAAAATGAAGAGCCGAAACTTCTCATCGGGCAAGACAACTGGGGTCTCATCGTCACGAGAAGACTCAAGAAAGGGAAAAGGCCCGATCCAGTTGCATCACTAACGAGCTTGGGATGGGTCCTCCATGGGCGTCACAACGGGAAGACGTCACCAGTACAGTTCGTCAACCACAGCAGACTCATCGAAGGAGATGAGACAGAAGCCTTGGTGCGGCGACACTTCGACATCGAACCAATCGGAGTGCAGCCTCGCCGCCCAAGCAACGACGCAGACCAACGAGCGCTTGAGGTCCTGCAGTCAACGACGAAGCGCCTTCCAGAGGGGAGGTTTGAATCCGGGCTGCTGTGGAAGAGTGAAGACGAAACCCTCCCAAACAACTACGTGCAAGCTCATCGACGTCTTATTGGGATCGAAAGGAAATTGGACAAGGATGCAACCCTGAAGACGTCATATGAAGACCAGATGAAGAAGCTGATACAAAATGGTTATGCAGAGAAGGCTCCAGTATCAACGACCGCTGGAAGAACATTTTATTTGCCGCATTTTGCGGTAATGCATCCCGTGAAGAAGAAGCCAAGGATAGTCCTGGATGCTGCTGCCAAATTTGACGGGAAGTGCCTGAACGACGTACTCCTGCCGGGACCAGATCTTCTGCAATCGCTATTTGGGGTGCTTGTAAGGTTCAGAGAGAAGCCGGTCGCCGTCGTCGCCGACATTCAAGATATGTTCCTGAGGGTACAGATGCGTGAAGAGGACCGCGACAACCTGAGGTTCCTGTGGCGCGGCGACAGAAGAAATGGTACGCCAGACGAATACCGAATGTGCTCAGTAGTGTTTGGTGCGGCTTCATCACCATCTACGGCGATATTTGTCATGAATAAGAACGCAGAAGACTTCAGAGAAGATTACCCGGCGGCAGTGGAAGCCATCAAGAAGAATCATTATATGGATGATTATTTGCAGAGCTTTGCCACAGAGGAAGATGCAAGAAGGATCGCGCATCAGGTGCAAAGCATTCACGCAAAGGCAGGCTTCCACTTGAGGGGATGGAGCAGCAACAGGGCGAAGATCCTCAACGGGATAGGAGATCAGCTCAAAGAAGACAGCACAGAACTGGTTGCTGAAGAGAAGACTCTTGGGCTGAGATGGCTAGTGGCAGAAGACTTGCTGGCCTTCAACGTTGGGTTCCGGAATACCAGTCCAGACATACTCGAAGGCAAGAAGACGCCGACGAAGAGAGAAGTCACCAGCGCCATGATGTCCGGCTTCGACCCCCTGGGCCTTGCTACCCCAGTCTTAATTCAGGGGAATAAGCGGATTCGAGACATATGGCGTGGGGAGATCGGCTGGGACGACGAGATTCCCGAAGACCAGCGAGCAGCCTGGGCCAAATACGTGAAGGAAGTGTCCATATTGAGAGACCTTCCAATACTCAGATGCATCTCACCGAAAATGGAAAAGGCAGCGAGTCAAGAGGGAACCCGGTGGAAGTTCATACCACCTGGCTGTCCAAACATGGGCGGCGCTTGGGAAAGGCTCGTACGATCGGTGAAGACGGCTCTGACGACGGTGCTGCAGTCCAGGACACCACAAGAGGAAGTCCTACACACGCTGATGACTGAAGTCGAACACGTGGTGAACTCGAGGCCACTCACCCACGTTAGCGTAGACCCTGACGATGAAGAAGCTCTAACGCCGAACCACTTTTTACTTGGCAGATCTTGTGGAGCACCGGCGCCTGGAGAGTTTGCAGACATCGAGCTCGTCGGGAGGGCAACGTGGAAGACGGCACAACGGCTGACGGATCACTTCTGGAACAGGTGGATCAAGGAGTATCTGCCTACCCTGCTGCCGAAGAAGGTCAACGGAGCAGCAACGCAGGATCCGCGCGTTGGCGACATTGTCATGGTCGTCGACGCAACACTGCCGAGGAACACCTGGCCGAGAGGAAGAGTTCACCGAGTCTACCCTGGACCTGATGGGAGAGTTCGAGTTCTGGACGTGCAGACACCATGGGGAATCCTGAGGCGGCCAACGAGACGGGTCGTCATCCTGGTTCCAGCTGCAGCGTCGCAACCGCAGGATGGAGTGCTACGCACTGCGGGGGAGACTGTTAGCGACGCGACATGAAATGGATTCGGCATAATAGGGACATAGCCATTCAAATAATTTTGTAAATAACGCTAGTCCACGCCCTCACCACTTGCGCCCGTCCTCGGATAGGTGGTTATTTTCGAGTGTGACGTAAGCAAGTACTAATAAGATTCTTATAGGAAATTATGATGTTATAGGAACCTAGGTATAGGTATATTTTGAATTCTATTTTGATAACATTGATTTATGGTTGAATTGATGATGTTTGTGTTTAATAAAGTTCTTAGAGATTTCATTGGCATAATATAAGCATAATATGAGAAGCTTTATGTATGTTTTGGATAGAATTTAGACCTAGGTTATTTGTAAAATACTGATTTGTTCAGATTTGTCATAATTGTGGTAAACTTATGGTTATTTCTTATCAGATTAAGTAGATAATGGTAGATATAACGTTATTGTATATAGGTTCATATAATAAAGTACGCATTTGAAGTAATAAATGACGTAATATGGTTAGATATTTTCTCGTTGAATAACTACGTAATTATATGGTTAATTGTTATGGTTTATTGATAATAATGTGTAAATTGCTTTCTTTTATTGAAATGTAATAGTTATTTTCATGGTGTTTTACGTATTTGAAGGGAATAACGAGAAAACCTTTGTTGTTGTATATGTTCCTAATTGGTAGTTATATCTTGTTTGATTATGTTAAATACTAATTGTAATTAGAATGTTTGCATATTTTAATAATGTAAAATGATAAAATTATGTTTGTAACCGTTTCACCTTAGGTACAATGTTAGGCTAAGTAAATAGTCTGCCGGCGCAAACGGTGTTTTGAGATAGTCTTTGTTCTAGAAAGTTTTTTGTATTTAATTTTATCAAATTGGTATTTATGTAAACATATAGGAATCGTTTCGCTCTATTATTTGAATATAATATTGTAATAGTTTTGCTTAATAGTTTGAAAGATAATTCGATGTAAAGTTTAGAATCCAAGTAAAACTTAAGTGTAATTAGGTGCAAATTGCACAAACGCGCCAGCCAATCAGAGCGCTGGAATTATTTAGGGCGAAATTTGTATAAAAGGCGCACGCCGAGCTTTGGAAGTCAGTTCGGTGCCCACAAGCAAGAAAACAACATCTAATAAGAAGAAAGAAACAGTTCGGTGCCTACAAGCAAGAAAACAACATCTAACAAGAAGAAAGAAAAAGTCTAATAAGAAGAAAGAAAAAGTCCAAGAAGAAAAGTTCAGAAGAATCCAACTAGAAGAAAGAAAGTGCTGTTCGGTGAATCCGGAGGCCAGTGAAGACCCAAGAAGACGTAAGCGCTGTTCGGTGTATCCGGAGGCCAGTGAAGAGGTCTGAAGAAAGAAACTGAACTACAGGAACGATTGCGGTTCATAGGCTCGTTTAAACTTAAGGTTTATTTTGGTATCCGCAATAAACGTTCTTACTTTGAAGACGTGTTGTTTTCACTGCGCTCCAACCTGCACTCGATCAAGTCGGGTGTCACTCCGTGGTTCGTCAGGTCGTGGTGTCTTCGGGGCCAAAGGGTACATACGGCGGCATCTTCTCCAGCCGGCGCAAAACTCCGCAACACGAACCAAAATTTGAAGACCAAAAAGCTGATTTTACTTATCCTTAAAAAACGTTTTGGCATCTTGTTCTTTGGTAGTTTCTTTGGCAGGTGAGGAATTTTGGTAGGTGTAACAATACAAATTTTTTTATTTTTTTTATTATTGATACATTATTTAAATAAATCTTCAAAATTTAAGATAATGCAATTAATATTTTCTCCAGCAATTGATCTATAAATATTTTTCTTGTGAAAATTGAGAACAAGGGATCGGACGTGCCAATGTCTCGAAAGCAGTACTTTTTAATGTTTCACTCAGTTTCATTAAGTACCTCGATACTTGAGACAGTTTGATTTTTTGTAATTTATTATGAAATTAGTCCCAGAAATAAATATCTACTAAACAAATTCAACAGTGTTTCAAGTTAACATCTTTATCTTCAATTGCATCTTAAAATTGATTCGTCAAATCATTTACCTACTTAAACACGAATTATGTATCCTTGGCTTCAATCACAAAAATCTGTTAAGCTTACATAACCAACTTAAATTTCTTTGCAACTGTAGCATACTAAACTGATTTTTTATTTCACTTTGGAAGTGTAATATTGTGATCGCTGTGAATGCTGCATCCAAACAAGAAAAAGTGAAGTATTATTTTTTTTACTGTGGCATTAAGCCCGGTTACTGTCTAAATGGGTATCGAAAAGATCTTTGAAGCCAATAAAAGTCGTTTATTTCATCAATCTACGTTTGATGGTTTTTGTCATCAGAAGAAATTTCAGATATCAGGTTTAGCCAGTTGCTTTCAATCGCTTCTCCGAAGTTTCTTTACTTTGTTTCGATAAATATGTACCTTTGAGAAAAAGGTTTAAATTTTATTTTAGTTACTTTTATAATGTTTTTTGTGGTTATCTATGACAGAAAGTATGTACTGTTTTAATGTTTTTAGGATATTAAAATATTCACTTTTATGGTTAATTGCATGTGTTGAAAAGTTACATTTAAAGATACTATAAGTGATTATAATTGTGTGCGTTAACTCACGATTTAAAGCCCCTTTGTTCGCGTAATTGAGTTTGAGTAATTTCATTTCATTTTGATAATTTAAATACACTTTTTTACGTTCATACTTACATCAGCTATTCACATTACATACAGAAAATACCATTTCCTTTCTTTTTTCTTCTGATCACCTAAGTCGTCAATACCTTTTAAATAAAATATTTACTGAATTATACGGAACAAAGTATATTAGAAATAACCGATAAACATCCCATAAGCCCATTGGCATGAACCAATAATTTCGTTCGAATCACAGTCTAACTATATTATTTTATATTATATTATTATTTATATTATTTTGCTTCTTTCTTCTTCTTGTACAACTACGGTTATATCTAGTAACCCGGAATATTGATTAAATTTTCACATGATATTTAATATGACTCAGTGTTAAAAATTATATTAATACCTTAAATAAAAAAATATTGAACGTGTTTTTTCGTGTGATATCGTGATATTTTGATATGGCTGAATTCCTGACCGACCATAAAACAAGTAAACATCGTGTGAGTACTAGATAATCTCATAATCCTCCAGCTTATTGGTCATGTGAGTTGAATATTTAGATTAAGTAGCAGAACTTCGACCGTCTTCCAATAGTTGTATGATTTTTAAATAATACAACGTATGATTATACAACGTATGATACAAAATATGATTTTTAAATAATTTATCTCACTGTATTGGGCTCCTACACTGTGGCACGGATAAAGAAATAGAATTTTAACAAGGGTCTCTGATGTGGCAATGAATAGGCGATTACGGACATTTTATATGACGTTCGTTACGCAAAATGGTTTCTTAGTATGTAAGTATAGCAGGTTAACCTTGCAATATATTTAACGTGTCACATACAACATCTGAAAATCTGAGGATCCGAGGCTGCTCTTAAAACTGAGCTCTTAGTGCATAATTTAACTTCATAATAGCATTATCAGACAAAGTACATAGAATATGGAATAGAAAAACATAATTCTTAAAATAAGCAGAGTATGCAAAAAACAACGTAGACTTATATCACCCCTAAGATACAAAAGCTCTCTGGTTCACTGGAAATATACGGAAGAGAAAAGAAAGCCGATTGTTCTACTCAAATAAGCATAAACTTGAGATTTGGTTTCTTACAACTTTAATTTTTTTTCTATTTAAAATTCATAATTAAAACTGTATTATTAAATCGGATTTACTTTAAAGATCTAAATTTTTTCGAGGAGAAATTTCCTACAAAGTTAGAATCAAACAGTATAGAAGTATAAGTATGAAAATATTTTCGTCACGGATGGTTCATCGGAACTGGTCTAACAATCCAAGACTAAATTTGGTTGAAAATCGGAATTCACGTATTCAAAGTAAGCCATGAATATCTTAAGAACTCCAACTCGTCTAATTCAATACATTAACAATACAAGTTCGACTCTTGGCATGGTTGTGCCATACTTCTTTTCAAATTGTGATTTATTTGCAACAAACGCCGACACAAAATGACTCCAAGCTTCTATATTGCATCCTGCGACAAACTCAGTACATTTCTATTTACAAAACTACGGCATGAAACGATAACTCTGTTACGTACGAAAAGGTGAACCTATGTTGTTGTGAGATAGAATATTGCACTTTATTTATATTCCGGGTCAAATTGTGAATTGACAGGCTTTGTAAAGCCGCTCGGACATTTGTCAGCATCAGGCAGCATCCCCCAAACTGAGACGCATTTTAAGAATTGCAAAGATATAGCTCATAAGCCAATGCTTAAAATGCTGGGAACGAATCACATAAAATGAAATAACCACTCCTTGAAGACGAGGTTTTGTTAAAAAAAAAGCTTTTAGCTCCTTATTTTTAAAGCTAATTCTCTGTTATCTGAAAGCACTATGTCATTTATTCATTAAAATATTAAGTACGTTAACACCAAAAACGAAAATTACATTTGTTGCATAGAGTACCAACATTTTCACCGAATCCTTTACTGTTTGACTCAATCCGCTGCCTTTTATAGCTTGTGGTCATCATCTGCAAAGTACTTAATTTGAACTCGCCTGGGGCGAGGCTGCGAGCAACCATCAGCAAACACAATTACAACCACAGAATGCCCTTGTATAAACGATGTTATGATCTCATATGCTTATTATATTAAAGCTAGACGTGGTAAAAAAGCTTTAACTTTACGGAAAATAATTTTCTGTGAGATTATACGCCTTAAAGTGATACTTACGTATATTCTGCTTTAATCATTGCATGACACAAAAATAAACGTACAGGCATAGGAAAAAGCATTATCAATAAAAAATACAAATGTCAAGCATTGACACTTTTTTGTATTGTTTTATAAATTAATTAATCTATACTTTACCTAGATTGCGATAATTTTATGCAAAACAACTTATGACAACCATTTTTAAATTTATGGCAAATAATAATGCTTTGTGATGATGTTACAGTTTAGTTCTGAAATTGAAAAGTATTCGAAGATTTTTAAGATTATTTTGGTAAACATTTATTTCTTATTTTATGCTGGTTTTCGTGCTTCGTCTCTGGATAGCATCATTACTCCCAACGTCGAAAATATAGCATGCCTTATTTAAAAAAAATTATATCACAAAATAATAACTTTTCTAACAATCTGACACACGTATAACACATACATTTACAAAAATCTAGGTAATCTAGTAAGGTGGAGCCAAACAAAGTGCGGACGTCATATCGGTTAATCCCGGCTTGTCTTTATGAAAACTATCTGCGTTGTGGCATCAGTATGCTTTAGGGAAAGCCCAGCAATCCGTCAGAGATAGAGAGACACGTGACTTGAATTGAGAGTTTTATTACGAAGATGATGGAAATGGAAGAGACAAATAGGTCGATAGTTGAGGTTGAGCTTTGACAAACCTGTTGATTAATTTAAATTTGTACGATGTGGTGTATAATTTTATGGTATAAATCTTTTAAAGTGACAAATAAGGTAAAAGTTTTAAACTTAGATTGTTCTAAAAAGATTTTGTATATATTTACATAATATTATTCCTAGCGATGGTTAACTCACCCCAGTAGTTGTGCAAGATGGCCAACGAGGTATGTCATCGTCTGGGCTTTTTTGAAACTGCATTATGATACTAGGTACTAATTTATCTATCTATTAGGGTTTAAAGGTATAATAGATTCTGTTATAAAAGAATTTGAACATTTTAGTATGAGGATTGGCATCACCTCCGATCGTCTTTTGCTTTATTAAAATCGCATCGCACCATAATACTTATGGAAATCGATTCAGGATGCTTTAACAAACACAAACATATAATCCACTATGTTCTAAATTGTTACATTTCAGAATATAAGATTGTAAAAGCAAAATCTCAAATAAAAAATAAAAAAACGACATTGAACTATTACATAGGCATATATTAAACATACTTTTAATACAAGAGACTCCATTGACAAATTTTTCCAGTCATACTTTGCTAGTTGTTGACGAATTTAACTTACGTTGCACAATAAAACTTATATAAGTCGATTATAGTAAGATTAATTTAAGAAGTGCGATTGGACAGCTGACCATAGAACGTAACGTAACTTTGTAAAAAAAATTCACAAACATAAAACAGTGACGTAAAGCATTTACGTCCTAGAATCAATCAGAAAAATTGTTGATTGAATGAATTGTTACTGAGGTAGAGAAAAATATACATTTATAGTCAGACAGAAGACCTAGTTGTAAAAAGACTACTATTTTTCTCTTCTACTTTTACTCTATGATCCATAGACAAATAATATTTAAAAAAACTTTCATTGCACGTACGTCAGTTTTTTGTTGACTTTGTTGCAGTTTTTCCCGATCCGTTCGACCAACTGTGCGCTCCTTTCGTAGCCTCTCTTGTTTTGTGACCCGGCATTGTTTTTGGACTGTTCCTGCTTTAACGTTTGACCTCGGCTAGTTATTTTGGACTATGAGTGCACCTATGATTTTGTTGTACTATGTCGAAAAGAGGACGTACATTGCATTCTCAAGCACGGGAAATTATTTGCAAACTCCATGAATACTTCGAAAGCGAGTGTCAAAAAGGTGGGCCGTTGTTATCAGTGACGCAAGTGCAAAAACGTGTCGCGCAAGCCTTAGGAGTTGGCACACATACCATGGGACAAGTTTTGAAAGAGAGATATGGTCCTACTGGTATCGACAACAATCCCGTTCATTCAACAAAAAAGAGGAGAAGAAGCAAGCCGATAACCGGTATCGATCATTTTGACATAGATGCTATAAAAAACCATGTTTATTCATACTATACCCGAAGAGAATACTCAGTAATTAGAAAATTAATCGTCTCCCTAAAAGAGGCCAGGTTATTTAATCGGAGTAAATCTACTTTACTTAAAATATTAAAAAAATACTGGGTTTGAATTTAAGAAATGCGATAGAAGAAAGATTTTATGGAGAGGTTTGACTTTAAACTAGATATAGTGATAATAGAGATATTTTTACGCAAAATGAATTCTCGTTTCAAAGTCGTGGATGGACGGTAGTCCCTCCTCTAGTATTAAAGTGCCCATTGGGAAAGGTTGCCGATTGATAATTTGTTATGCTGGATCTGCGGGAGGTTTTATTGATAATTGCTTACTGGCGTTCGAGTCAAAAAGTACTAAGGAATACCATGAAGAAATGGACTCGGATAAATTTATAGAATGGTTTAAAACTTTTAGAAAATTTACCTAACCAATGTGCCATAATAATGGACTATGCCCCTTACCACTCGATACAGATCGACAAACCATCACCAAAATAAAAAAATAAAGCTTAGCATGTGGCATGGCTGTAAAGAAACGGAGTCCAAGCAGACATGGATCTTTAAAAAAAAGAATCAATAGAATTAGTAAATGAGCAAAAACTGATGACGACGAGATACGTCATCGATGAACTAGCGCGATAACCATACCACTGCCAATATAACGCGATAGAACTGATTTGGGCTCAAGTCAAAGATTAGTTCATATTCTTTCGTTCTAATAATTAAATACAATAATAATATTACTATATATATTACAAATAGATCTTTTTATATACAACAACATAGGAAAAAGACTATCATATTTCTATCTATCTGTCGTAGCCAAAACTATTAAACAAAGTTGTCTTTTTTGTAGGATACACGGCGAGACACAACACAGTCCCACCGTTTACCTAGAAAAAAATGATGGACCATCTAAAAGAAGCATGTAACCATGTTACAAAAGATGACTGGGAGAAGGTGGTCAAAAAAACAAGAAAATTAATAGCGGAGGACTTTGAAAGAGATGTACATATGGATAATCTTCGAGACAACGAGTTAATTATTTTTGTCTCCGATAATGAAGACAGTAGTTCAAAGATTGAATAATAGTATATTATGCAACTAGTGAATAAAGGACGGATTTAAAGCGAGGGCCGTAGATGAGTCACGAGCAAGTGAAGGATTCTAACGATTGAATCACGAGCGTAGCGAGTGATTTAAGATGATTGAATCACGAGCGTTGCGAGTGATTCATGGCCCTCGATATAAATTCGTACTTGATTCAGGAGTTGCATACTATACTTTATACCATGACTACGAGAAAAAGACATAATTGAAGCGAAAATAGAAATTTAATCAAGAAATAATAAATGTTACATTAATTGAAATGGACATTAAAATTAGAGCAATGACTGAAATTAAGCGTAATTTTCTTATTATTATCATTAGGGTGGTCAACTTGTGAAACAATATTTATTTTATATCAATGTTATGCCTTGTTTTTACAGTACACCGCAACATAGAATATATACTCCATAATGTCGATGACTTCCTTTTCTTCGACAGTTCATTAAAATAAGTTAAGAAAACAGACTCAGAAAATGTGCCCGAAGCTTGATTTTCATTTTTCCATTTACAAAACTCATCGTAGGTTTTGATGTAAACCAGCCGTGATTTGTTGGGTAGCAAGTTTTCTACAACATCGGCCGCCTTCTCTTTCATAAATTCAGGTGTTAACACAATATCTTCTTCGTCACTTGAATGCATAATCGATTTATTATAATTCAATCGATTTATTTTAAAGTAACACTAAACTTTGTGTCCGTACAATTCACACTAAGTATTTGAAATGGCGCCAATTCATTTTTTTTTTCTATAATGGCAGCAAAGACCACAAAACAGTTTTTAATCTAATGCCAAACTCCTTGTCGCAAATATCCACCAATCAAATCTCGAGAATATATTTGATATATTTTGTGTTCCAAATTCAAACACCAAAACAGTGAATAAAACCAAAACAGTGAATAAAAGGCCTTTTTATTCACTGTTTTGCGTGAATAAAATAAGCTTTTTAGAGTAGGTATGGTATAAATATCATTTAATACATGTTTCATGGTTTCATTAACTTATTCTTATGTAAGTACCATATATATTTTGGCAAAGATGCAAATTGTAGATAGATAGCCTTGATAAGTTAAAACGTCACTGTGTAGATTCAACAACTTACTAAACTAAATGTATGTGCTATGCGATTTTGACATAAAAGGAATTAAATGCCAACATTTTGTGCCGTTAGATCTAAAAAAATGGCTTAGATCTGTTTTTATCTGACAGCACAACATAACGGCATTTTATTCCTGTAGTTGTAAAGATCGCGTTGTAAAAGTTATATTTGGCTTCAAAGGGTAGCCGAAAAAATAAGATCGTCACCGTTTTTCACAACCTTAATTTATTTCTCTCAGCTTAAACTCGATCAGAATAGTTGAAATAATAGGTCTTTACCTATGAAACTGCCGTTTTGCCGTACTGGCCATTTCAAATGAAAATATTTTTTTTTTGACTGATAATTCTAATTTCAAATTAATTTTATTTGACAAACATGGAATTCTTTTTCTAAAATCGTCATTTGTTTAATAGTTAGTGTTTTGTTTTCAACGCATTCGAACATTTTTCGTCATCATGGATAAGTTAAAAATTCGAGTAATTATGGAGTATGAGTACCGTCGTGGCAGCAAAGCGGCACAAGCGGCACGCAACATCAACAACGACGTTTACGGAGCGAACACTACAAACGAACGCACCACCCGTTATTGGTTTACCCGCTTCCGTTCTGGAAATTTTGACCTGAAAAATGAACCCCGTGGTCGTCCGAAAACTTTGGTCGACAATGACGAATTAAAGGCAATTGTGGAAGCTGATGAAACTCAATCCACGGCTGAATTAGCAGCAGCTTTCGACGATAGCATCAAAACAATATTGGTCCATTTGCGTCAAATTGGCAAGGTAAAAAGCTTGACAAATGGGTACCCCACGAACTCAATGACCGCCAGCGCGAAGTACGCGTGGAGACGTGCCTTGCACTGCTCAGCAGGCATATAAATGAAGGAATTCTGAACCGCATTGTTACTTGTGACGGGAAATGGATCCTGTTTGACAATCGTAAGCGCTCAGCAAGTTGGTTGGACCCTGGTTCAGCACCCAAACAATGCCCTAAACGAAAACTTACCCCTAGAAAAGTGATGGTCACTGTTTGGTGGTCTAACGCGGGTGTAATTCATCACAGCTTCTTGCCAAACGGACAAGCATTACTGCAGATGTGTACTGTGAAGAACTGAACACAATGATGGAGAAGCTCGCACGTCTCCAACCAGCTTTGGTCAATCATTCGGCTCCACTGCTCCTGCACGACAACGCGCGTCCTCATACTGCACAGCAAACGGTCTCCAAGCTACAAGAGTTGGGGTTGGAAGTTCTCCGTCATCCGCCGTACTCACCAGACCTTGCGCCTACAGACTTCTACTTTTTCCAGAATTTGGATAACTTCTTGGCGGGAAAAAAATTCAATACCCGAGAGGCAGTACAAATTGCCTTTGAAGAATTTGTTGCCTCCCGTCCAGCTGATTTCTTCAAGAAAGGCATCAATAAGCTACCAATGCGTTGGCAAAGATGCATTGATTGCATGGGTGATTATTTTGATTAATAGAAATAAAAAATATATAAAAAAATTACGCTTCATTTATTTCGTGAAAAACGGCAATTTCATAGGTAAAGACCTAATATTTGTTTGGCAAATTGAAATGATCGTTTATTCAATGCATCGGTTATCATCTATTCCTCTTATGGCAAAATCTATACCTTTTATTAGAATTGAGTAATCGAAACTATTTCATTCCTATGAATCGATTTTTTTACAACTCATTTGTGGACTCTTCTACCCTTAACAGCAACTGTCAAATCGCACTTCTTAAATTAATCTTACTGTGACACCACTTTAACAAACACAATAATATATGCCACTCATTTCAGATTTATGCGCAGAATAATATTGTAATAGAAAAATATTATAAGACCCTACTAAAAGGAAATCAAGCAATTATACGCACTAAAGTGAGTTCAAATAGTGGTTATTTGCTACATCAGACATTGACAACAGACAATTATTGAATTACCCTATTTTGACCATCATTTTAATGCAGTAGGCACCTTTGCGAAAGTACCGCTTTAACAATATGTTTTGCAAGTTGATGAAGAGTTTAACCTTCGCGCACAATAAAATTTGTAGGTACATATGGAACGAGACAAAAAAAACAAAAACCTCAGAATCATGCACAAAAAAAATGTCAAAGAATTGCTGTATAAAAATTACTTCCAATGTATGTTAAAAGATCATTGGTGTCTTGTCCCAGCATTATTTTCCTAAACTATTACAGGCAGAATTAATCAAAAGTTACTTAGATAGCAACCTTTGCAAATATATCTTATTAAAGTGATTCCATTCAATAAATATGAAAAAGTCAGTTAAATATGCTAACTTTATAGGTAGCTTAATGGCTGATCAAATCAAGATTTGTTGTTGAACGTACTACAGCGCAAAGAATAATATACTAATAATTATTCCAAAATGTGAAAAACTTATTCGGTTGCGCCGCGACTACAGTTATTGCTTGTGAAATTTATTGCCTGCATATAACGTTTGCTATGATGTCGTTCACATTAAATGTTGACGATTGTTGAAAGTTGACGAACGAGTGGTGTAGTGGTCATACGCCGAAGGTCCCAGGTTCGAGTCCTGGCAGGGGCATTCATTTGTGGGATGAACACAGATGTTTGATCTCGGGTCATGGTTGTTTGTATTTATACGTTTATGTTTATTCTGGGTTCCCCCCAGATCGTTGTATGGTATATAAATGTTTATTAAATTATGCATTATTAATAGCCATTTGTTGGATATGGCCAAGATATGCTATTTGAACCCTTTTTAACATTTAAAAGCTTTAGATCAGTTTTGTAGCTCATAACTATGAAATAAGACAATAAATTGTCTAATTTCAAAAGCTCTAAATAGCACAGTGGAAAAAAAACATATTATCAGTAGGTAAAACACGTACATTTTTCTACATTAAATTGTTTTTCAAATCAATCTCTTTAATAATAGTTCACAGGAAAAGATAAATACCTGAATAAATGAATGAATGGTTTATTTATGTTGATGTCTATATTTTATAAAGATGTTTATTCACACAATTTTGGAAACACCCAAATTTACTTTCGGTTCTCGATGAAAAAATGAAATCAACTCTTTCGAATATTCTGAACATAAATTTTGATAATAATTCCTGGGATCAAGCCAGTTTACCAGTGCGCTTCGGTGGTTTAGGAACTCGAAAAATTTCTTCTCTAGCTTTGCCAGCCTTTTTATCTTCGATTTACGGTAATAAAGATATTATCAATAACATTCTTTCCTCTTCTTTTACGGGCGAGATTTCTCATCTTTCGGATGCCGAAATGCACTGGAATATCGTATCAAACAGTTCAGCAGTTCCACAAGATCCCGCATCACAGCGTCAGTGGGACGACGTGCTTTGTATTTTAAAGCGGAACAAACAATTAAATACGCCTAATTTAACAGAGCGCGCTCGTCTGCTAGCGGTGGGTTCGTGGGAGTCAGGGCTATGGTTGCAGGCGCTTCCGTCATCTAACTTGGGAACCCTTTTTGACAACCATAGCTTTAGGCTTGCCTGTAGTTTACGTTTAGGGATAAAATTATGTGCTCGACACCGCTGCCGCTGTGGCGTGTTGGTCGATGAGCTCGGTCGCCATGGCCTTTCATGTTCTCGCAGCGGTGGCAGAATATCTCGCCATGCCAGTTTAAATGACATCATCCATCGGGCTCTTGTTACCTCCAACACTCCCTCGGTTCTTGAACCGTCAGGATTGTTGCGTGATGATGGCAAGCGACCTGATGGTATGACTCTGGTCCCGTGGAGGATGGGTAGGCCGCTGGTGTGGGATGCAACCTGCGTAGACACTCTCGCGGCTTCCCATCTTTCCACAACTAGTATACAATCTGGTTCTGCTGCTAATAACGCTGAAAGCCTTAAACGTAGAAAATATAAGAATTTGGGTAGCGGGTATATTTTTGAGGCTTTTGGCGTTGAAACCATGGGGTCCTGGGGACAAGGTGCTCATCGTCTTTTTTCGGACCTAGCGAGGCGATTGGTGAGTGAAACTCGTGACCCGAAGGCTGGCACCTACCTCGCACAACGAATTTCTATAGCGATCCAGCGTGGTAATTCAGCCAGCCTTTTGGCTACGTTGCCCTCAATGCATTCAAGTTTAGATTTAGTGTTTTATTTGTAGTATAATTTTAACGTATAATTATTTATTTAATTTAAATTTTAAATTTGACCAAAAATATGTATTAACTAGCAAGGAATGTAAATTGTATTATGACTTTTAAATGAACATGCAAGGTTACTTTTAAATTTCTCACATACTGATTAAAGATTCTTAATGATAAATTATAACAATTCAAGCTTTATCCAAAATTTATAATATCAATCTATTTAATCTTACTAGAGTTAATCAACTTCTTTGTGTATGGAATCAGCAAATGGGGTGTTACTTTATTAAAATAAATTTATTAGTTTCGCTTCATTTACAGCCTATACCTGCATTTAAAAGTAAAGTTTAGTAAAGGTTCAGATCCGTGCATTTTCAACATAACTACGACTGTAAAATTCAAAAAATATTAAAGTTTTAAACTTGTTTTTTAATTCTTGGCTCTCAAAAGCCTTTATTAAAAACATGAATAAATCAAAACATTTTTCCTTCTAAAAATATTATTAAGACACTTTTTTTCTGTAAAAAATAGAAAATATTATGAATGTACAGCTCTTCCATGAACTGTACATCCAAAACAATAAAGATATGAAATATTACAAAGATACAATCGTTACGGCGGCGCGGCGGACTATTGACTTGAGTTGTTGGACGTAATTTAGAAGGTTACCTTACCGACTGCGATACTTCTTAGTATTTCAAATAATACTTTCTTAATGGTTCATATTTAGCACAAAAGTTTGTGTTCCTGGCACTATTTATTTTATTAAAATTACTTATATTACAAACTGTTGGATTATTTAGTAAGATTATTGCACAATAATAACTAACTTGCTTTTGTTTCTTCATTATTATAATTGCACTACTCATTCTTAAAAATTTGTATCACTTTTCTTTTAATATTAAAGCAAAACAGCAGAGATGGCATTGTCAGTGTAAAAAATTTAATAAAGCCATGAAACAAAGGCGTATAATTATAGTGCGACCAAAAAGTCTTTCAAGTACCTATAGGGAATATGGTAACACCGTTTTTATGCCTAAAATGGTTTTTATATTTGAGTCATTATTTAGAAACCAAAATTAAGATCTGTCTTGCATTAACATGGTTCCAAATATATTTTTCCCAAAATATACAATTTTTAAATCACTTTAAATTAAACTAACCGAATGAATATTTATTGGTTACTCCAACAGATTTATCGAATGATATTCGTTTGTCAAAATAGCGTCTATGATAAGAGGCACGAGTATTGTATTTTGTAGCTTTGGTACTAACCTTTAGCTCGTTAGAGTTTAGAGTACGCACGTTATTAAAATAGCAAATGTGATCAAACACGTACTGCTTACTTAATATATCAAAGAACTCACGAATGTTATCAAGAATAAGATATGTAATTAAGTAATTACCTGCAGGAAATATGATTGGATAAAAAGTAATCTCTGTAATATTATACAGTATGTATAGCCGGAACTAAAATATATTATACAATGAACTGCTCTTTACAACTTGTTTCCCTTAACAATTTTGAGTTGCAAAAACTTAGACTCTACAACAGGATCATCGTACATACAACACTCATGTAAAGACTATTCATAATTCAGCCAGAGTGCAATTACCCGAGTTGAAAAAAGTTACCTCCCGACATATTGGCAAATGTGAGACGGCAAGGTTAATTCGTTCACTCAAATCAAATCGTTTTTTTGCTTAACCGAAACCATAAACCAATAAAAAAAATATGAGGAATATTTTTGTTATCTTATTTTTAGTTAATATTTAGCACAAACAAAGGACAGAATGAATGGTAAGTGAAGTTTGTCACTTGTCTAAAAACGTAGTAAAATCAAAAAAATTCAGATGAAAATGTTATGCGAAAACAGAGTATTTTTTTATAATAATTTATAATAACATGATACAGGTAAAGTAATATTAATTACTATTATTAGCTTTGTTTTACCATTTTCTTTTCTTATCAACTCAGTATTAACGGTATATTGTATTCACTTTTTATTTATATTAAAAATAAATAATTCTTTGTCGAAGTTTGTTTATAATTAACGCTTATATATTTACGTGATAAAATATTTATGTTATGCATGTATGTGTGTGTATGTAGTTATGTAATAAAAGTAAAAAGATTACGCCAAAATTTACGTTTCAGTGGATAAATAGTCCTGATAATGTTTTTACAAATACGATAAATATCATTTCTCAGAGGCACTTTAATAGCTTTGCAAATTTTATTGTATAACCAAGGTCCTAGGTATGTAATAATAGAATTACGAGCAAAAAGGTTCTTAATGATAGCACTCGATAAACAGTAGCATATCATTGGGGTTTTATTTTGTCTTGCATTTTATATTTATTTTCGTATTTTTTAGTTTTGTTTCATTCAAATCTTTCAGGTAAATTAAAAAAAGGTTCAGCCCGAGTACCGATCCCTGCGGATTTAAAATCAATGATAACAGGGTCACTGTTGACCCCATTAATGCTGACAGACTGAGTACGATCGCTGAGATGTAAGTGGAAAAGCTACAAAGGAATCCCTCTCAACCGACACCTTCCAGTTTATTTATTAGTATGGGGATAGAAACAGTATCAAATGCTTTTGCTTAGTCTAAAAATAAAGCTAAGCACTTATCGGAGCGATCTATTTTTTGAGTAACGTGTTGAACTTTGTTAAGTACCTAAGACCTCCTAAACATTAATATTTTGACGCGTAAACGTTTAATGCTGTACACGTAATTCATTGAGCTACGAGTTCGAGCATATCAAAGAAGATAAATAACAATGTGCAACTTTAACTGGCAAATCCACTGGAGTATTACAGTGTTTTTTGTGAGTGTTTATATGGAATGTATAATTTGCAATTTTACCTTCAATAAACGTCTACTAATGGTTGACACCTTGAATCAATTATTCTTCAGTAAACTGTATCAAAGCATTTTAGTCTTATCGTATGTGTCGTAACAACATCCGATTAGGTGCTTTACAGTGCAGTAAATGTAATATGCAATTGGGTATTTTTAATTCAGGTATTTGAATACGTACTTAACATTGTTTTGGTAAAAAAGATTAAATCATTGAAACAAATAAATCAATACTAGGGAAATATAATATATCCATGGAGTCTAGTATTGACTTCAAACTTTCAAACATGTTATGAGACGTCTGTTATTTACACTCAGTGTTCTATCAGCAGGTTCTCCTCATACTTACCCAAAGCCACTTATTACCAAACCATTGTTACAAAAATTACGAATTTCTCATTTGAAATCTTTATATTCTTAAATTTTGTGCCAGGAAGGCAAGCATTGTACGAATATCCCAGAAATAAAAATATACACTCGAACATCTGGTGTTGGCGGCCTCAATATCTTGAGAGTACAGGAGGTTCTCGAACAGTGTTCTGTGTTTTTTCCAATTTCCTGGGACTGGGTGGAACCGTTTTTTATTTATTATTATTTGTTTTCAATTGCAAAGTAATCTACGGAATGTGCAGCTGCGGGAAGATGAAAGACTTTCTAGTGACAGCGTATGTTGTTGAGTGAACGCGGACGCGAAAGCGTGTATACTCGTAATTGTAGCACTACTTGTCATACATGTATAAGATACTAGATTAAATTATAATTACTTCAAAAAATTATGTAGGTGGGTATTTTATCTTAAGATAAAGAAATATAACACTAAAGTTCTATTAGAACTTAATTTTGTAATTGAATTGCCACAACCAATTTTTTTTTGAGTTATAAATGTCATTTGAGTTAAACTATAGTAATTAAATGCTTCACGTATTAGGAGAATAGTAGCATTAGAATGCGTCACACATGTAGTTGTTTAATTTCCAAATAATAATATCCAATGGCCGGGGCGAAACTCTCTTAAACCGACTGTGATACAAAATTTACTTATCTCGTTGAATAATCCTAGATCTCACTGTCGCTCGTATCCAAGTGTTCTCTCTTAGATCGTCGCCGAAATGGAGACATCACAGTTAACATCGACGCAGACGTGAGCCGTGATTAAACTTTTGACGCGCCATATTCCCAGCTTTTTATTTATTTGTGTCTCGTCATCTTTGGGTTCAATTTAAGCTTCGATTATTTTGCGAAATTTTTAAACAAAGAATTTTTGAACTGGAAATTGATTTATTTTTATTGCTTTGGAATCGTAAGAATTTTTTGCTAAAATACCAATTATACCTACTTCATAACTAACCATCGCGCTCATACGTTTATTAAGATCAGTTGTTGATTTATTGGCCAGTTTAATGATCGTAAAAAATTACAAAAACTGTTTTTATCAATTTGCATTATTTCACCCCGTCCTTAGAGAAATATAATAAATTGCATACCTATTATGAAACAAAATACTTGTTTTGAATTGTTGCTTTAATCATAAGTAATATTTTATCATAGCCTTTTTTTGTTTGTTAATGCATGTCGAAAATACGCATAACTCGATCAACTCGGTCTTTAATTGTCTTTTCGTAGTATTACAAATGACAGTTCAGTTTTTTGCCAAGCGACAAGAAAGTAACGGCTTACTGAAAAACATAACTTTGAAGCTTTTTTAATAACTTTTATTTTCACAATTCATTATATTAAAAAAAACACTTATTAAACTGGATTTTGTCGTATTCAATTATTTCAATTACTTACAAAAGAACAAATGATTTTCTTTACACGTAGAGCGTAGTTACAATTTATTTTTTTTTTTGAATATTTTGGTTAATCTACATCCCAGGTACGGTAGTTTTTTAGGAGGCAGTACGCGTACTAAAAACCAAACCCACGGTGATTAGTCGTAAGTAGTCACTTTTCGGTCGATTGGGAATATTCTACTTAGTTCGTTTCAATTCGCTGTACGCCAGGCAACTTGCACCCTCAGAGCTAAACTCTTCCTATGTTCTTTACTATTTATTCACTTGTTTACAAAAAATCATACAAATACGTCCAGACCGGTAAACTATCTCGTTTGTTAAAGACATCAAACATCAAACAATTTTACAATTAGTTGGAATACGTATGGTAACAAAATTGCACTTTAACAACCCAATAATATAGCTACCTAAACACAACTGACTCGATTTTGTTTTTGTGTTTGTGTGAATATCATTCAATATTATAGCCTCTTCTATAATGACGTCATATCTAATTTAACCCCTCCGCCCTCGAGGTCGGATCTAGTGACCGTAATCCGTGCTTTAGAAAATTTGTATCGATTCATATATGTCATATTTTTAATAAGTAACGTTGATATTATTTTAGACGTTGTGACGAGATTAATAAAAAACTGTTTGATATCACTGAGTTTCAAAATATAAATGTAATTACATAAGTTATTATAAATTCGCCCTTATCTTACGTGATACAAATTGAACCTGGCGAGGCGGTGTTCCGCAGACGACTGCCTGTCTAAACCACGCGGCAGTCCAGTTTGGGGTTTTGCTGACTTTGCTAACAATGTATAGCCGCTACATCACACCCATCCTTTTTTTTTAAATTTCATATAACAATTCACACACAAACAAACATTCTGTATCTCATAAGTGATATTACATTGGGGAGATAAAACCAACAAAAAAATTAACCAATTTTAAAATCTGTGACTTACATAATATTATCTCACACTAAACTTATTACAAAAGTATATAAGATGACGTTGATGTACAAGATGATGTTGGTTCGACAGAATTGCTGTTTTCCGTGAATTCCGTGTTTATATTATGGGTCACTAGGTACTGGTGTCGCATTCTAACCCTCAAGGCACTTTTGTTATTTACAATATTTTTATAGAATATGTTAAGGTGATGCTTCATAAACATTGTACCTGTAGTTAAATTAATTTTACAAAAAAATTTAAAATAAGAAGTAGTTATTTAGCATCAATAATTCATGATTAAATGAACTTACCTAGTACGTGAAGTTCGATCTTATTATACGAAGTGCTTTGTTCGAAGAGATGATCTTCCGATCTTATATATGATGCATAAATGAACAATTTTTTAGATTCACACCACTGCCAGATATCTCTCGTGATTTCAGTTAGATGTGGAAACTGTATACCTCCCATTTTCTTTATGTAAGATACTGCTGTCGAGTTATCAATCCTAAGTAGTATTTGATAATTTGAATAACTTTTTACGAAAATTTTAAGTCCTATGCCAGCAGCTTTAAAAAATGTATGTGCTTTTTATATTCAGCATTGGACCTTTGGGCGATGGCTGTCTCACTGCCACAAGTCACACCCCACCCCGTCGTTGAGGCGTCAAAAAATATCTCACCTTGATATCTGTCTTCTAGTATTCTGTGACAGAAGTATTTATAACTCTAAGCTACCATCTTAAATCTACATGTAAATAATTTGGGTTATCGATAGTTTTTTCATAGTTGTTGTTTTGGCATAAATTTAAATATTTGTGTCTTTCAAAATTTGTAATATACAACCATCCGTATTCAATGGCCGGACAAGCAGACCCCTGTAGTCCAATAAGCTGTGCAAACTGTCGAATTGTGCATGTTTTTATGTTTAGAAATTTTAATAGTTCTTCTTTAATACGTGTTCTTTTTTCGTCTGGCAAACAAACTTCGAATTTTTGAGAATCCAGAAAATAACCTAAAAATTTGTACATAGTTGATGGTAATAACACGCTTTTATCCTCGTTTATAATAAAACCCAGGGAGCATAAATTTTTTTTAGTTATTGTAATACTGTCCGCATGGACAGTAAGAACTAAGAAAGATAGCTCATCGTAAGAATTTCCTATAAGATTCAGATAATCAAGGTAGATTGTAGACATAAATCCGCCATACCTTAAAAGTTTTACTATAGGTTTCGTTATTTTCGTAAATATATATGGACCTGTGCTCAATCCGAATGGCAAGACGCGAAATTCGTACAATTTATTGTCCCATTCAAATCTCAAATATTTTCTACTATCATTATGAATTTTTACAAAATATGAATCTTTGATATCTATTGTTTCGATGTAGCAATTTCGGTTCATAAATTTTATGGTTGTACAAAAATCTTCAATTTTAAAGTGTGGAGCATCTATAAATCTGTTTAGGTTTTTAAAATTAAGAATTAGTCTCATCTTGCCATTTGGTTTTGGAATTGAAAATTTGTTAAAAACAAATTGGTCTTTACATGATGTACAACTGGATATGTAACCAAATCTAATTTTTGGATAGCTCGACTTATCAATAATTTTTCAGAATTAAAAATAAGTATGCTTTTGGGGCGGATTCTATTGTGTTACCGTCCTTGAAAATATTATTTTGTATCCTGAGCCAATCCACAAAAGGATCGTGCGATCGTGAGTTTTGATTGACCAAATTTATAGAGTTAAGATAACTACCCAGCATATTTTTTCTGGTCTAGTATCGCCTGCGATTGGACATCAGCGGCTGCTGCGGCAGCTTACGTGACAACGGAGCGAGTGAGTTCCGTGTCTCCAATGGCGGTGGCGGTGGCGCTGTCTGCGCCATCTTCATCGGTGCTGCAGGCGCGTTCCGGCGTCCCACCGCTAGTGGCCTGCGACCTGCGGCAGGGTACCTCCAGTTTTTTCTCGGAGCCTTGTATTGAGTTCTCATTTCAATGCCTGATTTTTGTGACAGCCTTCGCAGTCTTCTTAATTATCTCCAAATAAAGATTTTTCTATTTTTGTATTTAACAAGTGTTCTTTCACCTCCTTTTTAACCGAATACACTGCCAAATTTCTACGTGACACCGAGTCATTGTATTGTGCGTCACACATAAGTCGTGCTGCATTCATGAAACGCTTAATTTGTGCGTTGTCTTTTTCTTTGGCATCCAGCGCATGCGAAATTGCTTCTCCTTAGCAGGACATAGCCATGGCGACACATTTTCGACGAGCCTCTATAAGTTTATCACGTATTACAGCTGCGTCGTCAATGCTACTTTCACCTCGGCGTTCAAGACTGGAGCTCCAATCATTGTGCGATTGCTCGGTATTAGGTACTTTTCGCAAAGTTCCTTTCTCTGCTCTTTAGTCATGCCATTGTTCAGGACGTATGTCTATTCCATACAATGGCTGCTACTGGATCTTCTTCCAAAAGGTCTATGATGTCATTGTCAAGATCTGGGATCTCAGAAAGATCTACCGCTGGTTGCAATGCAGTGTCCTCGATGAGTTCTGCTAAATTACATGAAAAATTTGACGGCATTGGCTCGGGCAGCTCTTGTGTTGGTAAAGACGGTTGTTGCGTAAGTCCCAGGCTCAATTGTACTATAGAATTTTCAGGCA
Organism: Marasmarcha lunaedactyla; assembly: GCA_923062675.1. Lineage (NCBI taxonomy): Eukaryota > Metazoa > Arthropoda > Insecta > Lepidoptera > Pterophoridae > Marasmarcha > Marasmarcha lunaedactyla. The sequence continues at coordinate 36,849,494 of OV281339.1, read as the reverse complement.
ACAGTTGTTCGGCCCCAGGTGAAATTGGAGGTGGTATCGAATGTTCTCGCTGTAGGTTTTCGTGAGAGTGAAGGATGGAATCCAGACTGACACTTTTTCTTTCCTCACCTGAAAATAGTCAATAAAGCTATTTAGATAACTTTATCTTTGACTTTATTTTATATTTAATGACTTTATTTTAAGCTAATTAATTTAAAATTTTGTAAGGCAAGTACGTAGGATATTTTTTACGCTCGGATAGTCCCACAGACGTCCATATGCGTAGACAGTACATCAACTAATTAATAAATAAATAAATATTTCTAACAATCACGCAACATTATCTAGCCTAAATTAAGTATCATTAAAGAACTTGTGTTATGGATACTAAATAACGGATAAATAAACTTAAGAAATATATAAACACACATAGATATTTATATATATATATATATATAAATATTAGAAATAAACTTAAATAAACGTAAATACACATCCTTGACTAGGAAGCAAATATAATAATATATCTGCCTCTACCAGGATTCGAACCCGGGACATCTGGCATCGAAGGCAAGGCTACTTACCTCCACAACCAAACAGGCCGTAAAATTATATGACGGTACTTATTGTTAGCGACGAGTGTCGTGAGTTTACGATTACGCTCGGATAGCCCCGCAGGCGTCCATGTGCGTACAAATAACTTGGACAGATTCGATCGTCCTTGTTAGCGACGAGTACCGTGCCTTAACGCTCGGATAGCCCCGCAGGCGTCCATGTGCGTTGGCTTTATAATTAGGATAGCGAGTCCTCGACATTAAATAATCACCATGTACTATTTCGAATATGTGGTAAAAAGTTAATGACACCGTTAAGGTCCGGTGAAGAATGCGAGGTGTCCTCGGAATCTAATGACGACGAAATAATCCTTTTGCGACAATTTTTACACTTTTTCAACATTTTTTTTAGGTTACGTAACTTTTTAGCTAACTTATCATCGTTGTGACACTTCCGTTTCAGCATGTTGACTCGAAAATTTTATCACAATAAAAAGAAAGAACTGCACGTGCGGAGTGATTGACGTGCGTGGTAACAAGCACGCGTCTTATACCAAGGAGTAACTAAACAGTTTAATATTAAATATGCTGTAAAAAGTTCGAAAATTATAACTAACAATAAAGTATAAACGATAGCGACTCGTTAATTCTTCCGATGAGGTAAGCCATTTTTTGATATTTTTCTCATTAGTGACCGCGGATATAAAACTTTAATTTCGCTTTATCACAAAGATGCAGAATACACATGATATCTGTAATAGATATATCACGTTATCCGCATAAATTTCTGGTAGTCTTCTACCTGATGCTTTTTATTATAAACTAATATTTCGGTTTATCGAAAAGATGCAAAAAATGTGTGTTTATCTATAATAGATATATCACGTTATCCGCATAAATTGCTGGTAGTCTTCTCCCTGATCTTGGGTTGGATTTAGTATCCTGCGGCACGAATTTCGTAGAAAATAGGGTTTCATCATATCAAGAAATTGTAGAGAACCATAACAAAACCGTTTTCATCAAAAGGTAATGCGTGTTTTTCGAGTAATATTAAAAAAAACTTTTTAACCTCTAAACAAGTAAATCAAAACATTTCATAATGTTTGAGCAGGAAGAAACGTGAAATTTGGTAAAGCGCAACAAGGACGGAAGATAAGATTGACAAAAATAAGTCAATCAAAACAAAATCAATCAATAGTTCAGCAATGGACTTGTTTTTTATTCATGCAAATATTACTTAGATTCCTGGATAAAAATTCTTATTCTAAATAAAACTTTAGTTGCCAAATGTATCAATGATCTGGAGGACCTTATCCCCCCCCCAACAATCAAAATATTATTAAATGTTTTGATTTACTTGTTTAGAGGTTAAAAAAGTTTTTAATATTTCTCGAACAATACGCATTAACTTTTCATGAAAACGGTTTTGTTATGCTCCTCTATAATTTCTCGATCTAATGAAACTCTTTTTTCTATGAAATTCGTGCCGCAGGATTTTAAATTTTACCCCTGATCTTTTTTAATATAAACTCAAATTTCGCATTATTGAAAAGATGCAGAAAATACGTGTTATCTACAATAGATACATTACGTTAACTGCACAAAATCCTGGTAGTCTTCTAACTGATGTTTATTAGTATACACTTGAATTTCGCTTTGTCGAAAAGATGCAGAAAAGCTCCACTTGGATTTGTTGAATCATCTATTATATTATTTTTCATTATTCTTCGTCGCCTCATTCTTCAGATAGTATATAATTAAACAGGTAGATTTTTAGAGACTAAGTTCTGGTTTTTTTTGTCTTAACAAATTATAATTTATTTAAACACGTATATTTATTAAATTCCTTACTTTAGTACATAATTTAAGAATCCAGTTACCTTTAGGCATTTTAGGCATTATTATACACTTGGTGATTGCCAAATTAATTAAATCAATAAACAGAATAATTTAATTTTAATTAATCTCTTTATCGGAAGATATTGAGTGGTTTGTATCTGTATGAGTATGATGAGTACGGACATGGCAAAGTCGTTGAGTGAGTCTAATATAGGTTTATAGTAAAATTTTGTCAAGGCCTGAGAGTTTTAGGTCCACCCAGCCGTTTCTCGGATAACCTACACTGAGCACGTGCCGCAAGCTGTGTGTGCTGAACACACTTATGTCATCTGCTTTATCCACGTCTGACTCGACGTGGCTCTGTGAGGGGCCTTTCATGTTACAAACAAGAGCCCCAAGTATTTTTCGTCACAAAAAACATAATGTTTTAGAGTCGATACAGGTTATAATATCATTATGTTATTTTTAAAGATTGGCAAGGATAACACAGGTTGTTTACGATCTGGGGCTGTGGTTTTAATGATGTATATTATGATTATGTGTACGGATGCAAAAACTATATTTTCTAATTTTATGTCTGGACCCTGTGTCGGTGCATACGGCTAATGATATAACGGTAACTTTTTGGTAATTTTTTTCTAAAGTAAAAGTAATATAAGGATATCACAGAGAAAGTTTCTTATTTAATAAAGTTAATATTCGCCTTTTCCTGATTAATAAAATATATGCCGTCTTGCTATGTTCGCGTCACCGTGAGTCGCCTTCTTGATCACGTCAGGGTCACCAATTTGGAGGTGGTGACTAAGTTAATAAAAAACTGTTTAATTTCACTGAGTCTATTATGTTTCAAAATATAAATGTAATTACATAAGTTAGTATAAATTCGTCCTTATCTTACGTAATACAAATTGAACCTAGCGAGGCGGTGTTCCGCAGGCGACTGCCTGTCTAAACCACGCTACAGTCGAGTTTGGGGTTTTGCTGACTTTGCTTACAATGTATAGCACATTATTGTCATATTTTAAGTCACATAATTCTATAATTGGTCTTAGTAGAGGTTACAAAATGAAATTTATGAGATATGCTTCAGTGAAATGAATTTAGAATAGGAGTAACAAAAGAAACTGTGATTTGATGTATAGGTGCTGGGAGCATTATATAACGTTAGAAACTATTGCTTAACATTTGTTGTCAAACTTTTTTTAACAAATTATAATAAAAGTTATAAATTTTTAAAGATGTTATACAACTTAATTTAACATAATGTTTTACAACTGATTACAACATGATATAACAAAATATAACTTTTTGTTGTATAACATCATCAGAGCCTCAGCGGGACGTTAGCGAAAACTGCCAAACTGATTGTAACATAATGTGTATGCGCCGATCGCACACGGAAAAATATATAATTATAAAAAATATTATGAGCAGCAGAGACTCGTGCGGCGGTGAAAAGGATGTTAAAACTTCGATAGCTGTGCCGCGCCGTTCGAGTCAAATTTTGAGTTATTTTTATCTTGGAACATGAAAACACGATCTAGTCATCGGCGTTGTGCAGTCCGAATGTTAGGTCTGCATAAATACGAATAAAAATATATTACAATAAAACCCTAAGAACGAACCTTGTTGCTACTGGCACTCCTTAATTTCACTTACACAATACACAAAGTTTATTTAAGTTTTTGTATACAAAAAGTTAAATATCAATAGGCATAGGGCGCCGTAAAAACACAATTATAATATAAAAACGTGAAAACGTGGTTCACGAGTTCACAGTTGCACTTCCATCATTTTTTCTTCAAAAGTGACAGGTCCCGCCAACTCAACTTTTTAAACCCAACCAATAGAGAAGGCAAAGAACAAATACATACAGCCTAGTAAAATAAAATAATGTTATTAAAAGTGTATGAGGTTGGCTGAAAAGCCAGAATAAAGTTAACAAGTCTAAACCGCTAGAATACTAAACATAATAAATATAATAAAAACAAACTTAAATAAGACAACATTAAATGGACATGCAAATAAACTCTACACCGATTGATCTATTGGCAGTCTAAAAATCTTGACAACTGGTCGCAGGACCAGAAGAGGTTCCGAGCTTTACGATTCGAACAACTCCATCCTTTCGAGGGACCAACTCCTGGATGCGACCTAACCACCAGTTCAGGGGACCTACGTGATCCTCCCTTATTAAAACTAATTCACCTATTTTAGGTGGGTCGCAATCAGAGGTCCATTTATGTCGCATTTGTAAAGTGTGGAGGTATTGTTCGCTCCACTTACGCCAAAACCGTTGAGCCATAGCTCGCAATAATTCATAGCGACTTAAACGATTATTCGCACTATCCGCAAAATCAAATTCAGGGACTGAAAGTAGAGGTCTGCCTATCAAAAAATGGGCAGGCGTCAGAACATCAAATTCTCGAGGGTCTTGAGACAAGGGGCAAAGTGGCCGCGAATTGAGGACGGCTTCTACCCTAGCAAAAACTGTGGAAAGTTCCTCAAATGTGAGAACTTGCTCACCAATCACTCGCTTCAACAATGTCTTAGCTGACTTAACAGCCGCTTCGAACAATCCGCCAAAATGAGGTCCTCCGGGAACGTTAAACAACCAATTAACACCTCGAATAGAAGCGTCCGCCGACAACCCATCCTGAATATCTTGTTTAGATAATAAATCCGAACATCATCTAAATGTCTCTTAGTTCCAACACAGTTAGTTCCGCAATCAGAACGTATTACACTCGGTAAACCGCGGTGAGATGTGAAACGTGTTAAAGCGTAAGAAAAGCTTCTGTGGAAAGATCACCGACAACTTCCAGGTGCACGGCCTTAGTGGCTGAGCAAAAAAAAACACACAAGTAACTCTTAAATTGTCGTGATTTCCGCAGACGAGACTCTCTTGTTAAAAATGGACCGGCAAAGTCCGTTTGCACAGTATGAAAAACTCCATTTGCATGAACTCTACCACTAGGTAATGCTGACATAATTGGATCAGAAGTCTTTGGACGTCTAAGACGTCTAAGACGAATCTTAAAACAAAATATACATTTGAATATGTGACTCTTAATAACTTGTCGCGCCGAAACAATCCAAAACCGATTTTGTAAAATAGCCTGTAGAGATGACGGGCCAACATGACAATAAACAATATGGAAATAATCGACGATTAAAATTGTTAGAGGATGAGATTTGGGCAATAATAAGGGGTGTCTTGCTCCCTCCGGTAAACCAGCCGCAAATTCCAATCTCCCTCCAACTCGCAATATGCCGCAATTGTCTAAAAAAGGCATAAGCCTACGTAAACTATTTTGAACAGGTAAGTTTTTACGCAATTTGTCAATATCGGCTGAGTATGTCTCATATTGAGCCATCCGCACAAGGCAATCCAACGCCGCTGTACGCTCGACGGCAAAAAGTACACCGACTAACCGTTTCGATGAATCTTTCTGTTTAATATTATTAATAAATGTTAAACAATAACCCACAACAGCTTGTACTTTTGATAAGAACTAAACCTTGTAAAAATTGAATTAAACTCATCCGTTTCCGTCAATAAAGTACTAACTACAGTTTTCCGCAAACCTGGTAACTCTTTAACCCCTTTAACAATATTTGGAGGCCACGTATCTTCAGGACATTTGAGTCATCCAGGCTCCCACCAGAGGGGATGTACAATAAGCTTCGACGCGCGACATACACGGCTACCTATATCCGCAGGATTCATTGTAGACGGCACGTGACGCCACGATATCGGTAACTCGCATCCTACTATTTGTGATACGCGATTTCCTTCAAACGGCTGCAACATATGCGCCGGTAAGCGCAACCATGACAAAACTATAGTACTATCGGTCCAGCCTATTATATCCTGTACAAACACGTTATTTTTTATGGCTTCGTAGACGTACTTTAAAATGCGCGCAAGTAACGTCGCGCCATACAGCTCTAGTTTAGGTGTAGTTAACTTGGACTTTACCGGGGCAACACGAGACTTAGCCATAATTAGCCTGACCTTCGTGTCACCGTAATCATCACCGGACTGCATGTAAACTACCACCGAGTAAGCTCGATCTGAAGCGTCTGAGAAACCGTGAAGTGAACATCGCTTAGTGTCTGTCTACACAAACCGTTCCAATCTAACATCACCAAGACGTGAAAAATCCACAAAAATAGAACTCCATTCCGAGGCCACCTCCGCAGGCGGCTCATCATCCCACGATAAATTTAATAACCACAACGTTGCATTATAATTTTACCCTGGAGAATAACCGGTGAAACCCAACCCAAAGGGTCAAAGGTACGAGCCAAAGTAGAAAGAATACTACGCTTTGTGCAGTTCGAGTTATCACTCAATTTGACATTATAACTAAAAATATACAATTTAGGGTCCCACTGAATGCCTAAAATTTTATGAAACTCGGGCCCATCTGCATTGTCAAAAACCCGAGGTCTTTCTTGGTCCGCAGTCTGTATACTTTCTGAAACAGCCCCACAATTAGATTTCCATTTACTTGATTCGAACCCCGCCGATTTAAGCAATCCAATCAATTGGTCTTTTAATTCTAACGCTCCAGAAACATTATCCGCGCCACCAAGGATATCATCCATGTAGGCCGACTCCCGTAGCAGTTTAGCAGCGAGAGGAAACCTCACCTCCTCATCATCTACTAGCTGCCTCAACACACCAACCGCTAGAAATGAGCTACTTTTAAGACCGTATGTGACACGATTCAATTTGTAAATCCGGATGGGTTCATCCGGGTTTTCCCGCCAAAATATAAGTTGATACATCGTGTCTTCATGGTGAACAAAAATAAACCGGAATATCATTTTAATGTCCGTCGAAAAAACTACCGGAGACAAACGAAATCTACAAATAAATTCCATAATATCATGTTGTAAATTCGGCCCCGCGTGTAAACAGTCATTTAGCGAGACGCCAGACGAAGTCCTACAGCTACCATCGAAAACCACTCGGATCTTATCTGAGTCTGAGGAATAACAAAATATTTCCCCATTTCTAAATCATCAATCGAAATATCTAAGGGAACCATATGGGATCAGCATATTCTCGCATAAAAGAAATGTATTTATTCCTCACAAAATCATTGATATGAAGCCGCTTCTCCAAAGCCAAAAACCGCTTCATCGCCATCTTAGCCGAATCACCTAACTCGGGATGGACGGATAAAAAAGGTAACCGTACAACGTAACCGCCGCTTTCATTCCGCGATTGCGTTTCCGCAAAAATTGTCTCGACATCCTTAGTGCCGGCGATATTACTCGGACAATCTTCCACTTGCCAAAATCTTTCCAAAATCTGATCGGTATTCAACAAGCATTTGAAACACCACACATGTCGCTGCCGGGGATCGAGCAAGAAACAGGCCCCATCAGAACATGACCAAAAATCATATTAAAAACCGTAGGCAGCTCTAGGTCAACTTTAAAACCTCCGCCTAACATTATACTGCCAAGAAAATCCGCACCAATTAAAATATCAATATCTCCTGACTTATAAAACAATCGATCCGCTAAATTAAGTTTATTAAAACGTTCCGCCAAATCCGCAGGTAAATTAAACGACGGCAGTTTATGCGTTATTTTATTTAAAATAACCGCGCGCGTCGATAACTTTGGATCATCACAATCGCTAGGTACAATATTAAGTGTAACTGCACCCTTACAACTGCCAACCGAGGCTCCGCTAAATCCTAAAATATCGATATCATATCGAAACCGCCGTAAACCGAACCACCGCACACAATCGTCCGTTATAAATATAGTTTCGCTGCCTCCGTCAAGCAACGCCCGCGCGCTGTGGTACTGTCCGCTGTTGTCCCGCACACGCAGCACCGCCGTTGCCAGCAGCACTGCGTGCTCGCCGCGCGCCGCCCGCGCCGCGTGAGACACCTGCGCCTGCTGCGAGTTGTCCACGCCCACCTCTGCCCGCTGTTGCTGAGGGGTCGAGGGCCGCACCGTATTATTGTTATCACGAGACGAATCAAAATGTAGGAACGAGCTATGCTTAGAGGAGCCACATTTCGTACATTTATACGTTGATTTGCAATTAACAATTCTGTGTTGTCCAAAACATTTAAAATATAGTACGTTTTCTGCTATGAAATTCTTACGCAACACCGGGGACCAAGATATAAACGTCTTACACTTGGTTAAGAAATGTGTGGACGCACCCTTGCAGGCGCCACACGTGTCTCGAGCCCTGGCGACCGACGCATGAGCCCGCGTCGGGATTACGCGCGATCCGCCAGTGCTCGGGGCACTCGAACTCGTTTCCAAAATACGAACCTCATCCTCTAAAAACTTCAAAAGGTCATCAAACGTAGGTAGTTCCCTACCTACAAACCGCTCCTCGAAATGTTTGCGTAAAGAAGAATCTAATTTTTGTAAATTTAAATAGAATAGTACATAAGACCACTCAGGAACTGGCAGCTCAAGTCTTTCGATTGCCTTAGTATTTTCCAACAATGAATTCAAAAATGGTTTTAAAGAATTCAAAGTTTTATGTACTTGACCAAAGTTAAATAAATTATACATTAATTTATCGACCAACAATCTCTTATTTCTGTACCTGTTATTTAACAACTCAAGTGCAACAGAATAATTCCTTTCCGTAATACTCAAATGCTGTATTAACGACTTAGCCTCACCGGTAACCGATCCAAACAAATAAAATAATTTCTCAGTATCACTTAAGCTACGGTCGCGTCCAACCATCGAATCAAATAATTCCATAAAAGAAATAAATTCTTCTATCTTTCCAGAAAATGTAGGTAAATGCAACCGCGGCAAACTAATATTGGATTTAAAATCCCTACCAGTACCTGCGAACGATTTCACCTCATTAAAATTAATAGAAAACAACTCTGAATACCTCCGCTTAATATCGTCATATATTTTGTCATACTTCATGAACTTATCTTCATGTTGTGTTCAATCTTCACCTTCATCCAACTGAATCTCAAAATGTAAAGAGGTGAATTCCTCATGTAAACTATCGATGTCCGCGAACCGTACCTTAAATTCCGCTAAACCTATATCATCACCTACAGAAAAGTCCCTTTTACTGAGATCATGAATAAGTTCCAAACGTCGTATGACCGCTTCATACTTTAAATCACGCAAACGTTGCTTACGCGTCGCCATTGTTTACGTAATAACCGCTATCAACAAATAAAACAAAAGAACAAAGTCTATTTCGTGCAAATGTACTACAGTGAAACAAAAAAAATTAAATAAAAAGTGAGCCAAATTGCTCCCGCAAATCGAGATGATTCACTGTAGCCTCCTTAGACAAAAACACGAAACTAAAACCAACCCCAAATAGATTTGACACTCAGGTACCAATCAACGATATACCTACAGTAGTCACTGCGTAAAACAATAACAACAACCGCAATTAAAAATAAAATTATTTACGTGCCCTATACCGAAACAATTAAAAACAACAACCTTGTTTCTTAATGCCCGCCCGCTAAATTTATTTGCCACAAACCTATATCAAAAATCAATAAACTAAACCGCAATAAATAAAACAATTGCAAAAAGAAATAAGTCAATAAAACCTCAAAAGAAAAAAAAAATATTCAAATCTGGTATCGAACCCAAACAATACCAACCCGTCAAAACTTGTGTAGTGCCAACTAAAGAAAAGAAATGCGCAAAGTCCAAAAGATAAAAATGGCGCCACTGTTGAGTCTACTTGCAAAATAATTTAGCAATAAAATGCAATATATATGAAAATTAGGAATTTGACCAAACACAGTTTAGACTTATTTTACAATTACAATTACTAATGAGAGTTATAATTAATCCCTTAAAAACAAATGGCCCGACAAAAATACAGTCCAAATTTTGCAAATATGTGGGAATACCTAAAGTGTAATGTGACGATATAAATGTAATATGGGAATAGGGAGAGGAATAATATAGTTATATATAATACTTGTGAGTGTTAATATGTGCAGTTTAACTGTGTACTACCGAAAAAACCCCAGAAATTATATCTAAATCAGCCCAAAAAAGTTATTCCTATCTACCCCCAATAGAAAATAATTATGTGTGGTTTGCCAGAAGACTGGAATGTTCCACGACTAAATAACTCAAATTAACCAATCTAATTGCTATCCGGCTCGAAGAGATGTATGCGCCGATCGCACACGGAAAAATATATAATTATAAAAAATATTATGAGCAGCAGAGACTCGTGCGGCGGTGAAAAGGATGTTAAAACTTCGATAGCTGTGCCGCGCCGTTCGAGTCAAATTTTGAGTTATTTTTATCTTGGAACATGAAAACACGATCTAGTCATCGGCGTTGTGCAGTCCGAATGTTAGGTCTGTATAAATACGAATAAAAATATATTACAATAAAACCCTAAGAACGAACCTTGTTGCTACTGACACTCCTTAATTTCACTTACACAATACACAAAGTTTATTTAAGTTTTTGTATACAAAAAGTTAAATATCAATAGGCATAGGGCGCCGTAAAAACACAATTATAATATAAAAACGTGAAAACGTGGTTCACAAGTTCACAGTTGCACTTCCATCATTTTTTCTTCAAAAGTGACAGTTCTCGCCAACTCAACTTTTTAAACCCAACCAATAGAGAAGGCAAAGAACAAATACATACAGCCTAGTAAAATAAAATAATGTTATTAAAAGTGTATGAGTGAACCGCAAAATAAGGACTGTATGTTATCAACCAAATAAATACTAAACATAATGTGATACGATGTTATACAACGAGTTCAACCATTGTGAGAGCGTTTGTAATATATAACATTTCTTGATATGTTGTAGCGTATGTTACACGCTGTTATAAAATGTTATCGAGTTACACAATGTTGTATAACGTTATATAACTGCTGTGTGGGAGTACCTTAACGACCTTTTTTCGCTGATAGTACCTGAATAGTTATGCAACTAAATGACGTCATAGCATCTTAGCATACCTCGCTTCTACAAATATCAAAAAATACCGCTGTAGTCATAAATATTAAAATAATTTATTTTTACTCCTGGTGCATACTCCCAACAAACATAAAAATTTTAAAGTTAATATCCCAATAGAAATGTTTTGATCGACTTCTAAATCGTTCTAGGATATCTAGTGGCTGAGATATATTGTAACCTTAGTTTAAAGTCACTATTGTTTAACGAAACTATTGGATGTCAAATTAATTTAAGTATTTAAAAAATTATAATTATTAAGCTTATTGAAAAAAGAAAATAAACTACCTAGACAGATGTTATTTCCGAGTCATGAAAAAAGTTTTCATTGACTTACTTAACACAATTAATTAACACAAAAAGGAATTTAAGAAATTTTTATTCAAAAAAAAAATATTCTTCTATTCTGTCTTAAATTTTAAGAAAATTTCACACTACGAAAGAACAAGAACATATCCTCATAATATTATAATATATCTAATTGTATTGCTCCGGTACTGACCATCAGAAAATTAAGGACAAACTCTAATTTTTCTGCTGACTCTCCATGAAGGACGATTCCAATGGGAACACCTGGCAAAATCAATTTTCTGCTCTGCGGGCACGTGTGGCCTTTTTTGAGGACAGTGAAATATGTGTAGTAGATTGCCTTTCCATCTAATGGCTTGACACATTTTTGTTACCTTCATTTATCTCTAAATGGTTTAATGGAAGGCTATCAGTTGGTCAAGAAAGTTAAAAACTCAAAATTCCTTGTGATAAAAAAATGTAAATTAGTAGTCAAGCCAAATTTTATAAAATTATTTATTTGAAATGTTTTAAAGAACTAAGTTCTTATCTGAATCCCGAATAACCAAACAGTTTGCATTACAAATTATCTAGCAAAATTATTTAATTGCGCCCACCAAACAACAACTTATGTAAACCTGTGCCTAGTAATTTAATTAGGCGTTAATACCACAAATAAACGTTGCTACTAATGAGATCGTGCTAAAGCCAGGCGCCATTTTGCGTGAGTCTACCAAAACAAAATGTTGGATGGTGGGCCGTTGGGTGATAAAGCATGGTGGCCAATTTGGCACCAAGCCCAGCATAATATCGCTTCATAACAATAAAGTTTTGAAACACTTACATTTATTTTGAAGTAAATGTTAATGTTTCATTATAATATAATATTATATATATTATATAATAGGTCTTTAACTATGAAACTGCCGTTTTGCCGTACTGGCCATTTCAAATGAAATTTTTTTTTTTTGACCGATAGTTCTAATTTCAAATTAATTTTATTTGACAAACATGGAATTCTTTTTCTAAAATCGTCATTTGTTTAATAGTTAGTGCTTTGTTTTCAACGCATTCGAACATTTTTCGTCATCATGGATAAGTAAAAAATTCGAGTAATTATGGAGTATGAGTACCGTCGTGGCAGCAAAGCGGCACAAGCGGCACGCAACATCAACAACGACGTTTACGGAGCGAACACTACAAACGAACGCACCACCTGTTATTGGTTTACCCGCTTCCGTTCTGGAAATTTTGACCTAAAAATGAACCTCGTGGTCGTCCGAAAACTTTGGTCGACAATGACGAATTAAAGGCAATTGTGGAAGCTGATGAAACTCAATCCACGGCTGAATTAGCAGCAGCTTTCGACGTTAGCATCAAAACAATATTGGTCCATTTGCGTCAAATTGGCAAGGTAAAAAAGGTTGACAAATGGGTACCCCACGAACTTAATGACCGCCAGCGCGAAGTACGCGTGGAGACGTGCCTTGCACTGCTCAGCAGGCATACAAATGAAGGAATTCTGAACCGCATTGTTACTTGTGACGAGAAATGGATCCTGTTTGACAATCGTAAGCGCTCAGCAAGTTGGTTGGACCCTGGTTCAGCACCCAAACAATGCCCTAAACGAAAACTTACCCCTAGAAAAGTGATGGTCACTGTTTGGTGGTCTAACGCGGGTGTAATTCATCACAGCTTCTTGCCAAACGGGACAAGCATTACTGCAGATGTGTACTGTGAAGAACTGAACACAATGATGGAGAAGCTCGCACGTCTCCAACCAGCTTTGGTCAATCGTTCGGCTCCACTGCTCCTGCACGACAACGCGCGACCTCATACTGCACAGCAGACGGTCTCCAAGCTACAAGAGTTGGGGTTGGAAGTTCTCCGTCATCCGCCGTACTCACCAGACCTTGCGCCTACAGACTTCTACTTTTTCCAGAATTTGGATAACTTCTTGGCGGGAAAAAAATTCAATAGAGGCAGTACAAAATGCCTTTGAAGAATTTGTTGCCTCCCGTCCAGCTGATTTCTTCAAGAAAGACATCAATAAGCTGCTACCAATGCGTTGGCAAAGATGCATTGATTGCATGGGTGATTATTTTGATTAATAGAAATAAAAAATATATAAAAAAATTACGCTTCATTTATTTCGTGAAAAACGGCAATTTCATAGGTAAAGACCTAATATTTATATATATATATATATATATATATATATATATATAATGTTAATGTGTATAATTATATTATAATATTATAATGAAACATTGACATTTACTTCAAAATAAATGTAAGTGTTTCAAAACTTTATTGTTATATAAATATTTATATATATATTTTAACCATAAGGTTGTTTGACATTGTAAAGATTTTATTCAACAACATCTAGATACACATAAAACTAAACTTATTGTTCGCTGGGTTTTTTCTTTATTAATTTATAAGCGACAACTTTGAATATATAATGTTATATATATATATATATATGTATATAGCCGGCAAACGAGCACGTGATCCAACTGATGGTAATTGGCATCCGCTCCCATGGACATAATTAGTCGTAGGTGATTTAGCTATTTAATATTACTTTGCACTGGCTATTCCACACCTTTGTCCCGGACAGTAAATGTGGTTAATATGGCTGTAAAAAAGAAAGGACTGCAGTTCTTCCCCAGGCGATATCTTAACAAACAAACTTCACTAGCAATTCAAATTATTACTAAACTTCATAACTGGAAAGCTAATATAGATTAGTTTTGTTTATACCAGATTTTGTATAGACAAAATTTAGAAAATCCTTATTGTTATAAGAGATTACAGGGAATCAGAACTTCGCGAGTCATTTAACTACATATAGGGAATGTCAAACAACAAAAAAATATCATTTCTCATTATTCAATGATGTATTTAATAACTGTTATAATCTCCTTACTTCCCTTACGTAACTAATTTAAATCACAATTTGCTTTCCAAAGAGAAAAACTAAAACATTGCTTAAATTATATTTGATCACACAACTTGCTAAATTAAATTTAATAGCTGTAAACTCCTGTTACAAATTGTTGAAACCAAGTATCGACCTGAAATATCAAATTAAATATATTATACAATAAACTTCAATCGTGAATTTCACCTTCCGATGATTTCTAACTTCGGAAAAGTGAAATAGTCGTAACTATTTGTAGCAAAACCTGCAACAAACAATGCAATATTTCAATGACGGGAGCACAAGGTGACTGAGCGGCCATCGTGGAACCAATAGCATACTTGCGTGCTTTGGTCACGAATGGAACGACTTTTGTGGAATAATCGGGGTTACAGTGTTACTGTCGGTTTTTACTGTTAGTTGAATTGTTAAAAGCTTATATTATTTGGTATTCGATTTGAGTTATAGTAAACGCCATAGTTCGTTTCAAGAATAGCTCTTTTTGTATTTAATAGTTTTGCTTTTACACTTAAAACAGTTTTTTCTGTAATGTAAAACTTGATGATGATTGATTAGCATGGTTGTCGTAGTATTTCATAATCTCCCAATTGTAGTAGATTATCGTGGCATGCCAGTTTGAACGACATCATCCATCGGGTCCTTGTTACTCTTACTCCTTTGGTGGTCGAACAAACACAGGTGTGGGAGGCAACCTGCATAGACACATTTCAGGGCTCCCGATCGTCTAACAACCAGTGTCCAATCAGGTTCATAGTCCAGTAAAGCTGAAAGCCATAAACATATAATATATGAAAATATAAGTATTTTTAAGACTATGCGTGTTGAAACTATAAATCTAGACGGCTCGTTGATTTTATTCGGCTTTTAGCGAGGCAATTGGTGACAGAAACTCGTCATCTGTATTAGTATTTATTTATTGATAACCTTATATAACTGTTAAAACAATGAATTTATATTGCGATCCAGCGTTGTTATTATGAAAGCTACGTTACCATCACAATATTCCAGTTTAGGCTTTATTTTTTCAAAATGGACTATTTATTTATGTAAACTGTTAAATTTCACCGGGCTTTGTACCTTATCGTTGACTGCGTTTAGCCGGAACATAAACGACTCCTACATACGAAACCCCTAAGGATACCCGGATAGCTGCGTTGCTCTTAACAACTCCCTCACACCCTAAGGCGGGACCCGGTGAATGCCGAATGATCGCCGCTGAAACCTTCCTGGAGGATGCACTGTTGGCAGTTCGAAGGTGGTTGGTGAAAGCACCGATCGCAGCATTGGTCTCCTCGATGGATGACAATAAATCGGGAATGATGTTTAGGTTGGGCTACCGGTTGTCTTAAGGCATTCCATTAGTTTGACCCAATTGATGCGTGACCTCGTTTAGGAACGGGGTCACTTGAGATAGTTAGCTGCATAACTACCGGTCGGTGATCCGAGGTAGCTTACTTAGTAGTAGTAGCGTACGGCGGATGACTTCTACTGTCTGTGCCGTGTAAGTTACCACTTTGTAGGGTTGCTATATCGAGAATATCGAAGCGACGATTTGTGTTAGAAGGATAGTGAGTCGGTTCCCGAGGACCCATTACATCACAGATTAGCGAATCTAACATGTGATGAAGACCACACCGTTCGGGTTGGTAACTACGAAGTAAACACGTGAAAGTTTCAAGTTAAAGTCACAAGCTCCTTTTACGGAGGGACTCATATTGAGTAGCGACTGAAGGTTGCTTTGAAGTATAACTTTATCTGGTGGTTGGTAGATGGATGCCAGCGTGATTGGCTGACGGCCATTCATCGCTATTCTACAACAGGAAATATTCTCGAGACGTGGGGGCTCGACCGGTATACTTGTAGAGACCCTTTGTAGTAGATGAGGGTACCGTCTTTATCGACGGTAAGCCTATCGTTACAAAGGTCCTGGGAAATCCTAGGTAATTCGCAAGGTGACCAACCGACTTACATAATATGCGTACGGGATATTCCGTAGATTGCGGGATTCACACACATTCCGCAGTGCCATGATCGCCCAGGCACTTGACGCCCCTAGGTTTGGCGTGGCAATTTCTGGTCGCATGGCCATAGAATGCCAATAACATAAATGTCGTTGGCTGGGTATGCCACGTTTGAAGGGTATCTAAACGGTATCCCCCAAAAGTTTGGCTATTGTTTTAGGTAGACAATCCCCTTGCCCTCAGTTGTTACCAACACTAGATTATACGGCATACGAACTTTGCCGTACATGTGGTGGACAGAAATGACCGGGAAACCCTGGCTTTAAAGGTCCTTGAGAAACAACTCTTATTCAATTTCCTGCGGTACCGTTATACGGAACTTTGTAAGTCACTTTTTCAAAAAGAAAAACTTATTTACGCTGAAATGGTATATTTTAAAAAATTGGTTTTATTAACAATAAAAATTGAAACAGAATTAATGGAAAAGAAAATACTGGATTAAGTAGGTGCGTTCAACATTATTACGGCGATAACGATAGCGTAAACTATAGCGGTATTTTTCACAAGTGCTTATTCGATTTATCGCAGATGAAAATAAGAGGGGTGGCCCACCGGTTGGCTTGGCCTCGGGATGAGAGAAAATATAATTAGAGTAAGATTTTAGGTGGGCATTGACCGGGTGGGCTTCGCCAAACGAGTCCGAGGGTTTGGCCCTCTTTTGCTCTTTTACAACGACGATGAATCCCTCGTTGGATTCGATGGCTTATGTGGAAGCCGGGATATTGCAATCCATCGACGATACCAAAAATTAACTGTAAGTGTATGAAGTCATGGATGTGCGCGAGCTAGAACTCTCGCATGGGGGGTTCACAAAAGAGGGGTGGCGCGAACGTCTATGTTTTTATCTACTAGGGTTTGTGGGTTTGAACCCACTTTCGAATTTTATCCAGATGTTAGGATGCTGCGAGTGAACGAAGGCCATGAAGGCCTTCACTGTATCTGCATCGGTAAAGGTCAACCCTAACGCGGTCGACTCTTTACCTGCGTACCCTCTTTAGGATACTAGGTAGCGGCCTTCGGTGAACCATCGTTAGTTTTTAAGTAACTTTCAAGGCGCGGTTGCTATGGCTAATATGGCCAGCCCACTGCCACTTCAGTTTGCTAATCCGGTAAGCTATGTCGATGAACCTGGTTCTCTGCCGGATCACTTCATTTCTGATTTGGTCCCGCAGAGAAACACCGAGCATAGCTCTTTCCATAGCACGCTGAGCGACCTTCAGCTTGTGGACCAGCCGTGCCGTTAGTGTCCAAGTTTCGGCTCCGTATGTCATGACGGGTAGGACGCACTGATTGAAGACTTTCGTCTTTAGGCACTGTGAAATCGTGGATGTGAAGACTTGACGTAGTTTCCCAAACGCTGCCCAACCTAGCTGAATTCTTCTATTCACCTCGTTCTCGAAGTTGTTTCTACCTAACTGCAATGTCGGCCCGAGGTAAACATATTTTTGAACAACTTCGAGAACGGCTCCGTGCACTGCAATCGGTTCCGGTAGTACATGTTCGTTGAACATGACCTTGGTTTTATCCAAGTTTATCCGTAGGCCGATGCGTATAGAAGAGTCAGCCAGGTCATTCAGCATCTGTTGTAGGTCCTGCAGCGTTTCTGCTATGATGACGATGTCATCAGCAAATCGCAAGTGAGAGATATGCTCGCCATTGATATTTATGCCACGTCCTTTCCAGTTCAGCTTTTTAAACATATCCTCCATTGTATTAGTGAACAATTTGGGAGATATTACGTCTCCTTGTCTCACTCCTCGATGCAATGGTATGGGATTCGTCTGCTGATTCTGTATGTGGACGGACATGGTGGCGGCCTCGTAAATGCATCTCATCACTTGGATGTATCGCCAATCTACTTGGCATCGCTGCAGGGACTCCAGAACGGACCAGATCTCAATCGAGTCAAAGGCCTTCTCATAGTCCACAAATGCTAGACTCAGGGGCTGATTATACTCTTCGGTCTTCTGTATAATCTGCCGCACTGTGTGGATGTGGTCTATGGTGCCGTATCCTCTCCGAAACCCAGCCTGTTCCGGTGGTTGGAACTCGTCAAGTCTCCGCGCAAGATGGTTCGTGATCACTCTTGAAAACAGCTTATAGACGTGGCTTAGGAGGGAAATGGGTCGATAGTTCTTCAACAGGGTTTTGTCTCCCTTTTTGAAGAACAGGACGACTACACTCCTACTCCACGCCTGCGGAGTTCTCCCTTCGAAGAGGACAGCGTTGAAAAGCTTTTGGAGGATATCCTCCACTTCATCGTCCGAGTGTGTCGAGGTCGGTGCGTACGCTTGCACCAGTTTTAGGCTGTACCTATCGGTGAGCTTTATAATTAGGTACGCTACCCTGTTCGACATACTGGAAACCTCCACAACGCTGTTAGAAATGGACTTATTGACCAGAAACCCCACGCCACCCCGGGATTGTTGGTCTCCCTCTCGGAAGTACATTAGGTGGCCTGATTCAAGGGTTATGGTGTCCTCACCCTCTCTTCGGACTTCACACAATCCTAATATGTGCCACTTAATCTTCCCAAGTTCCACCTCCAGTTGCGCCAGATGCGAGACAAGCCGTAACGTGCGTCCGTTGTACGTCGCCAGGGTCAGTTTGTTGTGGTGGCCTCCCGTAGCCCGGTGATTCTTCGCACCCCCTGCCCCGCCGTTACCATGGTCGCCACCATGACCAGGAATAGCGGGGCCGCTGGGAACTGGGGGCCGTGGCCTACTGTGCCTCTTCATTGGGGGGATATGCCCATAATTGCCTCGCTGGGCAGGCGGGTTGGCGATCGCAGTGTGGACCAATTCTGCGGCCCACGCAAGGAGACGCTGCTGCCCATCTCCTTGATTCAAGTTTCCCTTAGTCGCCTCTTACGACACCCAAGGGATGAGAGGGGGTAGTGAAATTCTATGCCGTCACTACACAGCAAGCAGTAAGAGCGCTCGGAAGGAGTAAAAAACCCAGAAAACCCGTATCATAGAGCCAACATGCTAATATTTGACGTTAGTAAACTTAGCGCCTCTGAATATCGCGAAGGAACTCTTAAAACCTCCGTACCGGTCGGTGATTGCAGCGAGAATGAATGAGATTCGGCGTAGTTTTCTAGTCTTAGTAATGTAACATTAATTAAAATAAAATCTGTAGCCACTCGCGCTCTAAATAATTTAAATTCAAAAGATTTATCGAATTATATTTAGTTACATATTGATTTCAAGAAAATTTATTGTGCAGCTGTTCGTTCCTGTGATATGAGTATTGATTCGAATAAAATACCGCCGTTTGAAAGCTTTTTTGGTTTTATTGTAAATCAATTTAAGATTTCACAACGCGCCTCCGTGGCTTTTTATTCTAGTTCTAATAGAAATATAACAAGTAATTAGCATCGTATTAATAATTCGCCTCCAAAGTTACCTACATTTGTTAATATTGTAGGATAGTTTGTCAAGCTCAGCTTTACATTACAATCATAGACTCCCTATATTGTATTGCCACGTAAAGATCACGTAATTAAATTACATGTAGATTACAATCAAAACGAGTAGGTAGTTGCATGTCAGTCCAGAATTGGTGATAAGTTTACTAAGGCAACGTAATTAGATTGTCAGCCAGGTGCATATTTAGACAACGCATTGATACGTGCAAAGTATGCTAAAGGCGGAAACCTCATCCATTTTTTCAGTGGCTGATATACCAGACACTAGGGTTCGTCAGGTTGTCATTGCATTTAAATATACGGGTTGTGATTATGCAGGTGCGATATCTTATATATTAGTGAAGTGCCGTGATAAAGCTCTTAAAACTTATCTTTGTGTACTTACTAGGTTTACTATAAGCGCAGTGTACATCGAGTGTGCTACAGATCTCAGCACGGTAAGCTTCTTGGGCTGACTAAAGCGATTTTTGACTCGTAGAGGTCCGGTTTAATCATGTTTATGGACAACGGTACGAATTTTGTTGCAGCCTTTACCTAAAGTATTTATTCAACTATTTAGTTCTGGGTATCACCCGTGTTTTTAGAAGAGTTATTATCGAGCCGTAATGCGTGGAAGTTTATTCCACCGGCCTCATTTTGGGGGATGATGGGAGAGGATGGGTCAGATTATAAAAAATCATTTGTTTTAGGTTATTGGACAACAACTTTCATCTTACGAAGAACTTATACATAACTGTTCTCGCGCCTTTAGATTGCCTTCTTAACTCACATCCTCTCACAGTTTTGAATCCTGCTGAACCTACCGCGTTGACTCCTAGTGTTATAGGTTATAAGACAACAAATGTCAGTCCAAGTGTACTGAAAACAATGGTGGTCTGAATATTTGCAAGCGCTTCAAACCAGAGATAAATAGAATACGCCCGCTGTCCCTGTAGCTCTAGGCCCGGTTATTTTGATAATTCTGATTCTGCACCAACTCTCAACCTGGGAAATATTGGATCCACATAAGCCAGAAGAATGCAAGAAGCAAAGGAGCATCTGCCCATAACTAAGGTCGCCGATATCTGTACATACTCAAGGTAGGTCTATTCATTACGATCCCAGTTGAAGTATTAACTATCGTTACCATCTTCCACAATACAGTCTACTTAAAAGGGCATGGGTTTTTAGGTTTCTGGAGAACCGCGTCTCTACTGTCTAAATGTATATATATTAAAATAAAATGTCAAACCATCAGAATATTTGCCAAGGAGTAACATTTTATTTAACTTGTATTTTACATTTATACAGTGTCGAAAGATGTTTAACTTTTTTTCATAACCGCCTTTTTATATTAAGCAAAATATTTGTATTCTTTTTCAATAAAAAATTGAATGATCCTCGGCCTATGGTAATATCTATGACACAACAGCGATGTGATCTGCACCTAACATTGAGCCTTTTTGATACCATTTATACTAGCCAATTCTACAAACCAGGCAAAACCCGATGTTAAGGTCAGAACAGGGCTTTTAAAATTTTGGTTTAGTTTTTGATAGTCACGATATCGTTGTTTACGGTTATTAGTTTTTGCTAGTGGCAGAGTCATGCTTTATTTGACGTCAATAAGAACAGGCAATTGTCAATGTTGAAAAATAAATATTTCAATTTGAACATTGCCCGCTTAATTCTATAAAGTTGATACTGATAATATATACCTTCTTATTAACTGAAACCAAACGTTACGTTTTCTTTGCGCCAAAACAAGAATTGTATAGGCAGACAAGTTGTTGACAAAAAATACAACCTTTTAGATCTTTATTCAAAAAAATATATTTAAGTTTACAATGTTAATTATCTTTTTTATTTTGATTAATTTCTCAAATCAAAGACCTCTTCATAATAAGTTCTCAGAATAGTAATAATAAAAAATACCGCGTAATATACATATATTATATTATAATAGTCGGTATATGCTAATAATAGTTTGTGTCAGAGAATTTCGAATTATAATTAAAAACACATCTTGTTGTTTATTAATTATTCACAATAGCCCTGCGAATCGAATTTTTTAAATTTTTTATTAATTTTTCATTCCATTTTGTCAAACTGTATAATAAAGGTTTTCTATAGATTTTAGTTAGAACCTCATGTAGACTTAGTAATCGAATCAATCTAAAGAGCAAATGCGAAATCAGGGACTTAGGTTTAAATGGGTTCATATGATCAAAGTCCAAATATTAAAGAAGTTGTCATTTAAATTTTTTTTTATCTCGATTTACATTTCTTAAAATGTCCATAGGTTTCTCCACTATTTATAAAAAGCATGCTACTTCATGTTTGCTGGTTGCTATAAACAATGACATAAATAACTCAAACCAAGAGTCTGGACGCTCTAAGGCTTTCACAAGTCCACATAAATTTATAGTATGAATTAAACTGCTAAGGTTTCAGTCGCTTAAGCTTTATTTCACCGCAGTCGTAAACCACCCTGTTTCAGAAAAACAACAGTTAAACAAATTTGCCCTGATAGTGATCTCAATAAATGTTTTCTCTAAAAACTTGTCAGCACTGATAGTTAATATTTTATAAAAAATTATTAAGAAAAAGATTAGTCCTGAAGTTTTGCACGAGCCTTACTTTCAATACTCAGGAAAATGAAAAGTGATTAAGTTATTTACAACTATTATTACTCACAAGGGGAGGATACGACCTTGGGGAAACGGATTTGGGTAATCTTTGACGTAGTGGTAGAACACCATGTGGGTATATTACCTCTAAAATACTAAAGCGCAATCCTCAAAAATTGCTGAGAAAAACGCACTCAAAGTTTACCCAGCACTATAATATATTAATAGGTAAACTTCATTTCTATAAATTATCTGCGGTACAAACATATAATAAGTCGAAAATTAAATGGAAAATTATAAATTTTTTTAATTAATTAAAGCAATATTTTATAATTACGTATTATGAGATATTATTATATGATCCTGAGTGATACTTAAACCATTATAAAAACATTCAAAACAAAAAGTTTTTCTACACCAAGAACAAAAAATAAATGTTGCTTTTTTACAATGACGCGGTATTTTTAAACGGTCTAATGAGAAACACCCATCATTGACATTAGTAAAAAAATTTCTTGTGTCACAAAGCCCGCTGGCGAACCAGGCATATTCCATTATGTCTCGAAATATTGGCGCTGACAATTGGTGATGAATAATCGAATGAATTTTTATGCAATTCTCTCGGGAATGAATTTCATAATTCTTATCTAGAAGTTCAGCGGTACTTTGCAATCGTTTGATAAAATTTTTCACTTGTCTATAGAAATAGACATCACATGGTTGAACTAACGGAGTACATTTTGGAGGTATAACTTTAAATGTGCATGTAGGCATTTTTTTATCATCCTGAAATATTTCATCATGTAAATCTGGCTTCACTTGTCCTGTCCACGAGTAAATAATTAAAAGAAATTTATTTTTGTTGTGTTTTGCTGTGTTAAACTCAGCCCATTGTGTCCTCCGTCAGATAACCCTTATGAGTTTGAGGTGTTAACTGCTGGACATTCCTTATAGGTCAGAGTGAGAACGTTTCTCACAACAGGCTGTCTCGTTGGCAAAAAATGTACAAAAAATTTCTCAATCATTTTGGAGACGGTGATCTCATGACTACCTCCATACATTACAGTAAAGACCGAAATGGCATTTGTCGCCACCTGGTGTTCAGGTTGGTGATCCTGTTTAATATAATCTGACCTAACTCGCCCATTGCAATGGCCGTTAGGCAGAATTGTAGAAACGTTTTCTGGCCCTGGCGGCCACGTTCGGGTCGTTAGTGTTAAAACTTCTAAAGGTCTTTTAAAGAGGCCAGTTCACAAATTATGCCCTCTGCCTTTTTTCAATTAAACAGTACTAACACTTATTATTAATTGGGAGGTACTTTAGGTTAAGTTCAAACTTTTAAGGTGGTGGTAAAAAATTGCTGCATCATACATTTTCGTTTAATTTATTTTAAAGCACACTTGTGTAGTTCTTATTTATAGTAAAATACTTAGGAATCTTAACTTGTAGCAAAGGTTCATGTAAAACTTTAGAAACATATATAAATATATATATTTTTTATTTTATATATGATTTCGGTGGGGGTATGTTCGGTGCTTGCATCAAATGTAGTTAGAATTAAAACTGTACAAATTGCGGGTGACCGATGTTCGGTCGCTTGACGTGGGTCGAATCTGCATGGGCGCTGCTCTGCATCATTAAATACCTTGAAAATACTTTGAACAGTGTTTTTCCTGTGTTGTGAGCCTTGTTTTGTCTACACTGTGCTGTTTGTGACGTGCTGGACTATCAGAAAGTTTCTGAGAGCTGAGCTAGCTGCCTGGAAGACACCCTTTACCTACGTGCATGAACGTTGAGACTACTGACAGAGACTGGCGGTGGAAACTCGAAGTTTGTGCAGTCTTTCTTCCTCATTCAAACCAAGTTTTTGATACTTTACTTGATATGTTACCTATATAATTTCCAAAAACTTAATGTTCCATTTAACCAGCAATATAATTTTTACATTATACAAAATAATTTAATTTTATGAACTATGTCATAATCCCCTACACACCGAGTAAGTTGCAATCCCATGTTCTTACCAAGTTCATCGCTATACATAATTATATTAAATTCACTTTTGTTTGACTTATTAATTAAATTACTACCAGATCTTGATACTATATGCTTAGTGACATATGGCTCCTCAGCTTACTGAATATTGGCCGAGGGCAATCTGATGTAGTATTATTTGAATGACTTTCATAGTAATTGGTAAGAGACTCAAACCGGTCATGATTATATTTACACAGTTCAATCAAATTGTCCCTAGCCAGGGTGTGTTCCTTAATCTCTTTGAGAAATTTCATTTGGTTAGAATTATCATATTCATACGTATTATCTGAAGCACACCCCAAATGACTTAGTTTTACATTCGCTTCTCACAACGCGCACTGCTGGGTTTTGGGAGCAGTCAGACGACATGCTTGCAGCGCACTCTTGCCAAAGCCTTTTCGCCAAACTAAGACCCTTTTAAGAGCGCGAGATGCGCCCAAGGGCAAGCTAATGCCCTTCTGAAAATTCAATGAGGTTGATAAGGTGGTGAACACTTATACTGTTCGAAAAATAAAAATGAACACAGTAAATATTCCGCAATATAACATTAGTTTTTAATTCTGCCATCGAAATGAATGTAATACAGCCAATGTGTTTAAAGCTAATGCTCGTCTGCACTAAACTCCACAAAATGTAGAGTAAGTTAGGTCATGCCTAAACTAAGTCACACATAAGCATTGACTTACTCTGCGTTGCTCTGCACTAACCAGTTTATAATTTATACCAAATTCAAAAAAAAATTGTAAACAAACTATTGCCGGATATAAAATTCATCAATTTTATCAAGAATCTCACTTCCAAGACACCAAAATTGCACACCAGTAACTCATAAAACACTGCCGCCCTCTTATTAAACGACATATAAGTAGTAATTGGAGCTAAACCTTGCAAAACTAAAAAAAATACAATAAGATAAAAAAATTTAGGTTATATCTTTTTTTTATAATGCAAACATGATACCCATCGATTTGTAAGACAATGAATGAATGACAGGTATCGATACCTGTCATTCATTCATTGTCTTTCCCCGATTCATATCGACATTTTGATGTTTCGACACAACAAAATCCGATATGACTAAATATATTTATGTAATAATGAATGTTTCTTTATTATACTTATCTTCCGGCACAGTGTCTGCTATCAGTATAATGTAGTAAAATTATAGTTTTCAAAGACTTTTTGCCGTTGGGAAAATATTGTGGTTGTTACTGAATCTTTTATGAGATGAGTTTTGAACATAATTCGTTCTGCTTATAGTATCGTAAATTAATTTACCACTAGAATGTGTCGTTTTTTGGTACAATAAGTCCAATTCGGGAAAAAATATCCTTTTTTTAATTAAATTTGTAAATTTTTATATTTTTATATTTAAATTCATAAAATTACATGAATGAGCGATGAATATTAATTTCAAATGTTATTTTTTTATGTGGAAAATTTAAATTGGGTGTATGATATGGCAAACCTATATCTTTAGCGCGTAAGCATACCCCCAATTAAGAGGGGGTTCTGCTTTATTGCCTGATTGCAGACTAACTAGAAGGGCAGACTTTTAGACCTATTGGGATAAGCTAATTATGCAGATGACTAAAGCCGATTGTAACTTAAAGGGAAAAGATGTTATCAGAATAGAATATATTTATTCCGACGCACAAATGATATTGCTACAATCGAAAGGCTAGGGCCAAGGCAACATCTAGCAAAGAGAGTTTACAATGGTCACTGGCCTCAAGACATTCCGACTACAGAAAATTCGAAGAGGATCATCAAATACTATAATTGCTTTCTGTGTATCAAAAAGAAAAAGCGCAAAGAAATGAGGTTTAGGTATAAGATTTATAAAAATCGTGTTTGCCCTACTTGTTTTGAGGAATGTCATACTAATTATGAAGTAAATGTGACTGATTTTGAGTAATACAAAGACCGATTAAAAAGTAGCTCTTAACTAATTTGAATAAAAAACATAAATTGATTTCAGAAGTGCATTTAATTTGTTTTTTTTGTATTGATTGTGTAATCTGGAAAGAAAACATAACATTTAGTGTATTTTCGTTACGTCTGATTCTACTATTTTAAAAATATAAAGAAGACTGATTGATTGTCAATTCTATTACATTATTAAGAAGAAATTAGATTTTTGATAAGAAAATAATTTTGTTGATTTGTTGATGTTGATGCTAAAGATTTATTATTTCAATAATCAGTAAAGGTAATATCATTAAAATACCAAAGGGTCACTGACGTTTCTTCGTTTACAAAGTTTTTTTTTTAATCTGGTGCAGATAATACGTTAAGTGACTCCTAGAACGATCGTTGCCTAACAGAGTGAACAAAAGAACGAAAAAGTCTATTCTGTCTTTGATTTTGATCCATGATGTGATTATCAGTCACTTGTCCTGCCTGACGGTTTATTTAACCTTCCTATAACCGAATGTTGGTCTGTGAGACTGACGAAGTACATTTTTGTATTTATTTCTTCCATCAAAAACGTTAGACGTTTGCACTTTTTGTTAGCTGCATCATTTGTTGCCGCGATTGTATACGGCGCCAATTGGACTGTGAGACCGCCGCGGGTACAGTTGATACTTTTTGTGTAAGTAATAATTGTTTTATTGATTTTGATATCATATTGTCTTATTTAGGATAATTTAATATCTTTTATTATTTTTAGGTCTAGGTTAACAACAAGATGAATGATCATCAAATAAGTTTGTTGTTGGATGACGATATTTCGGATTCTCACTATGAAGATCAAAACGACAGCGAGGTGGAGGATTTTAAGAAGACGAGCTGTCAATTCCTCTTTGCCAAGATTGATCGAGCTAAGTGTTCTGAAATATGTATATAAGATGGTCTAGATTCCTCAGTAACAGTTGTCAATAGTACAATTGGCCATTGTGCATACTGCCCATCAAAAAAGATCCGTAAGACGCGGTACATCTGGTTAAATGCAAAATTTACTTTTGTATGGAACATGCTAGGTATTATGGTATGCTCTGCTTGTTTTAGTGAGACTTGTGCTCAAGATAATATATTATTTTATTCTTTGTCAACTAATAATAAATATTGTGGGAACTTGTGTAGCTCAGGTTTCTTCAACATACCAACGAACACTGAAGGAAAAAAGGAATTTTTGCGTTGGAAATATGATTTTTCATGATTTTTTTTAAGGGTGACTCCTTGAAAAAATATATTAATATAATAAACGTACAATTTTTCTTACTAGTGTATTTGCATAACTTTTTGAACGCTGTGGTACCTTTGTTTCATGTTATGCCATGGGAAATTGGTGTCCTAAAGTTAGAAATGTCTTAAGCATTTAGGCATTGTCTTAACCCTTTACGCAGCAGTGTTGCATTTATGCAACATACCATTCCAGCTGGTGTAAACTTTAAAGTATAGGAATTAAAGACTATATTACTAAGGTAATATAAACTGTAACACTGATTCTTACGTTTTAGTACACTTCAGTTGAACTAGGTGTCGTAACTTGTACGTAATTATATATCGACGCCGCTTTTTTTAAAAAACCGGTTTACGTGGTGTTGCTCCAATACTAAAACTATTATTTTTGAGGATATATCGGTAATTTGACCTTGAAATTGATGTGAAAAGAAGGTAAGAGTGCTTTTTTCAATAATCAATTTTAGTTTTATTGTAAAATCAATTATTTTTGAAATAAAAGATTCTTTTTGTTTTGTTGCAATACTGCAACATTGCGTGATTGCGTTCCTTTTTTTTCTTTCATTTACTTGAATAGTATCCGTTTATTTTCTAGATCAAAATGAATCGTAATCTCCATAATTTGACTTCTGAAGACCTAGAAACTATACTAGGGGAATGGGAAGACAGTGAAGATGGCCTCGACTTCTCAGACGACGACGATGTAGCTGATCCAACTTACGGCATACAAGTAAAACATCATGAGAGCTCGGATGAAGACACTGAGGTATCACCTGACATGGAATATGCCCTACAGCTTTCCAGCAATATGACAACAAACGTTAATAATCAGTTCAATACTATTACAACTGATCCAGACTTACCTCTTCCTAGTACTATTTCTTCACCAGCTCCAAGTACGTCACGGTCGACTCCTAAGGTGAATATACTATGGAAATCGAAAAATCTACAACTAAGTGATGACCAGTTACGTTTTCGTGGCTCTGAAGCTTTGCCACCAGAAATATTACAATTAGATACTCCATTCCAAATATTTTCCTATCTGTTTACTGACAATATTGTGGATCATATTAGAGATGAGACAAATTTATACTCTGTCCAAATTAACGCTAGTAAGCCCATAATCGTAACGAGTCAAGAAATACGCCAATTCATTGATATAATTTATTACATGTCCATAGTTCATATGCCAAATGTGAAAATGTATTGGTCAGAAAACAATGGTTTTTCACCAATAAAAGAAACAATGTCATTGAAGCGTTTCGAAACACTCAGACAAACAATACACTTCAACGACAACAGCAAAATGTTACCATACGACCACGTAGATTCTGACAGACTGTACAAAATTCGACCTTTGATACAGAAACTCAATAACAACTTCAGTAAAGTTCCTTTTGAACCAGATTTATCCGTTGATGAGCAAATGTGTTCGACGAAAGCTCGGAGTGCCCTAAAACAATATTTACCTGACAAGCCCCATAAGTGGGGATTCAAGCTTTTTGTTATATCTGGTGTGTCTGGGTTTGGATACAAATTTGAGGTATATAGTGGACTAGAAAATAAATGCGCAGACGGTGAGCCTCAATTAGGTGCATCATCAAACGTGGTAGTTCGTCTAGCCCGCGAAGTGCCTTCTGATCAAAACACACATCCTATAATTACCACACATCCTTGCCACTCATTGAATTTCTATCCAATCGTGGTATATTAGCTTTAGGCACTATACGGAAAAATCGCATTCCAAACTGTAAGCTACCAGATGATAAAAAATTAAAAAAAAAACCACGGGGCACGTCGGTAGAACAGGACGGTAACTACAACGGAACTGAAATAGCAGTAGTATCTTGGAAAGATAATAAAGTTGTCACTATGGCTTCAAATTTTGCGGGAAAACATCCAACTTCTGTGGTAAGAAGATGGAATAAATCTAGGAAACAACACATTTCTATAGAACGACCTTTTGTTATATCAGAATATAATAGACACATGGGTGGTGTTGATCTGTTAGATTCCATCATGGGACATTATAAAATAAAACTGCGTAGTAAGCGTTGGTACATACGCATCTTCTATCATTTTCTAGACATGATCATTTGCAACTCATGGCTTTTATATAAGAGAAAGAATGCAGCAACTGCAAGTTACAGTAAATTACTGAGCTCTGCTGAATTTAGAGTAGAGATAGCAGAAACATTGTGTAAATACCAGACAAAGAACCGTCTCAAACGAACGAGTGACGTCGAGTTTCTAATTAGAGAAAAAAAGAAGAAAGGTCCAGCTCAACACGTTCCATCTAAAGATGTGATGCTAGACCAGTATGGACACTGGCCTATTTGGGTTGACAAGCGCATGAGGTGTAAATTTCCTGACTGCAAGGGATATACGCAAACAGAATGCGAAAAATTTAAAATAGCGCTCTGTTACAACAAACAAAATAATTGTTTCAGACAAATCCATACTTGCTAAGCATTTCTACTAATTATCTTGAACTATTGATGTTTTGTTACATTACTGCAACAAGTAATTATGCTCCTCAAATAAATACTTTTTTATAACTTATATTTTTTTCATTATTTTCCCCGTAAAATGTACGCCATTTTCTACTCATTAACGAAAGAATTACTAAAATTTACGATCTTGCTGCGTAAAGGGTGTCTTAAGTTTAGTGCAACGCAATTCTCAGTGCTACAACTTAGAAGCTGTCAAAGTTTAGTATAGACGGGCATCAGTGTTTGAAAACTTGATTATTTTAAAACACCAATAAATTGACAGCGCATACTTCCGTTGGCTCAAGCTTTGGGATACCTTTGAAAATTTGATAAAATGATGAGAATATGTTGTCGAATGTTGCAATATTCAGTTACAATCTATAAATCTGCCATACGTAAATACGTTGCCATATTTTCATGTTTGATTTTAGATGAATTGACTGGGAATATTTCAAAGCAATGTATTGATACAAAAATCATCGAATTGCCTAGAAATATGATATTAGCTGATTTAAAGTTCTATGAAACTATCGACTTATTAATTGGAGCTGACTTATTTTGAGACATTCTTGGTAACGAAGAGCGTTCCCTCGGTCCACTAAATTTTTGGTTAAGAAACTCTTATCTTAGCTCGATATCTGGTCCTGGTATTTAGATTAAATAAATAAAGGCACTCATTGCACTCATGTTTCAATTTCAAAATCGACTAGTTACGAAAAAATTGATCAATTACTAACTTAGTTTTGGGACATCGAAGAGGTTCCTACAAAATGTTTACTTAGCAATAAAGACAAAGAGTGTGAAAGACACTTTGTCACTCTCACTCGTAGATATGTAAATGGTAGATTTTGTGTTAAATTACCCTTATAAGATAGCCCAGATAGCTCGGAGATAGCTACATGTTAGCGAAAACAAGTCTTTAGAAAAACGTTTCAAATGAAATCTATTGCTTAAACAAGAATACAGTAATTTGATTATAGACTATAAATCATTAGGTCATCTCTCGTCAGCCATCGATTGCCCTAGATATTATTACTATTTATGCATGTCACCCTGCTGAACTGAAACAAGAGAGTGGGTCTACAAAACTGCGAGTGGTATTTGATGGCTCTGCTCCGTCTTCATCTGGCTACGCATAAAATGACATTCTTATGCTGGACTTCAAATTCAGGAGTCTCTCTTTTATATCTTTTACAAGAATTCTAAGCTCTTATAAATTTTATCAGTACAGGAAAAGTCTTCAGTTAAATAAGGCCAATTGTGTACAAAGCTCAGCTAATTGACTTAGGAAAAAGATGTTGGAATGAGGCCAATAGCAGTTGGTAATACTTGCCAGCGAGGTATTTTCAACCCAAGCAATCAGGTTTTGGAACCAGAGGTGGCTGTGAAACGGCCATACATGCTTTGATCTCCGCTCTGGACTCTCCTCGATTGTAAAGGAGGTTGTTTTAAAGGTGGATGTTAAAAATGCTTTTATTCCTTACAGTGAGGAACGCTTATGGCAAAAGTAGGAAATCACATGCCCAAAGCATTTAATTTCCCTCATCAATGTTATGAGGACTTTTGTACGGAAACCATCACAAATCATCGCAGGTGGGCTGTCAACAGGGTGACCCGTTAGGTCCTGCTATTTCTAGTTTAGGAATTCATCCTATTATTGAGCAACTAAATTTGAAATTTAACGTTTGATACCTTGACGACGGAACCTTAGAAGGAGATTCTAGTGACGTTCTGATAAATTCACCCGAATTTGCCTCACATTAAACTTTGGTATGAGAGCTACTTATTACAGCTACATATTATTACACTATTATAACAATTAATAAAGCATTATTCATGCTTTTCAATCAATCGCTCCTGGCATCACTGTAATAGAGTAATCTTCCCTTCGGCTCCTAGTTTCACCAATTTTCAGAACGTTATAATTAACAAAATTTCAAAATTTTCAGAAATTTACGGCTTTCACAAATTAATACATATAAGGCCTTTTACATTTTAAGTCATTGCTTATTTTTGCCAAAATTCATAAAATGTATCTTTGGTGCTCACAATTTACTTTCGGTTCTCGATGAAACAATGAAGTCAACTCTTTCCAATATTCTGAACATAAATTTTGATAATATTTCCTGGGATCAAGCCAGTTTATCAGTACGTTTCGGTGGTTTAGGAGCTCGAAAAATTTCTTACCTAGCTTTGTTAGCCTTTCTATCTTCGACTACAGTAACAAAGATATTATCAATAAAATTCTTTCCTCGTCATTTACGGGCGAGATTTCTCATATTTCGAATGCCGTAATGCACTGGAATATTGTGTCAAACTGTTCAAAATTGAGGACCCTTTTTGAAAACCATAGTTTTAGGGTTGCCTGTAGTTTGGGTATAAAATAGTGTGTAAAATAGTTGTGGCGCGTTGGTCGATGAGCTCGGTCGCCATGGCCTTTTATGTTCTCGCAGTGGTGGCAGAATATCCCACTATGCCAGTTTAATTAACATCATCCATCGGGCTCTTTTTACCTCCAACACTCCCTCGGCTCATGAACCGTCGGGACTGTTGCATGACGATAGCAAGCGGCCTGATGGTATGACTGTGGTCCTGTGGAGGATGTGTAGGCCGCTATAAAAAATCTAAGTGCCTGTTTTGTGTATAAAAAAACCTTTTTTATCTATGAGCAGCCAAGATAACTGTAACAAGTAGCCGGTGCTGCCGCTGGCCGTTCCGTTCTCGATTGTATGGCGGCGTGCGGGTAATTTTGCACTTTTCTGGGCCGGCAGTGAATGGGTTGATGAGTAGATTATTGTAAATTTTATGTCTATATTTGAACCACTTGTCTTCCTTTCAAATGTCCCTTTCGAAAAAGAAAATAATAAGTATAGCAAAGTTGTTATTGTTTTTTGTTGAACTGAAAAGTTTTGACATGGTTGTTTATGTTTTTTTCTCATCTGTCTTAAAGCACTCGTAATGATCCTGGTTTTATTATAAGTTAATCGGAATAAAACTGGTACGAGATTGAATGGAACTGCATATATTAAAAGTAGTGAGCCAGAACCTAAGCAAATAATAATATTAAAGGATAAAATTCCTAATTGCAGCTTAGCATTTTAACAAAATCTCCAAAGAAACCTTCAAACTGTCAGTCTTACAGGAGCAGTTTAGCTGGTAAAAATTCTCGAAAAACTTTGTTAAAAACATAAAAAGAAATGGTAAAAGTTCTCTCATTATAATGAAATTAGTACAGCCTTGAAACATTAGAAAGGAGAAGATAAATTATTAGTGTTGAAATCTTAGCTCTACAGGAAAAGTTAGCTATAATAAAATACAAGATTTTACGCTACTTTTGTAATATCACTTCCTTACAAGTTATTATAAAAATAAAAATTAATATTGCAACATTTCCTTAATTAAATAAGTATTTATTTGCATCTGCAATTGATTAAAAAAAAAACGGATTGTACTTTGGTTATGGAATAAAGGAGTGATGCTCTCTGCTGAAATCATGATGAATCGAAAGCCCAACCACCTGTTGTAGCATTCAATTCAAATATTACCATTTGATCGATGCGAATCTTGTTGGACACCTTGGTCTCCGTAAGTTGTTTGTTTCTGAATAATTATAACAGTTTTGGTGGAAAGGTGATTATTTCTGCTAACATACTTTGCGATAAAATTGTAGTGTTAATTTAACACTGTAGTTTATTGAGTGTGAGCGTTTATTATTTGTTTATGTAAATGTATTGTGAGTTTTTACTATTCGCTGTATGGTCATCCACAACACAAGCTTTGCTTTCTTAAAGACTTATACCACAGTAAATATATAAACTACTAAAATTCTACTGAAACTAGGCTACTTGAAAAAAGTGACTCTTTCATGTCAGCTAGTTACGCATACGGTTTGACACTGTTAGTAAAATTGCAAAATTTTGTTATGGTTGAAACAACATCAACATTCTAGGAAGTCTTTATCCTTCGTGTTTGCCGGTAGGTGTACTGCCAATCAGAGGTTCCAAAGAAGATTGCAGAATGCTTCGTTAAGAAAATGTCGGCCTTATTATGCCAAAAGTCTTTTGTACAACTGTTACAATTAAAAGAAAAAGTCTGTTACCTGACAGTATTTCAGAGAAACGAAAAACCCCTATATAATTGCTATTGTAAAAAGTTAACCACATTCCACTTACTTTTGTATAACTTCACTGTCACATTCACTTCACCGCAGACCTTTGCTTTATTAACTTATATTACGTTGAGTTTGGAGAGGAAATCAAAGCATGTATGGCCGTTTCACAGCCTCCTCTGGTTCCAAAACCTGATTGCTTGGGTTGAAAATACCTCTCTGGCAAGGCTGCGCATAGTACTACCAACTGCTATTGGCCTGATTCTACCATCAATATATGGTAAGTCAATTAGGTGGGCCCCGTACACAATTGGCCTTATTTCATTGAAGACTTTCCTGTACCGAATAAAAATATAAGAGCTTTTACTTCTTGTAAAATTTTTGGAACAATATCACCATTAGCACTGGAAAAAAGATCTTTAAGTTACTGGATCGCAAGACCGTCGAGGCCTCCAGCAGAGACACATTTAAAAGAAGTAACAGCCTCGAGCACACCGGCTAACAGAAGCTTGAAAAGAATCCTCTTCATTGGAAGGATAGTCCAAAGAATCAAAATTGCCGTTGAAGGTGGATGTTAACTAATAAAACAGTCCTGTGTCTTTTGGTTACGGGGCGCTACAGCATCTCTAGAACAAAAGGATTCGAGAAGTCTCACTGAGGTCACTACCTTATACTTTTTAAAAATTGAGGAAGTAGATTTTGAATAAACGTGCTAATATGTGTAAAAAAATGGTTAAAATTGTTCCAAAGATTGTCAAGAATTGTTTGACATCACATCATGGATAATCTCACTAACTTTTTCAGCAACAGTTAGTCTAGCCCTTCTCGGTATTTTTTTAACTAAGGGAAGAGAATTTTTGCTACTGTGTTTCCGAAATTAATTGTTTGGGTTATCATTTGTATCAAGGGACGCATTCAAACTTTGGCGACAAGTGAGTGAGGCTAGAACTAATTGCGATTTGTTTTCTACCAGTATGGATTTTAAAGCCACTTGGTCCTCTGAAAAAGTGAGGCTGAGGACAAAGGGGCCATCCTACTAAACTATCTAGTGACGTTGCATTGTGAATCGCACAATTGAAGAGTGACATGCACGTACCTTATATATTATAATGTTCAATTCTTAATTTCTATACTTTGTAAACAGTACAAATGCTAAAAAAACAAAGAAGTCCTTTATTTGTTTTTCGAGCATTGAAATCACTGTGGTATAAATCGGGGGGTTGCATTACAAATTTGATAACAATTTCATTTTAACAATGTGTACATAGATGGATTTTAAATGGGAACTCAAAAGAAAAACCATAATAATAACTATAAGATTTATAAGATTACAATACTAAACTTACAATACATTTTTATCTTTATCGATCACATATAAAACTAGATACACTATCAGTGCCAGAAAATGTCCTCACCAAACAGTACCAAATGAATGTTTGCGTTATATACCAATTTAGTAGCATTCGATCACCTATACAGTAATATGTCAACAAATTTGAAAAATAACAGGTTTAATAGTCTTGAACCGAATATTTTTTTATATTTTTAGGAAGATGTATATTAAGTTTTATTCCAGCTATAAAACGAGCTTAATTCCGCGACAAAAAATTATAAATATTTAATCAATAACCAATTGTCATATCTTGACAAACTTCTAAATAATTTTGGATTAAGTAAAACTTATTAAAGTGTCATATTAGAATGAAACTCTGAATTATCAGTATCAGATTCAAAAAAAATATTTGTAAATAATGAAACGTCAATGACCCTCTGGCATTTTAGTGATGTTATCCATACTGATTATTGAAATATTAAACCTAATCGCTTTAGCAAAGTGATAATCAACATCAACAAATCAACAAAATTACTTTCTTATAAATTTTTTTTTTCTTATTGATGTAATAACAATCCATCAGTCTACTTTACATCTTTAAAATAGTAGAATCAGACTAAACAAAAATAAATTAAAATGTTTTGTTTCCAGATTACACAATCAAAACAAAAAACAAAATAAATGCACTTTCAATTTAATTTATATTTTTTATTTATATTATGGGTTTGTATTTATTAGAGCATAATCCTTTAAGGGGTTATAGTACAGGTCATTTACAACATTTTTTTTTGTACGAACACCCATATGCGAAAGTGAACAATTATTGAGATATTTTAATTTAAGTGTTTATTTGAAAAAATCGTAGGTGGTAACTTAAAATCTAAGGAAAAGAATAAAAATTGTAATGATTAATTTCATAAAACTTAATACCTAATTGTATTTACTTATTATCTTAATTTTTTTATTAATGAAGGCCTAGTTACATATCCAGAGCATAAAATGTACAATAACAACGTCTTTTTAAACACAATTCTCCCAAAATCAAGAACAAAAGAAAAATTTTATTAGTATTTCATATAAATTTGCCCCTTTAACATAAAAAGTCACTATGACATTTGTTGTGCGTATTGTATAAAAAAGATATCTACATTTCCTAAGCTTTCTAATGAGGTATACAACTTTTTCACAATGTTCTAACACCAAAGATATCAACACAAACAATGGAGCAGGGTAGAAAAAATTAAAGATTTGTAAGTTCCCTTTTAAACTGAATAAAAACCAACGTAGTCATGTTGAAAATGAAACTAAATATTAATTTACAAAAAAATATCATAAATTATTTTAAAATGACCAAGGTATGGTTTCTCACACAAACTCGGATCCTTTTCCTTTCCTATTTTACCACTCGTGATTTTTCTTTCTATTAATTCCACATCTGAAAATAGATGATTGCTTTGGTAAACTAAATATTTTTTTTATGCCCCCATACGTAATAATCCATGGAGGCTAAATCTGGGCTTCTTGCTGAACATGGTATTGGTCCTCCTCGGCCGATCCAGCTATTATGGACAATTTCATCTAACCAATTTCTTATTTGATGCCTGTATTGGCATCCATCGCGTTGGGATGGCATTGCTCGCAAGGTCGCCAATGGTATGTTTTGTAATAAATCAAATAAAGTTTTTCGTAAAAAATCTTCATAATGTTTCCCATTTAAAGTCTGGTGCAGGACCAATCAAGTTGTTATTAATGATTCCCATCCACACATTTACTGATATCCTTCTCTGAGATCCTTTAGGTCACTTTAATTTTGGGTTTTTTAATACTTTTTATTCCCAATAGTGAGCATTATATTAGTTGGTTATTCCATCTTGATCAAATTTATACTCGTCCGTCCATACAATATTTTTTAAATAATTTGGGTCTTCAATGTCACAATTTAGAACAAATCTGCAAAATCGTACTTTTCTCATAGGATCGCCTTCCTCGAGTACTTGGACTGGAGTGTAGTGATATGGATGACTTCCAGATTAATGTACAACCTGCCGTACTTAAAAATGGGACACGCCAAGGGAATTAGCAACAATTCTTGTAGAGGTAGTGGGATTTAGTAGGAAAAAAGGAGGATTTCTTCTTCGGCATCGGCAATGTACAAACGCAGTCTGCCCACGTCATCTAATGAAAAATAAAACATTTTATCTTAATAAATAGTTTAACAGCGTATTATTAACATAAGTATTATTATTGAAATAAGGAATATATAATATATATATATACAATAACCATAATTTTAAATACTTTGTTATCCTTCAGCTATCGATTCTAGGATAAACTTTGACTTTTATTAAGCCTTACTCGGCTTATTACTTTTTGGTAATAATGTAGCATTTTAACAGTACGAAAGTTTAAAAAACCCGTCCAGTTGAAATTAATTAAAGATGACATACCATAAAGCTTCAAGTCACACGCGCTCTTCGATAACCTCGAGAGAAGACGCCAACATCGAGTAAGCGACGATTGGGGTATTGCAACTGATATTCGCGCTGGGCAGCTGAAGCATTGCCTCTAGCTACGCCATACGTAAACAGAATATCAGC
Organism: Marasmarcha lunaedactyla; assembly: GCA_923062675.1. NCBI lineage: Eukaryota > Metazoa > Arthropoda > Insecta > Lepidoptera > Pterophoridae > Marasmarcha > Marasmarcha lunaedactyla. The sequence goes on along the minus strand of OV281339.1, from coordinate 36,811,087 downwards.
ATATTCTTCATTGAAGAAATCGCGTTGTTGTCTTCCAGCCATAGTCTTCACATTCACAGTCTTCACAGTCAATACATGCCAAATCTTCAGATTGCATATATATATACATATATACACGGTAACCAGTTCAATAGCTAAGTCGTCAGAAAGGCAATCAACCACAGTACAGTCACAAGCCGGATCGTCGTAAGCATGAAAATAAAACTGTAGATAGCACCCGAGTGGCATCTGAACGCAACGAATTACAAGAACGGACTAAATATACATGCATTAGTAGATAAGGGTTTAGTAACTAAAGGTCAGCTCCAGATAGTATTTACCTACTTTGCTAGCTGACCCTTTTGTTGAGTGGCCCACCATTGTCATTTCTTTTACTTTTTCTACCTGCTCCCCACTCCATTGTTTGTGTGATATCTTTTGTGTTTGAAAACTTGTGTAAAAGTTGCATACCTCATTAGAAAGCTTAGGAAATGTAAATATTGTTTTTACAATATGCACAACAAATGTTGTAGTGACTTTTTATGTTAAAGGGGCAAATTTTCGTGAAATACTAGTAAAGTTTTTCTTTTCTTCTTCAATTTGGGAGCATTGTGTTTAAAAAAACGTTGTTATTGTACATTTTGTGCTCTGGATATGTAACTTGATCGTCATAAATAAATAAAATTAAGATGTTAATTAAATATCTTTTTAATTTTTATTTTTTTCTTTACATTTTAAGTAACCACCTACGAAATAAACACTAAACTGAAAATATTTCAATAATGGTCCACTTTCGCATGTGAGTGTCCATAGAAAAAATTTTGCAAATGACCTGTACTATAATCCCTTGAATGATTATGCTCTAGTAAAAAAAAACCCTGTATAAGAGTTACTCTTTATTCAGTCTTTGTATTACTCAGAATCAGTCACATTTACGATATAATTAGTATGACATTCCTCAAAACAAGCAGGGCAAAGACGATTTATGGAAATCTTATACCTAAACCTCGTTTCCTTGCGCTTTTTCTTTTTGCTGCACAGAAAGCAATTAAGATGCTTAATTTTGCTATTTGAATTTTCTTTAGTCGGAATGTCTTCAGGCCAGTTATCATTGTAAACTCTCTTTGCTGGCTGTTGCCTTGGCCCTGGCCTTTGGATTGTAGCACTATCATTTGTGCATCTACTGGAATAACTATTTCCTTAAGTTTAAGTTACGATCGACTTTAATCATCTGCATTATTAGCTTATTCCGATAGCTCTAGAAGTCTGCCCTTCTCAGTAGTTTGCAATCAGGCAATAAAGCTGACCCCCCCTGCGAATGAGGGGTATGCGTACGCGCAACAGATATGGGTTTGCCATCATAAACCCAATTTAAAGTTGTCACATAAAAAAGGGTGCTAATCAAACGAACTTCTTTTTAAATAGCATTATACGCCACAAAAAATCTATATTGAAATCTAAATTAATAACTTAGCCACAACCGACGAGCGTCTAAATAATACTATCTTAACCACTAAAAACATGTTGTCGCATGATGTTTTTGGTGTAAAATTTTGAATTATCATTCCAATTCCGATTATGGCGTGGCATGTGATAAGTACAGCCTAACATAACCTAACCCAAATATAATTTACTACGCTTTCTATTGAATATTTAGTCGGCGTTGCAAAGAAGACGAATTAGTTTATTAGAGGCTATCTCATTTTCCGGTGGCAAAGTTATTAAATTAGAAGATTGATCACGTGGCCAATAAAGAAATCTGTGGCTTGACTTATAATTTCATCATTCATTTTATGAATTTGAATAAAAAAAAATAAACAAATCAAATTTAATTTCATAAAACTTACGTGAGACATTTTAAATTAGGTATTTAATAACGCGGCTTACTCACGGTACACGGTCGCCAACGTAAAAAACTCGAGTGCGGTTTATTATTTGTGACAAAGTGTCGTGATTATGGTGTTATACAAAGTTTGCGCGATTAGAAGTGATAAAATGCATTCGGGATTATGAAAAATTCTTTAAAAAGGAAAATTATAAACTGTTGGTGCAGATAATTAACCACTACCGTCGCAAAATATCGGTTATTAATTCGGACTTGTATTCACTGCATTGTCAACTGTTGCAATTTTTAAGGCCTGATTTATGGAGTAGACTAGATGCAATGTCCTGCGGAAGGGCTGTTATAGTAGAAAATTATGTAATGGAGAAACACAAAGTTGGAACGCCTGCACAATTGCTACAGCAATGTTACAGATAATAATAAACTTATGCTTACAAAATACGGACAGTAGTGTTATTAATCTTTCATCTCACTTCATTTCACCCAATACTATCACCACGCTTAATAAAGGCCTTAACTTTGCTATTGCGCCATCTATTGTACCAGTGGACTCAATCATTGCCGGCATCGAGGATACGATTTTCCGCAACAGGATACCGTTTACCAATGCCAAACATAACAAAATTAAAATTAGCAGCTTTAACGGACTTAAGAAAGAATCCTGACATCTTGGTGCTACCTGCCGATAAGGGGAGCGCCACCGTTATTTTGGACACGGATCAGTATGAACATAAACTCTCACAACTTATAAACGATCCTGAGTTTTATAAATAAGTACCGTACAACCCAAGCCTACGCGTGACAAATAAACTAAATAAAATTTTATCTAAACTGTCAACGAGTAATATTAAACAACAGATGCGTCCCCTAAATCCAACGCTACCTAAAATATATGGGCTTCCGAAGACACACAAACGCGATTGGCCCCTACGCCCTATTGTGAGCCAGATAGACTCTCCTACTTACAAAACGTCACGTTATATGGCAAATTTCTTGCGACCACTGACTTTCTGACGGGAAAGACATCCAGCTTCGTGAGGGACTCCACTCACTTTGTATAGCTGCTAGATGGCTTGATACTCCGAGAGGACCAGCTGATGGTGAGTTTTGAAGTTACCTCTCTCTTTACCAATGTGCCACTGGCAGACGCTATTAATATAATACAAGATCTACTAATTAAAAACGACTTACCTACTGAGTATATGGAGTTGATTGAGTTTTGTCTTACCAGTGGCTACTTTGTCTGGCGGGGTGATTACTATCTGCAGCTGGACGGTGTGGCTATGGGTTCACCTATAGCGCCTGTGGTGGCATATATATTCATGAAGGCGTTTGAAGAAAAAGCGCTGAATACTGCACCGGTAAAACCGCGACATTGGTGGCGTTATGTCGACGATGTATACGCAATTGTACCGGAGGGGGTAGTTACACAGCTACTTGGCCACTTGAATCAAGTACATCCTAGAATACAGTTTACCGTAGAAATGGAGGAGAAAGGGGAACTACCTTTTCTGGATGTATTGGTTTGACGAACACCTAATGGCCGGCTTACACACACTGTGTATCGCAAACCTAGTCACACGGATCGGTACCTAAAAGCAGATTCACATCACCACCCAGCTAATATTTATTCAGTTCCACGTGCCCTCATAAACCGAGCTTTACGTCTGTGTGATCCTCAAGATCTTAACACCGAGATGAATCACATTAAACGGGTGTTAGAACAAAATGGGTATAACTGGAGACAGAGCCTACGACTTTCAAGTGCGAGCCTTAAACATCGTCCTGCCACCGTAAGCAGAGCGCCGGCTTACCTGCCTTATATAAAAGGTCCACAAACTCGATTGGGCACATACTTAGCCGTAAGTACGATATCAAGACATTCTATCGTCCCTTAACAAAAATACGGCAGCTCCTTCGGTTACCAAAAGATAAGGACCCCCTAGGTAGGCCAGGAGTATACGAAATACCGTGCGATTGTGGTAAAAGCTACGTTGGAGAGACACGCAGAAACATCAGCATGAGGCTCTCTGAACATATCCGCAGCGTAAAGAAGTTGGATGAGAAGACATCTGCAGTCGTAGAACACATGTTACACGCTGGTCCGTCGCATTACATCCGCTTTGATAAAGCTTGGCTATTAGTTCAGGAGAAAAACCTCGTTCGGCGCAAAATACTCGAAGCGATCAATATTAACAGGCGTGACACTTTCAATCGCGATGTTGGTTGGGCCCTAGCCCCCGCGTGGAAGCCGCTCCTAGGACAGCAAGGACACGTCAGTACTGACGCAGCTCTCTCCACGGACATCATTAGCTCGGCCTGCACCCTGTTTTTGCCTACGGCGCCACCCACCCCGGCATCAGCGCTGCCATCCACCCCCGTGCCGCCAGCAGCGGCCGTTCCTGCGCCCAACCAGCGCGAGCTGCGTGCGGCGGCGCGCAGTGCGAGGCGAGGCGTGTAGCCGCGACTACACTCACCCCCTGAAGATGGACTCCAGACGAGTCCGAAACTAGTCGGACCTATCCGACCGTGTACCGTGAGTAAGCCGCGTAATTAAATACCTAATTAAAACAAATTTAATTAAAAAATCATCTTTTTTTCCCGAATTGGACTTATTGTACCAAATTAAGACACATTCTAGTGGTACATAAAGTCACGGAACTACAAGCAGAACGACTTATGCTCAAATCTTACCTAATAAAAGATTCAGTTACAACCACAATATTTTTCCAACGAAAAAAAGTCTTTGAAAACTATTATTTATTTATTATTTAATTATACACTGCACTAGCAGACACTGTGCCGGACGATAAGTATAATAAAGAAACAGATCGATTTAGTCTTATCGGATCTTGTTGTATCGATACCTCAAAATGTTGATACGAATCGAGAATCGATACCTGCCATTCATTCATTTTCATATTCATTATTATATACGAGCGAGCTCGGCGGTGAGCTAGGAACAAATTCACGAATCATTATAAATCATTTTCTATACTAAAAAGACAAGGATAAATTGAAAAATCCTGACAATACAAATAAAAAAATAAAGGTAAAAGATTAAAACCGATTTAAAAAATCTATTAGTTCATTTTTGTTTGCCAATAAAACATGGTCGCTAAAGTGATTAAAACATAGACTACATACTTCTTAAATCGGACTACTAGACGCAGACAGGCCTTCCACCCCTTTATAGTAGATATCCCAAGAAGTCGAAACAAACGCTTCGATAGTTCCTTTTTGGTGCGGGTCGCCAAGGTGTGGAATGAATTGTCTGCGTCTGTTTTTCCAGAAAACTATAGTCCTAGTTCTTTCAAGTGTCCAGTGAATAGGTATCTCGCAGATATACGAGTAACACTTTCGTCTTTATTATAGTCGTCATTATACTCGTCAAATTATAGTCGTCATTTCCTTACTCGTCAATGCCAACAAAATCTTTAATTCGTCATTTTTCTTATCTCGTCATTTCGTGCAATGTACTGTTGGAATGTAAATTTCGCATATACCTAATTATTGATGGTTGATTATTAATTTTTATTCAACTAATTTACCTGCATTTAAAAACTTTACCTAAATCCTTTGGGAAGCATGGTCGTTCTATGTGAACTTAAAAACTATTACTTATCCGTTATGTCCTGGTATTTTAAAAGTGAAACTTAAATTAAAAAATTTCTAAGTAGTTTTTTTTTTGATGTTTTTTTACTCATGGAAATTTCGCAACTAATATATCATATCACATTAGAAGCTATTCCGATTGTATTCCACAAACCATTTAATTACATTGTTATTCATAGATACCACATAAGTTCCACAAGACATAAAACAATCATATCTAAACTTAGTACTGCAACGTTTGCTTGTGCCGTATTTAATAATAGAGGTTATTGCACAAACAAACTTGCCGACATTTATGACTGGCAACTTATAAGTCTGTCATTATTTGATTTTATTTGTAAAATGTAAAATATATAGAATATGGAAGATTGTTCCATGGCATTCCTTGACGGGATTCCTTTACGGAATTCTATTGCGGGCTTCGTCCCCAAAATAGTCTAAATCATTGTATTTTCCTATAAAATAGATTCATCTTAAATAAAAGTAACTTAAAGTTAAAAGTGTGTTTTTTTCCTTTGTTGATTAGGAAGACCTTCGTAGGTTAGATTAGGTCCATCCCGGGTACCGACCCCAGATGGTGGAGGCGCCGCGCGCAGTTGTAGTATTTTGTTTTCTTTCAGATTATTTCAGCTATATACCCCACTGAGTATAGCGGAAAGAAAATTTTAGAAGGCAAGAGCCATCTGAATACCAGGAGTAAAGGAAAGACTCTAAAAAGTGACGACGCTTTACGGCAAATAAAAGAATTATAAAAGTTATATATATATATATATATATATATATATATATATATATATATATATATATATAAGAAAATTATAAAAATAGCCATGAATTTAAATAAGTATTCTGGCATTTCGACAGTTTTGGTGAGTGAATTTTTAGCCCAGTTCGAGGTTATTGCTGCATTACATAAATACAACGATGAAAGCAAGAGGCTAATTATACAAACATATTTAGAAGGACCTGCGTTGTATTTTTACAAAACGATAATTGATACATGCGAAACGTTCGACGAAATTAGAAACAGATTTATACAAGAATTTGGCAGAGAGATAGATCATGTGGCTAATTTTTATTCACGGAAGCAACAAGCCAATGAAGAGCTAATATACTACTATTATGCATTGGACATGTGTGCAAACAAAGCTGGTACAGCAATAACAGATAGTATTTTCATAAAACATTTTTTGCAAAATTGCAAATACACGTATAAATGCCGACTAGCGTCTCAAATCTATACAAATAAAAAAATGTTAAAAGAAACGATCATGCAGATGCACGAAATTCTCACTGAAAAGCAGGAAGAAAATTTATGCCTTCAAACGAATATGGAAATATTACAAGAAATACCAGTATGTTCTACAACGTCACCGCGGAGTGAGAAGGAAGATTCTCAAAGGTTAACCAACATGGACTACGGGAACGCAAGAGAAAGATTCGCAAACGACTACAACCGATCTTCATATGCTTTAAGAAGGAGAGGAGACTGTGGCGATGCATACAATGGATCAAAGATGGATGAACCTGGAGTACAATCGGCGTCAATCAGACAGATGGAGACTCAATTGATGCCAAATAGTCTAGAAAATAATTATACAAGTGAGTTTTCCCCATCCATTAGTTTAAAACTAAAAAATAAAAATATTTCAGCTTTGCTTGATACAGGTGCATCAATTTCTGTAATCTCCCAAAACTTATGTAACCAATTGAATATAACAATACATAAGGTTGAGAATGTAAAGATTCGAGCCGTTAATGGTAATCGAATGGATTTAATAGGTAAAGTACAACTATGTTTGGAGATTGAACATGTTGTGTATATACAGAATTGTTATGTAGTTGATAAAATTGAAAGAAATTTAATTCTCGGACAAGACTTTCTTCAGAAGTCTGGTGCAATATTAGATTTTAAAAAAGGTCATGTTCAATTTGTAAATAATATTTGTAAATTTATTAGAAATAATGAAATTAATGATTTTAATGTTAATGATATTACCGAGAATACCCTTCAGGTAATACAAGTTTCAAATGAATTAAGTAAGGACGAATATGTTTATTTTTCTGATTTAGTAGTTAGTAATGATGATAAGTTAGTGGTAGCTGAAGTCAGTGAAAATGAATTTAATTTAACCCCTAGTCCTCAAGACTCCAAAGTTGTGTGTTGTTCTGAGAAACAGAATCTTAAAGTTGAAGTAGTGGAAAAGGTTAAGAAATATATTAAGAGTCGTATGCCATGTAAAGAAAAGAAAATATATAATAAGATAGTGCCATTACGCCCTATAGTAACGGATCGTTTATTTCAAAAGATAGAGATTGATGTACTAGGTCCTATTAATCGTTCAGTAGATGGTAATAAATATAAAATAACATGTATAGATTGTTTTTCAAAATATGCTATTTGCAAAGCTGTCCCACGAGTGACAGCTCAAATAGTATATAATTTCTTTATTAATGAAATTTTAACAAAGTTCGGGACGGTATGTGAAGTATTGTCAGATAAAGGTTCCATGTTCACGTCAAGGTTAATTAAGTCTTTATTAAGGCAATATAATATAAAACATTCCTTAGCTACCACTATGCACCATCAAACATTAGGTTTAGTAGAAAAATTGAATCAAACCATTTCATATTCATTAGCTAAATATGTAAACCAAAGGCAAAGGGATTGGTTTTTTTTTTTTGCTGCCGAGGCACCCTCACGGGAGGGAGGTGGAAGATGCGTCATGCATACCGCCCGCAGGTAAATTCCTCTGCGGGGGGTTATGTGGGACTCACCAGAATGGCACCTACCCACTAAAAACCACCTGTTGGCTGTAGTTATTACCGTTAGCCTTCATCGGAAGCGACACCCGTCGGGAAGTTGGGCGCGCTGGCGGAGACCCGCTAGCGGGTCTTCCGCCTGTAGTGAAAGTTGCACTGAAGGTGCTCAAAGGGACATGAGTTGGTGGCCGTTCTGGCAAGCATGATTTAGGGATCAATTCATTTAAATGAACCTATAATGAATTGAGAAGGGAACTATGCTCCGCCAGAGCTAGCAAACGCTCTGTCGGAGTACGTGAAGCCCTAAGTTTACGGGCTAAGACTGCGATTTCACTAACATCGATATTTTTCATAGCGTCGCAGACGAATCGCATATCGTCTGCTACGGAGGATTGAGGAGTGGGTTTGTATGGGCGAGGAGCCGGGATGGGATTCGATGCGGGGCGCTGCCTCCAGTTTTCTGGGGCAGGCCTAGACTGTGTAGGCTTTGCAGCTGGAGGAACCCGGCTACGCAGCGGCGGAAAGTTTTCTTGAGAAAGGAGCGGGGCCTGTTTGGGTGCCGCCCTTTTGAAATTGGAGCGCATACAACGGGGTGCACGAGGGCAGCCCCTGTAATTTGCGGTGTGGCCGGACTGGCCACAAAGCACGCAATCGGGAGGAGAGGGAGTTTCAGGGGTGCGATTGCACTCCTTAGTGAAGTGAGGGACCAGGCACTTGACGCACCTGGGCGGTGCGCGGCAGTTGGCCGCCGCGTGCCCGTACAACTGGCACCGATGGCACTGGCCGGGATGACCGCGGCGATGAGGCGCCTCGATCGAGATCCCAGAGAGGCCGCATATAGTGCTAACCCCTTTGAGGATCTCCCTGGACTTGGGGACGTTGGCGAGAACCACCAAAGCGAGAGGGTGTTGCCTCCCGTACTTGCTGTGCATTTTATGCACCGCGAGTGCCGGGAAGCCTTGGGACTGCTAATCCTCTAGGATAGCCTCGTTCGATAATTCGAACGGGACTCCCCTGAGTACCGCTCTGATCTTACGCTCTTCTGACAGAGCATAAGTATGATAAGCATATTGCTTATCGGTGAGGAGCTTTGTTAAAGCACGGAAGTCATCTATCGACGAGACTAAGATTTTAATAAATTCACCCGAGTTGGCCGCTCGGGTGTAATGAATCTTATGCTCATTGCACAATGTCGAAACCTCCGTCCATTTACCCTTTTCCCGAAGGAAAACGGGTGGTGGGACCTTGGCCTTGACAGAAGTTGGGGCCGGAGCGGGTGTTGAAGACACCGGGGCAGCTGGCGTTGAAGACGCCGCAGGGGGTGTAGGGACGGGCGCCGGGTCTTGTTTCGAGCGCTTCTTAGAGCGCTTCTTAACAAGGGTGAAAGAGGGAGGCTCATCAGGGCCAGTTGGGGTGGCATCCGAGGATGACTCGGTCGCGGGTGCGCGCTTGCGGCGCGGAGGGACGTCTACTTCGCACTCCATGTCACTGGAGGAAGGGGACGCGGGAGGGCCTAAGACCTGAGGGGTCTGGGGGACTGGGGTGGCCTGAGGGGCCATTGAGGGCATTAATGCCATGATGTGCGGGATGAGAGAGTCCAAGAAACGATACTTATCAGCATTTATAGACATGCCTTCAGCACCGGTACTATCAAGTAGCTTCCTCATAAACTCATGAGAGCTTAGAGAAGCCATTGCGGAGGGGTTGGGGAGGGACAACAATATATAAATATATATACTATGAACCTATCAACGATGACTAACTTCCTAAAAACCACCCTACACGCAGTAGGGTGGTTGAGGACGACGCGGATGACTTACTCGAACACGAAGACTCGAGGCACCTGGAACGACGAAATTCCGTCGACGAAGCTCACGTTCCACGAAGTACGGTTAACAGCCCACTGTGCGCCGTGAAAACGGCGTTAGAAACTTATTAGATGTACGGTTAAAACCCACTTTCCGCCGTGAAAACGGCGTTAGAAACTTATTAGAAGTACGGTTAACGAGCCACTGTCCGCCGTGAAAACAGCGTTAGAAACTTAATACGGTATACAACTATGAAATTATATATTACGACAACAACCAGTGAAATTTGGGTGCTCAATTAGCGCGGGGGCTAAAAGAGCGGGAAGGCGTCTGCGATCGGCGTGCGCTCGAGAACGCACGCAGACCGAGACTGGAAAGGGATTGGTGCCAAATTTTACCTTTTATAATATATGCTTATAACTGTTCAAAACAAGCTTCAACTAAATTTTCTCCTTATTATTTAATGTTTGGTAGAGAACCTGAAGTTCCGTTTGATGAAAGGTTGAATCCTAACTGTAATATGACCGTTCAACAAAAAAAAGATACTTATATAAGTGCAGTGAATCAAGCCAGAGAAAATTTAAGGAAAGCTCGTTTAGTACAAAAAAGATCGTATGATAAAAAAGCTTCTAATATTAAACTTCGTGTAGGACAATTAGTTTTGTTACATTGTCCAAAAAGAATATCAGGTAAAAGTCGAAAACTTAGTCGACCATATAAAGGTTTATTTCGAGTATTACGATATATAGGATGTGACAATTATCTTGTAAAAAAAATACAAAATAACCAAGAATTAATTGTACATGTGAATAGATTGAAACCATATAATATTCGATAAAATAAAACTAATAATAAAACTATGTCTATATTTATATATATAAAACAAAGTTTTTGTATATACATTTATTTCTTGAAATATTATAATAATATTATAATTTCTTTATTCTTAGAATTAATAGAGTAAAAGTTCACATTTAGGTGTACAAATATGTATATCGTTCATTTGTAGATAAGCAACGGTTAGAATTTCGTTGGGGTTTTAGAATAATATAAGAAACTAATATTTTTTTTTCTCAAATTCTATGTACACTTCGCAACGCAATGTTCCGAGATGATATATTCTGCAAAGCCGATCCAAACAGCATCACCAAAAAGGAGATGCAATGGATGGACGATACAGATAAAAGAAAAATAAGGAAAAGGTTTTTATATATTGAGATAAGAGGGTCTCTCTATATACATATGTATATATTTTATCTAATGGTTTAATAAATTAATTTTAGATACCCGAAGAGAAACCTCTATGGGGCGGCAGGTACACGCGGCACGTATTTACCGCGTTACATTTTATTTACGAATCATAAATATACGTGTGGTGCCAATGCTCTAAAGAAGTCAATTTTCAAAGACTAAAATAACACTATAGATAATGTGCACGTTTAATTTGAGCCACGCCTAATAATCTCCATAAGAGAGAAGGTGATAGCCGATTTAGCTATGCGGCCAAAGTTTACGAGTATATATAATATTATGATATTGCTGTCTGTGGGTCAACACGCGGATGTAGAATAGGATCCTCAGTGGGGTTAAATAATAAAAGGGTTGTGATGGAATAGGTAATGGTTTTTAAACGTTATTGGTATAGAATTTTGTCAGGTGTATTTCGGTGCATTCTGAAAAAGTTCTCTGCGTTGCGTTGTGAAATATAAATCCTTTAATTTATAGATATCATTCTGGGTTAAGTAAAATACTTTGGATCCAATTTTATGATCTATTCATAGGTAAGTTTGTCCGGTAATAGTTAGGCAGGTAAAATCTTAATATTTAGGTAGGTAATATTTAAACTTTCGAAAGTTACAAACTTTCAAATAAACTTCTAATCAATCAGAAAAGTTTAAAGTTAATATGACAGTTCATGTCAAACGTGTTTGTTTTGCCAACTGAATGATAATGTTTGATAATATAATTTGATTAATTTAGTATTAATTTTAATATAAATAGGATTAATTAAATTTCTTTTATTGGGATATTAATGTATTTATTACTTATCAATTAATTATAATTATAATTTGATTGTATTCAATGGGTTATTTTAACAATTGTTGATTAATTTAATAATAAATATTGGTTATTTGAATTTGCGTATGATTGTGTAACGTAAATGATTAATATGGGGTTGTTGATTATTCATGAATTGTATGAGAAATTAAAATAATTTACATTGTTTTATTTAGATATTAATTAACCAGCCGGGATCTTGGCTGATTTTCATCAGGTTTTTGTGGCTAAGGCTCTATTGATGGAGAATAAATACTATAAGATCATTTTTGGTGTAATAAGATGTGGTAATTTAAACATGATCAAGTATATATATTCCTATCGGTAGGGGGCTCATCTGAGAGTAATCCCGATTAATGTATATGGTCCTGATTTAAGTAGGGTCGTTATGTAGCGTAGTTTCAATAAAACACAAAATTCTCTTCTGTGTTTATTTTTTCGGTAAAATTAAAAATATACAAAAATGCCTGTAAATACAAACAGAAAAATATAAACAAAATTGAAATAAAAAATAGTCACACAAAATAGAACAGAAATATTAATACAATTAAATTTGATCTGAAAAGAAAAAATAACAATAAAATAAATTTTAATGAATGAGAATCCTTACCAACAATTTTGGCTACGCACACTCGTGAACGTAAAAAATAAATATAGGTTTCTTAAAAAGAACTTTGATTATCGATAATAAAATATCTTAACTATGTAATTTGGAATAATAAACTCGGAAAATAATAAATAAATAGATTCAAGTTGCTTTGATGGATAATTTTTCGTGACTGACTTGTCAAATCAAAACATTGCCGTTCTCCGACACTACGTAATTCCTAGTTTAAAATTACGTCGGGAACAACAAAAAAATAAAATTTACTGACAAAAAGAGGTCGAAATAGACAACCGTCACAATACCCCGGGGGCCGGGAAAAAAAAATCTGAAAGATTTTTTTAGTAAAATTTCAAATTCAAACCAAATCAAAATAAACCGCATATACATATCGAATTTTAATATTTAATCTGCTAAATGAAAGAACAATCAAAAAAAAAAAAAATAATAATTAAAAGCAAAATGAAAATTAATATTAACATCCTATAGAAGAATTTTTCTGAAAAAACATCCTGTATATATGAAAAAAAAAAAAAAAAATACTGATATAATGCTTATCAACAAGTTATTTAAAAAAAAACAAAACAGACGAGAGAGAGAAAAAAAAAAAAAAAATCCTAAATAATTATCTTAAATTACATGGTTCATGAATGATAGAATTTTTAACATGTTCCTGGAATATACAATGTTAATATACATCGTTCAACTCCATCAACGTACATTATAATTACAACATACATTCTCTATCATACTAGTCTTATTCCAACTACTGGAAATAAAACGTCATGCAGTTAGAGTTGCTTATGAGGAATCGTATCCTAAATAAGTCAACTCAATAGAGTTGAACGCAACGGCAAAAGGCTTTAATAGTTGCCATCCGCTGAAAATATTAATAGCTTATGGCTTCTTTAACGTGTCGCTAACTCCCGCACGGTGATTACTATAAACAAGTTTCAGTTAAAGACTGAAATAAATATGCCGGAAAGAAAAGAAAATCATAGCCAGTCGTGAAACATTGACTTTTAAATAAAATCCAAGAGTCTTTTGTGAAGTAATTAAAATATTTATGTAATAAACATATGAAAATAATTCTCACAGGAAAGTGATTCAAGTGTATAAATAATACACATAGGTATGGTTTAGTTTAACGAGTTACCTTAATAAACGCTCGTGCAGAAGGCTTAATTTTACAAGTTGCAAACCGCTTGAAAAAAAAAAAAATTGAGAAGAAAAAATTAGAATTGCAAATATTAAATAAATTACACAAAAAGTTAACCTAATACTACGATGATGATAATTAATTATAAGTTTTGACCAACGTCAATGTTAATGGTATAGCCAAACGATAATGAGGTGCATAGAGAAAAAAAAATAAGACAAAAAGAATCGGCTTATGCTCGCCGTGAGATAATGAGCAATAATTATATATGAATTCATATAAAGTAATTGGTAACAACCAATCTAGTCACTCAAAGAAGAAGTTAAACGCGGTAGAGGTTTAATGTCTCTGATATGCCAACGACCTAATGGGTTATTATTCATATCCACTAAATCGTAAATTAATGGTGAAACTTTATTTGAAACTTTACATTTAATAAATTTGGGTGCAAACTTAGCACAAAAATGTTTTTTAGAGGAACTTATTACATGGTTTCGCCTCCAAACAATATCACCGTTATTAAATTCTAAATTCTGATGATGTTTGTTATAATAAGTTGCATTATATTGATGTGCATTAAATAACCGTTTCTGTACTTCGGAAAAGATAGGTATTAATTGTCCTATGTTTTCAGCATATACATCTCTAGGACTGAAAATTAGTTCATCTCTGGAATCTTTATTTTTGTAGATAGATCCACATGTAACAGCTTCTCTACCAAATACTAAAAATGATGGAGTGAATTTTGTGGTTTCATTAACCGCAGTATTAATAGCAAACTGTATTTTGTTTATATAGGTATCCCAAGTTCTGTGATCTTTATCTATAAAAGCTGCAATCGCCGTTACAATAGTTTTATTGTAACGCTCAACGGTGTTAACCTGTGGACAGTAACGTGGGGTGTAATGTATTTTTGGTATGTTGTAAAATTTAAATAATTCAGATAATTCTGTACTTATCATTTGAGGACCATTATCTAATATAATAGTTTCTGGAACTCCATAAACCATAAAAACTAAATTGTCCAATATATGGCGAATAATAGAAGCGGTTGCATGTTTTATTGGAAATAACAAACAATATTTGGAAAAACAACAAGTAACTACAAATAGAAATCTATTCTGCTTACGTGAAGTAGGAAGTGGACCTATCAAATCTATGGATAAACATTGGAAAGGGCGTGAACAATGTTTGGGTTTGCCCATTAAACCAATTAAGTTTTGATTATGGTGCTTGGTAGCTAAACAAGTCTCGCACTTAGCAATAAACATGGCTACGTCTTTATACATGCCAGGCCAAAAATAGAGATTTTTAATTCTATGGTATGTTTTAAAAATACCAAAATGTGCCGTTTGGGGAGTAGAATGATTTTGTGTAATAACAGATTCCCTAAATTCTAATGGTATTACTTGTTTCCAATTAAATTCAGAGTTAAATAATGTGTTAGATCTACAAAATCTAAACAATTTATTATTATGAATCATGTAATCCGGAGTACTAGAAGGAAATGATAAACATTTATTATAAATTGCTAAATACCAAGTGTCTTTAGTTTGAGAAGTAGAAAAATTAATTAAATCAATTGGTTTTATCCGTGATAAAGTATCTGGTACGACATGATCTGAGCCTTTTTTGTGTTTAATTACGAAATTAAACATAGATAAACGAATACTCCATCGAGCTAATCTGCCAGTAGGATTATTTAAATGCATAAACCATTGAAGGGCTGCGTGATCAGTATAAATTGTAAATTGTAATCCATTATCTAAATAACAACGCCAATGTTCTAGTGCCGTAATAACACTTAAAAGTTCACGTTCAGTAACTGAATAATTCTTTTGAGCGCCTGTAAGTGATTTACTCATATAAGCAATAGGTTTATCAATATTATCGACTTCCTGAGTTAACATTGCGCCAATGCCGTAGGAAGAGGCATCACAATGAACAGCAAATGGTTTAGAGAAATCTCGACATGCCAGAACTGGTGTACTAATTAAAGCTTGCTTAATAGCCTTGAAAGCAATTTCAGCTTCATCAGACCACTTAAATGGAGGTGATTTTTTGCTTGTAGAAGTTAATTTAGTTAACGGTGCTGCAAGAGTGCTTAAATTAGGTACAAAACGTCTGTACCAGCTGGCAGTACCCAAAAAACGTTTGACCTCCTTAGCAGATTTTGGAGTTTGTATATCAAGAATAGCTTGAACTTTTTTAGGATCCGTTTTTAAACCATTTTCATTAACTACATAGCCTAAGTACTTTAATTCTTTCCGGAAAAATGAACATTTTGGAAAATTGACTGTGAGATTGGTATCTGAAAGTTTTTTAAGAATTTTAGTAAGTATATCGACATGTTGTTCAAAGGTTTGAGAAATACAGACTATATCGTCGATAAAATAGAAAACATTATTATCATTTGTAAGATCATTTAGTAGATTTTCAATGAATCTTTGTTGAGTAGCAGGTGCATTAGTTAAACCAAATGGCATAACTTTAAATTGAAACATTCCTCGGCCTGGAACATGGAATGCAGTTTTGAGTTTATCCTCTTTTTTTAAGGGAATATTCCAAAACGCTTTAGCAATGTCAATAGATGATATAAATTTAGCGTCTTTAAGGTTATCTAATATATCAGAAATGAAAGGAAGTTTGTAAGCATCTTTTTTTGTGATATCGTTTAATTTACGACTATCAATACAAAATCGCCAAGTACCATCTTTTTTAGGTGTAATAATAATTGGGTTCAGCCATGGGCTGTCACTGGGTTCAATGACATCTAATTGTAACATATCATCAACTTCTTTACAAAGAGCTTTTTGTTTCTCAGGAGAAAGTCTGTAACAGCGTTGACGAATAGGTGGATGGTCTCCAGTGTCGATGAAATGTTCAACTAAATGAGTACGACCTAAAGGTTTACATTCAGTTGAAATCAACCTAAACTTTTCCATAATTGCATCTGCAATAATTTTTTGTGTGTCTGTTAAAGAATGGTATTCATGTAAATGAAAGTTAGAATCTGTATTAATGAGAAAAGATGAGTTTAAATTTGAAGGTTGTAATGTGATATTACTAAGAATATCCGGAGCAAGATTAAAAGTTTTCCAAAAATCAATACCCAAAATGAGTGATTCAGTGATTTCTGGGATCACATGAGCTGTAATTAACGCAAATTTATTGTTATAAAAAGTAGGAAGAGTAATAATGCCGATAGAAGAAATAGTTTGTCCGTTTGCAACATTACCTTTTATTAAACAGCTTTTTTGCATAAAAAGACCATGTTGTGATAAAATTTTATGAGAATTATTACCCAATATAGTGATAGCACTACCACTATCTAAAAGACCATTTAAAATTAAATCGTTTACTTTTATATGTAAATAAGGACGTTCAAAATCTGATGTTTTATTAAAGAGGAGAGCACAAGTGTTATAAGATTTAAAAAAAATTGTTAAAGTTTTTAACCATGTATCCCAATCTTTTTTGTCAAAATTTGATGATTTAATACCATTATTTTTGTTTATGCACTCCTCGTAATTTAGTTTTTTGAAATCGACTTATTACAATTAGGACATTTACTAGTAATAAAGTCTTTTTTTCCACAACGAAAACACACTATATTAGTGTTAGTACAGTCTTTTAATAAATGTGTATTAGATCTACAACGTGGGCAAGTGAATTTATAAAAATTCTGATTTTTATTAATTGCAGCTACAGTATTAGGTAATGGATTAGCTACAGCTGCTATGGAATTATATGTACAAGCTTTAAAAGGAAATTCAGGAATATATGGTTGATTATGTGAAAGTAGAGTATTATTATACGATTTGTTATTAGAATTTGATGTAGAAGGAATAGGAAAAGAATGATAATGATCTGGTGGTGATGATGAAGAGTAGTAAGATGTATTATTAGAAACTTGGAGAATGCTTTCTGTAAATTTGCATGATTCCAAGAGGGAATTTACAGTATGTAAATCAGTAGGTGAAAGACGTAATGTAAATTCAGGTTTAAGATTTCTAACAAGAGTATTAATTTTTTCTTTTTCGGACATTGGTTCCAAGAGCTTTGAAAAAAGAGATTCCATTGTAGCAAAGTAGATGATAATTCTCTCATTATGTTTTTGTTTACGAGCATCGATTACTTTTTTTAGTTTATAATCGTAATCGGTAATTGCAAAATCATTCAACAATGCCGATCGGAAAGATGACCAGTCATTAATAGTCGACTTTCTAGCTCTAAACCAATCAAGAGCAGATCCAGATAAAATATCATAAATATGTGAGAATAAAGATTTTTCAGAAATATTTTTTATTTGTGAAAATTCTTCAAGTTTTTGAATAAAATCCTTTGGACAACCTTCACCTTTATAAATAAATCTTTTTAAATCATTGTTAGTTCGATTTTCTGTAATTTTACTGACCTTATCAGTTAATGCTTCTAAAAAAGAAAGGGGTTGTAGATTAATATTTTGTATAGATTCTGCGGAATGATATGTGGAATGTGTTGGTGATTTTTCCAAATTTTTAAAACGTGAGTCTAATTGAGTTAAATCATTCCAACATGAATTTATTAAATCTAACTGCTCTGAAGATAAATCTGATGTAATGTCAATGAGGCCTAATCTTGTTCTTATATGAGTTAAATAAGGTGAAATTTTTTGTTTCCTAATAGGATAAGAGTTTATACAAGCTTCAACAAGTTTTAAATTTTTTTTAATGGTATTAATATCTTCTGAAAATTCTTCAGGGCTATTTTGTAAAATTTCTATTTCAGAATCTAAATTAATATTTAATAATAATGATCGTAGTTCGTCTACAGATTGCGTCGAAGAAAAATTTATATTTCTGATTTTTAATTCATAAATTATTTCAGGTTTATTTAATTGTGAAAAATTCATTGCAAAATCAAAAAAAATGTTAAAGTGAAACAAATTTGTTAATAGTCGTTATGCAGAATAGAGCCTTAAAAATATACGTATTTTCAAGTGATGAAAATGAATAGAAAATGTTATTTAAATAGTGAAATTACTGGGTTATAGAATGTTGTGTCTTCAGAAAATTTCTTCAAGGATATTATAACGAAAGAAACTAAAGAAACTTAAATGTCTGAATAATTTAGCAATATTTTGATATATTATAGTAGATATATTATAGTAGATACATATATAAATATATTATAGTGAATGTTAATGATTGAAAATGGTAACAAATAAAGTTTTATGCCTGACCTCAATAATAATTATAAAAAAATTATTTTTAATGTTGCAATTCTTCTGTTCCTTTTGTTCCTTCTGTTGCAATTTCTCCTCTCTTCTCCATAAACTACGTTTGAATATTCGGGTGCCAGTATGTAGCGTAGTTTCAATAAAACACAAAATTCTCTTCTGTGTTTATTTTTTCGGTAAAATTAAAAATATACAAAAATGCCTGTAAATACAAACAGAAAAATATAAACAAAATTGAAATAAAAAATAGTCACACAAAATAGAACAGAAATATTAATACAATTAAATTTGATCTGAAAAGAAAAAATAACAATAAAATAAATTTTAATGAATGAGAATCCTTACCAACAATTTTGGCTACGCACACTCGTGAACGTAAAAAATAAATATAGGTTTCTTAAAAAGAACTTTGATTATCGATAATAAAATATCTTAACTATGTAATTTGGAATAATAAACTCGGAAAATAATAAATAAATAGATTCAAGTTGCTTTGATGGATAATTTTTCGTGACTGACTTGTCAAATCAAAACATTGCCGTTCTCCGACACTACGTAATTCCTAGTTTAAAATTACGTCGGGAACAACAAAAAAATAAAATTTACTGACAAAAAGAGGTCGAAATAGACAACCGTCACAGTTATTTAAGAATGAAAGGTATATAGGAATTTATTTAATCAGCTTCACTGATTAAATAAATTAAACAAGAGGGGCGATTGCAACGTTTGCTTGTGCCGTATTTAATAAAAGAGGTTATTGCACAAACAAACTTGCCGACATTTATGACTGGCAACTTATAAGTCTGTCATTATTTGATTTTATTTGTAAAATGTAAAATATATAGAATATGGAAGATTGTTCCATGGCATTCCTTGACGGGATTCCTTTACGGAATTCTATTGCGGGCTTCGTCCCCAAAATAGTCTAATAATTATCATTGTATTTTCCTATAAAATAGATTCATCTTAAATAAAAGTAACTTAAAGTTAATAGTGTGTTTTTTTCCTTTGTTGATTAGGAAGACCTCCCTAGGTTAGATTAGGTCCATCCCGGGTACCGACCCCCAGAGTACCTACTGTTGAAATTAGGAATAAATGATTTATAAACATGACTGTACATCTAACAAAAATTTACAAGTTAACGAAAATTACGGGTTAAGGAAATGACGAATTAAAGATTTTGTTGGCATTGACGAGTAAGGACACTGAAGAGTTAGGGAAAATGGCGACTTAACGAAAATGACCAGTGACAACCCAATTCAAATTTTTACTTTAAAAATATTCCAAATAAATATTTTCATATTGGACTCTAGACGAGAAGGGATAAATTTAATTACTAAAGAAAACTCGGCAACCTACACAAAAGATAATAAAAAATAAGTAACTTATCTTACTTTGTTCAAAGCGTAGATCTCCCTCGTTTCGTGCCTGTAAGAGACAGTGTTCTCTGATAACAACTTTTGAGAAACTTAATTATATTCCACTCGGCTGTTCGCCAAAGAGGTGAAAATTGCGATGAAAAATATCGCTACCATAAACTTCGCCGTCCGAAATTGTTTGATGTTTAAATTTACTCTAATTGACTTTCAATGCGTAGTGGGGGAAAACAGATTGTTTTTGGAGGTAGTTCAGTTCTTTGTAATTTTTCAATTAAGTAAAAAATCTGCTTCTTCGATACTAGATACGAGTAAACCTCTCGATTAGAATAGTTGCCTAGCAATTAATTTAAATTACTTACTATTCGCCCGCGACTTGGCCAGCGAAGTAAAAGCAGTATTTTAAATAAAACACTTTTTACCGGATATTATCGCGTATATTTTAGTTAATTTTAAAATTATTTCGACGTTTCGGCAAAGATGCCGAAACGTCGAAATAATTTTAAAATTAACTAAATTTATACGCGATAATATCCGGTAAAAAGTGTTTTATTTAAAGTATGTATCGTGAAAACTTAAGAAAATATTTAAAAGTAGTATTAATATATTTTTGAATAAAAAAAAATTGTGAACCATTTTATGCACTATTTTAAAAATTTTAATATTTGTATGTGGTCAGAGCAATTCTTTGATAGTGTTGGATTGCATTCACAGTTTTTTGAGATAGTTCTTGGCCTACATACGTCTAACAAGATAATATGTGAATTTACGCTTGTTCGGTGCAACTCCCCGGTGCACCGACCAAGCGACAGTGTTGAATTTGCATTTAAAGTTTTGTAATATAACACTAGACAGGAGATACTATCCTGTATGTGTGATGTTTTACAGTGCGAATTTCAAGAAATTTGTTTTTCCAAATAGTCGTGGTTAAGCTTGGTCGGTTCTACTCACCGATAGCGTTGAATTACATGTTAATTTTGTGAAACAACACGTAGTAGAGGCCTGTCGTGAGATTTCACGGAATAATTTTGTAGAACAAGTACTCGTAGCTTATTTGAATGACAGTTTTAGTGGAAGAGTATGCCGTTAATGAACTCGTTATTATTATCCTCTTATAATTTCACAGAATATTTACAACGTGACACAGACAATTTTCAATTTTCCGCCAAATTGTATAAAAAATTACAAATAAGGTGCAGGGAGGCAATTGCAACTAAAAAAGATAGGGACACAAATTTGAATTCTTGTACTGGTTTTTATATGAGCCGGAGCTAAAAAAGACTTTTCCTACCAAGTTCCCTATGTATCAAGAAATAGTATTTATTTGAAGTCTTCGTTTATTTGTTGAAAAAAGAAGTTTAAATTATATTACTTCTGAAAAAAGAAAGCAAAAGTTGCAATTTCCCCACCAAGGGGTAATTGCAACTTATATATGTAGATTGCTATACATTATGAATATATATTCAAAAATAGGTTCAAGTCATAATCTTTATAGTCTGTTTTGCGATAATGGTCTTAAAGACAGCGCAATAAGATGAAATATACCGTAATTTTGGTTATAAAATTTTGCGGGGCTAATAAAACTTTTTTCTTGAGAATAGTGTTGAGATGTGATCATAGTTTATCGATAAAAGTATTTTTCTCACCAAAAATAAAGACAATTTAAATTAACTAAAAAAAAATAAAATTCAAATATTTCGAAATATTTTTCTTATAAAATACTTACAAATATGTTTAGTAAAATAACTTTCTGCTAGCGCAGTTAATTAAATGGAATTGCACTAGGTAAAGGTACACAATGTGTAATTTTATGCGTGTGTGTAGTGTGTTGGTGTGTTAACTGAACGAATTAACGGATTTGATTATAAATTAAAATAATTTTTACTACTTTGACTATTATGTTGATTGCGAGCAAAACTGTGGGGCCCAGCTTGTAATAATTACAAATAGGATGGAACGTTAAAAATACGGTATAACGAAATTTGTATTTATTGCACTTTAAAATAGAAAGGAAATTTAAGACAGAGTCTTTTGTTTTAAAGATTCGTTTTATTTACATAATACTTTTTCCAGATATTATCGATTTTAATTTATTTACATATATTGAAATGAGATGGGCTAGTGACAACGTCGACAGAAAATTTTTATCTTAAACGCGACAATATATTGGTTCAAAAAGTACTAAATTTATAGTAATTTAAGTCAACTTAGCAAAATAGTTAATTATTTAACTGTGCACTTATTTAAATACTTATGAAAAAATATTAATCACTTAGTCATTATTACGCAGTGTTATAGATACTTTACATAAAACTTTTTATTCTTAGGTTATAAAATTTTAAATAAACTAAATTTATTGGTCTTCTGTTTGCCACAAAGCAATCTGGTTCTTTTAAAAAATATATCGACACTAGGAAATCCCTAGCGTTTATCGGTTCCATACAAATTTGGTGTGGTAATTGCAACTAACCTTAGTCTAAACTAAAAGTTACATTTGCCCCTCGACGCGGTTTCAAGGCGCTATTGTAACTTCAGTTCTGTAACTTAAAATTGTTGTAAAAATAACGAGTAAATAGTATAAAAAGCCTAACCGTATACAAAATTGGCTTGCTGGATAAAAACACCGGTACTTTTAGAAGAATTTCTATATTTATTCATAAAAAACTCGCACGCCGACGCTCTCGAAAACAACAACCAAAATGGCGAATATTCAAATGTCACTTTAACTTAAGCAGGGGTAGATGAATTAAGTGCCATCTTTTATATCTAGAAGCAATGTTTGTTCCTGTATTATAGTATAGATTGCATTTTCATAAAAAAATGAAAGTCGCGCAATTATTTAAAATAGTTGCATTTTCCCCATAGTTGCATTTACCTCGCTGGACCTTAAATGAAATACATACGCAATAATATTGGCAAAGAGTTCCATTTTTTAAATTGAACATAATTTTTTTATTATTTTGTTTACAAGGGGCCAGTTCTAAGAACTTTCAGTTTGATCCTCGTAACAGAGAATTGCTCTTGGGTTTCTCATAATTATTAGCAGAGAATTGACAAGAGGTAATGTAAGGAATAAAAAAATTGTTGGCGTCATTGAACAAGGTGTATATAATGGTGAAAAATCAAGGGAATAGTTAAAGAGGTTAACAATAAACTTTTTCACACTCCTTAATAACTCATATAAAAACGACATGGTAATAATTTAATATTACTAATCAATTTAGATCACGATTCCTTTTATTCCTCACCAAAAAGATAATCAACAAAAAGGTAACAACATTTATACTTTACTCCACGAGATATTCATTTCTGTTACCTGTATGAAAACAACGTTATTCTGAATAGGTTTATATTAGCTATATAGTAATATTGTTTCGATTGGTTTTCGGCTTACACTGTTACATCATAACATGATTCATAACGATTTAACTAATATATAGAAATCAAATTTGAAGAAAATTTCAAACCATTGATATAAAAAGTTCTTCTTTCAGACACCTTCCTAAAATAATTTTGTTTACATGGTGGCTACGGTCTCATTTTTAGCATATCTTATTATTCATTAGAACGTACGTTTACTTTGTAATTTACTTACTAAGAAATTACAAAGTACACTTTCCCTATCTTAATGAAAACAATAAATTTGACGCAAGAGTCAAACACTTGACTTGAACTTTGTAGGTTTCGGCCAGTTGGCCCCAGATCGGGTGGACCCAAAATTTACATAGAAATGCATATTAATAACCTTTAGTTAAATCATCAATCTACACATTTACTAACGGATTAGTAAATGATCTATGCTATTGGGGTAAGTTTTATTTTACCTATTAATTATTTATATGTGTATCAAAATATTGTGTAAACAAAAAAGCGAATAAGACGGGGAACATAAGGTATCATTTTATCGCAGCTTCACAGCCCAAACTAAGAAGCGTTTTTTTATTTTATTAAATAAGATTAGTTTGAAAGACAAATAAACAATGAAAGACTTTTATTTGGCACAACCATTTTATTTATTTTATTCGTATTTGTAGTCATCGCAGCATATTAGTGTAATGCTACTTCGACCAATTCATTGTATTTCATGATACAAAACATTATTTATTTGATACTTTTCAATACTATCTAAGACTACATAAGAATAAAAATATGCACACCTGTCAGTCCTATAGAAATTGATCGCGATGGAGGGAAATTTTATATAAGTAACCAGCTAACTGTGATTGAAATGTTAACCCAGGTCCACGGAAGTCGGCCTAAATGTTGAAAAATCTAACTTTTTGCATATGTTCCCAAAAATACCAATTTATATCAAGTTTTATTTTAAATAAAATATATTTTATTGCCTCATTGGTACATAAACTGATACTCTTGACGAAGGTCGATATACTTTTATAATTTATGTGCATAAACAGTTTAAAATCTCAGAATTTAACTAATATAGATATTCGTTTAACGACAGATGCTACATTATTATACACATTGAAGATTTTATAATTACATAAATCGTCATTGCCGTTAGTATTGATATGACAACTAATTGGAATTTTGACCAATGATGGGTTGCCGAACTTAGCCCAAACTGCCTTTGTTTCTGAAATTTCACTAAATGTTTAACCGAATCCTAAAGGCATAAATTTATTTATTTCAGCGGTTATATTCTTTACGAGATATTAACAAAATAATATTTTAAGGCAATTTCTTCGTTTTTATTCTTGATAATGCTATTTCTTGACAAAGCTATAAGCACATTTTCACACCAGTGATGTTGTCGTTATCTCTATTTAATTTTTTTTCCTCCTACAACCACCTATTCCAGTGATTTATTAAGTTCCAATACTGCTCTGGAACAGTAGTTTTGTTTTTGTTCACAAGTTTGTGAATTCAAGTACGCCGGAAGTGTATAAATTATTGGAGTCAGTTGCAACTTCAGGATTAAGTTTAGTTTTTATTGACTCATAATTTTAAAGAAAGTTAGGTGGTTCAAACTAGTTCCTACATTATGATAGTCATTGCTGCAGAGTTAAGTTCGAGACTTAATATAACAATTCTTCTCTCCCTCGTTTCTGAGAGATTCTCGGAAAAGTTTTGAATGGTAATGTAGATTATGAAGATTGTATTGAGCAGCTGGTGTTTTGAAATAAATCAATATGTATTGTACTTTACCAAAAAGAGAGAGATTATAATAAGGTCTTGGATGTCATTTCTTTCGACAAGTATGATTCGTACCCTGGTTTGTAACTCTAAGTTTCTTTTTATAAAACATCCACAAAAGTATTAGAGGTTCCAGGACACCACCAGTGGTGTCATTACAGTGGTATCACGTGGAAGGAACGGCAATAGCAATTAGTGTCATTTGTGCGAAACAAATAAAATACGTTGGGTATTCTTTGATTATCAAGGCTAAGTATTCTCCAAACTTGATGGTTTGTGTAGCGGTACGACTGTAAAAGGTTCGTGATTATACAGAAAGATTAGAGACATTATAAGATAGATTTTAAGATTTATTCACTTGAATAACCTTAATTCATATTCACAAGAATATTAATACATTTTAAACAAAAAAAGGCCAGTCTAACATACACATATAAGCGTTTTCAAAATAAAGGATGCATTTCCGTCCAAGCAGAGGTGAGTGGAGCAGAGAGTAGGGGAGAGGAGCAAACCGTGAATTGACCTATCACAGTGCCCGAACTCTCCACTCTGCAACAGAGGAAACAGTAAGTGGATCTGAGTGGAGTTGAGGACGCTTTGTTACAAAATATTTAAACACTGAGCGGAGGGCAGCGAAGCGGAGCGTGGCTAGGTGGCAAATGGTGATCTTGTCAGGAAAAGTCTTGATTTTTTTATTAATTTACGGCAATTAATACAAGTCCTTACACCCATATTGTTAATTTTTTTAAACTTGATTTTGATCATGATGTTATTTTGTTTTGAAATGAAGACAATGAAAATGAAAATCAACAGTGAAGTGATAGCGGGATTTAACAATCAACAAACGGACGTCTTTAAGCACTGTTCAAAATCCTAATTTGGTTTTTCTATTTAATACAATAAAAAAAAAATACTTGGAGGCCTAAAAAGATTGAGGTCTCCACAGGCTGTTTCTGCAGCTTAGCTGCAATATGACATTAGCTCGCACAATTACCTGTCTTGCGATTGTTTTTTTAAAGTCGTAGTCAAATTGTATCACAACTTATTTAATTATATAAAAACCTAGACAAACGAATGCCAAAATGTTTTTAGTCGACGGCTTTTCTGCTCTCCATCTGCCTATAATACCTCTTCAAATTCGAAGTAAAGGTCTATTGGCACTATAATGATGAAGATAAAGGAAAATAAGACATTTATCGAGGGTTAACTATTTTTACGTATTGTTATATTTCAAAATAATATATACTTAATTCTAACTAAGCAATGTACAGTTGGTGCCAGATACATCTATACCACCCAGTCGTCGGCCGAATACCCCCCGCACGCACCGTGCGCTCATCCGAACTCACACTACTATAGACACGAACAATTAACACAACCGGCTTAGAGCGACTATGTTGTTTACAAAATAAATTCTAACTATTGGCGATCGAATCTCCTCGCTCCGATCGCCGCCCAGTTCGGACGTGCAAGCCCCGTTCTCCGTCGATCGGTCCTTTCCCGCTATTCCGTGGCGCTCAGTCTACTGACGTCACAGTCTAGCGTGCTGGTTCCGTGCTACGGTTTTCAAGGTTTTCTACTCCGTCTGAGTGCTATCGAAGTGCGTATTTTTTCTTTGCGACTAAGCCCCTTAGTCTTCAAAGTGCTGTGCTAAGTAGTGTTGTGCTTGTGCTGAGTGCAGTGTTGTGCCCAGCGTAAGTAGTCTGGTTTCAGTGCAAAGGATACTTAACGGTGACAACGAATTTGTACTGAACCAGTCCTTTTTATTTTTATTTATTTCTCTTCTCTATTTATTTATTTTTCTTCTACTTTTTATATTTATTTTTATCATATCTGTGTGTTTTCGTGTGTATCTGTTTTTTCTGTCGGTAAAGGTTGACCCTAACGCGGTCAACTCTTTACCTGCGTACCCTTTTTAGGTTTCTAGGTAGCGGCCTTCGGCGTACTACTGTTAGTTTTAAGTTTTTCCTCCCCAGCCCCCCTACCGCTGGTAGGGAGGTTAGCCGCTAGGATTTTGCTAGGTTTTTCTAGGTACTAGGCATCTTTTATTATACATTTATTTATTAATATTAGTGCCCAACCCTCCCTAATGGATCCGCTAAGCGCTATTAACGCGTTCACCCAGGCGCTTGCTGCGATAGGCGTCTACATCCCGAATGACATCATAACGCAGGCCTTGCAGGCATCAATCGCGTCCCCGGCCCCTCAGGCCTCAAACCCGGCCCCTCAGGCCTCAACCCCGGCCCCTCAGGCCTCAAACCCGGCCCCTCAGGCCTCCGACGTCGAGACCCCTCAGGTCCTAAGCTCTCCCGCGTCTCCCGCCTCGTCCGAGATGGACTGCGAATCGGTCGCATCCTCTCACGCGTCGCGTCGTGAGCGTACCGCTCCCGGGAGCGACTCCGAACCCGCGTCTGATACGTCGTCAGATGCCGTCACCTTAACCGGCTCTCCTGAGCCCGCGTTTCAACTCGTCGCCAAGCGCTCCAAGAAGCGCTCTAAGAAAGCTTCGGTATCTTCAATACCCGAGCCCTCCCCGGTGTCTTCAACACCAGCCCCCGCGCCGTTAAAATCGTTCGAAGTAACCGCGTCTCCGTCGGTCACATCGAAGCCAGCGACGCGCTGCGCTCCCGTCCCGCCGAAGCCTCAGCTCCCTCCGCCCGTATTCCTGCGTGAAAAAGCGCGCTGGACTGCGGTTTCCAACTTGTGCAAAGTGCACAAAATTAATTACTTAAAAGCCGCCAACGCTGGCGATACAATCAAAATCCAATTAGCGACCGTCGTCGACTTCCGCGAGTTTACCAGGTTACTCGGATTAAACCAAATCGCATATCACACCTACGCCCTCCCGGAGGAGCGTAAGATCCGCGCAGTACTACGGGGCGTCCCGTTCGAACTCAGCAACGAAGACATTTTCGATGACCTTAAGTCTCAGGGTTTCCCGGTCACAGCAGTGCACAAGATGCACTCCAACCGCGGTAGGCGTTTTCCGTTAGCGCTAGTAATCCTGTCCAATACTCCCGACTCGAAGGAGATTTTCAAAGAGGCTCGCACAATCTGCGGACTCTCGAACATCTCCGTCGAGCGTCCCAACCCCCGCGGTCACCCTGGGCAGTGCCACCGCTGCCAGCTATATGGCCACGCAGCGGCTAACTGTTCAGCTCCCCCCAGGTGCGTTAAGTGCCTGAATCCCCACTTCACTAAGGAGTGCACTCGCACTCCCGAATCCACTTCCCCCCCTGCCTGTGTGCTGTGCGGCCAGTCCGGCCACACAGCAAACTACAGGGGTTGCCCGCGCGCTCCGCGCTCCACCGTCAAGAGGGTCGCGCCTAAACCGGCGCCGCCGCTCACCTCCGCTAACTTCCCGCCGCTGCGCAACCGGGGTCCCCCGGAAGCAAAGCCCGTTCAGCCGACGCCTACTCCGGCTCTGTCTTGGAGGCAGCGTCCGGCCGTCCCGCCTGCACCTTCCCGACCCATCCCAGCTCCCGTAGCTCCCGTAGGACCGCGTCCCGCTCCGTTATCCGTACCTCAGTCGTCGTTGGCTGAGGATATGAAGACCGTATTCGACGTCATTCAAAACGTCGATATTAACGAAATTTCCGTACTCGCACGCAAACTGCGAGCCGCCCGCTCTCCTCAAGAGCGTTTATTCGCGTTAGCGGAGCATCACTCGCTCCTAAGTTCATTGTAAATTTATTTTTATTCTTTTTATTTTTGTATAAAATCGTAAATAAGTAAATTATAATGTCTAGACCCGCGAATCCCGCGTCCAGTCGTATTAAACCTAAGGGCTTATCCCTAGTATCTTTTAACGCTCGTAGCCTTAATACCAACCTTCCCGAGATTAAACTGTTCCTTCAGAACAAAGAACCTGACTTATTCCTTCTCCAGGAGACATGGCTTACTCCAAACCGCTCCAGGGGATTCGCTATACCTAAGTACGCGTTTACTCGCAACGATAGGCCCAACTCCGACGGTTACGGCGGCACCGCTATATATTACAAAAGAGGCTTCCATTGCTGTCCTCTCCCTACCCCTCCTCTCCTCAACATGGAGGCCACTGTGTGTAGATTGGCTATGACTGGTCATCCGACCATCATCATAGCTTCAGTCTACATACCTAGTGGTACCAGACCAATCCGCAGCGACTTTGAGGCCATTCTCGCCCTCGGCCATTCAGTCATTATGTTCGGAGACTTTAACTCCAAACATACTGACTGGACGTGCCTATCGACCAACACCAGCGGTATCGCTCTCCTCGACATCACCAACTCCCTTGACTTAGACGTCATATCCCCCATCACTCCCACTCACTATCCCAACAACCCGACCTATTCTCCTGACATCCTCGACTTTGCAATTATCAAGCGAATCAATCTTGATCTCAGGTCCATCGAACCGCTCGATGACCTAGGCTCCGACCATCGCCCCGTCTCCCTCGTGCTAGGCGCGCTTAACGTTAACGTCACACCGCCAAAGACCTTTACCAACTGGAAAGGCTTTAAAAATACGTTAGTTTCAGCCTTAGAGGCACCGAACTCTCCGCTCGCGATTTCGCCCGACCAATTAGACAGCCCGATTAAAATAGATTCGATAGTCGATAATCTCACTGATGCTATCAACTCAGCCATCAGCGACAACGTAATCATTGCTAAGCAAGGCAAACCCGCGCTTCCCTTAGCCGTTAGCAATCTCATTAAAGCTAAGAACGCGGCTCTCCGGAGAGCCAAGAAATATCCCACGCCCGCATATAGAACAGCTGCGAATCAGCTTCAACGAAAAGTTAGGTCTCGCCTCGCGGAACTCCGTGACACTCAGTTTAACGATCTCATGGAGAATATCTCCCCGTCCCACCAAGCGTATTATCGAATGGCCCGAGCTTTACGCGTAGACACCGCCTCTCACGTTCCTCCTCTCACTCGCCCCGACGGCACCATTGCCTTCGAAGTCGAAGAGAAAGCCGAATGCTTCGCCGACAGCATAGCGGCACAATGTTCGCCCAGCACGCAACCCGCGGATCCCTCCCACATCCAGGCGGTGAAGGACGAAGTTCTCCGCAGAGAATCTCTCCCTATCACCGACGACCCCGTCACAGTCTCTAATGATGAAATCTTGCTTCTCATTAGAAAACAAAAGTCCAAAAAGGCTCCGGGTGCGGATGGAATTTCCAACCACGCACTCAAGCACCTGCCACAGCAGGTGCTTACCTTGTTAGCTATCATCTTCAATGCCTGCTTCGACCATAGCTACTTTCCAAAAGCCTGGAAAGAAGCGACAGTCATAGGCATTCCCAAGCCGGGTAAACCTCTGAACATCCCGGCTAATCACAGACCCATCAGCCTCCTCAAGGCAATGTCTAAACTTCTCGAAAGAGTCATACTCTCTCGAATGCGGAACCATCTGTTTCCAACGGATGGCGACCCTCTCATTATTCCCCACCAGTTCGGCTTTCGCGCTAAGCACTCCTGCCCTCAGCAAGTCCATCGAATCGTCGAGTACATTCTCGAAGGATTCTATCCGCATCGTAAAAAATCAATCGCGGTTCTCTTTGACGTAGCCAAGGCTTTCGACAAAGTCTGGCACAGCGGTCTCGTTTTTAAACTCTATAAAATAGGCTTACCGGTTCGCCTAGTCAGATTAATCGCGTCGTTTCTTAAAGACCGTACGTTTCGATTCAAACATGAAGGCACGCTCTCCGCGCCTCGTCCCATAAAGGCTGGAGTCCCGCAAGGCTCAGTCCTCGCCCCTCTGCTGTACACCGTGCACACTAATGACATGCCCATCCCGCCGAAAGGCGTCGAACTCGCCCTCTTTGCAGACGATACCGCCCTTTACACTAAAGGTAAAATAATCCCGCATAACATCACCAGACTCCAAAAGGCCGTAAACGCCCTCGGTGTTTGGTTTCAAAAATGGCGTATCGATGTCAACCCAGAAAAGAGTTCTGCCATTCTATTCGACCACAAACGTCGTAATCGCCGCAACGATCCCCACATTCGAATGTTAGGTATTCCCATCCCCTGGAAGCGCAGTATCAAATACTTAGGCGTCACCTTAGATCAGACGCTTTCTTTTAAGCCACACGTCGATAGAGTAACGAAACTCGCGCGTTTCTACTTAAGCCGCTTAAATAGTATGATAGGTAGAAAAAGTAAAATGTCTTTTAGAAATAAACGTACGCTTTATAAGGTCTGCGTTAGACCCGTCATGTCATATGCTTCGCCAGTCTTTGCCCACGCCAATCCCTCCGTCCTGTATAAGCTGCAGGTAGTTCAAAATCTCTTCTGCCGCAGGGCCACAGACGCACCTTGGTATGTGCGCAACGCGGACCTGCACAGAGATCTTGAACTGCCTACAGTGCAACAGCACTTCAAAACACTCTCAGAATCGTTCTTCAAACGCGCCGAATCCCATCCCAATCATCTTGTTCGAGATTCAGTCTCATATACTGCTCCTGTGTTAGATTCGAAATTCAAAGTCGCTAGGCCGAGAAACGCGCACACGGGCGAACCTTCGCAGTTAACTTTAGCTCTCGAGGCCCTTCAGGCCGCAAATCCTAATTCTAACGTAAATTCTAATTCTAACGTAAATCCGAATTAATGCAATTTTTATTTTTCATTTTTAATGTTTTTATTTTTACTTTTCATTTTTGAGCACCTTCAGTGCTATGTGAATCTCAGCGGGTGACCCCTTAAGGGCCCCGCTGGCGCGGCCTCTTTCTCCAATTGGCCGTCGTTCAGATGAAGGCTGAGTGGCAAAAATGCACGAGCCGACAGGGGGTTTTTTAGTGGGTATGGTTCTGGTAGGCGTCGGGACGAGTCCCACATAACTCCGATCGCGCGCGCGGAGTATGCGTCAGAGCATTTTTTATGTCCTCCTGCCCTTCCCGTGGAGGGGAACAAAAAAAAAAAAAAAAAAAAAAAAAAAAAAAAAAAAAAAAAAAAAAAAAAAGATCGAATCTGTTCAGAACAAAAAAAATAAAACTATACGGGAATATAGATCGTTAATTTCAACATAGCCTATGAAGACGAGCGTAGCTTAGCCGTATAATGTGCAGATTCACTTGCACGCTACCCTTGCTTCAGGCGGCCTGAGTTCGAATCTCGGAAGTTGTGCCCGTTTTTTATTTTTTTCTATTTTTATAGATAGTCGAAGAATATTTATTAATAAAGAATTAATCAATTTAATACGGGAAAATTAGATTAAGGATTAATCACGTAGTTGATCTTCTATTTCTATAATATATCTTTTTTATTATATTTTTTATAAAATTGTAGGTAGTATTTTTTTAATTTAAGTCGCTTAGTTTAGTCGCTTAGCAACGGCCTGCCCTATATTCATTAATAAACCTATTAATGTTCATAAAATTAAAGAAATACTTTATAATTTTATTTTTATATTCCAATTAATAAATTAATTAATTTTAGTATTATAAAATCATTTGATAAGGTGTTGCTAAGAGCTATAAGTAAAAACAACACAAACTTTTTCAGATAATTATTTATTTTGTGCATATTACAACATGTTGCTTCTGACTAGAAAACAAATAAAAATATAACATTCCTTATTTGGACTAGGCGACTAGACGCTGAGAACATTTAAAAAACAATTATAGTTTAGTTATTTAGTTGTTAATTGAAAGATTTGAATGACAGTTTTCATTATAATTTGTCTGTCACTTGGCGTTTGACCTTATTATACCATTGAAGTATCCATTGTAGACATGAATCAACATGTAATAAGCCAGAAACTATAAATATTATTTGTTTCTAAGCTAAATGACAAGAACATCATACATAGGATTACCTCCTTTTTAAAACACAAATATTACGAAACTTTTTTTATTATAAACTAATATGTGCGCCTTCGATATCTATGACCTGCAACCAAAATCTGATACTGTCAACTAGATTCCAGCAGAAGTCAGATCCTCTCATCATCTCCCAAGTTGAAAAAATGAATTCCTCTAAATTCACAGGCCACAATACCGCGGTGTCTCTCCGATGCAGTTTTCAAAAGGATACCGTTTTTTTTTAATTATTACATTTAATATTTTTTTTCAACAACACAATTTCTTGGGAAATCTAAATTCCAGATCTATCAGAAACTAGACGTTAGGTAACAACAGTCTTGAAAAGGCAATTTTGAAACAAATTTGCTGCAGGACAAATAGTAAGATCCAGTTTAATAATACCCATGCCAGAGTTTGGGAGTCATCATCGCTTCGCAAATAATACACATAGAACTACTGTAGGTACTGCCAGTTTGTCAAACTTCGTGTTTAGAATCGGACTATCACCTGAACGACACCTGGTGGCTACCTCGAGCACTAACAACAGAACAGACTAACTAGAATAGTGCAAACAAAAGTTTCAAACTATCTTTTCTGGGCACTTTGTAAACAAGATTTTCTGACTTTTTAATGTTTGTTTCAAAGTTAAAAGTTTCACCTCGTTTTACAAAGGTTACGGAGAAATTATATAGATAATTTTTTTCAAACGATTTGTTTTTACAAAATTAAACTTTTTATTTTATTTATTAGGCACAGCTATGAGCAATTAAAGGTACACATAGATATATTTTCAATAAATGTTAACTCGAAGAATTTTTAAAAACAAGTAACCGCAATACATTTCTTACTATGTATCCATAATCCATTTTTGGATGCATTGTAAATTTCAGATAGTAAAATTTTGGAATGTGTATGTTTGACTTTTATTGCAAATAATCATCTCAATGTTTGGTCGTGAAATATTTACAGAAAACGCCATTATTTCAAATTTCTCATATGCCAGTAAAACATTAGTTTTGTGATGTTTCGAAAAACTAATATTAAATGTTGTATGAGAAAAGGCAGAATACGTTATGTTTCCTTCTAAAATTATTGATATAAGTAAAATGTCAAATATGATCAAATTTTCACGTTAAAATTGGTTTCTTTAAAATTAATGTTATTCAATTTGTACCCAAGAAATAAAGTATGGCATTAACAACACTAGAAAGTACTTAAAAATATCCACAAAAATACATGGGGACAGATTTCGACCCCTGGCTGAAACACCTGAGTGAAAATTCCTGAGTGCATTCCCAACAACGCTAGCTGGCACTGACAACTGACGTCAAACTAATGGTAACTAAATCAAACGTGTATTTTAAATAAACAAACTATTTTACTTTTTCATGAAGATAGTGTGTACTATAATATTTGGACCCAACTTGAAGGTTACATTAATCTGAGTCCAATACGAGGTACTTTAAAAAAAAATGTCATTATGTATTAGGTCTTTACATATGAAATTGGCGTTTCGTTGTACTGGCTATTTTGATCTCCTATTTGGTTAAGAATTCCAATTTCAAATTTGTACCATCAATCGAAAAGACCAATGCTGCAATCAGTGTTTTCACCAACAATCTTCGAACTTCTATCAGTGCATCCTACAGTGCATCTACAGGTCCCGGCCTGAGAATGTCAGGGAGTTGTTGAGAGCAAAATACACAGCTATTCGGGCATACGATTACGCTCCGACCAAGGCATCCGTATGAGCGTCCTACAGCGAGATGTTAAATCTCGCATACGGGAACTGCAGTCTAACATCTAGGACGCGATTCTTAAGGAGATTTAGCCTTCGAGTCTGGTTAACTGGAATTTGGCGAAGTCCCTCAAGATGGACTCTACCGCGTCATCGATGCCTCCACTCCTTAGGCCTCCGCTCATGACTGCCGCGTTTTTTGAGGACTCCGAAAAAGTTGGAACCTTAGCCGATAGCTTAGCCCAACAATGTACATCGAGTACAGAAAGCACTAACACCCTCCACAAAGAAACTGTGAATAGCACAGTCGGAATTAAATGCGTCAACCCACCGACTGACACCCTTCAACCGGTAACGGTAGAAGTGGTACGTCGCAATAATAAAAAAATCTTATATCACGGAGAGCCCCAGGTGCAGAAAAAATACCAAACAGAGTTCTAAAACCTCTCTCACTCGCACTCAATACAACTGCTAGTAGTTACTTTCAAAAACATACTAACGCAAACGTGGAACTTGTCATAGGTATTAGAAAACCCGGAAATCCGGCTAATCTACCTTCAACCTACCGTCCTATTAGCTTGCTTAGCGCGATAGGCAAATTATACGAAGGGATCATTTTGAACAGGGCTCCGAGAGGTCATCCTTTCGAAGCACTCCTGCGTCCAACAGGTGCACCGCATCACGTGAGCTTATCTTTGACGTGGCGAAAGCCTTCGACGAGGTTTGGCACAACGGCTTGTTATTCAAGCTCTTCGAACAAGGCGTGCCAGATAGCCTCTTGCACGTCATACGACACTTTCTACATTGTCAAATCTTTCGCTACAGATTGGACGGTGTACTTTCCAATCCCTGTCATGTATTAGCCGGTGTCCCTCAAGGCTCTGTTTTGACTTTATTTTCACTATACATTAGTGACATGCCAAGGACGGAAAAAGTAGAACCCACGCTCTTCACAGACGACACCGCGCTATATACATCTGATAGAAATCAACGTAGGTTAACTAGAATGCTCCAATCCGCAGCCAAAGCTTTAGGCGGTTTGTTTGGGAAATGGAGAATAGAAGTCAGCCCAGAAAATAGTGCATTAGTATAATTTTCTCTCTCAACCAGCTCTAACTAGAAAACCCTCCAAAAGATTAGGTCAGATCACTCTGTTAGGTACTCTGATCCCATAGGCTAAAAAGTCAAATATTTAAGACAAAATGAGCTTTCACTTTACAAAACTTGCAACCGCCCCATCATGACATATGCCAGTGTGGCTTTCGCTCACGCCAGCAAGTCGAACCTCAATCATTACAGGTTATTCAAAAAAGGTTCTTCTCGTCCCCCCTATGTCCGCAACCTAGATCTGCACAAGGATCTTGAGCTGCCACCATTGCCGCATTCATGAAGTTGGCGCCTAGACGCCACTTTGATAATGCTCCCCACAAGCCCAGCCCACTGGTCAATAAGTCAGCTGGCTACACAGCCAACCCAGATGCGGCGGTTCGTTACAGTCGTCCGCGTAACTTCTTAACAGATCCCGATGACACTATTACAACAAGGAACACAAGTGTTCCAGTTAGAAATAGGGCAACACGGTATTCGAATCGCCTAACTCACTGGTGGGCCAGGCTAACACGTCGTATGTATGCCTACTCAGTTTCTTGCTGGTTCTTTTGCAGTGGATGACCCTTCCGAACCAGTGGTAGTTTCAATATACGATATCATAAGCCGAGGTCCGTGCCCTCTCGGGTGCCCATATGTAGGAGTAGTTTAAGATCCGGCTAAGAGCCATTAGCGCTAAGCTACAAAGTCCGGTGAAATTTAAAAAGGCCAGGGGCCACAAAATAAAATAGTCTATTTCAAAAAAAAAAGTGTTTAGATTTATGTGCACATTACACATACACTACATTTCACTAAATACTTTTATTAAGGTACATTAACTAAATTTTTTGGCAACTCAATAAAATCAGGGAAATCTTTAAAGACGGGAAGTAAATAATGACCGTTATTATTTACTGCGCCTTATTTTATGATTAATGGCTGCAAAAAAATTTTCAAATAAAAACATGCTAAGGCCAAAAGTGTGGCATTTCATCTGAAAATAAATTTACATAACAATGAATGGTTGACTTTTAAAGAAATTATAATTTAATGAATTTACGGGATTTTTGATTTTTATTTTGCGCGTCCGATATTTCGATGCTGTTGCAAGCACCATGATCGCGGACTAAAATCGAAAATCGAAAATCGTGGTAAGAATCCCGTAAATTCATTAAATTATAGTGAAAATAACCGCGATAGTATAAAACAGTTATTATTTTAAAGAAATTTTCTAAAGATTTAAATAAAATAATAAGCTGAATTGTATGAGTTAATATTTTATAAAAATGATATTGATAAGATGATTTTATTTAATAACGGTATTTTAACAATTCTTAAAACACATGAAAATTATTTATAATTTTTAAATTTTCCTTTTTCCTTGCCCACTTTCTTAAAGTGCAAGATGAAGTACCTAAGCACTATCGGGGGGTCTGTTCATGTTGTACTGACAAAGGTCGAGCATCTTTAACACGGTCCTATCACCACAGCGTTTGCTCCATCTTACCGCCACTTGTGTAAAGTGAACTAACTGGAAGACTGAGGCTTACACCAAAACTGCCTTTTACGGTTAATTTGTTTTATTAAGGTTTGTTCTTTAAATGATGCAGCCGTTAAATGAAATTGATATAATAATATTCTCATAAATAAAATTTGTGTAGGGTTCTCGCATTGGACTAAATATGACTAAAATGGCTTTATGACTAGTTTTCAAAAATCATCTTAAATAATTTTTTATTGTATAAGAACCCTAATTAATTAAAAACTAATTACAAAGTACAGTGATTATTTTAAGTTGTCAAAAGCATGCATAACAGAAACAAGATTTTTACTTCCCTGTGACATCATCTAAAACTTAGCTGTTCAAAACCCTTTAGTGTCTAGATGTTCCAACTCAAAAAGGTAACTTTTATTTAAAGGAAATATTAATTATATTAGGTCATTACATATGAAATTGGCGTTCATTGATCCGTTTACTATAAAAACCATTCAGACAGAAATCAATAAATTCTTTGAAGGCGCTTTGGTCTGCCCCATCAAAGTGTGATTTTTTCCGTTGCAAGAAGCTATCCAAATCTCGAAAAAAATGTAATCTGTTGCAACAAGGTCCGGGGAGTACGGTGGATGTCTTAGACATTCCAATTGAAGCTCCCCTAATTTGGTAGCCGTCTGTTGTGCAGTGTGTGGTCTAGCGTTGTCCTGAAGCTGCAGGTCCTGATCCACTTTTCATCACAGATTTAAAATGCTTATTGTGATTATTATTATTATGCTGATTATTGTGCCGGTAGAGTAATGTAACGGAGCAGTCGACGCGCGTTTGTCGGTTTGCTGCACTCAATTCATGAGGTACCCACCTCTTAAGCTTTTTCAACTTTGAAATTCGTTTCAAATGGATTTGAACTGTTTTGTCACTAACACCGTAGCCTACAGCTAACTCGGACGTGGTTTGCGATGGATCCGCTCCCACAATAGCCTTCAATTCTTCATTATCATCTTTGGTCTCCATCTACGGGGCTTGTTCTGCAGGTCAAAATTTCCAGAACGAAAACGTTGGAACCAAAAACGCACTGTGTTTTCTTTTGCTACACCGCCGCCATACACAGCATTAATACTTCGAACCGTTTCTGCAGCTCTGGTGCTACGGTGAAACTCGTACTCGTAAATAACGCGATGTTTCAAGTTTTCCATTTTGTAAACTAAGTGACGCAAAGAAAAAACCCAAAGAGGAAAATAACAAATGAATTACGGTTTTCGAAACTCAAATCCGTGATTAAATAGCTGTATAAATTTGAAATTGGAATTCTTAACCAAAGAGGAGATTATACAGATCAAAGTGGCCACTACGACAAAACGCCAATTTCATATGTGAGGACTTAAAAGTGTATATCTATTAATGCGAATTGCTTTAAAAATACATTACCACCATCAGTATCAGTCTAACGGCAACATCTTTAATCTCGGGCCAGCGATTATATCACAGACCGAGCTACTTCGTTTCTGCCTCTATTGTTCAGGCAAGTGTCCTCAGTCGATATCAAGTCTATGCCGCTTACTTAAGAGCAGTTTAGACCTAATCTAGTGCCTAGCTGAATCCGTATAGTTAAGAGTACTTAAAAATTTGATTTTTTGACTATAAACCAGCAGTCTGTTTTTATTACTTATTAATATAAGTTGAACTTTTAAAATGAAAATAATGTTCCACAACTGTAAGGGCGTTAGTAACTAAAATACATACATCTCTAAAATACCGACTTATTAGAAATAAACTCCTTCCTTTATCACGCCCAATGGTTCTTCTTTTGTTATTCAAATGTTAATTTAAGCGAAGTAGCTCCTTTTTCTTCTGTGAAAAATGTTCGTGTGTGCGAGCATTTATTGCCGTAAAAGAAATTAAAGTCAGTAGCAATCGACCGCTTTTATCTGCGCGTCGATAGCGGTCACAAATTATGTGCTTTCGTCTGGGTAAGCCACGGTTTCATTAATGCGATTCAATATGTTTAAATAAAGGTAAGTACGTGAAAAACGTGGGAAATGCCTTTTAATTTAAATATTATATTACAATTGAGTAAGTTTATTTGACCCCATAGGTATTATGTTCCTCAAGAACCTTAAACTAAATCCCCTAATATGCAAATTAATGGCTTATATTATTCAAGGAAAAAAATATATATATTGCACTCATATTTGGCCTCTACTTTCGGTGGCGATTATTTCAAAATAATGTTAGTAAAAATGAGTCTTATTTGAAGAAGTACAAAAGGGCTTATTTAAAAAACAATATTTGTTACAAAGTCTTGAGTCACAGCTGTAGATAAATGGACGTATACTTGTAGATGGTTGGTGTGGTAATTTCACCGTGTTGGTGTTCCTCTTTTCTAATTTTGATAGGATTCTGAAGAAAGACCAAAATCAATGATGTCTACATACTTTTTAGAGACTTCACTAGGAGCGACTTTTTAATTGTCACTCGTCTCTAAAGTTTTATCTCAAGAATATTTTTGACAATTTACATGTTTTCGATGGAAAACCTGTCAAACTATGCGCCTAAATAAAAACTAACCTAAATGCGCCTAAATGAATATGTTTCCCGCTTTATACAGTAGCTACTTATACGATAAACAAAAAGTCAAAACTTTACCACAAAATATATCTTGCCAAATTACTATAATAATTCTAAGAAAAGTCATTTATTTATTTATTTACTTAAAGTACTACTATACATACATATATATATATATATATATATATATATATATATATATATACATACATATTAAGAGTACACAGTTCACTTAAATCTACAATAATGTTCTGATACGCATCACAATAACGGCGTTCATTACATTCGCACAAGCTTTGTAGCGAAAAATTTGTAATACAAAAATTAACATAATACCCAATTTACACTATATTACTTAATTTGGGGGCAAAAAATATAAAAGAAATTGAAAATAAATTGTAACAACAATAACAAAATTTATATCTTCCTTAATATTGGCAAAATATTTATATCAGGTCCTTACCTATGAAATTGCCGTTTTTCACGAAATAAATGAAGCGTAATTTTTTTTATATATTTTTTATTTCTATTAATCAAAATAATCACCCATGCAATCAATGCATCTTTGCCAACGCATTGGTAGCTTATTGATGCCTTTCTTGAAGAAATCAGCTGGACGGGAGGCAACAAATTCTTCAAAGGCATTTTGTACTGCCTCTCGGGTATTGAATATTTTTCCCGCCAAGAAGTTATCCAAATTCTGGAAAAAGTAGAAGTCTGTAGGCGCAAGGTCTGGTGAGTACGGCGGATGACGGAGAACTTCCAACCCCAACTCTTGTAGCTTGGAGACCGTCTGCTGTGCTGTATGAGGTCGCGCGTTGTCGTGCAGGAGCAGTGGAGCCGAACGATTGACCAAAGCTGGTTGGAGACGTGCGAGCTTCTCCATCATTGTGTTCAGTTCTTCACAGCACACATCTGCAGTAATGCTTGTCCCGTTTGGCAAGAAGCTGTGATGAATTACACCCGCGTTAGACCACCAAACAGTGACCATCACTTTTCTAGGGGTAAGTTTTCGTTTCGGGCATTGTTTGGGTGCTGAACCAGGGTCCAACCAACTTACTGAGCGCTTACGATTGTCAAACAGGATCCATTTCTCGTCACAAGTAACAATGCGGTTCAGAATTCCTTCATTTGTATGCCTGCTGAGCAGTGCAAGGCACGTCTCCACGCGTACTTCGCGCTGGCGGTCATTGAGTTCGTGAAGTACCCATTTGTCAAGCTTTTTTACCTTGCCAATTTGACGCAAATGGACCAATATTGTTTTGATGCTAACGTCGAAAGCTGCTGCTAATTCAGCCGTGGATTGAGTTTCATCAGCTTCCACAATTGCCTTTAATTCGTCATTGTCGACCAAAGTTTTCGGACGACCACGGGGTTCATTTTTCAGGTCAAAATTTCCAGAACGAAAGCGGGTAAACCAATAACGGGTGGTGCGTTCGTTTGTAGTGTTCGCTCCGTAAACGTCGTTGATGTTGCGTGCCGCTTGTGCCGCTTTGCTGCCACGACGGTACTCATACTACATAATTACTCGAATTTTTAACTTATCCATGATGACGAAAAATTTTCGAATGCGTTGAAAACAAAACACAAAGTTAATTAAACAAATGACGATTTTAGAAAAAGAATTCCATGTTTGTCAAATAAAATTAATTTGAAATTAGAATTATCAGTCAAAAAAAATATTTTCATTTGAAATGGCCAGTACGGCAAAACGGCAGTTTCATAGGTAAAGACCTATTACATTTTATTACTAAACTCAGGAACACTATCATAAAAGATGTCTAAATCGTACATTTTTTGAGACAAAAAGTTTTCGAATAAATTCGTGCCAAAAGAGATGGTAGGCCTCGGCCATATTAAAAATTTTGTAATCTCGATTATTCTTGGCGGTTGGAACAAAGAATAGTTTATATATGCGATTTCTGGGGTATTTAATGGGCACTGATAGCGACATGCTCGATATTAAGTTACTACAATTTAGTCTGCCATTTATTTATGCAAGAAAACCATGCTCAACATCATTTGCCTATTATGAAGACTTATCGCTGAATACGCTCTACCCTCTGCCAATGTACCGAATAATAAGGGTTCCAGGCACTAAAGGCAAAATCAAGATGCATGCGTACTAAAGTATTGTACAATATGAGTTTGTTGTAACATTATGATAGCCTTTAGTGTTTTGTTTTAAAAAACCTAACACTCTTACAACTTTGGAAGCTATTGAATCAATGTGTCATTTAGATGAAAAAACCTTCGCATCGACCTCAACTAGAGTTGCGCCACCTATTTTGTACTAAGTGACATCTGTTTTTTTTTTTAAATTTACTATAATTAATATGGTAGCAATTATCAATATTAAGAGTCGTGCAATTTGTACGATACCAATTATAGATGTTTTCCCGATCTATTTGCAGTAATTTTATGTCATTTATCGATTTAATAGGCCTATATATTTTTAAGTCATCTGCGAACATTGAGACTTTGATATGTTTGATTTGAAAATATATGTCAATCGATGAATGCTAAAAATAATACTGGCCCTAAATGGGACCCTTGTGGCATTCTAAAGTTGGCGTAGTAGCATGCGGATGCATAGCCATTAATAACTACTTCCTGGGATCTTTCGTGCAGGTAAGATGGAAACCATTGCGGAAGTGGATTTTTGATGCCGTAAGTGCTACGTTACACACCAACTTTATGGTCCCAAAGTAAGCAGAGCTTGTGTCATAGATGACCATACAGAGAATTGGGGGGAATATAAATACATATATAAATATCAACAATCATGACCCGAGAACAAAAATCTGGGATCCTCACACACTACTACTAACCATTACGCTACTTGGCCGTCAATAAATATAAGAAATGATTAAAGATTTTTTCTGAAAACAATTAATTTAGTACTGCAAAATACATTTTGGAAATGAATTATCAATTGTTTTGTAAGTGTGGTTTACTATTTTGGCAATAATGACTTACACATAAAATATGCTGTCACAGACT
This sequence comes from Marasmarcha lunaedactyla, assembly GCA_923062675.1. Taxonomy (NCBI): domain Eukaryota; kingdom Metazoa; phylum Arthropoda; class Insecta; order Lepidoptera; family Pterophoridae; genus Marasmarcha; species Marasmarcha lunaedactyla. The sequence continues at coordinate 36,767,831 of OV281339.1, read as the reverse complement.
TTAGTAAAAAATTTTGAGAGAAACAGCTCCACAATATATAATATTCGTGTTACTTTTACGGTTTTTGCAGCGCGCGCCAAATTAGCTCGCAGATGCCAGAACTTTTTCCGACTTACATAACACTTCTCATTATTTTTGACCAAAATACGCAATAACTTCAAAAATTATAGATTATGTATTGTTCTGAAATAGGACCTATATTATTGTATAGTTTCATTTAAAATTATGTATATATTGGTTTTTGCGTGAAAGAGTTATTAACATCCATACATCCTCACAAACTTTAACATTTATAATATAAGGAGGATTTTTCATACTTTGGATCATATTATTGTAAATTTTGTAGGAATCTCAATTTTTTTATAAAACAAAAAGCATCCTATGTTATAAGGTACTATATTTGGACAAATAGAAGATTACAACAATCCCCTAAGCTTGAATTTTTTGTAAGAATCACCTCACCGCCAGATTTAGAGAATTATAAATATGTACCTATAACATTATTTATACGTATCATTCATAATTTTCACAGCGCACGTTCTTATTTAGGTTAACCGTTGCAAACAAACATACAAAAATCAAATCATTTCTCTTTACAATATTAGGTATAAATATTTATGGTGGATTGTGATGGTTCTGAGTTAAGTTAACAAGAGATACACAGGCAATAAGCGAAAACGCGTCACAGGCTTAACTCTTCGAGATCGCGATTTCTCCCTCCGCTTCCCCTTTATTCCGCCTTTGCAACGACACTAAAATATTCAAAATTAAAAAAACTCAAAGTTCAAAAGATTTTATTTTGAAAGTCTTATTTTTCTTCTTGTTCAGAGATATTAATACAATGTTGTAAATGACGGGCAGGTAAACAAGCAGTTCTTATTAATATTTTAAAGAAAGTTTTAGTTTGACTTTATCACTTCAGTTACAATTAAAATAGTCTATTGTTGTTGTACCTATTTATCTTTTCATATTTTACCAAAATAAACTTATCTATTGTTTTATATTTAACTATTATATAATATATGAGTATACTTAAGTACATTACGTTATTAACATTTTTTTATAATGCAAAAGTTTTGTGGTATTAACTTGTTATGCAACCGCGACGGCTATAATATCTGGAAGTACTAGATAAAAGCGTTGCTTATACATGAAGACTTATGGAAGGCTATTGTTGGCTACTCCCACGATGACAAGGTGAATGCTGCAGACCGCCAAAGATAGTAAGGCTTTAGCAAAAATCTCTTTGACTCTTGACGGCCCGGCAATAACGCATGTCAGAACTGCACAGACGGCCAAAGAAGCTTGAGATGCTCTCGCTAATGTCTAAGAAAATAAAGGCATAGGGTGGAGACTCATTTTAGAACACAGGTACTCTTTATCCGACTTTAATAATATTAAGTCATATATAAATGCAGTCATAAGTACAGCTTAGGATTTGGGTGACATTGGAAAGAATATAGAAATTAGTTCTTTGGTACTATATTACTAGGAGGGTTAACTCAAAAATATGATCAAATTTTTTATAGTAACTTTCATTAAAGTTATGAGGCTGTTTATTTTATGCATAAACACACAGTTCATAGAGATTACGTTGCAAAAATATGATTCCGAACAAACCTTTACTTTATGTTTTAGAAATTTTTGAAACTAATTCGGTCGCAATTTTGCGAAAATTAATAAAAAAAGTCGTAAACTATGAAAAATCGTAAAATATACATAGGGGTGATTCAAACACCTCTCAACACGAGGCACCTAAAAAAATGTTTGGACGTCATATTGTATTTCTTCTAAAACTGAATTTTTTACAAAGTTTGTTAAATTTAGTTCCTAAGTAGAGTAGTAAACTGGTGCTAAAATTAAGAGCTTACGAAGCGATAAATGAACCGAATTTTTAAATAAGCAAAATTCTGACTATTTAACCTCTTACGGAATAATATCTTACGGAATGGAGTAGGCGCAGTATGCGTAGTATCATAGAAAATGCTCGCGCAATGTTATCACTGAGCAATCTTTCTAAGGCTTTTGACAGGATGCTGTAGAAACAGGTGTATAATTAAAAATATCGGTCTCCAGACCGATTTCTTCAATCCGAGTGTTCAATGAACACTTTATACTAGAATTAAGGGACCGAACGGAACGTGAGAAAAATGTCGTCGTTTTCGGAATACCCGAAAAAAGTGATAAAAATTTTAAAGCTAGATCTAACTACGACATGGAGGAGTTTATTAAAATATCAACATTGATTATGGAGAATTGCCCCAAACCGCTTAAATCAATGCGACTAGGCAAATACGTTCCCGGAAAAAACCGACCGTTAAAAGTTTGTTATGAGAATAACTTAACACCCAAATATTTGCTCCGTAATAAAATAAAATATCCTGAGTATTAACAAATCTACGCTGATCAAACCCCATCACAATCAGAATACCTAAAATTGTTAAAGAAAGAGCTTAGCGAACGTTTAGAAAATGGAGAAAAGGACTTGATTATTAAATACATAAAAGAAATGCCGCGCATAATTGTAAAAAAAGAAACAACAACAAAAAACTAATAATATCAATATTACAAAATTCTATAAAAAATCGCCTGGAGAAAATTAATCATTTCATAGTAAATAAATATGAAAATATAGAACTTAAGCCATCATCATTGCGTTTTTTCTACGCTAACTTGCGCAGTATACGAAAAGAGGGTAAGCTAGACGAAATAAAATGTGTGTTGAAAGCCATCCCAAAAACAACCCACCTACTTGTATTTACCGAAACTTGGCTCAGTTCACACGACGAGGCAAAATTTTATGACATACCTAACTACACTCATGTTTATAATTTTAGGAAGATAACTCACGGAGGTGGCGTCTCAATTTATGTACACAATTTAATAAAATTTGATGTAACAGAAAATCTTATAGAAAATGGAAACCATTATTTATGGATATACTTGGAGAAATTATCATTAAATGTTGGAGTTGTATATAAGCCAGATGGAGATGCCGACATGAGAAACTTTCTTAACACTTATTCATCACAGCTGGAGTGTCGCAGAAGAGCGTTAGTACTTGGTGATTTTAACATCGACCTACTTAGTCAAGAGAGTTACGTAATACAGTACCAAAATGAATTGAAGGAGACTGGTTATGAAATACCTCATAAAATTAATCCCTTATACTGCACACGGGAAACAAGTACCACTAAGACCATATTAGATCATGTTGCAACCAATATTAATAATCATTCATTACGCCTTTCTTTTATTGAATCTTCACTCTCTGATCACAAACAACTGTATCTTGAAGTTGGAAAACTTGTCCCTACAATAAATAAAAAAATTAAATATACAGCATTAGACTATAAGAAACTCTATCACAACACCCTGACCATAAACTATGAAAAGGAAATCAATGATTACATAGACTTGGAGCAAATTATCAAGAGCAATATACGAAAAAGCCAAACTGGAAAAACTAAAATACTGAACCCTCCACTGCAAGACTGGATTAGTCAAGATATAATTAAGTCAATAGACAGAAGAGACGAAATATGGCAAAAAATTAAAATGGATCCACAAAATGAAGATATTCAGATAGTTTACGAACAGGAAAAAAAAGAGTGCAAGAGATGATAAAGCAATGTGGGAAGTTATTAACACTTTAGCAAGAAATAAATTAAAAAACAACCCTGCTCCCCCAAAACTAATGTCTAATACTGGTACAATAACAGATGAAACCGAAATTTGTAATATGTTTAATTCATTTTTCTCATCAGTCGGTGCGGACTTAGCTAGTAAAATACCACGTAAATTTCATGATAGCCAAGAATACATTTTATCATACGGACAAAATTATCAGCATGATATTACTCTGAGCGATCTGAAACCCTGTAATATAGAAGAAGTAAACAAAATAATTGACGGAATTTCAACAAATGTAATAAAATGTATAAAAAATAATAAAAATGAAAAACTAGTTCACTGCATAAATAATTGTCTTAGTCTCGGCGTTTTCCCTGATTCACTTAAGATTGCGAAAGTTAGTCCAATACATAAATCTGGAACTAAAACAGACCCAAACAATTACAGACCAATATCGGTCTTACCGGTAATATCTAAAATATTTGAAAGAATTTTATACGACCGTCTTAACGAATACTTAACGACAAAACAATTCTAAATCGATTAACAATATGGCTTCCGTCAAAAATATAATACTCTTTCAGCAGCTGTTGACTTGGTTACCATGATTAAAACTAATATTGATAAAAAAATATTTCGTTAGGTGTATTTATCGACTTAAAAAAAGCATTCGATACTGTAAGTCACGAAAAGCTACTCCTTTAACTGAAGGATATTGGAATCCAAGAAAAAGCGCTAAAAAAATTTTTGAGTCTTATTTAAAAAACAGGAAGCAAATTGTAAAAATTGATAATTATAAAAGTTTCTCGAAAGATGTATCTTATGGAATTCCCCAAGGTTCCGTTGTCGGACCCCCTACTCTTTCTTATATATGTTAATAACATAAATAACATAGGGTTGTCTGGGCACCTAACTCTTTACGCGGACGATACGCGTCTCTTCTACTTCGGAAAGACTATAAACGAATTAATAACTACTGCCCAAAAAGATCTTGACATGCTAAATGATTGGTTGTTACATAATCTATTAACTATTAACACTAAAAAAACATCTTACATGATACTGGCTGCAAAAAATAAGCAAATCCCTGAATTTCAACATCTAAAAATAAATAATGAAATAATACAACAATCACACCAGGAAAAATACTTAGGTCTTTTGATTGATGATAAATTAACTTGGAAGCCACACATTGAACACGTCAAATCTAAATTACTTTCGTTACTGGGTGTGCTCAGGAAAATATCTCACTGTATTCCTAAAAAAGTCAAATTACTTATATATAACTCTTTAGTAAAATCACACTTAAAATACATGTTAGAAATCTGTGGATCAGCTGCAATAACTCATATTAATCCACTTAAAAGAATACAAAACAAAATTACCAAAGTATTGTTTATTTATCCATTCTTAATGTCAACAAAGGAATTATATAGTAAAACTAACTTATTTAACCTAACGCAACTGTACCAATTTTCTGTATGCATGTTAATAAAGAAAATCTCCTTAAAATTAATACAGTACGCAACGACTGAGAAATAAACACAACTTTGAAGTGATAATACCAAGAACAAACTATGGGAAAAAAACAATATTATTTGAGGGAGCACAGTTGTACATCAAACTGCCAAATAATATAAAATTTATTGAAAATATTAATACTTTTAGAAATAAACTAAAACTACACATCTTGCAGAGCACAAAAAGTTAAATTAACAGTGTAATACTATAATTGTTTTCATATCTCATTATAAGTGAAATTGTAAATTCTTATGAGAATAAAGTTCTTTAAACCTATTTCTTGTAACTGAAACTCCTTTTCAAAAATGGTTTGGAGATAAGCCGGAGTTATTTCATCTTAGGATTTTCGGCTGTCGAGCACTTATTCATATTCCATCTTATCATAGATCTAAGTTCGATAAGAAAGCTGCTTTAGGCAGAATGTCCTAGGAGGCTAGTAAATTAGGAAAAAGATGTAACATTTTTTGAAAACCAATTAACTAATTTAGCAAACAAAACTTGCGATGCCATTCTTGGTAAGAACGTTAATATGGAGCACCTATTTTCGAGTGATGAGTGACGATAATATATTTTGTATTAATCAAGATAATTTTGTTGACTCTAGTGTTCAACTGTACTGCGATGTTCCATTTCAGGAACCTCAGTAGGAGGAACTTGAAGTGTCATTGTTCGTAGTCGTCATATCCGCAGAGAGAACTTAAGCCACAAGACGTTTATACAGGGGTCGATACTCGAAGTGTTACCAATTAAAAATGCTGTAATTTTGTCGATTTTGTTTTCTTTATTTATAAACTTCAATATATAAAAAAAAAACATTTAAAAACTGAAAACCTCTCCGAGAAGGCTTCACACGCTGCACGATGGTGGTCCACTGGTATTTTGTTCCATGTTCCATTCTCGGCGAAGAGATCTCATAGTCTCATATTTTTTAATGACACTTTAGCCTCCAGGATTGACCATATGGAAAATCCATTGGGTATAAGTACGGGGAATATGGTGGCCATTGTTGCGAAAATTTTGGGTTCTCTTGGGGTCTTTGTGGGATGGTGCCGAGTTTTGTTGAAACGTCCAATGGTTTCTACAGCATTGCTTACGTACCCAAGGTAACAAAGCATCGTTTAAAATCTTTTCACGATAGATTTGCTGGTTTATCTTTGCACCCTCTGAAAACGAGAGGTGAACGTCCCGTAGGAGTTAGCGCGGCCCAAACCATCACTAATGCTGGTGCTTGCTTGTCTGAATTGTCGTTTGATTTGCACTCTAACCATACTCGATCGTTTTGTTAATACATTATAAACTGATATACATGATACATTACAGATGATACATTAAGACTTTTCGCCAATTTAACTGCGCTTTGTCGTGGATTTCGTTCAATTCTAGCCTTTACCTTTCGAACCATTTCTGATGATGTTGCTGTAATGTTGTAGGATGTCCACCTCCATGGCGTTTTTTGATGCTACTCGTAATATTGTAACGCGTGATAGTCCGATACACAAACATTTTGTTTAGATGTAAATGTCGTAGCTCATTAATAACTTTTTTAACAGCAACGAAAAACAATAAGCTTCTGTAAGTTTATAAACAATATAATAGACTAAAAGTAAGTAATACGTCGAGTGCCGACCCCTGTACATATTTATCTTTTGCTGCACAAATGGAACACGAAGATCCTTTGTCTTATTCACAAGCATTATGTATAAATGATAATGAGAACTGGTTTTGAGCTATGCAAGATGTGTACAATTCATTACTGAAGATACTCAATGAATTACCTAAAAATAAGTCGATCATTCAGTGTTAATGGGTTTTTAAACTTAAGCGCGACGCAAGTGGAAACATCATTAAGTACAAAGCACGAATTGTCGCTAAAGGTTTTGTACAGCAATATGGCGTAGATGACTATGAAAGTTACTCTCCAGTTGTTCGTGATTCATCCTTGCGAACTTTATTCGCTAAAGCTGCTCAAGAAGGCTATAAGGTCCACCATTTAGACGAAGACACAGCCTTTCTAAACGGAGATCTACAGGGAGAAGTGTTCATGGTGCAGCCGGAAGTATTTATAAAGGCTGATGGGTAAAAAAGGGAGTGCTTGCTTAAGCGTTCCCTATATGGACTTAAACAAGTCCCACGTGCTTGAAACATAAACTCAAACAAACTCTAACATCAATAAGTATTGTACAAACTGCTTCTGAAACATGCATATTTAAAAAAAAAGTGACGAAGAAACTCTTTTGATTGATATGTTGACGATCTTATTTGCCTATACTACAATGACTTGACATTTAATATATAAGATTGATATTAACCAAAGAAATTATATCGATAAAATAATAAAATATTTGGTTTGGAAGACTGCAGCCAGCAATCGTACCTTTAAGTAATCGCTTGGACATCAAATTGAATTCAGGTGAGCCTAATTGTAATTATCCTTATCGAGGCCTAATAGAGTGCCTCATGTTTTTAGCAGTTAAAACCAGGCCAGACATAGCGTTTGCAGTAAGTTACTTAAACCAATTCAATAATAAATTTTATGTTTAACATTGGAAAGCTGCATAACATTGCGTGAGGTATTTGAATTCTAGTAAAAACGTATTGTTGATAAGAAACGTTGATATGGGTTGAAAAGTTGGTTGAAAAAGGTTTTCATACTTTCATATTCATAAAAGTTATTCATACGCTGATTGGGCCAACTGCCCCCTAGAACGACGGTCATATACGGGATATGTTTTCAAGTACGCTGGAGGTCCTGTTACTTGGGAAGTACGTTAACTTAAACGCCTTTTATAAGGTATGGGACTTGTCTTATATTAATGTTTTATTTTTATGTCGTGTTTTAACTTTAAGCTTGTACTTTAATACGATTAAGGGGGCATGTTGTAAATAACTGGCAGGTAGTAACTAGCAGTTTTTATTAATATTCAAAGATAGTTCTAGCTGTAAGTTTACTTTGTCACTTCAGTTACAATAAAATATTTTATTGTTGTGTTTACATTGTACCTATTTATCTTTCCATATTATTTCAAAATAAACCCATCTATTGTTTTCTATTTAACTATAATACATTAGTATAGTTAAGTACATTGTACAATTTACTTCGGCTTTTAAAAGGTATTATGTGTAGACTGCGAGGCAAAAATTGGCGAGAAAACAACTCTTTATTAAAATAGATACTTTTATATGTATAAAGTTAGACTCTTTTATGTTAATAGACACATAACACTGAAACTATCCCAACGTTTGTATCGACGGCTGAATACTTTTCACGTAACTAACTATTTAGCCCCTACGATCTTATCAGACCTTTTTCGCTGTGAGACTCATTGTATGGTGTACGGTATATCGTATTTTTAATAGTCTACTGTAAACGAAAAAATATGTCTAAATTAAAAACACCGGGGAGTAAAAAAAAAGCAAAAAATTTGCTGGCAAGCTTTCCGACGGGAGTGTTTGCAGCCATCCATCAATTTCTCACCATTTATATTATTTGAAAGCATTCACTTTCCTGTAATTTTATTAGGCGTACTTTTTTTGATCGATAACCCATCAGTAACAGTTGGCTTAGCAAGATTTATATTGAATTTAATTAATAAGTAATTTTTTAATGGAGTTTTGACATAAGTAAGAGAATGTCATTGTTTTAGGTCACGAAAATGAAGTAGCGAGCTCAATCTTCAAAAAGAACGCAGTCGTATAAAAGGCATTTTTTACAAACGAAAAATGTTTGTGAGGTTTGAGTTAGGAATTGAATGAATTGAATTTATTTGTGATTTATTCTTATGGTTTGTAATATTTATTGTTCAGTGTTATTATTATAAAGTTGTTAGTTAAAAATGGTTCCGATGTTCAAACATGGTCGCGGTAAGCTTTTCACTCCCCAAAGTAAAGACGTTTTGAATAGTTTGTACAAATATTTCGAAATTGAATGCAATAGCAATCCGAGCAGTACTATGAATCCCGCTCAATATCTCTATATGCTATATCAACCGGAACATCATTGACTTCCGTCAGAAAGGTCCTATCAGAAAGCAAATGACATTATTTGAAACGGGAACCAACTATTAAATCATTTAAGAAACTAAATCGGAAGACTAAGATTATAACAGATGATTTTGATTTGATGCCTTTCTTGAAGAAATCAGCTGGACGGGAGGCAACAAATTCTTCAAAGGCATTTTGTGCTGCCTCTCGGGTATTGAATTTTTTTCCCGCCAAGAAGTTATCCGAATTCTGGAAAAAGTAGAAGTCTGTAGGCGCAAGGTCTGGTGAGTACGGCGGATGACGGAGAACTTTCAACCCCAACTCTTGTAGCTTGGAGACCGTCTGTTGTGTAGTATGAGGTCGCGCGTTGTCGTGCAGGAGCAGTGGAGCCGAACGATTGACCAAAGCTGGTTGGAGACGTGCGAGCTTCTCCATCATTGTGTTCAGTTCTTCACAGTACACATCTGCAGTAATGCTTGTCCCGTATGGCAAGAAGCTGTGATGAATTACACCCGCGTTAGACCACCAAACAGTGACCATCAATTTTCTAGGGGTAAGTTTTCGTTTAGGGCATTGTTTGGGTGCTGAACCAGGGTCCAACTAACTTGCTGAGCGCTCACGATTGTCAAACAGGATCCATTTCTCGTCACAAGTAACAATGCGGTTCAGAATTCCTTCATTTGTATGCCTGCTGAGCAGTGCAAGGCACGTCTCCACGCGTACTTCGCGCTGGCGGTCATTGAATTCGGGGGGTACCCATTTGTCAAGCTTTTTTACCTTGCCAATTTGACGCAAATGGACCAATATTGTTTTGATGCTAACGTCGAAAGCTGCTGCTAATTCAGCCGTGGATTGAGTTTCATCAGCTTCCACAATTGCCTTTAATTCGTCATTGTCGACCAAAGTTTTCGGACGCCCACGGGGTTCATTTATCAGGTCAAAATTTTCAGAACGGAAGCGGGTAAACCAATAACGGGTGGTGCGTTCGTTTGTAGTGTTCGCTCCGTAAACGTCGTTGATGTTGCGTGCCGCTTGTGCCGCTTTGCTGCCACGACGGTACTCATACTCCATAATTACTCGAATTTTTAACTTATCCATGATGACGAAAAATTTTCGAATGCGTTGAAAACAAAACACTAACTATTAAACAAATGACGATTTTAGAAAAAGAATTCCATGTTTGTCAAATAAAATTAATTTGAAATTAGAATTATCAGTCAAAAAAAAATTTTTTTCATTTGAAATGGCCAGTACGGCAAAACGGCAGTTTCATAGGTAAAGACCTATTATATTTTATACATAATAGTCAATTCGTTGACTACAACCGCTGCTTCTATTGAGCAGTCACTTTATACTTTTGACCCACTGGAATGTATTATTCCAAAATATAGTATTAGGAATAATATTTTTTTTAAAATTTCTTCTCTAGCTTTGCCAGCCTTTTTATCTTCTATTTACAGTAATAAAGATATTATATTTATTACTGCACGTATCTATATTTTTATATGTACTCTATTCATAAACGCATAATATAATTTATCAATGTCGTTATGTGTTTTTTAATTTAAATTGACGATGATTTTCATTCATAGACATTGTTTAACCCGGCGCCAATGACGTGAAAATAATTACGTGGACTATGACGCCGGGTCATGGTGACCCAAATTTTGCCTGCTTTTTTTTAGTAACATACAATAATAAGAGCCTGTATGTGATTGTTAATGTATTAGTATGTGTTATTATTAGGAGGATAAAATAAATAAAAATACGTTTTTTTATAATAAATCAACTTTTATTCAACTTGTTTAAAACACGTGCAAAACCAACTTCAAAAACACGACTTACGTAATTGTCACAATATTTGACCAATAAACTAAAATAGTATTCAACAAAAACTACTTATTCAATACACAAGAGATCAAATCAAGGAATATAGATTTTACTCATCTTGCTAGTCTTCAGCTTCTCCATGCCTAATCATGGAACTGCTACAATTAGTGTTATCCTTTTTATCTTTTTTCGAAAGAAACACCTGACATCTCTTACGAGTTCCAGGCATCTTTTGTGGAGTCTCTTCAAGGGGTGCCCCTGAAAAATCTGCGATTCTTTTGGGTAATGGTCGAGGCAAATTCACACGAGTTCTTCGTTCCTGCAAATGATCCTGAATGAGACTAGGTCCCAAATTCTTCAAAAAATGACGCCTTTTCATTCGTGTCTTATTATTAGCACGATATATGATATTTAACATTGCAAAAAAACCGGAAGTGTCCATCTCTTTGAATTTGTACTCACATCATATGTAGCACAAAGTTCGTCAACTACGTTTACTCCGCACTTGATAGAATTGTAATATGTGATCATTTCGGGGTTTTGGCTATCACCTGTAGAAGAATCGATGACTCCGTCGTGATTTAAATTTTTATTTAATTAATTATAAAACAAAACAAAAAAATAACCAATAAACACAACAAAAAATATGTCACGAAAACAAATGACGGTGGGTCATATTTACCCGTATGCGCTTGAAGCTCGTGTTTCTTCTTGCACAGACGACTTCGCACTGAGTTTACTAGCGGTACGGGTGGCGGGGGACTGTATCTCCAGCTATTAGAACATTCGAAACCATAGATTACGCAAAATTCAAAATATAGCCATTTGAAATGAGCTCGGGTCAATATGACCCAGTGTCATCGGCGCCGGATTAAGTGTATAATTTAAATAATTGAATTTTTAATCATGACACTGTAATAGTAAAGGAGTTTCGTTTTTTAATTTTGTTATGTTATTGAATTTAATTGAATAGTATTGTGTAACTGTATTATTTATTGTTGTGTTTACTGACTATATATATTTTTGACTGTTTTATTTATTAATTTGTTATTTGTGACTGTGCTGTGTAATTTTTGTGATATGGATTAAGTTGTCCGAAATAAAGAATTATTATTATTATTATCAAAAAAATTCTCTCCTCTTCTTTTAGGGGCGAGGTCTCTCATCTTTTGGATGCCGAAACGCACTGGAATATTGTATCAAACAGTTCAGCTGTTCCACAAAATCTCGCGTCACAGCGTCAGTGGGACGACATGCTTTGTATTTTAGAGCGAAACAAATAATTAAATACGTCTTATTTAACAGAGCGTGCTCGTCTGCTAGCGGTGGGTTCTTGGGAGTCTGGGTTATGGTTGCAGGCGCTTCCGTCATCTAACTTGGGAACCCTTTTTGATAACCATAGCTTTAGACTTGCCTGTAGTCTACGTTTAGGAACAAAATTGTGTGCTCGACACCGCTGCCGCTGTGACGTGTTGGTCGATGAGCCCGGTTGCCATGGCCTTTCATGTTCTCGCAGCGGTGGCAGATTATCTCGCCATACCAGTTTAAATGACATCATCCATCGGGCTCTTGTTACCTCCAACACTCCCTCGATTCTTGAACCGTCAGGACTGTTGCGTGACGATGGCAAGCAGCTTGCTGGTATGACTCTGGTCCCGTGGAGGATGGGTAGGCCGCTGGTGTGGGATGCAACCTGCGTAGACACTCTCGCGGCTTCCCATCTTCCTACAACTAGTGCACAATCTGGTTCTGCTGCTAATAACGCTGAAAGTCTCAAACGTAGAAAATATCAGAATTTGGGTAGTGGGTATATTTTTGAGGCTTTTGGCGTTGAAACCATCAGGTCCTGGGGACCAGGGGCTCATCGCCTAGCGAGGCGTGCACCTACCTCGCACAACGAATTTCTATTGCGATCCAGCGTGGTAATTCGGCCAGCCTTTTGGCTGCGTTGCATTCAATGGATTCAAGTTTAGGTATAGTTTTTGATTTGTAGCATAATTTTATTTTATTTTATAATTGTTAATTTAAGTTGAATTTTGAATTTTTCAATAAAAAGATAATAAAAATTTTATTTAAACATAAGGTAGTGACAACGGATAATACGTCTAGCACCAGTATTCTTAGTAGTAATGTAAGTAATAAAAATGTAAAAAATAATATTCTGAACCTAGTCCATCAAAATATGCAGGGCATTGATGGTAAGGAATTACAGATTGAGCTATTTATAAACTGTGAAAATATTCATGTACTATGTATTACAGAACACTGGCTCAGACAGAGTCAAATTATGTCTTCATATAAAAATCATGTAATTGCTAGTTCATTCAGCAGAGAACAAACAACTTGTGGTGGCTCAATGATCATCCACTGAGTGGCACTCATAAGAGCCTTACATTTAAAGAACGCTCTGATATTGTAAGTTTGTCTGTTGACCGATCTGTTGAAATGCCTATATTGAGATAGGGAATATTGTTATAATAAGTGTGTACAGACCCCATCCTTACCGTTTGCAGTGTTTGAGAGCACTATGGATGAGGTATTACATACAGTAAATAACAAAAACAAAGAAATAATATGTCCGTTTGGATTGAGTAGCCACTCCAGATTTTTAAGGACAGCTATCACCCTTATTTATTAGCCATGTGGATAATTGTTTAGGTCAAGTTTTGGAATTTGTAGTAAAATACATCAAAAGTAATATCACTACAAAGGTGGCTCCTCAATCTCAACATCCAGATTAAGGAGCCCCCTAGAACTCGTAATGTATTGAATGTAGGTTACTGAAAATTATGTATCATTTTGTATATATAACGTAAGATATCTGCGTTATCATCATAGTGGGCAGTTAGCACCTTTTAATATTGGGCAAAAAGACATTCTAAAAAGAGAAATTACCTGTATACCCATGAATGAGAGACGGCTTGAAACATTTGGAAATAATGTATTTGAATAAACATTTAAATTAGATTACGGTGGCGATCCTATAACTCAATAAATCAATATAACTCTATTCACAATATAATTAAAAATGAGTATGACTCTGTTTTTTCAAAAAAGAAAATATGTGTAAAAAATAATTCATTTAGGTTAAGTGACTGGGCAACAGTGGGAATGAGCAGAAGTAAAAATAGAATATATGAATTGTACAGTGAAAGAACTTATAATCATATTTAAAAATTTTATGAATGTGTCAAAAATATTCAAAATTATTTAAAAGAGTTTGCAGTGTAGCTAAATCTAATAACATTAAGAATAAAATTAAATATAGTACTAACATTTCAAAAACTGAAGGAATATACTTAATCAGGAAACTGGGAAAGCAGAAGACCCCCACACCAAATATAATTTAAAAATTAATGATAAATTGTTGTCAACTGACAGAGAAGTTGCTGAAGCATTTGAAATTTTTTTTACTTCCATCCCTGTGTCAACTACTTTGAGTATTAATTCGTGTAACACTCTTGCACAGTCACTGCTAATGGAAAATGTAAATTCATGCAATATTGATTTCAACTTTAAACATGTCACTGTTCCCATATTTTCTTGTCCACAACTTTTAAATACTTTTAAAAGCATTAAAGTAAAAAATATTGCCGATTTAGATGGAATTTCTGTTAAAATTATTCAATCTGTTATTGATGGTACAGCCCCGCACTTAGCCAGTATATTTAATGACTGTGTTGATACTGGTGTATTTCCAAATTTAATGAAATTGAGTAAGGTCATTCCAATATTCAAAGCGATAGTATGCCTCACCTTAATAATTTTAGACCTATATCTACACTACCGCTCATATGTTCAGTAAGATTTTGAAAAATTAATTTTAAACCAATTATTTTCTCATTTCTATGGTAATAGTTTAATGAATTTAAAGCAATTTGGTTTCTAGCGGGGTCGCTCAAAAACCGATGCCGGTGTTCAGCTCATAAAACACGTATTCAGTGCCTAAAAGGAGTCGTGTGTTGCTATTGGTGTCTTTTATGACTTGTCAAAGGCGTTCGACTGCGTGGATCATACTACTGTACTCATGAAACTGCACCATTACTGCATAAAACCGAGCGCTTGCCTTGATTAAATCAATTAAATCAATAAACAAATGCATCTCCAATACAGAGAAGTGGTTCTCAACTAATAATTTGCTCCTCAATTAAAACAAAACTAAATGTGTTAAGTAAACGTTGCCGAATGTCAAACAGGTAAACACAAACATTGTAGTTCAGAGCCAGGAACTTACTCCTGTAAATTCAACTGTATTTTTGGGCATAACCTTAGACGCCAAACTCCAGTGGGGACCGCATGTTGATGGTTAAGCGAAAAGGATTGGCTCTGCCACACATGCTGTTAAAAAAATGAGACAAATTTCAAATGAAACAACTGCTCGTTTAGTCTTTTTAGGTGACATATGGCATTCTGTTGTGAGGGAATGCCGCCGACATCGATACTACATTTATTCTGCAGAAAAGGGCTGTTCGCGCAATCTATGAGCTCTGTCCAAGGGTGTCACTTAAATGTAAATTTGAGGAAATAAATATTCTCACTTTCCATTCACAATATATTTTAGAAAATTTAATTTATGTAGAAAAGAACATAACCTTGTTCAAAGAAAAAAAGATCTGCACAATGTTAACACAAGAGGAAAAAATATGCTGGTAGGTCATAATAGTCGTCTTCATAAAGCCACTAACTCATTTATGGGTCAATGAATACGCTTTTATAATAAGGTTCCTGAGGGTATCCAAGGTTTTCCTATTGACAAATTCAAAACAACTATTAGGCAGAAATTGTGGGCTAAAGCATATTATAAACTACCCGATTATTTCAATGATAAAAGCCTTTGAGTATAATCCCCTTATTAAGAGGATTTTACTAGTATTTATAACAAAACACGTGTAATGTGTCTGTTTGCTCGTAGAGTTCCTTGTCCCGATGAATAGTCATTGTCACTATAGTACGTCTTCTTATGGTAACGTCGGGTGACGGGTCGCTCACTTCCCTCTAACATGGTTGAGAAGGACGATGGCTGGATCCCGCGTTAACTCTTGAACGGGTGCCGTTTGAGGTTGTTTTCGTCATTTGGATACTTGTGGGGAGGGAGACTTGCCAAGCTAACCTAGAATAACCTTGTAAAGACATAAAGAGACTATGTAAATGTGTTTTGAAAAATATGTACCCGTGAAGTTTCTTGCCAGTTCTTCTTCACGAAGGTTTTTCCGAACTGGTGGTAGAGTCATGTTTTATTTGACATCAATAAGAACGAGTAATTTTCAATGTTTAGAAATAAATATAGATTCAGTCAAATAGAACACACTTCTCAAACTGTTATTCTATACCCAGATACGTTAGCGTCTATTAAAAGATTCAAAATCCTTACACATTAGCAATGTAGAGCTCGTCGTCGTTAATAAGTCAAAACCTTGTATGAGCGTAGCAACTAGTCTTCATATTTTTGAGTTCGTTGTTTCACAAAATCATTCCCATATTTTCTTGTCCTTTTACATTAAGGCGATATTATCTTAGAAAGGTATAAAATCTGGTTAGAAACCCTAAATAGAGGTTTACTGTATAACAATTTGATAAATAATGGATACTTTAATAGAAAAAAGGTTTGAGAATAAGAGCTCCAGAATTTAATAGAGATTTAGTTAGCAATATTATTAACCATGTAGTAGATAATCCACGAGAATCAACGCGTTCAGTACGTTTATTTCGGATGTCCCATAATTATGTACATAAGTTATTTAAAAAACAAAACTTTAAAGCTTTCAAGATAAAACCTACTCAAACGCTACCCAATGATGATCCTGGTCGTCGGGTGGGCTATTGCAATTGACTAGTCAATAATTATATCAATGTAAGATATTTCACCATTTTACAAAACGACATGCTAAGTCTCTTTGAAAAAATTCCAGACGATGAAAGAAGGTTGATAATTCTTTAACAAAATGGAGCACCTGCACTCAATACAAATGTTGTCATGAATTTCTTACGAAACAATTTTGATGGTTTAAATGCCAATACCTGTGCAGCCCCTTGGCCTGCCAGATCAACGGAACACAAGCTTTGTGATTTCTTTCTATGGGAATTTATCAAAAACAACGTTTACGCTGAGAGGATGCACAGCCTAGAAGAGTTACAGAATCGTGTGCGTCGTGCAATTGCCTTAATTACTCCGCAAATGTTAAGGAAAGTTCATTTAGAAACTGTAAATAGAGCTCGCCATTGTATCGCACAACAAGGACGTCACTTCGAACATCTGCTTTGAATAAAAATTTTGTAGTTACTAGAAATAAATGTTATTCAATTAAAAGATAGTTTTATTACTTTGTTAGGTTAATAAACAGTTTCCTTAAATATCAGCACTAAGCTAAAATAACCTTTTAAATTAAGGACACTTAACATTTGCGGAGTAATTAAAGCAATTGCACGACGCATACGTCAGTCTTCATCAATATGTTATAAGCATTATTCGTTATTTTTTCAATATGAGACCTACATAACAACTTATGGACCAGCTGTACTTCTAAATCCCGCAACCCGGTCATCTACAAACAGATAAATTGTCAAATTTATAATTAATCAGTATAGGCTTGCGTTTTCTGGTGAAAGATATGACATTGCATTTTTGCACATTGAAGCAAGCGATCTAAATCGTTCTGCAACAATTCGCAGTCATCAGTATTTTTAATAATTTTGAATAACTTTTTATCGTCGGCGAATAAAAGTATGTTTGAGTGTTGAATTTCTAATAAATCGTCATTAATAAATATATTAAATAAAAGCGGACCGAGGTGCGAGCCCTGGGAGACGCCAGAAGACACAGGCAAAAATGAAGAGCAGTAACCTCTGACTGCCATAGCTTGGCTACGTTCCCGCAGATATGAAGTAATCCATCGTAGCAGACCGCCGTGTATAACGATCCGTTCCAACTTCGAGATTAGAATTTTATGAGTAAGTTTTGGAATAATCAGTATACACGGCATCTACCTGGTACCCTGCATCCATTGCATCAGTAATAATGCTAACATATTCATTTAGGTTACTTTCAGTACCTCTTTTTGTTATAAAACGATGTTGCTGAATTAACAAGATGGGTCTGACGGGGTCAGATTACGGGATAAATAGATACACAAACTATTTTTTCAAAGAGCTTAGGAATGGCGCATATTTTTGATATTGGACGATAATTACTAATATCTTGTTTATAACCACTCTTCAATACTGGGGTTGTAAAAGACTTCTTCCTTGAGCTAGGCATAACTCCTTTCTTCAGTGAGCTATTAAATAATCTAAATAGAGGTTCAGACAATGGTGTAAAAAATGGGAGGTATTTCATCAGACCCCGAGCCTTTATAAATGTCATTATTTTTAAGATAAGTCTCAATTAGAATTTTTTATATACTTAATGTATGAAGGTTGACTAGATTACTGTATTCGGACTGATTGGAATTGTTTGTGTAAGTTGTATTATAAAGTTCAAAGACTGAATTAAATATTGATTGAATGTGTTACCGATATCATCAGCAGTCGATACTCTTTTATCTCCTAAATACATGGAATCTGGCAGATCGTTAACATTCTTTCTTCGTGACTTAATATAAGACCAAAAGTATTTACTGTTTATAGCTAATTTTGTGTCTACGTTGTTTATAAACTTTATCAAAACATTCAATCTGCAATTACTTTTGTATGTCTCTTAAAAGCCTAAATTGCTCGTAATTACTTAAACGACCATATACTTTCCACTTTCGATGACACTCACATTTTTCTGTATTTTCTATGAGTGAACGATTGAACCAAGGTGGATATTTTTCAGAGCTCTTGTTTTTTAATTGAGACGGTTGGAACATGCTTTGTTATAACATTATTTATTTCACTATAAAAAGTTTTGACATCTTCACAATTATCATTTACAAAACAATCGTCCCAATTTTTGTTGGCTAGAGAACTATTGATTTCGTCACAATTCGCGTGTTTAAATAACTTATGGCGCTTAGTTTGCAACTGCCATGTTTTATTTTTATTAACTGATATCTCACAACGCAATGCGGGATGATGCCCATCTACACACGCAAGAGGTTCAGCCAAACTTACCGTGCAAATAGTATTAGCTATAACAAGATCCAACACTCGATTGTTTTTATTATACAAGGAGTTGTATTGCTGCATATCGATAAATAATAAAAAATTTGACAATTCGTTAACAGAGTCAAACTCAAAATAACCGTTATATATGAAGGTTAATTCTGGGTTCTCCCCCAGTTCGCTGTATGGTCATCCATAACACAAGCTCTGCTTACTTTGGGGCCATACAGTTGTTTGTCTGGGGATTTATTATTATTATTATTAATGTAGCATGTCGGACTCAAGGTAGGCAGTTAGCATCGGGGATATTAAAATCTCCAAGGACCACGAAAATTATCTAGATATTTTAACATTGTATTAGACATGTATTCATAAAATGCTTATAAGATGTCATTTTTGAAGTTAATTTTAAAAAATAACATGTCCAAAAGTGATAAATACGTTTGGGATTCTCTCCTAAAGATAAAGATATTATTTCAGCCACAGAATTATATGTGGGAACGATGGTAAAGTCATGTACACTTAGCTCGCGACGAAAAGCAATAAAAACACCACATCCCTTGCGTTCACCTCTAGAAACATAGTCGCGGTCACATCTAAAACATTGTACCTTGAGTCAAAAAGCTCCGAATCGAAAATGCCAGGCAACGACCATGTTTCGGTAATGCGAATCAAATCATAGTCATTAAGTGCACCGGTTTGAAAAATATATTGGTCTTGGTTCTTAAGCCTCTAACATTTTGATAAAAAAATTGAATTACAATGATTAACCTTGTAATTAATTGACCTAAGGATTTTTTTTTAATTATTTCTATTTGGTTTACGTATATTTTGTAAATTGAGTTTCAAATGACAGAAGCATATTTAAGACATGGACGATTCAAACTTTTATATAGAAGTAAATATGTGGAGACATTACGAAATGGTTTGGTGCTGAAGAACAAACCCTGACATTCCATGAGCTTTTTTTGCTATGCTGTCTATGTGTTCATCAAAAATAAGCTTATGAATCATGATGACTTCAAGATCTTTTATGGTTTTGACTTCATTGACCGAATGGCTTAAACTATATATATATATATAATATAACAAGATTTTATAATATTTATATTTCTAGTAAATGAGATATGTGAACATTTTTCAAAAGCGAGTTTTATTTTATTATTAACGCAATATACAGAAAATCTATCTAGATCTTATAATAGATATACAAATGTATTAGCAGCATAGTTAGTCTTAGCAAGAGGAACTTGTAAAGTGTGTTTACTTCTAGAATTTATTCAGGGACACCTAAAACAATTTTTTTAAGAAGAGAAGGGTAGTCGATATAATTATTAATGATCCAATTGGGTCATCGTTTGGTGTATATGCATATAAAGAGTTATTCAACTAGTGCCTACCTGGCCGAGTATATCTACCCTCACCAACCCCTCCGTTTGGCGAACTTTTTGACCTCCCATACAGTCAATAGTCAATATTTATAGAACGTTTAATCATGAAATTACTACAATCAGACCCGATCTGCGTCCGGACCCGTTCGGACGTGTTGAAGGTCGCTCCCGGCTGCCGAGTCACGATTGTTGTCTCACGACTTCTCTCGTAGCAATACTCAAACGCCACTCTCAGATCCGTTCTGCGTCCGGCCCCGCTCGGACGCGTTTGCGGTCGTTCCAGCTGTTGAGTCACGATTGTCGTCTCACGACGACAACTCGTTAGCAATACTCATACGCCGGATTCATACAAATCTCGCTTCGTCCTCGACGAATTGAGATAGCCTCTGTAGGGCTTACGCTGCGGCCGGTTTCGATCGGCTGCAACTAAGTCGGTCTCGCACAGCAACAACAGAGCTGAGCTTACCGCAATCGTTTAAATTCGATAGTGGTTCGCGAGGCTCGGGCTGTTTTTCTGGCTGCGTACTTGACGCTTGGCGCCAGAGACTCGCTCTGCGGCCACCCCGGCCGGTCGTAACGTAGTCAATCCCGCACTCTGTGCACCCCTCGAATTAAAAATCTCACCTCGGTGAGTGCAGCAACAACAGGGTTGAGCTTACCACGGTCGATTAAATTCGATAGTGGTTCGCAAGACTCGGGCTGTTTTTCTGGCTGCGTACTTGACGCTTGGCGCCTGTTACGTAGTCAGAGACTCACTCTGCGGCCGGCTCCGGCCGGTCGTAACGTAGGTCGTTACCCAACTTCGTCAGGTCTACGGCCGGTTTTTGTTGTCAATTTATTGGCAACACACTCCGTAGTAGAGTCGCGTTTGATCAGGTGGATACTTAACGGTGACAACACTAAGCCTACTAAATATTCTATAGAAAGCGTAGTAGTTAAATTTCGGTTAGGTTAATGTAAAGCCGAGCGAGCGAAGCGAGCGTGGTGCGGGAGCATCCGTCGAAGTGCCATAATAGAAATTGTATGATAAACCAAATTTTTTATTCAAAAACATCATGTAACAACATATTTTAAGTGGCGAATATAGTATCATTCAGACGCTTGTAAATTGTGGCTGACTAAGTAATTTAGAAGGCAATGTAGATTTTTAGAGGCTAATAATGCTATTAAAAAGAAGTCTGTTTAATTAGCACCCATATTTTAAATTTAAGAGTGAGTTGTTTGTTATTATGTTTCTAACGCTTTCACGTTTCAACAAATCGTCTTAAATTTTTACATTTATACTGCATGTTTTAGAAGTCACATTGACCCTGAAAAAATACCACGCCTGAGAGATATGTGAACGAAGCCGCGGGTAAAAACTAGTATTTCATCTAAAACAATAGTAGGCATTCAAATGCCAATCAGAAAACTATACCAAAAACCTTAACTGGTTCCAACATTAATAAAACAACTAACAAATTTTAAAACATAATACAAAATAATAATACATGATATTAAACTAGACTTTGTTTAAAATATAGCATGCTCACTTTAAAGTTGTTGAGGTCACTTAATTGTTTTGGGACAAATCTAACCTTTGCAAAGCTAACAAATCCATTGTTTCTACTATGTGGAAAGACCCTACTGTGAATATTTGTAGATTATCTTGTCCATTTTTCACGTAACTTATGATTACGTTGTTGAACAAATGTAACAACAGTTTCAGGATTTGTTCTATGAATTTGAAATAGAGCAAAGAGAAGCTTTTATTGTAATCATACTAAATAAGCTTGTGTTTATTTTGTATTTTAGGTCTCATTGATTATTTTCAATATGATATATATATATTCAATATGACGCTGAGATAACTTAACCCAATATAAAATTTTGAAAACTATATTCCTTTTTTTTTTGTTGACATAACAAAAATGGATAACTTTAAAAAAATTTGGCACAGAAATAAATTTTTTGTATAATGTGTGACATGCAATGACACAATTTTTTTACAAGAAACAATATGTTATAAAAATCATTTGTCGTTATTTAAAAAATTCTTCATACTTTTATTATTATTATTTATTAAAAAAAATTATAATTGCATAATAGAATCTTCTAAATAATTTTAGTATTTTTATAGTATATTTATTTTATGTGATAAAATATTTCATTTTTGTCCTATTTATTCCAATAATAACTCATCTAAAATCTCACCAAAATATTTATTTAGGTTGTAATAATGACTGTCATGACTGTTTGGAAAGTGTTCGTACTCTATTAATTCTTACTTATTCAAATATTCATTAATTTAGTTCTGCTTACTGGACAGAAACTATAACATTGTCGATTGCGGTTAATTCCATCACTCGACACTTATCCTGTAACATTGATTAGGACATAAATTGACTATATCGTTTACTTGAATCTCGTCGATTAATATGATTGATGATGATAGCATCATTAGATAGATGCGTAATAAGTGCCGTTGTGGTAATCATAAATCGCTTTACTACAACCTGGTTCTATTACTACTACTAGCTACGACTAGCTTCGAGTGCTAGATGGAAAGATAAATTTTTCACTTTCATTTAAAATTTCATGTTTACATTCGCGAAATTTTAAGCATTGGTTAAGCTGATTATTCGACAAAAATGTGTTCTTTGAAACTGTGAAAGACAGAATGAAGTAGAGGCCCTATTTTATTTTAAGATCAATATTAAAATATCTGAACTAACAAAAAACTTTACCGAATGTGGTGGTTCTGCGATTTATTTCTCAAATATGTCATAAAGCTTCTGCTTACGTTTTCAGTCGAGTGATTCAAATCTCATGGTCATTGAACGATTGAACACCTGCGTTCGAAAATGGCCAAACGTGTGCATAAATGTTTGCTTTTAATTTATAAATGTAATGTCTATGCGGATTGGAGACAGCTCGGTTTTATGGTAAGTATGAGTAAGCGTAGAAGGCCTTTGCCGAGTTCAGCGTTTATGAGGGCGTAAGGTCACTGTCGATTAATAAAACATTGGAATTAAATGTGATTCGTTTTGCTTAATTGTAGCAGTTGATGAGACATTCTTTGCAAAATGCTAAAAAACATATCGATATAAATTCCTGGTAATTATAGCCGTACACAGATGGAATATATTATATTTATACACATTGTTTGAAACACTTTCTTGAAAAATAAAACTGTTCTTCATAACCAGAGACTTACAACGCAATCATTTTTAAAAGTTACAGGCTAAAAGCTGTAGGATCTTTAATATGAACTTAATCTCGAGTTTACTCTATTTTACTCTAAGGATCCGTTAATTTTATCACAAATCAGGCGATCAATCGCTATTCTATATTTATATTCAAAGTAATATAACGAACCCCAACGCTATTGATGCGATGATCCCTTTGGAAGAGGGTCACCGTGATATTTTGACATTAATTAAACCTTTAGTACGCCTAGTGTATACTAGTATTATTTATTTTAAATACCGCCTAAAGAATTCTGTTTATATTAAAAACGTATAACTTCACATGTCAAAGAGCAAAGTGGTTTGCGATGCCATATCATTTACTTTGATACAGTTTTGTTTCAGTGATGAATAGATGATGATAGTTTGACACTTTGGTCTACAAATCAAAATATTGCATCTATTATTATTTTGATAACCAAAATTTTAATAAAAATTTAATTACAGTGAAGAACAGGATAATTGGAGCTCGGCCTACACTCGACTCCAGGGAAAAATTCGAACCAAAAATTCCTTTACCGTAAATTTCGGATCTCATTATTTTTTTACGAGAGGGCAAAGAATTCCAATACATATATAAAAAAAACAATATATATATATATATATATATATATATATATATATTGTTTTTTTTTTATAAATTAATAGGCAATTAGATAATATACAAAATAATGAATGTACTTTAAATTATCTGTAATGTACTTTAAAAGTAATTCGCATTACCATTATAAAACAAACACAAATAAATGTATCTATTGTGAGCTGGAAAATCAAGATTTCAAACGGTTTTGATAGGCTTAGTTTTAAATGACGTCACAGGCAGGTAAAAAATTCTTGTTTATGTCAAAGCATGCCTGCACGCAACCGCGGACGTCACAGGCCAGTTTCGACGCCATATTGCTGGAGCAAGCGTTTTGCCAGCTTAAATAACCAGAGTACTTAGTAATAAGAGGTTTTTTTTTTATTAAAAACCTACTTGATATTAAAAAATCAGCGTTATTTGTAGGCACCTTGTACACCACAAAATAAGTTGAGATGGTTTTCGAAATTTTGTCTAATAGACTATTGCAAACACGATTGCCTTATATATATAATACATATAGAGTGAATAGGTACCTCTTGGACAGGCGTGTATGATCCTCGTCTTCATCGTCACTTTCCATCAGGTGAGATGGAAGACAAACGCCTGCCAATTACTAATAAAAAAAAACTTATAATGCGTCGAAACAGTTAATTAAAATGTGCCAAAACGAGTTACTTTTAATATGTTTTAAACAATTTCATTCCAAATTTGACATATTAACATGTGTTTAATTAATATTAAATGTGTTTTCGTATGATTCTTTAGAAAAGAAAAGCAAAAAGCTCAGGAAACTTCAGTTTTTATTTACGATCCTACATAATAAACTGATTAGCAAAACGAACCAACGCCTACGAAAGCGAAACGATCGGGATGCGCTGGAAAAATTTGGATCGCCTGTTCTTTTTTTCTTATTTTTAATTTATTATAAGGGGTATTTAGTATCAATCCCTTAACAAACAAAGGTAACATCAATGCAGAGTGGTACACTACCAACTGTTTGCCAAAGTTTTTGTTGCTGCGTGCAACAAGCGACCGAAAACGGACTCTAAGCCCTTTTGCCCCACCACGATATCGCGCTTGTTGTTGTTCGTAAGTTCGCTTCATGAATGTCCACCACGATTTTGCCAATGTTTATACTTTCGTTTTTGCTGCCATTTGCTTCGTTTAGACATCGTGGTAAGATACTTTTAATGCCATCGGTTTCAGGTGAAGGAGAAGTCTTTAAATATTTTTTGATTTTTGATTTAAAATGAGATGTAGTCATAAAGTCTATGTGTTCAGGGTCTTCAGTAAGTGCTGCTAATGATCTCGAGTTAAGATAGGCTTGTAGTAGTACCAGAAGTGCCGTCATTTCCTTAAAAGAGAGTTTTTTTGCTCCTCTCCAATGACGCGCACTTGGCAATTACGGTGCGTTGAAGTGCCACTCATATGAGGTAGAATAGAACTCAGGCTGTAGTAATTGTTTCAGATTAATGAATTCTTGTTTCAGAATCTTGTTAGCTCCGATGAAGTTAATACCATTGTCACTATACATGTGACACGGAACTCCACGTCGGACTGCTTGCCATTTGAGTGCTGATAAGAATGCTGATGAGCTTAAGTCTGACGCTAGTTCCAGGTTGATTGCTTTCGTCACCATGCAAAAGAACACCGCGATTTAGCCTTCACTTATACTTCCACTATCGCTGTCCCATTGAAACTAACGATCGTTTTCCAACTGGAGGTTTCCGTTGGTGAAAAGCCAATGACCATGGCAGTCGCCAAAAAGGGTTGATAAGCACCGCTCAATGTAGTTATTGTATAATAAATAAACGCCAAGGCCAATTATCGATGGCGTGTACCTTTGTTCTTCTTTGGTCTTCTTCACCCCTCGGCCTTTGTTTGTTTTCACGTCGACGTTACACGTGTCAACGCCCGTATGATAGAATGACCGGGTCAGATTACATCGAGCCGCCGGTAAATCTCTCATCAATTGGCTTTGTACAATAGGATTATGTTTTCTACATCACACACAGTTGTAAACTCGTTTATTGACAGCCCTATTGTCGCCAACAATCCAGTATTGTTTTCTTAAGTTTGCTTGTGTAAGTCTCGCGCCACCATGAAATACTAGTTTGTAAGCACAAATAGACAGGTACACAGGTACTACAGGGGTTGAGGGACAAAATATTGCTTTTTCAGCTAAGTTCTTTGTTTTGTTCCAAGCTCAACATTTCATCTTCGAACTAGGTAAGTTGAATATATTTAATAACTATGTTTCTAGTCTTCTTTACTTCAGGTGCAGTAATAGTTCTGTAATAGTAATAGTTCCAGCCTAGGCTAGTAGATTGTTTTCTTAGACGGTACCAGTCTTTTGGCAGCTACTAAGATAACTGAGTTTTCTTTAACCTTGAACCTTTGGACTTTTCAGATGAATCGCTTAATCCGTGTGGCTGGATTGGATCGTTTCGTTTGATTTGTAAACATGTTGGTATTTTAATTTCATTTATAAAGCTAAGCTTTTTTATCATTCTTTGTTTATAGATTCCGGTAATGTTTTATCGCATCGTAGGTTTTCCATCCATACATGTTGAAAAATAATTTTTAGTTTTGTAGTAACCGGGCTTAACCATCCTTCTGGATCAATCTATTATAAAACTTTGGTTATTGATATGGTTGATCGAACACAGTCATATTTTAAAAATATCCCAGAAACATATTTCACCAACACACATCTTATACTTTCCTTCGTTCTTATTCTTATTTCAGTGCAGATCCTAACTATTATTTTAAAGAGTCTTCCACTACAATGTGACACGGCATAAAGCCGGTGTACTTGATGATCATACAACCCGGCAAACGTCAAAAGGCAAAAGTCAGTTGTTGTGTATGGATTGGCAGATAAGATTTCGATTCCTACATCTCTGCAGAATAGCGGGGCATCGAATTCTCCGCCAATCCCGATACATTTCAATTTATGTTCCTGATTTGCCGGTTGTGGTGGCATGTGTGTTCCAGGTTTTACATTAAGGCTAGACCTCAGCAATATGAAACGGACAATCTACCCAGAAGTCCCATCGCTTGCGCACCGGGTATATCTGGCTAAATGCATAATGGTCTCGTTTTTCACATTTTGCGGCTTCGCAGTTGCTGCAGGTTGGGGCTGTTCCTGTCCGCAATTCGTCGCAATCTGCCCTGAGGTGGTGACCGCCGCAGTAGCTGCATAGGTCTTGGGCAGTTTTACAGTACTTTTTATAATGGCCGTACTGCAGATTAATGTGCAGCGTGCCGGCCTCAGTCACCCTTTTCCATATAATGGGTGATGTTGAAATCACGATGTGCCCCGTTAATAGATTACGTGCTCGCATTCTGTACCAGACTGAGGCGTTCCTCCCCAGGGCTCACTTCATCAAACAGATATTGATTTTGTTTTTTCATGGCCTGCAACAGTTCCTCATTAGTGTAGCAGGACAGGACGTTTTTGTGGACAAGAAGAGGATAGCGGTTTTTGAGGTCATCGCAAGTTAGTTTGCTCCCTGACCCACAGGTTATGGTGACCTTCATGTCCTTCGCCTGTTAGGGAGTTGTTTTTGCAGTTACTTTAGCATACGTGGTGGTGTTTGTTTCTGTGCTTTTGCTTCTATACTTACACAATTCCTCTTTAAGATCTAGCATTTGTTTGTTATTTTCAGATAAATTCATATTTGTTGTTCGGAGCTGAACGAGAAGCTCCGCATTTGGAGATGGGGAGGCAGGTGTGCTGTACTGTGGCAAAGGATGTGCATGCCCTGTACTCGGACTATTACTCTTGGTAAGTTCTAGTTCTAGGTCCTTTACCATTTCGTAAAGCTTGCCAATCAATTCGGAGACACCGGTTTTTGTATATGTTTCCTAGAGGTTGTCCTGGAGCAGGTTGAGAGAGAAATACACTGCTACACTTTTTTCTGGGTTGACTTCTATTCTTCATTTCCTAAACCAAGCGCCTAATGCGTTGGCTGAGGGTTGGAGCATTTTTGTTACCCTGCGTAAATTCCTGTCAGATGTGTATAGCGCGGTGTAGCTGCAAACAGCGCTAGGTCTACTTTCTACGTCCTTGGCATGTCACTAGTGTATAGTGAAAACAAAGTTGGCTAAAGCACCGAGCCTTGTGCGACACCGGCTAATAAAGAACAGGGATTGGAGAGTGCACCTTCCAATCTGAAGCGAAAGGTTCGACAATGGAGAAAGTCTCGTATGATGTGCACGAGGCTGTCTGGCACGCCTAGTCCAAAGACCTTATATAACAAGCCGTTTTGCCAGAACTTGTCGAAGCCTTTAGCCACGTCAAAGAAAAGCGCGACCGTGCCTTTCGGTTTTCGACCTACGTTCCTTTGCTCCAATATGTGCTCCGTGATGCAGTGCACCTGTTGGACACAGGAGTGACGGGACCTAAAGCCGAACTGCTCATCCGGTAACAGGTGCTTAGATGACCTCTCGAAGCTTGTTTAAAATTATCCTTTCGTATAATTTGCCTATCGCGCTAAGCAAGCTAAAAGAACGGTAGCTTGTTAGTAGACTAACCAGTTTTCTGTGTCTTTTAGTACCTATGACAATTGCTTCCTTCCACGTTTGCGGAAAGGAGCAGTTTGTTAGTAAGTTATTGCTAACAACTACTAAAAGTTGTTTGAGTCCGAGTGGTTGAGCTTTCAGAACCCTGTTTGGTATTTAGTCCGGACGGGGCTTTCCGCGGATTTAGGATTTTAGGTTTTAGGGACCACAGTTCACGTATGCAAAATTTAACATCTCGCTGTAGGGCCCTCATACGGATGTAGTTGGCCTCAGTCGGACCCTTATCTGTTTGAAGGTGGTTGGTGAAAGCACCGATCGCTGCAATCGGGAATGGTGCTTAGGTCGGAGCTGTCGGTTGCCTTAAGGGCTTCCCTGAGTTTGACCCAATAGATGTGTGATCTCGTATTAGAAACGGGGTCACTTGGAATGCCTAGCTGCATGACTACCGGTCGGTGATCCGAAGTAAGCTGGTGGATGACTTCTACTGAGGGTACTGTTACGGCGCGGGTCGGAGAAGTGTTTTTAAAAAAAAAAATATTTTAATGACACTAGAATAAAGTTTATTTATAAGAATAAAAAGATATTGAAAATTCACAAAGAAATAGAAATTGAAATTGACTTTAGATATCAACCCGTGTAGTTACTTCGAGATATGAACCGAGACTGAAAAATATATTAATTAAATCTAAAACGACAAAACTGAAATATGATCATTTTGTTTACTGTAAGAGATGCGTCGTGGGAATGCAACTCAGCAGTTTAATATACATTATCATAGTGTGAGCATATGTAACACCCCCCACCTTAAGACTGAACATCACCCTTAAACTGTGATGTGAAGTTAGAACAAGGGTTGTTATCTATAACAAAAATATGACATTATAATTTTAAACCAGTTAAGATACACAATATTTAAATTTCTAAAGACTAAATTTAAACAATATAGAAGTACACATTACGAAAAAGTGATAAAAGAATTGAATTAAACACGAGTACAATTTAATTGTTATAAACTTAAGTTTCCTGAAATTTACTAAATCTACATAGAGAAATAATGTGCTTATTATAATAAACTAAAATAGGACTATATGATAAACTAAATTTACAATTCTAAGTTTAGCGACATAGCATAGTGTTATACAAAATGTCAGGTAGCTTGAGAAACCACATAAAATATTTAGAAAACAAAAACATATTTGTTACTTATTTAAGGTTTTAAAACAAACTCAACGACTTTGTAAAGTAAAGATAAAGACATTTTAAAAGTAACATATAATAAGAGTAAGTAAAATGTTGTAAACATCAAGTAGTAGTGTATCAACATTCACTACTATAGAAAGTTGCGAAACACTTAAACATAGAAATCATAAAGACATAGGCTAGGAAATATAGTGGCTTACTAAGTATATTTAATTATTTATCAAACTAATTACTAATAAGTATAATACCTAATTATAAACATACAATATTAATTATAAGATTAAGTTATAATATTACGTTTCGACATTACAGGCAAAGATCTAATGGAAAGTTCATCATCCTTTGAATTAATGATTTCTTGTAAACTATGCATTTTATTTGTAACTTTCTTATCTTCTGAATTATGACATTGGTTGTAAATTTGTATACAATATGAGTTAGGATTCTTTTTACAAAAATATCTTCGACTTTTAAACAAAATGTATAATAAGAAAAGAATACCTAAAACATAGGAAATCGACAAATAGTGTGTAGAGTATTTTTGAAAGTGTGAAGGACTTTCAACATTGTTTAATTCATTTTCAAGCTGTGACAAATGGACACTAGCGTGAAGCAAAGAGTCTAAATTATTTAGAGCAGATAATTTTACGAAAGGTAATTTAGATAAGGTTTTATTAATTTTTGACTTTTCACAACAATCGTCAAGAACAATATTAAAATTAGAAATTTTATTCGTAGTGATATTAAGACTTATGCTATCTTTAGGAATCAATTGTAAAGTTTTATAAAAAGCTTTGCAAGACTTAGGCAGGTGTAATATTCCTGTACCAAAAAGAATTTCATCATAAGGTTTGACATCATTTTCACATGTTATATGACATTTGCCAGGGTTTGATTGGACAAAAATCCATCTACCGTTACTAATTTTATGGAATACATCGATAGAGCCATACAACAGTTTTATTTCACATAGACTTGGCAATTTATTTATAACTTCAGTAAGTAAAATAGTTTCACACACTGGGTTTGTTATTGTAGAAAGAACATTGTCTAGTTCACACAGATAACACTTGTTACTTATCACTTTACACTTGTCAACACTTTCTAACAACGAGTAAAACATTCTATCATCCGTTAATGCTACATAAGGTTTATTCGGAGACACAAGTGCATACGTATCGGGTTTCAATATGTCGTATGGTACTGGGAATGGTATAACGTGATAAAGATTATAAACTTGAGGAATAACAAGAGGTATTTGAATTATAAGTATTACTTTATTGTCATGGAAGTAGCAATGTAATTTCGAAACATCGATAAGCTCGTGTATACTTTGTAAAGATAAAGAAGTAGGTAATTCATAGTGTTGGGGTAAATAATTCATGTGTTTATCCAATTCGTTATATAGCTGATGCGGACTTAGTACAGTTGGATGCAAAATGTTCATTTTACTAAATAAAATAATATTATTTACGTCATCGATATCGAAAGAGAGTGTTATAATGATACTTTCTAAAGAGTTCATCAAAGAATTGAGTTTAATTTGAATTTGAAGTTTATCATTAGAATTACTAAGATTTTCGAAGGCTTTTTGTATAATATCTAGATTTTCTATTAACTTATTTTGATTTTCACTAACTCTAGACATAGTGTCATTGAATTTGGACAAAGTGGACTTTATGATATGAATATTGTCCTTCATGAGATAAATTAAGCGTTTTTCGTCTGACTGTACTTGGTTGATTGCATCTGAGTATTTTATTGCGTCATCATTGTCTAGAGTTCCAAAGAAAGTTTTTAGAATTGAGCCACCAGCGTCGAACCAACCACGCTTAACACGACTAGGTTTTTCTGACTGTATAAGATACGAAATGGATGAAAACTTCTTAATATTATTATTATGTTGGCTTTGCAAAGAATGGTAAGAATTAAGGCAGTCAACTTGAACTCTAGAGGATTGAAAAGATTTACAGAGAGATAACAGTTTTTCTAAGAAATATCCTATATCGTTAATATGAGGTTGCACATGACTTACGTCTAAATAAGTTATAACATTCCAATTATTATTTGTAAATTTTATATCTAAAGTTTTATCAAAGTATAAGCCTGGACTTCCGTGTATATTAGTCACGAACTGGCACTGATAACAAGGTATGGTAAACGTCAACCTGGAAAGAAATAAAAGTTTACTGTGGTGGTGCTGGCTTTATTTCATCGTAGTGATGACGTACATATTTACGATTTATTAATAATGTTACAGTATGATTGCCGTTGATTTTAATTATTTTAAATGGACCTTTCCAGACGGGCGACAGGGCTTTGTTTTGTTTGTGATGACAGCGTAAATAAACATAGTCGCCTGTATTATAAGTTATCGGTTTTGTGTGAGTATCGTAGTAACGTTTTGATTTCTCTTTCGAAGATTGTATGTTATCTAAAGCTGTACGTCTACTATAGTATAACCGGTGATTTAATGCTCTAATATAATCTGTGTATGTATCATTTTCTAAGGAATCTATGCTTTTAGGAATATAGGGTTTAAAACCGAATAAAAGTTCAAGTGGCGAGAAGTCTGTAGTTGTATGAACGTTAGTATTGTAGGCTAACATAGCTGTAGGTATGTATAAGTCCCAGGTCAGTTGGTTATCACTTATGTAAGATCGCAAATATTCTTTTAAAGTAGAGTGGCTTCTTTCTAATGCGCCACAAGTTTGGGGATGATACGGCGAAGCTAAGATATGTTTGATGCCAAAAAGTTTTCCTAATTGTTTAAAAATTTCGGAACAAAAGTTAGTGCCTTGGTCGGTTACGATTAATTTAGGAATACCTACATGAGAGATAAAAAGAACAAAACATTTAGCGGTTTCTTCGGCTGAGCAAGTTAACATAGGATAGGCCTGAGAATATTTTGTAAGGTCATCTTGTAAGGTCAAGATGAATTTGTATTTATTATTTTGCGTTTCAGGTAAAGGACCGACAATATCTAAATAAACTTTTTCGAAAGGACGGGTTGCAGAGGACGTGATTATCATAGGCGCTCGATTTGTACCTCTTAAAGGTTTATTAATTTGACAAGATCGGCA
This sequence comes from Marasmarcha lunaedactyla, assembly GCA_923062675.1. Classification (NCBI taxonomy): domain Eukaryota; kingdom Metazoa; phylum Arthropoda; class Insecta; order Lepidoptera; family Pterophoridae; genus Marasmarcha; species Marasmarcha lunaedactyla. Next base: position 36,734,773 of record OV281339.1, on the reverse strand, counting down.
GTTTCTAACGTAGGATTCTATGTCGTGGTACATGTTTTTCCACCAATATATACTTTTTAGTTTTTCTAACATTCTATTAATTCCTGGATGACCCGCAGAAGGTGAGTCATGGTGTTCTTTAAGGATTCTAGGTATTTCGTTAGGAGTTGGATATATGATATTATTTTTATAAATATGAATTTTGACACCTGTGCCGTGAAAAAGAAACATTAACATATTATAAATTTTAGTGTAAGAGATTTTGTTAAATGGGTCTTTAAAATCAGAGATGGCGAATTCTTTTTCTTCCAAATACCACGTCGTAATCATATCTCTATAATCGCGTAATAAATTAAAAATAGCTTTATAATTAGTTTCGTCGTAAAAATGAACTTTTGTAAATAAATGTGTAAAAACATGTTTTTCGTTAGATGTAGATAAGTATGTATATAATTCGCGTTCGCAATCATGTATATTTTCCTGTGAAATTTCTAAAATATCTTTACAATAAGGAATCGACTCGTCGAGGTCAATTGAAGTAGGATAGCAAATCATTTTAATCTTTGTTTTTAAGAGTGACTCGTTGTGTTCCTGAATAATAGTATCGTAACGAATTTGAGGTTGTTTGCAGATTTCTAAGAATTTTTCGTATGATTCAGAGGAATTATTATTAGAGGCGGACGAGCTCGGAGGATTGTTTGTTAAAGAACTTGGAGACGAGTTAGGTAAGTGAGACGGGCTTTGGGAAGGATTATTTTGGTCAAGAGCTAGGATAGGATTTCTGGATAAAGAATCAGCGTTGCAGTTTAGTTTACCTTTTTTATAAACAATTTGATAATCGAATTCTTCTAGCTTTAACCGCCAGCGGATTAATTTTGAGCTGGGGTCTTTACAATTAAAAAGCCATTGGAGGGGTTTGTGATCCGTAACTATCGAGAATTGATGGCCGTATAAATAAGGACGAAAGACTTTAGTGCCGAAAATAATAGCTAAGCATTCTTTTTCAGTGGTAGAATAATTACCTTCGGATTTGTTTAGAGTTCGGGAAGCAAATGCTATAGGAAGGTCGTTACCGATTTCGCCTTGGGATAGGATTGCTGAAACGGCGAAGTTCGAGGCGTCGGTGGTAAGGATAAAAGGTTTTGAAAAATCAGGATATTGTAGAATAGGAGCAGTGGTTATTTTTTCTTTTAGTAAATTAAATGCATTCTGTTGTTCATTTTGCCAATTAAACGTTACATCCTTTTTTAAAAGGCTTGTTAAGGGTTTTGTAATATGGGAAAAATTATCAATAAAGCGACGATAATAGCCTACAAGGCCTAAAAAGGATTTGATGTCCTTAGGACACTTTGGAGTTGGAAAGTTTTGTACACATTCGACCTTTTTAGGATCGGGTTTCACGCCCTTATCAGAAATAATATGACCTAAGTATTGAACTTCTCTACGTAAAAATTCACTTTTATCGGGTTGTAATTTTAGATTATGGGATCTGAGTCTTTCGAATATTTTTTCTAATTTTTGCAAATGATCGTCGAGGTTATGGCCAAAGCAGCAGATATCGTCAAGGTAGGTATAGCAGTCGATACCTTGGAGACCTGTCAAAACTACGTTCATGAGACGTTGAAACGTCGATGGGGCGTTTTTAAGCCCAAAAGGCATTCTGGTCCATTCATAGTGACCTGATGAGGAACCAGCGCCGGAAACACTGAAAGCGGTCTTCTCACGGTCTTCTGGTCTCATTTCAATTTGATGGAAAGAAGATACAAGGTCAAGGGTGGTAAAATACTTACTGTGGCCTAACTGGTCAAGGATATCAGTAATGTTTGGAATAGGATATGCATCGCCAATAGTGATTTCATTTAACTTTCGGTAATCGATAACTATGCGCCATTTCTTTTTACCGGAGGCGTCTTGTTTTTTGGGGACAACCCATATTGGCGCTGACCAAGGAGACATGGAAGGGCGGATAAGTTTTTGTTCGAGTAAACCTTTAATTTGCTTAGAAACTTCCTCTTTGTGACATTCTGGGAAGCGATAGCTTTTGACATGAATAGGTTTATCAGATGTGGTTCGAATTTCATGATTTAATGTTTTAGTAGATGTTAATGAATCGCCTTCCATAAAGAAAATATCGGAAAATCTGGAACACAATTCCCGGAGGCGCTTTTCCTCTTCATAATTTAGGTGATCACATCTGAGGGCCTTTTGGACATTATCGACTGTCCTTTGGCTTTTATAATTTGAGTTATGTGAAATATCAGTGTTAAAAACGTCATGAGAAGTAGAATTAATAGACTCAGTTTCTAGGATTTGAGAAACTGGTTGCAATTCTAATTTTAAATTTTTCAAAATACATTCGTTTTCAGAAATATTGAGGACTGATAATTTAATTTTATCATTTGGGTTTACTCGTACAAGACAGCGGGAAAAATAAAGCTTAGGATATTCAGGTAATTGATTACTTAAGATAAGTCCCTCTTTTATTTCAGGGTTAGTAACGTCGCACTCGATAAACATTTCACTCGTAGGTGGAATAGTAAAAATCTGATTTTGAAATGTTTTTAAAATAAAATATGTTTTTGGATTTTCATTAATTTCTAACCTAGATGAAGAAAAGATAATACGAGCTTTGTACTCTTTTAAGAAGTTCGAGCCTATGATGCCATCATAATTTAAATTTACGTTTTCAACGACATGGAAATAAAATGGTAAGTTTACTTTTTTATTAAGACGTACAGATAGCAAGAATTTACCTAATGATTCAGAGTAGGTGTTTACGTCGTTAATACCTTTAAACTTAATTTTTTCGTTTTCGAGATCGGGTTTAAGAGATAAACTAGAATTTTTTATAAGACAAATAGAACTTCCCGTATCTACTAGTAATCGAAGATTTTTGGAAGAATGAGATGATTCGACTTCTATATAAGGCAATTGAGTAGGTTTTCCTTGAGAGATGTCATATATTTCACCGATCGGATTTTCAATTTCGATGAAACTATCGATTACACATTTTTCGCTAATGGTCTCAGGTGACTTATGTTCAATACGACACGGTGGTTTACTTGTTGAGACATCATCACATTTTGGAATAGAACTAGAACTAGGCTTATTTTGTAAATTGTCGTTAGATATAGTATTTTCAGAATTAGTAAAACGATTAAGTAGGTTACACGAATTATAATTATTTAAAGAACTTGAACAACGATATTGTAAATTACTTAAACACGAATTAGTAGATTTATACGAACTAGAATTTTCATAAGAATTGGAATTACGATTTTGTAAATTATTAGAATTAGAATAACGATTTGGTAAATTGTTGGAACATGAAATAGTAGAGTCGTATGAATTAGGATTTGAATGACGATTTGGTAGATTTTTATAACACGACATAGTAGATTTAGTATTTTGTAAATTATAAGAGTTAGGATTTACAACTGGTACATTTTTATAACACGACATAGTAGATTTAGTATTTTGTAAATTATAAGAGTTAGAACTAGTACACGATTTAGTAAATGATTTAGTACAAGTATTAGTATTAAACCCTTGCATATTTGTGGGTTTAAAATTTGTATACGACTTAGAATTAGAGGGAGTGCCTATATTTCCTGATAGGTTTTGCCGGCACTGATGCGAAAACCTATTGCTTAGTTTAAATCTTGTTCATTTTCTTGAAAATGTTCATGTTCTTCTCCAGAAGAAACATGCCTTACGCTTTCTCGGGCATTATTATTTTGTTTAGCCCTGTTTTCATTATTATACAAACGTTTTCTACAATTAGATATATGATGACCCATGTTCTTACAATAACTACAAACTAAAGAATTAGAATTTGATCCTCCTTGTCGGGCATCAAAGTTACTGTTTCTATACTGATTTGGAAAATTTGAATTTCGCGATTGATTATAATTGCTAAAATTACGTTGACGAGAATAGTTATTAGAATAGCGTTGTGATTGCGAATAATTGGGGTTGCGATTTTGTGAAATATTTCTATTATTATTATCATAAGATGTTTTAGAATAGGATGAATTACTATTTAGCATAATCTGTATCTTTTCCTCCTCTACAGCCATGTTGATAGCTGTGTTGAGCGTTTTCGGATCTCGACATCTGACTGCGGTGCTAATCTTTGGATTTAACCCGATTGTAAATGTGTGTAAAGCTAGATCTTCAGTCATGGCAATACGGCCTGGTAGATCCTTTTTGTATGATTCTGAGTTATGAATTTCGGTTTGTAACGAAGTCAAACATGTTTCAACCCTTAGGGCAAATGCTGAGACTGATTCGCCGGACTGTTGCTTGCATGACTGCAGATCTATGAATAAGTGGTTACAATGTTTTCTCTCACCGAAAGATAGTTTAAGAAAGTTTTTGAGCTCATCGAAGTTTTCGAATACTTTATTAGAACAAGCTATTTGAGCTTTTCCTTCAAGTTTTGCGATTATAAATTTAAATAAGAGATCTTTTTGGGACTTAGTAGCCAAATCAAGAGCATTTTTGCAATTTGTTAAAAATGCTGGCAATGTGTCACGTTCACCCCTATAAATATTTATGAAATTGCAAAGAATTTGTATTGGATATTCGTTTTCACTAGTTTTCAAGGAAGTAGACTCAGTTTTCGACATATTGAAAAAGTAAAGTTTAGGAAAGTTCAAATATAAATTAGAGAATTAAATTAGACACAAAAAATAGCAAAATAAATGATAGAATGGCTTACAGTAAAATCACGATCATATTCTGCACTTTCTGTAAACTTGTAATTCCTGGTTGGCTCGCGACGACCAACGTTGCTGCTGTGCTGCCCACAGCACGGTGACGACGGATGCGGTGACGTAGGAGGAGTCGGCTTGACCCCACAGGAACGGCGGCAATGATAGAGACGAAGATCTGGGAGGAGCCAGTCAGACTCTACAGGATCGGCAACGACGAAGGAGACGGAGATTTGGGAGGAGTCTATCGGACTCCACAGGAACGGTGACGACGAGACGGGTTCTGGATTTTCTTGAGAGTTTGTCGAGGTACAATTAATACCCCGGAGACTCGGTTGTAGATTTTTACACTTTGTTCTTAAATGTCACTTGCACTTCACCCGCGGTTCGCTTTAAAGAAATGTTACCAATTTCGCAACGAACAATGGTAACATCCCACTTCTGACACCACTGTTACGGCGCGGGTCGGAGAAGTGTTTTTAAAAAAAAAAATATTTTAATGACACTAGAATAAAGTTTATTTATAAGAATAAAAAGATATTGAAAATTCACAAAGAAATAGAAATTGAAATTGACTTTAGATATCAACCCGTGTAGTTACTTCGAGATATGAACCGAGACTGAAAAATATATTAATTAAATCTAAAACGACAAAACTGAAATATGATCATTTTGTTTACTGTAAGAGATGCGTCGTGGGAATGCAACTCAGCAGTTTAATATACATTATCATAGTGTGAGCATATGTAACAGTACCGTAACAAGTAAAGCGTGTTTAACTTAATTATCACTTTGTAGGATTGCTATATCGAGAATATCGGGGCCCTGATTTATGTTATAAGGATAATGAGTTGAGTCCCGAGGACCCACTACATCACAGTTTAGCGAATGACTGTGATGAAGACGACGGCCGTTTGGGTTGGTAACTACGGAGTACCAACTTGAATGTTACGAGTTAAATTCACCAGCTAGTATTACGGAGGGACTCATATCGAGTAGCGACTGAAGGTCGCTTTGAAGTATAACTTTATGTGGTGGCTGGTAAATGGATGCCAGCGTGATCGGCTGATGGCCGCTCATTGCTATTCTTCAACAGGAAACTTCGATATTCTCGAGCTGTGGGGGATCGACAGTTATACAGTGTAGAGACCTTTTGTAATGAGGGTACCACCTTTATCGGCGGTAAGCCGATCGTTACGAACTATATTGTTGATCGCTATTTTTGGGTCCTTGTGACTAGGTTTCAAAAAGGTATCCTGCACAAGTAAGATGTCTATTTGAAATTCTCGAAGGAGTTCATGAATACTAACTATTACGCTGATGTTTAAGACCATGGGCGTTAAAGTGGCTCATAGTGAGGGACTGAGGTTTTATTTATTTTTTATTTTTTTTATTTACAGTATTTGTACACACATATGAAAACAATATAAAATACTTTGAAGACTAGATAAATGTACAAAGGTACGACTTATTTCTAAAAGAAATCTCTTTCAGCCGACTTGTCAGAGAAGACATTAGTTTGAAACAAAATAGTGTGTACCTACTTTAAACATACATTAATTTTATACTTAATACCGTAAGTAAACTTATATAATACTCATAAACATATATAAATAAAATAAAATACATACAATCTAAAATTGTTTAAAAGGAAAACTTTTAAATGCCAAAACAATAAATTACTTATAATAAGGGAAAAGTTGTGGTGTTTAACTCTTTTTTTTAAAGATAAGTAGTGTATCTGACTCGCGGATTTTCTAAGGGAGTGAATTCCACAATTTGAATGAATAGGAGAAAAAGTCTGTTTTATGTGGATGTATGTTCAGGAGAGTACGCTCATGTGCTCTGCATGGCGCCTCTTTCAAATGGGTAAAAGAAAATCGTTCGGAAGATATTGCAGGGAGCTTGGATTATAAAGAACAGTAAAATTGGAAGCAGAGGATTGCCATGTTTCTACGAAGTCGCATAGGAAGCCACAGAAGTTGATTACGGAACTCCGATACATGATCATAGCTATTTTAGACCGAATATAAAACGTATGGCGAGATTTTCTAAACATTTCTGCTTATTTAGAAGCTCTTCAGAGACTTTTATGTAGCAGACGTCTGCATAATCGGGTTGGATGAGACTTTGAGCAAGGGAGATTTTAGTCGAAAAGGGAAGGAAAGTTTGAAGGCTTTTTATTTTTAAGCTATGTACTGGATGATGAACTCTGCGATTGATTTCACTAACATTAGGTCGCCAAGAGAGATAAGAACGAAATGTTATCAAATGTTACGCCCAAGTTTTTGGCTGTGTCAGTGAAATCAATCCGAGTGCCATCAAACACAAAAGGCTTCCTCCATTGGATAAAGAAATGCAACTGCGCATGTATCGCCTACCCAAGATCATGGCTTGAGACTTGCTAGGATTAACACGTAATCCAAGAGACTAAGCCCAATCACTTACGCGAATGAGATGGTCATTGATAGCGGAAATGGCTGAACCAACATCGCAAATAGGAAAATGACGGTAAATCTGCAAGTCGTTATCGTAAAGGTGAAAGTTACATGATAGGACACTAGTTAGAAAGTTAATAAAAATAGAGAATAGTAATGAAGAGAGAACGCCAGCCTGAGGCACTCCCGCAACGAGATCACACCAGTCAGAGTAAGACTCATCTAGGCGGACACGCTGAGACCTGCCTCGAAGATAGGAATTGAATCACGCCACCACAGAAGGAGAAACGTTAAGCAATTGCAACATACCGAGAAGGAAATCAAAATCCACAGAGTTAAAAGCACTAATGAAATCTAGCAGAATCAGTGTGAGAGATCCATTTTGCATAGCCCAGCGTATGTCATCTGTCACATTGACGAGTGCTGATAATATGCTGTGGCCCGGTCGGAATCCAGATTGGAAACGGCTTAGCAAATTATTGCTAGAAGTATATGAAAGATAGGATGTAAATGGAACGAAAATGGGTAAACCCACTTCCTTAAGTTAGACACTTTAGGATCCTAAGAAGGATAGGATGGAAATGGAACGAAAATGGGTAAACCCACTTCCTTAAGTTAGACACTTTAGGAAGTGGTATAGACTATAAGTATAAGTATAAGTATATAAACGTTTCCAAGCGGTAGGGCAGGAAAAGAGTTCACTTTATAGTTTACTTTATGTTCTTGGACAGGCGTGTATGATCCTCGTCTTCATCGTCACATTTTATATCAGGTGAGATGGAAGACAAACGCCTGCTAATTATTAATAAAAAAGGGAATGTATTGATAGCTAAGGAATGGTTCAAAATAAGCGTGAGTATAGGTAATACAATAGGCAAGATTATAGTGATCATTTTGTAGCAAATTTTGTGATTACCAACAGCTGCTGACGAGATGGAGAAAAAAGATATCTTAACCCATTAATCAGAAATGGCTGAAAAGTGAAAAGGTGGATAAAAGGTGGATGTCTCGGAGAATGCATTTACAGTATCGGTTTTTATATCAGGTGTAAGCGTAGATGGTAGATTAGAAAAGTGTATGTTCAAAGAGTTGAGGCAAAGGTATAAAACGAGACAGGAGATTTACCAATCCATACCGATTTAAGGAATTTCCAAACTTCTTGAGTAGTATGGTTGACTAGAGAATCATGAAAGTAGCGTCTCTTGGCGTCACGACATAGACGGTTGCATAGATTTGGGAGGTTTTGAAGTCAACGAGATTACGATCGGAAGGACGTCGTTTGAACCACGATTTCGATTTTAAGAGCAAGGAGTTAAAGTTAGAAAATTTTGCGTTCGACAAATCAGGAGACAAGTCAGGAGAGATTAATATAAGGAAGTGGGTAGAGATTCTAATCTGCGCAATCGAGAATTTTTTTTTAATAATGCACGTTTTTAGTCTAGAGGAGGCCTATAAAAGTTTAATTTATTGAATTTTTGGATGTTGGCTATAAGAACCTGGTGCTCGATCGCGACGAAGCACGTCGCCTGGAAGTTTACGAGCCAAAGTGGTTATTTCTCCCAAGTCGAAACTAGAGGCGAATTCGCTTACAAGCGCGAAGTCTGAAAGTCGACTCTCCACGGCCCCCGGCCGTGGGAGGAGAAGGCATGCAAGCAGGTGCTAACCTGACCTGCTGTACCTGAGAAGGCGGGAGGGTGAAGGCAGTGATGGGTTTCCTAACCATGGTGGGCGCGGTCACTCATTTCTTGGAGGGTAGGTTCAATTAATGGAAGGGACCATTTTTCTCCCACCAAGTTATACAAACATTATTTTTTATACAAAATATTTTTTATAATTTCATCTGAAAAATCGTTATCAAAACACAAATTATCGTTTTCTTACGAAAATATCACGACCCTACGGCATTAATATTAACATTTTTGTAAGTTTCAATTGCTGAAATGGCAATTTTACAAAAATAGCCGGCACCGATTTCTCCAGATGGTTGCCGAACTTTTCCCTAATGATAACATGATTGCCCCAGATCTGGTTCAATAACCATTCTCTGTTTCTCTTTTAACGACTTTGTTTGAATTATTAAAGAAAACTTTATGCGGCAGAATATGATTTTCCAAGGAAAAAGCAACAAATTCTGAAAACGCTATCAAATTTCGTTAAGTCCATTAAAAAAAATGTCCGAATAAAATAAATAAGAAGTACAGTGTCTTAATTTCAGTCATGCTATAGAAAACAAAAACGTTAGCAAACAGTATATCGATAATACTTTTCTGTACATCCAAAATGTATTGAGACATTAATTATTTTTTATTGGTTGGAACTATATTGCAAGATAATTATGTTAATTTCCTCTTTTGACATTTCATAATATTTGGTTTCAGAACACGTTCTGGTTTTCGAAAGGAAATCACTAGTTTATCATGAACGCGGTGTATACCAACCTGCGTATCTGTTGAGTAAGTACCGCGTTCTATACGTAAATGAAGTTTTACATTTAGTCGCTTAACAGATGTTTCAGTTCCAGTGTTTACAACTGAAAACATGACTTGGTGGCTATACTGGTCACATTGAGACTTTTTCAGAGATATTTTCCTATTACACTGCACTCACGAAGTCTAGAAAAACAGTCCAACTGACTGTTTAAATAACGTTGTCATAAAAATTCCTTTTTATTTATAGTTATATTTTAATGAAATACTAAACATCGTTATAAATATTCGAGAGCTAATTGAGGTAACATTCAAATAACTTATGAGCGATGAGAAACTCTTAACTTGGAAGCTATTTTTCTCCTAATAATAATTAGACTTTTAATATGAATTGAAATAGCTTCTACCGATGATTTCTGAACATCTGTTGCTAGTCTAATTACACCCATTAACTTTTACGCAGTGCGTCCCCTTTTTATGGATAACGTTCAATCTGGTTTCCCTATTTTCTTTTTTTGGATTTACAATGCTTTTGGGTTTTTCTAAAATACTAGCTTAATGTACCTGTAGGCCACGCGTAAAATTTTTTTATATATTTATTTATTTATTTATATATATTTGGGAAACAAACAATATTTTACTACAATTTGATTAAATAATATTCAAAATTTCACAAATCAATAAAGTTTCCACCATTATTATTAAAATATATAAACAATATACATATATTTATTTAATTATTTTAATTATATATTTGTTTAATTTTTGCCACACGTATTTCCATTTAAATCTACCCATTCGTAGATTCGATTTTGCATTTTGCAAACTAAGATTCCAAAAACTAAAGTCCAGATTTCCATAGTTAATCGAAACTTATCGAACGTAATCGAACGTAAAATGGTGTGAATACATAGTAAAGTTCTCAGTTGACCACATGATGTTGATTTTACCACTGTCATATAACCGAGAGCTCAAAACTGTCAAAGATAGTGTAAATGTATGTCGGAAACGTAACCCGGAACACACACGGCGTGCAGGGAGTTATAGTTTTATTTTTTGATTTCTGTTATTAATTTCTTTGATTCCCATTATTTATCTGTAATGAAAACCATGGGGCTTAGATTAGTTAATAAACATCTAAAAGTTATTTATTATTACATTTTGGAAAGGAAATGCTTTGAAATCATTACTAATTTTTGTACTTGGTCTTTGCATTTAAGGAATAGTACTCATGGTGCTTATCAAGTAAAGTCACAAGGTCTAGACTTCTGTTTGAGTCGTTTCTGATTGAAGCAATACTAAGTATTACCGAATTGTATTATTTTTCGCCAATGAAAATAGAATCAAACTTCTAAGCAATGGCTTTTGAAATTGCCTTATATACTGAAATATTCATGTGCAGTGTGTATCATCTCGCTCGCTCATTCCAGTGCAAACTGACGAAAATTGCAGTCCCACAACTTCCAGACCTCGCATTCAATATTAAATCATATTTAATATTTACTTTGGATATTGTTTGTAGACGGCACTGTTGTGAACTATGTAATGTCTAAGAAGGCAAATACGATACAGTCATGGTTTACGGCAATTTGCTATTACGCAGTACATGTTTTTTCGCACCTACAAAGTCATATATATATCGAAAAATTTGTTTAAATATCCTAACAGTTGAAAAGTCGTTCTGTTCAATTTTACTGGTTGTAAGCTATAATATTTTTGGCAGAACAATGCAGGACCGACATGACAATGATGCATAAAACGAATGTTTGTACCATTCCCCAACGGGACGACTGACATATTAACAAATCACGTTACTTATTTTATTTTTTATTTTTGTTATTCTTTGTTACTTTTTTTACAGTTGTGAAAACCACAATTTGTTATTGAGTTCACACTTTATCAAAAATCGACTACATAAGAACAATGGATCAAAGTTGAAGTAAAACCAGTGCCAGTTTTTAGAACAAATTACTACGTACGAGTCTTGTTTAACAATTTCTACCGCGAAACTCTTATACAAATATTTGATGTTACTTTATCTCGCACCCTATTTCTGAGTAAAGAACATCATAGTCAGTAGAATCTCGTCCTAAAACAATCACAAGGCAATTAGTAAATGTACAACACAACATATGCATATTATATCCCTCGCTGCGACGACGTTCTAAATTACTCTATGAATTTATTATTGAGACCGTACAGAAGTGATTCTGCTATTACTTGGCGTTTCAGAACTTGTTGTAAAATTTATTTCAGATTATTCCTTATTGTTAAAATATTTAAGGTATTACATATTCCTTAAATTCTCTAATAGATTGGTTAATTGCTCAGGTTATTCAATGCAGCTTTTTTTGTTCATTCTTTTCAAATAATTAAATAATTTATTTTGTAGTTTAGGTGTACTGAAAAAATGTACGAAATGGTGCGGCTTCGAAAAGTATTGTCAAAAAAGGACTGAATGATGAGTCAGTTAGCTTTATTGCCTATAAACTATTATTAAATCCCTATTATCCTCTTCTGTATAAGGCCGAGTAGCGTCGTTGGTAGTTGCCCTGCTTCATACGCCAGACCTCCCAGGTTCGAGTCCTGGCCAGCGCATTCATAAGTGTAATGAACACAGATGTTTGTTCTCGGGTCATGGTTGTTTTTATTTACATATGTATCTTTATTTTTGGTTCCATGCCAGTTTGCTGTATCCATAAGACAAGCTGTGCTTACTTTTGAGCCATATACATTTTGTGTCTGTTTGGAGATTTATTATGTAATTATAATTTGACCTGTATCTTAAAAATATCAAACTTATGAAAATATTCTGATTAACTTGTTGGGAAGTCACTTGCCAATGGCTTCTGGCAACAAAATGTTACAAGAAAATATAAAATTTATTAATTAAGTTTAAAAGTAGGTTTTAAACTAAATTTAATAAAAGGAAAAATAATAACTTTTCATGCGGAAATCTGCCTAATTAAGAACAGTAAATATTTATTTTACAATCGGTGCCAGCTTTTGTCCCAGACATACTTTTTTTTTTTTTTTGGTTCCCCTCCACGGGAAGGGCAGGAGGACACAAAAAATGCTCTGACGCATACTCCGCGCGCGCGATCGGAGTTATGTGGGACTCGTCCCGACGCCTACCAGAACCATACCCACTAAAAAACCTCCTGTCGGCTCGTGCATTTTTGCCACTCAGCCTTCATCTGAGGGACGGCCAATCGGAGAAAGAGGCCGCGCTAGCAGGGCCCTTAAGGGGTCACCCGCTGGGATTTACATAGCACTGAAGGTGCTCAAAAAAGAAAAGTAAATAAAAAAACATTAAACATTTAAAAAATAAAATTGCATTAATTCGGATTTACATTAGAATTAGAATTTACGTTAGAATTAGAATTTGCGGCCTGAAGGGCCTCTAGATCTAAAGTTAACTGCGTGCGTTCGCTCGTGTGCGCGTTTCTCGGTCTAGCGATTTTGTAAATCGAATCTAACACAGGAGTAGTATATGAGACTGAATCTCGAACAAGATGATTGGGATGGGATTCGGCGCGTTTGAAGAACGATTCTGAGAGTGTTTTGAGGTGCTGTTGCACTGTAGGTAGTTCAAGATCTCTGTGCAGGTCCGCGTTACGCACGTACCAAGGTGCGTTTGTGGCCCTGCGGCAGAAGAGATTTTGAACCACCTGCAGTTTATACAGGACGGAGGGTTTGGCGTGGGCATAGACTGGCGAAGCATATGACATGACGGGTCTAACGCAGACCTTATAAAGCGTACGTTTATTTCTGAAAGACATTTTACTTTTTCTTCCTATCATACTATATAGGCGGCTTAAGTAAAAACGCGCGAGTTTCGTTACTCTATCGACGTGCGGCTTGAAAGAAAGCGTCTGATCTAAGGTGACGCCTAAGTATTTAATACTGCGCTTCCAGGGGATGGGAATACCTAACATTCGAATGTGGGGATCGTTGTAGCGATTACGACGTTTGTGGTCGAATTGAATAGCAGAACTCTTTTCTGGGTTGACATCGATACGCCATTTTTGAAACCAAACACCGAGGGCGTTTACGGCCTTTTGGAGTCTGGTGATGTTATACGGGATCGCTGACTTTTAGTGTAAAGGGCGGTATCGTCTGCAAAAGGGCGAGTTCAACGTCTTTCGGCGGGATGGGGATGTCGTTAGTGTACACGGTGTACAGCAGAGGTGCGAGGACAGAGCCTTGCGGGACTCCAGCCTTTATGGGACGAGGCGCGGAGAGCGTGCCTTCATGTTTGAATCGGAAAGTACGGTCTTTAAGAAACGACGCTATTAATCTGACTAGGCGAGCCGGTAAGCCTATTTTATAGAGTTTAAAAACGAGACCGCTGTGCCAGACTTTGTCGAAAGCCTTGGCTACGTCAAAGAGAACCGCGATTGTTTTTTTACGACGCTGAGAGAATCCTTCAAGTATGTACCCGACGATTCGATGGACTTGCTGAGGGCAGGAGTGTTTTGCGCGAAAGCCGAACTGGTGGGGAATAATGAGAGGCCCAGACATACAAGCCACGCGCTATTTTATATATTTCTCTCTATTTCATGCTGTTTTCTTTTCTAACGATGCTGCTGGATTACTAAGGTACCCCATAATGAAAAGTTATTACTTTTCTCTTTTAGTTAATTTAAGACTTCTAAAGTCGGGTTAAAATTTTTTTATACAATTAATGCATTTTATACTTTTTAGTGCGTATTGTACTTTATCTTTTGCAACTAAATATAATTTAAGATTATCATACATTACAAGAGATTCATATTCACGTTAGTATTGTTTCATGTTGTAGCGGCTATACATTGTTAGTAAAGTCAGCAAAACCCCAGACTGGACTGCCGCGTGTTCTAGGCAGTCAGTCGTCTGCGCAACACCGCCTCGCTAGGTCAACTTGTATTACATAAGATAAGGACTTATTATACTGACTTATGTAACTACGTTTAAGTGTTTGAAAATAATAGACTGAGTGAATTTAAAAGGTTTCTGGTTTTATTGCGTCACCACCTCCAAATTGGTGACCCCGACGTGATCAAGAAGACGACTCACGGTGACGCGCGAACCTAGCGAGAGTGAATATTGTTTATTAAGAAATATAAAGTGAATATTAAAATGTTATCGACGCCAGGTGTTAGTGGGGCTAAAAACCCGGTGCCCAAGGCCGAACCGACGGCGGCGGAAAATAATGGAGACGTTTCAATGGTCACGGTTCAAATGCGAACCCCGGAATTTTGGCCAGATATGCCCAGGATGTGGTTTTGCCGGTTCGAATCCATAATGGCACCACAAAAACAAGGCGACAGCGTCAAATTTGACCTAGTTTTGTCAAAGTTAAGTAAAGAAGCGTTGCGGCAAGTTAGCGACATAGTGCAATCTCCGCCGGCAACCGAGAAATACGAGACAATTAAGGAGCGCCTGCTAACAGTGTTTGAAGAAAGTGCAGAGTCACAATTTCAAAGGTTAGTGAATGACATGGACCTGGGCACGCAAAAGCCATCACAATTGTTAAGAAAAATGGCTGATTTGGCAAACAACTGCGGCATAACGGAGGAGCCCCTAAGAAAATTATGGCTAAGTCACCTGCCGCCCAGCGTTAGAGCGGTACTCACAGTGAGTGGAAACGTGGGTTTGGACAGCCTGGCACCCATGGCAGACAAGATCCTGGAGAATTTAGGCAACGGTCAGGTAGCAGCGGTAGCAGCTTCCAGCATTGCGCCTGCAGCTACCGACATGGAGTCGGAAATGATCAAATACATGCGCAACATGTCCCGGGAGCTAAAGGAACTCCGCGGGGAGATCGAAGAGATCCGGTCGCGAGGCAGGAGCTACGGACGACCGCGGGGCAGAAGCTATGACGGAGGTCGGTGGAGATCGCGACCCAGGAGCAGGACAGCGTCACGACATCGGGAAGCAGGGAACCGAGCATGGCTGTGTCGTCATCATTTCCGGTTCAGAGAAAAGGCAACGCAATGCGAACAACCCTGTGGCTGGGTGAATGGACAGTCAGCGCGGTTGGATTCGGAAAACTAGTTGCAGTACAGTCAGCGACGGTGAGCGACTGTGCTGCGGGCAATCACCGATTATGCGTCCGAGAACAGAAAACCGGCTTAGTGTACCTGGTCGATACCGGGGCTAACGTGTCAGTGATTCCAGTGAATAAAGTGCCGGACAAAAGAAAGGCAAGCGAATGCCCGTATAAACTGTATGCTGCGAACAATACGGAAATAAAAACTTATGGTGTAATATCGTTAGAAATTAATCTTGGTTTACGCCGTAGTTTTAGATGGAATTTTATTATAGCTGACGTAAAACAACCCATAATTGGGGCAGACTTTTTAAAGGCACACGAATTAGTAGTTGATTTATACAATAGACGGTTGTTGGACGGCCGCACTAAATTAGATACGCAAGGTATATTAGTTTTGTATAACGAGCCCGCGATAACGAGTATTCAAAATGACAACCCATATCGCGAGCTTCTAGAACAATACTCAGAAATAACGAAACCAATTTCTTTTAAGGAGCCCAGTAAACACGGTATCGTACATTATGTAGAGACTACTGGCCCCCCGGTTTTTGCTAAAGTAAGACCATTACCGCCGCAAAGATATAAAATCGCTAGGGACGAGTTTAGGTTAATGCAAGAATTAGGTATTTGCAGGCCATCAAAGAGTCCATGGGCAAGCCCGTTGCATGTAGTACCAAAGAAGGACGGCCAGATCAGGCCTTGCGGAGACTATCGTGCACTCAACGCGATCTCGAAGCCAGACCGCTACCCGATTCCGAGAATTCAGGACTTCACATATGGATTGGCAGGTAAGTGTGTTTTTTCCCGGTTAGATATTAACAGAGCGTTCCATAATATTAGCATTGCACCGGAAGACGTAGAGAAAACCGCCATTATAACGCCGTTTGGTCTTTTCGAATTTCCAAGAATGACATTCGGCTTGCGGAATGCGGCCCAAACGTTCCAGAGATTCATGAATAATAGCGTGCTGCAGGGAATCGAAACCTGCACCCTTGGGGATGAGGGTAAGAGTACAAATAACAAAGTGCGTGAGAGCTCTAATTTATTTTCCTACATTGATGACGTCATCGTAGCTAGTACGAATCATGACGTACATAGAGAGCACCTTAAACAGGTCTTTGCCAGGTTTCAAGAGTTCGGCATAACCATTAATCTGGCGAAGTGTAGTCTCGGTAAGTATAATATAGAGTTTTTAGGTTACGAAGTGAGCGCGGAAGGTGTCAAACCCATGAAGAGCAAGGTGGAAGCTATCAAAGAATTCCCCAGACCTGAAACAATCGAGCAGCTCCGCCGTTTTTTAGGTATGGTTAACTTTTACAGGAATCACTTAGAGCGTGCGGCAGATCATCAGGCCGACTTGAACAACTTCCTGCATGGCGCCAAAAAGAAGGATAAATCAAAGATTAAATGGACGGATAAGTCGATAGCCGCCTTCGAGCAATGTAAGTTAGCTTTAGAAAACGCGGTGACCTTGTCACATCCGGGAGACGAAGGTGCGCTGTATTTAATGTGTGACGCGTCAAACTCGTGCGTCGGCGCAGTCCTCCAACATAAGGTTAAAGGAGTCTGGAAGCCGCTGGGGTATTTTTCCAAAAGATTGTCGGAGGCTCAAAAGAAATATAGCACGTACGACAGAGAGCTATTGGCAGTATACTTGGCCATAGTACATTTTCGCAGCATGGTAGAAGGCCGGCAGCTCACCATAATGACGGATCATAAGCCATTAACACACGTTTTTTCTAAAATAGGTTCAGATAATAAAGAGACGCCCAGGCGAGCACGACAACTATTGTATATAAGCGAATTTACGAGCGATATACAATACGTCAAAGGTAACGAAAACGCAGTTGCTGACGCGTTGTCCCGAGTTATAGAGACCATTGTTTGTCCGACCGTTTTAGATTTCGACGAAGTCGCCCGGGCACAGGAAACAGACGATGAACTTGCAGAAATGCTGACGGAATCTCAAGGTAATATAGTGCTTAAAAAATTACAATCACCACTGTGTAATAGTGCGATCTATTGCGAAACTTCAGAGAACCGTGTGAGACCCTACCTGCCTCAGCAGTTCAGAAATGTGGCTTTCAATGTCGTACATAGTAATAACCATCCCGGAATTAGAACAACGCGTAAAATGATTACGAATAAATATTACTGGCCGGGTATGAATAAAGATATCAGTGTATGGGCCCGAGCGTGCATACAATGTCAAAAGGTAAAAACGCATAGGCACACACATTCTAAATTAGGTACTTTTACACTAGCAGAACGGTTCGAGCACTTACACGTAGACATCGTGGGCCCCCTGCCGACCACGCAGGAAGGGCATAGGTACTTAGTTACAATGATAGATAGATTTACAAACTGGCCGGAAGCCGTTCCGGTCAGCGATATAACAGCCGAGACCGTCGCTAAAATAATATATGAAAACTGGATTTGCCGTTTTGGATGCCCAAGTAGGTTAACTAGCGATCAGGGGAGGCAATTTGAAAGTGAATTATTTAATAAACTTATGAAAGTATTAGGCATTAATAAATTCCGAACCACAGCGTACCATCCCCAAAGTAACGGCAAAGTAGAAAGATTACATCGTTCTCTGAAGGTCGCTTTGAAAGCACGTTTATTACAGAATAAAAATGGGTCATGGGTTGATGAACTGCCAACGGTCATGCTGGGGCTACGTGCAGCATGTCGTAGTGACAGCGGCGTCAGCGCAGCTGAAATGGTATTAGGGCACACGTTACGCTTACCTGGCGATTTTTATGTCGATTGCGCGAACGCAGAAACGTCGCAAGAAAAATACGTAGGTAAATTACGCAATATTATACAAAGTCTCCGGCCCCAGACACGAGAAAATAGCGATTCTGGTACAATTTTCGTTCATAAAGATTTAAAATCATGTAGTCATGTTTTCGTACGAAATGATTTAGTGCAAAGGCCATTGATGCCTAGTTATAGTGGACCGTATCTTGTGATAAATAGATCACCAAAGAGTATGACCATTGAAATAGGGGGCCGTCGAACAACCGTTTCCATAGATAGAGTGAAACCCGCTTACTGCTTATATGAAGCAGATCCCAATGATGGAAATAGAAATTCTATGTTCTCAAATAGTAAAAAATTTTTTAATGATGTTCCACAGGTGCAAAAATCGCTACCGCCTAAACCTTTAACCACGCGCAGTGGCCGCGCAGTTAAGCAGCCGGTGCGATTTGCTGATGTTGGATGAACTAAAATAGATGAGTTCACATAATTATTAATCATACATTATTCTAATTGCAAAAGAATTTAACGTAGTAACTCGTATATAACATTTTGTTCAATCCAAAAATGGGTAAATCGTATAGTAAAGAACAAGAAATAATCATAGCACAAAATGGTGCAAATAACGCCAGTACTAATGAAATAATAACGCACGTTAAGCTTTTCGGAGCAATTGTATTTGCAGTGTTCATAATGATGGTATTAATTTTCGTGTACTATTGCATTCAAAAATGTCGTAAAAACACTCGAAGCTGGATGGATAACAGAGTAAGAACCATGTGGAAAGCAGCTAGTGACGCAAACGGCACGGTATAAGCCGATACAGGTCGGCCGATGAGGGAGTTTTTTTTTTTTTGGCTATTGTCGCGAGAGGAGGCAAGGTGAGTCCTAAGGGACGTTTTTTTATATTGCAGACCGGCCTCTCGGGCAATATACCCTTAATATTTTAATGATTATTATTAGGTCAAGTGCCTGCATCAAGTCGGCCCTTGAAAAATAGGTATCCGCAAAAATTTTTTTATTGTTGTATAAGTGATCTTTTAAATTACGTGTAATTAATTTTGTACCCATTTCAAACAACTTATAAATAATTATTGTTGCTAATTTCTTATTTCAAATTTTTGTAAAATAATTCAATTACAGGTACATTGTGTATGAAACATCGCCTTAACATATTTTGTTACGAAGCATCGCCTTAACATATTTTGTTCTATAAATAGATTGTAAGAAACAAAAGAGCATTGAGCTTTGGAATGCGATATCAGACCTAGTAACCCGTAATGTAAACACAGATTCAGCAATCATGTCGAATCGACGTCATCTGGTACACTTCTGTAATAAGTTTAGTGTAAGGTAATATTATGGAGTCATATTTTTAAAAACTGGTAAAAATTTTTTTGTTTTGTTTTTGTTCTCTCCAAGGTATAATTAAAATGCAATAGCACTTACGAGATACAGGATGTTTGTTTGTTGAATTGTATAAATTTTTTTGGTAAAGTTAGTTTTATAAAAAATTTTTTTAAAAAAGAAGGGGTGTGATGTAGCGGCTATACATTGTTAGTAAAGTCAGCAAAACCCCAGACTGGACTGCCGCGTGTTCTAGGCAGTCAGTCGTCTGCGCAACACCGCCTCGCTAGGTCAACTTGTATTACATAAGATAAGGACTTATTATACTGACTTATGTAACTACGTTTAAGTGTTTGAAAATAATAGACTGAGTGAATTTAAAAGGTTTCTGGTTTTATTGCGTCACCACCTCCAAAATGTCAAGATATTCCATTGTATGCATCCAGGTCCAGTGCAGAATACCTTTGACAACAGTACATTTACTCATAATGAATACTTAGCGTAACTCTTAAATGTAAATTGGACCAAACCGAAACATTTGCAAACTTTTTTTTGTGTCAAAGGCCAACCCAGACTATCTTTCTCCACTACAGTCCAGTTGTAAATACTTAGTGTGACTTTTCAATAAATATAGTAACGTGCTGTTTTGTCCGTCCTACTTTTGACGCTTAGTAGTTCCGTTATATGATCTAATGATGAAGTTGGATGACAGGCAGAACCTTGGGACTATTTTAGGAAATACTAATGAAAATGTATGAGTCACTTTAAAACTATACCCGTATCACTATAGATCTGCCCTCAATATTTGAAGAGTTCCCTTTTTTTCAGGATCCTTTCATCATATCCTGACCTGATCGCAATGCGACCAAATATAAAGTATCTCGTTTCCAAAATAAAATAATTTTTGAAACGGTTAAAGGTGCCGAAGTTGTGGGTAACAAACATAAGAAAAAGAAAACAAAGAAATACAAATGAATTAACAACCTCCTTCTTTTTGAAGTCGGTTAAAAAAGTATTGAGCACTGGTCCCTCACTTTAAGAAGTTCAGCTGTGATTCCGTTACCACCAGATGCTTTTGCTATAGGCAGAATCACACTCACTATATATGTGGTTTAGTTCTCTTTCAACTGTAACAACAAGGCCATTGGTGATTTATTTATAAAATAAATAACTATATTAGAGCTATTTGAAAGAGATACTAATTTTGTGCTAGCTAACTACAGAATTTAATAAGACAGTACAAGGGGCAGTTTGGCTGTTGGATATCCACTTGAATGGGCGTATAACCTCATCATTGCCATCACATTGCTAATAAAAATCATTGCCAAAAATTTTAATCAGCTTGTATCAGAGGTAAGTAAAAAGATATCTATGAAAAGCTCTCCAAAAGACCAACTCCCATACTCATTTTTATTTTTTGTTTTATTTGTTTTTATTACACAACTTGTTTTTATTTTTATTGATCCAAATACAGTATCATGTATCCATCACATAATAGTAGTATTTCATAGTGTATAGAAAATTAAATTAAATTTTTACACCTGATTTAGCAATTTTACTCGCAGTTAGCTGGTTAGTCAATCTGTTTTTTAAATTTCTTGAGGAATGACAGAGACGTAGACCAATATTTTGACCCGAGTAAAATATAAATTTTTAACTCTTACACTCAGTTGTTAAAATGGAATAGAATACCAGGTTACTAAATTATTTTGTTAATGTCCTGGAAAATATTGTATAAATACATTTTTAAACCAAGCAAACGCATATCGTAGCATACGTTGTGAGGATATAAATTCGATGTAAATTATTATGTCTATTTTAGAAAAACCATTTTATGAAAACGGCTCTGTATTTTGTTTGATAAACTGTTCACCCATCATTTAGGAGGCCATACATTTTTTAGTAATATCTATCTTTGGCCCAAAATAATACTCGTCACAGTATGTGACAAGTGAAATTCCTATACATTAAAAATCCTCAACATTCTGCTGTCAGAAATATTTCTTTTATTACAAGGAAAGTCCATAAAAATCACTTTCATACATCATAGCGAGTTATGAGAAGTATTTACATGATTGCTGGTAAAAACAATAGGCTACGTAGATAAACAGTGAACGAACTGTTAAAAGCCAGAGAAAAATAACGAACAAATAAGGTTTGGATTTTTCTAAATTTTTCAGAAAAATTTTACTGAAAAATATAAAATATTTAAGAAATTTAGTGTTCAAAGGTCCTTTTTCTGACAAATTGATCGAAGAGTAAATATAATAGACAAATGATTTTGATATCTTTTCACGGTTACAAATTTAAACATGTTACCACGCCACGAAAACTTTTATTTATTTTCTTATACTTACCGAAAATTTATTTTATAAAACAAAAATAAATTCAAAGAAACTCATTCACTGCTCAAAGCATTTAGTCACGCAGGGTACAATTTTAGAGAACATCGCCCCCTAGGGCGGTCGTTACGTGGCGTACTACAATTATATGCTAATTCGAAGTCACATTAACGCCCTAATACTCATAATACGAGTTTAAGTGTGGTTTGTGGAGAAATAACCGTCATAATGACGTAGAAATACGCACTGATTCGAGGAGTTACTTCAAACTTTGTTTTAAAAATACAAAACGTGGCTTGTAAATGCTTTTTTTATCAGGAATCGGTTTTGAGTAAATTCTTTATTCGCTCTTGCGACTCTTAAATATGTGACGATCCAAACTGTGAAGATTTGATAGAATTAGTAAATGTACTAAACGGTGATTTCGCATTTTCTTTTGTTTTGTTATTAGCAACTATTTAATAATAGCTAATGAATTAAATTAATGAACTCTTCGGAAATTAAATGACGAATTGTTTACGATTCCCCTGGCACTCCCTGGCGTATGGTGCAAATTCACAGGAAGCTTTACAATAAAGAAAATGTTGTATGGCTTCCGATTATTCAGCACGGGGAAAGTATTATTGTACATGTTTATTGAAATTCATGTCAGTATTACGCATGCTATCCATGCAAGCAAAAAAGGTATACATGAATCTGAGTGTAATAATGTGTACGCTTTGGCTGTTTCAAAGAAAATACCTACTTTTACATTTGTTAAAACTAGACAAGTATATGGTATCTTTATTTGTGTGTTCTAATAATTCTATCGTGCGGTGATAGAATAAAAATCATAACAAAAGGAAATCCATTGTTGTATGTCTGGGTTTACATATTTATATTTATGATGACCGAAGGTCTTTATATGAACTTCTCACTACTACACGTAAGAATGGCATTCATTTAGTTTTTACACATAAAAACAAAACAGTTTTACAAATACTATTAGTGCTCTTATCTAATTTATAAGTTATATCAACAAAGATGTAGCCAAATATATTTTGTTCGCCCAAAATTTACAGAGAAGAAACAAATGCAGTTTAATAACTTAACCTGACCCGTCACAGGCAGGAAATTAAATTCATTGTACGAACCTGAAGAGTATACACTCGTTCTTATCTAGTGTATGCAAAATCTGTCATCAAAATCTTTTTCATTGGATTAATTATTTACAGTTATAATGATTTTATTGAAAACGAAATTAGTGCAAATAAAATTTAAAATTCTCTAAACATATTGTCAGAAGTTGTATTTAAGATTTTAAAGTTTACAGAAGTTAGCAGATTAACGAAATTCATTCAACAAAAGTTATTGCATCGTATTACTTTCATAAATACGTCATTTAATGTGCTTCTTTTTGAATTCATTAAAATATTTTTTGTTCATTCCCAATCAAAATATTTAATTGCATTTGAGTATGTGAATGTGATTGTAGCTTATATGTAGGATTACGAGATGTTCGTGACAAGGGTTTTAGAAATCCGCTGTTGTCAATAACTGACCAATTTCACTTACAAAATTCAAAGATTTTAATTGAATGATACCATCAGTTAATATACTAATAACAAAGGACGTGAATAAATGAAAATGGAAATCTAGAAGTTAAAGCCGTGTCAGACAGTTTCAGCAGCAGCTTTAATTAAACCTAACTTGTGAGAAGTTCCCTTAGTACTATCAATTTTCAATGCAGCAATGTGAATTTAAACTCTAACTGGTTGTAATAAAACTATAAATTGAAGCTATAAATTGTAATAAGATGCAAGTGATTCAGAGGCTACTTTAAACATTGTCACCATTAACTTTTAAGTACACTTCTATCAAAAGTGATCTCCTTCCACTTTAAAATTTAATGTGGAGATAAAACGATTTTTTTTTAAATATTTTCTATGCTTTCCCTGACTTTAAAATTGAATTACCAAATGTGCCTAGTTTTGACGCATTTAACGCTACAGTTAATTGGTAATTCCTAGTACCTACGAGTAAAGTTCTTATTTTTTTGCAGTATTAACCTTTTAAAGATCTTACGATGACGTCAGATTTTATCTTTTCGAAATCGGATAGCAAAGATAATACCTGAAACAAACCTGCAATTTTCTATGAATTCTTCGTGGTTGATTATTATTTCAATCATAGACATAACAGTTTATTCATAAAGAAGTTAGAAGATGATACCACTAGATGTCGTCGTGTAGAGGTTAAATAAGAGTCAAATTATTTCCCCAATTTGATTAAAATAAGCTTAATCGCATTTTTTCTGCAAGTTGTAACCAACAAACCCATAAAATATAGGAAAGGAAAGCAAAATCTAAGAATAATAATAATACTGATAAAAATATTACTAACAACGGTTTTTGAATTAAAATGTGGAATATTTTCTTTAAACATCGAATTACTCAGCCACGTCGTTCTTTTACGATTGCATCGTTGAAAATGCTGCACTTTCAATACAGTGACAATATTTGACGACCGATTAGCGCACTGGTAAGTAGCCCTGCCTCATACGCCGTAGGTCAGATTCTCGCAACGACCGCCGCGAGACGGACGTTTTAAGTCCACTCCGATTGATCGGTTCCTTCCCGATATTCAGTGGCGTTCAATTTACTGACGTCACAGATTAGCATGTTGGCTGTGTGCTACGGTTTTTCTGGGTTTTTTACTCCCTCCGAACGCTCTCAAATTGATTTTTTCTTTTGCGACTAGTCTCTTAGTTTTGTACTTGTGTTAAGTGCTGTGTGTGCCCAGCGTAAAGTATTCTGGTTTTAGTACAAAGGATACCCAACGGCGACAACCAATTTGTACTGATCCAGTCCTTTTATTTCAAATATTATTTCTTTTCTACTATTTTATTTATTTACTCCTCTATTTCATATTTATCTTTATCATGTTTGTGTGATTTCGTGTACATTTTCCCTTTTTGTCGGTAAAGGTTGACCCTTACGCGGTCTACTCTTTACCTGCGTACCCTTTTAGGATTCTAGGTAGCGACCTGCGGCGAACTACGGTTAATTTTAAATTATTTTTAGAGGCAGATATATTGGAGGCCTTCATGGCCTTCGTTCACTCGCAGTGTCCAGACATCTGGACAAAATTTGAAAGTGGGTTCAAACCCACAATCAATACTCATACAAAAAAGGAGAAACGGGCGCGCCAGCCCGCGTCCACCAACCCCTCATGCGAGCGTTCTAGCTCGCGCTCTTCCGTAGCTTCGCCCACGCAAGTTCATCTTCGTTATCGTCGATAGACTGCGATACCGTGGCTCCAGCCCAAGCCATCGAATCCAACAAAAGATTCACCGTCGTTGCAAAACGACAAAAAAGGGCTGAGCCCTTAAACTCACCCGATGATTTGGTCGGTGTTCCATATTTCATATTACGAATACCTACATATAGGCCATTTTATTTGTAGAACTTGAATATTGTTTCTAGAACGCTCGAACGCTCGCTCGCAGGACATTTCCTATGGACTTATTTAGTTTCACCTGCATACGCATTTTATAAACACTTGGTTAGTTATATAAACGCATTCATACGAATTTTTATTTTTGTTTGTTAATTCACTGCAATTTAAGTAAACATATTTTACCCATTATTCTTTGAAAATGTCGAAGTCAATTCAAACTAGAAGTAAGGGATATGGTGATAATGTTTCCCCTCAAATTAAATTATTAGAAGCTGGCATTCAAATATTTTTGCTACATTACAGAGTACTTATGATTTGTCGCAGGATGTTCCGACTGTCGCATTACGTAAACAGTTTTTGAATTCGTCCACTTGTATTGGTCAATTACGCACTGATATTATGAAGTCCATAGATGATTTAAATTTGTCCAGACTCGAGTTAGCTCCAGATTATGTGCCAGACTATAATTCTTTTATTGCCTTTGACGAACTGTATTGTTCTATATTAAATACATTAAATAAATTAAAGAATAATGTCGCAGAACAATTACATTCCCAAAAACCTAGATTAAAACTCCCGCCAATCAATTTGCAAACCTTTGATGGTGATTTTAAGTCTTGGCCTTCGTTTTTTGAGTTTTATAATAACGCTGTACACAACAACACTGGGTAAAGTAAATCAGAAAAGGTATTTCTATTTGTGCGGTATTCTTTCGAAGAACGCTTTATCTACAATTGTCGGTGTGCCGCCTGCCGGAGATTATTACGATCTTATTTATAATAGGTACATTGGTGAACAAATACCAAGACCGCCGAACTTTAGGTACTTCTTATTAACAACATATTATGAATATTAAACCTTTAACGGTACAGTCAGCTGATGGTTTAAACACTTTTCGATAAGTTTACAACTTCTGTATCATCGTTCGAACAATTAAAAATAACAGATGAAAAGGATTTTATTTTTGGGTTTTTAGCATCATAAAAATTAGACCGTGAAACCGCTCGCATGTTTGAAAATCCAGTTCGTTCCGAACAAATACCAACGTACGAAAGTCTCGTCAAATTTTTAAGTGAACAAACCAAAATTCTTGTACGCACCAATAGTCATACTTTTAATTACGCCCCCACAAATAAGTAACCTATTCAAATCAAAATAATAAATCATTTAAACCCCCAATACCTAAAATTACAAAGTCATTTTTAACTGCGCATGATTCTAAAACATTTGTGTAACAAATCCGGGCACGAACCATTTTACCGTTGTCCTAAGTTTTTAAAAATGATACCTACAGATCGCTTTTCTATTGTTAAAACCAAAGGTGGTTGTTTTACTTGTTTAAGTTTTTATTATCTGACATTTGCTTGTAATGCGAATAAAAATTGTAACATTTGCGGTTTGAAAATGCTTCTCGATCGGGACTCGACCCTTTTCGTGGCAGGGTCCGCGCGGCTATACCGCTAGCTGATACGCCCGCCGCGGCGTCAGCGCGTGACGTCGCACCGCCGCCACCGCCGACTAGCGTTGTGCAGTTTAGTGATGCGCACCATAATTCAACGCTTTGTTCGCATGCTTCGCTTACGATTACTTAACCAAATGCTATAACGGTATTATTGGCGACCGCGCGTGTTATTATTAAGAACGCTCAAGGTTATGAATTTTCAGTTCGCACTTTGATTGATAACGGTTCTATGAATGACTTTGTTACTTCTCGGCTGTGTAAACGTTTGTCTTTAAATATAGATACACTGGCCCAACAAGATTACTGTAAATGGTTTCGGTGGTTCGTCAAAGACTGTAAAAGGTACCACAAACGTAAAAATTTATTCTCGTTTTAACCGTACTGTTTCCTTTGACTCGAACCCACTCGTTGTGGACTCCTCGATTATTACGTCGATGTTAGGTTACCTCTATCGCCCGCCTCTTGCCGACGATACGTTTTCTGAATCCGGAGAGGTGAAGATGCTTATCGGCGCGCAACTGTTCCCTCGTTTACTTTTAAGAGGTCACATTCAGGGTCCACCTGGAACGTGGCGGGTGCGCAGCTGCTGCTGCACAACTTCTACGTCGACGATCTGCTGTGCTTGGCGCGGTCGCTGAGCGAGGCAGCCGCGCTGCAAGACAATTTGTGCGCCCAGCTACGCAAATGGGCCAGTAACCGGCCGGAGCTGCTGGCCAGGGTCGGCTCCGACTTCAGCAGCGTCACATGCTGGCCAGTGACTAGTTCTGAGACGCTTCGACTCGAGGATACGCAGCTTGATAGCTCAAACAGCGTTAAATGTAGTTTGCTCGTTTGTAAGACAAATGTCGGTCCCATAAAACCTATGTCAATTCCACGTTTGAAATTAATGGGATGTGTGCTACTTTCAAAACTTTTTAAATTAATTAAACAAAAGTTAATCAATATTGATCACAAGGTTATCGCTCTAACAGATTCGAGTGTAGCTTTGGCATGGTTGCAACACCACCTTACAAACTTAAAACGTTTGTTTCTAATCGCGTCGCGTAAGTGGTGGTAGTAGTGCCGTCCAACAGCTGGTACCACGTGAGCGGCGAACACAACGCCGCAGACCTGTGCTAGCGCGGATCCGCGCCTCCTGCGCTCATCGCCGCTCGGTATCGCTGGCTACACGGCCCTGAGTGGCTCGCTCAACAACAAAACTGCTGGCCGATTTCCACATCCTGCATTAGACACGAAACTGACATCTTAGAATTAAGATCAAATACAGATAGTTTTAACTTGGTGACTAATGAGCTACCTAAAGATAATGAATTGTTTTTAAAATTTTCTTCCTTTCTTAGGTTACAACGCATCACTGCGTGGTGCCTGCGTTTTATAAATAATCTACGTAAACCAAAGAGCAACAGATACTTTAAAACTTTAACTACATCGGAATTAAGCAATGCACATAATTGAATTATAAAACTTACACAACATACATTATCATTATTCAAACAATAAATATTTACTGTCGTAACGCGAGTGTTTTTATTACTTGATAATTTTGTAATGTCCCGTTTACTCCATGCGTACAATACCTTATCCGAATTGTATTAAACAAAGGATTCGGTCCCTAAAAAAAGCAATAATCGTTATTGCTAACAGCTTCGTAATCTACTAATGTAGACATTTGGTACATTTGTTTAAATGGGAAAGTGTATTTTTACCTTAAATCTGTCGATAGGGTGTTCAAAGAGTATAAAAGTGAGCTTTAATTAGTAGGTTACGTTTTTGTCTAGCGTCGCAGAGGGCGCAGCTATCGCGGCCATCTTGGTGTGTGAGCGTTCGGCAGCTCAGTCGGCATCTAGCCGTGCAAGGGAGAAGGTCGTAGTGTCGTTCGTTCCGTTGCTGCAGGCTTTTGAAATGTGCGCCGCCATTGAAAACCCCGCCAGTTGTGAGGTGCGGTCAGTAATAAGGTTTTTGTGGGCAAAAAAACTTAAACCCATAGAAATTTATCGGCAACTGTGTGAAGTTTACGGGAACAACGTGATCAGTGAAGGCGGCGTTCGCCAGCGTTTGGATGACGACGACGATCTCCGCGCGGCCGTGACTCACTGGCTCGACACTCAGGCGGCGGATTTCTATGAGGAAGGAATTTCGAAGCTCATTCATCGCTACGATAAATGTCTCAACCTTTTTGGCGAATATGTAGAAAAATTGTATTTTAGTTGCTCTTTCAAATGTATATAATAAAAATATTTTCCTGTACATAGTTTTGTCTTAATTCCAAAACGTAACCTACTTTGTGAACAGCCCCTGTACATTTTGCATTGACATTGATTCCTTATAGTTGGAATAAGGAAGTGAAATTGTTGTTCATTTCGGCACATTTACGGAAAAAGGAAATTCACAGGAAAAGCTAGGAAATGTCAATCGTGCGCTAAAGAGCTCGTGCGACACATAATAATATGTTTTTATTTATATGTAGACTGAAATAGGCTCTTTTTTCCGATATCGATCCGGACAGTCGATCGGTATTCAATTTCCACATTTAAATACTCTAACTAGACAAATTTCACTATGGCATTTGGCGAGGAACGTAATTAATGGATTTTTGCTTTAATGTTTTTTTGCAAATGTGACGCATTTGTAACTAGGTATCCTGAACCGGATGCAGTCGCAGTCGATCCGTTTACGATTAATTGGGCTTCTACGTATTTTTAAAAATTTCTCCCATTTTCCCTTGTCTTAAATGTTTAAGAAAAATAATTTATTTGAATTGAAACAAAAGATTTAATTTGATCCGATAACAGCACCAAAGCAAAGCACTCCAGCCTTACCCTGGTTGCCGCGAGACGATTGTCTTGTCTTGTCGACCATTCTGGATTGTCTCTTATGTTAGGCGAAGATATGGGCTATAATGGGGCAAATTTTACAAAAGCCCGTAACATTAAACCAACTAAATCGAAGTACACATTTTCTTGGGATCGAAATATAGTTCTTAATCATCGTTCTGTATACAGCTAACGATGTAACGGTAACTTTTTGGTAATTTTTTCTAAAGTAAAGTAATATAAGGATTGTGTACTTCGATTTAGTTGGTTTAATTTTACGGGCTTTTGTAAAATTTGCCCCATTATAGCTAATATCTTCGCCTAACATAAGAGACTATCCAGAATGGTCGACAAGACAAGACAATCGTCTCGCGGCAACCAGGGTAAGGCTGGAGTGCTTTGCTTTGGTGCTGTTATCGGATCAAATTAAATCTTTTGTTTCAATTCAAATAAATTATTTTTCTTTCACATTTAAGACAAGGGAAAATGGGAGAAATTGTTAAAAATACGTAGAAGCCCAATTAATCGTAAACGGATCGATTGTGACTGCATCCGGTTTAGGATACCTAGTTACAAATGCGTGACATTTGCAAAAAAACATTAAAGCAAAAATCCATTAATTACGTTCCTCGCCAAATGCCATAGTGAAATTTGTCTAGTTAGAGTATTTAAATGTGGAAATTGAATACCGATCGACTGTCCAGATCGATATCGGAAAAAAGAGCCTATTTTAGTCTACATATAAATAAAAACATATGTGTCGCACGAGCTCTTTAGCGCACAATTGACATTTCCTAGCTTTTCCTGTGAATTTCCTTTTTGCCGTAAATGTGCCGAAATGAACAACAATTTCACTTCCTTATTCCAACTATAAGGAATCAATGTCAATGCAAAATGTAATTAAAGCTCACTTTTATACTCTTTGAACACCCTATCGACAGATTTAACGTAAAAATACACTTTCCCATTTAAACAAATGTACCTAATATCTACATTAGTAGATTACGAAGCTGTTAGCAATAACGATTATTGCTTTTTTTAGGGACCAAATCCTTTGTTTAATACAAATCGGATAAGGTATTGTACGCATGGAGTAAACGGGACATTACAAAATTATCAAGTAATAAAAACACTCTCGTTACGACAGTAAATATTTATTGTTTGAATAATGATACTGAAACAGGGATGTAGTTTACAACAATAAGACAAACACACCAACTGTTTGGCCCCAAAGTAAGCAGAGCTTGTGTTATAGATAAGCGAACTGGGGGGATTGCAGAATAAACGAATAATATGTTTAATCTGCGATCCCTATCTCTATATGTATAGGTATTATATACTACCTCAATCATGACAGACAGTATTAAACATTTGCAAAGCAATTGTATAGTAATGATGAAATATTTGACTGCTACTAATAGCTATTTGACCAAAAATCAATCATAATAACTACACTAAATCAAAATTTAAACAATGGTGGCTAGTGATTTCATCTTGCATTGTTGGGTCAATAAATGCCTCATATTTATTGTTAAGAATTTATAATTCTTTTTTTTACCACGTTTTTTTGTTAAGAAGCCAAAGAAGCCAAGGCTTACTGCTACGCTACTCGGGCTTCGTTTTTTTTATACATATTGGTTATTTCACCCTCACTAGTATTTTGAATTATAAAGTAAGTTGTTTGTTGGTTACGCTTTCACGCCTAACTAGGCAACCGACTCCTACCAATATTTGCATGAACGTTGATAAAGATACATAAAAACATATAGACTACCTTGAATCTAGAAAAAATATATTATACCCATACCATGCGCCATTGAACATTTGAAAAACAAGGTTGTAAATAATTTCTTTATTTTATGTCGAAAAACATTATACAATATAAAGTAAGTAGGTAATAACAAAAAAATTGAACTTCAAACAGATTAAGATATAAAATTAGCAAACAATCCTTAACTACGCATTAAGAGCACTCAAGCCTTTGACTTCATACCTGAGTAGTAGAACTCAGAGGGAACGGGATTACATCAAGGTTCAATTCTAGTCCCATTTATTTTTTTAGTGTTACAAATGATCTACCCCAGAACACAGAAGCAAAAATCATGAGATAGAGTTATTTGTGGATAATACATCATTATTTTATAAAATTAATACACAAAACAACAATTTTGATGATGTCAAAAATACTGACGACAATGTTGTGCCTTGGTTTAGTGGAAATAGTCTAGCATTTGAAAATAAAAAAGAAACTAAATATTACAAATGTTGTACACCAAATATAAAACAAATCAAATTAAATTTACATCTTCATCTCAACCTAGTTGATAATACTGTCTCTCTTGGCATAACTATACATTCCAAAACTCAGTAGGAGCAAACATTTCACGACTAGCGAGTAAACATTGTTCTGCAGCGTTCGCGGTAAAAAACATTTGCTCACTGACTGTTAAGCGTGCATATAACCAGGATGGTATATTTGAGTTATTTTCTTAGATCTTATGGTATCCTACTGTGAAAGATGCCGAAGTTATCAAAACAATTTTCTCTACAATCTATTCGTGAAACACATAAGCTAAGAAATATAGAATCTCTGATAGAACTGTTAAAGAAGCTGGTGTAACCTTGCGTCATAATAAATTTATAAAAATAATTTCTGCATTCAAAGAATATTTATTAAAAATCTAAGAAAGATAATTAAGACAAGGAATACATGGTAAGAAATAGAAAAGACCGTTTCCGAAATGTATGCTGTCTGAAGGCAGCAAATCATTTATCAAAATTTCAATACATTGTTATTATAAAGTAGTGCAATTAGTTCAATCTCCGCCCTTCAATAACTTCAAGAAAACCAATTTTAACTTAAAATATTATTTCAAAAAGATTACTATAAAATGAAATACTATTTGGATGACAAAAGAGCGTAAGGTTGAGGAGTCCAAAGGCTGTTAATGAAGAATAAAATATAACTTTTATTTATATAAGTGTCCTTGTGTTACTTTGGCGCGGCAGTGTGTATAAAGTACGTTTAATTGACACAGATGATTTTCATTCACAGCAATCATCAGATTTTTAGGTCAAACGCATTTTATTTTGATTAAAATTTTCTTGATTTAAGAATCAGTGTATGATAAGATGTGATTACGTCTTACTTCTTACCACCATGCACTGGCCATTTCAATGCATATTATATTTAAATCACCCCTTCAGTTTCTTTACAGATAAAACCCCAAGATACTGCGTAAACAGTTTGACTTAACATGCACTATCCGGATCTTACGCATTTTTTAAAATTTGTCTTAAGTATTTAAGGTGTATACTTATATAAACGTACTAAAAAGTAAAAAATTAAAGTATGCAAAAATAATTTCTACATAGCAAATCAAAAATTCATATTTCAATAGTTCTTTTTAAGACTAAAAGGAATAAAAACCCGCACCTTCAAGCCTGTTAAAAGAGATACCTCAATTTCAATAATGCCACCCTTTTTAAAGAACCTTTTAATGCATTACCTTACTTTTCTATCAGTTACATGAGAAATGACTTGTCAGTTTAGCCAACATTACTAAAAAATCGAAAGTCTACATACAAGTAATTCAAATAAACATAACCTATGAAATAGTAGTAAATACAATGACTTTGCAATCCTAACATCCAGAGCCACCCATCAGTGACGACATAATGTACAATAAATCTAGAGTGCTGCCAACAATAAATATGACAAATCATGACATTCCACCGAAATTCAAAAAAATCAAAAATATAATGTTTTTCACAGGTTAAAAAAACTACACTTATTAAAAGTTTTCTTTTTCTTTATTTTCATCTAGATTACGTTAATACAGCTTTACTTCGGCTTTTAAGAGGTATTATACCCGACCAGAGATGACAGTCTACGCGACTGCGAGGGAAAAAGCCGTTGTTGTTGAAAGAATGTTTTATAAAATATTTGGGGGGTTAAGAGGAACACAAATTGACGAAGGTATGAAAGAAACGCACACATGATAGCTAATTGTGCGTGCTAATGAAATGCCGCAGCAAAGATGTTTACAATTAATATTATTTTTTAGTAACAGAAATAGTAATAGCCTATGGGGATTTCAATCCCACGCCCTTTTGTCATCCAAATAATCTTTTTCCTTATAGTAAGCTTTTATATAGCATTTCCTTAATAGTTTTCTGGAACTTATTAGGGGGTAGGGATCGAACTGATTTAGGTATTAATTGTAACGATAACTTATAAAAGATTAACTGCTTTTAGCTAGCCTACATTTTCTAAGTACTAATTTACAACCGTTCCTAGTTCTTACAAAGTAATCATTATCATGGTAATCTTTTCAGTTTTAAGTTTATAAATATGCTTGTGGATGTACAATATGTTTTCATAAATAAACTATGTTGAAAGAGTTAAAATTCCAATCTCTTTAATCTATTCTGTTAAAGATTCTCTCCTTCTTAATAAATATATTAGGACCTTACATATGAAATTAGAGTTTTGTCGTACTGGCCACTTTGATCTGTATTATCTCCTCTTTGTTACGAATTCCAATTTCAAATTTATACAGCAGTTTACTCACGCATTTGTGTTTGGAAAACCGTAATTCACTTGTCTTTCCTTTTTTTTGCTTTTTCTTTGCGTCACTTAGTTTACAAAATGGAAAACTTAAAATATCGCGTTATCTACGAGTACTAGTTCCATCGTGGCACCAGTGCTGCAGAAGCAGCTCGAAATATTAAGCCTGTGTATGGTGGCGGTGTCGCAAAAGAAAACACAGTGCGTTTTTGGTTTTAACGTTTTCGTTCTGGAAATTTCGACCTGCAGAACAAGCCCCATGGACGGCCGGAGACCAAAATTATAATATATTCCATAATATACATAATATAGCATAAATATATTGAAGAATTGAAGGCTAATGTAGAAGCGGATCCATCGCAAACCACGTCCGAGTTAGCTGTAGGCTGCGGTGTTAGTGACCAAACCGTTTTAATCCACTTGAAGTAAATTGGGAAGGTGAAAAAGCTTGAGAGGTGGGTACCTCATGAATTGAGTGCAGCAAACCGACAAACACGCGTCGACTGCTGCGTTACATTACTCAACCGGCACAATAATGCAAGGATTTTATATCAAATCATCACCTGTGATGAAAAATGGATCCTGTACGACAATCGGAAATGCTCATCGCAGTGGTTGAACCCTGGCAAACCAGCCAAATCCTGCCCCAAGCGAAAATTGACTCAAAAAAGCTTACTTGTGAGCGTTTGGTGGACTAGTGTCGGTGTCATTCACTACAGCTTTCTTAAAACTGGCTAGACGATTACGGTACATATCGTTTGTCAGCAACTGCAAACCATGATGGAAAAGCTAGCTGCTAAATAACCGAGGCTGGTCAATCGCTCTAGGCCACACACTGCACAACAGACGGCTACCAAATTAGAGGAGCTTCAATTGGGTACATGACAAATTTTTTTTTATTTCATAATTAAATAGTTTATCAACAGTAAATAAATATTGCAAAACTAACAGTATGTTTACAATCAATGGTTTTCTAGATACAGCGATGTGTTCGAGGAGCCGCTGCGAGTCGCCGAAAAACGCTCCATACAAAACGGTACTGAGCTGTGACGTCACGACTTGTGAATCATCCTAAAATTGTATGGGCGTTTGGATAAAATATATAATAGCTACGTAGATAATGCGTTTACATGCATACTGTCATAGTAAAAATTGTTATATTTAATGTCAGTAAGCAAATGATATTTAAAAATTTAACATATACTGTAATAAGTTTTTGCTTCTTTTTTTAAGTTTTCAAATCTATATAATTTCGATATTAAATTCAAAACGATATTTTTCAAAACATTGTACCTGTCAAAATAACTAATATTTTATAAATAAATTATAAAAACTTGCATTTTTAAATTGTGTCATCTACCCAATTGGAATGTATAAGACATCCACCATACTCCCCGGACCTTACTCCAACAGATTATAGTTTTTTTCGAAGTTCGGATAACTTATTGCAAGGGAAATAATTCAACTCCGATAGGGCAGTCCAAAGCGCCTTCAAGGATTTTATTGATTCCCGTCTGAATGGTCTGTTTAGTAAAGGGGTCAATGTACTACCTATGAGATGGCAAAAGTGCATTGATAGCAATGTTTCATACTTTGATGAAATAAATATATTTCCGCCAATTTCTTATGCGATTATATTTTGCCACGAAAAGACCATAGTGAAAACCGTTTCGATATCTGCAGCATTTCTCCACACTTGTAGTACCACAAGACATAAAACCAAGAAATGACTAACACATACCACCCTGTCAGTCAGAGAATTTTCTTAACTGCCAATGGTGCAGAACAAAGTCTATTTGCTAGTTGAGAACGTGCCCTCCCAGAACGTGGGGCTCCCAACGTAACAATCCTGTAAATTATCAAATCTTCTTTGATTTTGATTTTGCAACATATTTCAAGAAAACTGACTGATTTCTTATATAACTAAATATATTTCGTAAGATAAAAGCTCAAACTTTCTAAATTTTCTTAGGAAGGTTAGTATTAGAATTTTATCAAAGGTTCGTGTAGTACCTGGTCTTTTTTTATTAATATTTTATCGCCTAGCTTATCAAATAATAAAAATAAAAATTGTTCATGAGAGCATCCTAGATTTTACTCTGTGAGAAACATTTTTTGAGAAACGCTATTTACA
This sequence comes from Marasmarcha lunaedactyla, assembly GCA_923062675.1. NCBI lineage: Eukaryota > Metazoa > Arthropoda > Insecta > Lepidoptera > Pterophoridae > Marasmarcha > Marasmarcha lunaedactyla. The sequence goes on along the minus strand of OV281339.1, from coordinate 36,698,309 downwards.
CCCCCGTAGAATTATAGAAACTGTCACCTCACTACATTTTTTGAAGCTTTTTCAAGATAATAATCAAATAAAGTGCTTTATAAGTTGCATGTTGGTATACCTGTGAGAAACGGTCGAACAAAAATGCAAAACTAAGGCACGTTCATACTGGTCTCATATTTCTCACATGACTGTTTCTGAAAGGATTATACCTATACTTACTAGTATTTACGTACTTGTGTGTGTTTTACATAAAAATGCCCGGTATTTGATATATTTTTAACGGACTTCAAAAAAGGAGATTCTCAATGTTTTGTATGTATGCATGTTTGTATGTTTGGCTGTGATTAGCTCGATTTAGGCTGAACCAATTTTATGTGGTTTTTAAACAAGTATTTATTGCAGTTACAACAAAGAGCGTTCCGTAGTCGCTGCTGACCTACTTCAAACTGTCATAGATCCGAAATGGTCGTTAAAAAATAATATATGTATATAAAAATGATATTCAAAGGTTAGGTTAAAAAATAATTATGACATAACATTTTGGCGCGAAAATCAGCCATTAGATTGTCATAATTAATTTTATAGCCTATGATACTTCCACAGTCAAAATAGGTAAATCTATCTTGAATCTTTTGTTTATTCCTATACATTTGAATCATGAATGTCATGGGTACCTGTTTGTTCACCAGTAAAAAGTTACCTGTGTGAACGCATCTTTGTGAGAAATGTAAGAAACGTTATTGATTTTTGTGAGAAACGTGAAAAATGTTTCTCACAATTTATTTTGGCTCCAACCCATATATATTACGTTACATTTAAAACTTACCTACATGCTCGGTGTCCACGACAGAATTTTTTTTTAGCATAAATGCTTTGCTACTAGTGCGAACCTGGAATGGCTTACAAAGAAAAATATTTAACCTATAAACAGAATAAAAAACCTATATAAAAAATAATAAATAACCTTTATATCAAAAAGGTTTCTAAACATATTATCGTTTTGTATTCGCCGTAACTTGCTGTAACTGGTGCAGAAAGAGTTGTTAATAAAAAACGTAAACGTTGGAAAAATATCTAAAAAAAAAGAAGGTGAAAAACATTTCCTACTTTACACACTCTACAAATATGGGTTGCTTAGATAAAATAGTGAAACATGTTCCAAACCATAAAAATAAGAAAATATTCACCTCACGCATAACCCAACCTTGTGCAGACAAACCGAAAATTGTTTTTCATGAACATAATGATACCACAGAGCGCCAATTTTCAACCTATTGTAGTGCTATCGAATTTCTTGGAAGCCCTAAAAGCATTATTTTTGATTCGGGAAAAATAAATAAGCAATTTTTCTGTACAGAATCAATAATAGTGGTAACGCCATCTTTTCATTTAATGTTTATGTATGCTACCTCACCTTCCACCAAAATCATGATAATGATAAATGAAACCAATCAACTCGCAATAAACGACGCGCCGATGGGGAACTCGCTTGGAGACTGCGGGGTCGCCCAAACTCCCCCGGGGATTGTCATCGGGTCCTCTCTAACCAGACGCCAGCTGGCACGATGAAGCCTCCCGGGATTTTACGCGAGGTAGCGGGGCAGCCTTTCGCGTGTGGCACTACTACCTCCTACTACCTGCGGTCGACCAGCGGTGCACCGCTGCTTCGGATCCCGCTACCCTTCAAAACCAGTTACCCGGCGAGCCAATAATTTACGAGCTGAAGACAGTTCTCTGATGCAACACGATTACTCAGACCTACCCTCCTCGATGGTTACACTTAACATCATCGCCCTCCTCAACCATGTTAGAGAGAAGTGAGCGATCCGTCACCCGACGCTCGAGATCGTCGCGCTGCCACTCGGGTCGTGCGCGTGCGCTGAGCTGCGCCACGCTCAATATCATTACCCCACCGCCGAACTACCGCCACCGCGGTCCCGACGAAAATCATCATATTTGTCACTACTTATTTCGGCATCTAGAATGGCATCGTGAAGCCACGTTTTGGTACAAAGAAAAATCTCTGAGTCACAAATAAGTATGTAATTGTAAAATTCATGGGTTTAAGTTCTAAGCCCGCGCACGTTTTGGTAAATAAGTTGTAAACTAGAAGTCTTGGTGGATGAATAAAACAATAAACCATGTACAACATTCAATCGGGCGCCTCTAACAATAATGAAGAACTCTGGAGTATGACACCGTGATCTATACACACTTATACTACTTATAAAATTTTAAAGGAGAGAGTACTTTAAATCCTAAAAAATTTTACATCCACACAAACGAAAGTACGATGTCCAAATGAAGACTCAGATGAAACTAATCTAAAATATTTGAAGCGCTGTTATGCTGCAGATCTGAAAAATGAAAATATTAACTCCAAGTTTCATTTTTACTATTATAATTTGTAATAGTTATAAGAATATCATACTTTAGAAATACAAATATTGCTATGGACTAACGGGCTTCTGTCCCAAGGGGGTTACTTGATCCTTTTTGAGGAAAACCACAATCCTAATCCCAGTCGCAATTATATACCTTGATTTCTGAGAAGGCAATAAGGTTTTGGATATCTTATCTTAACAATATTACTTGTGGGAATTTTTGTCGTTATATGTTTAGATGTAATTTAACAAACTACAAATTAAATTGTGTAAATAAAACATAAATGTTGGACACACGATTCTTTTTTCAAACTTTTTTTATAGTTTTTATTATAGCAATCAAATTCTACACGCTTATGAAGATTAATATCAATCTTTAATGTGAAGATTTTGCAACCTTTAACAGACAAAACACGTTCCGCCGCGGTATCGGCATAGACCGTAAAAGTGAAGTTCATATAATGACAGCACGGTTATCACCGTATTTACGAATATCATTCTAAAAATTGCTACTGCAACTGTAGACTACATTAGTAAATTACATTAGAATTTCATAGAAAGCACTTTCTAGTGTCAAAATTGCAAGTTCTAAAAATATTGTTCTGGGAATCAAACACACACACAGGGGCTACAAACAGTATATTGTAAAAGTCCAGTATATCGTATCACTACAAGAAATCATCCACAGCTTATATATGTCTAAGTTACCGAAAAACCAGAAAAAGTTGCTAGTTACAACAAATTTATTATGAAAATAGGCACTAGGGCCAAATCCGGTTATAGCAGTTACTGACGTAGAGTTATTGGTGTATAACAATGCATGAATAGTACGGGTATAAGCGCAATAAAAAAAAAGGAAGAAAATAAAAAAACTTTGTTCTTTATATAAGTACAATTATATTCAAACTTAACAGGCGTGCAAATATTTATAATAATTATGTAGTAACAATTTATTATATTATTCGAATTCAAAAGATTAGGTAAGTACATAATTCATTTACCAACAATTACTATTGATCAGTTTAGATACAAGAAAAAATAATACAAATTAGATGTCCCTTTTATTAATATTAAATGTCCCGGATATAATAAAATCTATCAGTAAATAATAAAATTAAAATTATCAGCATAAAAAAGCCTGTTAATTCATTCAATTACATTTAATCATTTTAATTACTGGTTATTATATTTTATTTTAAATTCAGTCTGGACACAGAAAATAATAATTTGTTCTCTGTAATACAATATGTACTTAAATGTCCGTATAGAATAAAATTATAAAATGTCTTTAACTTAATTATGGGATTCTTAAAAATTCTAAATATTTTTTTCTATGATCTTCATATAATCTTCAGTGCGTCCATGCGTCCTGCGTTTGAAGGACGTGTGATTTGATTGATCCACGCGTACTTCGAGTTACTTCATAGTGTCTCGAAAATCAAACTGTTGTATTTGTTTGTGTAAGAACTCTTTAAGCTTGCACCACCTGCGTCTTAAGGGGAATAGTGGATCCACATGTGCCAAAAGAAAGCAAGGAGTGCAGGAGAATCTGCCTATATCTGAGAGCGCCGGTAGCTGTACATACTTAAGGCAAGTGGCATGATTCATTAGCATCCCAGTCGTAGTTTAAATTATGGTTACCATCTTCCGCAAGACAGTCCACTTAACTTATCATGGGTGGCGGCCGTTTTTAAAGTCCTGGAGAACCACGTCTCCATAAGTTTGGTCCTTTTGAGCAGGATTGTCTATAAGTTTTGGTCCTTTCGAGAAGGAACGTCCATACCATTGGTACTTTCCTGATAAGGATTTTTCATAAGTTTAAAAATTTTAAGCTTATTTTTTACATAAGATTGTTTATTATTTGTGACCCCTCGAGTCTATTCGAATTAGTTTGTAGTAGGTATTCGCAGGTCTTTGTAGGTAGCTAGACTGGGTGCCGTGACCAGTTAGTTGATAGGGCCCGCGATAGGTATTGCCCATTGAGAGGATTATCCTTATTTTCCCGCGTTTGCCAATAGGTAGTGTTAGGTTATTAGCCCATAGGCATATGTAGAAACCGCTTAGGTACTGCATTAGGTAGTTCTTTTGTTTCCCGTGATAAGTACTTATTTTACAAACTTTGCACATACATATTATACATATATATTGTGATAGTTCATAAATTGTTTTTTATTGAAACCGCATTTATAAATAAAACACTTTTTACCGGATATTATCGCGTATATTTTAGTTAATTTTAAAATTATTTCGACGTTTCGGCATCTTTGCAGTTGCCGTGGTCACGATAATATCCGGTAAAAAGTGTTTTATTTAAAGTATGAATCGTGAAAATTTAAGAAAATATATAACCGCATTTATAATTTGTATTAGAATCGATAAACTCGTTGAGGGTAGTTTCGTGCGTATATATATTATAATGATTAATCTGATCTCGAAACACACCGAACTTGCGTAGTTAATATTGAATTCGGGAATCGTTTGCTTATTTGTAGGTTTATTTTAGTTTATTCAGGTGCATTTTGAATTGGTTCAAGATGACTGAGCGTAGCACGTAGTTGACGCCGAGTTTACTATTTTGGAAAGTAAACTAAACGCAAATTTTTATATTTTCCGGAAAATTATGAATTATTAAATACAGTTAACTGTAGTCATAAATTAGATAAGGATAGGTTTTTGAGTTCCGTATCTAATATTGATTGCTAATGAACTGAAGTATATTGAGATACTAGATACTGTAATAGACGTTTACTTTCTTTGAAACCTGACGCAACACCTAATTATAAATGTATGATCACGTTTGAACAGTTGTATAGCCGTGTCCAGAGCTGCAAGGCACAGTTCTCCACGACCTCTCAATCGTCGCCGCATTAACATCCAGTACAGGTCGGCCCTCGCTGCCTCCCATAGACTTAATATCATTCGACGGCGACATTCGCTCGTGGGCGTTGTTTTACGCAAGTTTTAATTCAACTATTCATGATAATCCATCGCTTGCAGACTCGGACCGATTGTATTATTTAATAGGAAAAATTGGCAGTAAGGCACAAGCTGTGCTGTGCTGGACTAACACCCAGCGCGGAGAATGATTCGTTTATTTAACAAACGCTTGTTAATAAGTACGAAGATAAGCGTATGTTAGCTTCAACGTATTTAAATCAATTGTTAGATTTTGAATCATTAACTTGTGCTACTGCAAACAGCTTAGATTTATTCCTTGATAAATTTGAAACAGCCGCTCACGCTTTAAATAATTGAAAACTAGGAGATTTGTCAAATTATATTTTGTTACATATTGCCTTAAAGAAAACCGATTGTGAGACTGTTCGTTCGTTTGAGATGAGTAATGGTTCGAATGAAATACCGACGTTTGCAAGCTTTATTGATTTTATTGTAAACCAATCTAAGATTTCACAACGTTTCTCATTGACTTCTAATTCAAGTTCTAATAAAAAGACAGAAGTTGCACACAACACATAGAATAAGTGTCCCGCGTTTAATAAAAGTTCCCCCGAAACTCGTTTTAGATCCGCGAAGCAGTTAGGCGTGTGTTTTTATTGTTTAAGTTTAAAGCATTTTTCTTCAGAATGGAATTCAAACACAGTTTGAAATATTTGTAAACGCAAACACCACACCTCGCTTCATCTTGAGAAATGACCCGGACGACAGTCGAACATAAACCCAAACAGTTACGCTATTGAGCCACATTACACCGTGCCATCGGGCTCGGTACCTATGAGAGAAAGAGATAGTGATACTCGATCACCCGCCGTAACTCCACGCGCCGATATACGAGGGTGAATTGAACATTTCGCGGCCTAAATAAGAAAACACAGGAATAATGCAATTTTTATATTTATTTTTCTACGTACTCTCCTCCTAGGTCACAGCACAGTCCAGCAGTCCTCCAAAGCCTTGATCCCATTTATATAGAAGGTCTCGTCAAGGTCTTCAAAAAAGGCATCTAAGGCCACTTTGAACTCCTCATTGGTACAAAATTTCATACCACCTAAGTATGTTTTTAGTTTTGAAAATTGGTGGTCAGTAGGTCAGGAGGTCCGGAGGTGATTTGGCACCTTGAGAAAGCAATTTGAAACCACAATCCACTATTTAAGCCATCGATTCTGCAGATGTTTTGATGAAACAAAACATTCTTGGACAACAATCTTGGTCTTTTAGACTTTATTTCTTCGCGTAAACGACGTAAGAGTGTGCAGTAGTATGCAGAATTTATAGTTTGACCTCTAAGTAATCAACCAAGATGACACCCTTAGAATCCAAGAAAACCGATGCCATTACCTCGTTTACCGAAAAACACACCTTGGTTTTCTTGAGGGTCGGAGATCCAGGTCTCTTTCATTGTTTGGATTGTTTTTTTGGATTCATGAGTGATGAACCCATGTTTCGTTCATAGTAACAAACCTGGCCAAAAATTTGTTTGCATCAACTTGAAAAAGCTCTAAACAGTCTTTAGAAGTCGTGAGCCGAGTTCGTTTCTGTTCAACTGAAAGGAGCCGTGGAACCCACCGTGCAGACACCTTGTGGAACCCTAATTCATTAAAGATCACGTTTTGTGAACGTTCATATGAAATTCCTACCTGCTTGTTAAAGGGTAACACCTAAGCATTCCGTACCTCATTCTATCGAAACTACGAGGCCCCCGATACACGTGAAATCTAGGCCGCTTCCACCAGACAGGTACACATGGCAACAGAATCATGTTGACCATCTTCTAATGTCGCACGCACACGCGCGTTCATCGATACTCACACCACGAAATATTTAAACCACCTGAGCACTATGGCAAATTCAGTCACGGTCTGCGTGCGTTCTCGAGCGCACGTTGATCGCATACGCCTTCCCGCTCTATTAGCCCCCGCGTTAATTGAGCACCCAAATTTCACTGGTTGTTGTCGTAATATATAATTTCATAGTTGTATACCGTATTAAGTTTCTAACGCCGTTTTCACGGCGGACAGTGGCTCGTTAACCGTACTTTTAATAAGTTTCTAACGCCGTTTTCACGGCGGAAAGTGGGTTTTAACCGTACATCTAATAAGTTTCTAACGCCGTTTTCACGGCGGACAGTGGGCTGTTAACCGTACTTCGTGGAACGTGTGCTTCGTCGACGGAATTTCGTCGTTCCAGGTGCCTCGAGTCTTCGTGTTCGAGTAAGTTATCCGCGTCGTCCTCAACCACCCAACTGCGTGTAGGGTGGTTTTTAGGAAGTTAGTCATCGTTGATAGGTTCATAGTATATATATTTATATATTGTTGTCCCTCCCCAACCCCTCCGCAATGGCTTCTCTAAGCTCTGATGAGTTTATGAGGAAGTTACTTGATAGTACCGGTGCTGAAGGCATGTCTATAAATGCTGATAAGTATCGTTTCTTGGACTCTCTCATCCCGCATATCATGGCGTTAATTCCTTCAATGGCCCCTCAGGCCACCCCAGTCCCCCAGACCCCTCAGGTCTTAGGCCCTACCGCGTCCCCTTCCTCCAGTGACATGGAGTGCGAAGTAGACGCCCCTCAGCGCCGCAAGCGCGCACCCGGGACCGAGTCATCCTCGGATGCCACCCCAACTGGCCCTGATGAGCCTCCCTCTTTCACCCTTGTTAAGAAGCGCTCGAAACAAGACCCGGCGCCCTCGGCGCCCGTCCCTACACCCCCTGCGGCGTCTTCAACGCCAGCTGCCCCGGTGTCTTCAACACCCACTCCGGCCCCAACTTCTGTCAAGGCCAAGGTCCCACCACCCGTTTTCCTTCGGGAAAAGGGTAAATGGACTGAGGTCTCGACATTGTGCAATGAGCACAAAATCCATTACACCCGAGCAGCCAACTCGGGTGAATCTATTTAAATCTTAGTCTCGTCGACAGACGACTTTCGTGCTTTAACAAAGCTCCTCACCGATAAGCAATATGCTTATCACACTAATGCTCTGTCAGAAGAGCGTAAGATCAGAGCGGTACTCAGGGGAGTCCCGTTCGAATTATCGAACGAGGCTATCCTGGAGGATCTGCAGTACCAAGGCTTCCCGGCACTCGCGGTGCATAAAATGCACAGCAAGTACGGGAGACAACACCCTCTCGCTTTGGTGGTTCTCGCCAACGTCCCCAAGTCCAGGGAGATCCTCAAAGGGGTTAGCACTATATGCGGCCTCTCTGGGATCTCAATCGAGGCGCCTCATCGCCGCGGTCATCCCGGCCAGTGCCATCGGTGCCAGTTGTAATGGCACGCGGCGGCCAACTGCCGCGCACCGCCCAGGTGCGTCAAGTGCCTGGTCCCACACTTCACTAAGGAGTGCAATCGCACTCCTGAAACTCCCTCTCCTCCCGATTGCGTGCTTTGTGGCCAGTCTGGCCACACCGCAAATTACAGGGGCTGCCCTCGTGCACCCCGTTGTATGCGTTCCAATCCCAAGAGGTCGGCACCCAAACAGGCCCCGCGCCTTTCTCAAGAAAACTTTCCACCGCTGCGTAGCCGGGTTCCTCCGGCTGCAAAGCCTACACAGTCTAGGCCTGCCCCAGAAAACTGGAGGCAGCGCCCCGCATCGAATCCCATCCCGGCTCCTCGCCCATACAAACCCACTCCTCGATTCTCCGTAGCAGACGATATGCGTATCGTCTGCGACGCTATGAAAAATATCGATGTTAGTGAAATCGCAGTCTTAGCCCGTAAACTTAGGGCTTCACGTACTCCGACAGAGCGTTTGCTAGCTCTGGCGGAGCATAGTTCCCTTCTCAATTCATTATAGGTTCATTTAAATGAATTGATCCCTAAATCATGCTTCGGCCGACCTCTGCCCAGCCCCGGCTTCACCGGAGGCTGCCCAGAACGGCCACCAACTTATGTCCCTTTGAGCACCTTCAGTGCAACTTTCACTACAGGCGGAAGACCCGCTAGCGGGTCTCTGCCAGCGCGCCCAACTTCCCGACGGGTGTCGCTTCCGATGAAGGCTAACGGTAATAACTACAGCCAACAGGTGGTTTTTAGTGGGTAGGTGCCATTCTGGTGAGTCCCACATAACCCCTCGCAGAAGAATTTACCTGCGGGCGGTATGCATGACGCATCTTCCACCTCCCTCCCGCGAGGGTGCCTCGGCAGCAAAAAAAAAAAAAAAATATGGCAAATTGCTTACGCACACAAGCACACAGTGTAAATCCCTCACTTATTATCGGTTAAACTGGTTCTAGCTACTCTCAGCGACGACGTGCGCATCTAATATTGTAAAGTCGTGTTGCCGGAATGTTTGCTGTTTTGCATTCGTTCGTTACACTTATTATAGTCCTATCATATTACTGTGCTCAAGTGGAGCCGAATAAGAATTATCATTTAACAACACTGGAGAGAGATTAAATTGTTGTTTTGTTTAATCAAAATGTTTCCATTAGGAAAATTGCACGTCGATTGATGGTATCTGTAAGTAAATTTATGCTAAGTATTATCCTGTGACTAGGATTGAACGAAATTTTTATTTCCAAGTTGATAATTTTATTTACAGAGAAAGACGGTGCTGCAGCTATGGGTTCGTCGTTATGAGGAATCTGGGGATATAGAACCTTGTAGGCCTGGAAGGAATCCTATAACCTATGCTGATGCATCGGAGAGACACCGCGATATTGTGGCCAGAGAATTTAGAGGAATTAGTTTTTTCAACTTGGGAGATGATGAGAGGATCTGACTTGTGCTGGAATCTAGTTAACAGTATCAGATCTCAGTTGCAGCAGGTCATAGATACCGAAGGCGCACAAATTAGTTTATAATAAAAAAAGTTTCGTAATAGTTGCGTTTTAAAAAGAAGGTAATCCATAAGTGAATGATGTTATTGTCATTTAGCTTAGAAACAAATAATATTTATAGTTTCTGGCTAACTACATGTTGATTCATGTCTACAATGGATTTACTACTTCAATGATAAAATAAGGTCATACGCCAAGTGACAGACAAATTAAAATGAAAACTGTCATTCAATTCTTTTAATTATCAACTAAATAACTAAACTATAATTGTTTTTTGAATGTTCTCAGCGTCTACTCGCCTAGTCCAAATAAGTAATGTTATATTTTTATTTGTTTTCAAGTCAGAAGCAACATGTTGTAATATGCACAAAATAAATGATTATTTGAAAAAGTTTGTGTTGTTTTTACTTTTAGTTCTTAGCTACACCTTATTATATGATTTTATAATACTAAAATTAATTTATTGAATAATTGGAATAAAAAAATAAAATATAAAATATTTCTTTAATTTAATAAACATTATTAGGTTTATTCATAAATATATCTTTATTTAATTTTGAAAGAAAAAAAAAAGATTATTAAAGTTATACATAATATATATATATATATAAATATTTCTACTTACAATTCTAAAAATAATATAATAAAAAAGATATATTATAGAAATAGAAGATCAACTACCAGATTAATCTTTAAATTAATCTAATTTTCCCGTATTAAATTTACTAATTATTTCTTAATAAATATTCTTCGACTACCTATAAAAATAGAAAAAAATAAAAAACGGGCACAACTTCCGAGATTCGAGCTCAGGCCGCCTGAAGCAAGGGTAGCGTGCAAGTGAATCTGCACATTATACGGCTTAGCTAAGCTGGTCTTCATAGGCTATGTTGAAATAAACGATCTATATTCCCGTATAGTAGCATTATTTTTTATTCTGAACGGCTTCGGTAGCCGATAGTTAGAATTTATTATGCAAACAATATAGTCGCTCTGAACTCTGTTAGGTATTTGTCGATCACCTAAGAGCTCCTGGACAAGCCCGCTTCATGTTGTGCTTAAAAAGATGGTGATATTAGGCCCTGCGGAGTATAGGAAGTTAAACTCGGTAACCAAACCGGTTAGGTATCCTATACCCCACGTGCACGATTTTACCTATGCACTAGCGATTAAAAATTTTTTTTCTCATTTAGATTGAGAATTCGGTAAGCCTATTTTATACAGCTTATAGATGAGACCGCTGTTCCAGAATTAATCAAAGGCCTTGGCTACGTCAAAGTAAACTGCGACCGTTTTAAAACGCCGTGGATAAAAACCGTCGAGTATGTACTCGACGATGCGATGGACTTGCTGAGGGCAGGAGTGTTTAGCGCGAAAGCCGAACTGATGGGGAATAATGAGGGATCACCATCTTTTGGAAACAGGTGGTTTCGCATTCGAGAGAGTATGACTCTCTCGAGAAGTTTAGATATGGCTTTGAGGAGGCTGATGGGTCTGTGATTAGCCGGGATATTCAAAGGTTTATCCGGCTTGGGAATGCCTATGACTGTCGCTTCTTTCCAAGCTTTTGGAAAGTAGCTAAGGTCGAAGCAGGCATTGAAAATGATAGCTAACAAGCTAAGCACCTGTTGAGGCAGGCGCTTAAGTGCGTGGTTTGAAATTCCATCCGCACCTGGAGCCTTTTTGGACTTTTGATTTCTAATGAGAAGCAAGATTTCATTATTAGAGACTGTGACGGGGTCGGCGGTGATGGGGAGAGAGTCTCTACGGAGGACTTCGTCCTCCACCACCTGGATGTGGGAGGGATCCGCAGATTGCGTGCTGGGCGAGCATTGTGACGCTATGCTGTCGGCGAAGCATTCGGCTTTTTCTTCGACTTTGAAGGCAATAGTGCGTCCGGGACGAGTGAGAGGAGAACGTGAAAGGCGGCGTCTACGCGTAAGGCTCGGGCCATACTATAGTACGCTTGGTGGGACGGGGAGATGTTCTCCATGAGATCGTTCATCTGAGCGTCTCGGAGTTCCGCGAGGCAAGACCTAACTTTACGTTGTAGCTGATTCGCAGCTAATCTATAGGCGGGCGTAGGATATTTCTTGGCTCTCCGGAGAGTTTTTTTTTTTTTTTGTTCCCCTCCGCGGGAAGGGCAGGAGGATAAAAATGCCCTGACGCATACTCTGGCGCGATTCCAAAGTTATGTGGGACTCGTCCCGACGTAGGCGTCGGACCATACCCACTAAAAACCCCCTGTCGGCTCGTGCATTTTTGCCACTCAGCCTTCATCTGAGCGACGGCCATTGGAGAAAGAGGCCGCGCTAGTGGGGCCCAGAAGGGGTCACCCGCTGGGATTACATAGCACTGAAGGTGCTCAAAGCACTGAAGGTGAATACATAGCACTGAAGGTGCTCAAAATGAAAATCAATAATTAACTGTTTGGGTGCCGCCCTCTTGAAATTGAAGCGCATACAACGGGGTACACGAGGGCAGCCCCTGTAATTTGCGGTGTGGCCGGACTGGCCACAAAGCACGCAATCGGGAGGAGAGGGAGTTTCAGGAGTGCGATTGCACTCCTTAGTGAAGTGTGGGACCAGGCACTTGACGCACCTGGGCGGTGCGCGGCAGTTGGCCGCCGCGTGCCCGTACAACTGGCACCGATGGCACTGGCCGGGATGACCGCGGCGATGAGGCGCCTCGATTGAGATCCCAGAGAGGCCGCATATAGTGCTAACCCCTTTGAGGATCTCCCTGGACTTGGGGACGTTGGCGAGAACCACCAAAGCGAGAGGGTGTTGTCTCCCGTACTTGCTGTGCATTTTATGCACCGCGAGTGCCGGGAAGCCTTGGGACTGCAGATCCTCCAGGATAGCCTCGTTCGATAATTCGAACGGGACTCCCCTGAGTACCGCTCTGATCTTACGCTCTTCTGACAGAGCATAAGTGTGATAAGCATATTGCTTATCGGTGAGGAGCTTTGTTAAAGCACGAAAGTCGTCTGTCGACGAGACTAAGATTTTAATAGATTCACCCGAGTTGGCTGCTCGGGTGTAATGGATTTTGTGCTCATTGCACAATGTCGAGACCTCAGTCCATTTACCCTTTTCCCGAAGGAAAACGGGTGGTGGGACCTTGGCCTTGACAGAAGTTGGGGCCGGAGCGGGTGTTGAAGACACCGGGGCAGCTGGCGTTGAAGACGCCGCAGGGGGTGTAGGGACGGGCGCCGAGGGCGCCGGGTCTTGTTTCGAGCGCTTCTTAGAGCGCTTCTTAACAAGGGTGAAAGAGGGAGGCTCATCAGGGCCAGTTGGGGTGGCGTCCGAGGATGACTCGGTCGCGGGTGCGCGCTTGCGGCTCGGAGGGGCGTCTACTTCGCACTCCATGTCACTGGAGGAAGGGGACGCGGGAGGGCCTAAGACCAGAGCGGTCTGAGGGACGGAGGTGGCCTGAGGGGCCGGTGTGATCAGTGCCATGATTAGAGGGAGAAAGGATTGCAGTGTGCGAATCATATGAGGAGGGCAATGAGTGCCTTGGGCGTCGTAATCAGCGATCAGCTTATTGAGAACCTCCTCGGGGTTCAGGGAAGCCATTGCGGAGGGGTTGGGGAAGGACAACAATATATATATGCCTAGAGTTCCTAAATAAAAACCTAGCGAACCCTAGCGGCTAACCTCCCTACCAGCGGTAGCGGGGCTGGGGAGAATAAATTAAAACTAACCGTAGTACGCCGAAGGTCGCTACCTAGAAACCTAAAAAAGGGTACGCAGGTAAAAAGTTGACCGCGTTAGGGTCAACCTTTACCGACAGAAAGGACAAATACACACGAGAGCACACAGATATAATAAAATAAATATGAAAATAGGAGAAAAATAAATAAAATGGAGAGGAGAAATAAAATAAAAATAAAAAGGACTGGTTCAGTACAAATTCGTTGTCACCGTTAAGTATCCTTTGCACTGAAACCAGACTACTTACGCTGGGCACAACACTGCACTCAGCACAAGCACAACACAACTTAGCACAGCACTTTGAAGACTAAGGGGCTTAGTCGCAAAGAAAAATCGCACTTCGAAAGCACTCAGACGGAGTAGAAAAACCTTGAAAACCGTAGCACGGAACCAACACGCTACACTGTGACGTCAGTAGACTGAGCGCCACGGAATATCGGGAAGGAACCGATCAACGGAGAACTGGGTCTTGCACGTCCGCACCGCGTGGCGATCGGAGCGAGAATGTGCTCCGGAGAGCCGCGTTCTTAGCTTTAATAAGATTGCTAACGGCTAGGGGAAGCGTGGGTTTGCTAACGGTCTATTTTATCCGGGCTATCTAATTGGTCGGTCGAGATCGCGGGCGGAGAGTTCGGGGCCTCTAAGGTTAAGAGTTGGTAAAGGTCTTAGGAGAGGTGCCGTTATCGTTAGGCGGTCATAGCACTAGGGAGACGGGGTGGTGATCAGAGCCTAGGTCATCGAATGGTTCGATAGACCTGAGATCGAGGTTGATATGTTTAACTACCGCAAAGTCGAGGATGTCGGGAGAATGGTTCGGGTTGTCGGGATAGTGAGTGGGAGTGACGGGCGAGATGACATTTAAGTCGAGTTAGTCGAGCCGCGGTTGGTCGATAGACACGTCCAGTCAGTATGTTTGGAGTTAAAATCTCCGAACATTATGACTGAATGGCCGAGGGCGAGAATGGCCTCGAAGTCGCTACGGATATGTCTGGTGCCACTAGGTTTGTAGATTGAAGCTATGATGACGGTCGGATGACCAGTCATAGCCAATCTACATACAGTGGCTTCCATGTTGAGGAGGGGAGGGGTAGGGAGAGTAGCGCAATGAAAACCTCTTTTGTAGTTAATAGCTGTGCCGCCGAATCGGTCAGAGTGGGCCTATCGTTACGAGTGAACGCGTATTTAGGAATAGCGAATCCCCTGGTGTGGTTTGGAGTGAGCCATGTCTCTTGGAGAAGCAATAAGTCTGGCTCGTTGTTCTGAAATTTCGTTAATGTCGACGTTTTGAATAACGTCGAACACGGTCTTCATGTCCTCAGCCAACGACGACTGAGGTGAAGACGACGGGGCAGGACGCGGGCCTACGGGAGCTACGGGAGCTGGGATAGGACGGAAGGGAAGTGGAGCAGCCGGACGCTGTCTCCAGGACAGAGCCGGAGTAGGCGTCGGCTGCACGGGCTTTGCTTCCGGGGGACCCCGGTTGCGCAGCGGCAGGAAGTTGGAGGGAGTGAGCGGCGGCGCTGGTTAAAGCACGGCCCTCTTAACGGAGGAGCGCGGAGCGCGCGGGCAACCCCTGTAGTTTGCTGCGTGGCCGGACTGGCTTAAACATCTCCCACACCAAGCTTTTGAAGGACAGGAAATCTTGAGACAGTGTGGTTAGATCAGGATGCACAGGCATCTTACCAGCAACCATTTCCAGCTTGTTTTCAAACTCAATGAAGCGTGTTTCGAACATTTTTGCAAGAGCTTCCATATTGTGGTGTTAATTATTTGACCAAGTGATTATAGTGAGAGAATTTGTTTGAAAGTGAGTGCCAGTGTATTTAGCACTAAGTTACAGCAAAAGAGTCAAATTAAAAACTAATAAATTAATAAATACAAATAAAATATGAAGAGCACACTAAATTTGAGTATTACTTTCACGACTACCCGCGAAAAAAAAAGAAAATCAAAATCATCATCATTGTTTAAATATAAAGATGACGTCATCATAGCGAGCGATACCATCGAACAACTCAAATTGCATTTAATATCTGTTTTCAAACGTTTTAATGAGTTCGGAATAACTATGAATATTTCTAAGTGCGAATTCGGTAAGTCTAATTTACAATTTTTAGGGTAAACCGTGTCGATGGAAGGAACCAGTCCACCGAATGATAAGGTCGCAGCTATTGTAAATTTTCCGAAGCCGGAAAACGTTGATCAATTGCGTAGATTTTTAAGAATGTTAAATTTTTACAGATCGCACATACCTAAGACCGTAAATTGCCAAATCGAGCTGAATAAATATTTGCATAACGCAAAAAAACGTGACAAAACGTTTATCGAGTGGAGTGAAAAGGCGACAGAGTCATTGGAAATGTGTAAGGAAAGCTTAAAAAGCACCGTTAACACTTTCTCATCCCTTGCCCGAGTCACCTTTAGCGTTGATGACAGATGCCTCGAATACTAATGTAGGTGCCGCTTTACAGCAGAAATGTGGTACCTACCGTATGGCAACCACTAGGATATTTTTCCAAAAAGCTATCCGACGCGCAGATTAGGTATTCTAGTTACGATAGGGAGCTACTCGTAATATTTTTGGCAGTTAGGTATTTCAAAAATATGATAGAGGGATCATAAGCCATTGTCATACGCATTCTTTAAGAATAGTTTGGATATTTATTTATTTATTTATTTCAAGGTACATACACAGATAACAATCGAAATCAGATACAGAGAGTTCTCGAATAACTCGTCAACTTTCATACATCAGCGAATTTACAACGGATATTCGTCATATTAAAGGCGAACAAAATATTGTAGCGGACGCACTTTCGAGACTCGAGACAATAACATGTCCAACGGTCATCAATTATGCGAGCTTCGCAGAAAGTCAACATAGTGACAAACAACTTGCACGTGTTTTATACTTACCGGATACTAATGTAAAACTTAGACAGTTTTGCTGGCCTGATACTGAGAAACTTATCTACTGCGAAATTTCAACGGATAAACTTAGATCTTATTTGACCGAAAGTTTAAGGCAGTTAGCATTTCATTCAATACATGATCTTAGTCATCCTGGCATAAAAACGACAAAAAAGTTAGTTAAAGAGAAATGGATAGGGATATCGGAAAATGGGCAAAAACGTGCATAGGCTGTCAAAAACCGAAAGTAACTAGGCATTCTATTTCAGCTTTAAGGCATTTTAGTACTATTGATCCTTTTCAACACTTACATATCGACATAGTAGGTCCGTTACCTACATCGGATAATGGGTTTAGGTATTGTGTAACTATGATCGACAGATTCTCTGGTTGGCCCGAATCTATTCCCGTGTGCGATATAACCACCGTAAAAGTAGCCAGAGTTGTTTTTGAAAACTGGATTTCCCGTTTTGGTTGTCCTGTTAAGCTCACAAGCGACCAGGGTAGGTAATTCGAGGGTAATATTTTTAGTCAATTAATGAAATATCTAGGAATACAGAAAATACGAACTACGCCGTACCATCTGCAGAGTAATGGTATGGTAGAGCGATGGCATAGATCTTTTAAAGCCGCTCTTATGGCACGCTTGAATGGTAGCAAATCCTGGGTAGACGAATTACCCATAGTGTTATTAGGTTTGCGATCCGCTATTCGAAGTGACACTGGTATTAGCGCCGCCGAATAGGTTTACGGTATGGTACTACGATTACCAGGGGAGTTTTATAATAATACCTGTAGTAAAGACACGGATTCGGAATATTTGCAAAAGTTGAGGGAAGCTATCAATTCTTTGAAACTGAAACCTTCCAGTCATGCTAATAAATAAGAATATTTATGTTTATAAGGACTTAGAAAATTGTGAGTATGTGTTTGTTCGTTATGATATGGTCAAGAAATCACTTGAACCTCCTTATCATGGCCCGTATAAGGTAATAAGGAAGAAAAGTAAGGTATTTTTTATAAAGATCGGAAATAAGGAAACATTTTCAAAACAATTTCTTATTACAGGACTCACAAAAGTAAGATAAAAGATTTAAGTGCACATTACTTGTAATAAGATTATGCAATTTCAGTTTTTACAATTTGTAAAAAAAAATATTTTTAATTATTATATTTGTGAGACTGAGTCCGTACTTTTACGTGACATCGTCTAAAAGGCCATGATGAAAACTTACAAGAACCAAAACCTTTGTATGACCGGGAAATTCACGGAATCCTAGCCCAATTGGAAAACGAAGTGTATCGTTAAACTTAGTAAACGTTAATTATTTTGTTATTCAATCAATTAAAAAGCAAAACTGCAAACAAATGAAAACAAAGCTTAAATATTTTTATCAGTCAGTTTGATTGCAATCAATTACCGTTGTACCTGCTTTAGTCAGTGAGTTGTATAGGATGGAATGTCACAAGTCAGGTTATACATGGGACACTCGGAAAATTTAGAGGAAAAATAAATGTTTTATAGGTTTTATTTTTTTTTATCACATATTTTTAAAGAACTGTTCACCAGCGTCTTTACAAAGTTCCATGCGTCGAAACTCATTTTTAAAGCATATTTTTCAGCCTCAGCAAGTACTTTCACACGGCCTTCTCGAACGCTGTGAGCGCATCTTCACTCTCACTCTTCTGGTTTTTAATTTAAGGGCACAACAAGAAGTCACATGTAGCCAAATCAGGACTCTTAAGTCGGATGACCCAAAAAATTCCCAGTGTGGTGTTTACGAGATCCCTCGTCTTGATCGCAAGGTGCGCGGGTGCGTTGTCGTGGTGAAGCAAAAGGCCACGGATATCCGTGTTCGGTCGCTTGTTGCTCGCAGCAGCAAAACCTTCTGGCAAGCACTTATTAGTAATGTACCATTCTACGTTGATGCTGCTTTGGTTTCTTATACAAAACGATACTAAATACAGCGTTAAGCAGAGAAAACAGACAATAAAAAATTTTTAAAGCGCTTTTAGATTTTATCACTTTTTTAGGCTGTTTTCTGGATCATAATGATAAATTCAACATTCGTCACCAATTATTACATCGTAAATACGGCAAGAGGCACCTGCTTTGAATTTATCAATCATATCACAGCACATATCCACGCGCGCCTGCTTCTGAGCGTGAGGTTGTCGGGTACGCAGGCCGAAATAATCATCCTTACGCAAAGGTGTTTGAGTAGAATATTATGAACACTTCCCGATCTAATCTGCATATTGAAATGAAATGAAATGAAATGAAATATTTATTTCTCAACATTGACAATTACTTGTTCTTATTGACGTCAAATAAAACATGATTCTACCACCAGTTCAAAAAAAACCTTCGTGAAGAAGAACTGGCAAGAAACTTCACGGGTATATTTTTTTTCAAAATAAATTTACAGAGTCTCTTTATGTCTATACAAAATTATTCTTTTCTGCATCTGTTAGCTCGGCAAGTCTCCCTCCCCCCAAGTATCCAAACGACGAACACCCTCAAACGGCACCCGTTCACGAGTTAACGCGGGATCCAGCCATCGCGTTTTGTGTTGAACCTCCTTGTATGTGATTCGCCACTTTCATTGAATTAAATTTTTCACTTTTAGCACGTTTTCTTCCGTAAGGGCAGTCAGACGACAGCCACTTTTTTCTTCATCCCATAAATTTAAGCAACCGCACTTAAGCTCGTTATATCAGCGGTACAAAGTTGTTTTAGAAGGCGCCTTGTTCATAAAAACTAATTAAAGTCGATTAAACGATTCATGTTTGAAATGAAATGAAATGAAATGAAATAGTTATTTCTCAACATTGACAATTATTACTTGTTCTTATTGACGTCAAATAAAACATGATTCTACCACCAGTTCGAAAAAACCTTCGTGAAGAAGAACTGGCAAGAAACTTCACGGGTATATTTGTTTCAAAATAACTTTACAGAGTCTCTTTATGTCTATACAAAATTATTCTTATCTGTATCTGTTAGCTCGGCAAGTCTCCCTCCCCAAGTATCCAAACGACGAACACCCTCAAAAATATTAGAGGGAAGTGAGCGACCCGTCAAACAAGAGGATTCCATTGCTGTCCTCTCCCTACCCCTCCTCTCCTCAACATGGAAGCCACCGTATGTAGATTGGCTATGACTGGTCATCCGACCATCATCATAGCTTCAGTCTACATACCCTCTGGCACCAAACCTATCCGCAGCGACTTTGAGACCATTCTCGCCCTCGGCCGTTCAGTCATTATGTTCGGAGACTTTAACTCCGAACATACTGACTGGACGTGCCTATCAACCAACCAAAGCGGTATAGCTCTCCTCGACATCACCAACTTACTCGACTTAGACGTCGTCTCCCCTATCACTCCCACTCACTATCCCGACAACCCGAACCACTCTCCGGACATCCTTGACTTTGCAATCGTCAAGCATATCAACCTCGACCTCAGGTCTATCGAACCGCTCGATGACCTAGGTTCTGACCACCGCCCCGTCTCCCTCGTGCTAGGACCGCCTAACGTTAACGTCACTTCTCCTAAGACCTTTACCGACTGGAAAGGGTTTAAAAATACGATAGTTTCTGCCTTAGAGGCCCCAAACTCTCCGCTCGCGATCCCGCCCGATCAATTAGATAGCCCGGATAAAATAGATTCGTTAGTAAATTCTCTCACTGATGCTATCAACTCAGCCATCAGTGTAAACGAAAAGGTTGCTAAGAAAGGCAAACCCACGCTTCCCTTAGCCATTAGCAATCTTATTAAAGCTAAGAACGCGGCTCTCCGGAGAGCCAAGAAATATCCCACGCCCGCCTATAGAACAGCTGCGAATCAGCTACAACGCAAAGTTAGATCTCGCCTCGCGGAACTCCGAGACGCCCAGATGAACGATCTCATGGCGAATATCTCCCCGTCCCACCAAGCGTATTATCGAATGGCCCGAGCCTTACGCGTAGACGCCGCCTCTCACGTCCCTCCTCTCACTCGTCCCGATGGCTCTATCGCCTTCGAAGACGAAGAGAAAGCCGAATGCTTCGTTGACAGCGTTGCGTCTCAATGCTCGCCCAGCACGCAACCCGCGAATCCCACTCACATCAAAGCGGTGGAGGACGAAGTTCTCCGTAGAAACTCTCTCCCCACCACCGCCGACCCCATCACAGTCTCTAATGATGAAATCTCGCTTCTCATCAAAAGTCAAAAGTCCAGAAAGGCTCCGGGTGCGGATGGTATTTCCAACCACGCACTTAAGCACCTGCTTAAGTGCAAGGTAAGCACCTGCAACAGGTGCTTACCTTGTTAGCTATCATTTTCAATGCCTGCTTCGACCTTAGCTTATTTCCAAAAGCTTGGAAAGAAGCGACAGTCATAGGCATACCCAAGCCGGGTAAACCTCTTAATATCCCGGCTAATCACAGACCCATCAGCCTCCTCAAGGCAATGTCTAAACTTCTCGAGAGAGTCATACTCTCTCGAATGCGGAACCATCTGTTTCCAACGGACGGCGATCTTCTCATAATCCTCTCCTGCCCTCAGCAAGTCCATCGAATCGTTGAGTACATACTCGACGGCTTCTATCCGAAACGAAAGAAAACGATCGCAGTTTTCTTTGACGTAGCCAAGGCTTTCGACAAAGTCTGGCACAGCGGTCTCGTTTATAAACTCTATAAAATAGGCTTACCGGCTCGCCTAGTTAGGATAATCGCGTCGTTTCTCAAAGACCGCACGTTTCGTTTCAAACATGAAGGCACGCTCTCCGCGCCTCGTCCCATAAAGGCTGGAGTCCCTCAAGGCTCAGTCCTCGCCCCTCTTTTGTATTCCGTATACACTAACGACATTCCCATTCTATCGAAAGTCGTCGAACTCGCTCTCTTTGCCGACGACACCGCCCTTTACACCAAAGGCCGCAGAGCCTCGGGTCTCGTCACCAGACTTCAAAAGGCTGTAAACACCCTCGGTGCTTGGTTCGAAAAATGGCGTATCGATGTAAACCCAGAGAAGAGCGCTGCGGTCTACTTCGACTACAGACGCAGTCGTATCCCCGACAATCTCCAATTGAGAATGTAAGGCACTCCCATCCCCTGGAAGCGCAGTACTAAATATTTAGGCGTCATCTTAGACCAGCCGCTTTCTTTCAACCCTCACGTCGATAGAGTAACGAAACTTGCACGTTTTTACCTAGGCCGGCTTTACAGTATGTTAGGTAGAAAAAGTAAAATGTCCTTCAGAAATAAACGTACGCTTTACAAGGTCTGCGTTAGACCAGTCATGTCATATGCTTCGCCAGTCTTTGCCCACGCCAAACCCTCCGTCCTGCACAAGCTGCAGGTGGTTCAAAACCTCTTCTGTCGCAGGGCCACAAACGCACCTTGGTACGTGCGCAATGCGGACCTGCACAGAGATCTTGAACTACCTACAGTTCAACAGTACCTAAAAACACTCTCAGAATCGTTCTTCAAACGCGCCGAATCCCATCCCAATCCACTAGTTCGAAATTCAGTCTCTTATACTGCTCCTGTCTTAGATTCGGTATACAAAGTCGCTAGACCGAGAAACGCGCACACAAGCGAAGGTACGCAATTAACTTTAGATCTCGAGGCCCTTCAGGCCGCAAATTCTAATTCTAACGTAAATTCTAATTCTAACGTAAATCTGAATTAATGCAAATTTAATTTTATTGTCAATTTTTAATGTTTATTATTTACTTTTCATTTGTTTTGAGCACCTTCAGTGCTATGTAAAACCCAGCGGGTGACCCCTTAAGGGCCCCGCTAGCGCGGCCTCTTTCTCCAATTGGCCGTCGCTCAGATGAAGGCTGAGTGGCAAAAATGCACGAGCCGACAGGGGGTTTTTAGTGGGTATGGTTCTGGTAGGCGTCGGTACGAGTCCCACATAACTTTGGAATCGCGCCAGAGTATGCGTCAGAGCATTTTTATCCTCCTGCCCTTCCCGCGGAGGGGAACAAAAAAAAAAAAAAAGACCCGTCAACCGACGCTACCATAAGAAGACGTACTTTAGTGACAATGACGCTTTAGATATTCGAAGAACTCATCGAACATACAGACACATTACACATGCTTTGTTACAAATACTAGTACAATCCTGTTAATGAGGGGATTATACCCAAGGGCTTTTATCATCCAAATAATCGGATAGTTTATAATATGCTCTAGTACACAACTTCTCCTTTATAGTTTCTTTGGTCAATAGGAAGACCTTGGATATCGTCAGGAATCTTATTATAAAAGCGTATACATTGACCCATGAATGAGTTAGTGACTTTATGAAGCCTACTATTATGAGCTGCCAGCATATTTCTTCCTCTTGTGTTAACATTGTGCAGATCTTTTTTTCTTTTGAACAAGGTTATGTTCTTTTTAACATACATTAAATTTTCTAAAATATATTGTGAATGGAAGGTAAGAATATTTATTTCCTTAAATTTACTTCTAAGTGACACCCTTGGACCGAACTGATAGATTGCGCGAACAGCCCTTTTCTGCAGAATAAATATAGTATCGATGTCGGCAGCACTCCCCCACAACAGAATACCATATGTCATGGGGCTGTGGAAGTAACCAAAATAGACTAATCGAGCAGTTGTTTCATTTGAAATTTGTCTAATTTTTTTAACAGCATATGCGGCAGAGCCAAGCCTTTTCGCTAAACCATCAACATGCGGTTCCCACTGGAGTTTGGCGTCTAAGGTTATGCCCAGAAATACAGTTGAGTTTACAGGAGTCAGTTCCTGGCTCTTAACTACAATGTTTGTGTTTACCTGTTTGACATTCGGCAATGTAAATTTAACATTTGATTTGAAGTCTTCATTTGTTTGATTTGAAGTCTTAAACAATCATTGCACAAAAATGTTCCCAACACAGATCTACTTTTCCTTTAACACACAATAGCTTCATAACGCTGGAAAATAAAATAAGAGGGACATTGGAATTTGGAACATATATATAAAATATATATATAAATATGTATATAACATATATATATACCTTTGAATAATAAATTTTTTTAAATAAAATAAAAAAAATAAATGAACCGCATTCCAAATAGAAAAAAAAATTCCCAAAATTTTCTGAATAGCCTGGTGCGTATCACATTACTTACTTATTTATAAAACATTAAACCAAAGATTATATAAAAATACTAGTTACAATTACGCGTTTACCATAATATCAAATCTGTCTCGAGTTGTTCAAGAGCTAGGTATTTTTTATATGAAGTTTTTTTTTTACCCTTTTCCAATAAACAATTGTGGACTTTTACTTTCTCGCGGATAAACGTATGTAGCGCGGTTGAACACAGCAAAACTAGGTAAGGGTTAGTTTTCAAATACTCAGCTTGCAATAGATTGTAAAAAATATTTTTTTTTTTTTTTTTTGTGTACCTGATATATAATTTTACTGTATAAATGTTTGTATGAATGCATATTAAAATTGATAAAATCCAAAGTTTTTTTTGCGATAACGTCTCTAACAACATATTTTATCATAAAATCTAACAGGTGTTTAGTTTGTACAGGGGAATATAGAGATAATACCATGTTCATATTTAGGAAACAGATAACTAAAAAAATTATTCTTGTTTTTTGATGGCAAGTAGTATCATTGGCTAAATTTTATAAATTGAAAAAATGCTCGCACATACATCTGCCAAAAGGTAGGTTAACAGGCACTCGTTGATATTTTTAATTAAAATGCATAAGCCTTATCTTGTGAAATTTTTTACGTATCATTTTTTGTGTCCTGTCGGGGCTTTATCCTCCCTTTATGTTTTATAATCCCTTTTATAAATGTTGCTCTCCACCACCCTGTTAAAATAGCTTGATAGCTTTCTTATGGCTCAGTTGCTACGTAATCATCCATTACTGATATCTTAATCAATTTATTGACACAATGCGAGCGTACATATTAAGGTATATTATCCTTGCTCTAAAGTCACACTAATATATATGTACGTTGTTATCAGAGATCACTTCGAATTTATTGACTTCGGATTCTTTTAAGTCTAAAGAAAAAGTTTATGGCTGTAAGAAAGAGGTATTGATATTAAAACCAAAGTTTTTTATGTTATATTTTTAAGAATATAAATACTACAAGGGTACCAGTTTTTTTGAATGCGCTTGTCGCAATGGATTCTTTCGTAGCGTAGGATACTAGGTTATTACACAAATTCCTGTTAAATACACATTTCTCCTAAAATTACTGCTTTTGAATGGGATTTACCCACAAGAACAAAATACGCAAAAGTTTTGGTAAATCTATAAAAATCTCCGTTAGTTAATCTAATCCGTAAAGACAAGCGTTGAAAATAATGTATTGACTATTTTAGTACAATATTTATTATTGGTTATCTTATTTGAACATCGAAATATGAAAATACGCGTATGTTTTTTAGGCAATAATTTTATTTGATAAGATCAGTTAAGAACCTATTCTTAACTGATCTTATCAAATAAATAGTTAAATTGTGATGAAAGATGATTTCTGAAATACCATGAAAACAAAAAATTTCTGGCACAACGTTTATAGATTGCGATTTATTCTAACTGTAGCTAGTTATTTCTTGTTTCCACGGTAAAGCTTTGTTTATGTCATGGAAAAATATATATTATATAATAAACAGTTCGTTGTGTACCTTCAAAAGTACTTATTTCACATTGAGAAAATCCTTAATAAGCTTTACAGTCATACTTGTCACTTCGGGCTTGCAAATGTTATTATCCCCTTACACTAAGGGGTGTTCTCGGGAATTTCAGATAGGCGCAAGAGGTTGATTTACCGAGCAATCCCGCGTCGACACTCGTGAGTTATGGCAGCGCCTGAGACTCCCTTTGCCGTACCTAGCCTTATTGGATTGTTTCAGATCCTATTGAAAATTGTTCCGGTAGTGATCCATTGTGTGTAGATATTTTCGATAAACTCAATAAAACTACTAATTGTATAATTGAATATTGAAAAAAACTAAACATTTATATAAAATTAAGTACTGCACAAAACCAGAAATACTCAAATTATTTTGTCGAAATTGCTTTACATACAGAATTGAGACTCTGGTATCGGACCTGGTACGATTTAGTGAAGGTATACTTTGAAGACTGCTACCGGTACTCTAAGACGAGCAGAGGTAGCTATGACCAGTATGGATAAATTATATTTGTTGTACTACCGGACCTGGAAGAATAAGCTGAAAGTATACCTTGAAGACTGCTACAGGTCTACTCTTAAACGAGCAGAGCTAACTGAATTGATTATAGATTCCTTTTCTTAATTAAATTGAAACCTTACTACAGGACTTGAAAGGGTGAACCGAAGATTGATACTGGAACTTAAGATATCGAATTTAGGTTCAATTTATTTGTAGCATCGACAAATCTAGCTGGAGGGATAGTGCAATAACTAGTACCAGACCATTGGCCGTGGTAGAGTGAGCTTGGCATTCATATTAACATTGTACTTATTGATACTTACCGTATGTTGAGAAAGAGAAAATTCCAAGGTTATCGTTGACTTAGTTGAACAGTTCATTATTTAAAAAAATATCTAGCTATATCCGTATTCCAGTTACAGCCTTCGAAATATGTTCATCTTACAAATACATTTTTGAATATCTATCATACGTTTTAAAATATATTATAAAATATATTAAATAATATATTATTAATATATTTTTTTCATAAATTCATAAATGAATAGCATGCGTAAAGTCTTATTTGGATTATATAAAGTCTCAGAAAAGATTACGCCAAGCACCAATTTCGCACCGCAGTAGCTATTGTTCAATCAATAATATTAAGCAACATAACCTTAAGAATTTTGCTCTCACTATAAACGACCGTTCTCACAAATAATTTTGTTTTCAGATAAAAGAATCGAATGAAACACAGTGATAATTTTGCGATTCTTCATTTTTTTCTTTTTAATATATTTTGCTAAAGTCGAGTGTGGTGTATCAGAGTCTAAAAGCCAAAAATAAGAATAAATATATATATATTTATATATATGTGTCATATTATAGGATATATCAATATTATAGGATCTAATTGGAGTCTCTTCTGAAAAAATACAAAAGTTAAGTCATTTAATTAGAATATTATCTTTAATTAATACAATTCTAATAATTGTTTACATACTCTTATAAAACAAAAAGCTTACATTCTCGTAATGTATGTATTTTATGTTATAGTATAATATTCACTTGCATAGCTACCTCGATTATTAACAAAAGCCTGCAGTTACATACTCTGAATAGCGTCGTGAGTAGTTGGGATTGACGGTATCTGGCTCAATTATTAGGTATGGCCATCACACGCGAATTAATTTGATAAGGCCGCGGGGTCGAATCAAACCACGATGCTCGCAAGTTATTGGACGTTTTTGTCTCTAATCAAAGCAATGCGCAGTATTGAATCGCGTGATATGGTAATTACACCGGATCCGAATAATAAACGACAAATTTTTACTTAAATTCACCTCTTGTCCAATGAGATTTCCAACTGGATGAATCTTTATTTCTAACCAGATTTGCGGGCTTGCGGTATCAATTTGATTAATCCACGTATCAAAATAATTGGGTCACAGCCGCGGGATTTTACGCGCTGTTGTTTTTTTAAGGAGCCAACTTCCCTTCAAAATCCGAAATGACCTGTTTTCAGATAGCTGCAGGGATTGATGCGCTCTGGATATGATTTTCATAGTTTGAGCGACTAATGTTATATTTGAACAATGCTGTTTTTTTATATTAGAACCATGAACGGTTTCTTAATAAAAGTGGGTATTTGAATCATTTGATACCAACTACCACAGTTAGAGTACCATCAATGTTAAATGATTTTCATAGTTTGAGCTACTAATTTTATATTTAAACAATGCTATTTTTTATATTAGAACCTTGGACGGTTTGTAGATCAAAGTATGTATTTGAATAATTTGATTCATATTATCACAGTTAGAGTACTTTCAAAGTAATATTAACAATAACATTTTTTTTGCTTTGAAATTGTGGAACATTTTTCGAACATCTGATTGGTATGGGTAATTATAAATGGCCTATATATTTAATACCTTATATTTAATACGCATGATTTACATGTCAAATATTTCGAATCCAGCTGTATGTCAAAGCTGTAAAACCGTCCAATGAACACGGTTTTTAACTACTGCACAGGCAAAATTTTATTGACATAGTATTCAGTTTTCTTAGATAGCATTTTATATTCAGTATACCTATTGCGAATTATAAGCCACATTCAACCGCCAGGTATTGCAAATATGTATCCAAAGGGGTAGTGTATTATAATTCATATTATTTAAACGGTATGCAGCATGTTTTAACTTGTTAGATAAGGCAAACGTACAAAAGTATACGAGTGCTAAAGTTTTCTTTGTTAATGTCACCACCTACTGAGAACTATAATAGTTAATCTTCTTAAAGCATGTCAAAGTGCATGTAAACCTTTACTTATTCTTGAGATAACAATAAAGGGACAAAATCTGTTGCTTCCTTGATTCATTCCATTGTTCTTTATTGGTTTTGTACTTTCATGACGATGGTAAATTTTTAACGCATCAAACCACCTCCTTCTTCAAATTTTTTTGTCCATCCTGGACCGATACAATCCGAAAGGAGCTCATAAACCCATACATTTAAAATCTACCAGTGCGAGTCAAATCTTGAAACTTATTACCCAGTAAGAAGTTTCTGAATGGCTGCTACACAAAATGTATGTGAATAATAGCAATTATTTTTTGTTTCTTTTATATTTGTGTAATCAAAATGTGTTTTTATTCCTCATACTTTGGTCATCGGAGTTGTTATATTGTCTTATGATTTTGACAGAGTTCAAAAATGGAACTGAATATAGATTTTATAGTAGCAAATATAATTATATTTTAATATTATTTCGCATGACATTGTAGATGAAAGTCATATCTATCTATTGCAACTTTATTGAGTACAGCACAGTTAGTCTTAAAATGTACCAAAACACGTTATTTTTGATATTGGTCAGAAAACGTGCTTAACAAAAAAAAACCTCAAAAACCACTATCCGTTTTTTCCATAGTCATCGTCATGTTTGATAACGTCGTTCTTGTGAAATTAGAAAACTTCTCAATACAATATAAAATCCCCATTATATAAAAAAACATATAAAAAAAACACCATTTACACGTTGCCGACTCCACGTAACAAAAAGCTTTTTCTGTTGTTATGGACTAAGAATTCTTTGTGATCTTTAAATTCAAAGTAATGTATGTATCTGTAATGAAATGTACTGTTTTGTAGAAATATTTATACTTTGATATTACAATAGTATCTATTTTAACCTAGGTGTTATTATGGATAATGGCCACCTTGTGTTGATCTTAAAGGAAGGGATTATCTTGTGTAAATAGGGCCACATTTAATGTTTCGTTACCAACTGGAACTCATGGTTGGTAACAGAACATTAATCAATTAAAGTCGATAAGCATAATATTCAATTAATCTAAATCGATAAATCTAAGATTAATTATGTTCATGGACACAGATGCTACTGACCATTGTGTGGATCGGTTGTTCACTTGACGGCTCGTAAAATGTAAAAATTAGAATACCATCACATTCAGAAAGTAAAATTTGTTCTGAAAAAGTGGCAATTATAACCAAAAAATATTAAAACTGGCATTTTTTTATTTTATTCATGAGCATAATACCGATCATATTTTATTCATGTACTTCGTGTGAGATATCACTAGAGCTTAACTGAGTGTAAAACGTTTTTTCCAATACAAATATAAAAGTAATAATGGCATCTGCTTCTTAAACAAAATAACCAATATATCACATAAAACTCAAAACACAAGTCACGCACATAGCAACACGATTATCAAACTAACTGAGTTTTTAAGATGATTTCACAATATTTTTCCACCCCAAAGGAAGGGCGAGGGTGGCGAAATGATGTCTAAGTAAGTTAAATACGAATCTTTGAAGGAACGCATCAACAAAATTATTAATAATAAATAAAATGTCTGGTATGCACGCTACCAGGGTGATTGATATTTTTTTAAACCATCAAAAATTAGTTTTTAGATTTCAGCACTTTAAATTTGTGAAATCATACTATAAAACAAAAGTCGCTTCCCGCCGTGTCTCTCTGTACGCTAAGATCTTTTAAATTATGCAAAGGGCAAAGTAGCTAATCACTATCGACAAACGTTGTGCAAAATAAGTTCCGGTCTTAGGATTACGAGTTACATTCTCTAATGTTTTAAAATTACATTGTCAGACTCATTGAGCATCCTGACCTGATTAAAAATTTAACCATTGCCTGTACGTTGACATTTCCTAAGCTTCACACATTCCACGTCGTTGACAACCAGCTAGCTAGAATACTCGTCGTAAAAAGATAGGTGACTGCGAGAGTGTTTACGCAGGTTGCATCCCACTTACCCATTAATCCACGGTACTAGAGTCATACCATCAGGCCGCTTGACATCGTCATGCAATAGTTCCGAAGTCCATGACGCCCAAGCCACTAAGGCAATTGTGTTTATCAACTACTTGATATGATGTTTCAGTTATTTCTATTTTTGGCGAAGAAGGAAACTTCTCATAAACATTTTTCAGTTTCTTAACCAAAAAACCAAATAAGAAAGCAGGCCAATAAGAAAAAAGGCATTTCGTCAACAACGTTTAGTTGATAAGGGTATTAGGGGAGAAAAGTGGAATTAGTACATAAAACTTTACGAAATCTTTTTTTTTTTTCGAAATGGCGCAGTTTATTTTATTTCTATATTTCCCCCACAAAGGCTATTAGCCTTTAAACTTAACAACTAACCGGACTTTGTGGCCTAGCGCTGAGGGCGCTTAGCTGGAACTTAAACTACTCCTACATACGATACGCCTAAGGGCACCCGAGAGGGCACGGAGCTCGGCTTAGGACGTCGTATATTAAAACTACTACTGGTTTGGAAGGGGTCAACTACTGCCAAGGAACCAGCAAGAAACTCAGTAGGAATGCGTGCGCCGCGTTAGCCTGGCCCACCGGTGGGTTAGGTAATTCGAATGCCGTGTTGCCCTATTTCGAGCTGGAACGCCGGCGTTCCTTGTTGTAATAGCGTCGTTGGGATCTGTTAAGACGTTACGCGGATGCCTATAACGAACCGCCGCGTCTGGTTTGGCTGTGTAGTCAGCTGACTTATTGACCAGCGGGTTGGGATGGTGGGGAGCGTTGTCGAAGTAGCATCTAGACACCAACTTCATCAACGTTGCAATAGTGGGCAGTTAGAGGTCCTTGTGCAGATCTAAGTTGCGGACATAGGACGGGGCCCCGACGCATTTGCGTAAGAACCTATTTTGAATAACCTGCAAGTGATTGAGGTTTGACTTGCTGGCGTGAGCGAAAACCACACTGGCGTATGTCATGATGGGGCGGATGCAATTTTTGCAAAGTGAAAGATTATTTCTAAGCGACATTTTACTCTTCTTGCAGATTACTCTTCTTGCAGGGTGCAGCCTACCCATGACGAAGGTGGCTCGATCCCGGACTCGTTTTATGTGATGCGCGAATGTAAGTCCACTATCTAAAGTGACTCCCAAATATTAACTTTTTTAACCCAGGGGATCGAAGTACCAAACAGACTTTACGGAACCATTTTCTAAGGCGGAAAATGAAAATGTACACATAAGAACTAATACATGAAAAACGACAAAACAATAATGAAATTGAAATTTTTATTCTCATTTTCAACAAAATATTCAATAAAAATTGGAGAACCAAGGAGACAAAAAGCAGCTCTCTGAGTAATAAAAATGCTTGGAACTAAAGGCAAGGCTGAATAAAGCACTCTATATTAATGCAAGAATCAGGAATAAACAGTTGATAATATTAAAACTGAGGAAAATAACCAACTTCACGATTATTTATTTTAAATATTCAAGCACATCGCTACTGACTCCTCGTAATGTATCGCCGACCATACGTTAAAAGATAGATGCCTTAACTAAAAATGGCTAATGGCTGGGCCCGAAGGGTCGCCTTGTTGACAACCCACCTTAGACGCAATGCGGTGGGTTCCACAAATTAAAAACTTAAACTAAAAGAACTTGAAGCTTTTAGCATGTGATTTAACCTCTTACAATGAGACGCAATATTATAAATTATCTCTGTTAGCTGTTATGTTACTGCAATTGAAAGACCTATGGGGAGAGTATTTTTAACAAAATTATATATTTCCAAAATTCTGGAGAATTAGTAACCGAATGTATTGGAGTTCTGATGACATGGAAGAGGCTGAAATTACCCAGGGTTTGTGTACTTCACCAACACAAATTTTTCATGAATCTATTTGGTAGCGAATCTAGCGAAGCTGTAGAGTTACATTAATAATCGTAGCTTCTAATACAGGCTTATTCCCTCTTTATAACAAACAATAATTGATTAAAATACATAATAAAAATAACACTTGTATAGTCCTTTGTTTCGCTGAATGTCGGTGTCACTACGCAGTTAGATGACATTCGGTACGTCAGCGAAGTGGTAGTACAAGAAGTAAAGGCAAAATAAAAAAAGTATGAAAATTACCGTGACAATTCTATCGTTTTAAAATGTAATCTAGAACACCAAAACTGCATTTAATTTTTTTCAAAAAATTATTGAATAGTACTCGTACAACTTACCTCAACGCTCAAATTTTGTATTTTATTCGAAGTCGTTGAATTTTGTTTAAGTTCGTTTAATTCTTACAGAAAAAAGATTATAATTCATCTATTTATAAAAATGAATTTCGACCAAATAATAAACTTCATAACGATAACAATATTTTGGCAGAACTAGTAACATTGTTAAGTAATTAGCGCTCATGTGGTCGCTGCTGCCATAAATTTGTTGTACGTATCTGTTAATGAGATCTGAACCTAATTAGCTTGCAACAAATTTGCTTTTAGATTGCCATAATAAAATTATCATAATTTGAAAATACTATTATCATAAACTGACAAATGTAATTGGTCCAAACGTTATTAAAATAACGTTATGTTTTAAACGTTTAATGCCTGATTAGAGCGAATTTTTTATTATGAAATGAACTGGAATATTTTATAAAATATACCTCGGTTACCTTAAACCCGTTTCTAAGCTGGAAACTGTACAAAATTAAGATTACTTTAAAATCAATTTTCTCCAGCAATCGTGGTTTCATTATCGCCCTTTTTTGCTTAATTCATGGCCACCAAAAATCTACATTTTTAGTTTGATTTTGCTGGCATTAATATTGCATAGCACGTTGACATTGATTATGACTATTTGTCGAACATTAATAAGAATATTAAATTGGTT
This sequence comes from Marasmarcha lunaedactyla, assembly GCA_923062675.1. NCBI lineage: Eukaryota > Metazoa > Arthropoda > Insecta > Lepidoptera > Pterophoridae > Marasmarcha > Marasmarcha lunaedactyla. The sequence goes on along the minus strand of OV281339.1, from coordinate 36,665,232 downwards.
ACTAATGCGTCTTATTAATGTGTTGTTAAACTCTGTTGTGCAAGTATGACGAGGCTTTGGTAATAAATAAATCAAAATCTGTACGTATTATGTAAGACTAGTTTTACTTTCTTATTAAGTTCACTGTCCCATCTAACAGTCATAAATCTCAGTCGAGATAGCAAAAAGCCCAGAAGCATCCCGAATAACTCATCTTTACGTCGACGGCTTGCCATGGAATTACTCACCACATTTGTAAGGATTAACGTTTTTAACTCTTTGCCTTCAGATTTTTATGGGGATATTTTTCTACAAAATTTATGAAGCTACGGTTAATCATCATGCGACTTCTGGCACGAAGATAATTTGGCAAATCATATTTTCATTGATATATCTTTGGATAACTAATATAATATTTGCAGGGCCTTCTAAGATATACTATTACAGATTAAACCAATAAGAAACTTTGTTTAACATTGTTACTTCAATAAAAATTATGTTCGTACCATTTACAATTCTCATGTTTTATATATAAGTCTGACAATTAATTTGAACTAAACAAATTTTCAATTGATCAGTAAAGTTTGTCCTTACTGAACATGTAAATACGTACTCAAAAATATCAAAAACCCGACCCGTATATTTCATTTAAAGCAAGTGAAATATTTGCGTTCGATATCAAACCACACCAACCACAAATATCATACAATTTAGGGTGGAGAGACGTTCGACAGAAGGGGAAATTCCACGAATCGCGTAGCTCTGATGTTAAGATGCTTGATGGAGTGAAAACCAATCTTATATACGATTAAATACTCCATTACCTCCGTGAAAGCTTCACACGTACGATCAAATCTTAAAGAGATACAATAATATTGTCGTAAGTAGAGAATCAACGCTTAGTTCTCGTACTGAATGTATCTTAGGATTTCTCGCAACTGTACTTGATTTTTAAAATAAAGCTATTTAGAATACACTTCATAAGTACAGTTTACGGTTCTAATCTGCGAAGTGTGCGTGCTGTAATCTTCGTTAAAGAAGTAAATATGCGTAAATATTTAAATTCGAGTTTGTAACAAAATGAAATCCACGAAAACGAAAATAGGAATAACCATACAAAATCCTATTTCAAGTAAGATTTATGGTGCCGAACATTTTCGTTTTACCGTTTTTAATTATAAATCGAGCCAGGACCTCGTTTTGTTATCTTGTTTTCCGATCTGAAGGTGAAATCGAGAATTACCGAATTTTCCAGCAATGATTCATTTGGGGAAATATGTTTTGTTATCTTAACTCTGTCGCCGTTTACTTAACGACCCAGGACGTCAACGCTTAAAGTGTATTCACAAAGTGAAGATTTGAATACATATACTTTCTATACTTTATAAATTTTATATTTAAATACGTACGGTTGAGTTATATATTTATGTGTAGCTTTGGTTATCCACCTGTTATAACGTCCTAAAAAAACAAATATTTAAAAAAATTACAAAAAGAGAAGACAAGGAGAATTTGAAAGCAAACAAATGATTTTTGTCATTAAATTTTTTAAATAAGAGTTTTTACTCAAATTTGTATTATTTATAAAGCACAACTCAAAACGACGAACGTGCCGTGGTTCACAAAATTAACAAAAAAGAAATTTAGGGGATTAGAAAATGGTAAAATCAGGAATATAATAAATTATATCGCAAACTAATTTTGAAAAAAATTATGAATTGCAGTACATGTATAAGTAATCATAATATGGATTCGCTGATTTATGTACATATGAGATCTATTAGTTACATTTTACTGTAAAAATTAATTTTACTCAAAAAAGAGATTGGTGGACTTTATATTATTGAAAATCATATTACGATAATGGTCAGAGTTTGGAATTTGCAACAAAAACGTTTAATTATTTCCTACAATACTAGCGAAGAGAGGCATTATAAATCAATTTAATTCACTCACACATGTCAGACAGATTCTACCTAGCTTTGCTCGTGTTAAATGAATCTACCTTCGTCGTAAATAACCATTCGATTTTGATAATGTAAACTTTTTCTAGGTGTTAATCTTTTAACCCGTCAATAATAATACAACATGGAAAAAGTTTTGATTTGAAAGTATTTTATAGTCGCCATGTTTATTTAATGTTTACTGAACATACTTTATTACTTTACAAAATGTAGGAAAAGCAGTAGAGGTAAAAAAATTCTTGAAATTAACAATATCAAATAACAAGAGAAATCACTTATCTAATTTGTATTACGTAGATTTCATTATACGTTAAATCAAATAAGATAAACCGTAAAGTTCTTGAAATCTTAAACCAAAAATTTGCAAGTTCAGCAACAATGCTACACCGCGAGTAAATCTGAAGGCGGAAGATCTGCGCTAATTTATTTCTCTAGTGGATATAATGAAAACAACTCTTGGACGGGGGAATTTGGATTACTCACTGGAGTATAATGAATTGCTGCGAAACAAAACGACAATTCAATGCTAAAGTTGTGCAGAGTATTCACTGCTCTAAAAATTTATTAGTAGTGTGAATTTCTGTGACAATGTCTGTGACTAGTGTATTTATTTTATGATGGCCGGTTACTGCAAGTCGAGTAACTTTCTCGGGTATTTTCCTGAAGTCAAATGTTGAAAACATCTTGTGCAATGAGACAGGTTCTTATGACCTTTTTTTTCAAAATCTGCTTGCTTTATTGCAATTAATACATAACGTGAAATTTGCACACTTTTTCATAACTTATTTAGGTAGAATTTAAAACACATTTGCGTTTCCTACAATTATCAGAATATAATTATTTACTATTTATTTTCTAATAACAGATATAATCTTCAGATACCTGTAGAATCGATAGATATATACAGTTGTGTTCAAGAGGATTACTGGCAAATAGGTTTAGGCATCAAAGTGGCCAAGTTCCAAAAGATCGGAAATTATAGGTGGAACTTATGCAATGCGGAGCTCTCGTAGATCGGCCATATCTCGGTTTACGACAACGTGGCCTGACTTACAATCTATGAGTCCATTGTCTTACGACTTGTGAGAGTTTCCTGTAAGAGAATATATCGATAACGGTTAAGAATTGTGCTGCATGAAGATACATTTAGAGTGTTCAGTATTCAAAACACAAGCTAAACGACAAAAACTAAGATACATAAGAAAATAAGAAAAACTTTATCTGCAAGAATTATGCTATACATAGAATTTTAGGAATAGATTATTTGTAAATAATAATTATCTTTAACTTTTCACAAAAAGTGAAATTTTAGGTAAGTTCGTTCAAGTACAGAAAACAAAAATTTGAGATTTGTACATCATCCGAAAAAGGGCCTTATTTCCCAAGGTTTTCTAGCCATTAAATCTCAAGAGAATAGAAAGGTCAGTGGAAATAGTATTCCAACCAATTCTCGAAGGGGGACAGCGTGCAAAGCCGAAGTGCCACGTGACGATCAATTTAGAGTTACGACTCGAAATCGAGGGAGCTGCCGCTATCTTGTGGCAGTATACTTTTTATAGCAGCATCGTTGATTGCCAACTTCACCTCGACGTCACACCACTACCACCTTACGTCCTCTATAGATGCTGTGAAGGCCTTGCCTTGATGTAGTCTCTCGAGTTTCATTAATTTTTACTTGCCTGATTTTTATGGTATCGTAAGTTAAGGCATTCTAAGACAATTTTGTTATAGTCGCTGAAGTTACAAAATTAGTGTATGTACAGATCTATGTTGTTATATTTAGATTATTAGAATTACTACTTTGAGTTTTAAAACTCTACTGTCTGCGGCAAAAAAGTATCAGGGTGAATAAAAAAACACTTTTAAGAAAGTAGAAACCAGATAAAACCATTGTAAACCGACTTTGACTCCTATCAAGTTTATCTTTCATATTAAACTAAAAGCTATAATCCCAGTTTTCAGGAACACTTTCCTAAAATTAAATTTTTGACTTTCAGAATACAATACTTCATCCAAGTTTTGTCAAAATATCTTAGGTAAAACTTTCGGGTTGTTCTCACTTCAAGCTATGGCGTTAAATATTATAGGTATTTTTTTGTTACCTATCCCAGTCCTTGAGAGCTTGGCTCATGGGTTTCATCCTTGATAGCTCTGGTCAGAACTTACGGTGTAAATTTGGCATTTTATTTGCAAATTACTTATGAATGACGTCACTCATGTCTAATATAATAACGTATTCGGACCTGTTACCGTCCGTAATAAAAATTCTGGAATATAAAAATAAACGGGTTGATCTTAACCAAGCAACGTAAAAAGGGTCCGAATGGCGCTTACGCTTTTTCAGATTTTTCCAACTCTTCCTCATTTCAATGCAAATCGCCATTTTGCTAAATTGCTTTATTAAATCGAAACGTGTTTTCCAATAATTGAGACTACAACGGAGAGTATTTTTAAGCTGGTGTACTTTGGAAAAACGACAGATTAGTAAATGTGGAGCCCGTAAAGAGTTATATGCGGTGAAAATGTGACATATTGGTTTTTTAATTTATTTGTGAGCTCGTTTAAGAATTTCATTTATTTATTATCGTGGATATATGTACACCGTATTTACGTTCTGATAAAAAATATAGTGTTGGTTTCGCAATACCTTACGTAAGAACTACACTTACGAGATCAGAAACTAGGTACCTCATTCAATCTTATAATCTGATACCATATCAAACTTTACTTGATTTACGTAACAAAATCAACCTATTTCTAGTGTTGTTAGTAGAAAGACAAACAACAGGATCCCGTTTGCAACATAGCACCGAACCGTCTGTAGAATTTATCGTCGCTCCTAATTGTACTTGTCGACACAAACTAGAGACAACTACACATTACTGCTTTTGTACGCAACGGTTTTGTTTTACGTAATTTATATCACAGTAGTTAAAAACAAAGATATTACATTGTAAGGAGTTGCATTTAGTCTAAGTACTACTTCGTGTACAGAGAAAATACTTTCCAAAAAGTTTCATTGTACGATAGCATACGATGCTCCTTTATTTTTGTTAATGCATGATTTAACATATACATTGGTTTTAGAATGGTAAAGCGTAAAAATACTTTCAAAGCAAAATTTAAAATAGAGCTGAGTAAACGTATTAAATGTGGTATGCTACGTATGGTCTCAAAAGCTAGATTTTTTGTATTTGAAAACAGGGGAGAACGCACTTTACTGTATTCTGTCGTTTTATTCTTAGATTAAGTATTTCCAGGTGCTATCCTGTAAGTGCCCCCAAAATATATCTATTCTAGGTCGACCAACAAGTAAGTGATCTTTGGTGCTAGAGCGAACCATGCCTTTTATTACTAATACGGGCTCTGTCTTCATGAAGATAACTTTCCCCGTACAAATATTGTTTACGTGCCTTCACCACACACTCTTTTTCAACTAGTTTGATCTTATTCGGTACAACCTTCATTCTTTTCGCCACAGTAAATTCCAAAAGATTTACAATAGTTCATGAAATAATTTACAAATAAAAATCCCGAGCCTGACCAGAAAGATGTCGGGCACCCCGAACTGAGTCCTTCATTATTGCGCCAAACCATGTGAGTTGCTTGGTTGCATACGTTACGCTTCACTCATCTTCTGTTTTTCTCCCCTAATCACACTGCATATAAACAGCAACGAAGAAAACCGGTAAGAATAAAAATTATTTTTATTGCAAACTAAAAACTTTATACAGCTATTGACACTTACAATGCAGTTTTTTATTTTTTTTTTTTTTTATTTCTCAACATTGACAATTACTTGTTCTTATTGACGTCAAATAAAACATGATTCTACCACCAGTTCGAAAAAAAAACCTTCGTGAAGAAGAACTGGCAAGAAACTTCACGGGTATATTTTTGTTTTTTTCAAAATAAATTTACAGAGTCTCTTTATGTCTATACAAAATTATTCTTTTCTGCATCTGTTAGCTCGGCAAGTCTCCCTCCCCCCAAGTATCCAAACGACGAACACCCTCAAACGGCACCCGTTCACGAGTTAACAGTGTAACATAAGAGGAGTGCAGTCAAATCTCAATGATGACCACCCTATTATGTAGACTGAAAGACCACACTTGTTAAGTTTTACGGAAATATTGATCTTTGATCGTTCGGATCTGGCAGGTACCTGCATTTTTCAGGCATAGGGAATGTAAGTATAAACAATCTGGATTCTTTAAGAATTTGAGATTTGTACTCCGTGTGAATCCAGATGTTCCGAATTTTTATAAGCTTTTTCCAATACTGGTGAATTTTTGAAGTGGTGCAAGTCATATCTACTCAGTCGTTCGTCAAGGGTCGTTGTCAATGGATTTACGTCCGACAGCTTCACAGCAGTATCCGGTGTGCCGCAAGGTTCACATCTAGGCCCGTTATTTTTTAACATCTTTATAAACAACATTGAAAGTTGCTTTATATCATCTAAGGCCTGCTTATTCGCATACGATCTAAAACTGTTCAAAATCATTCACTCTGGTAAAGACTGCGCTGATCTTCAAAGAGATCTTGATCGCCTATGCGATTGGTGTCAAAACAATGGGATGGCTCTCAACATTTCGAAGTGCTTTCACATACGTTATTCTCGCAAAATGAAAAATGAGCCTTTCATCTACAATATTGAGGGCAATGCATTGACTGGTCTCAGTAATATTCGCGACCTGGGTGTAATTATGGACCAAAAACTGCAGTTTAACTATCACATTGAACATATTGTCTCTAGGGGTTTCAAAGTTCTTGGTTTTGTTTTGCGTAACAGTCGCGATTTTAAAAAACCCTTGACAAAAATAGTTTTGTTCAATGTTCTGGTTAGATCTGGGTTAGAATACTGTAGTGTAGTGTGGAATCCACACTACGATGTTTATATCAAGCGTATTCAGAGCGTTCAAAAGAGATTCCTGTGGCATTTAGCATTTAATTGTAACTTGGCTACTAAGCTACCAAGCTACAAAAGTAGACTGCATCATTTTAAAATGCAGTCTCTTTACGAGCGTCGCGCCCTGTTGGACATTCGGTTTCTCTGGAAATTGGCGAATGGTGCAATTGATTCGAGTTTGCTGCTGTCGCGTTTAAACTTCCGGATACCTTCCAGGTTACCTCGCCCAGGAAAATATATACTTTTCACGGAAAAACCGAGCCAAAACAAACCTTGGACACTATTCACCAATAAACAGGCTAATGAAAATGTACAACTCAATTTCCAGAGGAACTGAAGTGGATATTTTTGGACCAGGCCTCAATCTCTTCAAGGATTCTGTAGCAAGGGTAATCAAATTTAGTAAACCCTTTCATTAAAAATAAAAATAACTTCAACAATAATTTTATAATTTTACACTGACAAAAAAGTTTCTTAATTAATTTTTTTATCTTTATCTTTAATCAATTTATTATAACAAATACTTATTTCTATGCTTAAAAAACAATGTAACATAAACTTAATAAAGTTTTATCGTACATCACTTATAAACGAACATCGTCGGTAGATAATTGTTTTATAAAAAACATACTTAATATCTTGAACAAACAAGTTCACGAGTCTTACTAAATATTTTTATACAAGTCAAAAACTGGTTTTGTGCAATTGTGATCGAGTTTCTGTGTATTTGCACGCGTGTGCGTAGGTCAAACTTGTTTTTTAGCTATCTATAAAGGGTGTTGAATGTATTGTAACGCTTGTAGAATTGCTACGCTTTTTTTTTTTTCAATTATTATATTTTTTTATTATTTTTTTTTTTTTTTTTTTTTTTTTTTTTTTTTGTTTATCTGTGTTATTTGTTTGGTTTGTTTTATACATGTTATGAAGATGTATTTAATACTCAAGTTTATTAAAAAAATGTATTTTCAATTTATCCTTAATATTTTTAGGTATTAAATTTATTTTCACTTCTTTGGGCAAATTATTGATTAAATAAGGAATTTTATACCCAAGAGTGTTTTTACCGTAGAGATTGTTAAATTTTGGAATTGCTAATTTGTTGTTTGTGGTGCTGCGAGTTCGCCCGTCTTTGTTATACGGTATTTGTATATTTTTATTAAAATAATTTTCGACGAGTAAAGTGTATTTGATTTTATCATGAATGGGTAAAACATTGCAGTATTGAAACAATCTGCTGTAGTCATCTTTGAACTTGAACTTGATTTTTTGTGGTACTATCTTTTTCAATATTCTAAGCTGTAGTTCATAGATCATATTCAGATGGGTCTTAAAGGTAAGACCATAGCTGCTCAATCCATATGCGATTATAGATTCTCCTAGTGACTTATACAGTTGTATTAATATCGAAGTTGGTATTTTATGTTTCAAAATACTAAATTTGGCAAGAATGGCTTTTAATTTGTCACAAACATAGTTAATATGTTCTGTCCACTTGAGGCGACTATCTATAATTAACCCGAGATATTTGTGTTTATCGACCAGTTCAATTGAAGGACATCCGCAGTTATTTATACTTATGTTTTTATTCTGATGCATGCAGGCATGTGAATGAGCTATCAATTGTACCTGGTGTTTTTTTCTGTTGGTACTAGAACTTATGTACATTATTTTAGTTTTATCCGTGTTAATGACTAGACCAGCGTCGTGTGACCATTGCGTGAGTTTGTCAAAATCCTTTTGTAGATTTTCAAGAGCATCCGAAATGTTATCGTGGGAAGCTAATAGACATGTGTCGTCAGCGAACTGATAAATCTGACTTGTTTTTATAATATTCATGACATTGTTGACGTACACCAGGTAGTGCAACGGCCCGAGGACGGATCCCTGCGCAGTGCCCTCACGTACCGGAGTTTTCTTACTTATAGCGTTTCCGACTTTGACACAGAATGCGCGATCGTTCAAGTAGTCAGAACACCAGCGCAAGAGTGGACCTCTTATCCCGCATTCGTTTAGCCTTTCCAAAAGTGTAGAATGTCTGAGTGTGTCAAAGGCTTTACTATAGTCTATAAATACAATTAGTACATGTTTTTTATTATTAAGGTGTTCATTAATCTGGTCGGTAAAGGCAGATAAAAGTTGTGTGGTGTTTTTTTTAGGTTGAAAACCATATTGTATTTGACTCAAGATACAATTTTTATCTAAAAATGAATGCATTTGTTTGCTCACGTATTTCTCAACAACTTTGTCAACTGTCGATAGTATAGTTATTGGCCTAAAGTTTTCATATTTTGTTCTTTTACCATTTTTAAAGATAGGTCTTACTATTCCTATTTTTAGCTGTGAAGGATACCTACCAGTTTTCATACTTGTATTTATTAATTGGGCAATAAGAAAAGAAATTTTATTGCATACATATTTAATGTCAATAGTGCGAATACCATCTACACCAGGTGCTTTTTTGTGCTCGAAATTATTTATAATTTTATTTATCGTTGTACTGTTTGCTTCCTGAAAGTGCATGGAAACGTTACAACTTTTTTGATATGATTTTGGATCGAGAAGATTTACATTGCATTTAGGTATAATGGCTTTGACACTGTCAATAAATGTTTTAGCAAAACCATTTGCGATGTCTATTGGCTTTGTGTGCTGGTTTTCAAAAGCATCGAGAATGACTTTATCGATTGATGGTTTAACTCTACCCGTGAGTGTATTCAACAAGGACCACAAGTTCTTGGGGTTGTTTTTGTTGTTATTTATTTCATTTAGAGTGTAGTTGTTTTTGGCCCTTTGTATTATTTTATTAGCGTAGTTACGAGCTTTGTTGTACTTTTGTTTTATTATGTTATTACTAGTGTCTTTTACCCATTGGCTAAAAGGATAATCTCTATATTGGCATGCATTATTAATTTTTTTATTCATCCATTTGTTGATGTTTCTCTTATTATTCAATGTTTTTATTTTTATTTCGGCATTTTTGTAACATTTATTTAACATATTTTTTATAAATTTGTATATTTTTAGTGGACATTGAACATTATCAACTTGACCCCAATTAATTTCATTCAACTCTTTTTTAAGTATGGTAGGGTCATAACCCAGCCTAAAGCTTGGAGCATCCTTTATATGATTTTGCGTTCGGTCTTCAATGCACGCGACAGCAACGGCTCGGTGATCAGCCAGAACAGTGCCTAGTGCCGCGGTGAAAAGGTGTTGTGTGCGGGACCTTGCGTATATATGATCAATACAACTTTTGGTAATTCTGTTCTTAATCAACTGAATTCGTGTGTATTCTGTTATCCCGCACGCAAGACCTAGACCGTATAACATGCAATTATATTTATGTTTTATAGGAGTGTCCTTCAAAAGATCTATATTTGTGTCTCCTAATACATATAAATCGTTTTTTGAACTTACGTTTCGCAGAAGGTCGTGTAATTCTTTTATAAATAAGTGTTTACTCGTATCCGGGGGGCGATAGACAGCACAAAACGTAGCGGAGTAGCCGTAATGTGTTTTAATTTGAAATAATAAGGATTCATAGTGTAACGTGTTTGAATTAATTGCCGTGCATTTGTGTTTATTGTTAACATATACAAGTATTCCTCCACCCTTTTGAGTTTTACGTAGCTTTGAATACATTTCGTAGCCTTTGATTTTATATAAGCATCTCAGGGGATCTTTTATGTTTGCTTCTGTCACTATAATAATATCAATACATTTTTTACTCGAAATCATGTTTTGTTCTAAAGAAGAAAAGTTTTTAATAAGAGATCTTATATTAATATGCAAGCATAATAGACTTATTGAGTTAGGGCTAGGCGGTAAGTTGTTTATTAGGGAATTGATATAAACGCAGTTAGGAATTTCATTTATATCGTCTAATTGGAAATCGAATGTTACTAGTATAGTGTGTTATGTGCAGTGTTTACATTATATGCGGGTTTACTTAACTAATTTTCTTATATCTGCTTCAGAGCGTATTACCATTGATTCGCTTTTATCTTCTTTTCTGACGCGTATGATCCCGTTTTTGCACCAAATGTACTTAAAGCTTGCTTTTAATTGCTGTTTAGTTGTCCAGAGTAATTTTTTATTGAAAGATGTGAGTGCTTCATGTATGTAAACATTATCGCTACACACTTCCTTGGGGGCGTTAGGAACCACATTTGCCACGGTTATACTAGTAGCTTTCGCCGATTCCAGCCACTTTTTTTGGAAAGATTCGGATCGCAATTTAACGTATAGGGTACCCATACGGTTCTTTGTTCCAGGACGGTGTTTGATATTTTCTATATCACTGTAGGAGCCATTCAGCCTCTCTGCTACTTTTTCGGCTATAATTGTGGCATCTTGAAGTGACGTATTTGGTATATTAGTTATTTCTAAGGTTTGGTATAACTGTTTTTGTTCAAAGTCTTGTATCCTTTGTTCCAGCGCGCCTACCCGTACTTCGAGATTGTTGTTTTTGTTTGTCAATTCTATATTTTTCTTTTTTAGGTCTTGTATTGTACTTTTTAGGGATTGTATACTGTCTAATATTTCATCCATCTTCTCTGTGTGAAATTCAAAGGATTTGGTTAACTCTTTGAGTTCTTTTTTCATTGCCTTTTCCATTTCTGTGGAGATATCTTGCAGAAGCTTTTTCATGTCAATTGCAGAAGTCGTATGGCGCTTGATCTGATCGTCATCCGATTCTTCTTCTTCTCCATTAGGCACAATCACTGATCGACGTTTTGGGGAGTAAACCTTACATTCTTGGCAGGTCCATTCTAGGTTAGTGTTTGCGCGCAGTGCAGCCTGCTGTTTCGTAGATAATCCAGAACAATCGGATGAAAGGTGAACTATTTTGTCACATTTGTTACACTCCACTCCTGGTTTGGTTTTAGCAATATTTTTATTACACGTATCACATTTAGGCATTTTTAACGGTTTTATTGCAAAGAACGCGTGTACACAGTGTGACTACCGACTACTTTTAATTATAAATTATAATTATAAATTAATTATAACGTTACACGTGTTCTCTTGATCGTTTTATATTGTTGCATATTTTTGTATTTAAATAATTTTATTAAAATAACTTTAAACTTATATTGATAACCTCCTCCCTATTCTCTTGTTCACTGTATATTTTTGTATTAAATTATTTTTTTTATAAATAAATAAATTAGTTAAATTTGAATAATAATTTACAATTACTTATAGTGTGTGTTACAGTTGTATAATTTAAGGATGTCGACGTCACCTGTAATTAGAGTGGCATTTAGAATGTAATTTTGTTTTTGTTATACTATGCTTATTTAGATGTACACTCTGTTGGTAACCTAATAAATAAATAAAATAAATAAATACTTTAAAATTTTCACACTTACTTTGTATAAATGGTGTAACTGACAAAAGTTATACTATCTCAGGCGCGTGTTAAGTGCACTGAACCCACACGTGTGACATTCATACCACAACCCAAATTATAATTACTGACTAAGTCTTAATAAGCATTTATCTTATATAAAAACGCTAGGTTTAGATTATTAGTTTTTAATATTAATACTATTGTTAAACTGGACAGTTGTAATCCTGAAATAAATTTTTTTTTTATTAATATAGTTGTCCGTCATTTAGCTGGCGCAGCCGGTAGGATCTCTTCTGTTGAGTCGCTGCGTGTCGCGATATTTCAGCAAACACTCATCGTCCGTATCTACGGTTAAGAGGAGACACACCGAACAAATAAATTTGTTAATAAGGACAACAAGGATCATAAAGGACAAAGGATTATATAACGGAAAGTACCAAACAAAGTATAATATTCATAAAGGACATGGGACGATCGACGAGTTTGTGAGTAAAACTTTTCACTTCCTTTCACGGTTTCCTTTATAAGCCTTTATTTTATTTTAAGTATACGTGTTCAAACAACTATCATTGGTGGATATTTTTCTCTTCACATATTTTTGAGAAAAATTTTTTTCCCTCTTTTAGATACTTTTATTTGAATAATTTTATTTTGTGTGTGCGTTTTGATTGTTTTGTGCTTTTGACATCCTATTTTGACTATTTCTAGTGTGTCGCTTGACATTTGATCTTGATTTAACTCTGGATGGCCTAACTCGTATCCCTCCTGACTTTATTAATTTAATACCAGTGTTCGATGGTGATATTAGGATACTGCCGCTTTTTATAAAAAAATGTGAATATATACTTCAACATTTTAAAGGCAACAACTTACAAAATGAATACTTAATCCATATCATAACGAGTAGGTTGTCAGGCGAAGCCGCAAGCGTAGTTGGACATAGGGACCAAATACAAAACTGGGATCAGCTAAAACCATTACTAAACCAACACTTTGGCGATCCTAGAACTGAAGATTGTCCTTCTATGGAATTAGAAACTATGAAAATTAATTATGGGGAAAGTTATTTAGAGTTTTTTCAAAGAATAAAACAATTAAGAAGTATTTTATTTTCAAAAATTAGCGAAACGACTATCGATTCAAATTTACGTTTAGCCAAGCAAACCATATACGATAACACGTCTTTTAAAGTTTTTATTTGTAATTTACCCCCGTATCTTTATAGGTTAATTAGACATAATAAAATCAGTACATTAGAAGACGCTTTAAAGGTAGTTATGGAGGAACAAAACTTCCAAACAGTTTACGAAAGCAGTAACTGTCAACTAAATCGATTCAGTAATAAAAATAAAAATGTCCCGCAGGAACCACCTAGACCAAGACAATTTTAAAATTTTATTCCGAATTCACTACCTAGTACTTCTAAATTTAACGGTAGAAGTTTTTCCGATCAAACACGGAACCCTAACGCAAGACCACAAAATACTTCTAATAATTATAGCAGACAATATCGTCAGTCTAGGCAGCTACAAACGCCTCCTCAGCAGTCGACGTTCAGCAACCCGCGTATGACCCAGTTTCCGTTAGGTAACAATACAGACGTCACGATGCGATCGGCTACTAGTAAGCGGATTAACTTTACTGACAACGCGTCAAATTATAATGTAGGAAATAATAATGTAGGTCATAATAATTATAAAAATGAGACGTTTATGCCTGACGACAATTGCATCGAAAATTTTTGCATAGACATCTCAAACATAGGGAGAAAATAAAAATTAATTACGAAAAAAGGCTTAACCTACCACATATTTTTGTACCCGAGTTAAAATCAGTATTTATGATACATACAGGCAGTACACGTTCCTTTATAAGTCCATTAGTAGCAGAAAAATATTTAAATAGTTTTAAACAATTCGAACCGTTCGAAGTCATAAGTACTCACGTGGCGAGCCAACATAACGAGGTAGTTAATATTGAATTACCTAAAATTTTTGATTGCCCACAGAGACGTAAGTTTTACGTTTATAGCGTAGACGGCAGGTATGATGGGTTATTAGGGAGTGATCTTTTAAAACAACTCGGTGCGAAGATTGATATGAAATCACAAAATCTGTTTACGAAAAACGCAAAGATTCCAATCATCTACACGCCACCACTTAGAAAAATTTACCAGCTTCAGGCTAGAAGTGAGACACGCGTTAAACTACCGGTCAACCTACTAGATGGCGAAGCTATATTAGAGTTTGAACAGTTTACCGAAGGTATTAGGATGCCCACGGCATTAGTTTCTTGCGACAAAGGTTTTGCATCCACAATAATACAAAATTACACGGATGAAGACAAAACCCTTACTATAATTGCACCTTTTAGAGTAGAACCATTCAAAGAAACCCACATAGACGTTAACTTTTTAAAAGATAAAAATAGAATAGATGAGTTATTATCAAAAAATTTTAATAAAATAAGGTTAAGTCATATGAATGAGGAAGAAAAACAGACAATATGGAATTTGTGTGAGGAATATAAGGATATATTTTATTGCGAGGATATACCCTTATCCTTCACAAATAAAGTAAAGCATAGCATTAGGACAAAGAACGAAGATTCAATTAATTTAAAAGCTCATAGGTACCCCAAACAATCCTAACTCTATGGCTATAGTAGAACGTTTCCACTCTACTATAATAGAAATTTATAGATTAGCGAAATACGAGAAAAGCGATTTAGATGCAGCTTCCGTCATGACTTACGCCATAATGGCCTATAACAACACCATCCACTCAGCTACTGAGTAGACACCCTTCGAAATTGTTTTTGGCCAAACAGATTTAGGTAACGTTTTTGATGTAGATAGAGTACGTAAGCTTTTGCAAAAATTACTTCAAGATCACAGAAAGAGGTAAAAAGTACTTTACAAAAATATAAGCGAAAGACTTAAAGAAAATAAAATAAAAGTTAGGGAAAAGAAAGGAGGCGAAGATACAGTACCTCAAATAGAAATAGGTGAAGAAGTTTTTATGAAAAACACTAGAATACAAAAAGCCAAAAACCTTCCAAGATACGAAAAAACCAAAGTTATGGGAGAAATATCTAGGAACGTTATCCCAGTAGAACTTAATAAAAGAAAAACAAGGGTGGCCATTAAAAACATAAAACGACCTCTACAGGTTCACAATAATGCTCCTGGCTGTAGTAAATCAGGTCAATAGCCTGGACCTTCAAAAACTCGATCGGAATCCAGGAATAACTGCTCTGAGGATGGGTACAGCAGCGATGAGGAATAACTTCTGGACCATTTATAAAACATTAGATTTAGATTCATTAGTTTTTAATTTAGAATATAATCAAAATAAATATTTTCAAATTAGGGATAATGTTAAGAATGATACAGAACTTTCTAATGAAATAATAGGAATAGGAGAACAAATTGATAATATGGGAGCGTTTTGTTCTGACAGGTTAAACCAAATTATACCATCAGGAACAAAAAGGGCTATATTAAATCCATTAGGCTCTATAATTAAGTTAATTACTGGTAATTTAGATAACGAAGATGCACTTAGGTATAATTTTGAAATTGATAATTTAAGAAACGAAGAACATTCTGTAGAACTTAAAGTTTCATTAATCCAAAAGGCTTTTGATAAAGTGAGTAATATTTCAGATGATATTAATTTTAATTTTAAGCAACTTGAACTCAAGACTAAGGAAATTGACTCAATCATGGCTAAAGAAATTAGAATCAATAATCGTTTACATACTATTAATATATTATACCAAATTCTGAATAACTTACGCACAATTTTCAATATCATCCAAGAAACCGAAACAGCAATAAGTTTCAGTAAGCTTCACGTACTACATCAATCTATCATAAATTCCACTAAATTGATCAGTATTCTTAAAACGATCGAACAACAAAGTCATCTCATTTATAGAGTAAATAAAGATAATTTAATAAAATTAGAACGTAATATAGTACTTAAATCTTACTTAGATAATAACAAATTAGTTTTCATTTTAGAAATACCACTAATAAACGCAGACACGTATGTTTACTATAAAATAATCCCTATCTTTATATACCGTACCTCTACCCAGAAAACATACATAATCGTTCCAAAATACCCGTACCTAATAGTGAATAGAATGAAATACAGATCCGTTGAAAGTCCCTGCGATGCAATTGAAGACAACATGTTTCTATGCTCTGAGGATAAACTGGAGCAAAGCTCAAAAGAAACATGTATCGAACAAATAATGACACTGAAAAGCAACCTATCAGATTGTCGACAGCAGTTCATCAAGATTAAAAAACAGAAAATTCAAAAAGTCACAAATAATCAATGGCTAAAATACTCCGAGGACGGCGTCACAATTGCAGAACACTGCAAACAAGAAGTACACAACTATCACCTACAAGGAACAACAATTATAACTCCTGACGAGAACTGCCAAACTCAAGTTGGAGACCTAAAACTTAATCCCAAGTCTCGAGCCTCGGACGGCAAACTTCAGATACCAACAATACATCTGCCCGAGTTGTACCAGGAGATCCATCAGGAGAGCAAACAAATCGACCTAAGAAACGTGGACTTCAGTGGCGTGAAAGAAGTCATGAACAGCGTAAGATACAGTGAAAGTGCAGTAGATAGCTATAGTGTGACAAATAAAATTAGTATATGGACTTTAAGTTTATACATTTTTGTAATTTTAATCATTTTGTTATTTTTATTGTATAAATTTAGAAAATTCTCAGTAGATTCCTGTGTCATCTTCAGATAAATTTTCTCTTGCACTGAACCCACAAGTGTGACATTCATACCACAACCCAAATTATAATTACTGACTAAGTCTTAATAAGCATTTATCTTATATAAAACCCTAGGTTTAGATTATTAGTTTTTAATATTAATACTATTGTTAAACTGGACAGTTGTAATCCTGAAATAAATCTTTTTTTTATTAATCAAGTTGTACGTCATTTAACTCGCGCCTCCACACGTCATCATAACAATATACCCGTATAAACCGCTAAAAATGGCGACTACCAGTATCACTTGTCTGGGGTAAATTTTCGTTGAGGGCATTGTTTAGTTAGGTACTTAACCAGGATCTAGCCAAGTTACTTAGCACTGTGATTGTCAAATTTGTAACATCTCTGTCAGATGATTTCAATAAAAGGTCTCGTAATTTCATTTCATTTAAACTTAAGCAACTATACTAAAAGTAACTAGGAAAATCTCAAATATTTACTCCAGAATTAGGACAACTGGGTCATGCTAGTAATAATAAGACAAAAATACAGAAGAACGGATTAGAACTGAAACAGGATGAAAATGATTCTTACGGTGAAGCTGAGTCTGGGCAGATAATCCTGTAACTGAGAGCAGTTTTCAAAGAGTCCTTTCAAACAGAATCAATCTTTGTCGCAAGTAACAAAACTATTCAAAATTTCTTAACTTCTGTTCCTGTTTAGCAGCACAGATACTCGCGTTGGGGAATTACTACGTTCGTGAGCCAGCCATTTGTCAAGCAGTGTTGTTTATATTATGCTTAGGTCGAAAGCTGCTGCTAATTGGGCAGACAATTGAGTGTCACCTGCTTTCATAGTTTAATTGTGTGCTGTGACGAGTACTGAAAACAACTCGGAATACCAAGCAAGTTAGTACAAAATATCGAAAATCTTATAGTGAAATTTACAGTGTTAACATAAGCCCCCTTTCGCGAGGGTACTTATATACTGCAAACGAAAATAAGTAAAAACTAGTCCCCAATTTCATCCTCGCCACTTAACGTACAGAGACCTGTCAGTAAAAACCGACGTTGCGAAGCCGGCAACCGTGGTTCGATCCCCGTGAGCAGCGTCCCAAGACCTTGTAAATTTTAAGTTTTCATTTTACACTTGACCAACACTTTTAATACCAAACAATGGGTGTTAACTGCGAAGCTTGCAAATGCATATTAGCGGTAACACAAAAAAGGATTAAGTGTACAGTATGCATACAACTGTTCCACTCGGATTGTGTCGGATTTGTGGGCGATAGTACAACTGCTCCTCGTTCTCAGTGGATATGTCCTACGTGTAAAGCTGCATGAAAACGAGGCGACGACAATAGCAACACGCCGGTTAGATCTTCAAAGCCAAACAAGGAAACCGAATCAACATCCACCGACTATCCAATAGATGGCGCCGTGTGTCCAAGATACCTAACTCTGAACTAATAAAAGAGTTTGAAATAATACTTGACAGTGAGTGGAAATTAATTAAGGAACACTTATTAAGAGAAATTAGAGCAACGGTATTTAATGAACTAATTACAGAAATGTCAACTATTAAGGAAAATATGAAAGAGTTAGAAACAAGCCAAAATCAAATACTTACTGAGCATATTACTATACAAAAAGATCTCAAAGTTATGAAACTGCGCATGACAGAAACTGAGAATGCCGTTTAAGATATTCAGATTGAACTGCACAAACAGCAGCAATATGCACGATTGAGTAATCTAGAAATCGTTGGATTACCGATGACAAAAAATGAAAACCCTAACGGTTCGAATAGCGAAACATGCAGGTGTCATAACTCAATTCTTGACCTTATATTTAGTGATGTTGATGTAGATGTCATTAAATCAGATTTTCCTCTTCTTTCTGAAGACGGGTATCATCACTCGTTGCAGATAGATGCATCGGACAAAAAAAAACTTAAAATACTGCGACGGTGAAACCCGACTTCTTTAAAGCTGACTATGACAAAATTAATTATTTATTTTCAAAAATCTATTGGAACTATCTTCTGTGTAGATATTTTTTATTCGAAAATTTACTACATGATTGCTACAAATGTTCCTTTAAAATTAAACGTAACTCACGCTCATTACCCGGCATGGTATAGCAAACCCTTAATTCAACTAATAAAAGAAAAAAAAGTTACATAAAAAGTGGAAAATGTTTGGCAACCCCAGAGATTATGATGAATTTAGACTGTTAAGGTCACGACAGAAACATTTACCTGTCGAACAACATGGCTTTATATCAGGACGTTCTGCAATTACTAATTTAGCAACGTTCAGTGATCTGGTTCTTTGCGAAATGAGCAATAATCACCAGTTGGACGTTATCTACACCGATTTCGAAAAGGCTTTCGATCGGGTAGATCACGTAATCCTCCTAGAGAAGCTTAAAGCTCTTGGAATTAGTGGAGACCTGCATATATGGTTCTTTTCTTATGTATCAAATCGAACTCAAGCGGTTCGACTCGGTATCGAACAGTGGGAATATGCAGAAGTAGAAATAGATTATATGAACCGTACAGTGAAAGAACTTATAATCATAATAAGACATTTTATGAATATGTTAAAAAGTATTCAAAATTATTTAAACGAGTTTGCAGTGTAGCTAAATCTAATTACATTAATAATAAAATTAAATATAGTACTAACATTTCAAAAACTGCATGGAATATAATTATTCAGGAAACTGGGAAAGCAAAAGAACCACACACCAAATATAATTTAAAAAATAATGATAAAGTGTTGTCAACTGACAAAGAAGTTGCTGAAGCATTTGAAAATTTTTTTACTGCCATCCCTGTGTCAACTACTTCGAGTATTAATTCATGTTCCACTCTTGCACAGTCACTGCTAACGGAAAATGTAAATTCATGCGATATTGATTTTATTTTTAAACATGTTACTGTTCCACAAGTTTTAAATGCATTTAAAAGCATTAAACTAAAAAATACTGCCGATTTAGATGGGATTTCTGTTAAAATTATTGAATCTGTCATTGATGGTATAGCCCTGTACTTAGCCAGTATATTTAATGACTGTGTTGATAATGGTGTTTTTCCTGATTTAATGAAATTGAGTAAGGTCATTTCAATATTCAAAGCAGGTAGTATGTCTGACCCTAATAATTTTAGACCTATATCTATACTACCAACGCTCAGTAAGATTTTTGAAAAATTAATTTTAAATCAATTACTTTCTCATTTTTACGGTAATAGTTTAATGAATTTTAAGCAGTTTGGTTTCACGCGGAGTCGCTCAACAACCGATGCCGGTGTTGAGCTCATAAAACACGTATTCAGCGCCTGGGAGGAGTCGTGTGATGCTATTGGTATCTTTTGTGACTTGTCCAAGGCGTTCGACTGTGTGGATCATACTACTCTACTCATGAAACTGCACCATTACGGCATTAAAAACCGAGCGCTTGCCTTGATTAAATCATATATTTCTAATAGAAAACAGAAAGTTGCAATAAATGGAGAAAAATTATCAGGATCAGCAGTGACTATGGGTGTGCCCCAGGGCTCAGTTCTTGATCCTTTCCTATTTTTAGTTTATATTAATGATCTACCATCGGTCGTTAAGAATCAATGCGAGGTCATATTGTTTGCTGACGATACTTCCTTCTTGTTTAAAATCAAAAGACAAGAAATTGACTATCGAGTGGTGAACAAATGCATTTCCAACACAGAGCAGTGGTTCTCAGCTAATAATTTGCTCCTCAATGAAAAAAAAACGAAATGTGTTAAATTTACACTGCCAAATGTCAAACAGGTAAACTCAAACATTGTAGTTAAGAGCCAGGAACTGACTTCTGTAAACTCAACTGTATTTCTGAGCATAACCTTAGACGCCAACCTCCAGTGGGGACCGCATGTTGATGGTTTTGCGAAAAGGCTTAGCTCTGCCGCATATGCTGTTAAAAAAATTAGACAAATTTCAAATGAAACAACTGCTCGATTAGTCTATTTTGGTAACTTCCACAGCCTCATGACATATGGTATTCTGTTGTGGGGGAGTGCTGCCGACATCGATACTATATTTATTCTGCAGAAAAGGGCTGTTCGCGCAATCTATCAGCTCGGTCCAAGGGTGTCAATTAGAAGTAAATTTAAGGAAATAAATATTCTTACCTTCTATTCACATTATATTTTAGAAAATTTAATGTATGTTAAAAAGAACATAACCTTGTTCAAAAGAAAAAAATATCTGCACAATATTAACACAAGAGGAATAAATATGCTGGCAGCTCATAATAGTAGGCTTCATAAAGTCACAAACTCATTCATGGGTCAATGTATACGCTTTTATAAAAAGGTTTCTGAGGATATCCAAGGTCTTCCTATTGACCAAAGAAACTATAAAGGAGAAGTTGTGTACTAGAGCATATTATAAACTATCCGATTATTTGGATGATAAATGCCCTTGGGTATAATCCCCTCATTAACAGGATTGTACTAGTATTTGTAACAAAGCATGTGTAATGTGTCTGTATGTTCGATGAGTTCTTCGTCCCGATGAATATCTAAAGCGTCATTGTCACTAAAGTACGTCTTCTTATGGTAGCGTCGGGTGACGGGTCGCTCACTTCCCTCTAATATGGTTGAGGAGGGCGATGGCTGGATCCCGCGTTAACTCGTGAATGGGTGCCGTTTGAGGGTGTTCGTCGTTTGGATACTTGGGGGGAGGGAGACTTGCCGAGCTAACAGATGCAGAAAAGAATAATTTTGTATAGACATAAAGAGACTCTGTAAATTTATTTTGAAAAAAATACACCCGTGAAGTTTCTTGCCAGTTCTTCTTCACGAAGGTTTTTTCGAACTGGAGGTAGAATCATGTTTTATTTGACATCAATAAGAACAAGTAATTGTCAATGTTGAGAAATAAATATTTCATTTCATTTCATTTCACGTACCTAAAAACCGTACCCGCCATACTGCTCTCTTCGCCATACCTTCTAGAAAATCCAACTACTCTCAGAATTCAATCACATGTCGTCTAGCTCGTACCTACAACAAATTTTACTCAGACCTAGATTTATTTAATCTTAATCTTAAAACTTATAGGAACTGCATAGCTAAAAAAACACTTTGCTAACATTCGTTAATAAAAATAATAAACAAACACACACACAGACACTCAAACAATCACACACACACACAGACACTCACACAAACATACACACAGACACTCATACACACACATCCACCGACACCCCCCACAACTTACTTTAATTAATACAATTTACTATTCTAGAACATTATTTTTGTATCTAAACCAATAACGCTTTGTAATCTTTATTATGTGCAAAAAAAAATTTTTAGTTCACTTCTTTATCGTTGAATTTGTACTAATATTTATCGTTTAAATTAAAAGTATAAAACTGCTACAAATCTATAGAAACAGTTCTAAGACAATGTATTTCTATTACGTGGTTGTAGTAACTGGCCTTATTGTAATTTACTAAAATATTTTATGATTATTTTTAAGAGTCGCTGTTGATTACCTAAATAAATAAACAAATTTCCAGAATGGAAGCGGGCAAATGAGTAAGGGGTTGTGCGATTCTTTTTAATGTTTTCTCCGTATACGTCGCTGACGACCGAGTGGTGTAGTGGTAAGTAGCCTTGCCTCATACGCCGAAGGTCCCAGGTTCGAGTCCTGGCCGGGTCATTTATTTTTTGTGATGAACACAGATGGTTGTTCTCGGGTCATAGTTGTGTGCATTTATAAATGTATGATTATTCTGGATTCCCCCCCCCCCATTTCGCTGTATGGTCATTCATGACACAAGCTCTGCTTACTTTGGGGTCATATAGTTGGTGTGTTTGTCTGGGGATTTATTTTTATTATTATTATTTATTATGTCGTGTGTCATGTGCCAAGTTACTGCTACGACGATACTCGTCGATCACTTAATCTTAGCTTATGTATAGCGAAACGAGTCAATAGAAGGTGCTCTTTCGGACTCAACACTGATCGGTGGTAATCCCAGCCACTTCAAGAAGTCCGTCATAACTTTGTATTGAAGTAAAGTTGAAGAAAAGATTTGGACGGTCATGGGAAAGAATTATCCGTATCCCTAGATTTATCCAAGGCCTGTATATTAAAAAATCTTATTATTTTTCGCCTATTTCATATTAATTCCATGTTTATGCTTTTTATTAAGATTATATTGTATAACGTCAATTTAATAAACATACTAATCAGCCAACTTTAATCCAAGTTATGCTTTTAGTATGACCCAACAACACGTACAGGTAATCTCTAGATGAAATAGATACCGGACCACGGATACCCAATACCCTCTCAGATTTCACCATACTGCTTATCATTTTATACTGGTATCAGGCTACCAGTAGATTTGGTCTGATGTAATTAAGTGACTTAGTTACTTATAACATTGGTTCTAATATATTGTAAAATTGGTTTTAAACATACAGGCTAATCTATTTTTAACAAAGCATATACATATTATTATACTATTCCTAACTGCAGTTACATAAGGTGAAAAGATGCGGTAAGCAATAATAAGATATTATGCAACGATACACTATTTAATTTGAATTGATTAAATATGTTCATAATTTTGTAAATATGTAGGTTAACTCGGGAACATTTTACGTCAACTTTGTATTTGATTCACTGTACATTTGTTTTAACGTTAATAAGGCCGACAGAAAACGCTTGTTTCATGTTCAATAGTACTCGTACTTCAAAAAAAAGTAAGGCTGTAGTTTTTTACCAGCAAAAGGATTCATCCTCCCATTTCAATTGTTTTCAAAGCCAACCAATTCCATTTTCCTATGTGGTAAGGTTTCTTGGTGTAGTTTTTGATTCAAAACTTTCCGGGACACCACACCTTAATCAATTGTCGCTGCGACCGCCACCCGGTATGGACGTTCTAAGACCACTCCGATTGATCGGTCCCTTCCCGATATTCAGTAACGCTTAGTTTACTGACGTCACAGACTAGCGTGTTGGCTCCGTGATACGGTTTTTCTGGGTTTTTTACTCCCTCCAAACGCACTCAAAGTGATATTTTACCTTTGCGACTAAGTTTCTTAGTTTTCAAAGTGCTGTGTTGTGTTTGTGCTGAGTTGTGTGTGCCCAGCGTAAAGTATTCTGGTTTTAGTACAGAGGATACCTTACGGTGACAACCAACTTGTACTGATCCAGTCCTTTATTTTATATATTATTTATTTCTACTATTTATTTATTTACTCTTCTATTTTCATTTCTAATTTTATCATATTTGTGTCTTTTCGTGTACAATTCGTGCTCTTTTGTCGGTAAAGGTCGGCCGTAACGCGGTCGACTCTTTAGCGGATTTCGGCGAACTACGGTTAGTTTTTAAGTTATTTTCAGGCCGCAGTAGCTATGGCTACCGCGGAGGCAGATATATCGAAGGCCTTCATGGCCTTCGTTCGCTCGCAGTGTCCAGACATCTGGACAAAATTCGAAAGTGAGTTCAAACCCACAACCAATCGCTCAGTACAATACTTTTATAGGATCGGGTCGACGCCCGATCGACTCATCGATCACACCACCAGCGTTACGTCATTTATTTACAAAAGTTACCGAGTCACATATTTTACGATTATCAACCCAATTTTATTGCCCATTGTCATAACAAGTTAACTTAAAACGAGTTATCTATCACGGCCATACTGACACGTGCTACGTTCTCGGAGCACAATGAAAACATCTCGTATTTTAACATTTTCCATATGTATCTACTATTATATATTTATATACCTATCTACTTTTGACTGTCTTATCACATCAAGATGACAACAAGCAGCTGCTCTTAACTAAGGCTTAAGTCTTAACGCAATAAGCTTGACCTTTACATAATACCAAAAATAATATTCTACCTTAATAATATAAATTTGCTGTTCTTAACTAAGGTTCTTATCGCAATAAGCAACCTTTACATAACATCAAAAATAATATTCTACCTTAATAATATACATTACAAGTATTTATTTTTTTTATGTTAAGAGTAAAGGAAAACTAACAGCCTAAAACATTACAATTTCATGGCATGGCTTATTACAAGTTTTCACCTATGTGTAAACTTATAAATATGGATACATAATCGTGCTAAAAATTATTAAATATATCAGAATGTAATATTATAAGCCTTAGCGGATTAATTAATAGAAGAAAATAGAAATAGCTAGTGTTGCATCGTTCAGTTAAAGACTCATTCAAAACCTGACAAGAAATATTTGATTTAATCTTATATATGGAATCCGAAAATATATCAACTGTTGGGTTCGAACTTAAAAACTTATTAGGAAAATGCGTACTTGCTTGAGGTAAAGAAAATGTTGTACTACTTGTTTGCCTAGGAAAATAATTGGGAGCTTTATAGTATAATTTATCTAATAGTTCTGGACAGTCAATAACAATAAGAGTTTTATAATGTAAGAACTTCAAGAATTTTAACTGTACTCTCTCGATGTTTTGTTTATGACAGTCATATGGGTTCCAAACTTGGAATCCATATTCAAGAATACTTCGCACATAAGTACAGTATAATATCTTAATAATTTTAATATTCTGAAACAAGATGATGGTCGAATGATAAATCCTAGAGTTATGTCTGCTTTAACCATTATCGAGTCAATGTGCGTAGCGTACGAAAGCTTCTCATCCTGAATTATACCTAGATCCCTAATAGCTTTTACTATGGACAGAATTTGTCTATTAATATGATAAGCATTCAGAAGCGGCTGCAGTTAACGGTTAAATGATATCACAAAACATTTATCTACAATCAAGCTAAGTTTGTTATGTTGGCAATTATTTGAGAACCTGTCAAGATCCTTTTGAAGTTTAAGTGCGTCTTGCATTGAGCTTACTGCTTTTAGTACCCTGAGGTACACCGGAAGAGATCTTAGACCAAGCTGAAGTATATCCACCCATCACAACAGCATACAAATTGCCGTGAATAATATGGTCTATTCTATCAAAGGCTTTGCTGTAATCAGTGAATACACATTCAACTTCTTTACGGTCATCTATCGCTTCAATAATAAGTTCTTGAGTCAATAACAAGTTAGAAACTGTTAAGCTCCCCTTTAGAAAGCCGTGTTGCTCGGGTAGGAACATTGATTGTAAAGCTGAGTATACCTGACTATATATAATTCTTTCTAAAACCTTTGCGAAAACGTACAATTTGGATATTGGACTGTAATTAGATATTTATAAGATCCTTTCTTGTGGATAGGGGATACAAAAGCAGATTTCCATATAGGTGGAACGTAACCTTCATTCAAAGACCGTCTGAATAGTACACCCAAGGGAAGAGTAAAGCTGTGTGCCGGTTTTACTATAAATAAGTGTGGTATAAGATCGGGGCCTGCCGTTTTTTTCACGGCTAATTTTGTAAGAAGTACTTCTAAATTTTCAACAGATATTTCAACATCATTAATACCTATAGAATAGAACGGGTTATTCACTAGATAGCTAGTGGCATCACGATCATTAGTTGATGCTTGAGATGTTGGATGGAAGAAAGCGGAGTGAAAATACGAGGAGATTAAATTTCATATAACATCACTGTTGCTGGAGATAGTGTTATTGTATGTCATAGTTGAAGGAAAGCTGGAGTGATTGGATTTACTCTTTATACAGGAAAAGAAAAGCCTTTAGATCAACGTAGATAGAATCTTCTATCTTCTTTATGTAAGTATGGAAATACTCTATTTCATAAGATTTGACTTGTTCCCTAAGCAGATCAAATGAGATTTTATCATATTTATTTCGATAGGTCTTAAAATTTTTATGGTATTTATATTCTTTAAAGAACTGTTATACCAAGGCGGATATTTACTTGGACTAAACCATTTGTATTTAATAAATTTATCCCCGAGTTCGCAGACTGTTTTATATAAAAAAAGTTTAAAGCTTCGTCAAGAGGAACCCGGGGGAGACAAGTGATAATTCCAGTCAATATTTTCAAGTGACTCACAAATGCTTGTGTAATCACCTGAGGAAACTAAAGTATTGTTTAGCATATCAGTCACGGTTTCAACATATCGTTCTACTTTTCCGTTACCTCTGGCTGGCTAGTGGCGATCATATGGTGTTCGATAGCTGCTGTTTTTAGGCTGCTCCACTTAAAATCCTTCGCAAGGCTCTCGATGCTGTTGCACCAACTGCAGCTCCGCAATCATTTTTATCCGGATCAAACACGGGCAGAGCGATGTCATCATCGTTCTTATTTGGAGTGGAGACAGCGTCCTGGGTCGCTTTCAAAAGATTTCCCAGAATCTCAGGATCCATTCTTAAATAAAAAAGTAATAAGGTATTCGTTTTAGAGCTTTCGATTTATCTATCCCACTTCTGATGTAAGAGACGCCTATTTATACATATGATATTACTTGAGTTGTAATAAGAACAACCAAATTTAATATATTCAAAAATCGTCAATTCTTGAAATAAGCTACCACCACTTCGGAAAGTCGGACTGTTGAGAAGAAGTGGAAAGAAACTCAACAGGAATCATACATCAGTTACACATTTTTTCTTATTACTAATTTAAATTCCTAAATAATATAAAATATTTCTCTTTTAGGAATAAACTGTGTTTTGGTAGATTATTGTATATTTACTTTAGTATAATAAATCATACTAAATCACAATGAAAATCAAGTGGATAGAAACAAATAAAATCAACAATTTACTTAACTTATGAGCAGTCACTTCAAGCGCAAGTCTCCACAGAGAATGTCCCCACCATCGCTCAGTACAATACTTTTATAAGATCGGGTCGACCCCCGATCGACTCATCGATCACACCACCAGCGTGACGTCATTTATTTACAAAATTTACCGAGTCACATATTTTACGATTATCAACCCAATTTTATTGCCCATTGTCATAACAAGTTACCTTAAAACGAGTTATCTATCAGGCGCGTCAACCCGCATCCATCAACCCCTCACGCGATCGTTCTAGCTCGCGCTCATCCGTGGCTTGCAATGCGATACCCTGTCACCCGCCAAGCCATCGAATCCAACGAGGGATTCACCGTCGTCGCAAAACGACAAAAAAGGGCCAAAGGCGATGAGTCCAAAACTCCGAAAAAGCGGGCGCCGCAGTCCATGCTCGCGTCAAATTCAAATTATAATCTTGCCTACCCCGAGACCAAGCCAACCGGTCAGCATCCGCCTCCACACATATCTTTAATCTTTCACATCATATTTTCTATGTCCACACATATGTCAAATTTAAAAATCGCGTACACACACGCGAAAAATACCACGATCGACATCTGCGTAGCCACCGTCGTACCCGCCGATAACCGCGCCCTCACCAAGTACTTTAATGAGAAGTCCATTGAGTATCACACTTACGCGCTCGAGGAGGAGCGCGTTTTACGCGTTGTCCTTAGAGGCGTACCGAAGGAGATTGAGTTAGAGCTCCTTCTCTAGGATCTTAAAGACCAGAGATTCATGGTTATTTCCATCCACCGTATGTATGGCAAAGATCGTATGCCGTACAACCTAGTGTTGGTAACAATTCCGAGGGCAATGGGATTTTCAACCTTAAAACTATAGCACTGCTTTCGGGGATCACCGTTGAGATCCCTTTCAAACGTGGTATACCCAGCCAATGCCATAGATGCCAAGTCTATGGCCATACGGCCACAAATTGCCACATAAAGCCCAGGTGCGTCAAGTGCCTGGGTGATCATGGCACTGCGGATTGCGTGCGAACCCCGCAATCTGTCGAACCTCTTGCATGCGTCTAATGTAAGTCGGTTGGCCATACTGCCAATTACCTAGGATGCCCCAGGGCCCCAAAGCCCAACCCCAAAAAGGCGCAGAAGGCAAAGCAAAGGTGTCCACCCTCTGCTCCTGCTGCAAAGCCCGGCCCACCCAATAAACCGCAGCGATCGCTATGTGACCCTCACGGTCCTCCACCGCCTACCAGGAACGCATGGGTGACCCCACCTACCATGGTGAGGAAACCCATGGCAGCCCTCACCCTCCCGTCTTCTCAGGTACAGCAGGTCAGGTAAGCACCTGCTTGCATGCCTTCTCCTCTCACGGCCAGGTCCCATGGAGAGCCACTTTCAGACTTCGCGCTTGTAAGCGAATTCGCCTCAAGTTTTGACTTGGGAAAAATAACCACTTTGGCTCGCTAACTACGAGCCGCAAAAGGTGACTTCCAGGCGACGTGCTTCGTCGCGATCGAACACCAGGCGCTTATTGCCAACGTCCAAAAATTCAATAAATTAAACTTTTAAATGGCGTCCTTTAGATTAAAACCTCGGTCCCTCACTATCGGCTACTTCAACGCCGATGGTCTTAAACATCAACGTAACGAAATTCATGAATTACTTCGAGAATTCTAAATCGACATCTTACTTGTGCAGGAAACCTTTTTGAAACCTAGTCACAAGGACCCGAAAATAGCGAAGTACAACATCGTTCGTAACGACAGGCTTACCGCCGATAAAGGCGGTACCCTCATCTAGTACAAAAGGCCACTACACTGTATACCTGTCGATCCCCCACAGCTCGAGAATTTCGAAGTTTCCTGTTGTAGAATAGCGATAAGCGGCCATCAGCCAATCACGCTATCATGCATCTACCAACCACCAGATAAAGCTATTCTTCAAAGCGACCTCCAGTCGCTACTCGATATGAGTCCCTCCGTAATACTAGCTGGTGACTTTAACTCGAAACATTCAGGTTGGTACTCCGTAGTTACCAACCCAAACAGCCGTCGTCTTCATCACAATATGTTAGACTCGCTAAGCTGTGATGTAGTGTGATGATGTTAAATCTCGCATATGCGAACTGCGGTCTCACGACTGGGACGCGCTTCTTGAAGAGATTTCGCCTTCGCATCTGGCTTACTGGAGCTTGGCGAAGTCTCTTAAGATGGACTCTACCGCGTCATCGATGCATCCGCTCCTTTGGCCTCCGCCCATGACTTCCGCCTTCGATGACTCCGAAAAAGTTGAAACCCTAGCCGATAGCTTAGCCCAACAATGTACACCAAGTACAGAAAGCACCATCTCCCTCCACATAGAAACTGTGAATAGCACAGTCGAAACTAAATGCGGCAACCCACCGACAGACACCCTTCAACCGGTAACGGTGGAAGAGGTACAGACAATAATTAAAAACTTAAAACCACGGAAAGCTCCAGGTTCTGATGAAATTACAAACAGGGTTCTGAAAGCTCTCCCACTCGCACTCATACAACTGTTAGT
This sequence comes from Marasmarcha lunaedactyla, assembly GCA_923062675.1. Classification (NCBI taxonomy): domain Eukaryota; kingdom Metazoa; phylum Arthropoda; class Insecta; order Lepidoptera; family Pterophoridae; genus Marasmarcha; species Marasmarcha lunaedactyla. The sequence goes on along the minus strand of OV281339.1, from coordinate 36,634,987 downwards.
AGTTATTTTCAATGAGTTACTAACAAACTGCTCCTTTCCACAAACGTGGAAGGCAGCGATTGTCATAGGTATTAGGAAACCCGGAAAACCCGAAAAAAGCTTGATAGCGCGATAAGCATATTATACGAAAGGATCATCCATTCGAAGCACCTGTTACCGGATGAACAGTTCGGTTTTAGGTCCCCTTACTCCTGCGTCCAACAGGTGTACCTCATCACGGAGCGCATCTTGGAGCAAAGGAACGTAGGTTGAAAACCGATAGGCACGGGTGCGCTTTTCTGTGACGTGGCTAAAGCTTTCGACAAGGTCTGGCACAACGGCATATTATATAAGCTCTTCGAACTTGGCGTGCCAGACAGCCTCGTGCACATCATAGCAGACTTTCTCCACTATCGAACCTTTCGCTACAGATCGGAAGGTGCACTGGCCAATCCCCGTCTTGTATTAGCCGGTGTCCCACAAGGCAATTAATTCAATCCGCAGCCAACGCATTAGGCGCTTGGAGGAAGGAAATGGAGAATAGAAGTAAACCCTGAAAAAAGTGCAGCAGTGTACTTTTCTCTCTCAACCTGCTCTAGGACAACCTCTAGGAAACCGTCCAAAAGATTAGGTCAGATCACCCTGTTTGGTACTCCGATCCCATGGGCTAAAAAAGTCAAATATTTAGGAGTCACTTTAGATAGTGGACTAACATTCCCGGATCACGTTAAACGCGTCCGGGACCGAGCCGCCATCTTCATGGCTAGGCTGCACCCTCTAATTTGCAAGAAGAGTAAAATGTCGCTTAGAAATAAGCTTACAGTTTACAAAACTTGCATCCGCCCCATCATGACATATGCCAGTGTGGCTTTCACTCACGCCAGCAAGACGGACCTCAATCACTTGCAGGTTATTCAAAATAGGTTCTTACGCCATTGCGTCGAGGCCCCGCCCTATGTCCGCAACTTAGATCTGCACAAGGACCTCGAGCTGCCCACAATTGCGACGTTGAAGTTGGTGTCTAGACGCTACTTGGACAACGCTCCCCACCATCCCAACCCACTGGTCAATAAGTCAGCTGACTACACAGCCAACCCAGACGCGGCGGTTCGTTATAGGCATCCGCGTAACGTCTTAACAGATCCCGACGATGATATTATAACAAGGAACGCCGGTATTCCAGTCAAAAATAGGGCAACACGGCATTCGAATCGCCTAACCCACCGGTGGGCCAGGCTAACGCGTCTTACGCATTCCTACTGAGTTTCTTGCTGGTTCTTGGCAGTAGATGATCCTTCCGAAGCAGTGGTAGTTTCAATATACGACGTCCTAAGCCGAGGTCGGTACCCTCTCAGGTGCCCTTAGGCATATCGTATGTAGGAGTAGTTTAAGTTCCAGCTAAGCGCCATCAGCGCTAAAATTCAGCGCCCAACTAATATCAAGACTCTCCTCTCTACTTACAGCCGGAAGGTTTGAATTATGTAGATTCATTCATCGATTTAATATTAGCCTTTGATTGTTAGCAAATATTTGGTTATTTATATTTTGTTAAGTATTAAAGGACAATGCAACTTTCTCTTTGAGGCGTGGGCTCAGAAAATAAAATCGTTTGCCCAAACATAAGACTAATACCTTATTGTAGGTCTCAAAAATATGAGCCTTCTTTACGATCGGCTCACAAAAATCTATTCCAGATAAAAAGAAATATTAGCATTTATAACTTCATGTATCGAGATGTTTGAAATATGATAATTTTCAGTTGAGTTTTGTAATGTATTGCTTGCGTTGATGAACCTATAATGCCAGTGACAAAAAATAACAGTTATGACACTGCATTATGATGCTCTGTTACAAAAGCAACTTGTACACCGTGATTTTTAAGTCTAAAAAAAGTGGTTGCCTAGACATAAAACTAACACCTTATAGGCCTCATACATGTTGTGGCTTGTACACGCACTATAATACCTGGAAAACTTATTAACGAAGAGCAATGTTCTAATTTATGTTTGACATTTAACAGGTGTCAATAGATCAATCAAGAAAAAAATTTAGGAGATGAGATTCTGAGAGAGATTGAGTTTATGTAAAATATTAAATGAACAAGTGATCGTGGTACATACACCACGAGATTTCATTTTGCACCCAACACTCGCAATCCAACCAGTTCCGGTGATCTCCATCCTCTTTAATATAAACCATTTTACTGTGGGGTCACAAAAATATGGAGTAGATATCCCAAGTATCTAATGTCAATTTCTACCTGCTTTTTTATCTTACCTTGATTTGATCTTCACCATGGGCTAGTAATGAAAAATATCTGGTGCTTATATTATTTGTTTTTTATAATAAATTGATTAAAGATTAAAGATTAAGTTACCAATAAAAAAGTGCGTGCTTTTCCGAATTGTTTATCTGTGCAATGACTCCAGGTAGTAAACGCAAGCGCCTTGTTTTATCAATATCTTTTGTCTCTGTGGCACTTAGATTATTTTACTGTATTTTTTTCTCTTTTTCTCACGTATTTTCAAAGTTCCTTATATGTCCTTGTTCATATCAAAAGCGTAGTCGCTATAGATCCTTCAACTAGAATATACGTACTGCATTTTGTGCTTCTATTGTGGTTTTCATGTTCTGTGAACATTTACTTTGGCTGTGCTTACTGGAACTGATCGATTGTGTTAACGTTTATTTTGGCTGTGATTAATGGACTGGATCCTCTTTTTACAATGTTTGAACCACTACAGCAAATAGTGTGTTTACTCTGTAATTGCTCGGAGTTACGCAGTCCTAGATACACTTTGGCGGAGGTACTTCGCAACACGCATTCTCGCGAAGTTGAAAACATTCAAGCAACATGCATCCGTGAAGTAAGTACCACAATTAAATTAATTTGTCTACATATTTAAGTAAGAGGTAATGTTTGTGGATGTAGTGATCTCTAATATCAAGCCAGCTGTTGCTCACAGTCATAAGTACTGCTGCATACTGCAAACTGTTGGCTATTCGTTACTTGTACTATTATTAGTTCTCAAGATAAATCTTACTCTATAGATTAATGAAGATTTCTTATATAAAGGTAAAAACTTTTACCTGAACTCGTCTGTTGCTGCCGGAGTAAGATCCACCGAGTACATCGGGGTGATTACCGTAGACTCGACCACTGCTCTGGCTTCCCTATTTATAACTTCCCCTGACACAAACCAAGTGGCCGCATGTTGGACCACAATGTTGTTAAGGTCGATTTACAATTTAAAAAGTATGTCATTCTTGGGCTTATTGTACTAATTATCAGTTTATTATCGAGGTAAAATAAAAAAGCTGGTAGAAATTCACAGTAGCCCCAATAGAACATGACTTCCTCACGAAAAAAAAATTTCAAATCACGTTGTATAAGTTGCCTTTAATGCCAGAGTACATGAAAAGGTCAGAGAATTGCTATGCTTTGACGTCGATATACCTTGTTCAGTGTCGCTAGCAATACATTTCAAAAATAAACAAAATAATCTTATTTCAAACAATTCGATGTATAAAGATTTAAGTACTTATATATTTTTTTCTCTGGGATAGATTTTTATGTGCCCATAGTAAAAAATGTTCATAAGTGTGAAACCTATAAAAGGATGTTAATCTTTTGTCTGGGCAGTCACTGTTTTTTTTTTGAGCCCAGTCGGTTGCATTATTATTGTTGCATTATTATTATTATTGTAACTTTTTTTCCTTTTGGGTAAGTTTAGTTTGAGCTTCTTTGATTCTTATTAGTTAAGTTATTGTTAGTATGTTATATTTTGTTTTAGTCTATCATATATCTCAATGCAAAACGGAATTTATTTTTTGGCAATTTTTGTTTTCGGTCGACCACGGGGTTCATTTTTCAGGTCAAAATTTCCAGAACGGAAGCGGGTAAACCAATAACGGGTGGTGCGTTCGTTTGTAGTGTTCGCTCCGTAAACGTCGTTGATGTTGCGTGTCGCTTGTGCCGCTTTGCTGCCACGACGGTACTCATACTCCATAATTACTCGAATTTTTAACTTATCCATGATGACGAAAAATGTTCGAATGCGTTGAAAACAAAACACTAACTATTAAACAAATGACGATTTTAGAAAAAGAATTCCATGTTTGTCAAATAAAATTAATGTGAAATTAGAATTATCAGTCAAAAAAAAAATATTTTCATTTGAAATGGCCAGTACGGCAAAACGGCAGTTTCATAGGTAAAGACCTATTATCAGTTCTCAAATAATAAAATACAAGATAACACATTATAAAAAATATTAATTTATTATTAAATTATTGAAATCAACCCCTCTATCCTCTTCCAAATTATTGTACCCAACTGAATTTACCATTGTGGAACGCAAAAAAGATTTGGATTTGAATTTAAATTTAAATTCCTTGTATAACACCAATTTGCTAAATTCAGTTTTGTTTGAAAACTTCATATTCGTCATCACGGATCTCAACTCTGTGACACTTTAACTTCAATTGGTATAGTTACCACTTTTCGGTGCGTCCAACTATTTTTGTGCGGTGTACCCTAGAGAGTAATTCATGCTTGCTTTATATAAAGTACTAAACATTAACTTTCCTATTGTGTTTTCAAATTGCCCTTAAACGAAGCGAAACTAAAGTTTGGTTTTTGGCCCAAGGGGCTTTTTTGTCATTGCAACTTTTATTGCTGGTGATGTTAGTTTTGGGTAATTTTTATTCGGTGGACGTCAAGAGGTTTTTGTTTGGTTAGTTGGTTAGTTGAAATTGGAAAATGTTAAAAATATGTACAAGATTTCTTAAAGACACCAGGTACGTAGGGTTCTTGAGCCGAACACAATTTAGGGAATTTCTTAAATTTTTTTATTATTACATATCACATATTAATGTTACACATTTAATATGGAAATATTTACTCAAGTTCGCTTATGCGATTTCATAATCAATATTTTTTTAACACTTGATATTTACGATATTAGATTATTAAATATAGATAGATAGTGAAAATGATTTAATGGCTATATTTGCAAACGTTATACGCAGGGTGTCCCAAAAGACAGTCAAACGGTGGTTTTAAGTAGAGTACCCTTTGAGAAACACAAGTAACCATAACATGTAATCTGAGTTTTTTATTTTAGAAGCTATGAAGCTATGAAGCCTTTTTAGTGATTTTCTGCTTTTGAGCTTATTTTGGGCATGACTTAGAATATTTTCTTTATTTGTTAGCTAAAAGTTCGGGCCTTATCAAAAAAAAAACATTGTTAATATGAAAAAAATAAAACCACACGTTTGATCATGACTATAATTACACAAAAGAAAAAAATTGTACAAATCCGGCATTCCAAAGGCGTTTTACAAATAAATACAAAGTACATACACAAATACAAATATAAATACAAAATACCAAATTTATTTTAAAGAACCTGTCAACAAACAAACTTTTTGAACTGTTTTCATACATAGCCAATGATGGCAAGTGGCAACCGCACTCATAGACATCAGTCGTCATTGGTGTTTTATTTATCGTTATTATATTACAATCTTCTTCTTTCTTTCAATTGTTGTAGAAGTCTTTTTAAGGCTGTTGTATATTTATTTTACTTTTATTTTGTAATCTTAGTGTTATCCCCAATTTCAGAATAGTAAATTTCACGTGAATTAGGCATACTGAGGGGACCACGACGAAAAACGCTCTGTTTACACCTCAGGTTGGTGTGGAAGTTAGATTTTTGTCCAAAACACGTGATCCAGAACAATTTTGCGACACACGTACGCCAAATCATTGATTTTACGAAAAAAGGGTAATTTCGTTTATTATAGGAAAATTCTCTAGTTGCACGTTGTCCTAGACATTTTTATTTTGAATGAATTAAAATATGTTGAAAAGAAAAAAATGCTTTTAATCGCCTTTTTTCCAATATGGCGGCGCAAGCAGCAAAGATAAAGCGGAAAGGTGAAATTCGGAAAGAACACATCGAAATCTATACCCATATTCAATACTCCCGGAAAACATTTCAGGTATCCTTTTTGGAACCAAAGGACTGGACTACTGATACAAAGTACTTGTTTTTCCGTTTTACTTGTGTACATACACACGACTTGTGATATTTTTCAAATACATTTCTTTTGTTGCTCACTAACCTGAAATCAATAATATCCAAACTAATTTTACGACTTTTATCAATTTGTTATTATCAATAATATTGGCTACCTGCTACTAGGCTTATGTGCGTTCAATGTTTTCGGTGTCAATTACTAAACCCAATTCATATCGGAAAATCGGACCAGCATCGTAAATACGCATGTAAGCCTTCGCCATAAAGCGTGTTTGCAAAGTCAACATACGGGGTGCGGTGGCATGCAAGCTCTCTCGACAGATTCTAGTGCTGTTTCCGTCGATATATTGAGTATCGAGCTTTTACCCTATGTCTCCAAAACATTCATAATTTCATAGTCTTCAGTATATAGGTAGAGTACATCGCGTGATTAGTCTTATAATCTTGGTTTTGCGTTTTTGTCAATGTGGAAATCAATTTATGATCCTATTTGTGGCTTACCGAACTTTTTGGCTTATCGCTGAGGGCATTTAGCCGCAACTTAAAACTTGCCCTACATACGATACGCCTTAGGGCACCCGAGAGGGTGAGGACCTTGGTTTAGGACGTCGTATATTAGAACTATCACTGGTTTTTATTTTTATACAAAATTTATTCTTGTACCACTGGCGGTAGTGCCACAGACTGTTTCTACGTCCTTCTATTCTAGTTTTCGATTTAATTATACTCGTACTATCTGTTAAAAACACTCTTCTTTCATTTATACTTATTCTTGTATGTCTTACGGATGAAGATCACTTTATTTCCTTCTACTATTTATCTTTTACTACAGATTAATTTGAATTCTATGTTTTGTTACATATTTTTTATTTTGTTTTCACATATGTTACTTGTGTTCTCTTACATTATTATTTATTGAACTATTGCTTTTCACTATTAACATTTTCGTCTAATTTATTTGATGATTCCTAAAATATTACGTGCTATTTTATAGAGATAACTTTCTTATTTCCTTTTGTTCCTATTTATTACAGACTTAACTACTTTTATACAATAGTCCATGAATTTTTCTCTTTGGCTACTCGAAATTATTTCGCTGAATTTCTCTGCTTCCATCTTGAACCCGATCTTTTGTTCCATGTGAAATCTGTCTATTGCATGGATTGAACAGTCGAGGAGGACATGTTTCATCGTTTCGAGTTTACCTGGTTTATGGGCACATGGTGGGTTCTCTTTGCACTTGGAACGATTTAAATACACGATTTATCTGACAACCCACTGGTTCAGTAAGCCACCACTGTATTAGGGAAGTGACTCCCCCTGTTGCCTGTTTTGTATCGCTAGTTCCTCTCTTGCATTGACTTCGCTCTGATACAGCGTTTTACAAACGATAAACTACCACTGGTTCGGAAGGGTCATCTACTATCACAGAACCAGTAAGAAAGCGTACGTCGTGTTAGCTTGGCAGATCCGTGGGATAGGCGATTCGAATACCGTGATGCCCCATTTCTTATTGCAACGCTGACGTTCTTTGATATGATAACGTCGTCGGAATCTATTAAGACGTTTTGCAGACGCCTGTAACCAACCGCTGCATCGGAGTTGGCTGCGTAGTCAGAATGATGGTGAGCGTTGTTGAAGTTACTCAGATATAGACACTATGTCCATGAACATAGCAATAGTGGACTGACAAAGGCCGGAACTCCGACGCATTTGCGTAGGAATATATTTTGAATGACTTGCAAGTGATTGAGGTTCGACTTGCAGGCGTTAGCGAAAACCACACTGGCATATTTCATGATGCAACTTTTGTTGCATCCTGCAACAAGAGGCAAGTTTTGTAAAGTGTAAGCTTATTTTTAAGCGACATTTGACTGTTCTTGTAGTTGAAAGTAAACATAAAAGTAATAAATTATTGTATAGTGAAATTTATTTACTTATCAATAATTCATTCCTATATTTTAATGGCGTGGTCATTTACAAAAACAATACCTCATCACAGCGCTATATGAATATTCTATTCGTATTCGTTTAAGATAAAAGCGGCAATTGCCGTGATTTGGATTAACTTCATTAAATAAAATTATTTTCCACATTTTAAAAAAACCTACATTACATTTTATGATAGCAAATTTTTAATTTGCTGCTTTCTTAGTTATTTTAATTAAGAAAAATCATTTTAAAATCTTTGATCATCGTCAGCTCCCCCCTCCCTGCACTACTCATAACTTTTACATACACAAACAAGACACAACAACAACAGATGTGCGCCCACACATGATAATTCTGCGATAAGCATCTCTACTGTGCGTTGCCACATCGCATGTCGCGTATGCGTTATGTGTGGCTAATTAGTGCATATGAACTAATTAACCTTAAAGAGCAAAATAACCAGTTGAGAACACGAAATCATGACAAAATTAATTAATGGTTTTTATGAAAAAAGTAAATTGAAATACTTTTTTAAGTAATATTTTTTTTTGTTCAAGGCTCGATTATAAATGATCGTTTTTTATTATACATTACGCATATACTATTTGTACCGGAAATATTACAAAATTTGTCCGAACAATTCTTATTTTATTCATTATTTAGGTGCGTAAAAACATTTAACACGTGTACATGATCTCAAATAAATATTCAATCTAAAACATAATGAAATGAAATTTGAGATGTAGAGGCTTTTAACAAAATATTATATTTATATTGTTTAAAATGACATAGAAGCAAACAAAAAAGATCACAAGGGTCATTGTTCACTTGGCTTAAGTCCAGCGTGGAGGATGAACACAGCCAGAACCTACTTCAATGATATATGAACCTAACACTCATACGACTTAAATAGTAGAATATAATTTGGTCGAAGAGATTTTCCTGAAATATCGTCATGAAAAGTTGCACTAAGTAATTGATAGTAACTACTGTGCTGATTATTTGATATGTGTTTTTTTTTTTGTATATTTTCAATTATTGGAAAATTATCATGATTTTTAAATAACGTATGATTATAATAAAGAAAAAATAGAGTAAAATAAAAGTACAAGATTATTTTACAAGGTACAAACCACAATTAAAAAATAATAAAAATCTGCTAAAGACTGTTTTGTGAGGATGCTTAGCTACCACCGAGTGACATTTCGCTCGGTGGTAGCGTTAGTGGGAGCGGCACTGTACCCCGTTGGAGGCATCCCTAACTAACGTTATTTTGTAAAGCACCACCTATCGCAATGAAATAATAGTAATTGCTAAGCAAACCCTTGAAGACTAATGCCATCTGTTGATTTTTCAGTCAAGCAGGAGAGTGGAACCATACGATTATTTTATCCTTATGAGTTATGCTAATGTGTTATTATTGGTGACTTTTATGGACTAGTAAGTTATAACTTTGATTATGTAACATTGCATGCATGTGGTACTTTTGGACGCTGCTTACGAATCTTAGAATTTTCATGAAAACAATACACTTCTTTTTTGCATCCAAAGATAGATGTTAACTACTTCAGTTTACTAATTTACTGATTTTAAGGCACGGAGGTCTAAATAAACTATCAGCCGATGCCAACAGCAGAGTTAAAACCCTAAAGGTTTCTGAACTTTTATGTAATTCCCTTAATAAAAGTGTACCTAGGTATAATCGGGGTTGCCTTAGAAATTTGCATCTCGGTATAAGGGTTTTGGGGGTGATGGGGGTAACCCTCAACTCCTCCAATCGCGGAAATAAGTAAATCCCACAAATGTTAATTTTTATACATTTTTATACATGATTTAATATAGGTCATGAACAATTTTTAGTAATTTGTGAATCATTGCAGTTCACCCAAAATGTATCATTGCAGGACCCTAGATATTCCCAAGATCACCTGATAATATTATGATGTTGTTATGTTATTATGAAGCATCAGGTAACTTTTCTTTGCAAATAAATTATTATTTTGTAATAAGTATAAGGTATAGTTCACTGATTCACGCATTTTTACAGACCTGGTGAAGAGGGCCTCACTACTACTACTAAGAAAGCTGCCCAACATGTTCTCCATGCCAATGAAATATGGTTTTAAATTCAAAATGCAGCAGGAGAGCATATATAGCTAAGAAGAGAGCAGAACAAAATAAGAACTACGGAGGTGCAGGCTCAGATTGAATTGCAGTGCTTAGATACATTTTGTGAAAAATTAATTAAATTTTGTTTGGGGTTATTTGTAAAATTTTGTTGCTATACTTATAATCATACAAGTGTTAGATATACTATTTGTTGTCACTTTCACTGATGTTTACTGTAATTGATTTATATTGAAACAACTTTGTACACTTCTTTGATTATGCACACCAAATTATTTTGTTTTTTTTTTTCATAAATTTTCTTGTTTGTAGGTATGATTATGTTTTGATATACTTAATTGATTTGGAGAAGAAAAATGTACAAGCTTTCGTTGTTAATGCTTTTCTTACATAATAAAACAAAGTATAATATATATTTATTTATTGAATAATAGTATTGAATAAAATTTATAGCAAACTCCTCTGTACAAATTATTGCAAGTAGTGAAGTGCACTATATAAAAATCTGAACTACATGTATTACATTTCAAAGTATATAATATGAATTGAATAATAAAAATAAATTACGTATAACTGTAAGTCTTACTTATTTACAACCTTTAATTTTGGAACATCTAAGTTAAGACATGTTGATTTGATATACCTAAACAAATTGATAAAACTAATTTTCTTGAAACCTTCTTTTTTTCTTGTTGATTTATTATCTGCCTTCCTCTGATGAGATCAACTGTGGCTTCTCTCTCTGTGTGCATTTCATGCTCAGCAATAGGTTTAACTGCCACGTCTAGAAAAAGATTAACAATCATACTGTGTCGGACAGAGCATGTCAGTATTATTCTGGCACATTTCAATGGCTTACATTACAACACCATCCTCATGCAGACAACTCCAACGGTTTTAAGCCTCGAAGAGGTGTTCTCAATTAGAACTCTTGCTGTTCTGTGTTTTTTAGTGAATAATACTTCTGCAAAATTTGGGGAGTAAATGGAAGTCATTAGCCATGTATGAAGAGGGTATCCGGAATCACCTATAATAAAATGTTGCAGGTCAATGTTAGAAAAGCTTATAACCTAAAACTTAATAAGAAAACGCTGTGAAAATTTAACCTAACAGCTAGATCATATCACCATTATGATACAAAGACTGCATGTAGATATTCAAGCCACTGTTGTCCCATATAAAAGAATCATGATTAGCCCCACCAAATTTAGGATTGATGTTTAGAATCCTGCACTGATCATGACAAACCTAAAATCACACCAGTTACTTTTAGTATGATGGCAATTAGGTGCCGATCACCTTGAAATAATAGAAGATCTTATTTACCATAGCAGATTAAGGGAATGATAATGTTTTTGGGTATGTATTAGGTTTTCCTCTAGTTTTGGTGGGGTAACTATTTTAAATTTACCTCCATCTATGCAGCTTATATCTCTTTATTTGGTAGGCACCTACTTACTTTAGTTTCCGAGGAAACCCGTTTAGAAGATCTTAAATTGGTTAATTGTTTTAAATCTTTGCACAAGATGACAAAAATTATTTTTGTTATGCGATATCTCTTCTTGAACTGGGTTTCCGAGAGATCCATTACTGCATTAAAAGAAGTACGAGATTTAGAATTTTGTTTGAAGGTATGTGTAATCCCGCTCGTCTTGTGCCTTTGCTGTCGCAAACGTCCTCCACGCCAAATACGAACGTGATTATTACAATACATATTTATTTAGCATATACATATCGATTAGCCATGATTTATTACAATACATAAATAAATAAGTCACTTAGGTAAATTTTAAACGCATTGAGTACAAAATTAGAAGTCGGTACAATAACTTTTTTGGTTAAGCGAATTATTTACTAGAGCTCTCACTATCAAATGTGCAGTGACAAATTAAGCGAAAAATTCGTCCATCGTCAGAGAGGACAACTGTCAAACATGCAATTCGTACTAGCAAAAAGCTCATTTCACATCGTAAACGTTAAAATTTCGACGAAATTTCGACTGCTTGTCGACGGTGCGTGGACAAAATCGAGCAAGCAAAAACTCGTATTCGCAATATTTGATTACTTACGTAATCGGAAGATGTCGCTGTTCAAATTTCATACAAAAGTCCTACCTTTGAGCAGGCCTTTTGAGTTACGCATTCGACGGAACTCAGAATTAGCACACTGATAAACTAGCGCAATGGACAAATGCGATATGATCCTATGCAGCGTATTAAGTTTGAATTTCAAAACATTCTTTAATTGTTGATGTTGGTTTTATTTCAGTTGTTTAAAAGTAATACTTTTTGCTAATAACATAGTTAATAATAAATAAAATGCATTTTTAATATTTAGAAAATTTTATTTTATGAAAAATGTTTTTAAAAAGAAATTAATTTTGAAAAGAAAGTTGTCACTCGAACGAGCCATTAAATCTAGTGAAACATTTGTCCAATACTCCCGACAGTTATGAAGTGGCCCGGTGTATTCTTATAGATAGGTACGACGACAAGCGCATGATTGCCGACTCGCATCTAAATACAATGTTGTCATTACTCTGGGGGGTCGGTACCCGGGATGGACCTAATCTAACCTAGGGAGGTCTTCCTAATCCACAAAGGAAAAAAACACACTTTTAACTTTAAGTTACTTTTATTTAAGATGAATCTATTTTATAGGAAAATACAATGATAATTATTAGACTATTTTGGGGACGAGGCCCGCAATAGAATTCCGTAAAGGAATTCCTTCAAGGAATGCCATGGAACAATCTTCCATATTCTATATATTTTATATTTTACAAATAAAATCAAATAATGACAGACTTATAAGTTGCCAGTCATAAATGTCGGCAAGTTTGTTTGTGCAATAACCTCTTTTACTAAATACGGCACAAGCAAACGTTGCAATCGCCCCTCTTGTTTAATTTATATAAATAAATTCCTATATACATTTCATTCTTAAATAACGACCCTACTTAAATCAGGACCATATACATTAATCGGGATTACTCTCAGATGAGCCCCCTACCGATAGGAATATATATACTTGATCATGTTTAAATTACAACATCTTATTACACCAAAAATGATCTTATAGTATTTATTCTCCATATTAGAGCCTTAGCCACAAAACCTGATGAAAATCAGCCAAGATCCCGGCTGGTTAATTAATATCTAAATAAAACAGTGTAAGTTATTATAATTTCTCATACAATTCATGAATAATCAACAACCCCATATTAATCATTTACGTTACACAATCATACGCAAATTCAAATAACCAATATTTATTATTAAATTAATCAACAATTGTTAAAATAACCCATTGATTACAATCAAATTATAATTATAATTAATTGATAAGTAATAAATACATTAATATCCCAATAAAAGTAAATTTAGTTAATCCTATTTATATTAAAATTAATACTAAATTAATCAAATTATATTATCAAACATTATCATTCAGTTGGCAAAACAAACACGTTTGACATGAACTGTCATATTAACTTTAAACTTTTCTGTATGATTAAAAGTTTATTTGAAAGTTTGTAACTTTCGAAAGTTTAAACATTACCTACCTAAATTTTAAGATTTTACCTGCCTAACTATTACCGGACATACCTTCCTATGAATAGATCATAAAATTGGATCCAAAGTATTTTACTTAACCCAGAATGATATCTATAAATTAATAAATTAATATTTCACAACGCAATGCAGAGAACTTTTTCAAAATGCACCGAAATACACCTGACAAAATTCTATACCAATACCGTTTAAAATACATTACCTATTCCATCACAACCCTTTTATTATTTAACCCCACTGAGGATCCTATTCTACATCCGCGTGTTGACCCACAGACATCAATATCACAATATTATATATACTCGTAAACTTTGGCCGCATAGCTAAATCGGCTATCACCTTCTCTCTTATGGAGATTATTAGGCGTGGCTCAAATTAAACGTGCACATTATCAATAGTGTTATTTTAGTCTTTGAAAATTGACTTCTTTAGAGCATTGGCACCACACGTGTATTTATGATTCGTAAATAAAATGTAACGCGGTAAATACGTGCCGCGTGTACCTGCCGCCCCTTAGAGGTTTCTCTTCGGGTATCTAAAATTAATTTATTAAATCATTAAATAAAACACCCTCTTATCTCAATATATAATATATAAAAACCTTTTCCTTATTTTCTTTTATCTGCATCGTCCATCCATTGCATCTCCTTTTTGGTGATGCTGTTTGGATCGGCTTTGCAGGATATATCATCTCGGAACATTGCGTTGTGAAGTGTACATAGAATTTGAGAAAAAAAAATATTAGTTTCTTATATTATTCTAAAACCCCAACGAAATTCTAACCGTTGCATATCTACAAATGAACGATATACATATTTGTACACCTAAATGGGTACTTTTACTCTATTAATTCTAAGAATAAAGAAATTATAATATTATTGTAATATTTCAAGAAATAAATGTATATACAAAAACCCCATTTTACATATATATAAATATAGACATAGTTTTATCATTAGTTTTACTTTATCGAATATTATATGGTTTCAATCTATTCACATGTACAATTAGTTCTTGGTTATTTTGTATTTTTTTTACAAGATAATTGTCACATCCTATATATCGTAATACTCGAAATAAACCTTTATATGGTCGACTAAGTTTTCGACTTTTACCTGATATTCTTTTTGGACAATGTAACAAAACTAATTGTCCTACACGAAGTTTAATATTAGAAGCTTTTTTATCATACGATCTTTTTTGTACTAAACGAGCTTTCCTTAAATTTTCTCTGGCTTGATTCACTGCACTTATATAAGTATCTTTTTTTTGTTGAACGGTCATATTACAGTTAGGATTCAACCTTTCATCAAACGGAACTTCAGGTTCTCTACCAAACATTAAATAATAAGGAGAAAATTTTGTTGAAGCTTGTTTTGAACAGTTAAAGCATATATTATAAAAGGTAAAATTTGGCACCAATCCCTTTGACTTTGGTTTACATATTTAGCTAATGAATATGAAATAGTTTGATTCAATTTTTCTACTAAACCTAATGTTTGATGGTGCATAGTGGTAGCTAAGGAATGTTTTATATTATATTGCCTTAATAAAGACTTAATTAACCTTGACGTAAACATGGAACCTTTATCTGACAATACTTCACATACCGTCCCGAACTTTGTTAAAATTTCATTTATAAAGAAATTATATACTATTTGAGCTGTCACTCGTGGGACTGCTTTGCAAATAGCATATTTTGAAAAACAATCTATACATGTTATTATATATTTATTACCATCTACTGAACGATTAAAAGGACCTAGTACATCAATCTCTATTTTTTGAAATAAACCATCCGTTACTATAGGGCGTAATGGCACTATCTTATTATATATTTTCTTTTCTTGACAAAGTATACAACTCTTAATATATTTCTCGATTTCATTAGATGCGTTCGGCATAAAATATTTTGCCCTGAACTTTGCTAAAGTTTTCATTATCCCGAAATGGCCTCCCGTACGTGCGTCATCATGTAATTGTCTCATGATTTCACTAAATAACGACTTAGGTAAAACAATTAAATTTTTTATTATATTTCCACTTCTAATACATTTATATAACACATTATTTGATATCATAAAACCTTTATATACACTTCGTCGACTGATCGATACATTTTCGCGCCACCTTCGGCAAAAACTATCTTCCTCTTGATGTCGTGATAAATTCTCCACCTCAATCGAGAACACTTGTAAACCGTCCTCTATTTCTTTTCCTGTACTAGTTTCATCTTCTATTAGAGGGTTTCGACTTAAGAAATCCGCTACAACGTTCTGTTTTCCGGAACAATGTACAATCTCAAAGTCGTGTGCTTGAATCGCCAAGGCCCATCTGGCTAGTCTTCCAGACTTGTCTCGTCTTGTCCTTAACCAACATAATGCCTTATGGTCTGTTACTAACTGGAATTGTAATCCCCATAAATAATGTTTAAAATAGTTTAATGCCCACACTAAACTTAAACATTCCTTTTCAGTTATTGAATATTTTTTTTCTGCTTCTGTTAATTTTGGTGATGCGAAGCATATCGGTAACAATTTCTCTTGTTGACCTTGCATCAAACATGCTCCCAGAGCTAAATCACTCGCATCTACATATAATCTTGTACATATTTTTTCGTCATTAACAAAATGTCGTAATAATGGTGGTTCAACCATTAACGATATCATTTTATCGAATACCTCTTGTTGTACTTGTGACCAAATGAATTTCGTATTCTTCTTTAATAGATCTGTTAAAGGAAGGGTTAATGAAGAGAAATTCTTTATAAATTTATAATATGAAAATAAACCCAATACCGATTTCAATTCTTTAATATTTCTTGGTATTTTTACTTTTTTTATTTTCTCAATATTTTTTGGGTCTGGTAAAATACCTTCTCCAGAAATAGTGTGTCCTAACACAGTTATTTCTTTGAATCCAAAATTACACTTTGATGGTTTGAGTGTCAAGTTTGCCGCACTCAACCGTTGAAACACTTCTTCTAAAGCACTTATAAATTCATTAAACGAATCACCATACACGATCACATTGTCAATAAAAACTATCACATTTTTATACTTAAGACCTGCTAACACTTCATCCATTGTCCTTTGAAAAAAGGCTCCACTAGTTTTTAATCCAAAAGGTAATACGTTAAACTCGTATAATCCAGACGGTGTGATGAATGCTGTTTTGTGTTTATCTTTCTCCGCTATCGATAATTGCCAATAGGCGGAGTTTAAATCTAAATCCGCATAGAATTTCGCCCCATTCAGCTGTGTTATCATATCTTCGATGATAGGCAAAGGATATGAATCTGTTATTACTTTCTTATTCAACTTTCTATAATCCACACAAAATCTCCATGTATTGTCTGGTTTTTTAACTAGTACTACCGGTGATGCATACGCACTTCTAGATTTTCTAATCACATTATTTTCAAGCATATCATTAACTTGCTCACGTATAATTTTATGTTGTTCATTAGATATTCTATAAGGTGCTCTACGAACTGGAGTTTCATCTATTGTATCGATTGTGACTTCGACAATATTACACTTTCCTAACTCTTTTTTTTCGAACGCGAACGTCGACCGATATTTTGTTAATATTTTTAATAATTCAATTCGTTCTTTTACCGACAAATTCGAAGATAAATTAAATTCTTTTTCATTTGGTTTAGCTACCACTACTTCCCACAATCTACAATCTACATCTACAATCTACAATCTACAATAAATATATTCATCCTTACTCAATTCACGTGAAACCAGTATTACCTGAAGGGTATTTTGGTTCACATCTTTAACATTAAAATCATTAATTTCATTATTTCTAATAAATTTACAAATATTATTTACAAATTGAACATGACCTTTTTTAAAATCTAATATTGCACCAGACTTTTGAAGAAAGTCTTGTCCGAGAATTAAATTTCTTTCAATTTTATCAACTACATAACAATTCTGTATATACACAACATGTTCAATCTCCAAACATATTTGTATTTTACCAATTATATTCATTCGATTACCATTAACGGCTCGGATTTTTATATCTTCAACCTTATGTATTGTAATATTTAATTGATTACATAATAGTTGAGACATTACAGACACTGAAGCGCCTGTATCAAGTAAAGCTGAGATAAATCTTTCTCTAATTTTAACTTTAATATTGGGACTACACTTACATATAATATTGTCTTGATTAATCGGCATCAATAATGTCCCAAGCTGTCTTACTGACGCCAGTTGAAGTTTGGGAAATTCCTTCCTCGCCCGTTGGATGAATCACCTCGATCCTGTGTTCTTCTTAAATTATATGGAGATCGATTGTTATTATTTAAGAATTTTCCTCTCGCGTTCCCGTAGTCCATGTTAGTTAACCTTTGAGAATCTTCCTTCTCACTCCTCGGTGGTGTTGTAGAATTTACTGGTATTTCTTGTGACATCTGTACGTTGTTTTGAAGATATAAATTTTCATCCTGCTTTCCAGTGAACATTTCGTGCATCTGCATGATCGTTTCTTTTAACATTTTTTTATTTGTATAGATTTGAGACGCTAGTCGGCATTTATACGTGTATTTGCAATTTTTCAAAAAATGATTTATGAAAATACTATCTGTTATTGTTGTACCAGCTTTGTTTGCACACATGTCCAATGCATAATAGTAGTATATTAGCTCTTCATTGGCTTGTTGCTTCCGTGAATAAAAATTAGCCACATGATCTATTATTTCTCTGCCAAATTCTTCTATAAATCTTTTTCTAATTTCGTCGAACGTTTCGCATGTATCAATTATCGTTTTGTAAAAATACAACGCAGGTTCTTCTAAATATGTTTGTATAATTAGCCTCTTGCTTTCATCGTTGTATTTGTGTAATGCAGCAATAACCTCGAACTGGGCTAAAAATTCACTCACCAAAACTGTCGAAATGCCAGAGTACTTATTTAAATTCATGGCTATTTTTATAATTTTCTTATATATATAACTTTTATAATTCTTTTATATGCCGTAAAGCGTCGTCACTTTTTAGAGTCTTTCCTTTACTCCTGGTATTCAGATGGCTCTTGCCTTCTAAAATTTTCTTTCCGCTATACTCAGTGGGGTATATAGCTGAAATAATCTGAAAGAAAACAAAACACTACAACTGTACGCGGCGCCTCCACCATCTGGGGGGTCGGTACCCGGGATGGACCTAATCTAACCTAGGGAGGTCTTCCTAATCCACAAAGGGAAAAAACACACTTTTAACTTTAAGTTACTTTTATTTAAGATGAATCTATTTTATAGGAAAATACAATGATAATTATTAGACTATTTTGGGGACGAAGCCCGCAATAGAATTCCGTAAAGGAATTCCTTCAAGGAATGCCATGGAACAATCTTCCATATTCTATATATTATACATTTTACAAATAAAATCAAATAATGACAGACTTATAAGTTGCCAGTCATAAATGTCGGCAAGTTTGTTTGTGCAATAACCTCTTTTACTAAATACGGCACAAGCAAACGTTGCATTACCTACCGTGTCCGCTAAGAACACCAATCAGCTGAGAAACTTTGTTAATATCTTGCAAGAGAATACGCGGGGCTTGACTAGTTTAGGCTTCCCAGTTAAAGAATGGTCTCTCTTGTTGTTACATATATTTACGCGACGGCCCGACAATGATTTACGGTCTAGATTCGAACTAACCTACCAACACGTCCACATACCTACTTTTGATAATTTACTTACATTTTTAGATACTCATTGTATAAGACATTGAAAACCACGGGTCTATGTGCATCTATTAGTGGTAAACAAAGCAATGTTTCCCCTACTTTCAAGCTTAGTAAGGTGTCGCATACGTCCAGTGTACATCAGCAAAGTTGTTACTCTATAATGTAGGGTAGATGTAACATTAGTGGCCTAGTATAATTTTTAAAAATAACACTTTATTTATATGGCTTATTTTATAAGCCACCTGCTACACACATCCAGGTCCAGGATTCGAGCCCTAGTATGTTTGTTTTTGTATTTTCCTTGTTACTATTGATTAATTTGATTTATTGGAACAACTTGAAATAGAATACAATACCAATTTTGATTCACAATTGAGTAAATTACAATTTTCACGAAACAGTTTAGGAGCAGTTTTTTACTTGCCAAGAATTGCCATAGATGGAGCTTCCTAACAAAGTGTGAATTACGTGCATAAAAGTCAGGGGGGAGGTATCTTCACGGCTATCTGTAAAAAACCTCGCTTGGAGAAGAACTAAACGAGGTTATTTAAACAAATTAATCCTATTGATAGTCGTACACACAACCTCAACGTTTCATAGCCCAAATATAAACAATCACATTAAATCAAAAATTAAAACGTTCTGTTATAATGGAAAACGCAAATCACTTTTTAAAAAAAAGGTTTTTGTTACACAACTTATTAAAATAGAATTACACTTAAATGAAAATAGAATTGAAATAAAAAAATTTTTGATGTTGATACAGTGGAGGTATGATACAGACTGACTCAAAGTGAGTCCCTTACTCTAGAACTGCTTCGAGCTAGGATCCAGGGAGCTAAGTCAGCACTGCCGGCTTGCACTTTACTCTACATAGTACATATATAACAGTTCACACTTTAAACTGATTCCATCGCGAAATGAAAACTTATTTCCTAAATTATTAGATTTTGTATTCCTTTAAACAAAACCCGGCATTATACGAGTTAAAATTATAAGGAATTTATATCCCTGCAACTTGAAAATAAAAACATAATCCGCCACGAGTCGCATAATTAAGGAGTTTACGTAAATTCGGATTATGTGAAAGCAAATGTTGAATCAGAGATTTCAGGTCTTATTGTGAAAGTTGGAAGGTTGAAAATGCTGGTAGAGAAGGGTATTAGTAAAAGGAGTCTATGTCATCGCTGTCCGGCTGTGTTATAATTTTTCAACTTGCCCTGAGTCGCGCTTTGTTTGCGGGTTTCTGTTATAGTTATTCGTACTGAACTTATTTACATTCATGAGGAGGGTCTCCCAAGTTGGAGTCGTAAATCATAAAACCACAAATTTAATTTTTTATATCCATATTTAGCTCATCATTGGATAGGTGTTACTAAGCTGTAAGACCGTGATGATAATGGCGTGAGTGACAGACTAAAAAACAGTAAGATCTACGATCCTTCTCCTTCCTATTTCATCTGCCTGTTGTAATAAATTTCTTGAGTAGCCCATCATCAAAATAAAAAAAAAATATGTACAATATCAAATATTATTGAACTATATCAGTTATTATGTAATCAAAATTTAAAAATTCATTAATAATTGTGGAACGAAAACTTAATTGTGTTAAATCGCCCACGCAAAACGATGAACCAAAAAAATATGGTAATAGACAAAAAACGTAACTGGGATTCAGTTTTTACACTTTATTTAAAGGTACATCTAAAATTAATTTTTCTCAAATTTATTCCCCAGTCTCGGTCTGCGTGCGTTCTCGAGCGCACGTCGATCGCAGACGCCTTCCCGCTCTTTTAGCCCCCGCGCTAATTGAGCACCCAAATTTCACTGGTTGTTGTCGTAATATATAATTTCATAGTTGTATACCGTAATAAGTTTCTAACGCCGTTTTCACGGCGGACAGTGGCTCGTTAACCGTACTTCTAATAAGTTTCTAACGCCGTTTTCACGGCGATCAGTGGCTTGTTAACCGTACTTCGTGGAACGTGAGCTTCGTCGACGGGAATTCGTCGTTCCAGGACTTCAAGTGCCGTGTTCGAGTAAGTTATCCGCGTCGTTCTCAACCGCCCTACTGCGTGTAGGGTGGTTTTAGGAAGTTAGTCATCGTTGTTAGGTTCATATTTTGTCCCTCCCCAACCCCTCCGCAATGGCTTCCCTAAGCTTTGACGAGTTTAGGAAGAAGTTAAGTGAAAGTACTGAAGGCATGTCTTTAAATGCTGATAAGTACCGTTTTTTAGATTCCCTTATCCCTAATCTCATGACATTAATGTCCACAATGGCCCCTCAGGCCACCCCAGTTCCCCAGACCCCTCAGGTCTTAGGCCCTCCCGCGTCCCCTTCCTCCAGTGACATGGAGTGCGAAGTAGACGCCCCTCCGCGCCGCAAGCGCGCACCCGCGACCGAGTCATCCTCGGACGCCACCCCAACTGGCCCTGAGTCTCCCTCTTTTACGCTTGTTAAGAAGCGCTCTAAGAAGCGTTCGAAACAAGACCCGGCGCCCTCAACGCCCGTCCCCACACCCCCTGCGGCGTCTTCAACGCCAGCTGCCCCGGTGTCTTCAACACCCGCTCCGGCCCCAACTTCTGTCAAGGCCAAGGTCCCACCACCCGTTTTCCTTCGGGAAAAGGGTAAATGGACTGAGGTTTCGACATTGTGCAATGAGCTCAAGATTCATTACACCCGAGCGGCCAACTCGGGTGAATCTATTAAAATCTTAGTCTCGTCGATAGACGACTTCCGTGCTTTAACAAAGCTCCTCACCGATAAGCAATATGCTTATCATACCTATGCTCTGTCAGAAGAGCGTAAGATCAGAGCGGTACTCAGGGGAGTCCCGTTCGAATTATCGAACGAGGCTATCCTGGAGGATCTGCAGTCCCAAAGGCTTCCCGGCACTCGCGGTGCATAAAATGCACAGCAAGTACGGGAGGCAACACCCTCTCGCTTTGGTGGTTCTCGCCAACGTCCCCAAGTCCAGGGAGATCCTCAAAGGGGTTAGCACTATATGCGGCCTCTCTGGGATCTCGATCGAGGCGCCTCATCGCCGCGGTCATCCCGGCCAGTGCCATCGGTGCCAGTTGTACGGGCACGCGGCGGCCAACTGCCGCGCACCGCCCAGGTGCGTCAACTGCCTGGTCCCGCACTTCACTAAGGAGTGCAATCGCACTCCTGAAACTCCCTCTCCTCCCGATTGCGTGCTTTGTGGCCAGTCCGGCCACACCGCAAATTACAGGGGCTGCCCTCGTGCACCCCGTTGTATGCGCTCCAATTCCAAGAGGGCGGCACCCAAACAGGCCCCGCGCCTTTCTCAAGAAAACTTTCCGCCGCTGCGTAGCCGGGTTCCTCCGGCTGCTAAGCCTACACAGTCCAGGCCTGCCCCAGAAAACTGGAGGCAGCGCCCCGCATCGAATCCCATCCCGGCTCCTCGCCCATACAAACCCACTCCTCAATCCTCCGTAGCAGACGATATGCGTATCGTCTGCGACGCTATAAAAAATGTCGATGTTAGTGAAATCGCAGTCTTAGCCCGTAAACTTAGGGCTTCACGTACTCCGACAGAGCGTTTGCTAGCTCTGGCGGAGCATAGTTCCCTTCTCAATTCATTATAGGTTCATTTAAATGAATTGATCCCTAAATCATGCTTCGGCCGACCTCTGCCCAGCCCCGGCTTCACCGGAGGCTGCCCAGAACGGCCACCAACTCATATCCCTTTGAGCACCTTCAGTGCAACTTTCACTACAGGCGGAAGACCCGCTAGCGGGTCTCCGCCAGCGCGCCCAACTTCCCGACGGGTGTCGCTTCCGATGAAGGCTAACGGTAATAACTACAGCCAACAGGTGGTTTTTAGTGGGTAGGTGCCATTCTGGTGAGTCCCACATAACCCCCCCGCAGAGGAATTTACCTGCGGGCGGGTATGCATGACGCATCTTCCACCTCCCTCCCGCGAGGGTGCCTCGGCAGCAAAAAAAAAAATCAAATTTATTCGCTATTAAATGTGTTTTGGTTACGACTATTTGAGGGGCTAGTAATACACCATTTTAGAGATATAAACATATGGCATATGGGCTCAAAACCAAGACCTACATACATCTTTTGGATGATTATTACTAGTTTTAAATTTTTTTTTCATAAACAACTACATAAATAAGCTTTATTACACATTTCATGAGCAGAAGATAAAGTTACCATACAATACAAAACTTCGTGTAAAAACCTTTTGACATTATTAATGGCTGAACTTAGCTCTTAAATAAGGTTTCAAATTTAACCTTTCCACTATTATAATCCAATAACCCATACACTATAGCCCTGCCAAGATAGTACCTCAAAATACAGAATTTGCACGGCATTTACACGGCAGCCTTGTTGAAATGATATTCAGATTATGTAGCACAGGTTTTCATAAATAATAGTACAGCTTTTCATACTTTACGATTTCTTATACTTCGTTTGATTCTGTGGTAGACTCAGTATTTGGTGTTCACGGTGTATATGGTAACTATGCGCTATCGTTAAGATTCTTCATGACTTACCTATTGGAATCAGCCCGCGGCGAATACATAGGCAACTTTGTCATCATATATACCAGCAAGCCTTTTCTGGACTTAGGCTGGATTTCCTCAAACTTAAAATTAGCACGAGGAAATAGTTCATCTTAGTTGGTTAATTACCTAAGAACAGAAATAAGGATTATTTTAAACCAGTAATTGTTTAGAATACATTACCTTAAAAATAACTATTTTTGAATAGTTAAAAAAAATATTTATGTCATTATTTAAATAGCTCATAATAATCCTAATGCTAAAATAATTGAAAATGAAAGAAGAAAAGACTTAATAAAGAAAATTTCTGGAGATGAATCATTGAACAAGTTCGTAATGTCCTTGCCAGATTTTGAAACTATTATGTACAACTGAGAACCTAATTCTATATATCGAACAGTATATTTAAAAAAGAGAAATGCGTACCTCAAAAGTGGTCTCGACAGATTAACTTAAATAAGGTTTGCTTCTTAGTAACATACCATTATTGAATTTATGCACATTAAAAATTGTTTCCAAAAAATCACTGTTCAGTATTCTTAAAATTTTTATCCGTTAGGATTTGTATGTATCGATAACCATACAAATCCTAACCAGCTTTATAGATTATGCAATGCCAGGACCAAATTTTTATAAAAACTGGGAAAGTATGTACGTGTAATAATAGGTCTTTACCTATGAAACTGCCGTTTTGCCGTACTGGCCATTTCAAATGAAAATATTGTTTTTTTGACTGATAATTCTAATTTCAAATTAATTTTATTTGACAAACATGGAATTCTTTTTCTAAAATCGTCATTTGTTTAATAGTTAGTGTTTTGTTTTCAACGCATTCGAACATTTTTCGTCATCATGGATAAGTTAAAAATTCGAGTAATTATGGAGTATGAGTACCGTCGTGGCAGCAAAGCGGCACAAGCGGCACGCAACATCAACGACGTTTACGGAGCGAACACTACAAACGAACGCACCACCCGTTATTGGTTTACCCGCTTCCGTTCTGGAAATTTTGACCTGAAAAATGAACCCCGTGGTCGTCCGAAAACTTTGGTCGACAATGACGAATTAAAGGCAATTGTGGAAGCTGATGAAACTCAATCCACGGCTGAATTAGCAGCAGCTTTCGACGTTAGCATCAAAACAATATTGGTCCATTTGCGTCAAATTGGCAAGGTAAAAAAGCTTGACAAATGGGTACCCCACGAACTCAATGACCGCCAGCGCGAAGTACGCGTGGAGACGTGCCTTGCACTGCTCAGCAGGCATACAAATGAAGGAATTCTGAACCACATTGTTACTTGTGACGAGAAATGGATCCTGTTTGACAATCGTAAGCGCTCAGCAAGTTGGTTGGAGCCTGGTTCAGCACCCAAACAATGCCCTAAACGAAAACCCATATAGATTACAAATAAAGTGTAGCGTTAATTTATGGCTACACTTATATATGAAAAAAATTCAATACCCGAGAGGCAGTACAAAATGCCTTTCAAGAAATTGTTTCCTCCCGTCCAGCTGATTTCTTCAAGAAAGGCATCAATAAGCTACCAATAATTGGCAAAGATGCATTGATTGCATGGGTGATTATTTTGATTAATAGAAATAAAAAATATATAAAAAAATTACGCTTCATTTATTTCGTGAAAAACGGCAATTTCATAGGTAAAGACCTAATATTTGAAAATTTAAAAAAAAATCTAAAACTGAATATTGCGAAAATCAAATAGAAACACAAATTATTTGACATTAGACAGACTAGTGAGAATAATGTATGTCGATAAAATCAAAACTTTTACTAAAATTCTTACAGCAGGTAATTGCTCGGCTTCTATAACATCATTGGTTGAATTTATTTTGTCGCAGGATACATTTAACTGTATCGTGTACAGGGCAATTCTGATGAGAATGAAATACTTAAGGTAACGAGCATATTTAATTTTAGTCTGTATCGTATCTTTTTAAATAGCTTTCAAATAACCATCATTTACACACTTTCTAATCAACGGTCATTAAAATTTTGTCCCTTGCAAGAAGTTATCCAATTTTCGAAAAAAGTGGTAATCTGTTTGAGCAAAGTCCGGGGAGTACGGTGGATGTTTTAGATATTCCAATTAAAGCTCCTTTAATTTGGTAGCCGTATGTTGTACAGTGTATTTGTCCAGCGTTGTCCTAAAGCAGAAGTGGCCTAGAGTAAATGACCAGCCTCGGTTGTATGGCAGCTAGCTTTTCCATCATGGTTTGCAATTGCTGACAATAGACATCTGCCGTAATCGTCTGGCCAGATCTAAGAAAGCTGTAGTGAACGACACTGGCATTATTACGCTTACAAGTAACTTTCTTTGAGTCTTTTTTCGCTTGGGGCAAGATTTGGGTGGTTTCCCAGGGTTGAACCACTGCGATTAGCGTTTCCGATTGTTGTACAGGATCCACGTTTCATCACGTGATTCTTTTTAAAATCTTTTCATTATTGTGCCGGTTGAGTAATGTAACGCAGCATTCGACGTGCGTTTGTCGGTTTGCTTCACTCAATTCATAAGGTAACCGACCTCTCAAGCTTTTTCACCTTCCCAATTTGCTTCAAGTGGATTAAAACAGTTTTGTCACTAACACCGCAGCCTACAGCTAACTCGGACGTGGTTTGCGATGGATATTCAACACAGCCAATTTACATACAACGTTAAAGAATTTAACACATTAACGTTCCTCTTAAACCACTTGGTCCTTTGGTGAAAACCGAATGAAAAAACGTTGGGTAGTTTTTTAGCTTATCCCGTTCAGAGAGACGCGGCCGAGAGATTTTTTCAGTAATATATAGCTATTATCATCATATCACAAAACGCGTTATACTCTAGTCAAACTCTAAAATAGGATTGTGGAACTACATGTTCTTGTAAAAAACTGGAATGGAAAAAATCGTTACACCTAGATGATTTGTTTAAAAATTTTCTGATAAAAGAGTTGGTAACAGGACCTCTTAAAACTGCGTGCAGATAGAGGAGATATTGCATGATACGCTGGATTTCGGAAATTTTTACTTGGAGAAATTCAGACGCTTACCATAATTTGCGAATTCTCTTTTACAACAACTTTTTTCTGAATGTCAATGTTCTAAGTAAACTCCTTCGAATTGATTGTATCATAACAATACTAATAAATGAAAAGTTCCAGCAGGGGGCTACAATTTACGACACTTCTTATGGAAGTAGATATCTAGTTTTATCAGATTGGCTAATTGGTGGTAGCCTCTTGGGAAATGCAGCTGTTGATTGCCTGTCGATAAGTATTGCTTTGCTGAAATATCAGAAAAATTAAGAAATTCCCTGAGGCATTCAAATCTTTTATTATTTAACTTTACGTGTCGATTTTTACCAGTAAGAAGCTAAAAAAATACGTGGGGCAGATCCGAAAGTAACAATAACAATAATAAAACACAATGTTACAAAAAAAATAATAATCTAACTGACTACATACTTGCCTAATGACTCAAAAAATGGTCCATTCCGGGTTTTTCTGGTAGTATTGTTATCTTTGAAGCTATAAGCATTAACTTATAATTAAGGTTCTTAAATATTAATAACTTTAAAAAATTAAGATTTTCAGTGTATAGCCCGTAAAGGGTGAAGAGCTCGATGAATGAGAGGTGAATTTGCAAAGGATTGTTATATCAGGCCATTACATATAAAATCGGCGTTTTGTAAGGGAGGAATATATAGTAAACATTTTTTTTTTTATATAATATATTTATTTAATCAAAGTATGTACCCTTGCTATCTATGCACTTTTGCCATCTCATAGGTAGGTCATTGATCCTTTTACTAAAAAACCATTCGGACTGGAATAAATGAAATCTTTGCAGGCACTTTGGACTGCCCGAGTTGAAATTTTTTGCTTGCAAGAATTTATCCAAATTTCGAAAAAATGGTAATCTGTTGGAGCAAGGTCTGGGGAGTACGGAGTGTTTTAGACATTTCAATGAAAGCTCCTGTAATTTGGTAGCCGCTTGTTGTGCAGTG
Organism: Marasmarcha lunaedactyla; assembly: GCA_923062675.1. Classification (NCBI taxonomy): domain Eukaryota; kingdom Metazoa; phylum Arthropoda; class Insecta; order Lepidoptera; family Pterophoridae; genus Marasmarcha; species Marasmarcha lunaedactyla. The sequence goes on along the minus strand of OV281339.1, from coordinate 36,607,066 downwards.
TGTGATCCAGCGTTGTCGTGAAGCAGCAGTGACGTAGAGCGATTGACCTGCCTTGGTTGTTTAGCAGCTAGCTTTTCCATCGTGGGTTGCAGTTGCTGACAAAAGACATATGTCGTAACCGTCTGGCCAGATTTAAGAAAGCTTGTAATGCTTACCTATGTTTTTGGAATCCTTTTTATTTATTAATTATTTTCCATTTTCTTGTATTTATGTTGTTTACTTTTTGACTTACTTAGAACGGCAGTCTATTTCAAGCCCTCCTACCGATAACATCTCCAGTCTATTTCAAGCCATCCTACCGATAACATCTCCAGTCTTCTGCAAATAACTCTGCAAGTCCTCGAACTCATGCTCATGCTGAAGCTACGGGACTCTGAAGCTGCCTCGTACTGAAACTACCTGACGCTGAAGCTGCCTCATGCTGAAGCTACCTGACGCTGAAGCTGCCTTATGCTGAAGCTACCTGACGCTGAAGTGGCCTCATGTTGAAACTACCTGACGCTGAAGCTGCCTCATGCAGAATCTACCTGAAGCTGCCACATGCTGAAAAACCCGACATTGACGCCTGCTCCAGCTGCTGACCCTGATGATCCTGCCTACCACCTCCTCCTGCCTGCTGATCCTACCTGCTCTCACTGATCCTGCACGCACCAGAGCGCCAGTCGGCACCTGAGCGTCTGCTATTTTTATTACGTGACAGTCTGTAGTGTGCGATACCGGCACTAGTCCACCAAATGCTCACAAGTAACTTTTTTTGAGTCAATTTTCGCTTAGGGCTGTATTTGGCTGGTTCGCCAGGTTCAACCATTGCGATGAGCGTTTCCGATTGTCGTACATGATCTTTCACTTTTCATCACAGGTAATGATTCGATTTAAAATTCTTCCATTATTGTGCCGGTTGAGTAATGTAACGCAGCATTCGACGTGCGTTTGTCGGTTTGCTTCACTCAATTCATAAGGTAACCAACCTCTCGAGCTTTTTCACCTTCCCAATTTGCTTCAAGTGGATTAAAACAGTTTTGTCACTAACACCGCAGCCTACAGCTAACTTGGACGTGGTTTGCGATGGATCCGCTTCCAGAAAAGCCTTCAATTTGTGACGGTTGTCTATTTCGACCTCTTTTTGTCAGTAAATTTTATTTTTTTTGTCGTTCCCGACGTAATTTTAAACTAGGAATTACGTAGTGTCGGAGAACGGCAATGTTTTGATTTGACAAGTCAGTCACGAAATATTATCCATCAAAGCAACTTGAATCTATTTATTTATTATTGTTTCCGAGTTTATTATTCAAAATTACATAGTTAAGATATTTTATTATCTACAATCAAAGTTTTTTTTTAAGAAACCTATAATTTATTTTTACGTTCACGAGTGTGCGTAGCCAAAATTTTTGGCATTTTTGTATATTTTTAATTTTACCGAAAAAATAAACATAGAAGAGAGTTTTGGTGTTTTACTGGTACTACGTCACATACTGGCGCCCGAATATTCAAACGTAGTTTATGGAGAAGAGAGGAGGAACTATATCAACAGAAGAATTGCAACATTAAAAATAATTTTTTTATAATTATTATTGAGGTCAGGCATAAAACTTTATTTGTTACCATTTTCAATCATTAACATTCACTATAATATATTTATATATATATCTACTATAATATATCTACTATAATATATCTACTATAATATATCAAAATACTGCTAAATTATTCAGACATTTAAGTTTCTTTAGTTTCTTTCGTTATAATATCCTTGAAGAAATTTTCTGAAGACACAACATTCTATAACCCAGTAATTTCACTATTTAAATAACATTTTCTATTCATTTTCATCACTCGAAAATACGTATATTTTTAAGGCTTTATTCTGCATAACGACTATTAACAAATTTGTTTCACTTTAACATTTTTTTTTTTGATTTTGCAATGAATTTTTCACAATTAAATAAACCTGAAATAATTTATGAATTAAAAATCAGAAATATAAATTTTTCTTCGACGCAATCTGTAGACGAACTACGATCATTATTATTAAATATTAATGTAGATTCTGAAACAGAAATTTTACAAAATAGCCCTGAAGAATTTTCAGAAGATATTAATACCATTAAAAAAAATTTAAAACTTGTTGAAGCTTGATTAAACTCTTATCCTATTAGGAAACAAAAAATTTCACCTTATTTAACTCATATAAGAACAAGATTAGGCCTCATTGACATTACATCAGATTTATCTTCAGAGCAGTTAGATTTAATAAATTCATGTTGGAATGATTTAACTCAATTAGACTCACGTTTTAAAAATTTGGAAAAATCACCAACACATTCCACATATCATTCCGCAGAATCTATACAAAATATTAATCTACAACCCCTTTCTTTTTTCGAAGCATTAACTGATAAGGTCAGTAAAATTACAGAAAATCGAACTAACAATGATTTAAAAAGATTTATTTATAAAGGTGAAGGTTGTCCAAGGGATTTTATTCAAAAACTTGAAGAATTTTCACAAATAAAAAATATTTCTGAAAAATCTTTATTCTCACATATTTATGATATTTTATCTGGATCTGCTCTTGATTGGTTTAGAGCTAGAAAGTCGACTATTAATGACTGGTCATCTTTCCGATCGGCATTGTTGAATGATTTTGCAATTACCGATTACGATTATAAACTAAAAAAAGTAATCGATGCTCGTAAACAAAAACATAATGAGAGAATTATCATCTACTTTGCTACAATGGAATCTCTTTTTTCAAAGCTCTTGGAACCAATGTCCGAAAAAGAAAAAATTAATACTCTTGTTAGAAATCTTAAACCTGAATTCACATTACGTCTTTCACCTACTGATTTACATACTGTAAATTCCCTCTTGGAATCATGCAAATTTACAGAAAGCATTCTCCAAGTTTCTAATAATACATCTTATTACTCTTCATCATCACCACCAGATCATTATCACTCTTTTCCTATTCCTTCTACATCAAATTCTAATAACAAATCGTATAATAATACTCTACTTTCACATAATCAACCATATATTCCTGAATTTCCTTTTAAAGCTTGTACATATAATTCCATAGCAGCTGTAGCTAATCCATTACCTAATACTGTAGCTGCAATTAATAAAAATCAGAATTTTTATAAATTCACTTGCCCACGTTGTAGATCTAATACACATTTATTAAAAGACTGTACTAACACTAATATAGTGTGTTTTCGTTGTGGAAAAAAAGACTTTATTACTAGTAAATGTCCTAATTGTAATAAGTCGATTTCAAAAAACTAAATTACGAGGAGTGCATAAACAAAAATAATGGTATTAAATCATCAAATTTTGACAAAAAAGATTGGGATACATGGTTAAAAACTTTAACAATTTTTTTTAAATCTTATAACACTTGTGCTCTCCTCTTTAATAAAACATCAGATTTTGAACGTCCTTATTTACATATAAAAGTAAACGATTTAACTTTAAATGGTCTTTTAGATAGTGGTAGTGCTATCACTATATTGGGTAATAATTCTCATAAAATTTTATCACAACATGGTCTTTTTATGCAAAAAAGCTGTTTAATAAAAGGTAATGTTGCAAACGGACAAACTATTTCTTCTATCGGCATTATTACTCTTCCTACTTTTTATAACAATAAATTTGCGTTAATTACAGCTCATGTGATCCCAGAAATCACTGAATCACTTATTTTGGGTATTGATTTTTGGAAAACTTTTAATCTTGCTCCGGATATTCTTAGTAATATCACATTACAACCTTCAAATTTAAACTCATCTTTTCTCATTAATACAGATTCTAACTTTCATTTACATGAATACCATTCTTTAACAGACACACAAAAAATTATTGCAGATGCAATTATGGAAAAGTTTAGGTTGATTTCAACTGAATGTAAACCTTTAGGTCGTACTCATTTAGTCGAACATTTCATCGACACTGGAGACCATCCACCTATTCGTCAACGCTGTTACAGACTTTCTCTTGAGAAACAAAAAGCTCTTTGTAAAGAAGTTGATGATATGTTACAATTAGATGTCATTGAACCCAGTGACAGCCCATGGCTGAACCCAATTATTATTACACCTAAAAAAGATGGTACTTGGCGATTTTGTATTGATAGTCGTAAATTAAACGATATCACAAAAAAAGATGCTTACAAACTTCCTTTCATTTCTGATATATTAGATAACCTTAAAGATGCTAAATTTATATCATCTATTGACATTGCTAAAGCGTTTTGGAATATTCCCTTAAAAAAAGAGGATAAACTCAAAACTGCATTCCATGTTCCAGGCCGAGGAATGTTTCAATTTAAAGTTATGCCATTTGGTTTAACTAATGCACCTGCTACTCAACAAAGATTCATTGAAAATCTACTAAATGATCTTACAAATGATAATAATGTTTTCTATTTTATCGACGATATAGTCTGTATTTCTCAAACCTTTGAACAACATGTCGATATACTTACTAAAATTCTTAAAAAACTTTCAAATGCCAATCTTACAGTCAATTTTCCAAAATGTTCATTTTTCCGGAAAGAATTAAAGTACTTAGGCTATGTAGTTAATGAAAATGGTTTAAAAACGGATCCTAAAAAAGTTCAAGCTATTCTTGATATACAAACTCCAAAATCTGCTAAGGAGGTCAAACGTTTTTTGGGTACTGCCAGCTGGTACAGACGTTTTGTACCTAATTTAAGCACCCTTGCAGCACCGTTAACTAAATTAACTTCTACAAGCAAAAAATCACCTCCATTTAAGTGGTCTGATGAAGCTGAAATTGCTTTCAAGGCTATTAAACAAGCTTTAATTAGTACACCAGTTCTGGCATGTCCAGATTTCTCTAAACCATTTGCTGTTCATTGTGATGCCTCTTCCTACGGCATTGGCGCAATGTTAACTCAGGAAGTTGATAATATTGATAAACCTATTGCTTATATGAGTAAATCACTTACAGGCGCTCAAAAGAATTATTCAGTCACTGAACGTGAACTTTTAAGTGTTATTACGGCACTAGAACATTGGCGTTGTTATTTAGATAATGGATTACAATTTACAATTTATACTGATCACGCAGCCCTTCAGTGGTTTATGCATTTAAATAATCCTACTGGCAGATTAGCTCGGTGGAGTATTCGTTTATCTATGTTTAATTTCGTAATTAAACACAAAAAAGGCTCAGATCATGTCGTACCAGATACTTTATCACGGATAAAACCAATTGATTTAATTAATTTTTCTACTTCTCAAACTAAAGACACTTGGTATTTAGCAATTTATAATAAATGTTTATCATTTCCTTCTAGTACTCCGGATTACATGATTCATAATAATAAATTGTTTAGATTTTGTAGATCTAACACATTATTTAACTCTGAATTTAATTGGAAACAAGTAATACCATTAGAATTTAGGGAATCTGTGATTACACAAAATCATTCTACTCCCCAAACGGCACATTTTGGTACTTTTAAAACATACCATAGAATTAAAAATCTCTATTTTTGGCCTGGCATGTATAAAGACGTAGCCATGTTTATTGCTAAGTGCGAGACTTGTTTAGCTACCAAGCACCAAAATCAAAACTTAATTGGTTTAATGGGCAAACCCAAACATTGTTCACGCCCTTTCCAATGTTTATCCATAGATTTGATAGGTCCACTTCCTACTTCACGTAAGCAGAATAGATTTCTATTTGTAGTTACTTGTTGTTTTTCCAAATATTGTTTGTTATTTCCAATAAAACATGCAACCGCTTCTATTATTCGCCATATATTGGACAATTTAGTTTTTATGGTTTATGGAGTTCCAGAAACTATTATATTAGATAATGGTCCTCAAATGATAAGTACAGAATTATCTGAATTATTTAAATTTTACAACATACCAAAAATACATTACACCCCACGTTACTGTCCACAGGTTAACACCGTTGAGCGTTACAATAAAACTATTGTAACGGCGATTGCAGCTTTTATAGATAAAGATCACAGAACTTGGGATACCTATATAAACAAAATACAGTTTGCTATTAATACTGCGGTTAATGAAACCACAAAATTCACTCCATCATTTTTAGTATTTGGTAGAGAAGCTGTTACATGTGGATCTATCTACAAAAATAAAGATTCCAGAGATGAACTAATTTTCAGTCCTAGGGATGTATATGCTGAAAACATAGGACAATTAATACCTATCTTTTCCGAAGTACAGAAGCGGTTATTTAATGCACATCAATATAATGCAACTTATTATAACAAACATCATCAGAATTTAGAATTTAATAACGGTGATATTGTTTGGAGGCGAAACCATGTAATAAGTTCCTCTAAAAAACATTTTTGTGCTAAGTTTGCACCCAAATTTATTAAATGTAAAGTTTCAAATAAAGTTTCACCATTAATTTACGATTTAGTGGATATGAATAATAACCCATTAGGTCGTTGGCATATCAGAGACATTAAACCTCTACCGCGTTTAACTTCTTTTTTGAGTGACTAGATTGGTTGTTACCAATTACTTTATATGAATTCATATATAATTATTGCTAATTATCTCACGGCGAGCATAAGCCGATTCTTTTTGTCTTATTTTTTTTTCTCTATGCACCTCATTATCGTTTGGCTATACCATTAACATTGACGTTGGTCAAAACTTATAATTAATTATCATCATCGTAGTATTAGGTTAACTTTTTGTGTAATTTATTTAATATTTGCAATTCTAATTTTTTCTTCTCAATTTTTTTTTTTCAAGCGGTTTGCAACTTGTAAAATTAAGCCTTCTGCACGAGCGTTTATTAAGGTAACTCGTTAAACTAAACCATACCTATGTGTATTATTTATACGCTTGAATCACTTTCCTGTGAGAATTATTTTCATATGTTTATTACATAAATATTTTAATTACTTCACAAAAGACCCTTGGATTTTATTTAAAAGTCAATATTTCACGACTGGCTATGATTTTCTTTTCTTTCCGGCATATTTATTTCAGTCTTTAACTGAAACTTGTTTATAGTAATCACCGTGCGGGAGTTAGCGACACGTTAAAGAAGCCATAAGCTATTAATATTTTCAGCGGATGGCAACTATTAAAGCCTTTTGCCGTTGCGTTCAACTCTGTTGAGTTGACTTATTTAGGATACGATTCCTCATAAGCAACTCTAACTGCATGATGTTTTATTTCCAGTAGTTGGAATAAGACTAGTATGATAGAGAATGTATGTTGTAATTATAATGTACGTTGATGGAGTTGAACGATGTATATTAACATTGTATATTCCAGGAACATGTTTAAAATTTTATCATTCATGAACCATGTAATTTAAGATAATTATTTAGGATTTTTTTTTTCTCTCTCTCGTCTGTTTTGTTTTCTTTTTCTATTAAATAACTTGTTGATATGCAATATATCAGTATTATTTTTTTTTTTCATATATACAGGATGTTTTTTCAGAAAAATTCTTCTATAGGATGTTAATATTAATTTTCATTTTGCTTTTAATTATTATTTTTTTTTTGATTGTTCTTTCATTTAGCAGATTAAATATTAAAATTCGATATGTATATGCGGTTTATTTTGATTTGGTTTGAATTTGAAATTTTACTAAAAAAAATCTTTCAGATTTTTTTTTTTCCCGGCCCCCGGGGTATTGTGACGGTTGTCTATTTCGACCTCTTTTTGTCAGTAAATTTTATTTTTTTTGTCGTTCCCGACGTAATTTTAAACTAGGAATTACGTAGTGTCGGAGAACGGCAATGTTTTGATTTGACAAGTCAGTCACGAAATATTATCCATCAAAGCAACTTGAATCTATTTATTTATTATTGTTTCCGAGTTTATTATTCAAAATTACATAGTTAAGATATTTTATTATCTACAATCAAAGTTTTTTTTAAGAAACCTATAATTTATTTTTACGTTCACGAGTGTGCGTAGCCAAAATTTTTGGTAAGGATTCTCATTCATTAAAATTTTATTTTATTGTTATTTTTTCTTTTCAGATCAAATTTAATTGTATTAATATTTCTGTTCTATTTTGTGTGACTATTTTTTTATTTCAATTTTGTTTATATTTTTCTGTTTGTATTTACAGGCATTTTTGTATATTTTTAATTTTACCGAAAAAATAAACATAGAAGAGAGTTTTGGTGTTTTACTGGTACTACGTTACAAATTCTTCATTATCAACTTTGGTCTGCGGCCGTTCACGGGGCTTGTTCTGCAGGTCGAAATTTATAGAACAAAAACGTTGGAACCATAAACGCACTGTGTTTTCTTTTGAGACACCGCCGCCATATAAGGCATTAATACTTCGAGCCGTTTCTGTAGCACTGGTGCCACAGTGGAACTGGTACTCATAAATAACGCGATATTTCAAGTTTTCCATTTTGTAAACTAAGTGATGCAAAGAAAAAACCAAAAGAGAAAAAACACAAATGAATTACGGTTTTCGAAACATAAATGCATGAATAAATAGCTGTATAAATTATAAATTGTAATTCTTAACCAAAGAGGTGATAATTCAGATCAAAGTGACCAGTACAACAAAATGCCTATTTCATATGTAAGGACCTAAAATTTAAAGCGAGGGCCATAAAACTTTCATTTAAGGCACTCGAAAAAATTACTCATTATGCAGCATTTGGGGGGAAATAAACTTCGTTTGGAAGAATAAACATCGAAATTAATAAATACGGTATTAAACATTCTACCCTTTAGAGGGTGAAAAGAAATAGCTTAACGGTAGATAAAATTTCCTACCCACAAATTGTGTTTTTTAAGAAACAAATAACTGTTCTGCATTTTTGACTTATCAAATTAATTTGTGAAGTTCTTGCCAGTTCTTCTTCTTGAAGGTTTTTTCGAACAGGTGGTAGAGTCATGTTTTATTTGACATCAATAAGAACAAGTAATTGTCAATGTTGAGAAATAAATATTTCATTTCATTTCATTTCATTTCAAATAAAAGCTCTCTTAATAAAAGCACTTATACGAGAGGTGTAATATTAAAATTTCACTGGTTTCACTTATTTTTCAGCTATTTGCAGTTTAGTAAATTGATAAAATAATCAGGGTCAATATAAAAAAGATGACATTTCTATTATTTTGAAACCGAATACTATTGACTTGATAAATTATATTATTTTCAATAAATTCTTAATGAATACTTGTGTACCTTAAAATCACTTTTTAGGTAGCATAGAAAATTCCTTTAGAAGGAATTGATAAAATCGTAACCCAATTAAAATAAGTTTTTACTTATTCTAGATATTGTTAAGCAGGCTTAAATTCACTATGGAAATATTCTATAGTAGTATTTGTTGAATAATAATTATGCATAGTAATTTGTTGTTGAATATTTTGTGATAAAATGTATAAATAATAAAAAAATCAAATTTAATAGTCAATAATTATGTTGTGTAGTTCAATTTTATTACTATATGTACATTGTACCAGATATCGACGCTGGAAAGGCTACCTTGCTTATCCACCATTGCGTAACTTTAGGGGAGAGCGATCCAAAGTTTGAAAATATCGAAAAAAAATCATATAAAATCCATTTTTGGTTGATTTATCCAAAAATTTGGTCAAAATGTTTAGAATATAGTAAGTCTTATGTAAATTGATTAAAAATAATTTGAAAACGTCAGGGGATGAAGTTAGAAGGCGATAAAGCAATAATAATTCAGGCCACGGGTTAGGCAAATTTTCTGATAGGACATATAATGACTTATTATATTGCTGCACTTTTTGCTTATGCACCAAAATAAATGCGATTAGCAACGGAGCAAAACGTTTTATATAAATAGTTATTAAAAAATGACGAAGGCATAATCGGGTGATATCATCAAACTACCTGAAAATGATCTTCCCAGAAATTCTGATCATCCAACATATCTGACAATGTGCTATAACTAACTTTTCTTGTAGGTGAGCATATCTCCAAATGCAGGGATTTTCAAAAATAAAAAGTACCATTAGCAAATCAAAATGAGCCTTTAATTGTTAAAAACTTATTAATAACTTAACTTACTCTTAATTCAATAATCACAACCATTTCAGTCTTTTACATTTAATAACTTAACAAAATACAAGATAAGTTACTTTACTACTAACAATTTAATACGAGTAAGTATACTAAAATTTGGTGAAACAAAGGTAACTTTAGCTGCAAACTGTATATTTAAACGTTAAACTATTTAAAAAGTCATTAAAATCATCTTTAGGCTCTATAATAAAATAAAATCAGTTTTATGAAGTCTTAATCCTCAGTCAGTCATAATCTTAATACATTAAAATTTCGTGTCACGTTGTTTGCTAAACTACTGACTGCATGAACTCCGAAACTATTGAATCGATCTTGATAAAATTTTGTTACTATTTCCGGTGGGGGAACAAAAGCTATTATAATGTAAATATTGATAAAAAAACAGGACGTCAACAGAAAAGTCACTAAAACCTATTATTTAGTCACTATCTTCCAAATCTGACTCAGGCAAAGTGTCCTTTATGTTTCCGTGAGGCATCTTCAAGTACTCATCGTGAAACTGTTGGGAAATCACTGAGCTCTTGCAGAGGTTTGCCAAATCATTACATTTTGCGTCAGAAATGGGTAATGGTCTTTTATATAAACGGTCAGAAGGCACCCGGTTTTTTTCGAGAACGAAAACTTTCTCGTATTTCGCTTCGTTTTCCATTGATTACCATCGACCTACGTTCCTTTGCTCCAAGATGTACTCCGTGATGCGGTGCACCTGTTGGACGCAGGAGTGACGGGACCTAAAGCCGAACTGTTCATCCGGTAATAGGTGCATCGAATGGATGGCCTCTCGGAGCCTGGTCAAAAGGAAGTATAGTTGTAAGTATAGTTTTGTCTGGTGGTTGGTAGATGGATGCCAGCGTGATTGGCTGATGGCCGCTCATCGCTACCTACAACAGGAAACTTTGATATTCTCGAGCTGTGGAGGATCGACAGGTATACAGTGTAGTTACCTTTTGTAATAGATGAGGGTACCGCCTTTATCGGCGGTAAGCCTATGGTTAAGAACGATGTTGTAGTTCGCTATTTTTGGGTCCTTGTGACTAGATTTCAAAAAGGTTTCCTGCACAAGTAAGAGGTCGAATTGGAATTCTCGAAGGAGTTCATGAATTTCATTACGCTGATGTTTAAGACCATCAGCATTGACGTAGCCGATAATGAGGGACCGAGGTTTTAATATAGACACCATTTAAAAGCTTAATTTATTAAATTGACGACCGATTGGTATAGTGGTAAGTAGCTTTGCCTCATACGCCGAAGGTCCCAGGTTCGAGTCCTGGCCGGGGCATGCATTTGTGTGATGAACACAGATGGTTGTTCTCGGGTCATGGTTGTTTGTATTTATATATTATGTATGTTTATTCTGGGATCCCCCCAGTGCGCTGTATGGTCATCCATAACACAAGCTTTGCTTACTTTGGGGCCATACAGTTGGTGTGTTTGTCTGGGGATTTATTTATTATTATTATTATTATTATTTTTGGACGTTAGCGATAAGCGGCTTGTGCTCGATCGCGACGATCGCCTGCAAGTCACCCTTTGCGGCTCGTAGTTTGCGACCCAAAGTGATGATTTCTCCCAAGTCGAAACTTGAGGCGAATTCGTTTAAAAGCGTGAAGTCTGAAAGTGGCTCTCATGCTCGAGAAGGCATGCAAGCAGGTGCTAACCTGACCCGCTGTACCTGAGAAGGCGGGAAGGTGAGGGCAGCCATGGGTTTCCTCACCATGGTAGGTAGGGTCACCCATGCATTCTTGGGAGGCGCTGGAGGACCGTGAGGGTCGCATAGCGGAGGCTGCGGTATATGGGGTGGGCTGGGCATTGCTGCAGGAGATGAGGGTGGACACCTTTGCTTTTTCTTCTGCACCTTTTTGGGGTTGGGCTTTGGGGCCCTGGGGCATCCTAGGTAATAGGCAGTGTGGCCAACCTACTTACATAAGACGCACGCAGGAAATTCGACGGATTGCGGGGTTCGCGCGCAATCGGCAGTGCTATGATCACCCAGGCACTTGACGCACAAGGGCTTGGCGTAGTAATTTCTGGTCGTATGGCCATAGACTTGGCATCTATGGCATTGGCTGGGTATACCACGTATGAAGGGGAGCTCGCCGGTGATCCCTAAAAGTCGTGCTATAGTTTTAAGGTTGAAAATCCCCTTGCCCTCAGGGTGTGATCTAGTGTTACCAACACTAGGTTATACGGCATACGATCTTTACCATACATACGGTGGACGGAAATGTCCAGGAATCCCTGGCCTTTAAGATCCTGGAGAAGGAGCTCAATCTCCTTCGGTACGCCTCTAAGGACGACGTGTAAAACGCGCTCCTCCTCGAGCGCGTATGTGTGGTACTCAATGGATTTCTCAGCGAGAAATGCTGATACGCCCGCGTGCGCTACGAAATACGTTACGAAAATACGTAACGAAAAGGTAGCTTAAATGCCACCCATTGCACGTTCACTTGCACGGAAGATGAATGTAAGCGACCAAAGGTTGAAAAGTAAGTTATAGCAAAATGTCTTATAGATATTTGTTATGCGTAGCAAACTTACTTATTAGCCACTTCAAAAATATTGTAGCCGAGGCAGAATTGCTTATCTCTCAATCATATAATTAAGTAATTTTGACTAAACTGCTCATCTGCACAACTTATTTTAAACCCGGCATAGATTAACTGCTACAATGCCTTATTACGACAGATTTAAGCGCGGCTAAATGTATCATCTGTATAATCTCCTCTGTTTTACGACGAAGCAATTTTTTTATGTAGAAATATGCTGTTTAACACAGAACAGATATGTTGCTTATGCTACGGTATGGGTAAATGAGAGGTAGCGTAAGTTGCAAAGATTGTAAAAAGGCCGAAAATTGTGCACTGATAAACAAAAATAAAGGAAATCACAGACTGCTTATCAACCATCAAAATCGCTTGTTTTAGGGTGAAACTGAGATCATCAGATGGTATATATAACCAAATTTCGCAAAATTGATAGATAAGCAAGGTAGCCTTTCCAACGTCAATATTATATTCAATAGCTAAATAATGTGATAAATATGCCAGTATCTAAGTTAGATGAATGAATAATAGCTATTATTTTTGCTGTAACATATACACACAACGGAACTTAACGCACACACAGGGTCGCGGCAAGTGACTTTAACCATCAATATCAATAATACTATCTCTTTAGGTTAACCTACATTTAAAATTTCAATTAAACCAATTAAAATTTCATGCAGATGTGGTAGCGACATCTTGCTATCAGAACGCTAAGTTTTCCCTAAAGTGTGAAAGCTAGCGAATTGAGCAAGTGCTTGATGATGTTTAGAAAAGTTACAGTATTATTTCCTTAGGTGGCGCATTAATTAATAAGATTTCTTACAGATTTTGAACTTCTTTGATCTCATAATATATTAGTAGGCTTGGAATGAAACGTAAATTGAATAAAATACAAGTTAGGACTGCTTTTTTCTTATTTAGAGCGTAAAAAAAGTTTCATGTCTAATAATTACAGCACAAATAATAATAAACCCAATAAATTTTATCTTCTATTATTATGAATACGCAAGCGTTTGTTTTCCAGTTCACCTGGTGGGAAGTGGAAATGAAGATGAGGACGATGCACACCTGTCTAAGGATGTAACACACCAATCGATTGACGTCGATCGATGTTAGAATGAAACAGGCAATGTCGATCGAATCGACGTTAACACTCTAAGAGGTACGCAAAAAGGGTTGCAAGTGTATCAAGAGTATACAATTTAAAATGCCATAAGAAGTTATTAAATTTGATTGCAGTAAAGAAGTTGGATCTTGTTCTTTTTATAAAATACTTTAACTTTTTGGAACATATGTATCTACTATAGTATCTCGCGACATTTTCTATTATTTGATTTCAATATGTTATATACTTATTTCTTTTAACGTCTAACAATGCTTTTCAACAGAACATCAGTTGATGAATTTGCAGTTGTTATTATGTGATTAAAGAATATCAACTATATATGCACAATTTCCAGGAATAAACGAGTGGCAGGTAGTGTTCGTGTTGTAAAGCAATCTCCTGAAGACAAAGAGTCGTTGAGTGACTAGACGATTTTAGACTATGAGTCACGGTGTCTAGAAGTATGCTGATATTTAGTAGATCACACTTATTCCTGTCATTAGGACTATCCCGCCACACTATGTTTTATAATGATGTGAATTCAAGATCTACACTAATGTTTTGCAAAATTAGTTTGACGTAAATGTGAAATTGCCTAAACGGATGAGCTATATTATTATTATAATACTATTGTATTTGAAAAATATATCTTGGGATTGTAGAACCATTTAAAAGCAAATGGTTAGGCAATTTTATATGGTCCGGTGGATGGACCAATATAGTACAGACCTAGTAGACTGAAGAACTTATTAAATAAAAATCTGGTGCTGTACTCATACTTTATTTCTTTAGCACAAAACTGATAGAATGTCTATCACCAATTACACTCTTATTTAATTAATTCTATAGATAGTACCAAATACATGTGATACAAAATTAAGAACAGTGTTTTCCTGTAATTTTACTAGCTGTTTCTTCTCTTTGACCAGAATGCACATGGTTATTATGGCGGGTAAATACAAAGTAGGTACTCTAGTGTTAAAAAAAATTACTATACTTAATTTTTCCACCAAAAATACTTACTGGTGAAACGTTATACATTGAAATTGTCTGTATGATGCATTACCACACTTCAGAGCACAGTACTTCACCATGATTGTATCGTATAATCGCCTCGAAAATAATTGAAAATTACGTAAAAAATTAACCACAATCAGGACAGCAATATGTTGTAAATATGTAAACACAAACACGCCATTTTGTTATTGCAATAATGTACTTTATGTAGAATATATTCGTGAAGCCTTTTTAAAAATAAGTATTCGTGTCCTAAAATATGCTAAAATGTTTTCGTTGAAATGATTTTAGATGCAAAAATAATTGGCTTTTTTGTATGTGTCTTCGACGATCGCCAGACCTTAAATACTCAATGCGGTTTTAAAGTTCTATAAAGATTTTTATATGTAATTGAAGAACAATTTGTATATCCATGTCGCAAAGAAAGAAAGTGCTTTATTAACTCATATATAAACCTACAATCGATGAAATTATAATAATTCACACTAATAACAACATATAAGTAATAAAATTATATACATACATGTTGATTAATGGGAATGGACAAGAAAAATAATTTTAGTAGATTTTCTCCGAAAATGGCGACACCGGTAACTTATCAGATTTGTGGCTACCACGGATAGGGTTTTCATACATGAGTGTCACTGTTTTTACAGATGTTTGTTCTCGGGTCATGGTTGATTGTATTTATATATGTATGTTTTTTCTGGGTTCCCCCCCAGTTCGCTGTATGTTCATCAATAACACAAGCTCTGCTTAATTTGGGGCGATACAGTTGGTGTGTTTCTCTGGGGATTTATTTATTTACTGTTGCAACATCAAGTAAAGAAAGGTATTAGATATTATATAAAATTTTAATTGTCCTCCAATTTAGTACAATGATTATCCTAACAAGATTAGTAACAATGATTTACACGTGCAAATATGTGTACGATATTATGTTATGCCTGCTGCCATTTATAAGTATGTGGATCTTTCTCACACAATGGAATGAAAGACGCATCACCATTAATCTGAGACCAAATATAGTCCAGTTTGGTTATTAAGTTATAATGAATTATGCGGTTTGTGTGAAACTGGCAGTAACAATAGGTATGGCAGTACTCATTACAACGATAGGTGGCTGTCAAAACAATAAACTGATTGATTAATGTCTCGTTCAGTTGTCAGTGAATTGCATTTCAATGCAAATATAGTAATTTATATTTTTGATCGGTCTTGAAAGCAAGTTTTTAATTTTATTAATACTTTTATTATACTAATACTTGAAATTGGCGAAAATAGTTAATGTGTAGTAACAACAGCTTATTGCCATAAAACACAAAATAATAATAGAGTGAATTAGCTTTGTAAATACAATTTTAATGTTCGATGAAGAAGATGAAGCAGGTAATAACCATAGTTAATTTCACAAATAAAGGGAAGTCATCCATGTTAATTTTTGCTATTTAATCAATGTAGAAGTAGAGAATAATTGCTTAATTGAGTATCTATGTTAATAATTTCATGAAAGAGTACGGTAAACTCGATCGAAACCTTAATAATAAAAAATAAAGAGTTAGAGGTGACAATATAATATCCGCAAAATTCAGACAACTCGCAGTCGCAATATTGGCCACTCTATCGAAAGGTCACCGACACCGGATGACATCTTGAGTAGTTAGTCAATAAACTTTCCGTTTCATACTAGCGCACATACGCTTTGCCACTCAACACGTTGCGCCATTCATTTTAAAAACAAAGAACTGTTACTCATGTGACTGCGTAAAATAAAACGTCTTGCCGTGATCATTGAGTGGATAAAAAATACCAAAGGTTGAAGGCGGAACAAAAATATGTGGTCGATACAATACTGAACACAGAGAGAAAGCTTTTTTACCTCGACGGCCCAGGAGAAATTGGAAAAGCTTTTGTATTTACAACTAAATGACATATTTTGAAATCTGAAAACAAAATATGACTGCCTGTAGCCCTTTCTGGCATTGAAGCAACTGTGTTAGATGGTGGTAGAACACTCGCGTTTTAAAATTCCAATTAATTCGGATGTAGATTCGGTCACGGGCCGCTAAGTTATTGAAGGAAACTCTTTTAATGATTTGGGATGAAGCACCTCTCCTTCAAAATATAGGCAATGAAAATTAAATTACCTTGTGGAAACAAAACTTTTTTATTCGCTGGAGATTTTCCTCAGATCTTACCAGTTGCAGTTGGGTCATAAAATAATATTATAGAAGCTTCAAGTAAGAACTTTTCATTGTGGCCAAATTTTAGTCAACTCCCTTTGGCTCATAATTAAATATCTCTCATATATGGATATATGGATTGAGAAGCCAAAACAAAAGTGTTGTAGTTTCTTGAATTTTAGAACTAGTGTGCTCAAAATTGTAGTAGATGTCCTACGTTATAGATACAAAATGATACATAATTTTCAGTAACTTACATTCAATACATTACGAGTTCTAGGTGGCTCCTCAATCTAGATGTTTAGATTAAGGAGCCACCTTTGCAGTGATATAACTTTTGATGTATTTTACTACAAATTCCAAAATTTTACCTACTAAATTATCTGCATGGCTACTAAATAAGGGTGATAGCTGCCCTTAAAAATCTGGAGTGGCTACTCAATCCAAACGGACATAATTAAAAGTTGGTTGTATAGTAATAATCTTAATGTTTTTATAAGAAATTTAAACCCGACTGTTGGGTTGAGTACAGATCCGTCGTATTATAGGAGCGTTAGCTTCACTTGTCTTGTTAAAATAACTTAAAATACAATAAATAAAAGTCAAGGACAAACCTTCGACAAAATCTGTCTATTTTTACCTTATCCTGCGTTCACCCATGGCCAGCTCTATGTCGCCTTCTCGCGAGTTCGAAGATTCTATGATGTAAAAATCCAAGTTATCAATACCACTGACAAGGCTTGAAAGGTGATAAATATCTTAACGAAAACTTTTTTATACAGGGTGTCCCATAACTTGCATGACAAACTGAAATAAATAAAGATTGAGGTGTGCCCTACCAGATAAAAATAAATTATATTTGCAAAAGTGTCACCGTTTTCGAGATATTCCCGACTTTTTATTTTTTTCGAAAAAGGCCGCTTTTGGCCAGTTTTATTGTTGGTGTGTGTACAAACTAGCAGATACTTTGGTATTATTTTTTGTAAATATTCTAGAATAGTAGATCTACCATATACAAATATTATTTTGTTAAATATTATTAGGTAATATTGACAAAAAACATATTATTCTCATTATATTTTTCTACAACAATTATTTACCTTTAATTTAATTATTTACTTTGGCATATTTTACAAATAAATTACTATTTAATAAAAATTTCAGAGATGTATAAGACTGGCCATATTATTCTAGAAAAAAAAAGAAATTTCCAGTATTGTGCCAAAGGGGCTGATTTATATTAAATCCGACTTTTAAATTTAAATTACACATTTTTACCGATCCCTGGCCATGCTAAATTGATAAAGAACATGAAATGAACATGCGCTTAATTTGGTTTTCTACTGATAACGACAAACACATTGAGTACGAGAGGACTACTACGGTACTACCTGTTCTGACCTTTATTATGATACCGATACCGATTCTTGAACGTTTAGACTATTGTAATATCAACAGCCATTGCTATTGTGCTTGTCTATCCTGTTTGCTATCTCGCTCTTACGATAGCTAAAGTATGCGTCGGTCTCTGTCACTTTTTCCTGCCCCTCCCTCTGCCAGCCAGTCACAATCAGTCACTAGGCAGTACAATCCTTAACGCTCTCCTGTGCACACGTCGTCGCTCTCTTACCGCTGTTTTGTTTTCGTGCTAAGTTTTTTGTTTGGAACTCGGACTCTGATTCCCTAACCACAGTTAAGTTTAAGGACATTGCAACGAGCTTTTATGAAGAACTGCCGCACGTGTATCAGACTAGAAAGCCGGCAAATCGAGCAGTTACTAAATAATAAATAAATTATGCTTTTACTCAAACATGGGTATTTTCTTTGATCTTTAATTTATTCAAATTTAGTATTAATCTGCCCCTTTGGCAATTTCTGTTTTTTCTACCAAAATATGGACAGTATTATACCTTTCTGAAAGCTTTATTAAATACGTAATTTATTTGTAAAAAATGCAGTGACAGTCAGATACATTCTTTTTCACCACCGAATGTTTTGGCATTTGTCTGAGTTAAATAATTTTTGTAAAAAATATAATGAGAATAATATGTTTTTTCTCAAAGGTACCTAGTGATATTTAACAAAATGATATTTGTATATGGTAGGTCTACTATTCTAGAATATTTACAAAAAAGTACTAAAATATGTGCTTGTTTGTACAAGAACCCCAAAAAACTAACCAAATGCGGCATATTTTTTAAAAATCTGAAAAGCCGGGAATATCTCGAAAACGGTGACACTTTTAGTAAGGTAATTTTTTTTTATCTGGTAGGGCACACTTCAATCTTTCTTTCAGAAATAACCTGATTAACCACTACTGGTTTTTAAATACCGCTTTCGGTACTTGTATTTAGCTTTCTTTGGTAATTTTCATACAAGTTTATTGTTCCAAAGTATACCTAATTATGATTGTATTTAGATTTACAGATATGTAATCATAATCAAAACTAATAATTTTTAGGACTCCTCTTAAACGGGGTTCAATCAAATGTTTTACATAAGTAGATGAATAACAAGTGACAGATAAATAATAATTTATACAGGAGTTAAAGTGGAGCGTTAGAAATCAAAAATATCTTAAACTATAGAACATAAAATCTGGATCCATTTAAAAAATATATATACTTTGGAGTATGTCTAGGGACAATAATAATTGCATTTTCATCAAGTACTAATTTTGAGGTTATGATTTCAAATTACCTACATTTACATAGGTAATTACTACTATCACCAACCGACCATAATAATAATAAATAACTAAAAGAATCGCAAATCGTCAGAACAAAACCAAGGCACTCACACACACACAGGTGACAAATCCAAAAGTAACGAAACGGTTTCGTTTTCAAGTTATGTTTTTTATCTCAAACTCGCCGGCAAAGGCAAAAGCTATACAGCCAAGGATAAGGACTCCAGTGAGTAATAAATCATTTTCACTATGAGGAATATAAAAAAATATATATTCTTTCATAAAAATGAGTCCTTACATTCTGAAGTGAGTATAATTTCCTATATTTGAAATCTTTATTACAAAATCAAATACTTGTGCTTGGTCACAATCAATCCGGTGTATCGTAATAAAAAATGACAGGAGTTAAAACAAACTGATCAAGTCAAATCAAGCTTTTATAAATCAACAATTTTTTTGGAGACTTTTACACATTAGCTTCATGTTATATTTTGGAAATTCACATAAAAAAACAGAATAAACAAAAGTACTAGTTACTTTTCTAAACGCTCGCTGTTTACTTAAATAAGGATTCGCCAATATTCTTTATAAGTGAAATATTGTTTTAGATCAACATTATACAAATATAGTAAAGTTGTTACCTTGTAAAAGTAATCACCTCGTTATTAAAATTTAAATAAAAGTCAGATAGCTGTTAAAATGTATTTTATTTCTCTTTGTCGGTAATCAGAACACAATTTATATGAATTTATTTATTCTGAGATCTAATGATTTTTATTTTCATATTGATTCCAAAAATTGGATACGCATTGTAAGACATTGATTTTGGCTAACGTGTCATAAGGATACACGCAAATCAAATTTAAAAAAGCAAATTGTGTTTTAAATGTTTATAATCTGATGAAAATTAATTAAGAATAATTTAAGTGATTTGATTTAATGTACCTCGTAGTATTAACATTTGTTTTTATAACAAAGGGAGCTAATTAAGACACCGTAAACTTTCATAAGTTAAACCTTGGGTAAATTCTACAATAACAAATATTGAACTTTCTACGGAACCTTCCTATAAAACTTAAGAAGAAAATAATAATAACCTATAATTCCATAAAGGTTCATTTTATCATCCTTCTAGATATTCCAGTAGTTTAAGAGTTGATTTGGCTTCCTTTTGGAAATATTGGACGTAATGGTGATTATTGCTTCTCGTTCGTAGCTATAAGACGCACTACGGGTATAAATTACCATTTAAAGTAGCAATTCACACTCATATTGTAGCTTAGAGTTGTACAACAGTGGTAAGGTGCTCAACTTTAACCCTGTAGGTGGTCTTAATTGAAAATTTTGAACCCATAGTTCATTTTATAGACATTATGTATATTTATTACTGCTAAACAGTAATAAATTGCAATTTTTACCCAAATAGCACCGATATAGAATGTTGAGTCATAAACTTAGCTGCAATTATCACTAATGTGCTTAATGGGCAGCTGTCAGACAAACCACAAAAAAATATAAGAACGTGTCAATATTTTTTACAAAATGGGATTAAACATGAAAGTCTGATATTTGAATAAAAATGCAAATTTTACAATATCTTCAACAATACTGATTTTCGGACAAGGTACCATACGACTAAATCTTCTTCAAATTAGGTCTTCTTTCATTCCCTTACAAGGAATGTATATAATTTCCTTTCACTCGGTATAATAAAATAAGGAATTTTGAATGAAAGTTAAACTTTAGCCCCTACGTCTAAATTTAATTGAATTTTATAATAACAGCCAATGTTCAAATGTTTACAATGAACAAATAAATCTCCTAGGTAGGTACCTGTTTCATTATTCTATATTATATATATATATTATTCTATAGTGTGTGAGAAAATTCCACTTTATTTTTTTATATTTTTAGTAGGAGGACTGGTTAATTGTTAATTGGAATATAAGATTCTCTTATTTTTATCAAAAAAAACAAAGAAACTCTGCCTCGTGGATTATTTTTGCTATATGGCTCACCAGATGATAAGTGGCATCCGCACCAATGGATATCATTAGTTTTAGTCGTTTTATTTATTAATATTGCTTGTGATTATTATCTCGACTAAAGATGTGTTGCTGACCGTTGGGTTCAGATGAAATTACCTTTTTTCTTCGAGCACCAATGCAAAAGAGTTCGTCTAGTGCCAAATATTACAAGGGTCTGATATTCCAAGAAAAATTTCGATAAATTAATTTAATTTTACTAGTGCAATAAATACACAGTGGTATTAAACACTTAATAAAGTAGATTTTCAATTTAAAAAGTAACAAAGCTATTTATCTATTTAAATAAAATATTATACATTTTTGAAGAACCATCCACGCAACATTACTCGTCCGTCGCATTCCACGGCGCAAAATAGTTCGTCTACCACTCAGTCTTCACCTTTAGCATCGATCACGGCTTTTATTCTTCGTGACATCGTTGTAACCAAATGATAATTTTTCACATAGTTGTGTAGTTATTGAGTACCAGACAGATTACATTTTTTCTTTAGATTGTTTTTCATTTAAACCTTGCTGGATACTTGCGCAGCATTTTCTTCATTTTCCACCATAGGTTCTCAATCGCTGACAAATCTGGACTATTTGACGGCCACTCGCAGTGTGACAGGAAGAACCGAAAGTGTTGAAAGGTGTAAGCGTTACGATGTTTTAACGTTTGAATCGAGGGCACGAGACTTGTTGCCAGAATATTTTGATACACTACTGCATTAATAGTTTCTTCTACAAAATGTATCATAGAAAGTACGACCCAGACCTTGTGCTGACATGCAGCCCCATATCATTACCGATCTAGGAAACTTCACTTTTCTTTTGATATATTCGATATGGAATGCTTCATCTTTATTTCAGATAAATTGTTTTATCTTCACCTAAAATTTATATTCATCGCCCCATGTTATTTTACTGGTCTGCAGTCTTATTTTCATGATCTTAAGCGAATTTCAATCTTTTCATTTTTTGGAGAGAAGTGAGTAAAGATTTTTCTTTAGTTGTATAAAATCCATAGTCCAATCGTTTTACGACCCTGTTGCAGGTATCGACCGATATATCTTTTTGAAACATCTCTCTCCACTTCAAAGTAAGTTCTCCCGCGCGGGCATGACGATTATTTGTAGTGATTTTTCCTAAATTTCGGTTTTCAGGTTCGCTGTGATTCGCGGCCGACCAAGTTTCTTCAAACATTCGCCGTACCATTTTTCTGTGATGTCCGATGATGGTCGATTTTAGTACGGATTAGGCCATTCCTTAGGCCAGGTGCTTGGCCATTTGGTAAGCAGATTTGCCATTATTGTGGCTACGAATCGATGGCGATAGGTTTGGAAAATGTGGAAATGACAGTGACGCATCATGTGACAGATTATTTCTATTTTCAAATCGAATTTTACTAATTTTTCAATTAAAGCAGGTAGAATTGCGACATGGTCGAACTCTTTTGCATTGTTATAGTAGCAAATTAAAGTGCCCATAAATATATAATTTAGTAACCAAAGTTTTTCTTTAATAGTGCCTGATTAACAGCAATAAGATGAAGGATTTTACCCTATACAAATTTTTTTTGGATATGCCTGTTTTATGAAATATTACTTAGTTTGAAAACAGGCAACCTTTGCAATATATGACTGGATAAACTCTTTTGCATTGTGGCTTGTAGAAATTGCAAGTCTGTAACTATATATTGAGCATTTGAGTAGGTACATAGAGTGCTTCACAAAAAATATTTTTAGTACATTTTCGTGAGCTTTTGTAATAACATCATATCATACAAAAAAATTCTTAAAAATTCTACTTTTTTGAAAATAGCGTCTATTATTTTGAGAAATAAAATAAAGAGTCAAATATTACTCTACAGACAACAGGACATCAAATTCTATACTTTGATTTTGAAACCACTCTTATCCCGTTTGTGATAGCAGGTCTTTTCATATTGTAAATTGAATATTTGTAGTATTTAGTGCACCAATCGGTTAGTTTGCTTGTTTTAGTTTTTGTGAGTCCTTGTTTCATCTCCTTACAATGAGGTTTATTTGAAATACCTCAATTAAGATATAACGCAAAACACTTGAAATAAAATAAAAACAATATGTATAATAAATAATAAATTTCAATTTAGAAACTGCGGGAAAATGTATATTAATCACTAAATCTTTTCTTAAGTTTTCACGATACATACTTTAAATAAAACACTTTTTTATATTAATCACTACTCAGTTAAAGGCAATGGGGAGAAAAAATTTTAAACTAAAACTGAACATTGTTAGCTCAAAAAATGATTATACTGATCGTTCTATATAACAAGTAACTTCAATTTGTATTTTCAAGTAGTCGTGTCCAATGATTTTATTGGCCCATCTTCTGTCGCCCTAGTATTTTATTAATTTGATTTGCTATTCGCTTGTTTAAACACTATTCTATTAAGTTACTCATGGCTAAAGTAGTATTATCGCTTCTGATAAAAAGTCTGCTTTGCAAAAACTTGTAAATATAACTGCAATTTTGTTACCTAAAAAGTTATTTCTTATTTCAATAAATACATTAGTTTAAAGATAATTATGTAATTGAGTAATCCTTGTTTTAGTCCGTTTCAATTCGGGTTCTATTCCCGGGCGTGGCAAGCCTATATGTTGAAATTTATATATAATGAAGTTTTGCTTCTTTTCAAAAACAAAGGAATGTTGCTTCACAGTAAAATTTACTATCTCCAGCTAAACAAGACTGCTTTCCTTGCAGGTGGCCTTACCTAATCCTACTCAGTATAATAATATAATAACGAGAATTGTTGGTCTAAGCTTAGTGAAATTTTATTTCAGACATTGAAGCAGAAGAAGGTGAATACAAACCACATGCCCATAGACAAATAGCAAATCCTATTACGTAAGTAATTTGTGAAAACTGTGTTAAAATAAAATTAAAACTTCTATGTGCCTAAGCAAATATCATATGAAGACACAGAATATGAAAGATGCTATTTAATTGACTTAGAGATACACAACATTGTACCAACATGTACTATGTTCAACACAGGTTCAATAAGTCACTAGAGTAAATATTCAAGCAAAGTTTTTTTGATAAATTTTTTTTAAATTCATCGTCGTAGTTACCTACAACTGCAAACTCCCTCCAATGCGTTTTCAACTCTTTTCTACTCCATGAGTGGAGAATGATTTATCATTGGCTTCGAAATAATCATGCGTTGCGCGATTATTATCTACCGCGATATTAACTAAAGACCAATTACATTAGTATCTATTTTGTCAAAATTTTTCGAAAATATTATGGTCAAGAAACTGAATAGCTTTCTGGATAAAAATGATTTCTTGTGAAGAGAACAATATGGTTTCAGGAAAAATAAATCAACTACTTTGGCTTGTTTTTCACTAGTTAGAAGAATTACGGAACTGATTACGAAAATGATTTACCCAAGCACATGTCCAATGAATGTTTTTTATTTGCTGATGACATAACAATTTCAATTAATTCTGTAAATGCCCGTGACCTCAAAAATGAAATTGAATAAGTTCTGACAAAAGTAAGAGACTGGCTTAATGCGAATAATTTAAATACTTATTTATCGAAAACAAATATAATTCAGTTTAATACAATCCATATGAAAGTTCCCGCATTATGTGTAAACTATAATGGTTTTAAAATTAACAGTGTAAATGCTACAAAGTTTTTAGGCTTTACTTTAGACAAATACTGCAATTGGAAAACTCATGTAATGGATGTAAAAAATAAGATTGACAAATATGTATATGTATTAAGACGTATCAAAGATGTATCTGGGACAAGAGCAACCCTCCTCACCTATCATGGATCTATATCATCTATTTTAAGGTATGGGATTGTTTTATGGGGAAATTGCGTTGATATAAACAAAGTATTTCGTGCACAAAAAAAGGTATTAGAATACTGTATGGTGCTGGGTATATTGACCATTGTAAACTTCTTTTAAAAAAATTAAGGATACTACTTGTGCCCTGCTTGTTTGTATTTGAGGTTTGCATATTTATTAGATAAGAGTTAATTAAATTAATATTTATTATAGATTTATATAGAACACAAAGGAGCCTATATACTTGTTTAATAAATTAAGATGGCGAAGGGAAAACAAAAATGAAAATAGTATGAGATCCTGCACAAAACCGCTACTTTCTCATCCTCATATCTCTCATAAATCGAAAAAGTGTAGCCTTCCGAGGTAGTTTTTCCTACAATGCCACCAAGTGCTGGAACAATATACCACCACCGATAAAAAACATAACAAACAGAAGTCACTTCAAAAATACGTACAGAAACTATCTTCTGAATTTGCAAAAATTTCTTTCGTGATATTGTTATATAATTATATATCCTCATTTCCCTTCCCTTTCTTCCTTAACTACTATTTATGTATTATCTATGTATTTTTAATTTAGCAAAATAAGCACAAAACACATACTTCCACACTATACATTTGGCCTAGTCAGCGGCTGTAGGCTGAGTCACATTTTTAAGTTATACTTAGCTTAATTTTTAATTTTTTAGCTTTAAAGTTGGTTGTATTTTGTATTTTTTATGTGCTGAGATTCTGTGAATAAATAAATAAATAAAATTTAAATCCCAAGCTAAAAAATAATTATTGTAAAATAAAATAAATAAAATAAAATAAAATTAAAATAATTATTGTTATAAGTTTTTCGTTATTATATTATATTATATATGATGTAGACATTTTAAATTTATAGTTTGATAGTTTGATTAAGGTCTGGTTATATGACGTCGCAGAGATTTACACACCGTTTGACACGGTTAAATATGCTGTACTTAAATAATTATAACACCTATTGTATCGACCATATTTTGCAAATAAATTAATTTGATTGATTGATTAATTGATTACTTCACCATTGTAGTGTAATTAATTCTTGCACTAAATAATTTTTTAAGGTTTGTCAGTAATCACAGGGTTTAGATCGGCGCATTGTTCTGGTAGAATATCATTTACTTTGTTTTTCTTCTATTTCCAACTCCAAACATCTCTTGTTATATTTGCTTTTTATAATTTTCTTTCTCTCAAGGTACAGAGCTTTTTTAAGACATTAATTTAATATAAAATAATAAAAATATAAAATTGTGATCTGCTTTTCTCCACAGTGACCTTGCGCAATTTTACCTTCCGATATTCCTACACGAATTTCAGGACCTGGTTGATGTTTTGTTCAGTCACTTCTTCATTTGGACGACCAGAGCGTTCAGAGTCACTTGTGTCCATACGACCTAGTTTGTAATCGGCATACCACCGACAAACGATTGATTTAGACGGAGCAGCCGGATAACACTTTGTAAGCCACTGCTGTACTTTAACGGTGAATTTTCCATTAAAAGCCCAAAAAAGTGAGACTCGTTTGTTTTCATTGTATGTAATTAGAAAATATATATCTCTTAAATGTTTGTAACAAAATATATATAGCTTTATTTTCAAAAAAACTTAACAAACGTGTAATGGCCAGTACTTCCTTAATATCAAATAATTTTTTGAACGATAATTTCCCAGTCAGTCTCGGGACTTATTGAACGATCTAGCTCTTCCGCCATCAGTTTCCCTCAAAACTAAACTGTGTTAGTAACATTGATGTACCTATAAAAAAATGAACTTCGGGTCCGCGTTCAACAGCGTCCGAGCAAAAATTGAACGAATGTCAAACCAGTCATGATTTCCTCGGCCATCCAACAATGTATCATAAAAACGAAATTTGAAAGCGCGGAGTAGTCGAAGCAAAGATTTTATAGTCAACTTCCTGAAAAATTTGTGCAAGCAATTATTACTCTTGCGAGCTTTAAATTGGAATAACTTTATCGCGCGTTGCTCAAGACAAAGTTTTACCATTTAAATGCAATAAAATATAGCTTGTATTACGTTATTTGAAAGGTAGTTTTGTTAGCTGTCCAATGATTTTAAATTGTTTCAAATTGTTTCAGTTTCCTCTCAAAAATCAAAATTAACTGCAATAGGTTGAATTGATGGCGTCTAAATGAAACGAAAATCAATGAAATAATAAAAATTTATTCACAATATTCTTTAGTATTTTGTGTTAACCCCCGCGGGTCCTAATTACTGCTAGTAAACGGTTTTTCATTAACCGATTGAGTTTCCAGAGAGAATCATGTGGGATTTCTTGTCACTCTTGGATTAAAGTTCTTTTGAGTTCTTCTATTGATGCTGGAGTTAAACTTCTTCCCCGTACCTGCCTTTTCTGTCTCGGTTGTTGTCCCATGAATGTTCCACAGGATTCAAGTCGGGACTGCGGGCTGGCCAGTCTGTTGTAGCAATCCCAACTCGTTCCATGTACTGTCTAGTGACGGCAGCGGTGTGGCAACGAGCATTATAATGTATTAACTTGCAATTTTCGCCAATAAATCTGGCGCAGGGGAGCACATGGGTTAGCAGAATGTCGTTGATGTATCTTTCTGCGGATAGCCCCCCTCTCCAACCTCCACTAGGTATGAATACCAGCTCCGTTTTAGCTGCTATAGAAATGTCCGCCCACATTATACTGGATCCACCCCCGTATGCCACTTTTTCTGAAATACAACATTGTGCAAATCGCTTCCTCGGTCTCCTGTAGATCTTCGTCGACATTTGGCTCCATTGCTCCATATCCCAATTCAAGTGGTCGTGAGCAAACTGTAACCGGGCTTGTTGGTGAGCTGGGGACAATTTAGGTCCAGTGGCTGGCCTATTTGGAGTCAAGTTTGCTTCTTCAAGTCTTCATCTCACTGTCCACTCGCTAACAGCTCTCCCTCCCACTTTTCTGAGAATTCTGGACGTCCACACCCGTCAGGTGTCGATTGCGCAGAGAAGTGGGGACAATAAATGGGTTATCTCATATCCAAGTGCATCGTTGTCGTCCGGATCCTGGTTATTGGACTAAGTTACGACCAGTCGACGTCGATTGACGGACGATCGATTGTTGTGGTAACACCCTTAGACTGGCTCAAATGAAGTTGTCGAGCGATGGCACGCTGACACAAGCCTTGCCGGATAAGGACAACGATTTTCGCGGCTTCTGCAAGTGTGGTTTCCATTTTTCTAGAGGTTATGTATTTCCAGTAACGTGAAATTTAGGACTGAATACCAATTTCGTAAAAGTTTGCCTTTTATTGGGTTTTAGGACTTTTGAACGATATGGTTTTTTGTTATGATAATTCATGTTTTTTGTTTTTACGTTTTATGACATAGAATGGATTTTTTCTCCATTATATTGAAAGCGGTTGAGAGTATCACAATTTCCTTTCAGATGATTTAACACAAGATATAGTTCATTGCATTTAAATTGTAAAACTTTGCCTTGAGCAACCCGCGATGGATTATTCCCATTGAAAGCTCGCAAGTGTAGTTGTAATGCCGTGAATATCAAGTGATTAATATTAATCTATTTCGGTAACTTCTAACTACAGAATGGACGCTTGCCTTGGCAATGTATAATCAAAGCAACTAGTGGAATAGAATGTTAAACTGCTATGTAGTGTAACTGCATTTAAAATAAAACCTAGGAACTTTTCAAATTGTTAAAAAGTTAAACAAAGAAATGAACGACCCTTTCATACTAATGAAATAATACCAACTAGTTTAGTTTTTGCTATGCGTATTTTTAAGGCGTTTTTCTAAATCTACGGATTTTGCAAGAACAAGGGGTAGGCTAAGTTTGCGGCTTCCCACTCGGCACGATTTTTCCATAATTATTTTCAGAATCGTAACTCACTTTCTCATCAGAATAGTAATATCATTGGCTACCTGCAACCATGGTGGCCAATTTTATTAAGAATGAAGTTGTTTAGTGTTAAAAATGTGTAAGTACAAACAAGAACTACACAAGAAGTACAGGACATGACCGGGTTGAAAAGCAGACATTATATGCGCCTAGACCACGGAGGCAGTCTTTTATTACATTTTCTCACATTTTTCACATTCTCACACATTAAGGATCTATAAAATATTGAAAAAAGCCAACAATGAGACATTTAGGTATTTATTTATTCATTAAGTCTAATTAAAATATATCATAAAAAAGAAGCCAGCGGAACAGGCATAGTATGTTGGTGCCTTGCCCACTCCAAATACCATATGACCGCCATTACATGACAACAGCGGCCAAAAGCCCATTGCCAACAATATCGTCGTATATATCGTCTTAAGGATTATTCGTTCCGTCTGTTTCGTATAAAATGTAAAATTAAAAGTTGTGATCTTCGTCCACCTAAATTAGTTATAATTTCAACGTCCGGGCACACACAAGTCCGTTACAGTAAGATTAATTTAAGAAGTGTGATTTAAGAGTTGCTGTTTAGGGTTGAGGTGTCTACAAATGAGTTGTCAAAAAATCG
Source organism: Marasmarcha lunaedactyla (assembly GCA_923062675.1). Classification (NCBI taxonomy): domain Eukaryota; kingdom Metazoa; phylum Arthropoda; class Insecta; order Lepidoptera; family Pterophoridae; genus Marasmarcha; species Marasmarcha lunaedactyla. The sequence continues at coordinate 36,577,043 of OV281339.1, read as the reverse complement.
ATTCGTAGGAATGAAATAGTTTCGATTACTCAATTCTAATAAAAGGTATAGATTTTGCTATAAGAGGAATAATGATAACCGATGCATTGAATAAACGATCATTTCAACTTGCCAAACAAATATTTCAACTAGTTTAATCGAGTTGAAGCCGAGAGAAATAAATTAAGGTTGTGAAAAACGGTGACGATCTTATTTTTTCGGCTACCCTTTGAAGCCAAATATAATTTTTACAACGCGATCTTTACAACTACAGAAATTAAATGCCGTTATGTTGTGCTGTCAGATAAAAACAGATCCAAGCTATTTTGCTAGATCTGACGGCACAAAATGTTGGCATTTAATTCCTTTTATGTCAAAATCGCATAGCACATACATTTAGTTTAGTAAGTTGTTGAATCTGCACAGTGACGTTTTAACTTATCAAGGCTATCTATCTACAATTTGCATCTCTGCCAAAAATAAAACCTAATATATATATTATATGGTACTTATTAAAGGATAAGTTAATGAAACCATGAAACATGTATTAAATGATATTTATTCACTCTCTGACCTGCTTCTCTTCATTATCGGAGACAAAAATAATTAACTCGTTGTTTCGTAGATTATCTATATGTACGTCTCTTTCATAGTCTTCCGCTATTAATTTTCTTGTTTTTTCGACTTTATCTTGTTGCGTTGTGTCTCGCGGTGTATCCTACAAAAAAGGAGAACTTAGTTTAATTAACAAATAGTTTTGGCAACGATAGATAGATAGAATATGATAGTCCTATGGTAACTCAGGCATCATTATTAATTTACTTCGATGTTGTACATAATTAGATCTATTTGTAATATATTTTGTAACATAAATTTAACAAATAAATTATTATTATAATTGTATTTAATTATTAGAACGAAAGAATATCATTTTCATTTATTTATTTATCATAAAATTTTTTTATAAAAAGTAACAATCAACATGATTCGAAAACAGCTACATTAGTGAAAACTGTGTCGCAGCTGTTTACGCCCACTTCCAGGAATACAATATTATGGCGTTACCTTTATAAAAATACAGAAACAGATATTACTTATACTTAGCTCGCTATGATACGTCTAACAAGGTTACGAGACACAGAAGTACCTATACCCACTTATTAGAAGCGATAATTCAGTGTTGTGTAAACAAAATATAAAGTTTAAATAATCTGTATTCAAAACAAACTTAAAGTTTCTTGTAACAACACTTAAAATTGCTTATATACAACAACATAAAACGTGGGTATAACTAACTTCGATGTTTCGTATTGTAACATTCAGTTCTATGAATACGTCACTGAGTTAACTAAAGTTACAAACTACCATAATATGAACTTACCTTTGACTTGAGCCCAAATTAGTTCTATCGCGTTATATTGGCAGTGGTATGGTGGTGTCCTTATTATCTGGTGACCATCCGCCCGCGCCAGTTCATCGATGACGTATCTCGGTGTCCTCGATTTGTGCTCATTTACTTATTCTATTAATTCTCCTTTTAAAAAATCCATATCAGCTTGGAATTCTAGCAAGCTGTCTCCAATATTTTTTATTGCAGGGCCCTCTTTTCCCCGAGTAATATGCTAGATGTGACTGTTGTAACTGAAAGATTGTAACAGTTCTGTCACAGCCATTGGGGATCAGGGACATGGGATTATCTATGCATATGTTTATTTATTTATAATCATACACCAGTCTCAATCAGGGGCTTTTTTCAACAAAGACCCAATCTGATCGATGTAGGTCTTCCTGGGACAGCCTCTACCAACTCTTCACCTTGTATATTGTATAAACCTTAAGTCAACCTTATGTCATCCATCCTCTTATTGTGTCCAAACCATCGAAGCATGCCTTTTTTATCATCTTTATGACTGTATCCTCTTTCAGATTACGTCTCCTTTTTATAACACTAATTCGTATTCTGTCAGTCAGTATACTTCTCGAAGATCGCATCTCAACTGCATTAATTCTGCTTTCATTGCTTTTTTGCCATACCAAGCTCTCATTACCATACGCGTTGGTACAGGCACGCCCTAATAAACAGCCAGTTTACAGATAATTACTTTATTTCAATGAGGCGAATAGATTTCTCGTTATCCATTTTATTTTCTGAAGTACGTCCACACACAAACATCGACGAATGAACAAGAACAGGTTTCGCACGCGGCATATAGATCGCAGCAGCCGCGCGCGGCCACCGTCCAATCATAGCGCGGCAGCTGCGCACGCTTGCCGCACTCTGTTTGGTCACACTTTAACGATTATTAATTAGCAACACTACATTCAATCAAAAATTTTTCTGATTGATTGTAGGACGTAACTGCTTTACGTTTTATGTTTGGTAAAAAAATTTGCACAGTTACGTTACGCTCTATTGTCAGCTGTCAAACGCTCTTATAAATTAATCTTACTGTAGTAAAGCAAGGGTCAAATTAAAAACTCAAATAAGCGCTGAAAGAATACCAAAACAAAACCGAACGAGTGTAAGACAAAGCAATCTGTCGAGCGATGGTACGACCGATTGATGTATTTTAGCCAAGTCAAACGATCGATAGATGGGGATGCTCCCATAGAATTAAAATACGAGTAAGTACTTACTCGATACTTTTGTTTCGATTAATTAATTTAGAAGGAAAAGTATCATGGTATAGTTCGCTCGGGTACTTTAAGAGCAGGCAGTACGAGTCCATCTTAAAAAATGTACCGAGGAATAATTCCTACAAAATACGAAATTCTTAAAAAAACACCTTACACGAAATTGCTACTTGTACGATAACAGGTAGTAATCATGAGTATAACATGGGGTGACTACGGAACATAGACAACAACAAGCAACTTCACCGATTATATATTTTTTTATGATAAAAAAAAATAAAAACATCACTGAGAATTATTTTATTTTATATTAACAAGACATCGATTTCATAAAACGCAAGTCTGTACCATTATTACAACTTTTTTCTTATTGTATTCAAACCCTAATCCGCTTAACCTAATAGCATAAATTATAATATTGACCTATTGATTTTTTTTTTACTTTCAAAAAACAAAACGATCCGTCCGGTGAGCGATAACAGTCTTAGACGTATTTCTGTATCGTCCTCAATCGAATTAATAAAAATTGCGTTAATATTAAGTAAAACATTTCAAGATAAACAATATATTGTGCCTTAAAAACTGAAGTTAAGAACAGTGCAAAAAACGATAAACTTACACAATTTTTTTTTATTTGGAGTGAATAAAGTGCCAAAACCTTATAATTTCCCGAGAAAAAACAACGGCTTTAATGGCCGGTTTACACGCGTTAAGTAGTAAAGTGGGTTACTAAATTTTAACTAAATTTTAAGTTACAAATTACGTGTAAACAGTCATATAAGTAAGTAACAAGTGGTAACTTAAAATTTAGCTCGCAAGTGATTAAGTAGATAAACATTCGTTCTGTTTTTCGTATGAGGTATTTTTTGACGTGATTTTTTTTATTAGGTGCATAAGTAGACAATGCGGGTGGCGGCAAGAGCTCGTATTTATTTCGAATTAACTATTTTTTTTTATGTTGGAGTGGAGTTTAGTTTCAACTTTAAAACTTGTTGAAGAATATTGAAAATAGGTATGAGTGTAAAATAAACGAGGTAAAAAATTTTGAAAAGAACATATTCTTGTAAAGATTTTAATTTCAGAATAAAATTCTTCTCCGAATTTGTTCAAAATTACATTTACCACATATCTAAGTGTGCGATCTATGTTTAGCGACATTGACCTCAGTCTTCGGTCATTCACCCTTATAACACGCTAAACCAGTAATCCGTAATTTTGTCAATCAGTTCAACGCTTAACTAGTGTAACTGCAACGAATGAGCCGAGTGGAAGTGGGTGGCGGTGAAAATGTGGAGTTTCCAGATGTCAACAGCTTACTGTCTTCTATCGAACAACTTAGGTCGGAGCTTAACGATCGAGACCCAGACTCTCTTCTTAGTTCTGGTGAGGGTTTGACACATATAACAATGACCTTAGCAAATAAGCTAGGGATTAATATATCGGAACAAGATATTGTATGCTGTACGCGAGTGGCACGCATGCCCAAGGCGGGTGTGTGAGAAGAGGACGCCGGCGCCGCCCAGCGACCGCGCGCTATCGTCGTGCGGATGGCACAGCGATCTCTGCGCGACCAGCTGTTGTGCGCGGCGCGCGTGCACCGAGGCTACACCACCGAGGGTACCGGATAGCAGAGCCAGAGAGACCGGAGAGCAGCCTGCGCGAATGTTTTACGTTAATGAAAGGTTAACCAGGACTAACAGGTTATTATTCCGGCAGGCACGTGATATTGCAGGCCTTCGTAACTGGAGGTATGTATGAACTAGGGATAGAAAGATATTTGTACGTCATAAACAGAACCCAGACTCCCCACGACTCTACGGATACGTACTACGGCAGACCTTGGCCGTGGTTTTGAACCTTCAGCAGTTAGCGTAAAAAATTACTTAATATATTATGTATAACCAGTATTCTGTGCATTCCATTAAGTTTACATAATTTTTTCATGTTTATGTTTTTTTATTAATTGTGTATATCTGTCTTTACTACAACTATAAGTATTTTATATTATATTCAGTATATTGTCATAATAATAATGTTAGAAGCTTTATCATAGCAATGTTGCTTTTATATTGTCAACGTTGCATTCAAACGGTATGGCCTAAACTAAATGTAATTCATCGAACAGTGCTAGAACTTGTTTATATTTCGTGGTTTGTTTTCAAACAAGAGAAATCGTGGTTTAATGTTTGGTTCACATTTGTCTTTTCTTTAAGTTAATTACATTGTACACACAACACTTTTTCAATGTGTAATAAACAATTTTTGAATGTTGGTCTCTATAATCCTGGATCTCTTGGAACAAACCACGATGAGCTTGTCGCAATAACAAGCTGTGGTCATGAATCATTATATAGATATATTAGCTGTAAATGAAACTTGTTTGTGGCCTAATGAACTTCAAAAAGCTCCATTATTACCCGGTTACACCCTCCAGAGCACCTCAAGATCTTCTGATGTATGTGGCGGGCGCGGAGGTTGTGTTGCTTTTTATACAAAGAAAGGCATTGGGTACAGAACTTGTAATCATTCAATTTGTTTGCCGGTGGAGGTTGCAAATGTGGATACAATTAAAAATAAACGGTTAGTTAATAATAATAGGTCTTTACCTATGAAACTGCCGTTTTGCCGTACTGGCCATTTCAAATGAAAATATTTTGTTTTTTGACTGATAATTATAATTTCAAATTAATTTTATTAGACAAACATGAAATACCAATGCGTTGGCAAAGATGCATTGATTGCATGGGTGATTATTTTGATTATTAGAAATAAAAAATATATAAAAAAATTACGCTTCATTTATTTCGTGAAAAACGGCAATTTCATAGGTAAAGACCTAATATTAGGAACAGCCTACCGGCCGCTTGAATTAAAGTTGACACATTCTGAAATGCATTGTTAGACTCCATAAACAGTTTTGGCCATTATGATAATATTGTAATACTTGAGGATTTTATATGTTGATAATGGAAATTTTATAAAGGTTTTAAATTTCACCAAACTTTTTAAATTAAACAAACAGTTACCACCCCAACACATTTCACGGACAATAGTCATTCACTTATCGATGTCGTATGTACCGATACTTACGTCAGGAGTGTTTTAACTGATGTCATAGGAAGTAAGCTAACTAACCATGCCTTAGTGATAAGTGAATTTAGTTTTAGAAAACCAAAGGTTCCTGCAAAAACCATTTGCTGGAATCTTTGCTATAGATTGCTTAGCTATAGACCTTGGACTCAAGTTTCAGAAATATCTGATGTAAATAGTATGGTTGGGATTTTTAGTTTTCTCCTGCTCGTGTTAGTTGACTCACATGCACCTCGTAGATCAGTCACAATAAAAAATGCAATTCCTTTTATTATCCTTGGATTACTGAAAATATGAAACTAATGATGAAACTAAGAAATGCAGCCCATAAAAGGTTTCTTGAAACAAGACCTAAAGCACATAGTGCTTATTATAAACTATTAAATAACTAGTGAATTCAGCCATATCTGGTTCCAAACTTAAATGCGTTGACGAAGGAACTATTTCGAGGGTTATAAATTCAGTTAAATCAAATGCGTTAGGTAATCATTCGATCTCTCCGAACATGCTTCTTATGACCTTGCCTAATACTTTTAACGTTATAAAATTCATTGTGGATGTATCAATATTGACGAGCACATTTCTAAATTTATGGAAAACCACAGTTTGACACCCTCTTCCTAAAATAAACAATCCTTTGATCTTTATAGACCTCCGACCTATTAGTCATTTGTTTTGCCTATCTAAGGTAATGGAAAAAGTAGTTTACTTGCAGGTTATTGAGTATTTGGAAACTAACAACATACTTCCTGAAATCCAATCTGGATTTCGTAAAATAGAAGTACATCGACTGATCTAATGGATAATACTAGCTACATACATTCTGGAGGCTCAAGATACAGGCTCAGGCACTATTTTGATGTTGCTAGATTTTCCCGCGCTTTCGATACTATTAATATTTCCCTCCTTCTTGCTAAGTTGAAATACTATGGTTTTGATGAGCGTACTGTCCAATTGTTTTAAAGCCATCTAAGTAATCACCACCAGTATGTCGAGCTGAAACACAGCGATGGCTCAACATCTTCCTCCTCTAACTCTACCGTTGCAGACGGTGTACCTCAAGGGTCTATCCTCGGCCCATTACTCTTTATTGTTTTCTGCGCCAACATTATAACATGTGTAAGAAACTGTAAATGCCATCTTTATGCAGATGACCTACAGCTTTTTATATCCTGCCACCCCAACGACGTACATACAACTGTGCAAAAACTAATGAAGATTTAGATCGGATTTCGATATGGTCTAGCGAAAATTGTCTTGTGCTAAATCCGAATAAATCTAAATTTATATTGGGTTTAAAGAGGCAATTTTATAAAATTTCTGAGCAATGCCCACAAATCATGAGCAGTGGTGAGTCAGTATGTCGCACTGATTTTGCACGAAATTTGGGCATAATATTTGACTCTGAAATGAGATTTGAGAAGCATGTTCAACGGATAGTCCGTAATTGTTTCTATCGCTAAAAGATCCTGTACAAGGTGCGAGGTTTTATTTCGATTCCCATACGCACAACTTTAGTTGAATCGCTGGTGCTCTCTAAGCTTCACTACGCTGATACTTTATATGGACCAAGGCTTTTATAAAGAACAAAAAAACTAATATAGCGCGTTCAAAACGCTTGTGTGACATATTGTTATAAAGTTGCATCTAGACATCAACCAGCCAAAAACACTTGACATCATGACAACATGAATTCTAGTAGAACACTAGAATTCCTGTTCTACTAGAATATGAATTCTTCTTCATGTGTTTAAAAAAAAAAAGAAAGTATCTTATCTCTATGATAAACTTTCATGGTCTCCTAGGAGTAGACTAGCACAGCTACACGTTCCACCTCATAACACAACTTTATACAAGGGGTGCTTTAAATATACCGCTGCCAAAATATGGAACAACATCCCTCCACCTTTTAAGAAAATTTACTTTCTTCTCTGTTTCCACATTTAAACTAAAAATGAAAAATTCTGTTTTAAATCACCAACTGAGCGGTACAACAGCAAAATGAATGATCTTATATTGTGCATAGAAATTATAGTAGTGTAATAATATGTAGGCGGTTATGTAATATTATGTATTATCCTTAATCTTATGGATGGCTATGCACCACTGCGGTCAGCTATTGTTCGTGTTCAATACAAACCTTGGCTAACCAGCAACGTTCGCTATAACATGCCATCTGCGTGATAAAGCCTATGTGAAATAGGAAAGTGACAAGACCGATTACAAAATACTTTAAAGTTTGGCATGAATTTTTGCAATCATTGCGACGATAGATGCATCTTTATGATTCGAACTTAATTAAAGTACATTTCTATTTCACCTATTATGAGCACAATCGCAAAGGAAACTGTGACTTTAAATTTGAACCAGCCATCTGCATGCAAGAATTAAATTTGTGAAGGATTAGACAAAATCACCCATGATATTATTTTAATGACTTTGCCTTAAACTCTTGAAGTCATAACAGCCATAATAAATAAATCACTTGAAACAGCCATCTTACCTAATCAATGAAAAACCGCTTTGGTACGTCCCATTTTTAAAAATAGTTCTCCATCAACTTTGAACGATATTCTTCCGATTAGCATACATTGCTTTTTGTCTAAAGTTTTCAAAATAATGGTATTTCTTCGGATTATTTAATATTGCGAATTGAATCAATTATTGCCAGATCTTCAATCTAGTTTCAAGCGGGGACGCGGCACTGCTACCGCGGTTATCGATGTAGTGGATTGTGTGCTCTCAGCACAAGACTCTGGGCTGCCGGTCTACTTATTTCAAAATTAGCCTTTTACGGATTTAACCACGTATCAGTTAGCTGGTTTAATAGCTATCTAAATGGAAGATCACAAAAGATCGTGATAATCGACCCCTGATGGTAAGCGATCAGAATCCAAGTTAAGCACTGTATGTCGTGGATTACCACAGGGATCGATCCTAGGTCCTCTCTTATTTATAATGTTAAAAAAACCTTGATCTCAGCTCAAAGAATACAGTCAAATGGGTGATATTAATTTCAAAGTGGAACTTTTGGGAACCGAAGTATCCTGGTTGTCAGAGGCATGGAATCTGGGCATTGTATTCGATGAGTTGCTTCACTTTGAAAAATATGTTTTAGAATGTGTACGTACTTGTTCCTATCGACTGACGATTCGTAGGAAGATAGCAAATTTTAACCTATTACTTGTATATAATATCTCTTATCTATATATCTTATCTATTTTTTGTTGTGTGTTTATGTAAATAAATTATTTATTCATTCATTCATAATTTAAGTATCGACAATAAAACTTTTCAGTGGTTTAGCAGTTACCTAAAAAGTCGTTCTCAACAGATAGAGGCACCAAGTCATGAACGGGTTCTTATTAGATTCGAACTGAAAGATATCACGCATGGTATGACTCAGGGCTAGTCTGATTTATTTTGTATAGCTCCAATGAGGGTTCGATTAAAATTTCATGTAATATACCACATACCGAGAGCTTTACTAATAGTCTTTTCCAACAAGTGAACATAGCGAGGCACGGGGTGATTTTTTTTTATTGAAAAAGGATTAGACGTTTGTCTTCTCTCCCACCTGGCGGAAAGTGACGTTGAAGGTGTTACACTTTCTCTTCTATTTCATTTTTTATTACACAATTCTGTATCGACGATATTTTCTAAACTATTAATTTTACTAACGTGGTGTTAAACAGTTTTAAACTATTCGAATAACGATCGTACGTTGTTTAAAAAACAGCCTCGAAAATATGCGACACATGTTACGCTATATAACATTTTCAATAGTTTAAGTTAGTTGTATATACAGGGTGTCCCACAATTCAATGTCAAGCCGAAACGGAACGATAGAAGAGATGATAACCATCATCAGAAAAATAAGAAAAAAATCCATCCCGTGTTCCTTAGAAATTATGGGCATTGAGCAAAAAAAGGAGAATTTCTTCATTTTATTTTTATTTTTGGTGACTTTGGTTAATGTTGGTTGTTCTTTTGTCAATTTAAAACGTCTCACCACAACTTTAAATGATATATCTCTAATCACAATAAAAAATAATAACACAGTTGCATCAAAAACAGATACACCATATTATTTTATTACAAATACTAGAAAAACCTGTTAATGGGGAATATACCCTAAAGGCTTTTATCATCCAAATGATCGGAGTTTAAAATAAGCTTTAGCACACAACTTTTGCATTATATTTTCTTTGAATTTGTCAATAGAAAGAGCTTGGATATCTTTAGGAACCTTATTATAAAAGAGTATACGTTCACCCATGAATGAGTTAGAGACTTTATGAAGCCTTCTATTGTGAGCTTCCAACATATTTCTTCCTCTGTGTTAACATTGTGCAGATCTTTTTTTCTTTTGAACAAGATTATATTCTTTTTTACGTACATTATATTTTCTAAAATATATTGTAAATGGAAATTAAGAATATTTATTTTCTTAAATGGTTTGACTAAACCACTGCCTTGAGCAAGAATAGAAATTTCTCACTTTCCATTATCATTTAATTATTGAGTAATTAATTAATAAATATTCATTATTTTTATAGAACTTAAAAAAAAAAAGAAAAAAAAGACCAAATGTTTTTTACTTGTTTCTTGACAAATGTAATTTGTTATTTTCATAAATTATAAAGACTTCTCCAAACATTTTTTTGTGACTCGATTAGTAAAGTGTTCTATTTTGATTGTTGAAATTAAATGAAATAAAAAATATTTATTCAGCATAAACAATTGAATAAAAAGGAAAATACAAACAAATCACGAAAAATAAAATTATAAATAAAACTGTAAATTCAAAATTAAATATATAATTAGCAATGCTGAAATGGCTACAGCTCAGCATTATGCCAGCAGTGTAGACTGTGGCGCTAGTTTTCAGCTGTTGCCATGGTGAAATGCCAAAGATGTTACAAAAAAAATCCAGTTGCACGGTTATACGATTATATCGTCCATTATATTTCTACTCTAATTTAATTTAGATGCGGCAACAAATTCAGTTCAGTAATAAAATGAAAGTTGATTGAGTTCACTATCGAACTCTTGCCTGTTGATACTTTTGAGTGGTCTGTATGTAATGTATCTGGGAAGCCGTTACGCTTTCTTTAATTTTAGATTAGCCGAGACAAAGGCGTGTTAGTAGTAAGAGTGCTATATATGAGTGATATATGTCAACGTTAGTTACGAGGGTATTTGTGGTTATAATATCGATTAAATTTTGGCTGTGTAAAGTGAAATGCGTAGGGTCTCTAATGTTATTCAGCGGGTTAAAGCAGTGTAAAAACTGTTCAAACAACATGTACTTTCCATGATTACCAGTCAAACAATTAATATTAAAGTCACCAAGGATTTTTACATACTTTTAATCAGAAAAAAAGTAATGGATTCAGTCGGAGCATCAAAAAATATATCGACACTAAGCCAGGGTGGTCTATAGGCTGTACTGATTAAAATTTCTGTTGAAAATAAAAGCACGAGTAACTTTTCAAACTATTGACCTGAGCAAACTACGTTGTCTTGTAGTGATAATCAACCGCCTGTGTTAAAATCAACCGGCCACTCTATCCAGTCGCCGTCACCAGACACAGCAGTTACTGATCCTGTCACGGTGTGCTGTATCAGCAACAGTTTTCACATTAGCGCAGCACCTTAAGTATTTTCGGAAAAAAATAAAAATAGAATAAAATTATCTGCATCAATGCCGGCAACAAAATATTATATTCCAAAGTAAGAGGGATAGTTAAATGGTTTAGTATAAAATGTTATTTTAAATTTTTACAGATATTCGGAGGCTCTGAATCACATTTTGAAATGCAGTTTGTCTACTGGTCTGCTGGCAATGCCTCAAGGGTTTTCAAATGTGGGCATGGGTGCTGGTTTCTTTGGTACCATTATTGGTTGTCTTTTAGTGACTCATTGCTTACATGCATTGATAGAATCAGAGTATAGGCAGTGCATGCGCCTTCGTGTTCCAACATTGGCTTATCAAGATACAATGAGTACAACTTTAGCTTATGGACCACCCCACTTCCGCCCATGTGCATGTCCCTTAGGAATTGCCGTAATCGTTTTTTTATTAGCCTTACAATTAGGCACATGTTGCGTTATTACTATATCTGTGGCTACAAGCTTTAAAAGAGTAAGTATTTATTAATATAAAACAATTACAATTTTCTAATCAAACCATATTTTAGAAAAAAATTTTGGAGTTAATAAAATATTAATAAATATGGTTTAAACAAAAAAATAATCGTCAATAATCATTGAGCTAAGCTTTAAAAAAATAATGCTCCAAATGACAAAAAATAATCAACTTAACATTTAAACAATAGAATTTTTTTTAATGAATTCTCTATCTCAATTTTTAATGATGATAAATGATTTTAATTTTCTTACTAAAGGTTAAAATAATCTAGAAACTAAGTAAAAATTTTATTTTCACAGGTTTTTGACGGTGCTTACGAGTTATCATTTGAGACCTATTTACTTCTGCTGGTTTTACCGTGTATTGCCTGTAATTTACTGGACGATTTGAAAGCATTGGCTCCTATTTCACTAATTGCGAACATTATTATAGTTTTGGCTTTCTTCGTTTATATTTATGTTCTGTCGGTTTCTCAAAGGCCTAGCACAGCTCAAATCAAAATGTTTAATCACATACAATATTTTCCTCCATTTTTTGGCTCACTCTTATTTTCTGTAACATCAGTAGGAGTGGTAAGTTATTATTTTTTATTTTTACCTGGAATCTCAAGTAAAATATTTAGTTTCAATGAAAACGATAGTTTTGTTTATTATTTTTGAGCTGTGTGAAGAGTTACTTTAGTAAGCTTTTTGCTAATAACAGGTGCGAATTGTTATTTCAGTTTTATCGCACTGTTGGTAATTCTATTATTAAGTTACGGCTGTCCTCGTAGCCTAATAATAGAATTCCCATTTTACAGCTCTCCTTCAATCCACCCAATTTTCACGTTAAGGCTGCGTCCTGAGTCATGACGCATCGCGCATGTGGAATCCGACTAATAATGCAGATTGAAGAGTTTCTAGCGGCGGTGATGGAAAAGCCTTTTCATTTGGATGTCCAGGCACCCAAAACAAAAAGAAAAGTCTAGCGTATTCACCGTCTCTTCTTGTCATTTCTTCTCAGACACTTAACATTATGTCATTAGTACATAAACTACTTCTTTCTAGATACTGTAAACATTTAATTTTTGAAAACGACATTTTAATATTTAAATATGATATCCAACGTGCGTACACTAAGGACAGCCATGCGCTTAATCCTCCGAAATCCGCATGCACCATAACTCAGGACATAGTCTTTCGCTGACTAGCACAGATCTAAATTAACAATATAACTTGGAATTAACCAGTTAGCCATTTTAATATGCTCCACCATGACTGTCAATTTATATGGAACGGACAGAGGCATACGGCAATATTTAAACAAAGTTTTAATTCTGAGCCCCATAAGTGGGCCTTAATATAATAAGTCACCATTTTTAACAATCATAAAACTTCACATAATATTTGTAGAACTGGATTCGAACCATGGCCCCAATACTGGTATAAAACAATCTCGAGGCCATTTCCAAAAATGCACACAACCTGCACAGACATGTTCGATTCCAGGTTTCGATTAAGTTATCACTAAGGTTCACTAGTTGGATAAGGTATAGAAATAGCTCAACAAATTGCTCACTTACAAAGAAGTTTTGTCTTTCCTTAGGAGGCTCATGTTTAGTCATTGTTGGATAAGAAAATGTGTGTACAACACACAACTCTTTTACTCGCACGCTCGAGCTGCATACTTAAGGTTTACTTACCTCAATATTTCCAGCTGTTAATGGACAAATATGTATCGATAGTTAAATATTTATAACTAGTCCTTATCCTAGACTTAGTTTGCAAAAATAAAAGATTTCTAATTCAAAAAATTGAATTTTGGACATGTGTGTCGAGACTTATGCCATTTTATTACGGGTGAAAATAGGAAGCGGATGCCGACCGGTTGGCTTGACCTCGGGTTGGGAGAGATTAGAGTTTGAGGCAAGACTGCGGAGCTTGCATTTTCGTAGTTTTGGACTCGTCGCCGGATGAGTCGGAGTCTTGGCCATTTTTAGTCGTTTTGCGATGACGGTGAATCCTTCGTTAGGTGGCTTGAGTGGCAGGGCTATCGCAGTCCATTGTCGAAAGTCCATATCGAAGATGAACTACGAGTGGACGAAGCCACGGACAAGCGCGAAGAACGCTCGCGTGAGGGGTTGGTGGATGCGGGCTGGCGCATCCATCTCTCCTTTTTTGTGGAAGGCATGATTGTGCGTTTGAGCCCACTTTCGAATTTCATCTAAATGTCTGGACACTGCGAGTGAATGAAGATTATGGAAGCCTTCGCTATATTTGACTACTACTTAAAAATTAACCACCGAAGGCCACTACGTAATATCCTAAAAAGGGTACGCAGGTAAAGCGTCGACCGTGTTAGAGTCGACCTTTACCGACAAATAGGTCAAACATACACCAATAGACACATACATATGTATATGATAAAATATAAATATGAAAATAAAAGAGTAAATAATTTAAATATTAGAAACGAAATAATATATAAACTAAAAGAACTGGATTAATACAAATTGGTTGTCACCGTTAGGTATCCTTTGTGCTAAAACCAGAAATGCTTTACGCTTGGCACACAAGCACTACACGGGACTTTGAAATCTAAGAGACTTAGTCGCAAAGAAAAATATCACATCGAGAGTGCTCAAATGGAGTATCAAAACCCAGAAAACCCGTATCACGGAGCCAACACGCTAATCAGTAAAATGAGCGCCACTGAATATTGGAAAGTAACCGATCAATCGGAGTAGTCTCACAACGTCCGTAGCGGGAAATAACTTGAAGATATTCACTCAATTGGAAAGTAAAAGCTTTTTTTACTTGCTCTTTTAGCCAGTCTTCTTTATAACGTATAATCTAACCAGAACCATAATTTTGGCAGATGTAGAAGTTTGACTCTCTTACGAAACGTTTGGATCAGTTTTTGGCAATTTCCGTCATTTCTAGTATTCTGACGATAAATGGTTCGATTGAGTTTTATGACCCTACATGAAATAGGATCGATTGCAATACATTTTTATTTTTTTTGCTACACTAGCTTTTTTTTTGTTGAACGTTCATTTTTTCGAAAATTTGAGAATGCCCTTCCGAATATGTCAAAACTTTACGGGTGGTACTGTTACATATGCTCACACTATGATAATGTATATTAAACTGCTGAGTTGCATTCCCACGATGCATCTCTTACAATAAACAAAATGATCATATTTCAGTTTTGTCGTTTTAGATTTCATTAATATATTTTTCAGTCTCGGTTCATATCTCGAAGTAACTACACGGGTTGATATCTTAAGTCAATTTCAATTTCTATTTCTTTGTGAATTTTCAATATCTTGTTATTCTTATAAATAAACTTTATTCTAGTGTCATTAAAATATTTTTTTTAAAAACACTTCTCCGACCCGCGCCGTAACAGTACCCTAGGAATGTTTTTGAATTACGTTTAAGTTTGCCCTTACTTTCTCATCTTAAAAATCTACCCTGTATGTAGTTTACAGGGTGGAATTTAACAATGTCACCTGGAGGGAAAGTACTCCAAATACTGAAGAGAGCAAGTTTGTAAAGAAAGAAAAACTGCATTCAAAAATATTTAAAGATAACCTGGTTACGCCCGGGAGACAAGCCTGTTAAAACCCAAAAAAATACATCATGTGTTTTAGTGGCATCAATCAATAGAGTCAACCCTAAATATTAAATCTTTCTTATAAATATATTATTATTATTATAACTATTATTATTATTATTATTATTATTGCCAGAAAATCACAGATCACAATCATAAACACACATTTTTTGGATTTAGACAGCTGGATTCCCGGGAACAACAACTTTATTTTCAATGTCTTCGAACTCAAAGTTTCTTCTGTAAAAATTAAGGAATGTTTCCTTAGAGCGAAACATGCTATATCCAGTACTGAGAAACTTTTTCCCTTAGGTGGCATTGAAAAATTCTACTCTGTATGTAATATTATTTTTATTCATTGTGTAATTTACAATTTAACTTCTCAGATAAGTAACTTGATTGTATTTACAGGTGTATGCAGTAGAAAGTGAAATGCTTACGCCCAAAGACTTCACCTCTCAATTCGGAGTTCTGAACTTGAGTATGTCTATCCTCATCATTTTGCATATTGCAATCGGAGTGATGGGTTATAACTTTTGCAGAGACAACTGTGCGGGTAATTTATCATTGGACATGCCTTCAGAGTTTTGGTACGTCTTTAGTACTTTAAACAATGTTAACTTTCGACCTGTATATGTTGACTTTTATGAAAGTTTGTACTTAAAATTATTCTGATAAATTTGTCATTATTTTTCTATGCCAGATAACTATCGATAAAGTAAACTCATAAAATTAATAAGGCTGAAAGTATTTTCTTTTATTGATGAAGAAACTGCTATTTTTCGACTAGCTTGAAAGAAAGGTACGATGCATCGTCTTTTTACGATAATCAAAAAAGAAAATTATCAAGCACAGGTATTTGGTACGGAATGAAGTTAGTTTATATCAAGATTATTGACTTAATTAGTTCAAGTACCAAAAAATAATTTAAATCACTTCTCTGCACACTTAAAACACAAATGAAAACTCAATACACAGTTTCATATTTCAATCAAAAATAAAAACTTGAAACACGATCAGCGTCAAAAACACGTCCTAACCAAGAGTTCTTAGGTTTTGGGCTCCCTGTCATTTTAGTAGCATTCGATCGCTTTGACTGTGAAGATACCAAAAAGTTTTAAAGATAACACGTCCAGTACTCTAAAATATAATGTGGTGTCATATTTTTGGGAGGTATACCTTTCATTATAATTAATATTAGAGAATACTTCGTCAGGAAATCAGTATAAAAACGAGTTTTTATGTTAAATCCCGTCTAAAAAGCTACGGTACATCTACACAAGTTGAAAAGCCTCTTTTGATATCGTAAACAATTGGCTTCAATCTTATTTGATTTTTGCTTTTTTATGTGTTCCAATAACATAATTTTTTAATTATATCACTATGAATTCTACTATTTATGTAATGTGTACAAATTATTTTAGCTAAATAATAAATATATTCAAAATATAGTCAAATAATTTTAAAACTTAAATTATAACATTTGTCTGCAAATTTTGTTCTCTTATCGATATCCTGCCACTTCTTTTCTATACACCTCTGTTGTTAGGGGCGCTACCCACATTTTCGTCATCGATCGATACTGCTAGGTGGCAAAGTCAAAAATATGTAGGTGGACATTCAAGAAAAATGCTAACCGACCAATGTCATTCGGGTCTTGGTTGAGCAATAGACGAGCCCGTATAAAGCCCGATAGCCATGTCGAATATATGTTGTAGTTGGTTTGGGCTGGCATTGCCTTTCAACAAATACTGCCGATCCGAATCTTCCAGCCCGAACATGAGGGTATGTACATGCGCGTGTGACTACAAAAGGCTTTTGAAAGGTTACTGAAAGCCCTTTTTGTCCCCAAGAAATTAAACCCGCACCTTTAACCAACCACAAATTAGTACATTTATTGGTATGAAGTTAGCGTATCATATAATTTTTTCTACTATATTATAAATTATCTAAGATGTACATCACTATTTGGGTGGAGTTATTTATAGAAACATAGTACGGCGGAAACAAATAGATTTTTAGTCATACCCAAAATAAATTGTACTGTCTAGTAATAAAGTAATAAAAAAGTAATAAAATGTATAACTAAGTTATGTTATCCTTCATTTTTACGTTAACAATTATGGGGATATAAATTGTGTATTGCCTCATACTAAAAGGCGGCACCCAAAGGCGAATTACGAAAACGTTTTTTGACGCTGATTGTGTTATTCTAGTTCTATATGTTATTGAAGCCACAAAAAGGCTGTACATACATTTTAATTGAAAGACAACTCAGTTAGTTCAAATATTAAAATTAAAACAATTAAAATCAAATATTAAAAACTAGGTACAAAATAAGGTGATTAGCACAGATAGAATTCTCTCGAAAAGAGATCTTTTGCAGCCAACCCACGGTAGATGAACTGTTTAGACAATAAGAAAATTAGCTGACAAATAATTACAATATAAATAAAAACATATTAAGGTACTAAATGAGGGCCGACTGTCGTAGTGGGTAGCCCTTATACGCCGGAGGTCCCAAGTTTGAGTCCTGATCGGGAGTTGCACTTGTGTGATAAGCGTAGATGTATGTTTTTGATTCAAGGTTGTTTATATTTATATATCATGTATATTTATTCTGAGATCCTCGCAGTTCGTTGTAAAGTCATCATAACTCTAGCTCAGCTTACTTTGGGGCCATACAGTTGGCGTGTTAACCTAGGGATTTATTTATTATTATTAATTTATTTTGAAATGCATAAATTGTTCTTTTTGTAATAGATTTTACATTTACAAAAATGGACTATTTTGAATTTGCCTTGGAGGCTACTTCCATAAAAGAATGACGAGGAACGTAAAATAATTTTTGATCTAATCTTACTTCTGTACGTAAAGTAAAAATCTTAGTTACTCAAAAATCCATTTGGAGATTTTCCTTTTTTCAATATAGTTTGTTAGTAACAGCTCGCTAATAAAATCGATTAAACTTATTTTAACTAAAATGCGTAAAATAATTTGACTCACAGTCGACCTTTATATGACTTCAACTAGTAGTTCATTGTCTAACTTCTTTGTAGCTAAATTGCCAGGCCAATGTTAATTGACGACCGAGTAGCGTAGTAGTTTGTAGCCCTGCCTCATACGCCGTAGGTCCCAGGTTCTTGTCCTGGCCGGGGCATTATTGTTGTTGATATTTGTATATGTATGTTTATTCTGAGTTCTCCCCCCCCCCTCCAGTTCACTGTATGGTCATCAATAACACAAGCTCTGCTTTCTTAGAGGTCATACAGTTGGTGTGATTGTCTAAGGATTATTATTATTATTATTAATGTTTTTATTAAATAGCTGCCATTAAGAATCTAGAGAAAATTGTAGAGTTGTTCATTCCAAGTAATATATAAAAAAAATAACAGTATTGCAATTTACAGTGTATAATTTCTTTCGAACTAGCTACAACTACGACGGCGGTGACCAACATTAATAACTCGATCGCGGCTTTGCGTAAATATTAAACTTCCATTCAAAAGTCTCAGCGATTTTGTACTATGTAGAACTCAATTTCTGTGACGGATGTGAAAATGACCTTGAAAAACGTTTAGAGGTTCTTAAAAATTGCTCTTACAACTCCAACCACGTAATGGATCAATTTACGTGCCTCGAAATTAAAATAGCCTCAATGGAACAGCAGGCTCGAGATTGTAACATCGAAATCTCCAATTTGCCTGGTCGTCGTTGAGAAAGTCTGGTGCGGGTTGTAGTCGATTTAGGATCCCTGGTTAACTAGCCTGTTGCACCCAAGGATATATTGGCAGTGCATCGAATACCTTATGCAGACACCAAAGCCACTCGTCCGAAGAATGTCATAGTAAAATTTGTCAGCAAAGTCTTACGTGATAATTTTTTAATATCGTGTCGTTCCAAAAAAATATTTCCACCGGTAAATTTACTTACCGATAAGAGTACTCACCTGTACTCGTCATTAGAAGGAATTTCGATCTTAACAAAATGAAAAACTAGCCATCTTTGTGATTTACTAATTCTCTTTGCTTTGTTCGTATGTCACATTATATGTTTTATGGCAGAGTCTAAACAACAGGTAATGTGTTCCTTAAAGATTATTTATGAAAAAGTTGTTTATTTATTTAATCAATTTGGCATTTATATAATAACATATTATAACATTAACCAAAATTTGTTCTTACTTGTATATTTGATTTTGGTGGCATTATTTTATTTACCATATAACACATATTTAGCACAAAAAGTTAAAATCATTTTCTTATAGCATTTTGCACTGCATGCATTCTAGGAGTATTAATAAAACTTTAATAAAATATCTGACAGCGTCGGTAAACTCAGTGAATGTCTCTTTTATATGACTTCAACTAAAAGAGTCATATAAAACTTATAACAATAGTAATCTGTCTATTACCAAAATTGTCGAGGTCTGACAACTGAATCGCATGCTCTATTCATGAATATTATTTTACACGACTATGAGATCATTGTTTTGACGGAAACGTGGCTGAACCCTTATATTTTGGATAACGAAATAATTGATTCAAGATATCAAGTGTACGGCCGCTGAAAAATTTTACTATGTTTGTTTGCTATATACCACCGGACCAAAAAGTAGAAATTTACAAACCATACTTAGAATACACAAGAATTTTTGCACGCATGTTTTGAATTTTATATGGCTATAATCTTATAATTTTAGCGACTTTAATAGACCTAAACAGCTATGGAAAATAAGAAATAGTAACTTGGAGCCACTTATTATTAAAAGTTTAATCGAAGTTCTAAAATATTATTGATGTCGATATTTGGGTGTTAGTAGTTACCCTGAGTTTTGGGTAACTTTGAATATATTTTTACAGGATGTAAAAACCTTTGTTATTGGAATATTTAAAGGTTTGGGTAAAATTAAATGATGTCTTTTTATTAAGGAAAACCGTTCTATGAAAATGTCATCTACACTGACGTAAAATGGAAAAGATCGCATTGTCTTGCTATATAAATCAAGGTAGACCAATTTGGTGGAAAAAAATATCGTTATGAGAACTGAGCAACATTATGCACGTATTTAAAGTTACGCAACATAATATTTTTATGATACGGGTAACTTTGAACCATTCAATATTATCCAAAAAACTTCGGTTTTGAACGAACTCAAAACTTTATCAGTTTCACTCAATATTTAACATCAAAAACGGATAACGATTTCCCAATATATAAGCTACATTTTACAGAAAAACACAAAAACATACCTGTTTACAGTAAGTTTTATAATTTAAATCACGATTTCAAGCACTAATCGCCTCCAGCAACGTCACTACGCAAAGGCGGGTGTTTTTCAAAATTATGACATTGAGAGTTTATTTTTTACTTCGCATTTGTTACAAAACATAATGGCGATACGTTGTACGCAGTCCCGATATTGAAACATCAAAACGTTTTCATGTAAAAAATTATAAATCTTTTTCACAACTATTTTCAAAGTTACCCAACATATACGTACACAAATTGTAATTTGTTATTTGTTTTGTTTCTGTTTGATAGTTTTAATAAAGCAATAAAAAATTTAAATATTAGAAACTTTGTGATAACTACTCCGTGACGTCAACATATTAATTTCTGTAAAGTGATTAAACACTAAAAACAAAAATTTTAAAAATTCAATATGTGCACCACAAAATTATCTAACATACTGCATTATTGGACAGGCAAGTGTTTTGGTATAGCAAGACCGCATTGAGCGTGTTTACCTCATAATTTACTTTTGCTTACAGGCCCATTAATGATGAAGTCAGGTATATGACTTTTTTGATTACCATTATATGTTTTTTTTTCTTTCTGCAGGTTATCGAAAGTTTCAATATTTTTATTTGCAATAGGAATGTTACTAAGTTACGGACTTCATTGCTACGTTCCTATACAACTTATATGGGGGATGATACAGCACGAACTGCCCTTGGAAACGCCTAAAAAGAAGCGCCGAGTGTATTTGCTGTCAATTCGTATAGGGCTTGCAGTTTTTACATGTACGTATGAAATATGTCTGTTGCTTATACCTTTATTTAATGAATCACTGGATTATAGTTCATTTATTTAAAACAAAAAACTTTTGGGAGCAGCGTTTCTAACAAAAGCGTTTAAGACGGAAATGTTAAGTTACTACGGTGACCCAAAATGATAATCGGATATTTGTAGGGTACATAATATGAGAAAAAAAATTTTTGATTCCTCATATATCCACTAGGTCAGAATAAGAAAATCATATAAATAGACCACGATTACCGAAAGGTACATTCATTTAAATGCGAACAGTCGGAGAGAAAATATCAAAATGAAAAAAACTAAATTTGAACTAAGTTTAAAAAAAAATTGTACCAAAGACATACACAGTGACATAACGGAACCGTTGGGGAACTCTACTCCTCCACATTCCACAGTTGCGTGTTGGGCAAAGGAGTTGAAGCTGTGTAAAACATCCACAGAACATGAACTTCGCAAGGGGCGTCCCTTCACTCACATTCACATCCCTCACTGCAGAAAACGTGCAAAAAAGTCGAAGATATCGCGTTGGCACATCGAACGTGAGTGATCATAAGGCATGTAGCTGAGGTCATAGGGATCTTATATGGCAGTGTTCAAAGAATCTTTGCCAATAAACTGCGTATGAAAAAGATCTGTACGCGTTGGATGCCGAGAATGTTAACACATGAATAAAAGACAAAACGAATCGATATTTCGAGGGTGAATCTCGAATATTTCAAACGGGTCAAGAAACGCACCAGCTTAAAAAGCCTTTAAGCTTTTAAAGGGTATAATGGGTTTAGTAAATGAATGGACTAAATGTATTAACTTGCTAACATTTTTTTAACTAAAATTCCCTTATTTCATATTAATTATCAATACTTTTGGACCACCCCTTGTATTCGCCAAAGCTACGCGAAAAAGCCGATGGTGTACGAGGTAAAATCAACCAATTGGTCTTCACCATTTATTTCTGGGCTTTTTTAATCAGAAACTAAGTAGACATTTTGGTGTATTTTTATTTGTGGAACTTTATGCACGGCTGTAGTGGATAGGTAACCTAAATGTCGATCCCACTTGAAGTATTTTGTAATAGTTATTAAACCCATCTCAGTTTACCTTTGAATACAGCATTAGGGGTGCTACAAAATTATCCGGGCCTTTACATTCGGTTCGGCAGTATTTAGACTCATAGTAAACTCGTATATGACGCCATAAAGTCATATATCAAGTTTTTGAATGTTTATCTTATACGTAAGGCAAAGGAACTACGCCATTTACCCTGGTCTGTCGTAAATATAATTTCTAATTCTTTTATAATGATAATGATGGTAGTATTTACGAATTGCAACCAAAAAGTCGTGACGCCATATAGTAGCATCATTTTCTTATTTCTTTTTTGTTCAATTGTCATGTTAATGTTTTAAATAAATATCTATTACAACTTACATACCAAATCATTTATTAATTTTTTTAAAAATAGTCGTTTAGTTTTTAAAATTTTTGACATGTACAGTGTCGAAGTGATCGAATGCTACTAAATTTCAAAGATGCCCACATACTCATTTGGTCACTAGTTCACATAGGCATTTGTGTATCGAGTTCTCATGCCTGATCGATGGGAGCAATACGTGGGACAAAATGTTTTGAGAAAAATAATAAAAATGTTCTTTAAATTATGTTTTTAATACATCCTTTCAAAGAACTCTCTAGCAGCATCTAAATCCTCCATCAAAAGTTTTACGCTGTCGTGTTTAATACCCTGTTAAGGACAAAAAAGTGGCGATTACAATTTTTTCAGCGCTTCTCGATGGTTTCACTTTCGTAGGCGTTGGTTCGTTTCAAAACAGCCACATTTTGTTTCTGAATCATATTCATTAATCCAAGATTCATAAAATTTTACACTTGTAGCACGTTTTCTTCCGTAACAGCCGTCAAACGACGACCACTTCTTTTTCCTCCTCATCCTTCAAATTTAAGTGACCGCACTGAAACTCGTTATACCAGCGTCGCACATTTGCTAAAAAGCAACAAAAATACATGTCCGCACGCGATGAGCACGCGAATAGGAATCCAATAGGTCAGAAAAAGGCAATAACCAAAGGCGAGAAAAAGAGAGATAAAACTCATCAAAAGCGTTTTTCGTTAAACTCGTGGATGGGTATCATTGACAGGCAGTTGATGGGACCTTATTTTATTCCTAATAATGTAAACGGGGAAGTCTACGAGATATTTCAAAGAGAAGAAATGGCACATCTTCTTGAAAACGTTGCTCTGGAGACAAGGAAATATATGATTTACCAGCACGACGACTGCCCCGCTCATTTCCGTCGCGGTGTGCGAAGATGACTGCAAAATTATCCTCGGAGATGGATCGGCCGTGGAGGCCCTATCCCTTGTCCAGCAAGATGCCCAGATTTAACCCCATATGATTTTTAATTATAGTCTCATATGAACGATTCGGTGTATACGACGCCCGTAAACAATGTGAAAGAACTCCGGGAGCGCCTCGCGGGTGACCAAAATCGAGGTACTTAAGAGACTTCGTGCGTGTGCATAAGGAATCGGGGGTCTCATTTCGAACAACATTTGGGATAAACAAAAAAAAAATGATTTTCAACTAAAATTATTTTTCATTTACACTATAGCAAAAATATTGATGATTAAAAATTAACAACAGTTGACCTCATTTTGCAATCTTTTTATTATTTCATATTTTTGTAGACATCTGTACCATTTTGGTTTTGTTAATGATTTGAGGAAGTTATTTATGCAATTTGTATACAAAATCCCATTGTAATTTTTATCACAATGGCTTGCCAATTGTAAAGAAAAACCATTTTCATTCATTTGTCATGTTAGGGGCATAATACATTTTTTTTGTACCATTCGTAACTAAATTTGAGATTAAAATTTTCTTATTTGTTTACTCTTAAAAAAAATATAAATTCTTATTGTTTATTTCGTGTTTCTATAACATGCATCAAATTAGACTTCGAAAACGGGCATTTGTCTAAGAAAAAACACAAAGATGCGTACAACTTGATAAATAATAACTTCCGACCACATGTTGTCTGTCCAAATCTATTGGAAGTAAACTCAACTACTATCCCTTCAAAGGAATGTATCTAATTTCCTTTCACCCTGTATATTTGATCTTTAGAATCTAAGTAATCACTAGAAGTAGTGTAAGTTGTGTTATTATTAAAAAAGAGGAATAATTGTAGAAAATTAAGAAGAAATTGAAAAAAGACTAAGATCTTCACAACAGGCGCCGCAGAGTACTGTTTTTTATACAGTAGTGTTGCCAACAATAGATGTATTTTGTATTGTGATCATACGTAAATCATACGATAAACCTGTTACCGGACGAACAGTTCGCCTTTGGGTCTCGCTACTCCTGCGTCCAAGAGGTGCACCGCATCACGGAGCAAAGGAACGTAGGTCGAAAACCGATAGGTACGGGTGCGCTTTTCTTTGACGTGGCGAAAGCCAAAGTCCACACAGCGGCTTGTTATTTAAGCTCTTCAAACTAGGCGTAGCAGACAGCCTCGTGCACATCATACGAGACTCTTTACAGAGTGGAACTTTTCGTTACAGATTGGATGGTGCACTCTCTAATCCTCGCCCTGTATTAGCCGGTGTCCCTCAAGGCTCGGACACCGGCTTCGTTTTCTTGGTACTTTCTCCGACTTTGTTTTCACTATACACTAGTGACATGCCAAGGACGGAGAAAGTAGAACTCGTGCTCTTCACAGACGACACCGCTCTATACACATCTGATAGGAATCTACGTTAATTAACTAGAATACTCCAATCCGCAGCCAACGCATTAGGCGCTTGGTTTAGGAAATGGAGAATACAAGTCAACCCAGAAAAAAGTGCAGTGTACTTCTCCCTTTCAACCTGCTCTAGGACAACCTGTAGGAAACCTCCAAAAGATTATGTCAGATCTCTCTGTTTGGTACTCCGGCATGGGTAGACTGCTAAAATATGGCTTGGAAATAAGCTTACACATTACAAAACTTGCATCCGCCCCATCATGACATATGTCAGTGTAGTTTT
Source organism: Marasmarcha lunaedactyla (assembly GCA_923062675.1). Taxonomy (NCBI): domain Eukaryota; kingdom Metazoa; phylum Arthropoda; class Insecta; order Lepidoptera; family Pterophoridae; genus Marasmarcha; species Marasmarcha lunaedactyla. Next base: position 36,551,503 of record OV281339.1, on the reverse strand, counting down.
CGCTCCCGCCAGCAAGTCGAATATCAATCACTTGCAGGTTATTCAAAATAAATTCTTAAGCAAATGCGTCGGGGCCCCGCCCTATGTCCACAATGAAGTTGGTGTCTAGACGCTACTTGGACAACGCTCCTCACCATCCCAACCCGCTGGTCAATAAGTCAGCTTGTAATATAAATAATACTTACGTTTTGCATAATACAATCCTTTGTTTTTTCTTCATTTCTTTGCTAAATATTCCTATTCTTATCAATTATTCTTCTTTATTATTTCCATTTTTGTTGTTAACTTTTTTACAAATCATGTCAATTCAATTTTTTTACAGCAATGAAGGCTGCTTTGACAAGCTAAGCCTTACACACGGATTCTTACAAAACTATTGTAAGAAAATATACTTGGTTCCTGGATAATCAGATTAAATTCAAAATTTCTAATTGCGGTTCCAAAGGAATGCGATCCCGGCCATATAAGATTGCTGGCCGATTGCTGGCCTTAGAACGGTAGTCTATTTCAAGCCGTCCTGCCAATAAAATCTCGAGTCTATTTCAAGCCATCCTACCTATAACATCTCCAGTCCATTTCAAGCCGTCCTGCCGATAACATCTCCAGTCTATTTCAAGTCGTCCTGCCGATAACATCTCCAGTCTATTTCAAGCCATCCTACCGATAACATCTCCAGTCTTCTGCGAGTAACTCTAAAGCTGCCTCCTACTGAAGCTACCTGACGCTGAAGCTGTCTCATGCAGAAGCTATCTGAAACTGCCTCATGTTGAAAACCCCGACATTGACGCCTGATCCTGCTCCTGCTGCTAACCCTGATGATCCCCCCTACCACCTCCTCCTGCCTGCTGATCCAACCTGCTCCTCCTGTTCCTGCTCTCGCTGAACCTGCACGCGCCAGAGCGCCAGTCGGCGCCTGAGCGTATTCACTGATCCTGCACGCGCCTAAGCGCCTTCACCGTGGAAGCCTTCGCGGCGACCCATCCGACTAATTCATGTCCGTGATAGTTTTTTTGAATAAAAACTTTTATTACGTGACTACACAGCCAACCCAGATGCGCCGGTTCGTTACAAGCGTCCACGTAACGTCTTAACATATCACAACGACGCTATTACAAGGAACGCCGGCGTTCCAGTTAGAAATAAGGCAAGAGACAAACGCACCGGCTAGGCTAACGCGGCGTACGCATTCCTACTGAGTTTCTTGCTGGTTCTTTGGCAGTAGATGACCCTTCCGAACCAGTGGTGGTTTCAATATACGACGTCCTAAGCCGAGGTCTGTGCCCTCTCGGGTGCCCTTAGGCGTTTCGTATGTAGGAGTACTTTAAGTTCTGGCTAAGCGCCCTCAGCGCTAGGCCACAAAGTTCGGTGAAATTTAAAAGGCCCATAGGGCCATAAATAAACTATTTCGAAAATAAATAACTATTTATCCGTCAATAAAATCGGCAATAATAAATTGCGATTTAGAAAATTACGAGTTTTGTATATTAAGTGAAAATAAGTGTCAATATATAAACATCAATATATAATATCTACTCAATGTGGCAAAATTTATTTACTTCTATTAAAATATGATTCAAGATATGTAATAGTTTAATACCCCCGTAACACACGAACAAAGTATTTCTTATTATTTTAAAAAATAGGCTATAATTATATAGGTTTGTTCATTCCAGGTATTACATTAAACTTTGCAATGCGATTTTAAAAAGATAACTGCTTCGTTACGTAACCATACGAATTTCTTTAATAATTTATTTAAAACCAAATAGGTACATAAATCAGAAATATTCAAAGTGTTTTGCCAAAACGCCTCATACTTTCACAAAAAAAATATATATCTCAAAATTACTGTACATACCTACCGAATTAATATAAATATTGTATTTTATTTGGCAAAGGGCAATCGGGAAGTCCATCGGGTTATATTCAAGTCGGTACATTGCGGTAGAAACATATTAAAGAAATCTTCATTATGAAATGTTCAAAATTCGGCAATAACCAAAAAAGCTGCGGAAATTAACAAACGTCGTCTTCGTCCCACATTTATTAGTGCTAATGAACTAATATTTATCACCAAATCCCAAGTTTTTATTAACCCTAAACGATTAATGCTGGATCTTATGAGTATTAGAGCCTTTAAGAAGAAAACCGTTTGGGAAACGCCACAACTTATTAGAAACGTATCGATTTATCATATACTAGCGTTTTTCACGACTTAGTTCGTGCAAAGTCGTAGACATTTTTCATAACTCAATTATTTTAAGAATTGCGAACAGTTGTTATAGATTAGATATTGATTAGATAGGTATGTTATATTTTTAATCGGTAAAACACAGAGTATACATTTCGGGTAATGGAAAAATGTTGTAAATGTTATCTTAGCTATTATATCTTTTAGTTATTGGATTATATGGTATTTTTAAAACTTGATTTTGTAAGTATAATTATATTAATATGAGTCTAATGTAATTTTTTTTTTCAGTTTTGATGGCAACAGTTGTACCACGACTTAATCTCTTCATATCCTTGTTCGGGTCACTGTGTTTATCAGCATTGGCTTTAATTTTTCCGGCAATGATGCAAGCTTTAACGACAACTAGCCGCTATAAACGGTTTTTTAATTATGTTATTATTTCTCTCGGTATTTTAATTATGTTTCTAGGATTTTATAATGGTTTAGACGCTATCGTACAGAATTTTATGTAAAACTTTTTATTTTTAATGTTAATATTTATTAAGTTTATTCAAATTTTACATTAAAAGTTTATAAGTGAGATGAAATTGCATCTTTTTTTGTAATTATGCCAACAAATGTTCTACAAAAGTATTCAATATTTTGTATTCCAATATTTTGTTTATAAATATACGTCTCAACCCTTGGTTTTTGGATGACAAGTTTCTTATGGTATACCTTCTCTACAACCTAGACAAGGTTTATGCAAAATTTTATGACGACCGGTTAAGTATTTAGGGCAGAAAACGAAAGAAGCAAACAAAATAACTCACTGACATTTCTAATTTGAAGTATTAATTTTATTAAATTTATGTTAAAACCTCCTGAAATTTTTTATTCCTAAAACTCAATCTCACCATGCTCTGTTTATTAAATTAATGCTCTGTTAAATGTTTAAGAGCGCATTAAGGACAATGTCTCTCAAAGTCCCTTTATCGGATGTCAAAGGTTACATCTCATACATCTGCCGGCCACAACGTAAGCAATCAGTTTGCTGAACACTTTTTTAATGTGATACAAATAAAAAGAAATAAAACAAAATATTCTCGTTGCCAAATAGACCAGGGCTGAAGGCTTTATAAATGGTAAAAAATGAAAAAAAATCACAGTAGGATGAAACCCATTGGAAAAAGAGGAGAACATAATAAAAATGATAGGAAAAATAAATTACGGGCGATCTGAGTTCGGGAAATGGGGGGGGGAAAGGTTTTAAGGGTAAAAAATGGTTTACCTCGAATTCCGGCAAAACTGTAAGTCCTGTGAAAAAAAGTTAAATGGTAAAGTAATTTTTTTTTATATTAAGTCAAAATAAAATGAAAAAATAAATATTTCAAATCAAATAAATGAAAATATGCTTGGGACATAAAAAGGCAAGTTTTCACCAAATGTCAAGTAAAAAAATTTTTTTTTTTGAACGAAATAAAAATAAAAAATCATATACTTGGTTATTTGAATTTTTTACATCAATTTCAAGGTTATGTAAAAAAATTGTAAATACAAAAGTAGTAGATCTTTTTATTACCTACCACTTTACCGTTAACTTTTTTTCATAGGACTTATAATTTTAATATTGAGATAAACCATTTTTTACCCTTAAAACCTCCCCCCCCCCCTCACTTCCCGAACTCAGATCGCTCGTAATTTATTTTTCCTATCATTTTTATTATGTTCTCATCCTTATCCAATAGATTTCATCCAACTGTAATTTTTTTTGGTTTCAAAAATTATCGACCCTGACACATGAGTAGATAAACGGCACAGAGACAAAGCTTTTTAAGAACGTGAAAATTTGTTACCTATTTTAGTAGGGTTGTCACAATAGGTTAATAATATGTTTTATGATTGTATATTATTTTGTTATCTTTTGTATTCACGAATTATAATTTTTTTTAATACGTTTATTCATTAAATTCCTTACTTTAGTACATAATTTAAGAATCCAGTAACCTTCAAGCATTAATTATACACTTTGGTATTGCCAAATTAATTTAATCAATCAACAGAAGAATTTAATTTTAATTAATCTCTTTATCGGAAGGTATTAAGTGGTTTATACTTTTATTGAGTACGGACAAGGCAAAGTCGTTTAAGGGTTTAATATAGGTTTACGGTAAAATTTTGTAAAGGCCTGAGAGTTTTTGGTCCACCCAGCCGTTTCTCGGATAACCTACACTGAGCGCGTGCCGCGTGCTGTGTGCGCTGAACACACTCATGTCGATGCCGCTCGTACCTAGTGTCTGCTTTATCCACCGACTAAGTGTCTGTAGCGACTTAGCGCCCTTTCATGTTACAAACAAGATATCCGAGTTCGTAGCTTTAATATTAGGTTTTTACCTATGAAATTGCCGTTTTTCACAAAATAAATGAAGCGTAATTTTTTTATATATTTTTTATTTCTATTAATCAAAATAATCACCCATGCAATCAATGCATCTTTGCCAATGCATTGGTAGCTTATTGATGCCTTTCTTGAAGAAATCAGCTCGACGGGAGGCAACAAATTCTTCAAAGGCATTTTGTACTGCCTCTCGGGTATTGATTTTTTCCCGCCAAGAAGTTATCCAAATTCTGGAAAAAGTAGAAGTCTGTAGGCGCAAGGTCTGGTGAGTACGGCGGATGACGGCGGAACTTCCAACCCCAACTCTTGTAGCTTGGAGACCGTCTGCTGTGCAGTATGAAGTCGTGCGTTGTCGTGCAGGAGCAGTGGAGCCGAACGATTGACCAAAGCTGGTTGGAGACGTGCGAGCTTCTCCATCATTGTGTTCAGTTCTTCACAGTACACATCTGCAGTAATGCTTGTCCCGTTTGGCAAGAAGCTGTGATGAATTACACCCGCGTTAGACCACCAAACAGTGACCATCACTTTTCTAGGGGTAAGTTTTCGTTTAGGGCATTGTTTGGGTGCTGAACCAGGGTCCAACCAACTTGCTGAGCGCTTACGATTGTCAAACAGGATCCATTTCTCGTCACAAGTAACAATGCGGTTCAGAATTCCTTCATTTGTATGCCTACTGAGCAGTGCAAGGCACGTCTTGACGCGTACTTCGCGCTGGCGGTCATTGAGTTCGTGGGGTACCCATTTGTCAAGCTTTTTTACCTTGCCAATTTGACGCAAATGGACCAATATTGTTTTGATGCTAACGTCGAAAGCTGCTGCTAATTCAGCCGTGGATTGAGTTTCATCAGCTTCCACAATTGCCTTTAATTCGTCATTGTCGACCAAAGTTTTCGGAAGACCACGGGGTTCATTTTTCAGGTCAAAATTTCCAGAACGGAAGCGGGTAAACCAATAACGGGTGGTGCGTTCGTTTGTAGTGTTCGCTCCGTAAACGTCGTTGATGTTGCGTGCCGCTTGTGCCGCTTTGCTGCCACGACGGTACTCATACTCCATAATTACTCATGATGACGAAAAATGTTCGAATGCGTTGAAAACAAAACACTAACTATTAAACAAATGACGATTTTAGAAAAAGAATTCCATGTTTGTCAAATAAAATTAATTTGAAATTAGAATTATCAGTCAAAAAAAAAATATTTTCATTTGAAATGGCCAGTACGGCAAAACGGCAGTTTCATAGGTAAAGACCTATTATTTTTCATCACAAAAAATATAATCTGTTAAATTCGATACAGGACATATCATTATGTTATTTTTAAAGGTTGGCAAGGATAACATAGGTTGTTTATGATTTGGGGCTGTGGTTTTAACGATGTTCATTATGATTATGTTTACGGATGCAAAAACTACATTTTCTAACTAAATGTCTAAACCCTATATCCGGCGCATCGTCGCAACGATGTAACGGTAACTTTTTGGTATTTTTTTCTTAAGTTAAAGTAATATAATTATATCACAGAGAAAGCTGATTAAGAACTTAATTGGATCCCGAGAAAATGTGTACTTCGATTTAGTTGGTTTAATTTTATAGGCTTCTTGTAAAATTTTCCTTATCATAGCCCATATCTTCCCCTAACAGAAGAGACAAGGCTTAATTGGTGTGAATTTAATGAACCGAATGAACAACCCTTATTAAATTGCTCATTTAAAAAACAAAGAACTAATAAAACAGGTTTTTGAACATATCAGTATTACGTTACGTACAAAACTCCCACCATGACCTCAACGTGACGTTGTATTGACAAATAGTCATGGATGCCAGAGGAGCGAGCATCAACGTCAGGGTCTCTGGCGGACAGCCGCGCCGCGCGAACGTCGCTCGGAGCCTCTCGTGGCACCCAGGGTATGGCTGGACTGCTGGGCTTTTTTTTGCTGTTATGGGAGTTAATTAAATCTTTTGTTTCAATTGAAACCAATAATTTTTTACACATTTCAAGACAAGGAAAAACGGAGGAAATGGTTAAAAATACGTTGAGGCCCAATTAATCGTAAACGCATCGACTGTGACTGCATCCGGTTCAGGATACCTAGTTACGAATGCGTCACATTTGCAAACAAACATTAAAGCAAAAATCCGTAAATTACGTTCTTCGCCTAATGCCATAGCCAAATGTGGCTAGTTAGAGTAATTAAATGTGGAAATTGAATACTACCCATCCTATTTATTTATTAAATAGTTTTTGCACACATATAAGTAACAATAAAATAAAGAAGAAAAAAACAGAATTATATGTACAAAGGTACTGCTTATTTCCTAGGAAATTTCTTCCAGCAGACCTGTGACTGGAAGGTTTCGTATAAAGCAAATAAGTGTGCCATTATGTATTATACATACAAAACATTACATAAGTACAGTTTATACATGTTTTACTTTACTTCTATAAAAATACATATATACATACATACATACATATACACAAAACAGTACATACGTATTGTGTAGATTACAACGATGAACTCTCTTACTCTACTCTTAAAAATACACAGTGTTGTGAAAAGTGAAATTTAGTTTGCGGCTAATTTCATTTACAAAGTCATTCCAGTTTAGGTTACAATCAATGATCACTCCCAAATTCTTTGCTTTATCGGACCAATCAACTGGTATTCCATCAAGGCAAACCAACGGCAATGTCGAGAAATCAAGGCAACTTCGAATATGGCGACTATCATAGCCTGTGATTTATTGGGATTGATAAGCAAACCTAATGATTCGGCCCAGTCACTGATACGTGAGAGATCTTCATTAATAAAAATTACAGCAGAATTAGCATCTTGAACTGAAAAATGTTGGTATATTTGCAGATCATCTGCGTATAAGTGATAATTTTGCTTTTGCGGCTCGTAGTATGAGGGCCAGAGTTGTTATTTCGCCCAAGTTGAAGCTTGAGGCGAATTCACTAATTAGCGCAAAGTCCGAAAGTGGCTCCACACGGCCATTGACTGGGAGACGAGAAGGCAAGCAAGTAGGTGCTAACCTGCCCTGCTTTACCTGAGAAGGCGGAGAAGCGAGGGAAGTGATGGGTATCCTCACCATGGTAGGCGGAGTCACCCATGCGTTCCTGGGTGGCGGGGGAGGATCGCAGGGGCCGGTTAGTTGTGGCTGCGGTTTTACGGGTGGGATGGGCTTGACAGGAGCAGAGGCTAAAGATCTCTGCTTCGTCTTGTGAGCCTTTTGGGTATTTGGTTTTGTAGCTCTAGGGCAACCTAAATAGTTGGCTGTATGGACGACCATCTTGCATAATACGCATGCGGGGGTCTGTGGACTGCGGGGTTCTCACGCACTCCGCAGTGCCATGATCGCCCAGGCACTTAACGCACCTGGATTTGGCGTGACAGTTTCTTCCCGTATGGCCATATACTTGGCATCTATGGCATTGGCTCGGAATGCCGCGTTTGGAGGGGACCTCCACTGTGATCCCTGACAAATTGGCAATCGTTTAATGGTTGGAGCTCATTTGGTACGCCTCTAAGGACGACGCGTAAAACGAGCTCTTCCTCGAGCGTGTAGGTATGGTACTCGATGGATTTCTCCATCAAGTACCTTGTGAGGGCGTGTGTATACGCGATTTTAATATTGGACATGTGTGTGGACACAGATGTCCATGCCTCTTTATCGCGGATGAAAACAGGAAGCGGATGTCAACCGGTTAGCTTGGCCTCGGAATCGCGGAGTGAGTGTGCGGGAACGGACTACGGGGCCCACTTTATAGGGGTTTTGTACTCATCGCTAGATGAGTCCGAGACCTTGGCCCTTTTTGTCGCTTAGTGACGACGGTGAAGCCCTCGTTGCATTCGAGGGCTTGGACGGGAGCCGGGATATCACAATCCATCGACGATTGCTGGTGGACGAAGCCTCGAACGAGCGAAGGCTAGAGCGCTCTCATGAGGGGTTGGTGGATACGGGCTGGCGTGCCCGTCTCTGCTTTTTAGAAAGAGGTTTGTTTGTAGTTTTGAGCCCCCTTTCGAACTGTGTCCAGATATCTCCACACTGCGTGCGAACGAAGGCCATGAGGACCTTCGATATATCTGTTTCGGATATATCGATATATCTGAAAATAACTTAAAACTAACCGTAGTTCGCCGAAGGCCGCTACCTAGAATCCTAAAAAGGGTACGGAGGTAAAGTGTTAACCGCGTTAGGGTCAACCTTTACCGATAAAAAGGGCAAATGTATACGAAAATAACAAATATGATAAAAGATAAATTAAAATAGAAGAGTAAATAAATAAAATAATTGAAAGGAAATATAAAATAAAAGTTCTGGATCAGTACAAATTAGTTGTCACCAATTCACTTCGAGAGCGCTCGGAGGGAGTAAAAAATCCAGAAAACCGTATCACGGAACCAACACGCTAGACTGTGACCTCAGTAAACTGAGCGTCACTGAATATCGGGAAGGGACCGATCAATCAAACTGGTCTTGGAACGTCCGTACCGGGCGGCGGTCACAGGGAGAATGATCTAAAAGTGACGCCATTGAGTGGTAGACGAACTATTTTATTTAAATAGGGGAATATTTTATTACTTTTTTTTAAATAAACTTAATTAAGTGTTCAATACCACTGTGTATTTATTGAACTAATAAAGTTAAATTTATTTATCTAAATTTTACCTCGAATATTAGATACTTGTAATATTTGACTCTTTTGCATTGGGGCTCGTAGTTCCCACCTAGATGAAAAAAGCTAAGTTGTCATTTATACATGCATGTTAGGATGTTATTGAGTTAACGAGTGAAATAACAGAAGTAAGATAGTTATGTAAGTTGGAGTAGCCGACTGGTTTAAAAATGTCTTATTCAAAGTTATTTGCATCGGTCGGTTTTAGTGCAAAAAGATTTTCAGCGCTGGCTTTTCTTCTTAAGTTATTTATGGTTTAGTTATAATAATAATGACTTAATGACAATATAAATTTCAAATAAACTATGTTGTGGTGCTTAATTATTAATTCTTAATGCAAGTGGCATTTAGTAATTCTTGTAACGTAACGCCATTGTATAAAAACATTTATAACGTTGAGCTCTTTACTGTTTCGCTTGTGTAATCTAAATATCACCCTAAATGCCTGAGTACACTTCAGCTTGTATAAAAGTTTATTTTCGTATCAAATAAATTAGTTTACAACATATCGATATCTATCAAGAAAAGATAAAGTCTGTCTAATTATTCGTGTGATTCAATGGCAAGGCAACAATATATAAACCTGTGCCAAGCAGTTTACGGCTTATTAAAGATTTCCATTCCATTTCCGTGGTTTTTACCTTAGTTAGAAAAATATAATTTCGAGAATGGGTAAATATGTTTGTCTTATTTTATTAATTCAAAGCTACTTGTGAAATAGAGGTTAAAACTAAATTTTTTTGGAAACTTTAAGCAGAGCACGTTTCTTATTACAACTTTTAAAATTGAGGAAGAAACTGTCATAACTATATATTTTATATTTTTCAGGAATGGCTCTAATATTTTTGAGCGTTTTTACGCTCGCACATGCATTTATTCCTACACCAGTTTGCGTAAAAGAAGGTCAGCTGATTCCTCACCAGAATTGCAATCAATTTTACAAATGTTCTGAAGGTATTCCGGCCGCCCTGAAATGCCCCGAGAATCTACTTTACAGACCAGCGACCAAACAGTGTGATTGGCCAGAAAAAGTCAATTGTAGAGGCAGGATGCAGCCCAATAATGACAATGACAATACTGATGGTGAAGAAAAAGAAGAGGTTGTTCTTGTTAGTCCTCAAGCAATTTGTGAATCGCAAAAGTCAGAGGGAACACTTGTCCCCCACGACAACTGCAATAAATTTTATATTTGCAGCAATGGCTTGCCAGTAGAATTCTCATGCCAACCGTATCTTTTGTACAACCCTGCTACCCAGCAATGCGATTGGCCTGAAAACGTCACCTGCAAGAAAACAGATTATGCCAGTGAGGCCTCTGTCACCTGCTCCAAAGACGGCTCTGAAGGAATATTGTTGCCTAATCAACAGTGTAATAGATTTTACATGTGTGCTTCTGGCGTGCCTGTAAGCTACGATTGCCCTGCAACATTGGTTTACAATTATTTGACTGAGTTGTGTGATTGGCCGGAACAAGTTCAATGTGGAGACAGAACCAAATTAGTCCTGTAATATATCATATCATAACTCGAAAAAAAAACCAAAGCCCGCACTAGCTTTCCCAAATATTAATGTTATTCTTACAGGCAAACAAATTTCTTTACTTAATAAATACATCCGTAATCTTTAAAGTCGCTTTCATTTCTATATTCATAGAAATACCCTTTAATAAGTATATGATTATATTACGCTTGTGTGGCTAGTACTTAACATCCATATCAGAAGGGCATTTATTAAGTGTTTCAGCTACAACAAGGATTCATGCTGAGTCATCATTATGCTACTGTGTTAATTTGGAAGCATATAAGTACAAGGACTTCGGAGGACTTTTAAAAATTTATGAAAATTAAAATTAAAACGAATAAAATAACAAAAATTCTAATAGATCAGGTACTATGTGAATATTTTCTAACAACCTAATATTAATAGATACACTTATCTGTGAAGTAATATCAGAAGATATGATGCAGTTAAATTAAACTGCAGAAATATTAAAAGTAGGTCTAGCAACAAATTATAATGAAAATTTCATTAAGCTGCTAAAATAATTTTTTATCTACAATTTTTTCTACAAGAGAGATACAAAAGTACTTTCTTTTATATTTCTTATGACTTGATCACGAAGGTGACTTGTCATATAGGTTATAGGACTTCTTCCCATGAAGTCTTTTATGTCTTTTTCAAACGTACCTCGTTTACAGCATTAGGCTCAGCTCCATCACCAGCTAATTTTCGACAATAGTGTGAGATTTTCGTGCTTTAGCCACACGTTTAAGTTAGATGTCTGTACACACGACATGCATTCTTTGGCATTTAAGGGCCTTTCCTTTTTTTAACAAATTCCAAAGGTTTGCTTTTATCATTTGGATATTTTTTGTCGAGGTGACGCACTAGTTTTGATGACTTCATGCATCCTTTTGATAACATTTTTAATTAAGTAATGCCACGGTGGTTTACTGTTTATTTGGTCACAGTAAACTCTTATTTAAATTTTTTCTGTAGTTTCATTTCTCTACTCTCACTAGGAGACTCTCAATTGACTCTCAAGCTCGCCGGCAGCCTCGCCACACCCGCGAGCCAGCATTTTTTCCGTGCAGGCTACTAGCGAATTGATTTAAAAAATATATTTGTTATACTATTATACCAGACCACACAGAAAAATTTGCGAATAAGAGTTTTTAATTTGGAACGCTTATGAATACCAAATTTAAATTTCCCTCTAAATTTGTATACCGTCGTTATAAGACTACGATAGTTTCATACATTAAGAGTACATGTAATCAAAAACGTGAAAGAATGGAAAATGTTACTATATAGCAAAATCAGGAACGCCAAAAACCATAATTGTTCTGAATGCACTCTGTAAAAGTGCAACCTGGTAGCGTAGTGCAAATGCGGCTGGCAACTTCGTCTTCATTATTATTAAAGTCCCACAAAATATTAAATATACCAATGCACTGTACAAAACCGATAAAATAACATTTTTTGTTCACGGATGGGGAGGGCGGAGGAGGATGTGACGCATAAGTTCACCGTCACGGTTGCGGGCAACATGCAAGGATTATGTTGGACTAGCACCGAGCCTACCAGAGCCTCTCTATTGCTTCACAGACTTCGTCTGAAGCGACGGACATCTGGAGAAAAGGCCACGCGGGTGGGGACCCGCTATTGGGTCATCCATTAGAAAATATCATAGCACTGAGTGTGTTCAAGATGTGGGCGTGTGGCTTGAAACAAAGCGCTGGGTCTAAAGTGACGACTAAATATTTAGTATTGCGCTTCCAGAGGTTGGGGATATCTAGCATTCGGACATGGGGGTCGTTGGGATGCCGGCGTTTGTGGTCGGAGCAAATCACAAAACTCTTGTCTGGATTCACATCGATACGCAATATTTGAAACCATTTACCAAGGGCGCTGACGGCCTTTTGGAGTTTGGTGATGAAACTCGGGACACCTTGGCCTATGGTGTACAGGGAGGTGTCATCGGCAAAGAGGGCGAGTTCGACAACTTTTGACAGGATTCCAGCCTTGATGGGGTGGGCGCGGAGAACGTATCTTTGTATCTCAAACAAAATATGCGATTTTTGAGATAGGATGCGATTATCCTGACTAGGCGATCAGGTAAGCCTGTGTTGTAAAGTTTATAAATGAGAACGCTGTGCCAGACTTTAGCGAAAGCCTTGGCTACGTCGAAGAATACTGCGATCGTCTAAGATCGCCTTGGATAGAAGCCGCGGAGTATGTACTCAACGATGCGATGGACTTTCTGAGGGCAGAGAATGCTTTGCGCGAAAGCCGAATTGACGGCGATGATACGGTGGTCGCGGTCCGTTGAAAACAGATGGTTCCGCATTCGAGAGAGTATGACTCTTTTGAGAAGTTTAGCCATGGCCTTGAGAATGACGGGTCTGTGGTTTGATTGTTGGGGTATCAGAGTGATCAGGGTAACTCTGAAATAAAAGTCAATGCTTATTAAGAAAAAAAAGATAACATAGGAAGAGACCACCATCCACACTACGACGTCAAAGTAATTTTCTATATAAAATACAGTACTATTTTTGCCCCTTTTTTTTGAAAAATCAGATCGTTGTATTAACATTTTCATCTTAATCTTGATTGACCAAAAATACTTTTTTATAACAATATCAAAGATATGATAAAAATGTAGATTATTATCATTAATATATCATGATTTTATCATTCGCACTTCAAAAAGCACTTTAATTATGGATATCTTACATTTGTTAACTTTAATTGGCAATAACACTTAGATATTGATAAAATGACTTTGGATGGCTAAATATACATAAATTGAAAATTGAAAAATTGAAAAATTGAAAATATTTATTTAAGACATATAACATAATTTCTTAAGCTATTGTACGTTGACAGCATTTGTCACGTAGGACTGAGTCGCAGTCGTCAGTGCCCGAGACAGAACTACAGAATCAGATATGTTTCTAAGGAAAAGAAAATTTTAGACGGTATAAAAAATATATAATAAAAATACAGTTCAATGTGTTAAAGAATGAATTTAGAGAATTTGAATTTGTGTGTATATTTTAGTCTGTTTTGTGTGGGTGTGTTTGTGCGTATATATGTGTGTGTGTGTGTGTTAGTGTGTGTGTGTGTGCATATGTGTGATTTTCGTTTAAGTACCTTTATAGTTTAATCAACTTTTCAACATAATCATAATTAAGACCGTGAAGCCATTCCGAAACCTTATTTTTACACTCTCCATAGCACATATATAAGTATTTTTTTATTAATTCTATTATACAGAAAGGGGCTGAGATAGTGGTAATGGTGACCCAACAAAGATATTCTAAATCTTATTACCATGCAAACCTTATCAACTCTTCTTTTACGTTTTTTGAGTTCAGGATCGTATGGAACCTGTGAATGTTGTCGTAGAGTAGTGGCCAAGACACAATATAATAATATAAATATATATATATAAATATAAATGTATATATATATATATATATATATATATATATATAATAAAACACAATATCATCAAAATAACCTAAACTACTAATACTATAAATGTAAATCTGAGTCGGAAAAATGCTGAACGGACTTGAATAGCGTATGGATACAATACTCCACCGAAACCTAGCATAACATATACACTAACTTTTATCACAAAATTTTAACGGGATCGGGAATTTATGTATGATCTTATACATTTTTTATTGTTCAATAATCATATAAGTCATGCTTTTGCGTTAGGGAATGTAGATTTTCTATTCTTTTGCTTTTTCTGAACTATAATTGCAAAGTTTAATAAAAATGAATTCCTGGTTTATATTTATTAATTTGCTTTTTGGCATAAGTTTTGCTTGTATTTATTATTTAACTCATTGTGATTTGCTTTGTTTTTATGAATTTATCCTTTCTTTGAGATTTGAACGTATTCGTTTCTTTTTGTTGGCTTCTTTAATATTACGAAAAATACTGTTAGTGTGTGTTTATTAGTTAATTTTTTATGTATTCACATACAGTTATCCCCGACAAAGCGAGGGCTGCGGTCGGGTAATGCCGGACTCTTACCGGCTAAAAACCTGAGTCTTCCATCTAGACGCCCGAAGCCGTGTCACGAGGAGCTTGCGCATTCCGTTCGCGGCCCGACAGCGTTAGCCGGCGGTTTCTAATCCCCATCCCCATCAGTATCTGTTTTACAGTTCTTAATTATTACCGTTTTCAATATTTTTATTAAAAAAATCTTGTAAGTATTCCTTTTTAATGCAATTTTAATAATAGTATAGCAGCAGACAGATCAAAAATTGGTATACTTTTCTTGGCCAGCAGCTCTATAGTAGTGTGAAAGTTGTCTACTTCTAGTATTTTTGAAGTATTTTTTATTTATCCAAAGTCCAAATCCAACATCAAGGCAGAAATATTCATGTTTCAGCGTTAACTTGCACAAGGGTCGGACATAAAAGTGATTGGTACGCCATCTGCTTTTCAATCATATATTTAAAAAAAAGATGATCCAACCACGTTAGCACCTCTATAACCAACACCTTCATGCCAGCAATAATACGTTACGACTCTCTTTTCCTTGCCAAAATCCAGTAAAGTACAGTCATAAACAGGCAGTCTTCGTTTATAAAACACTTTTTGGAAGACGATGTAGGGATATGGCAAATAGCTACCATGTCATACTTCGTAAAATTAATTTCATCATTAAATGCACGTTTCTTAGCTTCATCTCTTGTCTTCTTGCTTGAAACTTCCTCTGTAAATAGGCTTCGTCTTTTTTGGTTTCTTTTGTTTCTTTTTTGGTCATCATTTATGTTATCATACGCAAAACATTCATCGCACATGTTAAAGGTGACACCACTGAGTGGGAGACGAACTTTTTTGCGCCGTTGAATGCGATACACGAATATTGCGTGGATAGTTCCCCAAAAATTAATAATTTTTATTTAAATAGAGAAATGTTTTATTACTCTTTTTAATTGAAAATAAACTTCATTAATTGTTCAAAACCACTGTGTATTTATTGAACTAATAAAGTTAAATTTATTTATCTAAATTATTACTTCGAGTATTATTGTAATATTTGGAACTAGACGAACTCTTTTGGACTGAGGCTCGTATATTATTTTAGTTTACATGATTGCATGATTAGTAATTAACGATTGCTAATTCTTCAGACGGTAGGCTTAGTTTTCAGAATGCTCTATCTTCATTTCTGTAAAATTTAGTTCCTAAAAATTTCAAAATGTTATTAAAAAAATCAAAACTAGCCTACTTATAATGTAATTCATAAAAAAGGCTTAAATTTATTCCTGCAACAAATACATAAATACATAAAGGAACGAAACGGAACGAAAGTATGTTAACCACCTACTTATTTAAAGGAAAGAACGTTAAAAATATTTGGTAGATGACATACGTAATACGTAAGTAGGTATTAACTGTGGTAGACTATCCAAGTATTCCAAGGTATTAAGCTGATTTTCTTAGATTGATCTTATAATGTATAATAAATAAGAAAAAAACACTAGAGTTATTTATTTGCAACAGGAATAAATAAATTATAAAATACTTATGCAATTCAAAAGCATTCCTAGCAAGCCTGCCTAAGATGGGCAGTCCTAATACAAAATCAACTAAAGACACTATCAGAGAGGGTTTCTTTCAAATATATTTAATATATAACAAGTCATGAAGAGTGAAATGCCCTCTTCGAAACTACACTCCGCGAAAACCATCAAAACATCGGAGGGCGTCTCAAAGAATCAAAATAGAATCTTTTTATCAAAATCAAATCACAAACACATCGTTTTAAATAAATATTTTTGAAAGAAGCCTTTACTTATGTATAGGCTAACTTATACAAAATACTGAGGAGGGATGATATTGACAAAAAAATCTACAATATTTATAGAAATTATTAACGCATCTGTGTCGTAACTTTAAACGTAAAATTGAAACATAAAAACGAATAAATCGAGAGACTCATAATGCATAATACTACAATCCGAAATTGTTCTTTAATTAAATATTAACAATCACTCCTCCGCCTTTTGTTAAGAAGTAAATGCGTGAATGTTGCATGGCATTCTTGATCCTTGGCATACGAGAAGCTTGCGATATCAACATATTTTCAAAATAAATTTTAAAAATATACTGCATCCACAACTTTTCGTAGATGCATAATAAAGAATAATTTTGGATCGTTCAATTTGTTCCTCAACCTAGAACTAGGAAAGGCGCGTCATCCAACAAGAATGACCCCAAATGTCTATGACATGACTTGAAACCCAAGTCATGTCATAGACATTCCGACCCAAGTGCTAGATATCAGACCAAACTGAACTAATAGTCCGGATTGTGATGAATGATCCTTAAAACTATCTTAAATATACGAATATATCAGTGGATGCAGCTTCGTTGTCGCCATGGTTTGTACAGCCGCATTGACCTTGACGTATAGTACTCTCGCCATGTTGTCCGAGGTACATGAAAAAATTGTCACAATTTACATTCATTTCTTAATATTAGGTACATGAATTTATTACATTTTTCAATGACAGTTCTATCCATTCCTATCTTAATCTAAATGGTTTGAATCTATTTACATGGACTTTTGTCCTAATATGAGTTCCGATCTTCTTTATAACATATTTTTATACGCTTTAGTTATTCTATATGTACTTTTATATGGTCGCGATAATTTGCTACTAATGCTAGTCACTCTTTTAGGTGAGTACAACAAAACTAATTGACCTACTCTGAAGCTCACCTCCTTGGCTTTTCTATCGTACAATCTTTTCTGCGCTAAGCCAGCTTTCGTCAAATTCACCCTAACATTAAGCATACTCAACTACAAACGCAGTAAGAACTGAGTTTGCTCGTGTACAATGCGGGACTCAGTCATGCCAGATATACAACAAAATAAATAAAAAGTTAAATATACATATTAAAAACTCGCACGAATGTAAAAAAAGCTTTAGTAGATTGGATTCAAACCTTAAATTATGACGAAACGGAATATCTACTCCTTAACACTAGATAAATCTCCCATTTCATTTATAAATATTTATTTTCTTCAAACACACTCTCATTAACATACACTCTTACAAACGCACTCTCTTACAAACACACACATACTCAAATTACACAAACACTTTAAACTGCAGTACTTTGGAGCTGTTTTTTACTTGCATTTTCTTTCTTTTACTATTTTGTTTTGTTTAATTCTGTGCAATAAGTTGTACTAAAGTAAATTTTAAAATTTTCATTAGTGAGGACTTTTGAATAATAAATTTGTAATTTTGCCAGTAAACCTTTTGTATTGTAATAATATACCTAAACAGTTGGAGACTCCTGGAACAAGCTTCAAAAAAGCTTAAAAGGAAATCTCCTTGTATCTGTATGTGTAAAAATGTTTCGTTGCTCAATAAAGATTTATTATTTATATTATTATTACTCAACTTGCGTTTTTTTTTGCTTTGGGCAATATTTGGACATCGTGATTGTTCACAAAAGGCCCGGTCGAAGAGCAATTCGGGTTCTCTGACAAACATCATAAACACGGCGATACTTTGGTAGAGGCTTGCTTAGAACAGTTATATGCAAAGGTAATATACGACAGACGTTAGCACTAGTCAAACTTAAATTAAAACGTTCAACTAATCCTACTGTCTGAGGATGCACCGTAAAGTCGTAATTCATTTTTATTTACAAGATTATAAAAATATACATAATCGTTCTCAGACATTCGTTTTGGTTTGGACTTTACAATATCCAACGAGTTATCAGATGTTAGAGCATCCTTTTTAGATATGAATTTAACCTAACCTAACCTAACCTAACCATTACTTTCTGGAAAGGTCTAGAATAACACTATTATAAATAACACGATAAAAAATCTCGGCCGAGAATCACGTTTTGCGACATATACTCCAGCACGTAAACCGCCTGCGTTATAACTATGACGATTCATCACAACGCATTTGGGGCTATATACCTAATTACCAGCACTACGTTTCAAGTGATATTTCAAGGCAAAGTAAAATACATTCTTTTTCATTCATTCATAAATAATTACTACCAATAAGATCACATCTAACTATGAAAGAGAAACTTCAAGGTAACAAAATATCCCTAATTGCTATACTTTTTAACCTTCTATAACCTTCAAGAAATATACTTTGTATAGACAGATATTGAAACTAGTATTTATTAGAGGTATTTATATCAAATTAGCATGTAAGCTCCGAGAAATACCAATTCTAAATGAATATCTTTCCCCATTTTTATTCTTTGAACTGAACATCCTTTTGTGTGTAATTTAAACCAATGAAATTTATTAAAATCACAAATAATTTTAAACTTCCTTTTCGTTAACAAACGTTTACTTCTATTTAAAGGATTCTATATATCAAAAAATATATCTACCAACATATACGTAGTATATCAACATGTATTTTGATAACAACTTTTATAAATTAATATTGTCAAAGCCTACTAGTAGGTATATATAGATTATATTTTCGGTATATGCAGGGCATTCCATAGCATTTTCCTGAAAGAAGACATTATTTTTATTTAAAAAGTAATAAAAACTGCATTCATAGATTTTTTAATAATTACATGGTTGAACGGGGAATCGATACCGCTACACGAGAAAAAAAATTACCCTGTAGTTCTATCATACCGATCGAAAGGTTTTATCATAAGGATTATTTTTTGCTAAATAGCATAGTGTTAGAAATAAAAGGAAGACCATGAATTTTAACATCTGATGTGAAATTTCGTTCGTTAATGCCCTCCATGTGGGATAGCCGTGGGACGCCCTGTTTACAAACCTCGCGTTTGTTCCGTCAAACGCTTTGTTCGTAAAAGTTAACTGAAATGGATTAAACGATCATCAGGTTCCAAGTTAGACTTTAAGTCGTAAAACATAATTGCACGAAAATGTTCCCGACGCAGATCTATTTTTCTAAGTCACTGTTGAAATATATTAGGTCCTTACATATGAAATTGGCGTTTTGTCGTACTGGATAATTTGATCTGTAGTATCTCTTCTTTGGCTAAGAATTCCAACTTCAATTTTATACAGCTATTAGCTCACGCGTTTGTATTTCGAAAACCGTAATTCATTTGCCTTTTCCTCTTTTGGTTTTTTCTTTGCGTCACTTAATATCGCATTATTTACGAGTACGAGTTCCACCGTGGCACCAGTCCTGCAGATACGGCTTGAAGTATTAATACTGTGTATGCCGGTGGTATCGCGAAAAAAAAACACAGACGTGTAGATCGGTACAGCAGTTTACTCCCGTCGTATTATATACCGCACCATGGGGTTTTTAGGGAAGATAAGGTAACAACCAAGCTGCGTATTGTTTTAGACGCCAGCTGCAAGTCTACTACGGGCCGTTCCTTGAATGACATTCTTCGCGCGGGACGTAATTTGCAAGATTTATTTTCTATATTAATGAATTTTCATTTCTTTAAAATTTGCCTTTCAGCAGACTGTCGCGAAATGTTTCTGCAATTAATAATAAGACAGCCTGACCACCAGTTTCGAAAAATATTATATCGCTTTAATACCTCTGATCTTATGGCTGAATATCAATTTAATCAAGTCTGTTTTGGTATTAAGTCAAGTCCATTTCATGCGCTCCGCGTCATTAAGCTATTAATCGGTTGGATAAAGGTTTAAATTATCCCGCCGCAGCTTCTATCGCTTAAACCTCTCTATTCATGGATGCCCTGGCAACATCGGTGATGTCTGAGCAGGAGGCGTCTACTCTCATCGCGCTGTTTGCAAAGGCTCAGTTCGATCTCGTTAAATGGAACAGTAACTCCGACGAGGTACTAACACACATTCCCGATTCGCACAAGGCTGACGCAGATAAGATATTTGATAACTCTAACCCGTGTAAAATACTGGGCCTATGCTGGGATAAGTCTACAGATTGTTTTCTTTTTCAGGTTAAGGCGCCCAATGAACCATGTTCTAAACGCACTATTCTGTCAGCTGTAGCCCGCCTATGGGATATTTTAAGTTTAGTCGCGCCAGTCATTTTGTATGCTAAACTTCTTATTAAGGAGCTTTGGCTGTTGAAATGTGTTTGGGAAAGCCAACCGCCGCAAAGAATAAAAACAGCCTGGGAACAGTTTTGTCCCGAAATGCCTACATTAAATACTCTTCACATACCTCGACATCTTGGCGTAGTAACTGCAAGTGAAGTAAATATTTTAGGATTTGCCGATGCTAGCGAACGCGCGTACGGAGGTGTTGTCTATGCCCAGGTCCGCGTAAGGAACGATTTCCTAGTCAGTTTAGTCGCCGCGAAGTCTAGGGTATCTCATGTGAAGGTTGTTAACACAGTGCGTTTTTCTTCCAACATTCTCGTTCCGGAAATTTCGACCTGCAGGACAAGCCCCGTGGACGGCCGGAGACCGAATTTGATAAAGAGTAGTTGAAGACTATTGTGAAGGCGGATCTATCGCAAACGACGTCCGAGTTAGCTGTAGGCTACGGTGTTAGTGGCATAACTATTTTAATCCACTTAAAGGAAATTGGGAAGGTAAAAAAGCTTGAGAGGTGGGTACCTCGTGAATTGAGTGCAGCAAACCAACAAACTCACGTCGTAATGGAGTAATGTAACGCAGCATTGCATTACATTACTCTACCGGCACAATAATGAATGAATTTTAAATCGAGTCATTACCTGTAATGAAAAGTGGATCCTGTACGACAACCCTGTTGAATCCTGGCGAGCCAGTCAATCCCTGCCTTAAGCGAAAATTTAATCAAAAAAAGTTACTTGTGAGCGTTTGGTGGACTAGTGCCAGTGTCGTTCACTACAGCTTTCTCAAATCTGGCCAGACGATTACAGCAGATGTCTATTGTCAGCAACTGCAAACCATGATAGAAAAGCTAGCTACTAAATAACCGAGGCTGGTCAATTGCTCTAGGCCACTGCTGCTTCAGGACAACGCTAGACCACACACTGCAAAACGATGAAAGGAGCTTCAATTGGAATGTCTAAGACATTTACCGTACTCCCCGGACTTTGCTCCAACAGATTACCATTTTTTTCGAAATTTGGATAACTTGGGAAAAAATTCAATTGCGATGGAGCAGTCCAAAGCGCCTTCAAAGATTGTATTGATGTGTAATGTAAGTAATAACCTAATAACAGTACTGGGTATTCGTATTATGGATATTCAATCTATAAGGCTGAAAGCTTATACTCATCTAACAGAACAGAATAGACAACAGTACTTTCGCTATTAGATTAGCCTATATGTGGCCTCGTGATAGGCGGCTTGAACTTGTAGATATTTGTCGTTTTCTAATCAGGCAAAGTTGAAGAACGTCATTATTTTTTTTAGTCCTCATTCTATTCTATATTCTATCTTTTATTCATTTGCAGTCCAAACTCGGTATGTAAAAAAAAATTGAGATTCTAATCCTAAAACCATTTAGAGTTATAATTTTTCAATAATATATTTTGTGAGTAAAAACTCGCAGAATAATGCGATTCAGCTTGTTTGAACAATGATAAGCAAATTAAATTGATTCTCGTTCAACCTGTATATGACGTCATCGAGTAGCATTAACTTTTAGTTTCTCTTTGCTTAAACTGTCAGTCAATGTTAAAATTAAGAAATGTCAGAAGAATCCACAAAACATTATTGAGTAGTTCTTCCAGGTATAATGATAAACTTTGCGGTTTTAAAAATATAATTACTACATGACGTCATCATACGCAATTCGTTAAAATATTATTTAAAATTAAATACTGCACAGAAATCAGAAATATTCAAATAGTTTTCTCAAAATACCTTACACTTCTGGAAAAAATATAAAAAACATACTTCAAAATTACGTTACGTACCGAATTCTTAACATGGTCAAGAATTGCTAATTATATCCTGTCATTTATTAGTACATGTATTGTCTCCTAAAAATATCTAGTTTTGTAGTAATATATTAGATCTTGAAGTTGACTATAGAATACTGTCCAGGCCGTTGGCGATTCAATGAAAGCCCTTAGAGCTGCTGGACACGTTAGTTTATTTAATGACTTTCTCTTGCTGTTACAATACATTGATTAGTTTTGGTTGACGACAATACAAATTGCTCTGCGCTCGGGCGCTGAGGAACCTCAGCGCAACAAGCATGCGCGCTCGCCTTCGACCGGATGAGAAGTGTCGGCTCGAGCGCTTTAAGTGCGTGGGCAAGCTGCCGTCGCATGGGGCACTGCTCCCCGTGGCCTTTCCCCTCCGCATCCCTCCGCCCCTTGAGAGACGAACGTCTTCAACCTTTTCTTCAGCGGGTAGGGGCAAGACGTAGTGAATAGAATGGCGTATGGTGCCTCTCGCAGTGGGTACGCCGACCACTCAACGGACGTCGTCATCCCTTTTGTGGAGGCGCGTAACGCGCCCAAGTCACCACTGGTGCGGCGACAAGTTTGGTTCCTTTATGAAAACCATGTTGCCGATGTTGGGACCTTCGCTGCCAGTCTTCCATTGTTTCTCTGCTGCAGCTCGGACAGCACTTCCATGCGCCACCTCTCCCAGAATTCGAGGCGAAGCTTCTCGAGCCGGCTATAGTCTGGTTTCAAGTCTTGCGCTGCAAGAGAGGGGATCGACTTCAGTGACCGTTCGATAAGGAAAAGACCGGGGGTTAAAGGGGTAAGGTCCAGTGAATCCGATGATAGAAGGGATAATGGTCGGGAATTGAGGATCGCCTCTATTTGTGTAAAAAGCGTCATTAATTCCTCGTGAGTCGTGGAAACATTAGCTGCTATCCTTCTTAAATGGTACTTAGCAGCCTTAACGCCAGCCTCCCAGAGGCCCCCGAAATGTGGTAAATATGCTGGATTAAATCTAAATTTAATATTTTCAGTGGACGCAGATTCAAGCACTGAGTCACGACTGGAGCGCAAAACCCTTCCCAGTTCATTGTGTGCTCCCACAAAATTGGTGCCATTGTCACAATAAGTCTCGTATGGTTTACCTCTGCGGGCAACAAACCTGCAAAGGCAAAGTAAAAACGTTGCAGTACTTAAGTTACTCACTGATTCTAACTGTACTGTAAATAAATAAAACACTTTTTACCGGATATTATCGCGTATATTTTAGTTAATTTTAAAATTATTTCGACGTTTCGGCATCTTTGCAGTTGCCGTGGTCACGATAGACTAAGGTGTTGTTCATCTATTGCCAGTAATAAAAACTACATGATTGTCAATACATATTAACGCCATCTGTTTCTCAGTCTTCTCGCATAACGTCCCGGATTGACACAAAAGGCACTGACTGTGTCCTGAGTTTGCAGTCTAACAGTTTGCTGGTTTTTCATTTTGATGTTTTTAAGTATTGGATCCCATGTTGATGAAAGTTTCCAACCATCTTCTCTATTGAAATTTGGATGTTTTTTAATTTCAATAGTTTCTCTGATCATCCTAGGTATAAAATGTTTCTCTTTTGCTAGGATCTTCACGGTATCAAATCTTAAATAATGGTTGGGCTTGTCTATGGAATGTTCACAAACTGCAGATTTTGAGGTTTGTTTATTTTTAACATCAGAGATGTGTTCTTTAATGCGAGTTGACACATTTCGTTTGGTTTGACCGATATAAGAGAGCCCGCAGTCACAGTCGATTTTATAAACGCCTGGATCTTGTAAAGGGATGCTTGATTTTATTGGACGAAGATGCTGGCTTATCTTTGAGTGCGGCTTGAAGATAGTTTTGATTGAAGCTCGCCGAAGAATGCCTCCTATCTTGTCAGTAACACCCTTTATATAAGGCAGGAATGCTGGTCTTCGTTCAACTGTGAGTGGCTTTACGCGGTTTCTGCGACGGCGACGCGGTGTTTTTAAATCGTTATCCCGCAGCACTTTAACCAGGTGGTTGAGTTCCTCATTAATGTGCTGGGGATCGCAGATTCCATGTGCTCTATGAAACAAAGAGTTGCCTACGGCAGATAATTGGCTCGGGTGGTGATGGGATTTCCCATTTAGATATCGGTCAGTGTGGGTGGGTTTCCTATAAACAGTATGGCTAAGTGTACCATCAGAATTTCTTTGTATTAAGACATCTAAGAAAGCTAATTTGTTCTCCTGCTCCAATTCCATAGTGAATTTAATTTTAGAATTAAGGGAATTGAGGTGGTTTAGGAATGCAGTCACTTCATGCTTAGGTAATATAGTGTAGGTGTCGTCAACGTACCTCTTGTATATCTTCGGCACAACAGGTGCCATTCGGAGCGCTTGCTCCTCGAAGTTCTCCATGTAAATGTCAGCTACAACAGGTGACACCGGAGACCCCATGGCAACACCATCAATTTGAATGTAGTAATTGTTATTCCACATGAAGTAGCCAGATGTTAAACATAGCTCTAATAGTTCTGCATATTCCTCGGGCAAGTTTGACTCACTTAGCTTCCTTTTTACTATATCAATGCAGTCTCTAACAGGTAGTGAGGTGAATAGAGACGACACATCAAAGCTAACCATAGTTTCATTGTTAGTTAACTTGAGATTTTTAAGGTCACTAACAAAATGGTAAGAATCCTTTACATATGCACTTGTCTTTCCTCGCAGTTGTGAGAGCACAATTGCTAAGTGCTGGGCCAGCTTGTAAGTTGGTGTGTCTAGCTGGCTCACAATAGGTCTCAAAGGTACTTTAGCTTTGTGTATTTTTGGTAACCCATACAATTTTGGTGGTTTTGCACTTGCTGGTGTTAACTTTTTCACATCTAAATGTAACAAATCTTTGTGTTGTTGTATTATTAGTCTAACTGTACTGCTCTGGTACTTAAACAAACAAATAAACAAAGGTAACACTTAGTTACACGGTTACCTTTTTTACTGGATATTGAAAATGGTCCCGCAAAGTCAGTGCCGGTATAATAGAAAGGGTAAGTAATATTAGTTCTAGGCGACTGCTAGTTTCCCATAATTGGCTGTATCGTGCGGCCACGAAAACGAATACAAATGACGCACTGTTTGTACACCTTTTGCGCTAAGTCTCTACCCGCTATAGGCCAGTAGTTGTCACGTACAGCCGATAACAGCAACTGCAGGTCCTGCGTGAAACAAACGATTGTGTTCGCTTAACATTAACATATAAGTGAATCTATGTTTACCATCTTATACCTATTATAGGATGTTTTTTATTAAAATCTAATTTAGAGGCTCTTATCCGACCACCTACTCTTAATATACCATCTGCAGCTATGAAAGGAATCTTATATTTTTTATTTAATTGTGTGTCTGTGTGTAATCCTCTTAATTCTCTAAATGATAATTCTACTCTAATTGGCACAGTGTAATAAGGGCAACAGTGGTCTTGTTTATTTCTTTTGTGTCCAAAGGCCCACTTTACTTAATTTGTTGTTTACAATTGTTTATAAAACGCTGTATATGTATATGTGACAGTACGATTGAGTTTATTCAAACTAGAATACTTATTAAAATCTATGACCACTTTAGAATTTTCGCCTAAAATAGTCTCTGTTTGCAAACCTTTAGATCGGGTAATTCGACAGACCCATGTAACTGCTGAGGCCAGGCTGATGAGTCTTCCTTCAAGAAAAAACGTCCTTCCCACCACAAAGGTTCATGCTGTAATTGCTCCGGGTTGACACCTCTAGAAGCCATATCAGCTGGGTTTATTTCGGATGGCACATGCCACCATGAGGAACCCTGTGTAATTTCAATAATTTCAATAACTCTATTACTAACAAAGTCTTTAAGAGACTGGGCTGGTACCTAATCCACCCAAGAATTCTACAATAGTAGAATCAGTCCATATTACCTTTGAAGAAACGAATGAATCGATTTTAAAACCTTTTCTTACAATTGAGCCCCCAATACAGCTTTAGGCGCGGTATTGTAGCAGGTTTTATCGGTGCTACCCTTGCCTTGGCGCACAAAAGATGGACCGTGATATCGTCGTCTTTACCAACAGAGCGCAAATAGACACAGGCACCATACGCTGTCTGTGACGCATCTACAAAACAATGAAGTTCAATTTATTGTGGTTCATTACTTGATGTATACCTACGTAAAATTTTCCGCGTAAGTAAAATACTTTTAAAAAATTAAATTTTTTTTTAGCTTCCTTTACCAATTTTTTGTTCAATTTTTGGCCTATTTATTTTTCCAACCTATATAGATGATCCTACATATAGAAGAAAATAAATGATTTGTAAAGGGTGAACACCACGACTCGGAAGGCGTAGTGTGGGCAGGTCCCCTACAAGATGGACCAACGATCTGGTCAAAGTCGCTGGAAATGAGTAGGTTAGGGCCGTACAAGATCGCGCTGTTTTATTTTTTTACTGTGATTACCTGTATAAATTTTATAAAACATAGATCTCAAAGGAGGAAGCGACTTGTAGGCCACCTAGGTAAGAAAACAAAATATTTATTTGAAAAACGATTATATTTCTCTTTATTTGTATTAAAAAAAAGGCTCAAAAATATAAAATGATTGATTTAATTGAAAATTCTACGTAGCTCCACAGATATTCCCACATATCAATCATAGGCACAGCCCTAAGGTTGCTCTCAAACTTTTAAGTATTTTCAATTTATCATACTCTTTATTTTTGTACAATTTTTCGATGTAAGATGATACTACTATGTCTTAGACGTCTATTGTTTTGATATTTGCATAGAAAGATCAAATCATTATGAATTTCCAAAAAAATAGTAAGATGTCTTGTTTACTTCTTACTTACTTACTTCTACTTACTTCTTTACTTAAAACTTCGACTGACAGGGATTTTGAATGAATGCCAATTTTGGCCAAAAAGTGGTCAACGGCGATGCCCTCTTGGCCTCTCTATATATATTTTAGATGTCTATTTTAGATGATACGATATTTCGCAAACATATTTTTTTATAATCCGCAGACATACACACCAACTGTATAGCCCCACAGTAAGCAGAGCTTGAGTGCAGTGAACTGGGGGGAACCCAGAATAAACATACATATATAAATACAAACAACCATGACCCGAGATAAAACATCTGTAGGCATCACAAAAGTGGATGCCCCGACCAGTACTCGAACCTGGGACCTTCGCGAGGATATTCGCATAGCCCTACTCCAGGATACTCGTAGTAGTAATAGTACCTAGTGATTATTATAGAAACGGGCGAAGGAGATTGGAAGGGGAATTTAGGGGGCTGCCCCTCGCTGAACTTATCTTTACTGTAATACAATTGTTGCCCTAATGCATTAGTGCATCAATTGTGTTACGGAAGCATTCAGGTCGTATGCAACCTTTAGCGCTCTGCCTATATTAAGTACTGATATTCAATTAATGTAAACTTGATACGAACGAGACATGTTAGACCTTCCATTAAAACTGACCTAAACGTATTTAGTGTGTACAGACGTGGGCAGATATGTTTTTAATAATTTAAATATGTATAAATTTTTTTCCAAACAGACTACCTGACGTATTTGACGCTTGAAAATATTGTGTCTCAACGAACCCATACAAAAACTGACAATGATGGTAACGTTGCTTATGTACCTACTGAAAAAGATTTTTCTTTTGAAATAAGAGCAAATATCCTCGTTTTTGCCCAGCGCAGTATATATAAATCGATGCATATTATGGTTTACATATATTGTTTACATATATTGTTTCCATATATTCGACAGTTTCGGCCTCTGCGAAGAGTAGTACCTAATAAGATTGCGACTTTACTGAGAAATGTGGTTGAAACAGGCAACTAAAATGCTGAATTGTAAAAGAAAAAACCATTTCAACACATTTCTACACTAGATGTGTGTATTGATTGAATAACCATTTGAATAAACTTCCGAGTTCTTATATCGAATGTAATAAATGAATTAGATAAAATTGTTTGGTTTTGCATTTAGATTTATTTATTGCCTATATTATACAAATGTATGTATCTATTTGTGTTATATACTTTTCAGCAGTTTTATTTCACAATCGATTGTACATTGAGGAGTTTCCTATAGGTACCTAATTTGCACAGTGGAGTTTGAGCGGCAGGTTATAACGTCTCAGTTGAAATCATCTTAGTTCGAAACCCCCTTTTTAGGGGGTGGCTTCCAATTGCGTAAATAAGTAGGTCGAAACAGGAGAGCTGGGACTCGGCGGCGCCAGGACGGCGGCAGTGGTGGCGACAGCGCGGCGGCGGCGCGCAGCCGGCATGCGCTGCGCAGCCTGCCCATCTCACTAATAAATAAACCGCGAATCGGAAAAGTTCTACATACTCCAAACTACTCAAACCTTCGACGTAAATTTTGAATATATCCTACCAAACACAAAATGAACCCCAAAATATTAATAATAAACCTTCTACTAACTTATGTGTTGTGCATAAAAACTAAACCACCCCAAATGATAAACAACACCAGTTTTGATTCAAAAAATACCGTCTTAGCCCATCACAAAACGACTATACCAGGAAGAACTAAACCTAAAACTGCAAAATGGAATCCCAAAAACAACAAACCTGAAACCTGGGCCACACCGACCCCCGGGAAACCTAATAAAAACATTATATCTCCAGAGAAGTAAGTATGGAAGCAATTGTTTTAAGCAGAATATATATACTTTTTTTTAAATCCCCAGACAAACACACCAACTGTATGGCCCCAAAGTAAGCAGAGCTTGTGTTATGGATTTTAGTTTCACATTACATATTTACTTGTAGAAATGCAGTCCATGCAACACCTTCAAAACTTTTGCAAAACCTTTAAGTAAATGCCTACTATTCTTACGACTGTGCCTGTATTTTTACGACAAATATGCGATGTTTAACTTTAAATAAAAATAGATCTCCGAAAGTTAGCTATGAAGTCAGTCAGCCCACCTAGAGAGGCTTCCTAAATTAACATTTGATTGCAAGTCAGTTTAAAAAAATACGTAAACAAAACTGCAGTGTCCTTTTTTAATTCTCATGTATACACATACCGCGTTCGATTTATTAGCACTTCAAGTATTTGAATGAATGACTACTCAATATTCAATATTCAATATGATATTCAAAATTAGGTATTGTTTAGTTATATTCCTTCCTTAAAAAGATGAAAAGAAACACCTTCTACTGTATTTATAAACAGCATTTTATTATCTGAGCACGTATTTTGACAATATTTATTTATCTTTCTTAAATTCAAATTATTTAATTTCATTGTTGGTAAAAATTGTTTACACTTGATGAATGTTTTCTTTTTTACATCTTACTCATCATCTTCGTCTTCATCGTCTTCACGTCAATACTCCTTAATTTTGGCTTTAAAGTCAACAATATTCTATGTTTTGCATTCAATATAAACAAATATTAAATATGTAATAATATATAATAATAATAAGTTATTCAGAAACGTCAACGAAATCTGCCCATAAAAGGGAGATAATCCTTGAAGAAACTAAATTCTTAAAATGTAGCAAAGTAGCTTTAAATATGCTTTGATCTTTAATAATTATTAATATACAAATGTTCGGCAAGAATCGAAGGTTGTGTGTAATACAATAAACAAAAATTTTATTTAACGTTGCATTCTGGGAATTACTATCACAAGGTAATTTAAATATATATCATACAATTGAATACACAAAACTCGACACTTCGTTCCTTGCAACAAAATAAAGTTAAGTTTTAAACATAAAATTGAAACAAAATAAACTTGTTTATTTACCTTAATTAAGTTTAATTTAAAAAATGTTTCAAGCTGACACATAAGTACATATATACTATAAAAGATTTCGATATTTTTTATGAGTAGATTTTCACCTAAATGTATTTTTTTGTTTTAAAAATGTTCTAATA
Source organism: Marasmarcha lunaedactyla (assembly GCA_923062675.1). Lineage (NCBI taxonomy): Eukaryota > Metazoa > Arthropoda > Insecta > Lepidoptera > Pterophoridae > Marasmarcha > Marasmarcha lunaedactyla. Next base: position 36,520,944 of record OV281339.1, on the reverse strand, counting down.
TCATTTTTCAAAAAAAGGTCTGCACGTCCTGTTTTAACCTACCTATCACCACAATCGCGGTTGAATAAATGCTTAAGGAATACAAATTAAACACAACTCGCAAAACTTTCAGGTATATACAAATGTGTACTGAAAGAAACAAAAGTTTAAAAATTCATACCTTCCAGACTCAAGGAATGGGCGTCTCTTATATCCGAGAAGCTGGTCGAGAACGAACAATGTGTAGTGCGTCGAGAGATGCTGATACGAAGTTTCAGCGGGCGGAGCACGGCGGAGCGAAGCGGGGCGGAGGTGGCAGACGCAGCAGCAGCGGTCGTGGCGTCGCTGCTCAGCTCCCGAGCCACCGCCGCTGAAGCCATCATGAAGAAAGCCGAAGAACTGGCCGAAACTACCAAGTCACTACCCAGCAACTATTTAGTCACGGACAGCATAGTTAGTATGCGCTCTTTTTCATTATCCAACTTAATAAATATTTAACTGTATATTAATTTACACACTAACCAAACATACACACGTCCACGTTTGTACGCTCCAAGTTTACGCAAGTTTACAACGCTTGTTAAACAAGTACCCAACAACATTACATTTCTTAAAGTATGATAAGATTATTTATTTATTTAAGTTATCCAAGGAATGATATATTCAGTGCCCAGTCGCCCACCTATGTATTTATTTAACGAACAACGTATTATTAATATTAAACATTATTTTTAATGCTAAATTTCTTTAACTCCAGACATTTGACCCTCATCCTCACTTTAATTCGATGAATAATTTGTGTTAACTATAATTTGTTTTGATATTACGTCTAAAACCTCATGCATGCCTTGAAATTTATTTTCCTCTTTAATAGCATTTAGGCAAACATTTTTCCTCTACAGTTATACTATAAAATTTTTATATTAAAATATTTAAATTTTTATTTTATTTTATTTTAAATAGGATTAAACTGAGGGTGTTAAGGCGTTAAACGGAGCAGAGTATAACCGTACTATCGTAATATTTCATCCATATTATACTTATTTTTAGAATCAGTTCATATAACTTTAAGCTTAAGCATGTTCAATATTTCTAACCGTCAATCTTGTTTTTCAGAATTACTGCTGTTTTTCAGAATTAGAATTCGGTGCATGATTTTGAATTGAAATAATGATGGGGAGCATTATTAACAACAATAATACTATTAGGTTTAAGGTTGGGTATTAATTGCGTTTGGATCCACTTCGAATAATTATCATAATTCCTATAATCATGGTAATCACCATTTTTTTTGCCTTTAAACATGAGCAAGGCATTCGGTACAAAACCATCCATTCCGCCGGCATGGACGATGATCAAGCGGATGCCCTTTGATACCTGTTGCTTTAAACCTGAAGTTCCATCTGACCAAGACTTTCGTGCTTTTCCATTAGCAGTTTGCGGTTATCTTCCGTTACTTTCCATTTAAAACCAAATTATATGACGTGTTTTCGTAACGTACTGACACAACCTTCACAATCTATTTCTTCTATAAATCTTGCGTGTAGTATTTTCACCGTCGGAATTTTTCTATTTGTTGTGAATAGTTGTGGATCGTTCTCCGGATTACTTGTTGATCAAAATCATCTGTTATAATCGTAGGCTTGCGATTTGGTTTCGTTTTGGTGATTAGAGGTTGGTCCCTGTTCTAAAGTATGACATTTGCTTTCTGATACGATCTTTTTCAAAGACGTCAATGATATTCCGGTTGAAATAGCAACTAATTTAACAAATTATACAAAATGTCTTTAGTTTGGGAAGTCAAAGGCTAACCTCGAACATATTTCAACATCAGAACCATTATTAATAAATACAAATATTATAAACCATAAGAATAAACCAAAAATAAAATCAATTCTAACATTTATTCAATAAATCCAAAAAGTCGGACTTCACAACTATATATAATTATTATTTTTTGATCTCCGATTGTCAATATATTTTCTTCTTCAAAATGTAGCGGACCTCATTTTTCTGTCTGTACAAGGAAATTTAAACTTCAAGTTAAGAGTTCCTGTAAATATAATATACTACCACAAATGCTAAAACGTCTCGGAAGTAATTTACCTGTACAGTGTACTTCTATACACACAGATATAGATATAATAAGCTGACAGATTTTAACCACGTATTTCTGACACTACTACGAGTGAATAATGTTATACGAACATAGGTCAAATGTTGTATCTTAATTTCAATAATTTTATAAAACAAAATAAGAATAAAATTAAGCACTTCCTTACTTACTCTTTAGTTGTGAGAGTTAGTAAGAGAAACCAGTCGAGAAATAGAGTAAGCGAAAAAGACGCTTCACGAATCACCCCGATTTGTTTACTTAGGGTGTGTTACACTTGAGAATATCTGGAATATTATGCGTTATTATAATACATGTTATACCATTTTATAGACTCTACAAAGGCCCTAGAATGTTGTTAAAATCGGTTAAATCCCACTTAATATAATAAGAAATCAATTACAAAAATTTTGCGGAAAGTAAATATAGAAATTAAATACTAATTTCAAATGAATTTAGGTCCCAAAAAATAAGAAAAAGCGATTGAAAACTACAACAAGTAGCATTCAAACAAACTGCTACCCTTTATGATGTCTCCTGTTGCTGTTATTATAACAGATAATATATAAAACTATGTGGACGCAGGAGCTGGACGAACCGAAGAAGAAGGAAACCATGGAGCTGGAGGACCAGTACCGGTTGCTTTCGGACTGCCGTGGGCTGGCGCGGGTGCCGCTACAGAACAACTCCCACTTCAACGCGGACGTATCCCTGGACACCTCCAGCGTGCACGTCGCTGCAGAGGTCTTCTACTGCAGTTAGTACTACTCTTTAGAAATTGGACGTAGCTTAGCAATAAGGATCCAACCCACAAAAAAGTCAAAAACGCGCTGAGGGGTTAGCACACCAAATGATCGACGTCGACCAATTATTTTTCTTTTGACTTTTTTGTGGGTTGGATCCTTATTGCTAAAGTACGTCCAATTATCAATCCCTGCTAATGATTGTCTAATCCATTGGTTCCCACCGAGAGTAGTGCAACCCATCTAACAAGAACTTTAAATGCATCCTGCATCCTCTTGGTTTTGAGCAAGAAACACGGGGGATCTCATTCACAGAAATATAAATAGCCTAAATTCAAGCAGTGTAGAAACACTATCGAAAATACTGGCTAAGTAAAAAAGAATTATAACTTAAGGCTAGATTTGCCCTACCCTACCCTAGATTTACGAATGTTTTAATCAATTTTACAGACTCAAATGAAGTTTTCAGCCCACAAAAAATTGTAAAACAAAGTCAAGGCTACCATTAAAAGAGAAACTACCATTGGAAACATGATGCATTCAAGTTTCCCTGAAATTTTTTTATCTGAACTTAGGTCTGTTTACATTCTTTTTTTTTCACTTTTATTAAGGCCATAAGCTATAACAATAAGAATTTTTACCAATTAAAATGAAGCTGTATATGTATAATATACACTCTACAGAAAAAGTTTGAGATCACTAGGTATAGGACGAATTTTTTTATAATTTTACTTTTTAAAATAATAACATATTTTTATAAAAAAGATACACTTTTTGAAATTAAAAAAATAACATTTTTTTAACAAAAATTGAATTTAAAAGTCCTAATGCTATTTCGACTAATCGATAATGGAAAGAAAAAGAGAATTAAACTTACATTTATTATGAAATTGTTTTTTATTGAGTACAATATAACTATTCCTTGGCTCGAACACATGAGGCAATCCTTGTTGCCGAGAATTCCAATGCTGAGAATAAAGTTATCCAGCATTTCTTGTGGTATCCTGTCCCATTCTTGAAAAAGGCTTCCCTGATCTCTGGCACTGTCTGGGGAGGTGGCTGACGGTTCCAAACAGCAGCTCGCTTGACAGCATCCCACGCGTGCTCTATCAGGTCTCATTCAGGCGAGCCGGCAGGCCAGTCTAACCTGGTAATGTCGTATTCACACAGAGCAACGTTGGTTCGTTGAGCTCGAAATGGGGGTGCATTATCGTCAACCAATACGAATCGAGGGCCATGGTTTATTATAAATGACCTGACAATTCCATTATTAGCAATTATTTGGTACAAAGTTGCAGTCATCCAGCCACGATACGGGATCAACGGCGTTTTGGCACTAATCATTATACCGCCCCAAAAGGATACCGATTTCCCGCCTTGTTGAACGGTTCCGGTGGCAGTTCTTTGTCTTTCAGCTTTTCCACGTCTTTTCCAGACACGGAGACGTCGGTTGTCCGGTTGAATGCTAATTCTGGACTCCTGTTGACGTGTTCAAGCCTACAGGGTTGGGATAAAGCCACTCTGCGAGCTATTTCTCCCTTAGAATGTCTTTCTTCCCCCAAGTATCAATTCTTGCTCGTAAAACTTCTGATAATTCCCGCGGCATCTTTTTGAATGAACTCCGTCTTCGAAAAGTCAGAAAAAAAAAGAAAAGTCAGAAAGATTTCTAAATGAGCGTAAACAAGGATTTAATCTCTTTTTATAAAGAAAAACAGTTAATATATTAAAATCAATGTTAATAAAAGATTTGATTTTTAAATGAGGTATCTCGAAGAAATAAAAAGTGTTTTATTCTTCAATAATGACCAATTATTGAAGAATAAAACTTTTGCGACGATATGATGAAATATTCTTCAATGACGACCGAATGATGTAGTGGTAAGTAGCCTTGCCTCATACGCCGAAGATCCCAGGTTTGAGTCCTGGCCGGGGCATTCATTTGTGTGATGAACACAGATGTTTGGTCTCGGGTCATGGTTGTTTGTATTTATATATGTATGTTTATTCTGGGTTCCCCCCAGTTCGCTGTATGGTCATCCATAACACAAGCTCTGCTTACTTTGGGGCCATACAGTTGGTGTGTTTGTCCCAGACAGATTTATTATTATTTTTACTGTAACAAAAAATATTTCGTATTTTCAAAGTGATCTCAAACTTTGTTTGATGTGTGTATGTATAATGGTAATGCGAGCACACCGTTATAGGCCGTACAGGCATCAAACAATATGCCCACTTGCAATTAAATTTCAAGTAGTATTCTTATTCACAGTGCAACAGTACGATTTGTAAAACGTAGGCCCACATCGAAACCAGATCCTTGAGAACTTTACGATATTCAGTAAAAGAGTTATTTTCCAGACTGCAGTACAGCTGATAATTCTGCATTGAAATCTGATTAACAAGGTTTAACTTCTGCAAATGAAGATACTGTAACTTAAAATATTTTATAAATAAGTTTTGAAAACTATAGAAATGAAAGAACAGCTTAAATATCGTAAAATAGTTTAAACAGTGTATTCTTTCTTCCAGACTGGCAAGATTACGACAATTCATATCTTTTGAACGTAAAAAAATGCTGAAGTATTCATACACATGTTTCCTTCCGGTGCATAATTGAAAACAATCAACTGTTGGAAACTTTGCAGGAAAAAATACCTCATAACGACATGTTAAATGCCACACGAGTAATTTTTGCCTCATTAATGAAAAAATACTGGGATTCATATATTTTTTCAAGTTTGACGACAAACTTAAACATTATTGACGCAACCATTGGTCGTCTGGTCAAATTCAAATTCAGATATTTATTTCTCAACACTGACAATTACTTGGTCATATTGACGTCAAATAAAACATGAGTCTACTACCAGCTCGGAAAAACCTTCGTGAAGAAGAACTGGCAAGAAACTTCAAAGGGATATATTTTTCAAAATCAATTTACAGTGTCTCTTTATGTCTATACAAAATTCTTCTTATTTGTTCTGGTCAAAATAGTCATTTTAACTTACTTATATTTACGTAGAGCTAAATTGTGGTACAGGCCTCAAAGGCATTATTACAAATAGAATACTAAAAGACCCCACCCATCCCACATCATCTAAAAAAATATATCAAGTGTCAAAAATATCAAACTTTTCAAGTTTCCAGACCAACCATAAGTTTTTTTTTTTTCATATAATTAGGTTGAACAAAGTTGAAGATCATAAAACTTTCTAGTTTTTGCACTTTTTTCCTAAGACATGCCATTTCAAGGATCTTGTGATATAAAACATTTAAGAAGAAAAATATGTAAATTTTTTGCAGCATTTTTAAATATTCCAGTCTTGATTTTGAGGTTGAATAATTAAAAAAATATATCCGTGACTTGCCCATTATTCCAAGTAATATCGTCAAATACGCGAGTTCAGCTCTTTTTCAGTCGGTACTGTCGCGTCCAAGTCACTTTTTTTGCAAGTTGTTCTTAAAAACTGAATTTAATTCTGAAACTTCCATGGCAGCAGCAGCTAAAAAATAAAAGGAATAGCTATCGCCGAACCAAAAAGTGGAGTGGATCGTGGAGTTCTCGATCTCGTGGCCGCAATTTTTAAGCTGCATGTCCTTGAAATTATCAAAAAGAAAATTAACGAAAAAGTTGGTGAAAAAATGTGATGAACGTTCCTTCGTCCACGGTTAAAAAGGTGAAATAAATGCTTCAATAGTACATTTATTTTGGGGGAGATTAAATAATGCCTTTGAAAAAAAAATTGTATAGGGTAAAATTCTCCATCTTGTTTTTGTTAATCAAGCACTTTTAAAGAAAACTTCTTTTACTAAAATATGTATTAATGGGCCCTTTAATTTTCTACGACTAACTCAAAATAGTTCGTCTAGTTTTTAATCGATGCAAAAGAGTTAGTCCATGTCTCAATTATACCTGTTTTATTTGAAAAATGAGTAAAATTCGATTTGAAAATAGTAATAATCTGTCACATGATACGTCACTGTCATTCCCAAACATATAAAAACAATAATTTCATGCAATTTTATCACCTTTTTAGACAAAATGGCTCGCCAGAAACCTATCACCGACGAAGTACGAAAAATAATTATTCGTTGTCACAATAATGGCAAATCTGCTTACCAAATAGCCAAGGATTTATCCTTACCAAGATCGACAGTTCAGACCATCATCATAGGAACATCATAGGAAAAACGGCACGGTTGAATTTTTGAAGAAACCTGGTCGGCCGCGAATCACAATGGCTATGAAACCTTATTCACGCCTTTTCCAAAAAAGAAAAGGCTGAAATTCGCTAAAAATCATGAAAATTGGGCTGCAGTCCAGTGGCGTGAAGTAATATGAGGTGACAATCAGTGATGTACGGAAAAAAGTTATCAGAAATGAAGATAAAGCATTCCATACCGATTGTGTCAAAAGAAAAGTGAAGTTTCTTGGATCGGTATTGATATGGGGCTGCATGTCAGCACAAGGTCTAGGTCGTCTACATTTTGTAGAAGGAACTGTTAATGCAGTAGAGTACGAAAACATTCTGGAAACAAGTTTCGTGCCCTCGATTCCAACGTTGAAATATCGTAATGCATACACCTGTCCACAAGATGGTGCTTCCTGTCACACTGCGAGGACAACTAAGGGTTGGTTTAACCGGAATCCCTACAATGGAGTGGCCTTCAAGTAGTCCAGATTTGTCAACGATTGAGACCCTATGGTGGAAAATGAAGAAAATGCTGCGCAAGTATCCAGCAAGGTCTAAAGTAATCTAAACGAAACAATTAAATCTGTCTGGGACTAAACTATTTTGCGCCGTTGAATGCGATGGACGAAGTAATTTGCGTGCATGGTTCCCAAAAAATGCATTATACTTTATTTTAATAAAGAGAAATATTTTGTTACTTTTTTTAAATTGAAACTAAATCTCATTAATTGTTCAAAACTACTGTTTACTTATTAAATTAATAAAGTTAAACTTATTTATCAAAATTTTACTCCAAAAATTAGACACTTGTAATATTTGGCACTAGACGAACTCTGCACTGGGGCTCGTAGTAGCACCTTAATATACATTACAACTTAGATAACTTATAAGATAATGATAAAAATGTTACTATATAATCATACCAATAAATGTTACTAATACAATAAAAATTACTAACTACTGCATAAAATAATTCAAATCTGTAAATCGGTCGTACTGTTAACAACTTTTACGCTGTGGTTGGCCAATAAAATTTATCATGCAAGTTTTCTGTCTTGGTGCGTTTGTCTTAAATTCACTAATCCTTAGTTACCTGCATAAACTTATTTTCTATAATCCTTAGTTACCTGCATAAACTTATTTTCTATTTCTAGGTCCAAGTGTACTCCAGCAGATATACTGGTCCCAGCAACTATTGTCTACATTCAGGCAGAACTACGCCAACGATGCGATGATAGATTTCCAGTACTTTTGCGGCGCGAAGGGATTTTTAAGACATTATCCAGGTGAGTAAATTTGCTGCTGAATGTATCTATGTTTTAAAACAGTAACAATACAGTTTATTAAGTACATTACAACTTACCAAAATAATAAATAGCAGTAAAGAGACTTTAAGGACACCATTTATTTTTATTATTTTTTATACAATTTACGATAAAAGTTTGTACCTATGACTTTAAAAAAAGAACAAATTTTTGTAAAAAGAGTTACTGAGTTCGTTACATTTTGATTATTATACGTCGCATATAGCATCGTCTAGTTTACTGTATTGCAGTAAAGTCAGTTAAAGAGTATACAAACGTACAGAACAGAAACTATCATATTCATTACATAACTAAATAACATAAGCAAGCGAAAAGCGTTATGAAAAAAAACATTGAATCCTACGACAAAAACAAATAGATTTTTTTCGATCATAAACATTTGATCAATCACGACATGATTGGGCAGCTATGATTAAAAGAGAGACCCGTATCGACACTGACTTCAAAACGCAGTCTCGGTCTGCGTGCGTTCTCGAGCGCACGTCGATCGCAGACGCCTTCCCGCTCTATTAGCCCCCGCGCTAATTGAGCACCCAAATTTCATTGGTTGTTGTCGTAATATATAATTTCATAGTTGTTTACCGTATTAAGTTTCTAACGCCGTTTTCACGGCGGACAGTGGCTCGTTAACCGTACTTCTAATAAGTTTCTAACGCCGTTTTCACGGCGATCATTGGCTTGTTAACCGTACTTCGTGGAACGTGAGCTTCGTCGACGGGAATTCGTTGTTCCAGGACTTCAAGTGCCGTGTTCGAGTAAGTTATCCGCGTCGTTCTCAACCGCCCTACTGCGTGTAGGGTGGTTTTAAGAAGTTAGTCATCGTTGTTAGGTTCATATATTGTCCCTCCCCAACCCCTCCGCAATGGCTTCCCTAAGCTTTGACGAGTTTAGGAAGAAGTTAATTGAAAGTACCGAAGGCATGTCTTTAAATGCTGATAAGTACCGTTTTTTAGATTCCCTTATCCCTAATCTCATGACATTAATGTCCACAATGGCCCCTCAGGCCACCCCAGTTCCCAAGACCCCTCAGGTCTTAGGCCCTCCCGCGTCCCCTTCCTCCAGTGACATGGAGTGCGAAGTAGACGCCCCTCCGCGCCGCAAGCGCGCACCCGCGACCGAGTCATCCTCGGACGCCACCCCAACTGGCCCTGAGTCTCCCTCTTTTGCGCTTGTTAAGAAGCGCTCTGAGAAGCGTTCGAAACAAGACCCGGCGCCCTCAACGCCCGTCCCCACACCCCCTGCGGCGTCTTCAACGCCAGCTGCCCCGGTGTCTTCAACACCCGCTCCGGCCCCAACTTCTGTCAAGGCCAAGGTCCCACCACCCGTTTTCCTTCGGGAAAAGGGTAAATGGACTGAGGTTTCGACATTGTGCAATGAGCACAAGATTCATTACACCCGAGCGGCCAACTCGGGTGAATCTATTAAAATCTTAGTCTCGTCGATAGACGACTTCCGTGCTTTAACAAAGCTCCTCACCGATAAGCAATATGCTTATCATACTTATGCTCTGTCAGAAGAGCGTAAGATCAGAGCGGTACTCAGGGGAGTCCCGTTCGAATTATCGAACGAGGCTATCCTGGAGGATCTGCAGTCCCAAGGCTTCCCGGCACTCGCGGTGCATAAAATGCACAGCAAGTACGGGAGGCAACACCCTCTCGCTTTGGTGGTTCTCGCCAACGTCCCCAAGTCCAGGGAGATCCTCAAAGGGGTTAGCACTATATGCGGCCTCTCTGGGATCTCGATCGAGGCGCCTCATCGCCGCGGTCATCCCGGCCAGTGCCATCGGTGCCAGTTGTACGGGCACGCGGCGGCCAACTGCCGCGCACCGCCCAGGTGCGTCAAGTGCCTGGTCCCGCACTTCACTAAGGAGTGCAATCGCACTCCTGAAACTCCCTCTCCTCCCGATTGCGTGCTTTGTGGCCAGTCCGGCCACACCGCAAATTACAGGGGCTGCCCTCGTGCACCCCGTTGTATGCGCTCCAATTCCAAGAGGGCGGCACCCAAACAGGCCCCGCGCCTTTCTCAAGAAAACTTTCCGCCGCTGCGTAGCCGGGTTCCTCCGGCTGCTAAGCCTACACAGTCCAGGCCTGCCCCAGAAAACTGGAGGCAGCGCCCCGCATCGAATCCCATCCCGGCTCCTCGCCCATACAAACCCACTCCTCAATCCTCCGTAGCAGACGATATGCGTATCGTCTGCGACGCTATAAAAAATGTCGATGTTAGTGAAATCGCAGTCTTAGCCCGTAAACTTAGGGCTTCACGTACTCCGACAGAGCGTTTGCTAGCTCTGGCGGAGCATAGTTCCCTTCTCAATTCATTATAGGTTCATTTAAATGAATTGATCCCTAAATCATGCTTCGGCCGACCTCTGCCCAGCCCCGGCTTCACCGGAGGCTGCCCTGAACGGCCACCAACTCATGTCCCTTTGAGCACCTTCAGTGCAACTTTCACTACAGTCGGAAGACCCGCTAGCGGGTCTCCGCCAGCGCACCCAACTTCCCGACGGGTGTCGCTTCCGATGAAGGCTAACGGTAATAACTACAGCCAACAGGTGGTTTTTAGTGGGTAGGTGCCATTCTGGTGAGTCCCACATAACCCCCCCGCAGAGGAATTTACCTGCGGGCGGTATGCATGACGCATCTTCCACCTCCCAAAAAAAAAAAGACACTGACTTAGACGATGCCTGCGTAAACGTAAGTGCCTTATGGGCTACCTATTTATTTAGACCAGCAAACATTCTTCTACATATTTTCGATTTTGCCACCTGGTTGTACCGATTAAAGCCGATCCGAATAAGTAGAAAGCGCCTCTTAGAGACGTATTTTGACAATTTCAAAGGAATTTTTGCTAAAGTATAAAGTCAATGTAGGAAGTCTCATTAGAATTTTGCCTTTGACTGTTCATAGCCGCTTCGTGGGAGAGCATTTTCAACGTGCACTTGGGAGAGGGAGCTACAGACGTGTACGACTGCAGGCTACGCCCGTGGTATGTCAGCGGTAGCGGCGCTCCAAGAGATGTGCTCATTCTCTTCGACGCTTCGGGCTCCATGGTCAACTCCAGCAACCTGGTAAATTATCATTCAAATTATACTGACAAATTTTTCTATGTGGTGTAATTTGTCTCCTATTACGCAAACTACAGCCAAATTAGCTTGAAGACCTTTATGAGTTTGTATTACTGGAGCTTAAACAAATAAACAATTTTCAATGAATTTATTTTTATGTGTAAATACTAGTTTATGTTTACTTCGCTCACTCTACTATTGTTCTGCCTTTGTTCTAATCTGTCATCGTATCCGCAAATCATATTATTTATCGGTTCGTGAAAAAATATTTTCTCGTATTATAGTATAATATTAGTAAGGATTTATTTGTTTACGACAGGTGGTTGCAACTCAATTCACACTGACCCTACTGAACGCCCTTACCGACGACGACCAAGTCAACGTGATAAGGTTCAGCACCCATATACGATCCACAATACCCTGCTTCAACGATCGTCTAGTGCCGGTAAAGTAGCAAACTTCTTCATATTATTTTCATCAGTTTTAAAAATTAGATAACTTGTTGTATATTAATTGAATGGAATCGTACTTTTAAATCGATGGCAATCGAATATTCAATCTCATTCTTCTATGACCAGTTATATAGTCTTCGCGACATTCAGGTACCCCGAAGAACTTTAAATAACAAGAAATACCCACCCTGGTACAAAAGCCCCTCAATTAAAATTTAAAAAAAAAAGAAAAAGTTTCATAATAAATACCCGAAATACAAAAATCTCTCTGACTACCATAGTTTCACTATTTGCGCAGTCGTGCTAAATTACTGGAATCTGATATGTACGCTGATTATATACACGGTGTTGAAAACAAGATTAAGATGATAAATCACCACCTAGACAACCTCTGCTGACATACACGATGTGGAAATTACACCTAACCAAGTTTTTAAATTATTATGTTCTCTTGACATAAATAAATCTGCTGGATCTGACCATATACCACCTTATTTTATAGTTCGTTGTGCTAAGAGTATTACAGTACCCTTAACTCTAATATATAGGCGGTCCCTCGAGATGGCTTATGTACCTAATCTCTAGAAAACTGCGTTTATTACGCCTGTTCACAAAAAGGGGCTAAAAATGACATTAGAAATTACCGACCAATATCGAAATTATGCATATTTTCTAAAATATTTAAAAAATTATCTATTCGCAAGTTCACTAAAACAATCCTTCATGAGTCATCAGCATGGTTTCCTAGGAGGCAGATCCACGGAATCAAATCTATTAGTGTGTACAGAGTACCTGACGGAACAGATGTCACAGCCGTCGCAGGTTGACATTGTATATATAGATTAATCAAAATGTTTTGATCGTATAGACCATGGCATCCTGTTAGGCAAGCTGTTGCGGATAGGTATTAGGGGCAATCTATTGGTTTGCCTCTTACATTAATAACCGAAGTCAAATAGTAGCGTTAAACGGTTACACGTCGTCGCAAACAAAAGTGGTGCCCTCTGGGGTACCACAGGTATCTTTATTAGCCCCGCTGCTATTTACAATCTTTATTAATGACATTCATAATTATTTCACTCATTCCAAAATTCTATTATATGCTGATGACATGAAAATCCTATGTAATATTAATTGCTTAAATGACACAACTAAACTACAACATGATTTAAATAACTTTTGTGACTACTGTTTTAAAAACAAATTGGATCTAAATAAACCTAAATGTTGTGTATGTTCTTTTAGTAGAAGGGAAAGCATATTTACCTAGGACTATAAAATTAATAATATGTCAATCGCAAGGGTTGACTCAACGATTGAAAAATTGTAAACGCATAACATTGTATAAGTTTAAAATTTAATAATAAAATATGTCAAATTATAAATGAGCATTTATATATTGTGCTTGTAACTTTAGTGTTGTATCCTATTTGTCTATCTCTTATATATGCATATACAACGTGTAAATGAATTAACCCAAAACCTGATACACCTCATTTGAAAAAATAAGTAATAATATGATTAAAATATAAATTGCGCCGAAATAAATAATATTTTAAAAGTTATTCAACATTAGATCGGAGGTGACCTTTCTATGAAGTTTCGAGCTCTACGGCGTAGGTACTCCGCGTCTCATCACACGCGGCTTCTGAGTCGCACAGCGCAGCGCTTGTACAGCTGACTACTATTCAGCAGTTTAACAGACGTTCACTTTACACCGGCCAAGTTATTTTGAGTGAACTGTAAGAACTAAACCTTGGCCTACTTATGGCCCGAAAAAAACTTCAAAAGCAATTTCAAAACTTTCCATTACACTTTCCCAGGCTTTGGACTGGCAACCTATTTGTAATTGTATGTCGCATAATATCGATTTAAATTATTAGGTACTGCATACTCGGTCATATTAAACATGACACCTGGTTCAAACGACGCTTGTTGAGTGTGCTCAAAAGTTTTTTAGTAGGTACCTAATTTATTTTAATTACGAAAATTATAATTTTTATTGTTTAAAGCATGTTTAAAGTGATGTTATTAAATCGGTTACATAATTGGTAGTTATTAAGTACCTCGTAACTGATAGGTATTTTTTTGCATATCAAGCTTTAAAATTCTCTTTTTTCAAACCATTTTGTTATATGTTAAAAAATCCAATAGTTTGAAGAAAACCTCTAAATGTAACAATAATAACAAAAACTCAAAAAAATCCAATAACAATAACAACAAGAGAAAGGTGTTACCACCCGATGCAATGCCGCGTTGCAGAGACTCGACGCCGCCACCGACGCCGCCGCAACCGCCGCCATAGCCACGGCCGCCGCCGCTGCGCCGCCATAGCCGCCGCCGCCGCCGCTGCGCCGCCGCAGCCGCCACTTACAAATCCAGGGGAGCCTTATGCATCGGCCGCGGCGTTATATCAAAACACCTTAACTCGAAAGTTTTAAAGCGCAGACACGCTATCGCTACTACGCTATTTTCATGTTAATTTGACCAAGTAGTACGTTTGTAAAGAAACAAATGTTTAACTTGTAATAAAAAAAAATATTACAGGTACAAACAAGTTGGCGTATTTATAAGTTTTGAATCAAATTATTTACACTGATTGTTATGTACACTCATAACTACTTACTTACAAAATTAATTATTAGAAGTCCAATTTTGGCGGCTAGTTAAAAGTTGTTCCATGTCCACCACTTTGCTGCAAGCACAGTCTCGCGCGCTTTCTTTGGTGTCTTTTTGTGCCTCGCGTAATTCACTAACGTTTCTGGCACTATGCCCACTGTCATAAACAATTGTTTTGACTCTACCCCACACAAAATAGTCTAGTGGAGTTAAATCCGGCGACCTAACAGGCCACTGCACATGTGCACCACGTCCGATCCAGTATTCCCCGTATTCCGCGTCGAGGGACCTACGAACAGTCCACTGGAAGTGCGCTGGAGCTCCGTCGTGCTGAAACATCAGGTCTCGTAACAGATACAAAGGCACGTCGTCAAGTACCTGACTCAATATTTCTCCGAGGAAACTTAAGTACGTTCTCCATTTAAACGTTCTAAGAATACGGGCTGCCATATGTGCCTGTTATGTTGATTGAACATAGCGGCGCGCATAAACGTGCACTCATCAGTAAAAAGAATGTTCTTATGTTCATTCGCTAAATACCACTCGCAGAATGCAATATGCGGAACCAGATCCTAAGAGTTCAATTCTTGACAGCGACGAAAGTGGTAAGGGTGCTGTCCGTCGTCTTGTAAAACTCTCCAAACGTAGGCGTGACTACAGCCGATAATTCTCGCTGCTACACGTGTACTGGATTCTGGGTTCTCATGGAAATACTCCAATATCCTTTCTTGAATCAGTACGTCAAAGGGGCCGTCACCTCTGTCCATTCCGGTAGGAGGAAAAAAAGTTCCACTGTCTCTAAGCCTTTGAGTGGCTGCTAACATAGTCTCGTTGGAGACGGAAACACCGAATTGCTCACGAAATTGTCGCACTGCCAAACTCACGTTGTCGTTACATCGCGCGAGCGTTCTCACCATTTCAGAGTATTGCACACTTGTGTACCGAAAAGGCATTGTGAAAGCGGTAGCGCCTGCCACCGCGCGTCGATCGGAACCGAATGGACGATACCTTCCAAGATGAAGTTCGCGCGGAGACTGACCGGCGCCGGCGGCGCCTCGCTCTCGGAGGTGCGAACACAGGCGATCGGCGTGGGGTGCGCGGACGCGGGCGTTTTTTTTTTTTGTTCCCCGTTTGGGCAGGAGGCAAAAAATGCATTTCCGCATGCCTCTCGCGCGCGTTACAAGGCATCCGGGACTAGCTCCTAATGAGCACTATCCGCTAAAAAACCCCCTGTCGGCTCGTGCAATTTTTTTGCCACTCAGCCTTCATCTGAGCGACGGCCAATTGGAGAAAGTGGCCGTGCTAGCGGGGTTCAGAAGGGGTCACCCGCTGGGATTACATAGCACTGAAGGTGCTCAAAGCACTGAAGGTGAATACATAGCACTGAAGGTGCTCAAAATGAAAATCAAATAATTAAAAAAAAAATTAAAAATTGGAAAATAAAATTGAATTAATTTGCATTTACGTTAGAATTAGGATTTACGTTAGAATTAGAATTTACGTTAGGATTAGAATTTGCGGCCAGGAGGGCTTCGAGATCGGCTGACAGTCTCGTGGAAGAGTACGCTTGCGCATTTCTAGGCCTAGCGACTTTGAACTTCAAATCTAAGACAGGAGTAGTATATGAGACTGAATCACGAACTAGAGGATTGGGATGGGTTTCGGAGCGTTTGAAGAACGCTTCAGAGAGTGTTTTGAGGTGTTGTTGTACTGTAGGCAGTTCAAGATCTCTATGCAAGTCCGCGTTACGCACGTACCACGGTGCGTTTGTGGCCCTGCGGCAAAAGAGGTTTTGAACTACCTGCAGTTTGTGCAGGAGGGAGGGTTTGGCGTGGGCAAAGATTGGCGAGGCATATGTCATGACGGGTCTAACGCAGACCTTGTAAAGTGTACGTTTGTTTCTGAAAGACATTTTACTTTTTCTACCTAACATGCTATTTAGGCGGCCTAAGTAGTGACGAGCGAGTTTCGAAACTCTTTCGACGTGTGGCTTGAAAGAAAGCGTCGAAACACTGGCCTTTGGTATAGAGTGCGGTGTCGTCGGTTCAACGAGTTCAACGTCGGTTCAACGGTTCGCGAGTTCAACGCCTTTCGGCGGGATGGGAATGTCGTTGGTGTACACGGTGTACAACAGAGGGGCGAGACCTGAGCCTTGAGGGACTCCAGCCTTTATGAGACGAGGCGCGGAAAGCGTGCCTTAATAAGGTTTATTTTTAGCATGGCGGTCGGCAATCACTCGGTGCGTGCCGGATTGTTTTGTCGGTCGGTGTCGTTCGTTCGATGCTAACTAGTTATGGGCGGCCGGGAGCTAGCAAGAAATGTTGTAGTAATGTTAGTTTAGACATGGGCCAATAAATATGGAAAAATATAACCTAAATTAAACCATGGTGCGACCAATTCAAAAGTTTTGGGTTAATTCATTTACACATTGTATTTTTTCTATCCTTACTTTGTGACTGTTAAATATTATTCTGAATCTTATCTGTGAAAACTTTATTTGGCTATCTTTGTTTTAAAAATGTATTTACTGTAACTCCTAGCTGTAAGTTTTCCTGCAATTTAAAACTAAAATAAATAAATATATTACCTAAGTGGAATTGAAGCAGGTTCTTTATTTCACTTCTTCTTCTTTAAGTGCCTCTCCGACTTGCGAATCTTAGCCCTCTATTTTCTAAATGCGTCACGGTCTTTAGCGATGTGATCAGCATAGCTCAGCAACAGACGCTATTCCCGTCCATTCCCTGATGCTGCGTAACTAAGATTTATTTCTACGAACTACCCTTTTTTCCCCACAGCTTTTCCCATCATGATGAGTTGCACAACTCATACCAGTCATGTCACTATACATACACTAAGTAGGAAACTTTCTTGTGTTTGGCGGTATACATATAAAAGTTCGCGTTTCTGCTTCATTCGTCGAAGGTCTTCCTCGTTGGTTAGTTTTAGTGTCCAACTTATAGCTATCATCCTTCTATATGCCCATATTTCGAAAGCCTCTAAAAGTTCTCTGAGGTCTTTGCTGGTCCAAGTCTCACATGATAACGACTATTATTTAGGCCTATAAATTATTACATTTCAATGGACTACAAATCCGACTTATCAAACGACGTTAGCAAACTCAAATATATCTAAAAAAATAAATAAAGTAGTGTGTAATATCTGGCAGATGTAAAACCTTGATACCTACATCAAAAATGTACATAAAGAGAAAATTTATACGTATCGGCACGCCAGCATTCCTGACCCACACACACCATTAGGTATTTCACGACCAAATTATCCACATGATGAATTTTGTCACCTTCTCCCAGGCCAATCACGTGAACACAGCAGCTGTGATGGAAGCCCTGGGCCACTACCCGCTGAAAAACGAGTCGTACCCGGCTCGCACGCTGCAGTACGCGGTGAACTTGCTGCAGCAGCAACGCTCGGACCCGGCCCGGCCCTCCGCCTGCCAGCAGGCCATCGTGCTCATCACTGACAGCCTCTACGAGAACTTCACGGATACCATCATGAGACTTGATCCTGATGGCGAGATTAGGTAGATAGATTAATGAATTAGACCAAGTAGTTAGGATTTAAATATATGAAATACTTTATTTGAGTTTTTTTTGTTATAACTACTATATGCGTTTGGTGTCAATTAAGAGTTTTTGTATTTCTAATAAAAGTTTAGTCATTTTGCCGACAGACCAATTTAGACATTGAAAACCAACTATTGGATTTGTTATGTATACATACAGTATACTTATATTTATTTATTTCATTACAAATAATGATTAATCATTTATAAAGAAGAAAAGGTTGTGAAAAATATTCTAAAATATTAAAGTACACCTTTAAAGGTTGCTTATTTAGCTTATTTAACGTAGCCTTGTACAAATAACTTTGTACTTTTGTGATAAATCTCACTCTCGGAGCAAAATACTTCATAATATTTCGTCGCTTCATCCTTCAGATAGTATATAATAAAACAGTTAGTCCTTTTAAGGTACTAGGTAACTTCGCACAGTTTTAGAGTATGTCATTTGACTATTCAAAAAACTTTACGTCTTTTTACTGGATCAACCCCGGACTTGCCGGGCAAGTATTCGCTCTTTTTTCGTGCGTGGTAACAAGCATACGTCTTATACCAATTATATTATATTATATTAGGGCTTGCAACCCGATTAACCAAATAACCGAAAAACCCGAATAACCGACAGAATGAAAACTCGGTTTTTTTCTACAAAAAAAACGGGTATTTCGGGTTTTTCAGGTTTTTGTATCATGCATGTCAAATCAAATCATTTATTGTTTAAACGAATATAGGGAAATACATAAGATGTTTTATAATGTTAACAAAAATTAGCTCGTTCCATAGTCTACCATTGTGGCATGTATATAAGTAGTGTTACACAATCATTTTTAGGATGTCCAGAAGTATGTCATTTTACACAGATTTATTTTAATTTATTTATTTACAGAGAGTTACTTTTACACACAGCCATTTAACAATTTATTTATTATTTTATTATATTACATTTTATTATATATTTTATATAATACAATTGAATTTGTCTTACCTACATTCTTTGTTATTGATATAATCGAGTACAGTGTAATAATAACAGTTATCTAGTAAAAACCATGTCTTAGTTCTTTCTTCTTCTGTTATTAGTTATTATAATTATTAATTTATTTAATAAATTTTGGTAATTTATTATACAGTATGGATACCACTTATGGGCAATAAATGAAACCTCATACTTGTTATCGCCTTTTCTAACAGTATACAAAAAATGAAAGAAATCGGTCCAGTAATTTGGTCAAAAACCAGAGTTTTAATTTTGAGCAAATTCGTAGACACACTCTGTAGATTTGCTACACTAGGTCAATGAGTCAATGAACTTGAATTAACATTATTTAGGTACTTAGTTGGAGAAATGCGACGTTGCCACGTAGTGCGTTATTTGCCGAGCGCGGGAAATCCCCTGAGCGGGGCGCGTGCAGGGTGGACACACCTGCCGCCCTACCGTAAAAGGATGCTAAGTACAAAATCATATTTTTGAGAAAAATTACAATAACCCGACAAACTTGTTTTCTAAAGTTGTATGTAAGATAGCATGTTATAATCAGTTAGTTACCACTGTTTTGTAAAGGGAATAATAATCGGTTAATAAATAAGTTGAAAGAGAAAATGATTCGAGATTATGTTTATAATGTTTAGCTTTAATCACTCAGTACATAGTGTTTTTAAAATTATCATAACTGTACTTAAAAGCGTTCTTATTAAAAATGATTATGTGTAATTAGAGATAAAATAAATAAAGAAGTAGACAGTGAAATCTTAAGAATTGTTTTTACGTGTTACGCCTAGACTGGACGAGTCGAATCGCTCCTGTTAAAATTCATAAATTAAATCGTAAAAACAAAAAGAATAAACATTCATTATAATAGGTACATAGACCTTTCCTTAAAATAATTTGTTAATTCTTAATAACAATAATAACAAAAACTCTAATAACGCAAACATACTCTTATTTTAGTGCATTGATGATTATCATAGTTCCTTTTCTTAGGTACGTAATTGTAAATAAGTATTGAATACTAACAATTGCACCAATTGCACTATTTATGACTTATGTTTTTTTGCCAACTGGGAAGTCATGTTTTGTCACTCACTCGCACTCGTCACGTCAGTTCACCGCTAGACTTCCGGGCCACTGCGCATGTGCTTATTGCAGAGATTTTGATACTAGGCTCGCTCTCGCGCATTGTGCAGTAATTGTTGTAAACTGTGGTTATTAGGTAGTTTAATTTATTCAGTATTTATTTGTTATGGTGAAATTGACACTAGGTACTTTACTTTTGTGTGTGTGTGTGTTTTAACAAAATGCCGCGATAACAGCTTTTTTACAGTGCTGCAGAGTATACATACATGATTTTAATGTATAGGATAGTGCGCCATGATTGGGTTTATTTTCAGTTCAGTTAAATCGTGACGAAATAAAAAAGCGCAGTAAAAACATGAAAGTAAGTGATTTTTTTCTCATTACGTCGCAAACCGTAAAACAACATTCGAAGATGGCGGCGCCGTGCTGCCTATCGCGCCATGCGTGTGCATCGTTGCCACTCTTCTGCTGAGGCTAAGGTACGTTGTCAAACAGAGTGTTATACTGATACTGCATTTATTTCGCTATTTATTTTGTTTGAAAATGAAAGTTGTTTAATTTGCGGATTTTCGTGTAATATTCGATTGTGTTATACTTCTGTGGACTATTATTACTTCTGGTTTCATTTTTTGCCCATGAGTGGTATCCACACTGTATATATTTGGGGCCATCCCGAAGAAACTTTCAGCAAACAATGCGGTACTCCGAGGTGCAGCACAAATAGTATCCAAACAAGTATTTCAAACAAGTTGAGATTCTTTTTTACACATAGGGCTGTTTCAAGTAGGTATATAAAGGCATGGGAAAATCAGAATGTTTTGGGTTCACAGGATTCTATGCTTTTAAGGGTATATATAGAACGAATACAACGCTTTTGGGTTTTAAAGATTTTTCCTTCATCTGTCGAATACCCCCAAAATATTATTCCATATCGCAGCACCGATTCGACGTATGCATAATATGCCGATAGTACGGACGTCTCGCCAACTACTTTCGACAACTTACGTAGTGCGTATGAAAATTTATTTATTCTGCTGCACGCACTCTCTGTACGCTCTTTCCATTTCAGATTAGAGTCAATATTAACCCAAAAAGTTTTGTACATTTAATTTCTTTTATTTCTTGTCCGCAAAAGTCAGTATTAAATGATGTTGAGTTATTATGTCTATTTGTGAAATTCATTATATAGGTTTTATTCAAATTAATTGTTAGATTATGTGTCATTAGCCAGTTTATTACTGAAGTCAATATATTTTTGGATGTCATTTTTGAGTATATTTATGACCTTATTGGAGAAAATTAATGTACTGTTATCTGCAAATAATACCATGGAATGTGTAGTTATACTGGGGAAGTCATTTGTATAAATAAGAAATAATACCGGCCCTAAAATACTACCTTAAGGAAAGCCGTGCTTGACTTCTCTGTATTTGGAGAAAAAGGTCAGCTTCTGTGAGGGAATATGGGCCAAATAACATTCTGGTTATTTGGTTAGCTTACATTTTATTATGTCTTTCACTTACGCAAAAAAAACATGTTTGTTCGTTAATACAATAAAATAAATTAAAAAACTGAAATATGAGTCGTGTAACACGGATACTCTAATCATTTTATAATTCTCAAAATTAAATTTTTATTAATATTTTTTCTTCAATTTTTTATAAGGAATATTTTTACATGTTGATCTCAATGATTATGAATGTTTTTAATGTAAATATGTTTTATGTTTACGTAAAGAACATTAAATTTAGTTCGTTAAATTAATATTGAATATTTCTTCAGTTGATCTCATTTTGAAGACTCAATATAATTATTTTTCATTTAAAGATTTTTTAGAAAATTGTTGATAAAGTGTGTTACTTTATTTTTTACATTTATTAAAACGTTATTATAAGCTTAAGCATTATTAAAAATACACTTGTAAAATTCCTCTAGGGAATAAAATAATTTGGTTTTTAGCCGTTTTGTGATTTCAATTTGGAATTTATTTTTTGGTAGAATTTTAAAGAATAAAGAACTGTCCACCAGCGTCTACAAAAAGTTTTATGCGTCTGAACCAATTTTCAAAGCATATTTTCCAGTTTGCAACAGGTACTTACTCTAAGGCCTTCTCGAAAGTAGTGAGGAGATCAAAACTTTTCAAACGCTTCTCGATCGTTTCGCTTTCATAGGCGCGTGTGTATTTTTTTTACACTGAAAAAATATGCATTCAGCACTCATGAATCAATTAACTAAACACAGTTAAGTCTAAACACACTTAAGTCTAAACACTGCTGAAGTTAAAAATAGTAAGATTGTTTAGGGTAGGTTGCACTATGTAACTATTATGATAACAAACCGTCAAATCTCAGGTTTAGTCATATATAGGTTGCAGCATTTTAGCAATGGTTAAAATGACGTCATAACTAACCATAACTGCTCAATTTTGATCGGTTAATGCGAGTCATGGTCAAGTTAGTCAAATTATAGACTTTAACAATAATGAATAATAAGATGGTGAAACACACAACTGTTGAATTCTAACGTTATTGTTATTGTTTTGTTACAGGTAATTTTGACTATAACTTAGCCTGGGCTGAAACTCACCCTTAGTTCGATATATGCTGATTTTGGTTTACATGCTCTGATTTTATTAATCATATCATCAACTGTTATATCGATTGTGGGACAGGCTTCAGAATCTTAGTCATTCGGCATGCTGTAGGTAGATCTATCTACCTTTGGTAGATGTTGGACCTTTAAGTGACATATTATAAATGTAAGTTAAATTCAGTTTATATTTTACGCTAGCGAAGCCGCGAGCATTAGCTAGTAACAGGTATACTTAGAAAATCTTAAATTAGTCTCGGCTCATAATATACGTAGATGTAGCTGGCAGTTTGGCCATAGAAACTGACTACTATATAGAAACTACTAATAGGGGATAGCTGAGTAACCCTTCAGGCTAATTTATATACATAAAGCCTCGCGTAGGCTTTATATACAGGGTCACCGGTAAACTCCGCTTTGATACTTTAGGAGTTTGAAGTTTCCATCATAATCAACCTACCGAAACTTTTTTTAAATTTCTGATTTCTTGCCTATTGCATTTTTCTAAGTAGTTGATAAGTTGCTTTATAATTATCATCAATCTGAACAAACAAGGTCGAAGTTTATAGTTTAAAAATATAAAAAAAATGTCACAAATACATTTTGAGTAAAAAAAGATAATTCTTAACTGAAATGAAATTCATGAGCTAGGACGCAAAATAAAACACTGCAGGAAACTGTCATTTATTAGTTTTTAACAAAAAAAGTTACCGACAATTCATGTTATACTACGAGACTCCAAAATCTCTTGCAACAATAATGATAGAAGTGGCTGGGTCCAATCGAAAACTTTGAGCTATCGTATCGTTTTGCTCTTTCTTAACATAATTGACACGTGGCCTACCTAGGTCAAATTGCGCCTTGAAACAAAGCCAATCTCTCTAAATTGTCGATAAACACTTACGTTCGACCCTTGGCGACCAAGCAAAATATATATACATTCGTAAAGTTCAGTAGTACAATTCGTAGAAGTCATAATCTTCAAGAGTTAAACATTAGAAACACAATGCTTCCCCACACTTCCCTTTCCACAAACCTAAACATTGGATCGCTTACCCTATAATGACGATCGATGACTATGACGAAAACCTTGGTTTTGTAGACTGTTCATCATGTGGCTGCACGACCCGCACGGACTACGGGATTCCACGCGCAAGTACGCAAATTCCATGACCTGCGCACGCGATGGATACTACGCCGAGCTTATTACAGCCTCTGACGTCACTGAACAGGTACAGCATTCATAACAACATATTTATTTATTGGAAAACTTACAACTAATAAATTAAATTGCCTACCTGCAATTGACAACTGTCCTGCTAGTGACTAATGAAACTATTGTGGTTCTACTATTTTATAAAACATTTCACAATTTTTTGCCCGAAAAGTGGAACTACAAATGTTTGTTGGGTTACTTTTTTCTTGTGGGTAGAAAGCCAACGTGTTAAGTGCGAATAGTTACGTGCTATGACTAACCACCAAGCAGACAAATTTTTCTTAATCTATACTCTATACGGTAGTAGACGGACAGCATATAATGTGTTACAATGAAAAATTTTATGTTTCTCATGCTAAGTTTGTTTACCAGAAAAATCCCTGTTCAACGTAAGCACAGGTTAGTAACTTTCAAAACGAAAAGGCCTATATTTCCAGTTTAAGTTTTAAATCCAAGTTTTTAGGTCAGAAATATCAGATAATAGTTGGTGAAATTAAACATTTACATAAATATTTAATTCCTTTTTTATTCTTGAATCATTCTTGAAATACAAATAGCGCCTCTTTGCTTTGAAGTGCATTTCGCTTAACATACCTTCAAACGTAATTTGCAAAGCAATCATATTTTTCAGGTAATGAGAATCTTACGCGTCTTGGAGAGGCCTCTAGTCGCTCAGCGGAAGAAGAGACTCCGAGTCTTCAGCGATGTCTACGCTCATGGCGAAGTAAATAGTCTGACCTTAGTTATTAATTAACTTGCTAATGTCAAACAATTTATAGAAGATTATATTTAAGATTAACCTTTGTGAGTAATAAAAAAAATACTCAAAATTCGAGTATTTTTCATTAACAACTTGAACAAATTTTAGGACCCCAGGAGAAGTGAATATTATTGGAACCAAAAGGAAAATAAGGAGCAAGTTTTTCGCTATCAACAATTAAGACTGAATAAAGAAAGACTGTTAAACGGATCGCAACCAAATAAAGACTTCGAACATCAAATACAACTGGTAAAATTTAATTCGATTACTATTTGAGATATTGATTTTTGTCTAAGTATATTAATTAAATTAATGTTCCTAACGTGTCGTCGTCAAATAATAATATAAATAAAACCCCATCAATAAGTAAAATGTAGGTGTAGAATCCCGCCTATATCGGTGGTAGGCATATCGTAGTATGATGTGCGATGTAGGGGTAGGTTGGACACAGTCAGAGAAAGCGTTACAGTAAAATAATTTAATTTCTATATAAATTTTCTACAAATTCTCATAATGTAGTATGTATAACATTATATAACAGTTTGTTACAACTTAGTTATTATTGTATTCTTACAAATTGGTTAGAAGTTATATTATACAATGCAATACAGAATAATGAATTGTTAGAAAATTTTAGAAATAATTCCCTTCCAATTCCACCTTCCCCTACGTCACATTATACTCGTATTCTATTTAGTCGAAGTACGAGAGCCTTACATTCAATAGACATGGTATAATCCACTAGTTTAGTTCTTACATATCAATGAAAAATATAGGAGATAGGTGTAAAAATATGAAAGATAGGGATTAAGCTAACAACAAAATCACGATATGATTCAAATTCTCCAGAAGTGAATTCTGTATAACGAAGCTATCGAGCGGAACTTTCTTAACCAATATTTTTTACCAGCGTTTTAAAAATATTTGCATGCCTATTTTGAAAATTTTACAGTACCTAATTGACTACCTAATAAATAATAGGACAGTGGATAATTCAATTACAATATAAAAATATAATTTTCAAAGATTAATTTAAGATATAAACTAAATATAAATTTTCAGTAACAGTTTTTGACGCATAATATTATTTGGAATGTATCCAAGTTTAGCACGGATCATTCGTGACTCTTGGGTAAACATTTTTTCTTAATAAGACGGAACTTACAAACGCCCCTGATTGAGTCATTCTTTGTGGGTTTCTGGTTAGACAAGCTCAGCTTTTTTCGTAAAGATAGCATATGAGTCTTTTAAATAACTAGATATTAGTAGCACAGTCGTATGAATGTGCAATAATGTGCATTTTGATTTCATATGTATGTTTATTTTTCAGGATGAATATGGCCAGTACTATGAAAAACAAACTGTAAATTATAGACTTCAAATAAGTGTTTCTGTTCCGGTTTTTGATTATACAACTGAGGAGGTAAGAATTTATGCAAGGTACCTTAATAAGTATGATAATGTAATACACATATGTATATGACACTAGAGGTCATATATTTAGTTACAGAGATAGGATCCTATGCAATAGCCCCCTAAGGTTACAAACAACAATCCGTTGACGACGAGTTATTTATATGCCTCTTGTAATAACTTTTTTAGTCACATGCTGGTAATATTCAATTTTTCATAACCTAATGTATTATTTACAGAATATAACGATTCAACTGGATGAAGTAAGTATCCAAAATCTCCTTCTTAGATAACTTTATCTTGGGTGATAATAATATTTAATAAATCTATATCAGATATGAGTCTTTGTCGGATTGATTATTCAAAACATATTAATAATTATAATTTACACGAAAACTATTAACACATGATTAGTAAGTTTAATAAGCCATTTTTCGTTTCAGGAAAACCAAAGAAACTCGACGAGAACGGTATCCACTTATTATACAATGTATTTAATATCTAACCTACATTTCTACTTACGTTTTAACACGCTAATACTTTAATACTATCGATAATCGTTATAATATTTCTCAAATCAAACAGGTCGACAGATTGCAAAGAGTTTCTAAAAATTTAGGGAGTCTTTGCAAAGGTTTGTTCTTTTATGGAGTAATGCAGCCATCTTTGGGATGATTCCACTAAATATCAAATTAAAGCGTTGGACTCTGTCGACTGAAGAGCCTGTACACTTATATAGAAGTCACACAGTCTCGAAAATTATCTCAATGTCACTAGACTATCGATGTTTAACAACAAGCACTTAAGAGAGTATGTGAATTATCTCTATGCTTTTATTGAAAATGGGGGAACCCATTCTCTACCGGTGCACTGATGCAGACAGAAGTTTCACCCGTTTATGGTTCGTGTACATTTCGAGAGCACGTTTTTGGTTCGTAAAACATCACCATCATACCGTGTACCATCCTCAACTTCATCATCCCTTACCACAAGATGAGATAAAAAATAAGCACCAACTCACAAAAAAATTTACATTATTATATTTTTATAATCACTTTATTAGCTGAAAATACACTTGATAACGTTATTGCAGTATCCGGTGAACAGGCTCCTCGGCGTGGCTGGTGTGGACATTCCTATTGATCATCTCAAATTGTTTCTTCCTTACCATAAGGTAAAGTAAACATAACAATATCATAAACCTATAACACTTTGCAAATATAAAAAAAATATTGTGTGTACATACATACATACAATTTACCTTTTTTTTAAGTAAGCAAGCAGTTCTTTATGTCGCTATATTTTCAGGTTGGTTCCAGTGGGTCTTTGATAATGTTGGATCATCGCGGAAACATAGTTTTCCATGAAAATATTCGCCCTGTGGTATGTACACGTTGGAATCTTATATAACTACTATACCAGAACAATATACTAGGACTATATTTAAATAATTATCAATTTCATTGAGCTATCGGAACCCTAGGCACTCCTTTAGGCCCTAACTCCTTCTAGGTGTAGGTGGAGAGATGACTCGTTGGTACTGACTCTCACCACAGAGGATTCGAAGTCTATATTATGTCGAGGATCAAAAATTTTGACCTTCACAGTCCAGTCGGTCCTAACACAGATATACTCCACAATTTCCGCGGCCTTCAAAATGTAGACGGGAGACGGGCGTTGCTAGCACCTCCACACGCAAATGTTTCAAAATGGTTCTTTCTGGTCAGTTATGTCTTATGCTGGCTCCAAGAAGCAAGCTTATCTATACAGGGTGGAATTCTTTAATGCCACCTTGAGGGAAAGTACTCTAAATAATTGCGATTTTGACGGTTTGATTCACCCGGGAGTCAAACCGACTAAAATCTGTAAAAATTACACCCTGTAATTTTATTGCATCGATCGTTAGGGTCAATCACAAGGATGAAATCTCTCTAACATACTTGGTCAATTTAATGAAAGAAAAACCATTAAATCTGTTCTTATAAATCAATGGGTCAAGCTAAAGCACTTTTACTCAAAGATCCATCTGTTTCTGGTTACTTATGTTAGTAAATAATAATTTACCATTGACGCCATTAATTATTAAATCCAATGACAAATCAAGTACTATTTCGATAAGACGATTGCAATTAGCACGTGTTTGTATTGCAAACTCCTTTCTTAGATGCGATATAACTGCCTGTATGTTAGTAGTTGTAATATGGAATGTAACATTAGAAACTATGTAGATTGTCATTTTTGTTATTCACATTTGATTGTTTCACAAATCATTTAAACGGTAAAAATGGCTTATCAAGAACAATTTGATTTAATGGAAGCCTATTTTTTTAATAACAAAAATGAGAATCTAGCTCTGCGGTGGTATGGAGAGAGATATTGACATACCAACTCGGTTCGTATTGAAAATAATAGTAAAAAATTTTAAGAATACGGGCAGTTACGAAAGTCGGCGGCAAACTCTTCAGCAGAACAATAACGATTTTGCTTCGTCCAAAGCTTCAAGCAAAGAAGCTGCTGAAGTAATTGGTAGAACCTAAACTCGCGTACTTAAAATACTGAAAAAGTATAAGTTTAAATGTTATCGTGATGGTCGGTTGGTGCAAAAATTGCATCCTGGGGATTGTGAGAGACGACTACAATTTGTCAAAGCATGCTGAGTGAATTTGACCGTAACCCTAATTTTTTGAGCAACATTGTATGGTCTGACGAAATTAACTTTAGCAATAATGGTATGTACAATCGCCGCAATAACCACTATAGGTCTAGTGTGAATCCTGTTCGTGTTCGTGAAACTAACAGTCAAGTAAGATTTTCTTTCAACTTTTCGGTTTTATTTCTTATCCAAAATAAAGGAATGTTTGGAGTAAAATTTGCTATCTCTATTAGTTACAGTACTTTACCTATAGGTGGTATTAAAAAATTCCACCCTGTATATTTTACAACCCTGTTGAAGTCTACATCTTCATTTGGTTTTTTCTGAAGCAACCCGATGTTTAGGCAACTGTTGCGTCAACAGTTAAATAACAAGTGAAAACAGCTGCATACAGCTGTCAAGGTCTATGTACGCCAGAACCTTTATGATATAATGATCAAGACTACACAGAAGAATTTCTAAATGTAAAAAAGTATATTTATTTTAACCGTTTAACCAATATTTAATAAATTTCACAAAATAATTTTCGGTTCTTATTGCATTTTGTTCCATTTTGGCAGTTTGACGGAGACATTCTAAAGCCTGGCTACAGAACTGTCGACTTCCTAGACGTGGAGCAACCTGCCGCCGAACATCTACCGAGGGAGTATCCTCATGACTGGCTCGAGGTATCGACTTTAATGTAACACATTTACTTACCTACCTTCAAAACTTACATAATACGAGTAGTTGTAAAAAGAAAGTTTTATCGAAGTAAAAAAGAGGGATAAGCCCAACTCGCCGAATCGAAACATGTCATAACTAAATCAAAATAAAATATTACGTTAATGACCAACTTACGAAATTATTTCCAACAATTTTGCAGTTAAGAAAAGACCTTATAGTTGGTCAACCAAATGGTACAAGGACTATGTATGCTAAGATTATATTCGATGATGGAATGCGAGCTTTACTTGAAAAACGAGAATACCACTGGAGACGTGTTTTGGACCATTACACCTTGATCGTGGCAATGTCCCCGTATAACAAACGATATGTAACATCCAGCGAGCAATTTACACAGAGTCTGTCTGAAGAAGCATTAAAAGCATTATTTCGAACCGATTTTTCCATTCATCCCGACTGGTAAGAATTAAGTCATAACATTCACATATAAATTTTTACTCCATCATGCAACAACATATAAAACGTATTAAACAACACTCATTGAAAACATTTAGGTAAAAAGGCCAAAAAAACAGTAATCACTGCGTGAACATTTTGTTCATTAAATTAAACCTACAAATCTCATTTTCTTTACACAGGTTGTACTGCCGACACATAGATACTTCCTTTGATTTGAATCACGAGCTGCTGTTCTTCCTGAGAAGACGCAGTCATGAAGCAGAGTTTCCGATGACGAGCCGGCGGTACCGGTTCCGGCCAATGCCGCCAACCGTCACCGAAAAGACTTACATCTGTATGTAAAGATTTATTGGTTAACTTGAAATGGTTCTGAACTGGAAAATAATTATTATTTTAAGAAACATAGAATTTATTTTAGATTTTTGGATGAATGCGTAACATACTAGAGAAAAAAGCTATAACCGAGTCACACGAAAAGAGCCCACAATTCGAAGGCAATAATTTTCTGATTTCGATTCAAAGAATTTGAGTTTTATTTCTTTTATTGGAATCTGTTGTTATAATAATAATATCCTCAGACCAACGGTTTGCCTCAAATGTAAGGAAACCAAACTTAATACATAAAACTCGTGATTCCCTATCTAATTTCTGTCTAACAATCAGAAATCTGTCCTTACTAAGGTACTGCACAGACGTGGACACTTTTGTTACTGAAACAGCTGTGTCCGGTAGCGGGCCTACCACAGTCGCCAGTTTGCTGTAATCGACAACTGTTTGCGCAGCATCGTAAAATTTGTTAGGTTTAAATGTGTTGCTTGTGTCTTCAACTGATGACTTTTAGTATTTAGTTATTTACACAGTGTGTCCAGTAAAAGCAAGTACACACAAAATACACACAAGTCTGCTCCGAAACGGGCTGATTTCATATTAACTGTATGAAAATATAGACACAAAGCTGACCTTTGCGCAGCGCCTTAAATTCGAACTAGATAGATACATCTAGTTTATATACCCAACCACACCGACAACTCTTCGTAGACTTTGTTGTACTCTTTCATTAAACATAGTTTAATGTAAAATAAGCTATTTGACAACATCGAAAATAAACTACAAATTGTGGTCATCCTATCAGATAATAGCGTAATAAACATATTATACTACAATTAGAACTTAATAATATGTATATTTTTTGAATATTTTACCTAAAAATATGTAAGATGACTGATAACGAGCGAGCTAAAAAAGACGCCTTTAAGGGTTCATTTTTCTTTAAGAACAACGTTGATTGTGCTGCGTAACTTAAAAACGAAGACATTACGTAGTATGAAACAAAATCGCTTCGTGGCGTCTGGACCTCTGGACGCTTAGATCATTTAAACTACGAAACGGATTTGAATGCGGTTTCATCAATACCAGGCCACTCAGAAAGTTTTGCGAAAAAAGGTTTTTACGTATGAAACGCTGACGAGTTATGATTTTTTTTTAAACTTCGATTATTTAAAAGTAAAAATATATTTATTCTAAATTTAAATTTCCTTATTTTTTTACCACCATTATGAAACTATTGTGGTCATAGAAAAATGGATCCTCGTGATGAACATTTTCGCGCAATGATTTTTATGACTTGTCCAAGTTAATACCTAATGTATCGTTTATTTGACTTCAACTAACTTTTATGAACAAGACGCCTTCTACAGCAACTGTGTATCGCTGGTGTAACGAGTTTAAGTGCGTTCGCATAAATTTGAAGGATGAAGAAAGAAGCGGGCATCGTTGAACTGCTGTTACGGAAGAAAACGCGCTACAAGTGAAACATTTGATTCAACAAAACCGGCGAATCACATACGAGGACATTCAACCCAATCTGTAGATTGGATCGGGAAATGTTAACGATATTCTACATCTTTGCGTAAGGAGGATTGCTACGCGCATGGTACCGATGGGAAAGATCACCGATGCTTAGAAGCAGGCGCGTGTGGAATGGTGCCATGATATGATTGATATATTCAAAGCAGGTTTTTCCCGCCATGTTTATGATATCATAACAGGTGAAAAATCTTGGATTCATCCATATGATCCAAAAACAAAGCGCCAGACATCAGTATGGCTGTTTCGAAACGAACCAACGCCTACGAAAGTGAAATGGTCGAGATGCGCTGGAAAAACTTTGCCAGTTTTTCTCCTTAACGATGTATTTAGTATCAATGCCCTTAAGAAACCAAAGTAACGTCAGTGCAGACTGCTACCAAATGCTTGCCAGAAGTTTTGCTGCTGCGAGCAACAAGCGATCGAACACGGGACTTCGAGGCATTTTGCTTTACCACGACAATGTGCCCGTGCACTCCGCGATCAAGACGAGGGACTTCCTAAACCTCACAGCGGTTAAACTTTTGGGTCAACCACCTTACAGCCCTGATTTAGCAGCGTGTCACACGTGCTTCTTGTTCCCAAAAATTAAAAACCAGCTCAAGAAGATAAAGTTTTGCGCCAGAAGATGCGCGCGCACTGCGTTCGAGAAGGCCGTTGGAAGTACCCGTCACAGACTAAAAAATGTGCTTTGAAAATCGGTCTGACGCATGAAACTTTGTATAAACGCTGGCGGAGAGTTTTTTGAAAAGATGTAATGAAAAAATGTAAGCTATAGAACATTTTTTATTTGTTTTCTCAAAACTCTCTGAGTGTCCCACGTACATAAAGTGATTCAAGAGGTATAAGGTTTAATAGTGTTTATTGTCAATTTGTTCAAATATGACGATGATTATTTTAGATTTCTAAAGAAATCAGGGCATCTGAGAGCTTTAATCGAAAATGCTGTTTTATTCTTTTGAAATACCAAAACAATGTATGGTTGAAATGTGGTCAAATACAATGTAGTATTTAGAGAGCTGTCTAGACGGATGCGACATGAGCCTTTATCCAATTTAAAACGTTAGTTGCCTTAAAAATCCCTACTTATTTTAATTGCTAAATTAAAATCATATTTTAGAAGTAATGGCAAAAATAAAACTACCGCATCCATAGAATTCGCCCACTTAGCCCATTAAGCCGAGTGTTATTTGTTATATTTTTTAATGTTACCTATGGCAATTGGTGCCTAGGTAAATACTTAGGTCTTCAATGATGGTTTAAAATCGTGTGTGATCGAAGACTAAGGAGATATTAAATTTATATTTATCGTTTCAATGGAAAGTTGCGTTGGTTTTGTCCAGAACTTTTTTCTCTTTTGACCAGAGAACTTACTGCGATATTTCGAAATAATATATTGAGCGTGCGAATAAATTGTTGATTGCTTGTATTCGCTACTGCTATTGTTATTGTCATGTGGTAGTTAGGTACCTACTAACTAAGCATCATTTTAGTGATATTGACTAAAACCTAATATATAATGACATATATTAATATTCATTGTATAACTGTATGATAACGAGGAATTCTGCCACAATATTAGGTAGTTAGCTAGATGACGTTTGACAAAAACATATTCTCTGCAGGACCTACCTATACCTACCTACTTATGTACGTAGGTAGAGTTACTAACCTAGGTTTAAATACCTACCTAAGACTGCTTATGTAAATATTGAATGATCCTATAACTGTACCCCTATAACGTAACAAATAATTTAAATTAAAAAGTTTTATCACTATTATAAAAAAAAAATCTAGTTATAACCTATTCGAAACACTTGTTCAATAAAAATATTTTCATAACTGTTACCAAACATTACACCTAAACTATACTTGAACAAAACGTAATAAATTGAATAAAAACTGTTAATATTTCGTTGGAATTTGTAGTCTTAGCCGATAAATCTCAAAGACATAGCACACTTTCCAGGCGATGAAGAATTAATGGTTCGTCTAAGCAGGGATGCTATTGGCACGCATCAGTGGGCTGAAGAACACGAAAATGAAAAAGATTGTAGCTCTTGCCAGATGGGCTCTACGACAGCATTTATAGCAACAGGTGCCTTTCTACAGTAAAATTGTTAAAATAGTTAAAATTGCGTATTATTTGGTATTTTAAAATAGCTCTTATTGGTAATTTAACTTAGTATCATTACTCGGGACAGTTTTGATTGAAAAAGACAAAAATAAATTACCCAATCACTTTTGTAGAATTTATACTTCATTCAAAAATAAACAAATCCCGAAATATCAAAACTAATACACGCAATATATTCTGGTAACATCTAGAAAGCGGGCTAACACGGTGGCAGACGTACTTAACGACGTCGGGCATCGAGGAGACGCCGGAGGGCAGCGAGTGGCCACGCGGGCCCGACGAGCCTTGGTTCCGCCGGGCAATGGCCAGTCCTGGCCTGCTCGTTGTGCATGCTCCTGTGATCCCCATCAGGGTCATGAGAAATACTGACCAGACAGTACCACCGGTGAGAATAGTAATTTCTTGTTAAAGTACCATTATTACCTTCACGTATTACGAGTATTATTTGATGAATAACAAGTTAGTTAATACTTACGTATCCCCGGGTAAACGTCCTAATGTGATTTTCACTTAATTTAAATCGTAGTATCTGCTTCCTCTTAAGGCCACTTCAATTCTGAAGTTGAAGCCGTTAGCTTCCTGCTCTCTTCTCTGTGTGTCGCAAGCCGGAATAGTTGTTCGACGCAGTTAATACCAGTGCACTCAGGTAATTCCTGTGCTACATTTCTTGATTTCTTGGTCAGATTCCCATGTTACATTCAGCAAACGCCAAGATACTTGTATTGCTGTACCTGCTTAAGTTGTTTCCCGGCTATAGATAAAGAAGGATTTAGTTCTGGGTTTCTTGAGACTAGCATAAATTTGGTCTTCTTGATATTTAACGATAGACCGGCTTTTTCGCTGTGCTTGTAGAGCGTGTTAACAATTTATTGTAGGTTTCGTTAGCAAGGACATCGGTGTCGTCTGCATTACGCAAGTTGTTAACCATGGTGCTATTGATTTTTAATCCGATTCTAGTTCCGCTAGAGCCGCCGACATTGCGACACAGCTCAGAGTAGATGTTAACAAGCATTAGAGAGAGAATACAACCCTGCCGTACACCACGACAGATTGCAATTTCGTCGGTGCTTTCATTATCAAGTCGTACTATAGCCACTTGTTTTTCGTAGATATTGCAGATAATCCTGACGTTCTACTAATCGAAATAATTAAGGTACTTTTCAACTGAGATGCCTACATTTTGAACAATCGTTAATTTATTGATAATGGATTTGAAAGTAAAGAAAAAATACTTATGTATATGGTATTAAGAAAGAAAGAAAGAAAACGTTTATTTGATATATTCAATCATGAAATTATTTAAGAGTTAACTTGAATATTTAGAAACATAATATCAAAAAGTCGCCGCTCAGCTTAGTAAATGTAAAATTAAAACACTTTTTATAAAAATGAAGTGATGTAAACGTATTTTCGATATTCATCTACTTGACCTCCACAGGTAGGAAAACGAGCACAATGGTTTACTGCAGCCAGAACTTTAGGACAACAAGATAAGGGTTTCATAGGGGTGGCTGGCTATCACTTCCACCCTATCCATTTGAACAGAATACTCAATACAGTCACAAAAGGATTTGTAAAGGTAAGATACTTAGCATTAAGTGTTCTGAGATATTTCCAGTAAAGAAGCACAGATTTCTTTAAAATGAATTGATTAAGCAATTATTATTTGAATGTTGAATAAATGTGTGAATTTGAATTTAGAAGATCAAAGAACATTTGGTACGGGGTTGGACCCCTTTCATGAGGGACTAATTGCCCATTATCAGCCCTATTTTTTTTATTGAAAAAGTATTAGACGTTTGTCTTCTATCTCACCTGATGGAAAGTGACGATGAAGACGAAGGTGTTACACGTCTATTCACGAGATACCTATTCACTCGACGCTTGAAAGAACTAGGCCTATAGTTTTCTGGAAAAACAGACGCAGGCAGTTCATGCCACATCTTGGCGACCCGCACCAAAAAGGAACTATCGAAGCGTTTGGTTCGACTTCTTGGGGTATCTATTATAAAGGGATGGAAGGCCTGTCTGCGTCTAGTAGTTCGATGTAAGAAAAGTGTGGGTTCAACTTGATCAAAAAGAGCATTCGCGCACTCTCCAAAACGTAATCTATAGAAGACTGTTAAACTGGCAACTTTCCGACGATGGTTGAGGCTTTGCAGTTTTTTGGTGGTGAGGTAAAAGTTGTTAATAGTTTTTTGGGTTCTTCGGTCAACTGCGTCCATCGGTTTTAGTTGGTACATTTCAGAACCATCCCAAAGGTGGCTACAGTACTCCATACAAGATCGAACTTGAGCTGTGTACAAATTAAGTAGCCGTTGAGGGCTGAAGTACCGTCGGACCTACGAGATGATTCCCAACTTCTTTGAAGCAGTTTGAGCCATGGATACAATTTGTTGCCCGAAGTTTAGTTGGGACGATATAGTTGCGCCCAGAAGCCCTAGGTGGTCGGTTTAGGGTACAGAAACATTTTGGAAAGTGGGCGTTAAGTCGAAACTGCTCTTTTTGGCGGAGAATAAACACACCTGTGTTTTTGACGGGTTAAATTTGATCAAATTGGACCCGCCCCATTCGGACACTATCTTTAAGGCCAAATCAACCCGCCCAATCATAGACTCTCTCAAAGCCCGGATTTCTTGAGGACTCGCTCGCGCATTGGACATTTATCACTCTACAACGGTGCTGTCATCAGCGTAACCAATAATGCCTGGGGTTAGCAGGTCATTAATGTGCTGCAAGAATAACGTTGCAGAGAGAACAGATCCCTGAGGTAACCCGGCATTTATTGCCATTAGGTCAGAAGAGCAGCCAAGACTACTCGAATTGACCGTTCCCTCAGAAAATCAGATATCCAGTCGCAGAGCCCATTAGGTATTCCGTATGCTGGAAGCTTACTTAACAGACCATCATGCCAGACCCTATCAAAAACCCTAAATCCTATCTGTTGCGTTTGTCAAATTACCGTAAAGTTTGTGTATTATTGATTTCTCACAAATTATGCCAATGGATGATTAAATTTTAGGCACCTGAAATGTTATATCTGTGAGGTGAAATGTGTGGCCAACTTTAATAGACATTTTTTTGAATGACGGATTTGCCGTATCATAGATACGAAAATTCCAAAACGTGTTTCATTTAGTTGTATATCGTTTATTTGATTAAATGACACATAAGTTTTGTTTTAAATACAAACATGGCATCAGATTTTTTCAAAATTAAGTGCTGTATCTAGAAATAATTATTTTGATTGAGTCAGAAAGGACGTCGAGGTAATAAAATACAGAATATATACTAATAAAAAAGAAAATAAACAGGTACCACTTTTAAATTTATCGTAATTTTTAAAATGTAATAGATACTTTTTAGTACCGTCTACTGTATTTGGATAGGTGAAAAAAAAACCTAGTTTTTGAAGACAGCATGACCTTACTATTTATACAACATAAAAAATAAAACAATAAACAAGAATTTTTCCTTAGATAAAATAAAGATAAACAAAACAATCTTCCATACAGAAATAGTACAACAATCAAAATTTTAGAACCTTTTCAACCTTTTACAAGTTATTTTTCAATTCCAACTTTCTTCCGCTTCATCAGATTCAACCAAAGCATCTTTAAATTTCTTGTCATATTTTAGATTCAAAGATTCTTAGGCAAAGAGCGTCATTGCCAACTACCTACATATACCAATATTCGTAGTGGCGCTTGCAACGGAGCCGGAACATCCGAAACTCGATATTGTCAATCATAATCGTGGGCACAATCCCGTTTCCTCAAATTATCGTTTAAATAACCGTGATTGTCTAAAATAATACAAAATACTTTAGTTTGTATTTTGTCCATAATATGAATCACAGTACGAAAGCGGAGTCTTAACATTTCCTTGTTTGTCTATTTCTACACCAATCCCTTTGGCTTGGGTTTACAAACTTAGCTAGTGTATAAGAAATTAGTTTGATTTAATTTTTCTACTTAACCTAAGTCTGATGGTGCATAGTCATAATAATGACTTCATTAATCTAGACGTGAACACGGGACCTATATCAGACAACACTCTATGTACTGTCCCGAATTTTGTAAAAATGTCATTTGTTAAGAAATCATATATAGTTTGCGCCGTCACTCGCGGGACTGCCTTGCAAACAGCGTATTTCGAAAAACACTCAATACATGCTTTGACGTATTTATTTCCTTCTACCTAATCGTTCGGTAGAAGGAAATAAATAAAAATAAAGGACCTAGTATATCGATTTCAATTTATTCTAACAAACGATCCGTTATAATTGGGCGTAGTGATACTATTTTGTTATATTGTTTCTTTGCTTGACATGGTATGCAACTCGTAATATACTTTTCGATCTCTTTAAATGCGTTCCCGTACGCGCGTCATTGTGTATCTGTCTCATCACTTCACTAAATAACGACTTAGGTAAAACAATCAATTTTCTTATTAAACTGGAAGTTTACACATTTATATAAAACATTATTTGATATCGTGAAACGTTTATAAACACTCCGTCGACTGGGCGACACAACTCCACGCCACCTATGGCAAAGATTATCTCCCTCTTGGTGTTGTAATAAATTATCTCCTTCAATCTAGAACACTTGTAGACCATCTTCTACTTCTTTTTGCACGAAGTGGTGTGCTTGGATCGCCAGAGCCCATCTTGCTAGTCTCTCAGACATGTCTCTTCTCGCCTTCAACCAAGATAATGCCTTATGATCTGTTACTAACTGGAATTGTAACCCCCATTAAAGCCCCATAAAGGAAGTGTTCGGTTATTGAGTGTTTTTTTATGCTTCTGTTTAAGTTTTCGTGAAGCGAAACATATTGGTAAAAATTCTTCTTGCCGACGCATTCTTGCATTAAACACTCTCCCACTGCCAAACCACTCGCGTCGTTATATAACTTGTACATACTACTTTATCATTAACGAAATGCCGTAACAACGGTGGTTTAACCATTAACGATATTATTTTATCGAAAATCCTTTGTTACGGTTGTGACCAAATGAATTTCGTGTTTTTTTTTAAGTAAATTTGTCAGAGGGAAAGTTAATAAAGAAAAATCTTTTATAAATTTTCTGTAATATGAAAACAAACCCAATATTGAATTCAATTCCTTAATGTTTCTTGTATTTTTACCTTTTTTTATCTCTGGGTCCGGTAGAATACCTTCTCCAGAAATAGTATGACCCTACACGGTTATCTCTTTATATCCAAAATTACACTTTGACGGTTTGAGTGTCAAGTTTGAGGCATTTAACTGATGAAACACTTCATCCAGAGCACTTACAAAATCACTAAAAGAATTACCATATACAATTACATTATCGACTAACACTTCACAAAAACAAAAACAAACACAAAAAAGCTCCGCTAGTTTTTAATCCAAACGGCAGTAGGTACATTAAATTCGTACAATCCCGATGGTGTGACGAATGCTGTTTTGTGTTTATCATTCTCCGCTGTGGATAACTGCCAGAAGGCGGAATTTAAATCTAAATCGGCGTAGAACTTCGCCCCATTTAGCTGTGTGATGATATCCGCGATGATGGGTTAAGGATACGAATCCGTAATTACCTTCTTATTTAATTTTCTATAGTCAACACAAAATCTCCAGGTATGGTCTGGTTTTTTCACTAACACACTGGTGATGCATACAGGTTGCGTCATATAAAAAGAACGCAGTAGGCGATTTATCGATCTATTTGTTGGTATGAGGTACGACGCTGGGCGCGCGGGTCACGGGCCACATGCTTGCAGTTGCGCTATGAGTTCGTCAGTTGATCTCTGCTTTTCGGGTCGATTTCACTCTACGTTCGTTCTCAAAATACCGCACAAAAGTTTTTAACTACGATTTCGGAATTGTGGTTTTACATAGAAAAGTTAGGAATAGTTTTTTGACGTTTATTGTTATATGAAGAGAGAGGCTGATGATAACTTAGTCGATAATTTAAAACAATGTAAGCAACGGACCGCAGAAGCAACAAAATGTTCAGAGTCTGCAGTGAGAAGAATTGTGAAAGGTTCAAAAGATTTGGAATTACTTATTTGGCAGTTATTTAAAGATTGCTGGGTAGGTATTGTTAGTGTTTGTGGTTGAAAAAAGATGTAATAAACAAATACTGAAGATAATTCGTTGTATGTGATTTTATTATCTGTTTAGGAAGAGTAGCAATCTAAAACACCTGAACCAAGAGCCAAAGGCTCAAACCACAAGACCTCGAAGGCAACTAAGAATTAGAATAATTTGTACCTAAAACATGCAGTTATTGATAGGCTTGTGTTCATAAAACAAGTAGGTACCGCAACGTTTGATTGTGCTTTATATAATAGAAGACATTATCGCACAAACAAACTTGCTAGCAACTTAGAATTCTGACGTAATTTGA
This sequence comes from Marasmarcha lunaedactyla, assembly GCA_923062675.1. Taxonomy (NCBI): domain Eukaryota; kingdom Metazoa; phylum Arthropoda; class Insecta; order Lepidoptera; family Pterophoridae; genus Marasmarcha; species Marasmarcha lunaedactyla. Next base: position 36,480,643 of record OV281339.1, on the reverse strand, counting down.
CTCGAAGATAAAACATAGAGTATGTTATAGAATTCCATTGTCGGCAGCCGCCTCGATAGTATTATAAAAAAGATATAATTATTTCTATAAGTTTCTATAAAATATATGTAGTAAAAGAAAAATCAAAGTGTTGTTCTTCAGTAATTTGAAGCCCCCCGATTAATATAGTAATAATCCCAAAGGTCCCAGTACGTTGCGTGGTGGAGGTGCTGGCTATTTGTTTTTATAGATATTTCAGGGACCCAAAAAAAGAAGGAGGGTTTGCTGTTAAAAATATAAGCAAAAACAAGAACAAATATAAAAGAAAAAGTCTGAAAATTAAGTTGCCTCTTTGAGAGGGGTCCGATACTTCTAACATAAAAAACACACTTAACAGTTAATTGAAACTTGCAAAAAAATTAAAAAGAAAATTGTTCACTTGAACTCCTAAAGTTGTTTTATAACACTTTTAAATTCGTACACAAGTAGTAAACACGCTTTCTTAAAGTTATTAAACGCAGCGAGAAACATACTTTCTCAAATTGGCGCTCGCGCATCAAATGAGTTGTTAACCACAACGGCTCGGATCGGCGTATCAAGAGAGCACGCAATGTCATGACAAAGGGAAGGGAAGGGGCTAGAGTGGCTTAATTGATCTCAGCATACAAAAAAAAACTCTATTTTTGGTGTATCTTTGTCAACTTTGATTTTTGAGCGACAAAAATATCGTTTCTTATTCAAAGCAGCCTCCGTTATAGATAAACAAAGTAGCCAATGTGTTTTGTTCTTGACCTATTTTCGTTTCCGTTTTAAAATATCCATAGCTGTAAAACAAACAAAAAATCGAGAAAACAAATCTTAATCCTACCGAGACTGAATACCTTCGAGTATGAGGTAGGGCTCACAATGGACCATTGCGAGGTCATAGAAAGCAATTCATAAAAACAAGTATAACACATTGGAAATAGGTATCTTTTAAAACTTCAGTGTGACGGTGACGAAGAAGAGTGCGATCCGCGGTGTGACGGGGACAACTGGTCCTGCGTCCTTGTTGATGACGCCGGCTGGATCCTCGCGCGCACGCTCCGGGAAGACGAAGACGAACCCAACTACGAACTCGAGGAGCCCCGGGAGCACCTGGCGACACTGTTCCCAACTGCCATGTCGGCCATGCTGAATCAAAGCGTGTTTAAATTACACTGGGTGCATGATTACCAAGCAGTATGCTTCCCTGAAAAGAGTTCAGCTGCGATGGTAAGTTGCATTTGCGAAATAAAAAAAATTACGGCATTTTACGTCGTCGTGTGTGTAATAAGCATTTTCGACTTCCAGGTACTGCCGTCTTTAGTGAATTCCGTATTGAAAACTGTGAAATTAATATTTTTCGTAGCTAAAGAACTGATAGCTATCTTGGTTGTAATAAATCAAGGTGAGATATTAATTCATGTATTACTTAGCTCATAAAAACTAGTTACTTCATCTATTTAAACTAACTACTACATTTTTTTTCATTTATATAATTTAATGTATTTGAAATTTTAATTAATACATCAAATAATTGAGTTAATACTTTATGATAATAGGTGACAACGTATTAGCCGAAACAGCTTTCGAAAAAGCTAAACGACGCCGCAAAATATTTCGTGACCACGAAAGGGAAAAGTACGAACGTTTGTATGATAAACGTGTCTTGGTTAACCGAACAACATTTGCAGCTTGTGACCGATCTAGACCTATGTATCGTTTACAGGTAAGCAATCTCAATCAAGAATAGTTTCCTAATACCAAGTATTTTAAATACTATGGAATCTATAAAGAAGGCTTAGACTTGTCTTGTCTCAGACTTACGATTACATCAGATATTTAAATAAAAAGCGACTTTGTTATAAACTGAGTGTAATAAAAATCACATTTTACAAATTTGATTTGATTGGTGTCACTTGTTTCCAGAATCTGTATTCTATACAGAATAAAATAACCCTTATATAGATTTCAGATTAACTATTCTCACTTCTTAGTATCTTAGGAGCAGAAATTTAAATAAGCATGGATATTTGTCCTAATGTTAAATAATTATTGATGAATGACATTACAACTTTTCAAAAGCAATGCCACAAAATCTCTGGTAAATCTTGAAGCTCAATAGACACAGTCAACATGGTTTTGCCCGTTTTTGTAGTGGAATGCAGAGGCTCTGTCCTGGCCAGCCAATCCATGCACGTGGCCACTCGTGGCTACTAAAGTACCCGATACGAATTTGCTGTTGATCGCCATTTACCTCAATTGCCCTATTCACGGATGGTCTCTTCCGAACCCGTTCAGAAATATACAGGTTAGTTATTCCAAAAAATCTTTACTTGTAATTTTTTTTATTTACAATAATCAAAGAAAATTGTCAGAAAACTAGACACTATGATCTCGATGTAAACAGAGATTAGGTATGCTGTGATGAATCATACAGGAAACCTGGGCGGACCTAATATGTATGTAATATACTACAACCGAATAAAATACCAAAATCGCTAATAGGTGACCCTAACGAATGAAGTTATTGTAGAATATGTGTATTTCAGGTAAAAAATGAACCTTTTAGCGATATGAAAGCCAGCGATCTAGCGTGCTCGAGGAACCGAGCGCCTCTTCCGACGCGAGTGCCCCACACGCGTTGTTACCCTCATCAATACTCACAGGTATATCAATTATTCTAAGTCAGTCTTCAGTGACAGAATCTACTTTTGTTACGAACAACAACATGCTATGTACTACAGTCCTTTTTTTAACCGCCACGACAACCACATTAACTCGATCGTATTTCATTTAATGGACAGCCAGTGCAATTATCTCTACTACCTTTTAAAAGCCGAAGCTCTGAGTTGTTCGTGTTCGGTGTAGGGTGAATTACGGTAAGTTTAAGTTTTTAATTCGGCTAATTAAACTTATCTTACCATCGAGGTAAGATAAGTTGACTTAGTGTATATATCAACTTTACGCGGTGTTTTTGTATGGCGTATTCGCAGAACGTCTACTTCGCAAAATGTCTACCAGTCGCAAAATATATTTTTCTCATAATGTCTCTTTCGCAGAATGCCTCTTTCTCAAAAGGTCGCGATAGGGACTTAGAATAAAAAATATATTTCTGTACAGAAAATCTTTAATTAAGGCATTATTTAAAAAGGCGCCGTACAAATAAAATAACAACAAAGAAACAATTAACTTAAAACTGTTTGAATTGAACCTGAACATTCTTGTAATTGCGGTAAAATTATATCAACCTCGTTGTTAATTTTTTTCAGATAACTATTTATCATAGCTTCATTTATCTAAGTGTCATCAAAAAAAAATACAAATTGAATCAATAAAACTAAATTCAAGTAGGTAATGATGATGAATATTAATTAACAAAAAAAATTCATTTTCTTCGAATAAATCGATTATTGGAACATTGTAGAAAAATATTTTTTTTGTGAATTGTGGCAGTGTCAACTCGTTACTTTCGAATCGTCAGTAATTGTCATTACTGTGATTAGGTGTATGATAATTATACCGTAAGAAAAAATACAAGACTTGATTTTAAGTTCTAATATAATTAGAGCAAAAAGAATAAAGTGGCAGCTCTTTATGGCGGTGCGTAAATAGGCGTGAGTGCAAGCTTCATTGTCATTAGACAAAACAGGAAAAATTACAACACGGAAAACAGTACATACATGTGAGCTAGTGGAGTTTAAAAATTTGATAGATGAGCACAAACTGTTTTTGAAAAACATCGTTTGCTAGGATAATCGTCCTATTCAACAAATATATGAAGAACATGACGAAAAACTACAAAATAAAATATCTAACGCTGAATACCATCACATTTCTGCCCTCGAATCGACAAAGAACACGTTATATAGGGCAGGAAAGTCTTAGTTAAATGTTGATCGGCTACAACATACCAGTGGCGAGACTATAACTGTACCAGAAGTTTTGGGTAAAAATTTTGATATTTGCAACATGTTTAGCAAATAAGCTTTTAAAGAAGCCCGGATCCTACTACGCAGACGGTACTTTTATGTCCGCGCCACCTCCATTTTATCAATTTTACGTCTTGTACTTGGACATAAATTCCAGTAAAAAGTGTACAAGTATAATTCCAGTAATATATACCTTATTGCCTAATAAGTCCCAAGAGACATATACACCTCTGTTAATTCATTTGCATCATCATTACCTACTTGAATTTAGTTTTATTGATTCGATTTGTATTTTTTTTTTTTTTGTAGACACTTAGATAAATGAAGCTATGATAAATTATTTTCTAAAAAAAATTAACAACGAGGTTGATATAATTTTACCGCAATTACAAGAATGTTCAGGTTCAATTCAAATAGTTTCAAGTTAAATGTTCTTTGTGTTGTTATTTTATTTGTACGGCGCCTTTTTAAATGATGTCTTAATTAAAGACTTTCTGTACGGAAATATATTTTTTTATTCGGAGTCCCTGGCGCGACATTTTGAGAAAGAGGCATTCTGCGAAAGAAACATTATGAGAAAGGTACATTTTGCGACTGGTAGACATTTTGCGAAGTAGACGTTACATTCACGTTACATTACACGTACTTTCTGCGAATAAGCCTTTTGTATATATCATTTTTTGTGTTAATGCGATTGTAGAGAAGTGTGCGTTTACAACATTGTTCCTTCTCCTATGTTTGGTAATTTTGGGGTCAAATTTCATTTATCTCTATTTTTACATATTTCTTTTTTACACATATCTCTATTTTTACAGCAAAATCAACAATATTTCAATAAACAGAAATACACCTGACAGCGAACAAATCAAAAGTCAAAACATTTTTTTTAAAGTTCTCGCTAGATTTAATAAACCTATTATTCAAGAATTTTTTTTCTTACAGGAAGCGGGCTACAGACAGTGCGGTCCCTGGCTTCCCGACCCGGAACCGTCGCTAGGCATCCGTCTGGCCGTCCAAACGACTAGCGTATCCATTGTTTCTATCATCAGCTACCTATTATGTCAAGTTTAATACCACAAAAAAGAGAATAGATTTATAAATATTAAGTTTTTATTGTGCTCGAACAATAACTATACTAAGCTTTATTCTATGATCTTAAGCTCGAGCAGCGTAGTACAGCAGTTCTACGAGTATATCACGTCATTGTAATTTTCTTCTTATTTTCTCTTTCTTCTTTTCCAAAACATGTAATCGGATTTTCTTAAATAACTGCTGCTTGTCAGCCAAACAATGTTATGACAATATATAAATAAAACAATCAATGTATTATCCATAGACATCTTTTATTTCATTTGAATTATGTTGAATCGGCAAAATCTATCACAATAATATATGAAACTCTAAGAAATTCGATGATATGTTAACAAGTGTAATAAAACACTAACAAATAATAATAAGATACAGATATAAATGTAAAAGTAATACTTAAAAATGTTACAAATTGAATAAACAAAATTAATAAGAGTAACTTGCAGTGCGACTCAGCTATATCACGGAAAACAGAGTTGTAAATTCAGCATAAAATTACTAGTCTTTATTTCTTAAAAATACATTTAATACAATAAATATTTTTAGTACTATCTGCGGATTAGTAAAATTTTATTTCACATAACGAAAAGTAAAATACACAACGATGGCTTGTAGAACCAATCTTTACCATGTCACTGATCTTTACAATTTTCTACTTATTTATTTATTTCCGAAATTTTATCATTATGTGTGTTTCATTACAGACCGGAATCATATTATGCTTTTCTATCTAAATATTAATTTTTCACATTCATTATTCTATCAACGATATTCCTAACCTACAAAATATGACTTGAAAGTATAAATTTTTCTATAACAAAAATATATAGATTCAACTTACAAAAAGAAATACCACATAACGGAATTAGAATACCGAATACCAATAGGAACGTAAATGTCCGATAGACAAGTATTTCGTAAAATGTTTCTTTTCTTAGATTAGTTGTTTCATCAAATTACTTCTTGACTAAGTAGGTACAGTGCGTCGTCGTATCTCTTTTTTTATTGAGACTGAAGTGGATAATGTTATGATATAGAAATAGACGTTAAATTGAAAAAAAATTTTTTTTACGCAGCATTAGCATTGAAATAATTTGAAGTGACAAATCTAAAACAATCCTCTAATTTTAGGTCGTCCGCTTTTTAGGTAAAAATCAAAGTAAATTAAAAAGCTTTAAAAAAAATGACAGTAAATACAAATATAATTATCATTTATTATGAGGTGATTAAGTTTCAGTTCCTCTTCAGTTATCAACATCATCAGCAACAGTAAAGTACAATGAAACTTAACTCAAATAAACCAATCAATAAAAGCGATTAAAGAAGTACGGATCATCCACGAAAGGTACTTTTATACCTATCTATAGACAGCTGATTTCGTTGAAATGTTTAAATTATTACTTTCAAGTTAGATCAAATAACAGCTGAGAGATATTGACCAAAATATAATTGATTTAAGCGGAGCATTAAGTTAGGGAAACTGACATCCACGACGTAAACTTATGATAAGTATGTACATTTGTATTAGCTAAAACGAATCGACAAACCGCTATATTATTTCTTCCTATACTTTTTAAATTTTAACAACAGCTGTTATTCAGAATGAATAACATAATATTACATGCTATGTATGAACAAGTAAAATGTCTTTAAAATAATGTTCAGGACAAATCGTTATTTGGCGGATTTATATTTTGCTGTCCACTCAATATAAACTTATTGATAAAGAAAACTGTAATAGATCAAAATGCACGAAATTACTCCAACATAGGGCATAAATAACGTACAAAATGTTATCTTTGGCACTTGTGCAAATACTTAGCGTGAATAATTAGCATACTACAGATTACGAATACATCATAATTTTTTCCGTACTTAGACATAAGTAATGGAACAAAATTGGCAGTGGCGTACATCCTCTTCTTTAGAATATTTAGTTAATGGGAAAAAATAACAAAAAAAATCGACGACTCAAGAACACAAACTTACATATAGTAAGTATTATTTTAATAAACTCTTTGATTTTTCAAATATACAACGTGTAAAAACAATGGTAAAAATAAACCTCAATAAATGAATATCACAATTGTGTTTTGACTTAATGTTAACGGGAACTATATTAACGTACAAAAATAACTTACTACATTAAAAAAACGCAAAGTAACAAGGGTGACTTTTACAGAATATATTAACAATAAGTTCTACATATATATAAGTTTATATTACGGCAAATTTAGAATGTTTTTAGTCATATCGCTTATAAGTTAAATACAATATAATGCTATATTGCCTTGTTTACGGAGATATGTAAAATAATTATAACATAAGTCAGAAATAGCTAAATTGCTCAAGTTGTTGTATACTTACTTTTATTTCATTGCTCTTTCATTATGGTTCGATTCGGAAATTCAATTGTGATTCACAAGTTAGTTTGTTATTCTTATCTTATTTTTAAAGTCCAGTAAAATATACATTTCAGTTGGCATAAACTCGCATAGAGCTGACTTTTTGCCCAAGCCTTTGGGACATTATTACAAATAAAATACTAGAAGTCTCCATCGATTTGACATGAGCTAAAAAGTTATTTCGGGCCAAAGGTCAAAAATATCAAGTTTTATAAAATTAAATACATTGAGACTAAGTTGTATGTAGTAAAAATTATCTCCAAGAAATTATCTAACATTTTTTTTCGTAGGAACAGCAGTTTCTTAGCTATATCGCTGTTTTAAAATTTGCACAAGTGGTATAAATATATATCAATATCTACATTTCTGCACCACCTGTCAGCGTACTGAGCGCATTTTACTAACGTGGGGATCGTCTACGGTGACCAAGTTTTATATCAGTACTTACATGAAATTAAATTACCATGCTCAATTCCAGAGTTATACTAGTATAGTCGGAGGAAATAATGAATCAATTCTCCTGATCTTCAAATCAGTCCATGGGTTCCGAATTTTTATTTTTTAGAACATCTATCATAACATTTTTTTTTAAATTTCATTTTTGTGTCAACTCTTTGTGACAAAATGGTCGTTTATAATTTTTATTTTTTTAGTATTGTGTAAATTGTAAGAACAACAAGTTAGTATTATAATTACAAGTAGCTTCATAATGAACAATCGGTGGAATTAAGAATATAGTTTAGCTTCTTCCGCAGTTAGTAATTGTTAGTTAGACTAACGGGTACCTGATTATAGCTAAGTTATATCACGAAAGAAGCTCACACAGCTGCACAGTACATTTCCATGAATGCTCTTTACCTTAATGTATGTATTCATTCATTTGGTACAGCTATTGTCTGACTAAGAAAAATTATGAATGACCGAAACGCAGATAACTTCAATACCAGATTATAGACCTGCCAAGTTATGTGTGAAATGGCCGTAGTTTGAATCTCGAATGTCATCTGATTCGTTTGCCATTTTTATAATTTACATGGTTTGGTTTTAATAGCGTTTTCCAAAACAAAAATTTTTAATAAAATGGCTGAATTTAAACGAAACTAGCGACGCTGGTTAGGGTAAATATACGTTGGTAGGTCTATACCCATTTTTATAATACTTAGCAAGACCGACGAAAAGGTACTGTGCAGTTCAACATTAAACTTAAACGTACATCAACTTACGATTACTAATAAGTAGGTATATTACTATATTTAGAATGTAATTTCATATTATTTATATCGACATGAAAATACAATTTAACGAGTTACTAAATGCCCATTTTGATCAAAATTTACGATTCTTAATATAATTACTAAAAAAGAGAAATACATAAGTAAATCTTATTTTATCATCAAATATTCTAAAAAAGGTCAGGTTCTTGTTATAAGACAAAGATTGCGCTTCTACCAAAGAAGCCACCAGTTGGCCAGCGCCTAGAAAACAATATATTGCCTTACCACTTTGACGGTTGAACGCTAAATATATATTTCTTTGATATTTGTTTACACTTTACAATGAACTTCGAAAATATTTCAAAGACTAAATGTAGTTTTGTTAAATAAGAGTAATAACATACATAAACATCAGTATCCATAAAAACAACACAGATATTCAATTACCCGTAAAACTTAATGATTATGTTAAATTCACTCCTTTTATCGTTTACAGTTTTTAAAGTTTCATTGTTAGAAATATCGGGTATCACTAGAACTATAAATCGTAAAGAACACCATAGCCGAATGCCAAAGAATATAATATTAAAAATTACGTCTTATTTAGATTACTCTGTATCCACATGCAAAGGTCGTATATTCGTTAAATTTAAATAATTTACTGATAAAAATAAGAGCCACACAATAAAAAGACATCATTAATAATAATTTTCATGTGATATTTGAGACAAAAGTGCTGATTACTTTCTTTTAAAACCTTAAGAATTCTAACATACCATTTATAATGCTTAAAATGCATCGCTTATTTATAAATCTAAAAACATGAGTAAACAAGAAATATCCTCCAAAAGTGATAAAAACATAAAAACCTTAGTAAAGTATATTAAAAAAATCTCTAATAAAGGTTTAAACTTTTGTTCAGTATGTGAACACAAATAAACATAAAAACAAACCAACAAAGGTTATGACAACAGCATAAACAGAACAGTGTGCTGATTCCGTGCTCTATCGAATGCTTCACCATAACGTTATTCGTACAAACTTAAAAAGTTTTCTAGTGACGAAGATTTCAGAGTACGAGTAACACGTGAATAACTTTTACGATCTGCGTATACTCGACAGTTAATATTGTAAAACAATGTTATAATGTTGGGTATACGCTTACGTCAGGACCATACCCGACCGTATTTAGCAGAACATTTTATAAGATTACTTAATAGATTCTACTGTCTATTAAATACTGATACAGCTCAATGCTTGTTTTTGTTTTTGTCAAAAGAGTTTCTTGTGTTTGAAAATAATAGAATTTTATTTACTCTTTTCAAAATGAAAACATTCATCCCCATTTATTGGTGACTTTTATGGACCAGTAAAGTTACAACTTTCATTATGTAACATTGCATGCATTTAGTACTTTTGGTGGCAGCTTACGAATCTTAAAATTTTCATGAAAACATTACACTTGCTTCTTTTCATCGAGTATAGATGTAAATTACTTCAGTTTATTAATTTACTGACTAAAAGTCAGTTCCTAAGGATTTGGGAACTTTAAATGTATTTGCCTTAAAAAAGGGTATGATCGAGGTTACCTTAGAAATTTGCATCTCGGTATAGTGGTTTTTAGGGGTGATAGGGATAACCCTACACTCCTCCAAGCGCGGAAATAAGTAAAACCCACAACTTTTAAATTTTTAAATATGATTTTGAGCTTATGTTTACAAAAACAAATGATCACTTATGCTAGCGCCGTGATGTAGATGCGTATCTCTAATATCAACCCATATAATCACACTCCTGTAGTAGTTCTCTATGATTTTTAATATAGCTCATAAACAATTTGTAATAATATAGGTACTACTCTTTTATTTCAGCTTGTCCAATTTGTGAATCACATCAGTTCACCCAAAATTCGTTACTGCAGGACCCTGAATATGCCCTAGACCACCTGCGTATGTTACGATGTGTCAGATAAATATTGTTTGTAATTTTATGATTATCTTGTAATAAATATAAGGTACCTATTGTTTACTGATTTAAGCATTTTTACGCACCTGGTGAAAAGGGCCTCACCACTACTACTAATAAAGCTGCCCAACATATCCTCCATGCCAATGAAATATGGTTAAAATTCATAATGCAGCAAGAGGAAGTAAATATAGCTAAGATAAGAGCACAACAAAATAAGGGCTACGGAGGTGCAGGCTCAGGTGGAATTGCAATGTTAAGGTACATTTTGTGAAAAACTTGTTATATTTTGTTTGTGTTATCACATTATGTAAAATTTTGTTGCTATACTTATTTTCATACAATTGTTAGATAAACTATTTGTTGTCACATCGACTAATGTTTACAGTTATTGATTTAACTTTGTTGAATTCCTTTGTTGAATTCAATAAGTAATTTGATAATAAGTATTCTTTCGTTCTATGTTTGAACATTACACTAAATATACATATTTTATAAAAAATAAAACTTTAAATATGTATGTAATTTCAAAACTTATATAATACACATTGTATATTTTTAATGGATCAAGTGGATATGCAACAATCAAGTTCTTGACCAACCTAGACATATTAGGTCTTAGACATATTAAAAAATCTTTTCATAAACATTTATCTACATGTGTAGATATTATAATTGCCTATAACGCGCACATTTTTTAATTTATGTTTTTATTGAATAAATCAAAGTAAAATTTATATGTATTTTTTGACTAAATTAGTAAGATCAAACTGTAAATAGTATTTATTAAACTATGTATTAAAATCTGAACTCCATACACAAAATATCAGAGTATTTAATATGAATTAAATACTAAAATTAATTGCCTTTAACTAAGGGTCTTATTTACAACCTCGAATCCATATTGCATATTTTTTGTGATCTAAGAAGACATGTTAATTCGATGTCAAATTAAAAAGTTAAGCCCCAATTTTCTTACTAAGTTCTCGCCGGTTGTTTTCTTATCTGCCTTCCTGCCTGACAAGATCAACAGTGGGTTCTGTCTCTGTGTACATTCTGTTTTCAGAGGTTAGTTCAACTTTCAGTTCGAGAAAAAGATGAACAACAAGCATAAGCAGTCATAATAAATCTTTATTTATGTTTCTATGCTAAGATCCGATTCCAAAAAATGTTGGTAAAACATTTGGATTCGGAAATGAATTAGGTAATGGTTTCTCTATGCTACCAAAACTAGGAATCATATTATTTTGCAAAAATTCTGACTCATTTCAATGGCTTATAATGTAAGACTCTACGTTTCAGTTTATACAATGCCAATGGTTTTTAACCTCGAAAAAGCGTTATCAATTAGAAGAAACTTTGCTGTTCTATGTTCTTATTGTAGAGTGCTTTTCTAGAATTTGGATTTCGATGCGAAAATGGGAATCTTTAGAATGTTATGCATGGATGATCACTAGTCTTAAATCAAAATATTAATTTTTAGTGTGACTGCAATTAGATGCCAAGCAACTTGAAATGATGCACTAAGCTAAGACAATACAAATGCTTTCGGCTGTAATGTACGTGTTCCTCTTAAATTGTAAACTGGTTAACTGCAATTGCACAATATGATAAAGAGGGTTTCTGAGAGATCCAAAATCGCATTAAATGAAGCACTCGATTTTGAATTTCTGGAACAAATCACGCTCTCGAGTCTTCGCTGTCGCAACGCAACATCCACCATGCAAAATACGAACCTCCAGCCATGATTTTACTACAATTAACTTTAAAAAATAAATAAATATGGCATATATTAGATACACTTTAAACGTATTGAGTAAAAAAATTACAGTTGATACAATCACGTCTAGCTCTCACTATCATAAGTACAGTGACACAGTTAACGAAGAATTCATCTAACGTCAGTGAGCATGACTATCAAAATGCAACTCGTACTCGCAAAACGCTTGTTTCACACACTCGTAAACGTTAAAATTTTCACGAAATATAGACTGCTTGTAGACGGTCAGCGGGCGAAATCGAGTAACCAAAAGCTCGTACTTGCGATAGTTGTTTACTCACGTAAACACAGCGAAAAAAACAGCGGAAGATGTCGCTGTTAAAATTTCATACAAAAGTCCTCGATGCTCGATGAACGCGATGGTGAAGCATTCGATGGAACTCGGGATCAGTACACAACTAACAAATCAATTACGTACGCGTGTATTATTCTTCTTCGCTATAAATTATTCTTCTTCGCTTTCGCTATCAGAGTCCGGTATAATATTGAACCAATTCTCCCAGTTGGATGGTTGAGCCAAATTTCGTCTAGAAATGATAAAAGCCAAAATTAATATATATTTTTAAAACAAAATACTATTGTTTTCTCAGAAAATAAATAATAAAGAAAATTTTTAGAGATAGCAACAGTCCAAACTATTTACTGTTATTTCTATTATTACTATGCTTGTCTGAATAACGTTAGCTTGAAAAACAATTACTATACACGAAAACACCTAATTCAATTTCTTTCAAGTACGTGGGACACCAGAATGTATTGAGAAAGAAAATAAAAACGTTCTATAGGTTATGTTTTTTTATTACATCTTTTCATAAAACTTTTCACCAATGTCTCTACAAAGTTTCAAGCTTTTGAACCAATTTTCAAAGCACGTTTTTTAGTCTGCAACTGTTACTTCCAACGGCCTTCTTGAACGCAGTGAGCGCATCTTCTGGCGATGAAAACTGCATCCCCTTGAGCTGTTCTTTAATTTATGGGAACAAGAAGAAGTCATACAGTGCCAAAACAGGACTATAATTCGGATGACCCAAAAGTTGTACCGGTGTGGTGTTTGAGACGTCCCTCAACTTGCTCTCTAAGTGCGCGGGCGCATTCTCTAAAAGCCTCGGAGTCCCGGTCGCTTGTTGCTCACAGCAGCAAAAACTTCTGGAAAGCGTTTGGTAGTGTAGCACTCTGCGTTGATGCTACTTTGGTTTCTTAAGGGGATTGATACTAAATGCTGTTGGTGTAAACTAAACGTAATAAATAAATGTACTTAGAAACGTAACGCATTAGACAGCTGCTGTCAAACGATTAAAACTTTCTCTTGTCTAACACCAGCAGCGTGCAAATAAAATACTTTTTTTTAATTTTTTTTTATATTATATTTATTATATAAGTTTTGTTTATTTTTGAGATTTGGCAAAAAAAGATAAGTTGCAAAACCAACGTTCCAACAGCAATACAACGGTTCCAGTATTTCCTGTGGAGAAGTTAGGCGGTATTGATAACTACGGGAACTGAGAGTCTCAGATAGGTGCTGCTCATACACGAGGATTTGTGGGATGTAGTCTCGGAAGAAGTCGAGAAACCTGACGTGGCATATTTGAATATGTTTGTCAGTGAAGCCTTGCGTTTTCATGTACGTCAGGAAAGCAGAGACGGCGCGGGAATAATTGTTAAATTTGAAAAGGACTTGTCAAGAAGACTTTGTTTGCTCCGACTTTTGTTCACAACGAAACTAAGCGAATGTGAAAGTTTGAAGACGTTTGTCCCAAAGATTAGTGACCTAAGTCAACAGCTGAAGATGATTTTTTTGATATTTTATTTCTGAGCGGATCCCGACTATGACCCGTTAATAATGGCTCTAGAAAACTCAAATGTCAAGCTATCGAGAGGAGCGGTGAAAGCAAAACTGATGCAGGAGAAGCAACCGCGTGATGACAAAGGTTCAACAGCATTGGCGGCACGTAAGAAACCAGTGAAATGTTTCAAATGTAAGAAGTTAGGTAATTACTCACGGGACTGCAAATCAGTAAAACCGGTCAAAACCGACAATATCTCAGACGAGGCACTGTTAACAGTGTTATCGCCGTGCATGCACAGTTATGTGTGTCTGATAGACTCGGGGCCAAGCAGTTATATGTGCCATGACAAAAATTTCATAAATAACTTTGTTCCGAGTTACGTGACTGAAGTAAGGTAGCTAATGGGGAAAGACTGTATACTGCTGGTAGTGGTGACGTGAAAATACATTTAAAATTCGGCGTTAAAACTATCAGAGTTTTCAAGTTACTTTTGATGAAATGTATTGTAACGTATTTGATGATGGTAACAAAGTAGTGGCTACAGCAAAGCATAGGAACTGTGTTTATCAATTACAAACTGCAGAACCTGTTAGATAGACTAATCTGTGTGTGCTAGGATATGGTGGCTGTTCTATGTGGAGTCAATGGATGGTCAATGTCTCAATGGAGAACTAAAACAGTATATACATAGATTAGTAGCTAAAGGCTATACACAGCACTATGGAATTGATTATGAGGAAACTTTTCGACTATGGTAAGGTATTCCGCTATTTGCTTATTGTTGGCGTTAGCAGCTTGAAAACAAATGGACATTGACCGTTCGGATGTTAAGACTCTTCTTAATGGAGATTTACAAGAAACAGTTTTCTTAGAAAAACCAGAAGGTTTTAAATAGAAGGCAGTGAGCATAAAGTATATAAATTGTATAAGGCGATTTATGGCTTAAATAAGTGTCAAAATCTTGGTTTGAAAAGATATACAATGTCTTGCTTAATGACCTTTATTTTAGAGACTGTCCTTAGAGTCTGTACGGCTACGCACCGCACATAATATTAAGATCAGCACTTTACTTTATTCACTTCATTTTAAATCAATAAATCTAGGTCAGTTCGTCATCGGCTAACAAGACAGTCGCGCGTACTCATCCATTTCCACATTTAAACAGTTTAATTGTATCAGTTTAAGTAAATCAGTTTTAATAAATTTTAATACCAGACTATCAGATTTTTATCATTTAAATTATAAAAGTTTCGGTGTAAATCGAACATTGGTCCTTCGAGCCTACGTACAGACGAGACCTCTGACGCGAGTTCAGCCAGAAGTGACACGTGTTAGTGATTTCGGTTGTAGTATCAAGTGATAATACAAGTTCATTTTCGGAGTTTTTGGATCCTTTGTGTGAAAACAAGTTCATACATAAGGCTCTCGTTGCTTCCTGTGCAAACAAGGCGCACAGGGAACCAAGCAGTCAAAGGTGGTTTGCGGGCTAACAAGGCGCTCGTAAACTGCCGACAGAGCAGTACATTCCTCGGAAGGAGAGTTGCCAGGAGTAACTCTTTAAGAGCGATAGCAAGTAAGATCATTCCGTTTTATATTGACCAATTTTATTCAACATCATGGAAGGTTTATTTGAATCGCAATCTGTAATTTACGAAAGTATGGTTAAGTTGTTCACTAATTTCAAAAAAGATAGCGCTGAAAGAAAGACTCTCGACTATTATAAACGTCGTTTAGAAACTTTGGAGAATCACTGGACGGAGTATGAATATAATCATGATCGTATTTGTACTGAAGAGAGCAGAAATCATACTTATTTTGTGGAGAATTGTTACGAAAAAACAAAAACCTATTACAAGTCGATTAAGAGTACCTTTGAGCAACACTTTTATGATTTATTAGCAAAACGCAAGCAGCTTCAGGGAGAGCAAGAAGAGCCTAGGGCGACAGCATCTATAGACCAGCCATTGTTAACAGGTAGCAAGATGATGGAAGAGGAAATGGGAAACATTAGCAGGATTCGTATCGATCAGGGTAATAATAGTAAGTTAGACGAAATGTTACGTAAGCAGACAGCACATTTCAAGGCTTTCGTCAGAACAGTGAAGAATATAGATTTAGAATCAATAAGAGAAAAGTGGGAGCTTGAGGATACGCTGAAAGCTTTACAATCAAGATGGGCAGCAATCGACTCTCTACATTGGGAAATTGATAGTGTGTTAGAGGAAGAAAATCTAGAATATGAGGTTACTTTTACCAGACACGAACAGACATTTAACAGATTGAAGAAGGATATCAATACAAAGTTGTGGTCAACAGCACATAGAGAACACTCAACCCCTAAACTTGACATTCCAATGTTTACCGGTAATTACAGTCAGTGGTTGTCATTTAAGGACTTGTTTACAGAAGCAATCCACAGCAATCCGTCTCTGTCCAACGCACAACGAATGCAACATCTGAAAGGGAAAGTCAAGGGTGAAGCAGAAAGGTTGATTCAGCATCTCCAGATCAGCTCACACAATTATACTGTGTGTTGGGACATCTTAAATCATAGGTACAATAACAAAAAACTTATATTTACATCTCATATTAACATGATTTTAAGTATTCCCATCATGCAACAACAGTCATTGAATCATATCAAGCGTATTCATGACACATCAATGGAGTGCTTAAATGCTATTAAAAACTTGGGGATCGATATCAAGACCTGGGACCCCTTGTTGGTACATTTGTTGACGCAAAAACTAGACAGCGTTACCTACAACGATTACGTGGAATCATTAGCCAACCCACGTGAATTGCCTATTTTAAAAGAATTTTTGGACTTCCTCGAAATCAAATTTACGACATTAGAATCCGCACGCAGAAAACAAGAATCTTATTCACCTAAATCAAATTATCACAGTACAAACATGTATCAACATACAAAATAACCAAGTAATCAAAACTACCAAAAGCCAAACTTCTACAAAAATTCATTTTCTAGTACACAAACAAATTCACAGAACCAACAAACTAAAACTACAAAATATAAGTGCACGGTTTGCAATAGTATCGATCATGGAATATATTTTTGCAAAAGGTTTTTAGAGATGCCAAGCCACATAAGAAAAAAAACCGTAACAAAATTAAATATTTGTGTTAATTGTTTGAATAATCATGCTGGAAAACCATGTTTATCAAGTAATAGATGCCGCGATTGCAAAAAAGAACATAACACACTGCTACACGAAGCGTTTACACGTAACTTGACACCGGATGAGCGTTCTAATTCCAGCGTGCCGACAACCTCGCGGCACGTGCAAAGCAGCTCAAACCTGACCTTACAGCAAGAGCCTTCTGAAATATTGCTTGCCACTGCTGTTATCAAGGTACAAGCGGCAGATGGTACATACCACGAGATGCGCGCCCTCCTCGATTAAGGCTCGCAAACATCCTTAATTACAGAAAACGCAGCCCAGCTTCTTAAAATACAGCGACAGAGGTGCAAAGGAATCATATCAGGGATCGGAGATAAAGAAAACAGTTGTAAGGGAGTAATTACTATAAATTGTATGTCATCAATCAGCGAATTTACTTTCCAAACAGAAGCCTTTATCATGAAAAGTTTAATGAAAAACTTACCTACTTATTCCTTTACTAAACCAAATTGGCCATTTTTACAAAATATCAAATTAGCAGATCCTAAATTTTATATCAGTAGATCAATTGACGTTTTACTCGGAGCAGATGTCTATTCGAATATTTTAATGAATGGCATATGTAAATCAAACTCAACCCTCCCTACAGCGCAACAAACACAGTTGGGTTGGATTCTTAGCGGCTATGCTAAAACTTTTCATTGTAATGTCGTACTGCATAACATAGAACAAATCAGTCGTTTTTGGGAGATTGAAGATATATCAGAAAGATCGGATATGACGTCAGAAGATCAGGAATGCATAAACTTTTACAAATCCACCACAACAAGGCGGGAGGATGGTAAATATGAAGTTAGATTGCCATTAAAACCAGATTATTCAGAAAGGTTGGGATTTTCGAAAAATAAAGCTATTGCGCAATTTTATCAAGTAGAAAACAAATTTGCAAGACAAGAACAATTTGCCAACAATTACAAGTTATTTATTAACGAATATGATACGAATAAGATGTCACATGATACCTACAGCTGACGTCTGTAATTTGAAACACCAATGTTATTTACCCCATTTCGCAGTTACACGTGACGAATCGACAACAACAAAATTACGCGTTGTGTTTAATGCTTCAGCTAAAACATCAAGCGGCTACAGTTTAAATGAGGTCATGTATAGGGGTCCAAATTTACAACAAGACCTTCAAAGTCTCATAATAACATGGCGTCAATTTAAATATGCGTATACTGCCGACATAGAAAAAATGTTTAGGGAAATTTGGCTACACTCACAAGATCAAAATTTACAGAAAATAATTTGGAGGTCAGAAAATACAGCCAGTTTAAAAGAATATCAGTTAGCTACGGTCACATACGGAACTAAGGCAGCACCTTTTCTCGCTATGATGACTTTGAAACAATTAGCGCACGATGAAAGGTCAAATTATCTAGGCAGTTTAGCACCGGAAGTCCTTGAGAAGTCGTTTTACATGGATGATCTTCTCCATGGGTCCCATACACCAGAAGCTGCAAAGGAACTCAAACAGGATATGATCAGTTTATTAAAAGCAGATGGATTTAATCTAAGAAAATGGAAATCGAACTTACCTGAGTTGGTGGACAATTTAAACAATAACAGCATTCAAGACAGCTTTGACTTCAAACAAGTGGAGTCAACGAAAACCCTTGGGCTACGATGGAATCCTGGAGAAGATACATTTACCTTTCAATCAACAGGCTTTACTCAGTCGTCATCAAAACGAACCAAACGAGCCCTTCTATCAGAAATCTCTAAATTATACGATCCTCTAGGGTGGCTCCTACCAGTCACGACAAAACTTAAAATATTGTTTCAAGATGTTTGGCAAGAAAATATACAGTGGGATGAACAAGTACCTGCTAAAACATGGGATGAATGGTGTAAAATGAAACTAGATCTTAAAAACATAAATCAGTGTCTTATACCAAGATGGCTGAAAACAGAAGAAGGGGGAGATATAGAGCTCCATGGTTTCTGCGACGCCAGTAACAAGGCATACGCGTGTGTTGTATACTGCAAGACAACAGACAAACAAGGCGTTTCCTCCATTGTAATAGTAGCTGGAAAATCAAAGTTGGTTCCATTAATTAAAGAAAAGTCAGTTCCAAAACTAGAATTGTGTGGCGCACTCCTACTCTCCAAATTGATGACAAAAGTCAAGCTTTGTTTAAATATGTATAACATCAAAACTTTCGGCTGGGTTGACTCATTGGTTACTTTGAGCTGGATCAGTGGAAACAGTGAGAAGTGGAAGCCCTTTGTAGCGAATCGTGTTAAAAAAATTACATCAGAAATGGCTCCCGATTGCTGGCATTACATAAAATCTAAAGAAAACCCGGCAGATTGTGCAAGTCGCGGTTTGACAGTTACTCAGTTTGTGACGGTTGTCTATTTCGACCTCTTTTTGTCAGTAAATTTTATTTTTTTTGTCGTTCCCGACGTAATTTTAAACTAGGAATTACGTAGTGTCGGAGAACGGCAATGTTTTGATTTGACAAGTCAGTCACGAAATATTATCCATCAAAGCAACTTGAATCTATTTATTTATTATTGTTTCCGAGTTTATTATTCAAAATTACATAGTTAAGATATTTTATTATCTACAATCAAAGTTTTTTTTAAGAAACCTATAATTTATTTTTACGTTCACGAGTGTGCGTAGCCAAAATTTTTGGTAAGGATTCTCATTCATAAAAATTTTATTTTATTGTTATTTTTTCTTTTCAGATCAAATTTAATTGTATTAATATTTCTGTTCTATTTTGTGTGACTATTTTTTTATTTCAATTTTGTTTATATTTTTCTGTTTGTATTTACAGGCATTTTTGTATATTTTTAATTTTACCGAAAAAATAAACATAGAAGAGAGTTTTGGTGTTTTACTGGTACTACGTTACATACTGGCGCCCGAATATTCAAACGTAGTTTATGGAGAAGAGAGGAGGAACTATATCAACTGAAGAATTGCAACATTAAAAATAATTTTTTTATAATTATTATTGAGGTCAGGCATAAAACTTTATTTGTTACCATTTTCAATCATTAACATTCACTATAATATATTTATATATATATCTACTATAATATATCTACTATAATATATCAAAATACTGCTAAATTATTCAGACATTTAAGTTTCTTTAGTTTCTTTCGTTATAATATCCTTGAAGAAATTTTCTGAAGACACAACATTCTATAACCCAGTAATTTCACTATTTAAATAACATTTTCTATTCATTTTCATCACTCGAAAATACGTATATTTTTAAGGCTTTATTCTGCATAACGACTATTAACAAATTTGTTTCACTTTAACATTTTTTTTTTGATTTTGCAATGAATTTTTCACAATTAAATAAACCTGAAATAATTTATGAATTAAAAATCAGAAATATAAATTATCTCACGGCGAGCATAAGCCGATTCTTTTTGTCTTATTTTTTTTTTTTCTCTATGCACCTCATTATCGTTTGGCTATACCATTAACATTGACGTTGGTCAAAACTTATAATTAATTATCATCATCGTAGTATTAGGTTAACTTTTTGTGTAATTTATTTAATATTTGCAATTTCAATTTTTTTTCTCAATTTTTTTTTCAAGCGGTTTGCAACTTGTAAAATTAAGCCTTCTGCACGAGCGTTTATTAAGGTAACTCGTTAAACTAAACCATACCTATGTGTATTATTTATACGCTTGAATCACTTTTCCGTGAGAATTATTTTCATATGTTTATTACATAAGTATTTTAATTACTTCACAAAAGACCCTTGGATTTTATTTAAAAGTCAATGTTTCACGACTGGCTATGATTTTCTTTTCTTTCCGGCATATTTATTTCAGTCTTTAACTGAAACTTGTTTATAGTAATCACCGTGCGGGAGTTAGCGACACGTTAAAGAAGCCATAAGCTATTAATATTTTCAGCGGATGGCAACTATTAAAGCCTTTTGCCGTTGCGTTCAACTCTGTTGAGTTGACTTATTTAGGATACGATTCCTCATAAGCAACTCTAACTGCATGATGTTTTATTTCCAGTAGTTGAAATAAGACTAGTATGAAAGAGAATGTATGTTGTAATTATAATGTACGTTGATGGAGTTGAACGATGTATATTAACATTGTATATTCCAGGAACATGTTTAAAATTTTATCATTCAGGAACCATGTAATTTAAGATAATTATTTAGGATTTTTTTTTTCTCTCTCTCGTCTGTTTTGTTTTCTTTTTCTATTAAATAACTTGTTGATATGCAATATATCAGTATTATTTTTTTTTTTTCATATATACAGGATGTTTTTTTCAGAAAAATTCTTCTATAGGATGTTAATATTAATTTTCATTTTGCTTTTAATTATTATTTTTTTTTGATTGTTCTTTCATTTAGCAGATTAAATATTAAAATTCGATATGTATATGCGGTTTATTTTGATTTGGTTTAAATTTGATATTTTACTAAAAAAAATCTTTCAGATTTTTTTTTTCCCGGCCCCCGGGGTATTGTGACGGTTGTCTATTTCGACCTCTTTTTGTCAGTAAATTTTATTTTTTTTGTCGTTCCCGACGTAATTTTAAACTAGGAATTACGTAGTGTCGGAGAACGGCAATGTTTTGATTTGACAAGTCAGTCACGAAATATTATCCATCAAAGCAACTTGAATCTATTCATTTATTATTGTTTCCGAGTTTATTATTCAAAATTACATAGTTAAGATATTTTATTATCTACAATCAAAGTTTTTTTTAAGAAACCTATAATTTATTTTTACGTTCACGAGTGTGCGTAGCCAAAATTTTTGGTAAGGATTCTCATTCATAAAAATTTTATTTTATTGTTATTTTTTCTTTTCAGATCAAATTTAATTGTATTAATATTTCTGTTCTATTTTGTGTGACTATTTTTTTATTTCAATTTTGTTTATATTTTTCTGTTTGTATTTACAGGCATTTTTGTATATTTTTAATTTTACCGAAAAAATAAACATAGAAGAGAGTTTTGGTGTTTTACTGGTACTACGTTACAAGTTGAACGCTCATACCATGTGGTGGCAGGGGCCGGAGTGGCTATTAACATATAATCCAACTGAAAACAAGGAAGTTTTTCAACATATAACTGATCAAGAAATCAAGGAAAACAAACAAGTTAACATTACGCAATATACACACAACAGCGATATTATAGAGTGCTTAATATGCAAGTTTAGCTCATTAAACAAAACTGTACGAGTGTTAGCATGGATTCTTAGATTTATTAATAGGAAAGAAAAACAAGCGTATTTAACTTTAACAGAATTAAAGCATGCGAGAGAAATGCTAATTAAAGATACACAGCACAGGGAATTTATGGAAGAAATAATCAGTTTAAAACAAAATTTGAAAACAAAAAATAACAGCAAGATTTTTAGTTTGAATCCTATTCTAGATGAAACTGGCTTATTACGCGTCGGGGGAAGGTTGAAACACGCAAACATAGATCATGACATGAAACACCCTATGATCATACCAAACAAAAGCAGACTAACAGACCTTATCATCGATCAGTCACATGAGCTCGTCTATCATGGAGGGGCGAGGCTCACAACAGCGTTCATTCGACAGAAATATTGGATAATCGGTGGCATCAGAGCCATAAAAAAGAGGTTGCGCCAATGTGTAAGGTGTAGGAAACATAACCCTTTGCAGCACTATCAAATAATGGGTGACCTTCCAATATCAAGGACTAACCCTTCGCGCCCATTCTACCATACGGGACTAGATTATACGGGGCACGTTTTTATAAAGGCCAACAAGGGTCGTGGTATTAAAACCACTAAGGGTTATGTTGCCGTATTTGTTTGCATGGCAACCAAGGCCGTGCACCTTGAACTAGTATCTGACCTCACGTCATCATCCTTCTTGGCAACACTTCGCCGAATGTCTGCTAGAAGAGGTCTACCGGCACACATTTATAGCGATCAAGGCACTAATTTTATAGGAGCTAATAAGATCTTACAACAGGAATATAATGAAATTCAAGCGACGTTCAATGAAGAATTTATGGCAGAATTATCAGAGATGAAGATCAGTTGGCACTTCAACGCGCCCTTTTGGCCGTCAGCCGGTGGGATCTTGTAAGCTGCCGTGAAAAGTTTAAAATATCATTTAATACGTGTCGTAGGTGAACAGCGCCTCACATTCGAGGAATACATTACCTTATTAGCTCAACTAGAGGCATGTCTCAATTCAAGGCCGCTCTGCACACTCACCGAAGACCCGGACGACCTAAATTTTCTTACCCCTTCGCATTTCCTAGCCAGCGGTCCTTATCTAACCCTATATGAAACTGAAAAAGATTTACGAACAAGATGGCAACTTACACAGAAATTATTCACCGATATATGGAATCGTTGGCGTAGTGAATACCTTACCCATTTATCAGCAAGGACTAAATGGAGAACACCACAACATAATTTTCAAATTAACGATATTGTAATTATCAAGGATGATAACCTACCACCTGGCAAGTGGGCTTTAGGTAGAGTGGTCGAATTACATCCAGGTACCGATGGTTACGTTAGAATGGTTACGTTGAAAACAAAAAACGGATTTATCAAGCGCCCAATCGTAAAACTAGCAGCACTGCCTATTAATAGAAAAACTGACGAAAGTAGCCAACTTCAACAAGATTCGCCCAGCGAGACTCGCTACCAACAAAATAAAAGACAGCGAAAACCTGTAAACAAGTTCAGTTTTTCATCTATCGCTTTGTCTATGTTACTATTCTTAACAATATTTATCCCAACATCTCAGTCAGCCCCTGTTTACAATATAACTTCATTAGAAAATAATAACGGAATTTATTTTGATCATATTACAAACATGAATTTAATACGAGACGACTGGCGCCTCGTCGTCTCATATGACACACAGCCCTATCAAGCTGGGAATGCCGTCCTTATCAAATACATCAAATACTTAGAAAACATACTAGGCGCCGGCGCGGGCTAATTAACGGTGTCGGTAACGTGGCAAACTCTCTTTTTGGTGTATTGGATGAACGCTTTGCGGAAAAATATGAAAAGGACATAGATGTTATCAGGACGAATGAAAATCATTTGGCATCTTTGTGGAAGAACCAAACTTCAATAGTGGAAGCAGAGTTTAATTTTATGAAAAACATGGAAAATATAATGTAAAAACATCATAAAACAGTTAATAAAAGAATGAATGAAATAAAATACTACTTAGAAACAGTCAACTCGGAAATAACGCTCACCACGGATTTTCTATCATCAGCACTTATTGCGAATAATATTTTGTACAGTTTAAAAAATATTCAAGATTTATTACTAGATACTTTAACAAACATCTATAATGGGAAATTCAATCTACATTTATTAACTCTTGATCAGCTAAAGCGTGAACTGAGTACTATTTCAGCCCGATTACCAAAAGATCTGTCCTCACCAATCGACACTTTCGAGTTATCACACATTTATAATCTTCTACAAGTTCGAGCAAGAATGACACAGAAGTACCTCATTATAGAACTTAAGATCCCACTAATGGGCCGCGACGTCTATGAAATATCAAGAACGATTCCGGTTCCCCAATTAATTAACGGCAGTCTCACTAGTATTGTACCAATAGCCGAATATGTTGCAGTCAATATAAAACGAGATTCTTTAATATTATTGTCAGAAAATGATATGAAGTCATGCATTCATCAAAAACCAGAGTTAATATTATGTCATCTTAAAAAGCCTGTTCT
This sequence comes from Marasmarcha lunaedactyla, assembly GCA_923062675.1. Taxonomy (NCBI): domain Eukaryota; kingdom Metazoa; phylum Arthropoda; class Insecta; order Lepidoptera; family Pterophoridae; genus Marasmarcha; species Marasmarcha lunaedactyla. Next base: position 36,455,544 of record OV281339.1, on the reverse strand, counting down.
CCAAATGAAAGACGATCAAAGCTTCTGCACAACCAAACCTGGAACAAGGTCATGCGAAATTAATCAAGTACATTGTAACAACAAGTGGTCTGAACTAAACAATATAAATAATTACTTCTATTTTTGCTGCGATACGTGTCGCCTTAAGTTACTGTGCAAGGATCAGATTACCGCAATACAATTGTCACGCGCTGGGTTATTGACCGTCGGGCAAGCTTGCGTTATCAAAACAAGTGATTTTTTTGTATATACTCATAGTACAGAAACAAGTCGAATTATCACGGCTCCAGATATTATATTGCCAGATATTTCTCCAATTAACAGCCTTATCAACTTGACCATACCTAGAGATTCCATACTAAATGACAGCATTGAAAAAAGAGAAAGTCAGAGAACTCTCTTGAATATACAAAACAAGTTAGAGGAAATCAAGAAAAGTAACCCCCTGGTTTATGACGTCAACTACCATGATATACACCATTACACAGCAATATACATACTCTTTGCTGTAATAACAGCAGTTGCCCTTATTTACGTATGGAGACAAATAAGCAGACGTCGCCAGCAAGCAGCCAGAGCAGCAGGAGTAGCAGCCTCGGCGGAGGGCGAAGGCAGCTGCGCAGGCGCAATCGCGCTTGCCGCGGCACCTGTCCCGCGCCTTGCCACCCCCAGGCATGCAACAACCAGAACTAGCAATGTGCAGTGCAGTGACAGTGAAAATCAGTGTAGTGCGCGAGTGCATCAGAATCGTAGTACCTCTCCTGTATTGCGATCAGTTTATGCTATTCCCGATTTGTCATAAATAAAATATACTTTACATAATTAAAAAACAAACTTCTATTTACTAACATCAGGTTTAGTCACAGTCTTGTTAATCATCTTGTTTAGTCTTAGTTCATTGCTTTCTAATCTCTTCTTTGCCGCCCGGGAGCATGTACGGGCTACGCACCGCACATAATATTAAGATCAGCACTTTACTTTATTCACTTCATTTTAAATCAATAAATCTAGGTCAGTTCGTCATCGGCTAACAAGACAGTCGCGCGTACTCATCCATTTCCACATTTAAACAGTTTAATTGTATCAGTTTAAGTAAATCAGTTTTAATACATTTTAATACCAGACTATCAGATTTTTATCATTTAAATTATAAAAGTTTCGGTGTAAATCGAACAGAGTCCTTTATGTATTTCAAATCAAATGAAGAATAATTAGTAATTATTGGTTTGTATGTTGAAAAGTATGAGAAATTCACAATTGACAAGTGAAGTAAAGAAAAGGCTCATGAAAGAGTTTGACATGAAAGATCTCGGGCCAGCCAACCACATACTTCGCAAGCGCATCACAAGAAATCAAGATGATATTAGGTCTTTACCTATGAAATTGCCGTTTTTCACGAAATAAATGAAGCGTAATTTTTTTATATATTTTTTATTTCTATTAATCAAAATAATCACCCATGCAATCAATGCATCTTTGCCAACGCATTGGTAGCTTATTGATGCCTTTCTTAGAGAAATCAGCTGGACGGGAGGCAACAAATTCTTCAAAGGCATTTTGTACTGCCTCTCGGGTATTGAATTTTTTTCCCGCCAAGAAGTTATCCAAATTCTGGAAAAAGTAGAAGTCTGTAGGCGCAAAGTCTGGTGAGTACGGCGGATGACGGAGAACTTCCAACCCCAACTCTTGTAAGTTGGAGACCGTCTGCTGTGCAGTATGAGGTCGCGCGTTGTCGTGCAGGAGCAGTGGAGCCGAACGATTGACCAAAGCTGGTTGGAGACGTGCGAGCTTCTCCATCATTGTGTTCAGTTCTTCACAGTACACATCTGCAGTAATGCTTGTCCCGTTTGGCAAGAAGCTGTGATGAATTACACCCGCGTTAGACCACCAAACAGTGACCATCACTTTTCTAGGGGTAAGTTTTCGTTTAGGGCATTGTTTGGGTGCTGAACCAGGGTCCAACCAACTTGCTGAGCGCTTACGATTGTCAAACAGGATCCATTTCTCGTCACAAGTAACAATGCGGTTCAGAATTCCTTCATTTGTATGCCTGCTGAGCAGTACAAGGCACGTCTCCACGCGTACTTCGCGCTGGCGGTCATTGAGTTCGTGGGGTACCCATTTGTCAAGCTTTTTTACCTTGCCAATTTGACGCAAATGGACCAATATTGTTTTGATGCTAACGTCGAAAGCTGCTGCTAATTCAGCCGTGGATTGAGTTTCATCAGCTTCCACAATTGCCTTTAAATCGTCATTGTCGACCAAAGTTTTCGGACGACCACGGGGTTCATTTTTCAGGTCAAAATTTCCAGAACGGAAGCGGGTAAACCAATAACGGGTGGTGCGTTCGTTTGTAGTGTTCGCTCCGTAAACGTCGTTGATGTTGCGTGCCGCTTGTGCCGCTTTGCTGCCACGACGGTACTCATACTCCATAATTACTCGAATTTTTAACTTATCCATGATGACGAAAAATGTTCGAATGCGTTGAAAACAAAACACTAACTATTAAACAAATGACGATTTTAGAAAAAGAATTCCATGTTTGTCAAATAAAATTATTTGAAATTAGCATTATCAGTCAAAAAAAAAATATTTTCATTTGAAATGGCCAGTACGGCAAAACGGCAGTTTCATAGGTAAAGACCTATTATCTATCTTGGTCAGTGTATGTATACAGGGTGTCCGGTAATTAATGGATAACCTTGAAACGTCTAATAGTACAACTTATGGCCGTCCTGAAAAAAGTACGAAAAATGATATAGTATCTCATAAGTAGTATCTCTGATATTTCTTTTTTAAATAAGTCTTTTTTTTTCAATATTATTTTACTGTCTTAAAATCTCTGACCAGAAATGAATTATTTCTATTAGTTTTTTGTTGTTTTAATATTATAGACTAACTGTGCTGATAGATTAAAAGTAAATAGTATGAAAATCTAACACAGTTTTTTTTTTAGAAATACGCAAAATAATTTATTTTCAAAAAATATGCAAAAAATTTTTTTAAGCAAAGTTCAAACCTCTTGGGTATGAAAAAAATTTATGAATACATGGGTGGCTAATAATTTTAAAATAATGTCTGTTTCAAGCAGATTTTATAATGGTACAATTCATAAATGTATCTTTCATAAATAGTGACTTAATGCCAATAACCAAATTTGTAATATGGGAATGTTTTTTTATTGAATTGTGTCTGATGGAATTGATCAAACATGAAAACAGCTAATTTAAAACAAATTGAAAGCAAATTGTTAGAAGTTAACTAATTTGAATGTAATAAAATAACCAATTTAAATGTTTAAAATGGTAACTTTACTAGCGTGAAATGGCCCGTGCGACCTTCATATTTGCTACCTGCGCGCATGCCATACCGACCGTCTTTTGTGTTATGTTAGACAAAAAGGGGTTTGAATTGGGTAAGTGCGAAAGAGAAGAGCTAAATGTAAAAATAAAGGGAACTTAGTGCGTCACTCGACTTGCTCGACTTCGCATGTGTTTATTTCGTCTCCGTTTGCAATTATTTGAATCAGTGTTAAAACGACCACTTGGCTATTTTACTGGACTTCGTTTTGCTTTCTGATTTGGACTTGTTTTGTTTGGTGATATTTGCCACGATTTGGCTTATTTCTGGACTGAACTGTACTTTTGTGTATCAAAATGCCACGTCATCAGTACACGGCTCAAGAATATGCAAACATGCAGTTTATTTGTGGAGAATGCAGAGGCAACGCAAATGTAGCCGTAGCTCTTTACAGGGAGAGATACCCAAATTTGCGCCATCCAGACTACCGCGTATTTACAAGAGTCCACGGTTGTTACTCAGAAGGAAGAATACCGGGTAGTGGTGTAGGTGGTAATAGCACTGGAGGGATCACTCGCCCTGATGTAGAAGACGTGGTTCTTGAGAAGATTGAAAATGATCCTTCAACCTCTACACGAGCAATAGCTCGACGCGCAGGCATTGGAAAATCGACCGTGCAAGATATTTTAAAGAAAAACAGATTCCACCCTTACCACGTCACACGAGTGCAAACTCTCCAACCGAGAGATTTTCAAGCAAGAGTGCGTTTTTGCCGGCAAAGGCTGGCTATGATGGAGGAAGACCCGCAATGTTTTAATAATATTTTGTGGAGCGATGAGTCAACGCTGAAAAGAGACGGTTATGTAAATTTACATAATTTACATAGTTGGGAACTAGAAAATCCCCATCTTATGCGTGAAGACAGGTTACAATACCAATTTAAAATAAATATTTGGACTGTAATTTTAAATGGTATGGTAATTGGCCCATTTCAATTACCGGGGAATTTGACGGGGCAAAGTTATTTGGAGTTTCTTCAAAACGATCTCCCCAATTTATTACAAGAGGTTCCTGAGGAGCCGAGGGAATCGTATTGGCTGCAAAATGACGGTTGTCTTGCGCATTATGCTGTTCCAGTTCGTGCATAGTTAAACAGCAGATACCCAAATAGGTGGATCGGACGTCTAGGGCCAATTTTGTGGCCTCCACTTTCACCGGATCTAAATCCATTGGATTTTTTTTACTGGGGCTGCCTCAGAGAGGAAATGAAATGAAATATTTATTTCTCATCATTGGCAATTACTTGTTCTTATTGACGTCAAATAAAACATGATTCTACCACCAGTTCGAAAAACCTTCGTGAAGAAGAACTGGCAAGAAACTTCACGGGTATATTTTTTTCAAAATAAATTTACAGAGTCTCTTTATGTCTATACAAAATTATTCTTTTCTGCATCTGTTAGCTCGGCAAGTCTTCCTCCTCCTGAGTATCCAAACGACGAACACCCTCAAACGGCACCCGTTCACGAGTTAACGCGGGATCCAGCCATCGTCCTCCTCAACCATATTAGAGGGAAATAAGCGACCCGTTACCCAACGCTACCATAAGAAGACGTACTTTAGTGACAATGACGCTTTAGATAATCATCGGGACGAAGAACTCATCGAACATACAGACACATTACACATGTTTTGTTACAAATACTAGTACAATCCTGTTAATGAGGGGATTATACCCAAGGTCTTTTATCATCCAAATAGTCGGATAGTCTATGATATGCTCGAGCACACAACTTCTGCTTTATAGTTTCTTTGAATTTGTCAATAGGAAGACCTTATTATATAACCGTATAATAAAAGCGTATACATTGACCCATGAATGAGTTAGTGACTTTATGAAGCCTACTATTATGAGCTGCCAGCATATTTCTTCCTCTTGTGTTAACATTGTGCAGATCTTTTTTTCTTTTGAACAAGGTTATGTTCTTTTTTACATATAATGAAATTTTCTAAAATATATTGTGAATGGAAGGTAAGAATATTTATTTCCTTAAATTTACTTCTAAGTGACACCCTTGAACCGAGCTGATAGATTGCGCGAACAGCCCTTTTCTGCAGAAAAGTATAAGGAAAGAAGTATACCGTAAGCCTATACGGTCTTTGGACGAACTTCGCAGTCGTGTCAGAGCAGCCGCATCAAAAATAAGCGAGCGACGGTACACTAGACAGCTCAGAAGAGCATTTATCCGAAGATGTAGCGCATGCATAAGAGTGGGAGGCAAACAATTTGAACATTTACTGTAAATTAATGTAAAATAAATTATTTTAAATATCAAATGTTGTTTTTTATTAATCTCCAATGATCAGACACAATTCGATTTAAAAAAAATTCCCATATTACAAATTTGGTTATTTAGTCAAATTTTCTCCTTTTCTACTTTAATGGCAATAAGTCACTATTTATGAAAGATACATTTACGAATTGTACCATTATAAAATCTACTTGAAACAGACATTATTTTAAAATTATTGGCCACCCATGTATTCATAAATTTTTTTCATATCCAAGAGGTTTGAACTTTGCTTAAAAAAATATTTTTTACATATATTTCAAATATAAATTATTTTGCGTAATTCTAAAAAATAACTGCGTAAGCTTTTTATACTATTTACTTTTAATCTATCAGCACAGTTAGTCTATTAGTTAGCCATAAGTTGTACTATTAGACGTTTCAAGGTTATCCATTCATTACCGGGCACCCTGTATAAAATACAATTAAGATCGTTTTAGTATGATTGCCAGCTCAAACTCCGATGGAAACGGGATTAAAACTTTTAAAGGCTGATAAAAAGGAAGAAAATTTGGAACTAAGAAATTTTATTGGAAGCTTATGTATGTTGCAGTTTGTTCCAAGCCTGACATAGCTCACGCAGCAGCGAAACGTGTTTGGGAGAAGTGGCATGAAAGAGCCAGTTTACTAAACGGAGCAAAAAAACATTCTTTTAATGAAAAAAATTATGATTTTTCTTCTTCAATTATTATTTATTTACTAAAGTAGGTCATTTTAAACGAAAAACCTTAAACGCTATGGAAACATCAATATAATATAAATGTTTTTAAAATTTGTTTTTTTTAGCTCTTTCATAACATTTCGGTATTGAAAGAGCTACTAAAAGTTATGAAAGAGCCAGTCTGTATTATAAAGTGTAATTGTGAAAATTATGCAAAATAATATATATCTAGGCCATATCTAAAGCAAATCATTTAATAATATATGAAAAAAAATGCATATTTACTATGGTTTTATTTTATTTACAAAATTAATATTCAGGGTTATAAAAAAGCCGGTTATGAAAGAGCCAGCTCTTTTAAGGCCCATTCTTCCGGCTCTTTCATTACTTATTCTTTAAAAAAATATAACCCTATAATAACAACAATATCAAAACTTTTGCGGCTCACTTTTTACACAACTGCAAAGCCAAATATATGCACAAACTCAATCTACAATACATTTACCTATACTTTTTTTCAATAAAATACCAAAAACAAGTTAACTGTAGCAAAATACTTACTTTTTAATACCAAAAACTTTGACTCGATGTGCCGGCGTCCGTTGGTTTCGGCGGACTGTCAAATGTTTGTGGATGACGGGGAATCACTGTTGCTCACTTAAAAATAAAATTACCAACCAAATCCGTTTATAAATTACCAAAATAATGTAAGTGGCTCTTTCAAAACCTGGCTCCTTCATGCCACTTCTCCCCTACTACGTTGTTTAAAAGGTACTGTAGACTATCATCTTGTTTTTGGTAGGAGTGGTCTAGGTATCAACGGGTACATAGATGCTGACTGGGCTTCCTGTGAAATAGATAGCAAATCATACTGACATGACTTTCTTTTTAAAATTGGGAATTGTATCTTGGGAAAGTAGGAAACAGCGAACAGTCGCACTTTCTAGCACAGAAGCAGAATACATGGCTCTCTCAGATTCTTGTAAAGAAGCATTGTTTATACGAACTCTGATGTATGAATGGCTTGGTAGATTAAAAATAACTCTGTTACTATTTTTAATAATAGCCAATCAGCACATAAATTATGTAAAAATCCTATGTATCATGCTCGTACGAAACATATTGATGATCGACATCATTTCATAAACGTTGTTAAAGATAATTTTATTAACTTGAAATATTTGTGTACTTCTGAAATGACTGCTGATATTTTAACTAAACCGTTTACTAGAGAAAAACTTGAAAAATGTGTACAATGCATAAAATAAAATAAATATTGAATTTATTTACTTATTTGAGAATGTTGTTAAATATTATAGTAGGATATTGATTACTTTATGGTATAATGAAAACACTTCATAGAAATTGTATTGTAACTTTTTAAGGGCCAGTTTGGTGTAATGTAAATTTAATAAACAAATGTATTATAATTACCAGATTCAAAAAAAAACTTTGTATATAATGAAACGTCAATGACCCTTTGGCATTTTAGTGATATTACCCATACTGATATTAAACCTAATCGCTTTTGCAAAGCGATAATCAACATCAACAAATCAACAAAATTATTTTGTTATCAAAAATAAAAAAAAATCTTATTAAAGTATTAGAATTAACAATCAATCAGTCTTCTTTATATTTTCAAAATAGTAGAATCAGACTAAACAAAAATAAACTAAATGTTATGTTTTCTTTCCAGATTACACAACCAAAACCAAAAAACTAATTGAATGAACTTCTAAAATCAATTTATATTTTTATTCATATTATACCAGAATTACTCTTTAATCAGTCTTTATATTACTCAGAATCAGTATCACATTTACTAAGGGCAAAGAAGGTTTTTGCGAATCTTATACCTAAACCTCGTTTTCTTGCGCTTTTTCTTTTTGCTACACAGAAAGCAATTAAGGTATTTAAAGTTTAAAGTTCCTCTTTGAATTTTCTGTAGTCGGAATGTCTTCAGGCCAGTGACCATTGTAAACTCTCTTTGCTGCCTGATGCCTTGGCCCTGGCATTTCGATTGTAACACTATCATTTGTGCGTCTACTGGAATAAATTATTCCTATTCTGATAACATCTTTGCCCTTTAAGTTACAACCGACTTTAGTCATCTGCAAAATTAGCTTATCCCGATAGCTCTAAAAGTTTGCCTTTCTAGGTAGTTTGCAATCAGGCAATAAAGCTGCGAATGAGGGGTATGCGTACGCGCTACAGGTATGGGTTTGCCATCATAAACCCAATTTAAAGTTGCCGAATAAAAAAATAACATTTGAATTTAATATTAATGTGCAATTATATGTAATTTTATGAATTTGAATAAAAAAAAATTGAGCAAATTTAATTTAAAAATGGATATTAATTAGGATTAATAAGGATTAGGAGTTAATGTGAATAACGAAAAAAATTCTTTTTTCTTCCTCCCTTCCTCTTTTTCTTCCCTTACTTACCTTTTTCTTAATCTCCTTTAGCTCATACTTATTACTCATGGTAGCAATATTGTCGTACTGCCAAAAGTAAGCCATACGGGCTATTTTTTGAGTCACGTTTATTAATTCTATACTCACGGCTTAGTAACGGGCTGCGGCAGGGTCGCGGTTGAGGGCGGCGGCGGAGCGGGCGCCGGCGCGCGGCGCTCCAGCGTCTGGGTGCCACCGCCAGCCCATTGCACGCCATCTACTGCCCACCTGTTACAAACAAGTTACTATATTACTACGTACTTAAATTCTAAGCTTTTCAGGAAAAGTCCGAAAATTTCTACATTACCTGGACTCAATTACGATCTCCAATACAAAAGAGTTCGTCTTGCCATATATTGCCAAGGTTGTCTGTTTTCAACTTAACTACGCTTAACTATCGACATTTCGAACGATCGAACATCACAGGAAAAATGGCATGGGTTGAATGTATGATAAAACTTGGTCGGCCGCGAATCACAAGCTCAAAATTAATTTTTAGGAAAATCATTAAAAAGAATCGTAGTTCCCAGGCAGTCTTTGCGTAGTTCCCACTTACCTTGAAGGGAGTGAGACGATTCACAAAGATGTATCTGTCGATACCTGCAAGAGGGTCGTAAAACGAATGGGTTATGGATTTTGTACTGCTGAAGAGAGACCTTTCCTCACACTTCTCCAAAAAGGCTGAAATTCACTAAAGGCTATAACTGGACTGCAGACTAGTGGCGTCAAATAATATGGAGTGATGAATCTTAATTTGAATTGAAGATCGGTAATGTACGGAAAAAGGTTGTCAGAAAGAATGATGAAGCAAAGCAGCCGATTGTATCAAAAGAAAAATGAAAATCGATAATGATATGGGGCTGCATGACAGCACTAGGTCTGAGTTGTCTACATTTTATAGAAGGAAATGTTAATGCAGTAGACTACAAAACATTCTGAAAACAAGTCTCGTGCCCTCAATTCCAACGTTAAAACAATCGTTTAAACAAGATGATATTGATGGTACTTCCTGTCACACTGCGAGGACAACCAAGGCTTGGTTTAACCGGAATCAGATCCCCACAATGGAGTGGCCGTCAAGTAGCCCAGATTTGTCACTGATTGAGACCCTATGGTGGAAAATGAACAAAATTCCGCGAAAGTATCCAGCAATGTCTAAAACCAATCTAAAGGAAAAAAAAATATTACATTTAATGTGTCTGGTACTCAATAACTACACAACAATGTGAAGAATTGGTAGCAACGATGCCATGAAAAATAAAGGCTGTGATCGATGCTAAAGGTGACGCCACTGAGTGATGAAGTTGAAGATGAAGTTTATTGCGTGGGTGTTTCTCCGAGAAATTATTATATTTTATTTAAAGAGTTCCCATTTTGTTACTTTTGTAAATTGAAAATAAACTTAATTAAGTGTTCAAAACCACTGTGTAATTATTGAACTAACAAAGTTAAATTTATTTACCCAAATCTTATTTCACATACAGACGAACTCATTTGCATTGGGGCACGTAGAGTAAGGGTCGAGTTAACAAGTGGACTCATACAATATATGTATTAGGTTACAGTGTGACAGAGCACAGTGCAGGGTATTAGTCCCATACTAACAAATATCAATAATACTAAAGGTTTAATTCAAACCCCATTATTTTTTATTATCTACAATTTAACGGACTTTTATTTTATTGCATCAGTCTTCATAATCGTGGCGCAGTGCAAGTCATGAAATAAAATGGTATTATAAAATAATATGGAAACGGTTGTAAGAATCACGCGAATTTTTTATATTGCATTATAATTTAATCAAATACTCTTCACTTATGTATATCCTACTCTATACGCTGCTCATTTATGTACGTTTTTACGTTTATAGTAGAGTTATATACAGTAAGTTAAACCAATACAAACACGCATAAAATAAATCTGTTTTGCGCACCCTACACTACTGCAACACAAACTGCAACTAATTTAGCTATATATCATAAAACGGTGGTACGGAAATAAGGTGTTGCGCTACGAGTTACGGTACAGTGTAATGTCAACTACAAAATACGAGGGTGGATTGAAATTTTCGCGGCCTAAATAAGAAAACACAGGAATAATGCAATTTTTTATATTTATTTTTCTACATACTCTCCTCCTCACAGCACTTAGTCCAGCAGTCCTCTTAAGCCTTGATCCCATTTAAATAGAAGGTCTCGTCAAGGTCTTCAAAAGAGGCATCTAATAGCCACTTTGACCTCCTCATTGGTAGAAAATTTCATTCCACCTAAGTGTTTTTTTTAGTTTTGGGAATAGGTGGAAGTCAGAAGGTGCCAAGTCAGGTGAATATGTGGGATGAGGAAACAATTCTAAACCACAATTCATAGGTAGTAGATGTGTAAACACGAGCATTGTCTTGATGAAACAAAACTTTCTTGGTCAACAATCCTGGTCTTTTAGACTTTATTTCTTCGCGTAAACGACGTAATAGTGTACAGTAGTATGCAGAACTTATAATTTGACCTCTTTCTAAGTAATCAATCAAGATGACACCCTTAGAATCCCATAAAACCGATGCCATTACCTTGTTTACTGAAAAACACACCTTGGCTTTCTTGGGGGTCGGAGAACCGGGTCTCTTCCATTGTTTGAATTGCTGTTTGGATTCAGGAGTATAGTGATGAACCCATGTTTCTTCCATATAACAAACCTTGCCAAAAATTCGTTTCGATCAGCTTGAAAAAGCTCTAAATAGTCTTTAGAAATCGTGAGCCGAGTTCGTTTCTGTTTAACTGACAGGAGCCGCGAAACCCATCATGCAAACACCTTGTGGAACCCTAATTCGTTAACGGTCATGTTTTGTGTACGTTCATATGAAATTCCTAGAGCTTCAGCTATCTCAGATATCTTCAATATTCTGTCTCCTATGATGAGATCACATATTTTTTCGAGGTTTTCCGAAGACTTAGCTGCGGGGTTCCTCTTTGATGCTCTCTCGTCCACGTTTAAATTCAGCTGTCCACTTTTTCCCACCACAATTGTAAACGACGGAGCAGATGTTCCTAAAGTAGCCACCATATCTTCATGATTCTGCTGGTTTCATATGAGTTCATATGACAACGCTATCTATGTTAGGCCGCGAACTTTTCAATCCACCCTCGTACCAATCGACATCTAAAAGCTGATCTAGACATAATTGAATGCACTGTTAAACATGCGCAATTAAACTTATAATTATATTATACTTTATAATAAGTAAATCATTTGATAGTTAGATAGATTAGTAGAAAAAACATTGAGTATTTTCGCTTTTGCCAGCAAGTTTTAAGTGAGCTTACTAGTTGTTTACTTTATCGGTCATTTTACAAAAAAGTTAAAGCCTAAATCAGGAGACTGGAATTAATATTGTGATGCATCACACTTATTTTTCAGCGCGTATTACATTAATAAATATTTATGTCGGCCGAATCTCTCATGCATATTTCAAATAAAAATAACGTGTAGCACTAAAATGCTAAATAATGCTTCGCAATAAAATCATTCATGATAATTTCGCTGACGCATTTACAATAACCAATCTTCAGGGTATTTCATCCAGATAAACATTATGTGTTATAAGCTAAAAGACATTCTGCATATTGATGTCTATATTAATTTACTTGCATTTTGTAGACAATTTAAATCAATATAATTGACCTCTATGATATAAGTGTAAACTATTATATTTAATTCGAGTATTCCAGCAATATTTTAAATCACATAAAGTACGCTATTGCCATACAATTATAAATCACGGAGACACCATCACTGACAATCATCGACACAAGAAATAAGTATGAAAGCAAAGGTTAGTTTAACAAATATTTAATGCATAAATTCGCTGCATTTTGTAACCTTGGCGGTACAGATACTTTTAAAACTAGGAATTTTGGAGCATCAATTTATTTATGACACCTTTTTGTCAGCTTTCTTTACTTGGGGATTCTATGTTTGGATATTTTCGACAATTTTGAATCAAAAGAAAAAAAGATATGTGTTACTACTCAACAAGTTCGTAAAAAACACATATAAATCATGATTTGAAGATGTTTGAAAAAATATTTATCCATATAAAGTATTAGCACAATACGAAGCACACAAAGAAGTGCCGAAGTCCCAAAGAAATATATTAAAATAATTTAACGTGAAAATAATAGAATTAGTTCCAAAGACATAAGGATGGCAGTAGAGTTTATTAGTAACGAGTTAATATCCACAATGAAAATAATTTCATTTCGATAAAGCCTTAATTTTGAGTAACATTTTAAATAAAACATACTTGCAATGCCCATGCGCTATCAATTGGTAATTAAGTCAGCGAATAGCTATACAATAAGTGTTTGAAATGTAAATGGGAAAAGTAAATGGGGTTCAGCTTCGATGGATTTTTTACTACTCTGTTTAGATGGAAAATTTACACATTCTGCGATTTCGCTAGCCGATAAAAATATTTATGCTCATGACGAACATGAAAAACTAATACACGTATAATATGATTACATCAGTCTCTAAATAGTCGATAGTTCGCCTGGTGGTGTGCGACGAGGCGTTGTCGTGGTGAAGGATGATACTGCGAGGTCGTTTCTCCCGAACTTTTCCCAAGACAAGTGGCAAATATTTGTTAGTGTACCACTCCGCAGAAACAGTTTTTCGATACTCTAAAGAAATGCCCTGCCCTTCCGAAGAACAAGGCCGCCATCTTCTTTCCCACGCTTCGACCTCTCTTCACTTTAGTTGGCAACTCCTCGGAAGCAAACACCCACTGAGCAGACTGTCTTTTAGTTTGGGGTCATAACAGTAAATCCAGCTTTCTTTTTTTTTCGAAATAGACAGTTTTTTTTATGGTCCTATGGGCCTTTAAAATTTCCCCGGACTTTGCTGCGGCGCTTAGCTGGATTTTAAACTACTCCTACATACGATACGCCTAAGGACACCCGAGTGGGTACGGACCTCGGCTTAGGACGTCGTATATTGAAACTACCACTGGTTCGGAAGGATCATCTACTGCCATAAAACCAGCAAGAAACTCAGTAGGAATGCGTACGACGCGTTAGCCTGGCCCACCGGTGGGTTATGCGATTCGAATGCCGTGTAGCCCTATTTCTAACTGGAACACCGGCGTTCCTTGTTGTAATATCATCGTCGGGATCTGTTAAGACGTTACGCGGACGCCTATAACGAACCGCCGCGTCTGGGTTGGCTGTGTATTCAGATGACTTATTGACCAGCGGGTTGGGATGGTGGGGAGCATTATCGAAGTGTCGTCTAGACGCCAACTTCATGAATGCGGCAATGGTGGGCAGCTCGAGATCCTTGTGCAAATTTAAGTTGCAGACATAGAGCGGGGCCCCGACGCAATGGCGTAAGAACCTATTTTGAATAACCTGCAAGTGATTGAGGTTCGACTTGCTGGCGTGAGCGAAAGCCACACTGGCATATGTCATGATGGGGCGGTACAAGTTTTGTAAAGTGTAAGCTTATTTGTAAGCGACATTTTAGTCTTCTTGTAAATTAGAGGGTACAGCCTACCCATGACGAAAGCGGCTCGATCCCGGACGCGTTTTATGTGATCCGCGAATGTTAGTCCACTATCTAAAGTGACTCCTAAATATTTGACTTTTTTAACCCAAGTTCGGAGTACCAAACAGGATGATCTGACCTAGAGCAGGTTGAGAGATAGTACACTGCTGCACTTTTTTCTGGGTTGACTACTATTCTCCATTTCCTAAACCAAGCGCCTATTTAAATGCGTTGGCTGCGGATATAAGTATTCTAGTTAACCTACGTAGATTCCTATCAGATGTGTAAAGCGCGGTGTCGTCTGCAAAGAGCGCTAGGTCTACTTCCTCCGTCCTTGGTATGCCACTAGTGTATAGTGAAAACAAAGTTGGAGAAAGCACCGAGCCTTGTGGGATACCGGCTAATGGACGGCAACAGGACGGGGATTGGAGAGTGCACCTTCCAATCTGTAGCTAAAGGTTCGACAGTGGAGAAAGTCTCGTATAATGTGCACGAGGCTGTCTGGCACGCCTAGTTCAAAGAGTTTATATAATAAGCCGTTGTACCAGACCTTATCGAAGGCTTTAGCCACGTCAAAGAAAAGCGCACCCGTGCCTATCGGTTTTCGACCTACGTTTCTATGCTCCAAGATGTGCTCCGTGATGCGGTGCACCTGTTGGACGCAGGAGTGACGGGACCTAAAGCCGAACTGCTCATCCGGTAACAGGTGCTTCGAATGGATGACCTCTCGAAGCCTGTTTAAAATGATCCTATCGTATAATTTGCCTATCGCGCTAAGCAAGATAATAGGACGGTCACTTGTAAACCCAGCTTTCACGCGTAATCACCCGTAAGTATGTCGAACAAGATACCCATCTTCACGACGTTTATCTTCGCAGTCAAAGCGGTCGGAATTATGTAGATAACCTGTAAAGATCGGTACATTCGCCGACCCCGAAGTTATTGCTTAGCTAGGTATTGTCAATTAAAACGTCTGTTGAAACGTCACAAACGACCTTTAAGACGCTTGCAGAATATTTTTTTCTAAACAAAGTCTGATTTAATATTCAGTTACAAATCATGTTTCTATCGTAATATACCTAATTTTATAAATTTGAAAGTTCGCATATTTGATGTGTGCTTGTTTAGACGTTTGGTACTCAATAACGGCTGAACGGATTTGGATAAATTATGATCTTAAGTCCGAAATAATTTTTGAAAAATAACTCTCTTCTGGCAGAATATCACGAATGCGAAGTTGCAGATAAAACCTTGGAGCATTGTAAAAATTGGTAAATCATTGCATTCATGCAGCTGCTGCAATAGCGCTTAAAAATATTTTTATTTTTGGCTTTTATTTACTAAAATTTATTTACTTGGCTTTGTTTACTTTGTTAGCTTTGACAAACTTTTAAGACGTTCGCAATGCAAGATAAAGACATGGCAACAACTGCTTTAACTTCAGAACCAGCTTGAACCATTAGTCAATAGCATCATTAAAGAAATCTTGTTTGTTACAATTTAAAGTAAGAAATAATTAAAACTCTAATAACAATTACCAGCAATATATACAATTCTTCGCCAATGCAAAAAGTACAATGTGCAAAAAGTAAAATATAGTGGTTTTTTTTTCGTATATAGTCGCAAGCTGCAATTTGCCACACTGGCAAGTCAAGTATATGTGTACATGCACTATACTTGACTTGCCACTGTGACAACGAGTATAGGTCTTCATAAACAAAAGTAGGTCAAGGAAGCTTGGCGAGTTGCTGAGAACTAATCATCTTATGGGAACAGGGTACTTCATTTTCCTAGAAAAATAAGACAAAATAAATAATCCTAGTGACAGATATTTTCCGCGCACAGATTTAGACCAGAATAATAGAAGAATACGATACATTTCTATGTATCTAAATAAATAAATATATTTAAAAAGTATCATCATTAGAGTTTAAAAAGTTATATGATCCATGCAAACAAACTTAGGCAAATACATGTATAAAGAAATACTACGATTGCAGTTATTAAATCAAGACCGTAACTCTCTTAAGTCTGTAACAAGAAAATCCAATTTCAAGTCCAGGCGAGTAAAACAAGAAAACTGTCACAAATCAGTTCTTCTAATCGTAGACCAGACAACCAGCGTGTAATTAGGCCATTTTTCGACACAACAGAGTGTCGCCAGTGTAGCCACTTGCCTAATCGGATTCAGTTAGTTGGTAATTATCACTTTAAAACGACTGTTTATTAGGAAAGTTACATCAATCGCATCACCTATCAATACCCATTATACTAGTAGCACTTTTACCATATAGCCATATTAGACCTGCACTTACGTTATGCTTCCCTAGCCTTGCGTTACAATAAATAAACCATAATTATTAAAGTCATACTTGGATCCGGTGGTAGCCTTGCAATTTTCGCACTCGCTGCGGTAATCGTCCGCTTCTTCGTTCGGCGCGCCCGAGCCTTCATAGCTGCATCCGCACGATGGCTGCGTAATCAAATCATATTATGTTTTATGAATAAATTAATACCTATGCGTCTTTTTACGTGTGTTCAAATATAGAGTACACAAATTCAATACTCAATATCCTAGCAAATATAAAAAAAAGAGTATTTGTTTGCCACGTTTTTGGACTTAACAACTAAACCGACCATTTAGATATTTTACAACAACTTGGTCATTAGAAGACGTCTGGCAAAAAATTAAGTTATTTATAAAAAGTTACGACAAAGGCTGTATATTCATTACAAAGCTATTGCATTAGTTGTTATGTCAACCTATGTGTATATGTTTTATTATAATGCACTATTATGTTATTGAGAATTAACTTTTAATTTATAACTTAATTTGACAGTGTACGTTAAGGTATTTCATTTTAATTCACTTCCGTGTGTTTTTGTTCACAGCATCCATAAAAGTAACTTTCTTGGTTATTTCTTGATCAGATTTTGAAATGTGTAGTAGGTGTCTATTGAAAGTTATTGTTTAGTTATAAATTATAATTATCCAAGCCGCAAGGCATGTATTATTTACTAATATATCACATAATTCACTGTCTGAAATTAATTAGAAAACCAAGATAATAATTAGAATAACTTAAAATTTATCAGAGTTATTTTGCTAAGATTTCGTTTGGGGCGGTACTAGACATGTGCCTGTTTTAACCGCCATTATGTGTTCCATGTTGTGTTTCGGATAAAAAAGGAAGATACCAAATTAAGCATACGATAAGCAACGCATTATTTATCGATAAATAATTATATAACCAATCAATAACATGTACGATTAATCTTGGGCACAGATGCTACATACCATCAGGTGGGCGCTTGTTCATTTGCCGACAAAAAAAAAGAAAAATATAGTTTCTTCTTTGGTAAATACACACTACACGCTATAAGGACACCTTAAATTCTTTACCACCAACTAAGAAATTTACCTTGTCAATGGTCAGTGGCAGGGTGGGCGGAGCCGGCGGCGGCGCAGTTGGATCCCGGGCCGGAACCTGTTGACCACAGTCCACGTCTTCGCTCTGCGACCGCGACCGCTCAGCCGGCACCACGCGTAAATTTGGCCTGTTATTGTAGAAGCATTTTTTGTAGAAAAGGTAATAAAAATAATTGAAGATTTCATGGTTTTCCTTTCCGACAATAACGCGTGAGTATAAGCTGTAGTTTTAAAATTTATCAAAATGACTCACTTAACATTTTTAAAATTAATTGGTTTTCCTTTCATTCAATTGACCAAGTATGTTAGACAGATCACATCCTTGTGATTGACCCTAACGACCGATGCAATAATTTTACAGATTTTAGTCGGTTCGATTCCCGGGAAAAGCAATCGAGTTTTTGAAAATCTTTGAATGCGGTTTTATTTCTTTTCAAAAATAAAGACATAATTCTTTGGAGTAAAATTTTCTATCTGTATTATTTACTAGAGTACTTTCCTACCAGGTGGCATTAAAAAAATCCACCCTGTATACACGTTCTTGACAAATTTATGGAGCCGTAGAGAACTTATATTAGGTCATTACATTTGAAATTGGCGTTTTGTAAGGGAGGAACATAAAGTAAATTTTTTTTAAACATTATATATTTATTTTATCAAAGTATGTACCAATGTTATCTATGCACTTTTGCTATCTCATAGGTAGTTCATTCATCCCTTTACTAAAAAGACCATGCGGACGGGAATCAATAAAATCTTTAAAGGTGCTTTGGATTGCCCAATCGGAGTTGAATTTTTTCCCTTGCAAGAAGTTATTCAAATTTCGAAGAAAGTGGTAATCTGTTGGAGCAAGGTCCGGGGAGTACGGTGGATGTCTTAGACATTCCAATAGAAGCTCCTCTAATTTAGTACCCGTCTGTGGTGCAGAGGGTTGTCTAGCGTTGTCCTGAAGCAGCAGTGGCCTAGAGCGATTGACCAGCCTCGGTTGTTTAGCAGCTAGCTTTTCCATCATAGTTTGCAGTTGCTGACTTCTGCCGTAATCGTCTGGCCAGATTCAAGAAAGCTATAGTGAACGACACCGGCACTAGTCCACCAAACGCTCACAAGTAACTTTTTTTGAGTAAATTTTCACTTGGGGAGGATTTGGCTGGTTTGCTAGGGTTCAACCATTGCGATGAGCATTACGTCTGTCGTACAGAATCCACTTTGCATCACAGGTAATGATTCGATTTAAAATCCTTTCATTATTGTGCCAGTTGTGTAATGTAACGCAGCAGTCGACGCGCGTTTGTCGGTTAGCTGGACTCAATTCATGAGGTCAAGCCTCTCCACCTTCTCAATTTGCTTCAAGTGGATTCAAACAGTTTTGTCACTAACACCGCAGCCTACAGCTAACTCGAACGTGGTTTGCGATGGATCCGCTTCCACAATAGCCTTCAATTCTTCATTGACTTTGGTCTCCGGCCTTCCACGGTGCTTATTCTGCAGGTCGAAATTTCCAGAACGAAAACGTTGGAACCAAAAACGCACCTTGTTTTCTTTAGCGACACCGCCGCCATAGACAGCATTTATACTTCAAGCCGTTTCAGCAGCACTGGTGCCACGGTGGAACTCGTACTCTTAAATAACGCGATATTTCAACTTTTCCATTTTGTAAACTAAGAGACGCAAAGAAAAAACCAAAAGAGGAAAAAACTAATTTATTGCGGTTTTTTTATTAATTAGTTAATTTATATAATTTCTATAATTTAAAAAGTAGTTAATTTATTGGTTTAAAGAGGAGATAACACAGATCAAAGTGGCCAGTACGACAACGCCAATTTCATATGTAAGGACCTAATATTTTCTATGATGTATATTAGTAATAGAAAATTAATGTCTATATATGTAGATACATTTCTTTAAGAGTCCAATGATTGCTGCTTTTTTCAATGCTAAGATAACTTTTATCAATAGAATCATTTTCAGAATTTTACGTAATTTAACGTTTTCGACCATCATCAAGAAAATCTTAATTTGGCGTTCGCTAGAATATAAAAAAGCATTTACTCAACCATGCCACTGTTCTAAACAATTTAATGGTTTAAGTCTTTAAGAAAGTATAATATGGTCTAACTTGTAATAGTGGCAAAAGTAATACTAAAGTTTGGTAATACACGTACGTTTGGTAACAAGCAGAGAGCAATGAACGAGTCTTTATTTTGACAGTACTATCATGGTTGGTAGAATTGTCTTTTAAAAAAATAAAAATAAAAAGTTTATTTATTTCAACAAAGGTAATACATATTATGATAGTTTTGGAGTCTTCCCAGAAAGTAATTCAACGAATACTTGGGTTGGGAATGACCCGCTTCTCTCCTTATACATATATAATTATTCTTTTAAATTTAAACTAATTAATCTATTTTTGTACAAAAGCAAAACATGAATAGTAAGTTTAAGCTAAAGAGTGTGCAAATTGGTGTGAATGGGTGGGCAAAGAAAGTGTAAATGTGTTTGTTTTATAGAGAAGTGTAAGTGAAGTGTGTGAGTGAGGGAGCGAGGGAGTGTGTGTTTCTGTGTGTGTGTGTTTGTGTGTGTTTGTTTTATAGAGAAGTGTAAGTGAAGTGTGTGAGTGAGGGAGCGAGGGAGTGTGTGTTTCTTTGTGTGTGTGTTTGTGTGTGTATGTGAGCAGGTGAGTGTTTGTTACTGATAGTAGTGTTGAGAAATTTTATGTTTGATTATATGAGCAGATATTTAAAGTAATTAAGAGTTATGTTTATGTTTGTCTAATTAGGATTTTTTCAGTCTCTTCGAAGGATAGTTTTTCTAGCCATTTAGTTAAATTAAGCTTACATAAATATGATTTCAAAGGGTAAATTTTAATGATGGAGTTTATTTTATTATATATGTAAGGAGATTGACATTGAAACTGTCGCTGTGCGAAGGTGGTCTGAACTAGTTTTTGAGGGGCTACCTGATTACCTCTTCTTCTATTAAGCAAATTCTTGTCAAAATGTAATGATTTATGGAAGTTAAGAACTAAATTTAAAATATAAAGTTTGCGTACAGACAGTAACTTACAGTTTTTATAAAGATCATCAGTAGGGTAACGGAAAGGTTTAAAATACATGACTTTCAATAATGATCTTTGAGCTCGTTCTAAATCCAAAAAGTGAGTTTTGGTGGCACCTCCCCAGATTGGAATGCAGTATGTAGTTACTGATTGTGCTAGGGCCACATAGACTTTTTTTAAGAGAAGAGGTGTCATAAAGTGTCTATGCTTTTTAAAAATCCATATAAGCTTCCTTAGCCTAGACATGACTAGTTCGAGGTGAGGGTGCCAACTTAATCTTTGATCTATCATGACGCCTAGATATTTAGAACAGCTAGATTTCTGTAGAGATGAGCATGAGCAGAGTGACCTGTCGGAGCAGGCATTATGAATCCTAACTTCAAAGGCTTTGTCTGGTTGGGAGGTAGTATACGGTGCAAAGCACATATAGTTAGTTTTGTTGACGTTTAGTGTTAGAAGGTTTATATTTAGCCAGTTTGCTACCTTTACAAGGCCACTTTCAGTTACCACTTTTAGGGCTTCCCAGGACTCAGCTGAGAAAACAATAGTAGTATCGTCTGCGAAGGAAAGTATCCTCCCCCCAACACTCCGTAAGTTACATAACTCGTTTATGTAGATCAAAAAGAGCGTTGGGCCGAGGACACTTCCCTGTGGAACACCGTAAATCATATTTTCCTCTGTACTAGTGTATTTATCTATTTTAACGACTTGAGTTCTGTTTTCCTGGTAACTAGTTAATAAGGAAATTGCTAAACCTCTAATTTCATAGCTCTCAAGGCGTCGGATAAGTAATGGCACCGACACTGTGTCAAAGGCTTTTTTAAGGTCTAAGAAAACTGTCAGACACTTTTTCCCATTTTCTATTTCATTTATAATAATAGTAATAAGCTCCTTAATCGCATCTTGCGTTGAAAGGCCTTGTCTAAATCCGCATTGAAATTTAAATATAATGTTAAATATATTTAGGTAGTTAACTAGTCTAATGTTTATTAATTTTTCAATTATTTTAGAGATAGCGGTCAATACAGCTATGGGCCTGTAGTTGTTAACATCCAGTCTGTCTCCGGACTTGTGAACAGGTGTTACAACTGAGCGTTTGAGAGAATCAGGAAAAACTCCTGTGTGGAAACATAGGTTAGCAAGTTTTGTAATTAGAGGAACCAAAAAGTGTCTGGAATGTATTAAAAATTTAGTAGTTACACCGTCCCAACCAGGAGCACTATTGGAATCCAGACTCATAAGTATGCTGGCTACCTCTTGCTCTGATGAGCAAGAGGTAGCCAGAGAGAACTGAGTGTCTGAGAGAACAAATGAGAATACTTTATTGGGTTGACTATATATGTTGTTGTGCGCAGAATCTAGTTTTATTTGGATTTCTTGTGCTAATTTTTGGCAAATGTTCACAAAAAAGTTATTAATATAGTAAACCGATGAAGAGGGTGATGGAGTGATATTTAATAGTGCTGTATTTGAAGATTTAGGTGGTTTATATTTTGTGACATCATTTATAGTAGCCCAAAGTTTCCTAGGATGATTTATTGAGTTATTGATTTGATTTCTATTGAACTGTCTTTTCACTTTTTTAATTAGGTTACAGCAAACATTTCTGTAACGTTTGTATGTAATTTTCAGGATATAATTGAAAATTTAAAAGTAGAAAATTTGAAAGTCTTTCTAATTTAGACATGAGAGTTGTACTTTCAATTTTTGCCGTCGATTAAACGTTTGAACTAATTCAAAATATTATAATAAATATATTAATATTAAAATATAATAATAAATAATAAAATAAATTACTATTATATGTACAATAATTATTCAATTTTTATTCTAATAATTTATTTCCTCAATAACACTAACAGCAAACCTAGTGAAACTCATTTGAACATGTTAAAAATAAATTTAGAACCAGTTAAAATTTTGTATACCCAATAGAGACGACAACGAACACGACTACTTCGTCTGCGTAGAATAGTAGCGGGAGCCCACCGTGTGACAACACAAAAAAGAGCTGATTACAAACTGTAGCGATTTCCGAACACCGGCGGCTATACTGATGCAAGTGGCAGAGGCACAAGATTAACGGCACAACAGAGACCAGTCACTGGTGGCAACAGTCAGTTTTTTTTTTCGAAACGGAGTTTATTTATGGCCCTATTAGCCTTTTAAATATCACAGGACTTTGTGGTCTAGCGCTGAGGGCGCTTTGCCAGCACTTAAACTACTCCTACATACGATACGCCTAAGGGCACCTGAGAGGGCACGGACCTCGGCTTAGGACGTCGTATATTGAAACTACGACTGGTTCGGAAGGTGACTTATTGACCAGCGGGTTGAGATGGTGGGGAACGTTGTCGAAGTAGCGTCTAGACACTAACTTCATCAACGTGGCAATAGTGGGCAGCTCGAGATCTTTATGCAGATCTAAATTGCGGACATAGGGCGGAGCCCCGACCGGGCATATGTCATTATGGGACGGATGCAAGTTTTGTAAAGTGTAAGCTTATTTGACATTTTACTCTTCTTACAAAATAGGGGGTGCAGCCTACCCATGACGAAGGCGGCTCGGTCCCGGACTCGTTTTATGTGATCCGCGAATGTAACTTTTTTAACCCTGGGGATTGGAGTACCAAACAGAGAGATATGACCCAACCTTTTGGAGGGTTTCCTAGAGGTTGTCCTAGAGCAGGTTGAAAGAGAGATGTACACTGCTGCACTTTTTTCTGGGTTGACTTCTATTCTCCATTACCTAAACCAAGCGCCTAATGCGTTGGCTGCTGATTGGAGTATTCTAGTTTAACTATCAGATGTGTATAGCGCGATGTCGTCTGCGAAGAGCGCGAGTTCTACTTTCTCCGTCCTTGGCATGTCACTAGTGTATAGTGAAAACAAAGTCGGAGAAAGTACCGAGCCTTGTCGAAGGCTTTCGCCACGTCAAAGAAAAACGCACCCGTCCCCATCGGTTTTCGACCTACGTTCCTTTGCTCCAAGATGTGCTCCGTGATGCGGTGCACCTGTTGGATGCAGGAGTGACGGGACCTAAAGCCGAACTGTTCGTCCGGTAACAGGTGCTTGGAGTGGATGACCTCTCGGAGCCTGTTCAAAATGATCCTTTCGTATAATTTGCCTATCGCACTAAGTAGACTAATAGGACGGTAGCCTGTAGGTGAATTAGCCGGTTTACCGGGTTTCCTAATACCTATGACAATCGCTTCCTTCCATGTTTGCGCAGAGGAGCAGTTTGTTAGTAAGTTATTAAATTTTAACTACTAACAGTTGTATGAGTGCGAGTGGGAGAGCTTTCAGAGCCCTGTTTGGTATTTCGTCTGGACCTGGGGCTTTCCGCAGTTTTAGGTGTGTAATTATTGTCTGTATCTCTTCCACCGTTACCGGTTGGAGGGTGTCAGTCGGAAGGTTGCCGCATTTAGTTTCGACTGTGCTATTCACAATTTCTATGTGGAGGGAGTAAGTGCTTTGTGTACGTTGTTGGGCTAAGCTATCGGCTAAGGTTTCAGCTTTTTCGAAGTCATCGAAGGCGGGAGTCATGAGCGGTGGCCTAAGTAGCGGAGGCACGGATGCGGTTTGCGTCGGTCGGAGCGTAATCGTACGCCCGGATAGCTGCGTTTTTTCGTCGATCATTCGCCGCCGGAACCTGCCTGAAGGACGCACTGATAGCAGTTCGAAGGTGGTTGGTGCAAGCACCGATCGCAGCATTGGTCTCCTCGATAGATGACATCGAGTCGGGAATGGTGTTTAGGTCGGGGCTGTCGATTGCCTTAAGGGCTTCTGTTAGTTTGACCCAATCGATGTGTGTGGAACAGGATCAGTTGGGATACCTAGCTGCATGAGTACCGGTCGGTGATCTGAAGTAAGCTGGTGGATGACTTCTAATGTGATGAAGCCGACGACCGTTTGGGTTAGTAACTACGGAATACGGAATAACGGAGGGACCCATATCGAGTAGCAACTGAAGGTCGCTTTGAAGTATAGCTTTGTCTGGTGGTTGATAGATGGATGCTAGCGTGATTGGCTGATGGCCGCTCATCGCTCTTTTACAACAGGAAACTTTGATATTCTCGAGCTGTGCCGAAAGGTATAAAATGCAGTGACCTTTTATAATAGATGAGGGTACCGCCTTTATCAGCGGTAAGCCTATCGTTGCGAACGATGTTGTAGTTTGCTATTTTAGGGTCCTTGTGACTAGGTTTCAAAAAGGTTTCCTGCACAAGTAAGATGTGATTTGAAATTCTCGATCGAATTCGTGAATTTCATTGCGCTGATGTTTAAAACCATCGGCGTTGAAGTAGCCAATAGTGAAGGACCACGGTTTTATCCTAGAGGACACTATTTAAAAGTAATTACATTTCTGGACGTTGGCGTTAAGTGCCTGGTGTTCGAGTGCTACTTAGCACGTCGCCTGAAAGTCGCCTTTTGCAGCTCGTAGTTTGCGTGCCAGAGTTGTTATTTCGCCCAAGTCGAAGCTTGAGGCGAATTCACTAATTGGCGCGAAGTCCGAAAGTGGCTCCGCACGGCCATTGACTGGGGGACAAAAAGGCAAGCAAGTAGGTGCTAACCTGACCTGCTGTAAGCGAGAGAAGCGATGGGTTTCCTCACCATGGTAGGCGGGGTCACCCATGCGTTCTTGGGTGGCGGTGGAGGACCGCGGGAGTCGGTTAATTGTACCTGCAGTTTTACGGGTGGGATGGGCTTGGCAGGAGCAGAGGCTAAAGATCTCTGCTTCGCCTTGTGAGCCTTTTGGGGGTTAGCTTTTGGAGCCCTAGGGCAATAGCTGGCGGTATGGCCGACCGTCTTGCATTATACGCATGCGGGGGAGGTCTGTGGACTGCAGAGTTCTCGCGCACTCCGTATGCCATGATCGCCCAGGCACTTAAAGCACCTGGGTTTGGCGTGACAGTTTCTGGCCATACACTTGGCATCTATGGCATTAGCTCGGGATGCCGCGCTTGAAGGGGACCTCCACTGTGATCCCTGACAGATTGGCAATGGTTTTCAAATGTAAAATCTTCTTGTCTTCTAATGAGTGGTCTAGTGTTACTAACACTAGATTGTAAGGCAACCTATCTTTGCCATACATGCGGTGGACAGACTGCACAGGGAACGCCTGGGTTTTAAGGTCCTGTAATAACAGCTCAGTGTCGAGCTCTTTTGGTACGCCTCTAAGGACGACGCGTAAAACGCGCTCTTCTTCGAGCGCGTAGGTATGTGGTACTCGATGGATTTCTCAAGTATCAAGGGATCAAGTACCTTGTGAGGGCGCGGTGGTCGGCGGGCGAGACGGTCGCCACGCGCATACCGATCGCAGTATTTTTCGCGTGTGTATACGCGATTTTGAAATTGGACATGTGTGTGGACACAGATGTCCATACCGCTTTATCGCGGATGAAAATAGAAGGCGGATTCCGACCGGTTGGCTTCGCCTCGGAATCGCAGAGCGAGGATGCGGGCATGGACTGCGGGGCCCACTTTTTAGGAATTTTGGACACATCGCTAGACGAGTCCGCAGGCTTGGCCCTTTTTTGTCGCTTAGCGACGACGGTGAAGCCCTCGTTGGATTCGAGGGCTTGGACGGGAGCCGGGATGTCGCAATCCAGCGACGATGTATTGCGATATTGCGGTGGACGAAGCCTCGGACCAGCGCGAGCTAGAGCGCTCTTGTGAGGGGTTCGTGGATACGGGCTGGCGTAGCCGTCGCACCTTTTTAGAAGGAGGTTTGTTTGTGGGTTCGAGCCCACTTTCGAATTTTGTCCAGATGTCTGGACACTGCGAGCGAACGAAGGCCATAAAGGCCTTCGATATATCGGCCTGAAAATAACTTAAAAACTAACCGTAGTTTGCCGAAGCTGCTACCTAGAATCCTAAAAATGGTACGCAAGTAAAGAGTTAACCGCGTTAGAGTCAACCTTTACCGACAAAAAGGGCAAATGTAAACGAAAAGACACAAATATGATACAAGATAAATGAAAATAGAAGAGCAAATAAATAAAATTGTGGAAAAGAAATAATACATAAAATAAAAGGACTGGATCAATACAAATTAGTTGTCACCGTTGGGTATCCTTTGTACTAAAACCAGAATACTTAACGCTGGACACACACAGCGCTCAGTACAAGTACAACACAGAACTTTGAAAACTCAGAGACTTAGTCGCAAAGAAAAATAACCACTTCGAGCGCGCACGGCGGGAGTAAAAAACCCAAAAAACCGTATCACGGAACCAACACGCTAGACTGTGACGTCAGTAAACTCACTGCCACTGAATATCGGGAAGGGACCGATCAATCGGAGTGGTCTTGGAACGTCCGTACCGGGCGGCGGTCGCAGCGAGAATGGCAACAGTCAGTCAAGTGGCCCATTTGCAACACTAGAATTTTTTGTAGCAAACACCTCACTCGCGCGGCGGGGCAGCCAAATTTTACTTATAGTTACTGTGACTTAACAATAATAGTTAGACGCAAGAGTTGCGTCATTTACTTCAATGTATGTCTTTGTAGTCGCCTTTATCAACAACTTCCGGCCTCAAACAATATGCCTACCCGGTGTCAGTCAGGTTGCGCATGGAGCGCGCCGTGTCGCGGCGCTCGGACGGGCGGTGGAAGGAGCGGCGCACGTCTGCGTGCAGCGAGCGGTCCGTGCGGTAGAACGCAACGCCCTCCATCGATGGCTCCATGCCGCCTGAGATGCGCGGAATGGTACGATGCCTGTCACGCAAAAATAATCTTAATTTTGTACATTTAAAGGAAACTTATAAATAGGAATGCAATCTGGCATTATTATCTGTACTTATATTTTACTGAGAATAAAATGAGTATAAATTATTAAAAAGTATGACTGTAGAATCGGCGACTATTTGTAGCATTCGGAAAAAGAGCGCATGGTACCAAGATAACTTGATTCTTACTATACTCCGTTTCCTATATAAAGAGTTTTTTTGTAAACAAAGGAGATGCCGATATAAAAAAATACGAATGGCATGAGAGTTTTCCTTATTTCATTCAAATTAGTATTTTTTTTAATTTCAAATAACGTTTTTTTTTAGGTTGTCCGTCAGTCATCCTGAGTAGACGTGTGTAAACTCTGTCTCAATAATTCATAAATTAGTGTTACTTGATACAAACCCTTACTGCAGTTAATAATAAAGTTTAAAGTGGTCCTCAGAAGAATATATCAGTTACCTCGTTTTCACCATTGTGCAAAAAAAAGCGCGGCGAGTACGTATCGCCTTCACCCCCGCAAAAACAGGTTGGTAGACTGTCATTGTCTCGCTTGCACTCGTGACAGTACACTATACACATACAAAGCAATGAGTGTGCGGCGCTCACCTACCCGCACTGCCCGAAATTCACCAAGCGGCAGCGGGTCTCAACCGGACCTATCCAAGATAGGCTATCTTAATGTGGATACACTCATCATCATAGATGGATGTACTCAACGATCTAAACGCAAATTGATTAATGAATGTGAATGTTCTAATGACCTTGCTGATATACGATCAGAGATGTCCCGAATGAGTTCATTACTGGAGAAATACGTAGCCTCGAATGAACAAGTTATGCAAAACATACAAGAAAATATTACTCATATCAAGTGCCAAATCACCGATATGCGAGATAACAAATGACTATTGTTCATGACAAGGTGAATGGAGTTATGTCTCAAATTAATGAAATCAAGGAGTCGACCTCGAGTGTATTGGAGGAGCAGAAGAATATTAAAAATCATATAGAAAATCTTGAAAATGCAATAGCAACTGGTGGAAATAAACTTAAATCACTTGAATCTGATGTCAACAAAATGAAACAACTAGCTCAAACAACTCCTCTCAAGTTTGAGAATCAGTTAAGTCTAGGAGAACAAATTATTCAAGAAGTTTATAACCGTAAATATACAGAGAAAAACATTATTCTGGTCGGCCTGCCCGAACCAAGTGCTACAAGAACTGAAGAAAGGGTGCTTAAAGATGAAGCCGAAGTTTTCAGGATACTCAAGTTACTCTGCCCGGATATTCCAAAACCAGTTAAAGTTTTGCGAATCGGTAAATACGTCTTTAATAAAAATCGTAGTATTAAAGTATGCTTCTATATCATACCAAATAACTCTTAAGAACTAAAGATAAACTCCTAGAAGGCATAAAGATGTACTCCGATCAGACTCCACCACAACAAAACTATTATAAAAGCTTAAAAGCCGAACTTAATCTTCGTGATCTTACCATAAAATATATTAATGGAACACCATCAATCATAAAATCTTCATCAAAAAACCTCAAACAATAAACGATACTCCTAGATCACACACAAATACCTATGAAATATTAAGTAACTACCAAGATTTTCCAGTAAATAAATCCCGCCTTTCTTTTCTTTATCTTAATGCTAGAAGAATACATTAAAAAAAGGAAAATTTGACGAATTAAAATGTATCATACAGAATATTCCTAACACTGTACAAGTTATATTATTGACTG
Organism: Marasmarcha lunaedactyla; assembly: GCA_923062675.1. Taxonomy (NCBI): domain Eukaryota; kingdom Metazoa; phylum Arthropoda; class Insecta; order Lepidoptera; family Pterophoridae; genus Marasmarcha; species Marasmarcha lunaedactyla. Next base: position 36,426,264 of record OV281339.1, on the reverse strand, counting down.
AAACATGGATTCAAACAGAATCACAAGCACTAGAACTCCAACTCCCAAATTATACTCACTACTACAATTACAGAACTAACCGTGCAGGAGGTGGAGTATCAGCATATATACATAATAACTTGCGACATAGTCTATCTGAGTCAAATTACATTGAAGGGAACAACTATGTATGGATAAAACTGAAAAATTATGGACTTGATGTAGGTGTTGTTTACAACCCCGGAGATACTGATTTGAACAATTTCCTCGAAGTATACGAATCGCAACTGGAGCATAGAAGAAGAGCTATTGTAATAGGATACTTCAATATAGATCTTTTGACCAAGGATAAAGAAACTAAACAATACAGCCAAGTCATGGAGGGGAGAATGGGTATAAAATCATTAATAAAATAAACAAAAAATACTATACCAGAGAAGGATCAACTAAAAAAATCTATACTAGATCATGTTAGCACTAACCTAAAAGATGACAAAAAATGCAACATTCAAAACAGTCAAATGACAAAAACTAAATCAACCACAGAAAGACCGGATAAACAAGCAAGTGATTACTGAAATCAACGAAAGAAATATTTTATGGGTAAGTCACAAAAAAAATATCGATGATGCCTTGCTAGCAGAAGAGTTTCGGATAAAATGAAACCAAGTGTCAAAACTAATCCAGGAAACCAAAAATTTGTGTTACCATAATCAATCTACGAAGTGTACTAAACAACCAAAAAGAATGTGGAATCTAGTAAACACATTAGCGAATAACAAAGGTAAACAAAATGCTCCCCCAAAACTCATTATAGGCTCGCGACACGTAACTGCTCCCAATGAAGTGTGTGAAATACTTAATGAATATTTCTCAAGTATAGGGCAACATTTAGCATATCAAATACCAAAAAAATTTCACGAAGGTCATAGATATGCTTTACCATTAAATATTTCACATAACTCAATAATCTCGGAATTCGAACCATGCACCGAAAAGGAACTTCTAAATATTATTAATAACCTAGACTCAAACTGTAGTGTCGGTCTTGACGGAATAAGCACTAAAGTTATTAAATGTATAAAAACTCTGATACTCAATAATATGACATTTTTTAACAAATTACTTCAAGATGGGATCTTTCCCGATTCACTAAAAATAGCCAAAGTGACACCAATATACAAATCAGGACCCAAAACAGATCCAGGCAAATTTCGTCCAATATCTGGCCAACCAGTAATGTCCAAAATATTCGAAAAAGTTATATATTCCAGATTAGTAAAATACTTACAGTCAATCGATTACATCTCCGATCGGCAATACGGTTTCAGGCCTAAAAGTAACACACTAACAGCTACTATCGATCTTTTCACTAAAATAAAACATGATATTGATAAAAAAGCATCTAGGTTTTTTTATTGATTTAAAAAAAGCCTTTGACACCATAAATCCCGAACTGCTCTTGAAGAAACTAGAATCACTAAAAATCACAGGCAAAGCATTGCAAATATTAAAATCATATCAAAAAAACAGAAAACAGGTAGTCAAAATAGATGATAATGTCCAGAGTAGCGCACTAACAGTAGAGTGTGGAATAGCACAAGGATCGATCCTAGGCCCTATTATTCCTAATTTACATAAATAATATACATGACTTAGGTCTAAAGGGTCATTTAACACTTTACGCAGACGACACATGCTTATATTACTTCGGTTCATCATTAAATGAACTAATATATCTCAAGCTGAAAATGACTTAAACACATTATACAACTGGTTCCAATATAATTTACTAACAATCAATACATCCAAAACATGTTATATAATATTTAAAGCAAAAAATAAACCACCCCCCCCCCCATACAGTTAACAATTAATAATAACCCGATTCAAGAGAAAACTCATGAAAAATACCTTGGACTTTACTTAGACTCGAACTTAACATGGAAAAACCACATAGAACACATTAATAGTAAACTAGTAGCTATTTGCGGAGCTCTGCGTAACATTGTTCACTGCATCCCATATAAACTGAGATATACAATTTACAATGCATTAGTAAAACCACACCTTCTATACCTGATCTAAATCTGGGGCACTGCTTCTAAAACAACATTAGCCAAAACACAAAAACTACAGAATAAAATAATAAAAACCCTGTTTCAATAAAACTACCTAACACCTACTAAAAGGATTTACGAAGAAACAAAACTAATGAACCTAAACCAGTTATATAAAAATAATATCTGTACATTTATCCACAAAACTATCCATGAGAATATCCATACTAACCTATCATTTCTAAAACGACAAAACATCACTCGGCGAACGCGGCGAGCGAGCTATCTCATCATACCCAAGCATAGAACGAACTACGATAAAACAATGATCAATATTGAAGGAGCGCAAATTTACAACCGACTACCCTCGCAAATAAAAAATGCAAATACGCCATTCAAATTTAAGAAATTACTTGCTCAATATTGTATAACGTAATATGTAATCATTTCATCTGACTATAAATTTAAAAGAATGGTACCTGTTGCGAGTGGAATTTAAATATGACACCTATTTCCATATAGTAATAACCTATTTATATAATAGGTAAACTTACAGTACCTACTTATATTTAGTTAAGATCAATCTTGGCTTTAATATATTATATGTTTGTATAAACGGGACGAAAAAATATTTAACCTGTACTAAGCATAACATGTTAACACGTAAGTGACTTTTGTCTTTGTTGTTAATAAAGATCTTTAAACATTTAGTAGCAATACGGCTATTATTTAATATATTTAGTGTAATAAATAGTGAAAATAATTGTTACCTATTTTTTATTTTAATAATTTAATTACAAAGAATTATTTTTCACTTCAAACATTTTTTTCGCAGTATAGATATTTTGAAATCAGTAACCCTGCAGTTGTAGAGAACATTTTAGTCCTTTCACGAAAAATTTATTTATTTCTTCATTCGTTTCTTTGTCTCGACTCAGTAATTATACCCTCCTGCGTTTTAATTGCAATCTACAATCTTGTTCGTTGTTACTCTTGTTACTTGTTACAGTTTTGTTTGTTACGTTTGTTGTTGCTTCTTGTGCCTGTTATTCGTTTTGTTGTTTTTGTTATTTATTGTTATCAAAATGGAGTCAGTATCGAATATCTCGGCGTCTCCACAACCGGGTCCCTCGACTACTTCAACTTTGTAACCAGTGAAGAAACGCCCACGAAAAAGCCTTACTTACTCATATTGAGTGTAGAGTTGCCGACGATTGAATATTATAAGTTAAGATTTCGATCTCGTGCTAGTTTTCCTCAGCTTTATTTGCAACGCGCGTAATGTGTGGCTCCGCCTTCCGCAAACCTGTGTTTCATGGCTAGTCGGAAAGAGTGGATTACGTAATTGATTGTTCGGCCGTAATATATAAAATATTAATTATTTAATCGAGAAAAAAACCGTTTCTTTCCCCTGATATGTCATTTTGACAATGACATTTCTTTGTTTACAAAAAAAACTCTTTATATAGAAAACGGAGTATAGCTTTCCCAAAGAAACCATACAGCGAAAAGAAATAAAAAATATCGACTCTCATACTCTATACTCTACATTCGTACCGCCACATACCAGCCGCCAATTTTCTATGAAGATCGATTTTTTTTTTCGATACTTGCTCTCTTTGGGGTAGTTGTTTAAATCGTGGCCTGATCCTATGTGCCCATTTTCCGATCGATAAAAAAGGTCACTTGGTATTCGTAAATAGTAAATAGCTATAGTAACTTTTAGTGGGTTGATGATTAAGGGAGAGTAGATGCGTTCCTGTTTGAAAAGCAGCTCGACCGTATCTAACTCCTTCTTATATGTGTGGTTTATTTGTCGTTAGCATCCATCCACAAATTACTTCACACTAAGGTGACTAAAGCAACAAAGTTTGATATCGTCGTTACATATTGTGCAAAAACTTGTTAACAGGCCAAAGTCAAAAAATAACGACAGTCGAGTGAGGTAATTTACATTCCTCATCGTGTAAAAGAATCTGATAGCGTTTCTATATACAACTTACATAGCAGCGGAGGCGGTGGGGGGGTCGACACGCGCGCGCAACAACGCGCGGCCGCTGATGGCTCCCAGCGACCCCGTTAGCCGCACCGCGTTTCCAAACCCCGCCGGCGCTGCAAGCCACACTAAGTTATAGACAAATAAGTCTCACTTAATAAGAGCGTCACTGTAATAGATATCTAAAACATACAGAAAGGCCAAGGCGGCCTGGCCGTGATTCCACTTTATGGCCAAATTGAACATATTGTTAAAAATCATTGTTAGTCTAAATTTGACTGATATAAACAAATATGTATTAATTTTTTTTTTAAATTTGCAATGCCTCGCTTGTTATATGTAAAAGTAAAAAATTATAATAGGCGTATCAGGCATTGTAGACATATCATCGAAAAATCAACAACATTTAAGAATTTTAAATTAAATACAAAAAAAACTAAATATTTTGGGAGCAAGCACAATCCTACGCTTATAAGGTTGGACTGTCGGTACCGAAACGCAATTCAAACTTATGACTAGGTCAGCAACGGAACATTAATCAATAATCAATAAATAACATTAAAGTTAATCAATAACCTTAGGAATGTCAAAAAAGAAAATAGGATATAAACTAAGCTTAATGTATAAAACCTATTTAACCACCACTTCTATAAAAGATTAAACACCAAACTGGGCATATACCAGGGTCAAACTTATTATAGTTACTAGAACTGGCCACTTGTAAACAATATAATAAAAAAATATTTTAAATTTTTAAATTGGGTCTCTTTGCCAATATTATTGAGTATATATTTCATTTATTTGTCATTTGTTTGACGATTTGGCGGCACAATGAAAATTGTCTGAATCACGTCAGCATGAAATTAACGCGAGAAAATTTTCATGTAATGATTTTTTAGGACTTTCGATGTCAATTAAGTCAACAAGAAATTTATGATAGCCTGCGATTGGCATTTCACGATAAAGCCCTATCTCGTGCTACTGTTTACAACTGGTTTAATGAGTTTAAACGAGGGCGCACTAATCTCACCGATGATCTGCGTGAGGGCGGCCTTCTGCGTCGACGACTAAAGATAACGTCTGTGTTGTGCGTCGTATGATACAGACTGACACAAAAGAGACTTATCAGCAGATTCAGACAAACTTATACATCGGTATGAGTCAAGTGCACAAAATCCTCCATGACATTTAGAGGTCAAGAAGCTTTGTGCCCAGTGGATACCCCATAATTTGACCGCGGGCCAAAAAATCCTTCGTGTTGATTGGTGCCGTGAAATGGTTGAAAGATTTAACGGAGGTGACTCAAATTCTGTGTTCTACATACTTATGGGTGACGAAAGCTGGATTGCAGTTGGATGAATTGTTTTAGAGAATCGAAAAACAGTTTCTGCGGAGCGGTACATTAACAATTGATTGCCACTTGTCTTGGAAAAAGTTCGGGAGAAACGACCTCGCAGTAGAATCGTCCTTTACCACGACAACGCCTCGTCGCACATTTAGTGTACCACGTCAAACGTGGAATTACTAGGCCACTAGGTGATTCCCGAAAATAAAAGAAAACCTTCGAGGTTAATTAGCGAAAGTTATTTATGAGGGTAGGTTACTAAATTATAATTCTTAGTAAAAGAGAGCAGTTCATTATGTTTCAAGTGTAACTAGTACCTTTTTTTTTAAATTTAGTCAGAAAGTGTCACTTGACCGACTTACCAAGAAATTTTAGTGTTTTCAATATTTCAGCAGTCGATTTATCAGTTTTTAGGTTACGTGGTTTTGACTAGAAGTTCAACGTGATTTTTAATAATCAAAAATGCAATTAACACCAGAGCAAGTTGCACAAGCAGTAGTTCTTATCGGGCAGGGGTTGACCGAACGTGAGGTGACTGTTGTGCTTAATGTACCGCATTCTTCTATGTATGTATGTATTCCTTGAAACGATACCGGGAAACGGAAAGCTACTCGCGGAGAACAGGCAGTAGAGGTCGACGATGTACAACAGAACGGGATGACAACTTTATCCGTTTGATAACCGTTTGGAACCGTCATCGGATCGCTGTTGAGATAGGACAACTTCTCCAAATTGTGCGTGCTGTAAATTTAAGCGAGAGAACAATTACGAGACGAATGGTGGAAACAAATTTAAAAGCTCGCAGACCAGCACGGGGACCAGAACTCCTCAGACTTCATCGAGTAGCTCGAATTCAATTCGCCCGAGACCATGTCAACTGGACAGACGAAGCAAAGGTACTCTTCACGGACGAGAGCCGCGTAGCCATACGAGCTAGGCGTGACAGAGTTTGGAGAAGGCGAGGGGAACGGTATTTGCCCATTGCCGCTATTCAGTATTTGTCCATTACCGCTATTCAAACTGTTAGTTTTCATGGTGGCTCAATAATGGTATGGACAGGTATAAGTTTGGAAGCACGTACAGAGTTGGTGATTATTGAAAACAGGCTAAACGCAGATCGCTCCATCAAAGATACCCTCCAGGATCATTTTCTGATTTTTTTGATTTGTAGAGTCTTTTTTTTTAAATTAATAATTAGCAGGCGTTTGTCTTCCATCTCACCTGATGGAAAGTGACGATGAAGACGAGGATCATACATGCCTGTCTAAGAGGTACCTATTCACTCTACATTTGAAAGCTCCAGGGTTATATTTGTCCGGAAAAACAGACGCAGGCAAATCGTTCCACTCTTTGGCAGCACGAACCAAAAATGAGCTATCGAACCGTTTAGTTCGGATCTTCGGCACGCTAACCACAAACAGGTGAAACTTCTGTCTACGTCTGGTTGACCGGTGGAGAAAGGGGGAAGGTTCGAGCAGCTGAAAAAGAGCATTTGCACACTCTCCAAAGTGCAATCTGTAACAATCCGATAGACTAGCAACTTTTCCACGATGTTCGAGACTTTGCAGTCTGGAAGAAGTAAGTTTGTCGTCACTTATGAGTCTACGGGCTTTTAGGTCGACAGAATCCAACGCTTCAAGACGGTACTTAGCGGAATCATGCCAAAGATGGCTGCAGTACTCCATACAGGATCGAACCTGGGCTATGTACAGGTTGAGCAACTGTTCGGAGTTGAAGTACCACCGGACCTTTGCGATGACTCCCAATTTTTTGGAAGCTGACTGTGCCATGGTTTCAATCTGTTGACCGAAATTTAGTGTCGACGTGATGGTCATGCCTAGAAGCCCTAGATGGTTTGTGATCGGTACAGATACACCCTGGAAAGTGGAAGTCAAGTTGAATGTGCTCTTTTTACTGGAGAAGAGACACGCCTGGGTTTCGGAAGGGTTGAACTTGACAAGGTTGGCTTCACCCCAATCGGAAACCCTACATAGTGTCAAACCAACCCGTTCGATCATCGACTCTCTCTGAAATTGGATCTGGTTTGGACTCGCTCGCGCTTTGGACATATATCTCTCCACAACAGTGCCAAATATGCCTTCGTAACCAATAATGCCTTCCGATAAAAGAAGGTCATTAATGTGCAGCAGGAATAATGTTGCCGAGAGAACAGATCCCTGAGGTACGCCGGCGTTGATCGCCATTAGGTCTGATGAGAAGCCATCGATGACAACTCGAATTGACCGTTCCCTCAGGAAATCAGAAATCCAGTCGCAGAGTCCAGATAATATGCCATACGCAGGAAGCTTGCTCAAGAGGGCTTTGTGCCATACCCGGTCAAAGGCCTTGGAGATATCTAAGGATACGGCTATAACCTCTCCGTGCCCTTCCAAGTCCATGCTCCATAGATGCGTGACGTACACTAAATGGTCTCCTGTTGAGCGTCCTCCGCGGAAACCATATTGGTTGTCACTGAGGAGCTCATTGGTCTCTAGGTACGTCAGGAGACGATGGTTCAATACACGTTCCATAATTTTGCAAATATATGGAAGTGATTGCAATAGGTCTATAGTTGACTGGGTCGGCTCGACTGCCCTTTTTTGGTACGGGCTGTACGTTTGCAAACTTCCATGATTTTGGAACTTTTCCAGTCCTTAGAGAGAGTCGATATAGGCGTATTAAAACAGGAGATAACTCGGCTGCACAGTGCTTTAAAAACACTGCGGGAATGCCATCCGGACCACTGGCTTTATTCACGTCTAGATTTAGTAAGCATTTGAGTACCTCTTTCTGGTGAATTTGGACGGCCTCCATCTTGGGGCGGAATGGGGGTAACGTGGGTGGGCTTTTACCTTTGGAATCTAGACGTGAACATTCAGCGAAGAGATTTGCGAACAAGTCTGCCTTCTCTTTTGCGCTGTGGGCCAAAGACCCGTCAGGCCTTTGCAGTGGTGGCAGTGATGGGCGACAGAAGTTCATCTCAACCGACTTGGCAATGGACCAGAAAGCTTTACTCCCCGTGGGATAGGATGCTAACTTGTCCCCGATACGGCCAATGTGGTCGAAACGAGAGCTTCTGATCACTTTTTGCAGGAGTTGGCAGCAGCATTGTACGCCTGCTTCTTAACTGGGAGATCCATAGCTTTGCTTCTGCGAGCGCTAGCCCAGGCTTAGTATGCTACATGCTTTCGCTTTTCAGCTAGGAGGCCATCAGCAATAAACCATGGGCGGGCTTTGGATTCCAGGGATACATTAGAGAACGGTATAAAGTACTCCATACCTTGACATATCACACTGGAGACAGCATCAGCACAGCATGATGGATCATCAGAAGTAAAGCCACCAAGGATAAGAGGCGAAAAAGTGACGCATCTCATTCCAAGCTGCTGACTTGAATCGCCATACTCACCTAATGCCTTTTGGGCTGATACCGGTTGGCGAGTATTGCGACACAGATTTCACCAGACAGTGGTAGAATGTCCCTAATGGCGGAGATACGGACACCGAGTATCTGTCTGGATCGGTTGTCAGCAGAAGGTCCAAGCAATACGCAGTATGTCAACAACGTCAACAACATCAGGAATACACGTAGGTTCGTGGACAAGCTGGGAGAGACCATGAGTTACTGCGAATCGATAGGTTTCTCTGCCAGCGTGGTCGGTGTCCTTGAACGGGTACAGCCACTCTCCATGGTGGGCATTAAAGTCCCCAAGGAACACCAACTGCGCAGAGGGTAATGCAGGTATGCCAGATCCGAACAATCACAAATCTGCGTCTTTGTCAGAAAGAATAAGTGCGGCCTCTCTGTCTCAAGGTGGTGGTGGTGGACATCGTGGAGATTTGAGTGCTCTCCTCGGATGTTAGAGAAGTGTATTTTTAGGGAGAGGGAGTGCATGCGCTGTCGGTACTTATTTTTCTTTTTCGACTTTTCCATTAAGCTGTTTGTAGGGTGAATAGGGGAGAGGAATAGAAGTTGAGTGAAGCGCAACGTTTGGAACCAAGCAACTCGAGTGGTCAGACCCACTGGTGGGAGACTCACATGGAGACCTCGGGGACGCCGAAAACCCCCCGGGGGTCACCATCGGGCTTTCTCCATCCGGTCGCCAACCGGCACGATGGAGCAATCCCGGGATTTTACACAGGCGGTGGGGCAGCCTTTCACGAATGGCTAGAACGCTAGTTGGGCCCCCTACAACCTTCGGTGGGCCAGCGGTGCACCGTTTCTTTGGATTCCGCTGCCCTCCAGAATGAGCCACTCGGTGCATCATAACCCTTCGAGTTCAAACGGCTCTCATACGTTGCGCAATTACTCGGAGCTATTCTCCTCCAATGGCTACTCAAGACATCATACCGGAACGTGACTAGGTCACTTGGCGGCATGGCTTTGTCTAGAGGGTGGTTGCAAGCCGCGGTCGAAACTGAAATTGAAAGCAGGCCTGATCGAATGGAGGCAGTCATCAGAGCAAGAGGAGGCTGTACACGTTATTAAAACGTAAAAAAAAAAGTAAAACAATAACAATTTTTTAAATCTTTACCAGTGCTTATATTAACTAACTAGTAGTTTCCTAAGTTATGTGTTCTTAAAGAAAAAACTTTATAAAACGAAAACCATTGAAATTCTCTTTAATCATGTCATAATAATCAGTTTTACCACCGTTAATGTTTAATATTTTGAATTATTTAATAACTTAACCGTTAATGTTTAATATTTTGAATTATTTAATAACTTAAACAATTTAATAGTTTGTGTTTACAGACCCCCTAAATCTCCGTTTGATACTTTTGAGTTAATTTTAGAAGACGTATTACATAAGTTATGTTATTATGTAGAAGATTATGTTTGTGTGTGAGGATTTTAATATTGACTCATTAGAAAAGTCAAGTACACATAAAAAGTTCATAAATGTATTGAAAAGGTTATAATCTTACCAACCTCTTCTTAAAACCCACCAGTAATAGGTTAATAAGAATGTAACGGTCGGTCCAGTTAATAATAAACGTTTGGAGAGGTTTGGGGCTGACATCATTAATAATATGCCCAACATACTTCCTAACAATAGTGTAAAGTGTAAATAATATGAATAATATGGTACCTCAAGTGATTTAACAATATAAAAAGGAAATAATTCCAAAAAAATCTCATCAAACCCTTGTAAATCATTCAGTGATTGGGATACCATGGGTATACATATCAGTAGATGAGTAGAGCATTTGTATCATCTTTATTATGAGCAATCATACAATAAAAACTTAAGTTTTTGCAATTATGTAAAAATTAAACTTAATAAAAATATATCTAAAACATGTTGCCACCGCTGCTGTGTGTTTGTATGTCAGTAGTAAGATAATAAAAAGTAGCTTAAATAAGACAAAAACTACTTGGAACATAATGATTAGCTGCAACACATACTTATGATTGAGATAATGATCACATTTATTTGTACAGATGAAAATATCGCGACAGCGTTGGTGAAAGTATTTTTGTTGATGATCCAGTTTAAACTAAATAATGTTAAAATAATCGCCTGTGATAGCCAAATCATTGCTAAAAAGCTGTGTAAGTGATAGCAAGACGAATTTCAACACCTCGGATATAATTAAAACTTTAAAAACAATTGAAATTAAAAGCACAACTAATCTTGATGTGATATAAATATTGATGTGATAGCTCAGGAAGGAACACTGCCACAATATTTAACATCTTTATTTCTACTGATGAGATTCCTGGTTTAATGAAATGTACAAAAGTAATGCCTTTGTTTTAATCGATTAGCTCTACAGAACCATCTAAATTTAGACCAATTTCAATATCTACTATCTATAGTAAATTTTTTGTGAGGCTATTTTAAATAAACTTTGGCACATTTCACAAATAATGACTATATCTGTCAATACATTATGTTAAACAATTTGAATTTATGAGGGGTCGTTCAGCTCACTTCATACCTGAGTAGTAGAACTCAGAAGTTTTACGTTAACCATAGAAGGTCGTCTACGTTGGTTGTGGAAATAGGATTACCTCAAGGTCCAATCCTGGGCCCATTAATTTTCCTAGTCTTAAGTGATCTTCGCTTTATGGTAGGCAATAATCACGATATTGTATTGTTTGCTTTTAAAATAAATACACAAAAAATCTATTTTGACGATGTAAACAATGCTTTCTCGGATGAAAATAATTTAGCATTTGATGAAAAAAAAACAAAATGTATAAAACTTTCCGCACCAAATGCAAAACAAGTCGAATCAAACTTGCAACTAAATGTTCTTTTTCTTGGCATAACAGATTCCAAACTTCAGTGGGGGCCCACATTTCTGAACTGACGAGTAAACTTTATTTTACAGCGTTCGCTCATGATAGTAAATTTAATTATTTCCGTAGCCTAATGCGTTATGGTATCCTATTGTGCGGAAATGCCACAAACATCGAAATTATCTTCACTCTGCAGAAAAGGACTATTCGTGAAATATATAAACTAAGAAATATGTAATCTCTTAGAGAAACGTTTAAAGCAATATATGCATCACATTTTTATTTGTATATTTTCCTCTCTGTCTATAAAACCTTTTAAAAGCTGTAGTTAAGGTGTATTTACGCAATCACGATCAGTATGAAGAAAGGGAGGATTTTCGTTAAGTGTATTTTTTTCACCTATCATGAAATGTAATATTTTGAATATAATTGAATTTTCAATCTTTTAACCGCTATGGTTAATTACGTCTATGGGCGTGGATGCCACTTAGCATCAGGTGGGTCGCGTGCTCGTTTACAAGTTATGACAAACTTAAAAAAATACGCAAAATAACGTTAACTTCTATTTTTATATCATAAATGTATTCGATCAAAACCTATATGCCTGAATAATATAATATGCCTGGTTTTATTCTTATATGGTTAAAATTAATAAAATGTAAGATAAAATGAATTAATATCTATATTTATTTCTTTCCACTTAAAATCCATTATAATTTTCCACATGACAAAATAATTAAGTAAATATATGGAACAGTACCTGATCGGTGGACACCGAAAATTTATTTAGTAAGTTAAATAATATAAATAATAAATAAATAAATATTTCTAACAATCACACCACATTATCTAGCCCAAATTAAGTATCATTAAAGAACTTGTGTTATGGATACTAGATAACGGATAAATAAACTTAAGAAATATATAAACACACGTAAATATTTTTTTTATATATAAATATTAGAAATAAACTTAAATAAACGTAAATACACATCCATGACTAGAAAGCAAATATAATAATATATCTGCCCCTACCAGGATTCGAACCCGGGACCTCTGGCATGGAAGGCAAGGCTACTTACCAACATACCAAACAGGCCGTCAAAAACAAATTGGTAATGCAATACCAAAAGACTAAATAAACTTGGGGAACAAAACTCGGTACGCCTAAAATGGGTCCTAGGACACTCTAACATCACAGGAAATGGCAAGGCTGATGAACTGGCGAGAGAAGGCGCAATGCAGAAATTTCTTTTCTTTCTGCGGAATCCCAAGGAGCCTAGCAGGCCTGTGCCTAACAGAAAGCAAACGCCGGACCAAAGCAGAGGGCATGAAACACTCCAGGGCGCTAATATAGTTATATTTTTATGTATAGGGATACTCAATACCCTACACAAGGGAACTACTATCTCTCAACAAGTCCCAGCTTATAACATTAGTGCGCGACTGACAGGTCACTGCAAGCTGAATAAGCACATGTTCAATTTAGGCGCAGCAGATGCTAGATGCTGCTGATTCTGTAACACAGAAGAAGAAACGCCGATATACTATTTCATTGTGTCACACTAGTGCAGAAGCGATCAATACACTTGGACAAACATGAACTGAACACAAGAATCGCTACCTGGGCTCGATCGGAGCAAACGGCGAGCTATTAACAGGTGGACTCACACAATAGATCTGCTAGGTCGCAGTATGACAGGGCGCAGTTCAAGTGACCACATAGTACCGTAAAATCAATCATAATAATAATAAAGTTATAAAAACTGACGAGGTAGATCGGTCAATTTTGCAGGATTAGAAACCAAAATGTATTGCTTGATAAGCCGATAATCCTAATACGCAAGCTAAACATCATTCAAGCAAAACGGGGTACATTCAGAAATTATCCGCGAGCCGAAACTGGAAATTTAACTTCATTTCATTTGGAAATAGGTTTGACGGCCAAGTACCGTAGTTGGTAGCCCAACCTCAAACTCCGGAGATCCCAGATTCGAGTCATGGTCTGGGCATTCATTTATGTGTTGAACAAAGGTGTTTATTCTCTGATCACTTTATTCCAGGTTCATAAATAAACAACCTATTCATTGATGAAGTGACGACACCTAAGGCTTATAATGGAATACCAACAGTTCATACTGTTAATGAACCTCCACTGTTTTAGGTAACTTAAAAATCTGTAGTTTGTTTCTGGGTTAGGTAACTTACTTCCAGAAATCAAAGGATGGTGTTGCATAGCATTCTCCCGAGTATCTTGAGCGTGAATAGCTTGAAGAAGTGGGGTATTGTAGCAACCCTGAGGATTTGCCACCTGCAAGAAAAAAATATGATAGTTAAATAAGATCATGTTATTGTGGAAATCATTATCTTCTTATAAATAATAAATTTGTTTATAGACTGAAGTGATGTTTAAACCATAACAAAATAAATAATAAACAAATTGGTATTTTTTCACACTTTGTACCTGCAGCATAGGACGGGATACATTAATATATCCATGTCCAGAACATTGCATTGTATCCTCAGTACGCACCAATGTTTCAACAATGGCTGGATAAGTCCGATGGTAATTCTGCTCAACTAATAGTCTGGGAAACAAACATATTTTTATTAGAAAAGGTGACAATTTGTATAATATAAATCCATGTTATTTTTTCTTTTTTTTCAAAAAATTTAAAATTGGTAAAAGTTTAAACTTTTCGTCTAATAGGTATATACAAATACCTGTTTTCAGGACAACATTGTGCAACTGCTTCATCATATGGTGGTGGAGCTTCACCACGTGGTAGATAGTGGCCAGGGGGCTTCCAAGCTGCTAAAGCTGTTTCACAACTACCTCCCATATAGCCCATGCTTCCACTGATGTATCTATTAGATATATTATATAAATTATAATTTCAATTTTGTTAACCAGAACTTATTTATTTTTCATTACTTAAGCATTTTAACAATGAAAATATGTTTTACCCAATACTAGTTAAACTTCGTTCATCAGGGTTTGGTGGTCGTCTACGTTTTTGTTTTCTGATGTTGTAAACTATGAGGGCAACAGCAACCAGTACAACAGCTGCTGCACCACCAGCTGCTATACGAACATTTGCTTCAGAGCTCTCAGCTGGCTTTACCACATCATCTAGACAGATGTATTCACAACAAGTGTTACCAACACGAAATGATCGACATTCCTGAAAAAATATTTAAGGTCAGAGCGGAGAGTCCGGCATATAATTTGAAAAGCTGAAAGGTCTTTCGCGTATCTCATAAATTTAAGAACTTATGATGAATCTTAATGTATAGGAAGATAGAACAATTCAAAAACTACCAAGGACAATTAGAAAAAAACGATATTAAGATACAAGTTCAAATCAAAACGAATCTTTTTTTTTAATGTGGTGGCAGACGATCTTCCCCTGCACTTTGAGGCAAGTCCGTCTACTTGTAATATTATCAACAAGAAGGTGTATATGCGTACTAAATTAGAATTATATTATTCTTCATTTAATTATTATGGGATTTAGAACTTCAAGTTTTAATTCATAAGGCATAGAGTTGAATAAATTATGTTAAAAACTTTTAAGGGGCAAGACAGGCATAGAATGAAGTTCAGGGGTTGTATACATTGAATTTGAGTAGGTGTCCGGCTAATATTAGGTCTATACCTATGAAATTGCCGTTTTTCACGAAATAAATGAAGCGTAATTTTTTTTATATATTTTTTATTTCTATTAATCAAAATAATCACCCATGCAATCAATGCATCTTTGCCAATGCATTGGTAGCTTATTGATGCCTTTCTTGAAGAAATCAGCTGGACGGGAGGCAACAAATTCTTCAAAGGCATTTTGTACTGCCTCTCGGGTATTTAATTTTTTTCCCGCCAAGAAGTTATCCAAATTCTGGAAAAAGTAGAAGTCTGTAGGCGCAAGGTCTGGTGAGTACGGCGGATGACGGAGAACTTCCAACCCCAACTCTTGTAGCTTGGAGACCGTCTGCTGTGCAGTATGAGGTCGCGCGTTGTCGTGCAGGAGCAGTGGAGCCGAACGATTGACCAAAGCTGGTTGGAGACGTGCGAGCTTCTCTATCATTGAGTTCAGTTTTTATCACAGTACACATCTACAGTAATGCTTGTCCCGTTTGGCAAGAAGCTGTGATGAATTACACCCGCGTTAGACCACCAAACAGTGACCATCACTTTTCTAGGGGTAAGTTTTCGTTTAGGGCATTGTTTGGGTGCTGAACCAGGGTCCAACCAACTTGCTGAGCGCTTACGATTGTCAAACAGGATCCATTTCTCGTCACAAGTAACAATGCGGTTCAGAATTCCTTCATTTGTATGCCTGCTGAGCAGTGCAAGGCACGTCTCCACGCGTACTTCGCGCTGGCGGTCATTGAGTTCGTGGGGTACCCATTTGTCAAGCTTTTTTACCTTGCCAATTTGACGCAAATGGACCAATATTGTTTTGATGCTAACGTCGAAAGCTGCTGCTAATTCATCCGTGGATTGAGTTTCATCAGCTTCCACGATTGCCTTTAATTCGTCATTGACGACCAAAGTTTTCGGACGACCACGGGGTTCATTTTTCAGGTCAAAATTTCCAGAACGGAAGCGGGTAAACCAATAACGGGTGGTGCGTTCGTTTGTAGTGTTCGCTCCGTAAACGTCGTTGATGTTGCGTGCCGCTTGTGCCGCTTTGCTGCCACGACGGTACTCATACTCCATAATTACTCGAATTTTTAACTTATCCATGATGACGAAAAATGTTCGAATGCGTTGAAAACAGAACACTAACTATTAAACAAATGACGATTTTAGAAAAAGAATTCCACGTTTTTCAAATAAAATTAATTTGAAATTAGAATTATCAGTCAAAAAAAAAATATTTTCATTTGAAATGGCCAGTACGGCAAAACGGCAGTTTCATAGGTAAAGACCTATTATTTCATTTGTGTGTTGAGTTTTTCATATTTTGTAATCAATTTAGAAAAAAATACCAGGAATTCCTTTTTTAAAATTTTTATAAGTATAAAGACAAAAGTAAAAAATACAACTCCAACATCTAATCAATAAATCAAGTTATATCCTCAGCGCATAGCTACATTTTACATTTTATAAAACTAAGTGTTTGGTTCATACCAAAGTGGTTAAGTTTTCACACAGATTCAGATCAAATATTCATTTTGAAATATTTAGTTTAAGCTCTGAGATTTTTTGAACAGATGACAGTTTTAAAAATATAACTATTTAACAAATAGTCTCTAATTATTTTTAATATAATTAATAAGCAGTCTTTTTATTACGTAAATATTAAACATCAGCAATAAAATTAACATCAATCATAATCAACTAAATATTTCAATATTCATCAGCCTATTTTGAGATCCACCGGGTACTAGTCTTAAAAATATCTTAATTTTTGTTATCAAGCATAACAAATCACAAAATTTATAAACATCGCAATAGTATAGATAATTTTTACTTATTTAAAGTTTTCGCGGCAGCATATCCACTTAGTTTTCCTGACTTGACAGCTTGGACAGCTTTTCTTTACAAAGAAATATTAAGATGCTTTTTTGGTTATTCTTTTTTAATATTACACCATTTTGTCTTAGAAATTCACCTGAAAAGATCAGAATATTGGACTGTGAAAGTATGTAAGAGTACACAATTGAATATTAGCAAAATACATGCCTAAGCAGGCTTTTTGTATGTAATTTTGCATGTGAATAATGTATCATTAAATAACCTACCTCAGACCACTGGAAACATATCATATGTAAGAAAGGTAGCATAATTAAAAAAACATGTAGTCTTAGTAGGTACATACATATTCTGACGTGATTAAAATGGCATCAAAGCTTTTTTTAAACTTTCATATGGTAGAATTGCTCAGTTAGATATACAAGGTGTAACATAAAGGAAGCATAATACTTAAGGACCAGTAAATATACCATTGTTAGAATATACTGTACAAGAATCGGAGTTATTGGGGCTGGTTGCGACTTCCAAAATTTTTAATTAAAATTTTTTACTTCAACATCTTTGACAGCCCTAAGTGGTTGTTTACAAATGTTTACCTGTCTATGCATAAGGCGCGGGAGGCGGCACGACTATCTACCTATCGAGTAGCACGTGATACGTTCATGATTTAAAATAAATAGAAAAACTCGTATTTTTTTATTTATTTGAGCCTCGCGCGCTTCATGCATATGTAGGTATAAAATACATTTAGAGCTCTCAAAGATGTTGAAGTAAAAAACTTTAAATGTGTTATAGTCTTAACCAGCCCCAATAACTCCAATTCCTTCACAGTGTATTCTAACAATGGTATATTTACTGACCCTTAAGTATTATTCTACCTGTATGTTACACTCTGTATATAGTAATTGTCTCCAAGAAACTTTGAAACCATCAAAACTTTAATAAATGTTGCAATTAAATATTTCATGGGTCTTTTAGCTAACGCTAATGCAGGGCCGTAATTATTAGTTATGTAAGTTGATGATGTGCATTTTATAGTGTTGTAAGTACTTACCTTAAAATCGAATATAAACACAGAAACCCTCTTTCTATAAATGACGTTGGTAGTGTGTGAAAATGTTTGAAACCTCTGAATCTGAGGTAAGACCAGCACATGACGGACTTGCCACACATTCGCTGGGCAGTCTTCCCAAACTCATATTTTGAGGTTAAAATAAGATGGCCAATAACTTGGTAAATATTTATGTTATTGTTAATCCAATCACTTTAAAGATATATATTTACAATCAACTCACCTCTAATTACCATTGAAACACTTTCATTGTAATAAAAATTTTGATTTATTTTAAGACACATTAAATTTATATTCAGAGTGAAAAATTTAATAAATTACCATGGCGTATCTACATACTTGCAGCTTTCGTACCGACATCTATTTTAGAGAGATAGAACTGTTATCGAATATTCTGTAAGGGACTAATAACTAGATCACGCTATTGTGCAAGAAGTTGGTTTTTAATAGATGGTTTGGACTTGCCCCAGTATTATAAAGTATTATCATTAGGTTAGCAGCCTATGAATTTTAATAAAATTATCTGATAATGTGGTAAATTTAGCATAAATTTTTATGATATAGGTAGGTATATCCTAAAGTTATACACATAGAAAAATTAAATTCAATTAAACAAGGAAACTAACTAGTTTAAATATTTTCTCTAAATTTGGTTTAATATAAACTCAAAAGCAAAAGTTTGTAAAATAATCTTTAAAGTACCTGAGGCTGCGAACATAAAACTGCTTTGCATATTTTTGGCTGGCCATTATCACAAACACAAAGTTTACAAGTGTCTGGTCCTGGAACATAGTGCATTCCTTGGGAAACAAGCCTTCCTTTTATATCCGTGCATTCTCCTTGTGCTTCAGCGTCTGTAGATTGAATTATAAATAGATTTTAATAATAGGCATCTATAATGAAACTAACAGATGAGATTTATCAAATTTAACTTAATCATTTGTGTAAAATACTATGAAGAAAAGGCCAAAATAAGTGGTTTGTTAAGCGGGTGGTTTTCTTATCATTCAAAATTCACAACTTTTAACTCACTGTATAAAAATAAAGATGTTATTAACAAAAAAAACCAGCAAAACATGGTTGAATGAATCAAATTACGAGCGGGCACGACATTTTTATTTAGGTTGATGTAAACTTTTTGTAATCAATATTTTGAAGAACCATGAACTTTTTATTTTTAATAGACCTTTACGATTTATGGAAAGCCCTTAAGCCATACATCCACTTCCAACCAAGAATTTTGGTAAACCATCTAATAGATTTTTTAAGATTGTAACTTAAATGGCATTTTGTTTAAAGATATTCTCAACAAAACTAACAGCCGTTTTCTTGGTCTTGTACTCTAAGGATTTGCTTTGAAATTTCGTTGTCCATGGCTAGTATGTTTGTTAAACTTTTTTTGAGAATTTTGTGTTCTTAAAATTTTGCTCCCGATTTTAATATATCACAAATCTGGCTACCCTATTTCCATTTGAGACCATACAGTTGGTGCGTTTCAAAGAGATCTTAGGTATTTTAAGAATTTTAATGCATTTATCAAAAATTCAGCTACAGATCACAACCCAAAGAAGAAGAAAAGAAACAGCTATTTTTGAAACACGGAGCAAATAAGAAATATTACAACAGATTAAATGTACAGAAACACACAAAACAAAACAAAAAAACACAAATACATAAAATGAAAAATTGCGTGCAGCACAAGGTTAGCTTGTTTGTGTTGTGTAGCAACTAAGACATTGTTGCCCCTCTGCTCTTCCGTTGGAATCGGTGACGGAGCAGGAAAATAGCTTTTAGTCGGACACTTTTGAAAACATAGAGTTGGTTCTCCTTCCTTGTACCCTCCATATTTACACTAACTTGAATTGGGGTAAGAAGTTTGACAGAATCACCAGCTTGTTCGTTCTCTCGTGCTTTTACAAACATAAGCATACCTTATAATAAAAATCTTCAATCAGTGAACCGGATCTGGGCTAGATTTATTTATCATGGTTCCGATTTGGGTGATGGGAAGAAATTTTTGAATTGTTTGTTATTTTAAAGTAAGTAAATTTTTTTCATGGATCTGTTTGGTACATTGCATGAAGTTGAAATGTACTACATACCAACCAGAGGGATAAATCCAATTATTATTTCAAACTATAGTAAACTCCAACCAGAATAGGGTTGAAAATCATAGAATGTTTCGTTAAGAAAAGAAGTAATCGGAATTTTCCATTTTCAAACTTCCCAAATCCGTGACACTTTTGAAATTCGGTAATTTTGGAAAGGGGTTCGAACCTTTCGGCATGGTCCACATGGGGCCCCCCAGCGGCCATTTTGTTTTTTTTTTTAAATCGCGTGCCATGATCAGACTAACGTGAATCGATAGGGACAAGTTCACAAAACAATGTCCTAAAGTAACAATATTTTAAAGTGCCGGGTTGGCGAGATATTTGCAAATAAAAAAGTGATTTGGGGCCCCCATGCTAACTTTTTAATACCATTATTTTATCAACCTAATTTTTATAAGTTAAAAAAATTTAAAAAAATTAAATATAAGTATCAACCATGTATTCTAACGTTACAAATCAGGTTTTTTTATAGGTAGAAAGTCTAAATAAGACAAATGAATGTCATATATACAACAGGTAATTATTTATTAATATTATTATGTAGGTATGTCTATATGATACAATACAGTCATGAATTAACAAGTGCCTCATTTTAAGTATCAAATTACACACACAGCAACAGTGAAATACTTTATAACATAGATACAATGAAGTTTGTAGAAATTCGTATTCGTCTACAACTACATGTAAGTGGACAGAAACAAATGGGCTAATATTGCAATTGAATGTGTAAATCCAAATTCTTGTTATTATAACTTCAAGATTCATCATCGCTAGAATTGGGATGATTTACACGGTCTAAATAAGCAGCCGGAATTTGGGGAGGCGTCTCTTGATGTCGGGCCCACCCCATGTACCAAATAATACACATAACGTGGGCGCAGCATCCAAGAGTGCGCTTCCCTACTAAGCAATTGCAATAATAGCCAACAATTTTATTTCTGCCATGCAAGCCATTGTCCACCAATATATAAACAAAATACATACGACTATTTTGATGCCTTGATTGAATTTTGGCTCTCAACAGCCATGGTTCAGTGGCTACAATATTATAGTCACTCAAATTGAAATCATTTATATCATCTTGGAAAACTTCGATATTAAATATGCCGCTACGTTTTATGTGTTCAGCATAATAACTTTTGGCCTGGTTGACCTGATATGGACCTAAAGCCATAATCAGCAATTCATCATATGTCAATGAAGGAAACTGTTCGAATCCCTCTGTAGCATCAATAGCTTGAAAGTTAGCCCGGCGCATATTAAAATTATTTGTATTAATCAACTCACTCAAGTAGTTCGGCGCGTCATGGTTATTGTACAGTTGATTAATAAACTGATCTACTAGCTCGTGATCCACTAATCTTGCCCCATAAGCATTTATTAATGCACACGCTATTTCACTTCTTCATATAAATGAGGTGCGCTTATATTCGAATGTTGCGATCTTAACTGTTTAAATTGGTTTTTTAATCTGCCATTGATTGTTTCGACTACCCAGCGGCATAATGTTACTTTTCGTGAATCATTTGCCTGCTGAGTAGTTAGCTGCCGCTCATTCTCATCTTTAGTCAAAGGCATATAAGCCTTATAACCTACTTCCTGCATTTTTCCCATTACATCACGAAACCCGCGATCAAATATAAAAACGTCACCTTCTTCATAAAAATAATGGAAGGGATTATTTTCATCTTCACTAAATAGCTCTGCCATTATATCGGCGTCTGATTTGTTAGCCTCGTACGGCCCAAATGTATTTATTATATAACCGTCTGGGCTGGCAATTATAAAAACTTTCAGTAGATGGCGGGACTTGTGAAAACTAAAACTTTCCCTTTGAAAACTATAATTAGTACTTTTTTGTAAATAAAAATAAGTTCCATCACAAATGCTTATAACTGGAGCATGAGTTGGATCTGAACTACCAAATATAATATTCGGAATCCTTAAGATGCGATTTCTGAGCTCCTCGCGATAGACATGAGCGCTATCTGGACCATGAATGTGATCGAATCCTAAGTGCTTAGGGACAAAGTCTCGTTGAAGGCATTTCCTTACTTTTTTCATTAAACGCCCAAAGTATTGAGGTGACATTCTAAATAGGCTAGATAGCCTTTCATTACATTCCCCAGTGTGAAGTTTGCATAAAACAGTGGCCAATGCTGTTTTCGGTTTTTTCAACTGCGAGAGAGAAGGTGTCTCAGCAATTACATTTAGAAAAACATCTTTTGTATAACCTGTGTAATGTTTGAATGTAACTTCATTAATTGAATCCAAGTTTTCAAAATTCAAATATGGAAAGTTATTTTCCTTTAACATTTTCACAATATCTGACATTTGAGCTGAGTTGAAAGTGTCTCTCGTCGGACGACAGTGTGTCGCCAAGTCTTGCATCACGTTACTACCCAAGTGCTCACTGCAAACACGTGTTCCACGAGGAATATATAAATCTTGTTGCGACAGAACACTCACTCTAATAGCTGGGGGAATTCTATGAAGCTCATTTCTTCTATCACATTGTGCTATGACACAAATAGTGGAATTATATGAAACACGTTTGATTCCAGGTATAGGAAAAACTAGTATGTTCTGCTCAGGTGCTATTATTTCCGCATCACGTTCTGGTATAATTTGCATAACTTCTTGTTGCGGTTCGTTGGAAGTTTCACGAGAACTGTCTTGGATAGTTTCTTGTGGAATTTGTATAGACTGTTCATCTTGTATATTTTGGACAATATTATCCAGGACATCCCCGAGAGGATCATCAAGTGGTGACTGCCTAACAGACTCAGTGACAGAACTTTCGTAAACTTCATCGATGGCTATTTGACGAGTGGCTTCTGCAGCTGCCTCTTGCATTTGAACTTCATGTTGTCTTAAAGAAAAGCGCCTCGCCCGTTGCAAACATGCCTTACATATTTTGTCCTGCGCCGTAATCTGTAATAAAAAAATTACTACTAGATACAAGTAATAAATGTACCTGCTTTCCTATTTGCAACTGAGATTTCCTCCCATTTGCCATAAGTGAAAGGAATTAGGACTCGAATAGTTCCATTATCTAGCCACCAACGGCAGTATATAGGAACTTTTCTTACAGTTGCTACCTCTTCTGGAGAATTGACTCGTTTGCCATCACATGACAAACATTTATTTTAAGACAAAATAATATAAGTACTATATGGTTTACATTCAATTTATGGCTTCAATTACTAATTTTTTGTATGTATCTACGTAAGATCTTCAGTATATGTTTTAAAGTAATTTATCTACTCTCATGTCGTAAAATTCTAAATATAAACTTCAAAACAAAATTACCTATATTGACATGCTTTACAAACACCATTCCGAAATTAAAAAATAGAATCCTATTATAACATTATTTATGTTTTGTTGTTGCTTTAGTTGTTTTGTTAACTTATAAATACGGTCGAACACTGACTTCCAAAACACAGGCCAACCTAGTTTGGAAATCAGGGTTTAACAATTAATTTGTACTTCTTTAAACAACTTACAATGTCATGTAATGATAAAAATATGTTGTTATACAAATCTTTGTTATACCTATATATATAGTAATAAGAATATACCTATACCTAAGAGTATACCTATATACTCTTGTCTGTACAAATCCTGAAGCAAATAAAACATTTATTTATTTATTTATTCATTATTATTATTATTTCCTAAACAAAATAATGTTATTATGAACACGAATTACTTTACGATACAATGCAAATAAAAAAAAAGTTAATATCATCAAAGAGATCTCATCAACTATTTTGTGTTAGAGAACGTACCTATACTATTTTTACTATGAAAAACTTAAATAATTATTATAGGCAATAAACTATGTATTTCTTACTCTTTTATAATATTTTATTTATTAGGTTTAATCCCAAACTATGAGAGTAGATAAAGTAGTGTATGAATTGTGCATAGTAGGTATTAAAACACTCGTGTGATACTATCAAAAACCTTGCCTGCGGTTCGGTTTTTAAACACACATTCATGTTTTAATACCCCTTTTTATGCAACAATATCATAAACTACTAATATTAAACTACATATAAATAAATACTAACCTGCGGTATGTCAAATAAATGACGTGCGTATTCCATGATGTTTTCATGCCTAGACATGTAATCTTCAGTCAGCAGGTAGGATATTATCGGAGGCCGATTTCTTCGCCTTGGACGACGAAGTGTACTAACACCACAAAAATAACATCGCCTTGTGTTAATAAGATCACCAGACATTTTTTACAGTAGTAACGATAACAGTAACAACAAAACAAAACAATAACGTAACAAAAACAATAACGTAAAAAAACTATAACGAAAGCGAGTGATTTGATAATCAAGTGGATGAGATGCGCTTGCGCACAGTCGAAAGCAACGTGGCAAACTGACCAGAACAAGTACATTCACTCCTACGAGAGAGCGAGAGCGCACGATAAGACCCTCCCACGCCATCAAATTCGGTCTCGCTCTCTCTACCAGAGCATTTACCGCAGCCTTTTTTATTGTTGATTCGTTGTTGCAAGCCATGCTGTTAAATGGCAACGTCGCAAAAAATGGTGATCCAATGACGAACCAATCGAGTTTCTCTAAATATTTTTAAATTCAGATATTTTTTCAAGCATACCTACCACAGGATAATACTAAAATTATAATTATTACTATGTACATACGTACGTGATGTAATACAAACAGCTTACTGCATTTTTGAATGCTTGTAGAAAGTATTATCAGTAAATATATTTTTAATCTTGGAATTAAATTATATCTTTAAATTAAAAGCTTTATTTAAAAAATATACTAATACTTTTAAAGGATGTTTATGCAAATAACCCTTAATGTTTTATCTAGGTTTATTAATACATTCAATTGCAATATGAGCCAATTTGTTTCTGTCCATTAATATATAGACGAAATCGAAATTCTAAAAGCGTCATTGTATCTATGTTATAAAGTACCTCACTATTGCTGTGTGTGTAATTTGATACTTTAAAATAAGGCACTTGTTAATTCATGATTGTATTGTATCATATAGACTTACCTATATAATATTAATAAATAATTACCTGTTGTATATATGACATTCATTTGTCTTATTTAGACTTTCTACCTATAAAAATCCTGATTTGTAACGTGAGAATACATGGTTGATACTTAAAATAATGGTATTAAAAAGTTAGCATGGGGGCCCCAAATCACTTTTTTATTTTCAAATATCTCGCCAACCCGGCACTTTAAAATATTGTTACTTTAGGACATTGTTTTGTGAACTTGTCCCTATCGATTAACGTGAGTCTGATCATGGCACGCGATTTTCAAAAAAAAACAAAATGGCTGCTGGGGCCCCCCGGTAGACCATGCCAATTTCCTAAAGAAACAGTTCGAAGCCCTTTCATAATAATGTTAAAAATATGAAATACGCAATGGCAACTTATTTTATACACTTTGTAGTTAATAAATGCCGGGTGGATTTCACACTTCATCTCATACAGCCCATGAAGTGGTGGCGGAAGTGATCTACGATCCTACACCCACCTACTAGCGAAAGCAATCCCGTTTCGGTAAAGCCGTTGTTTGGTTGAAATACTACATTTTTGACAACGTTCAAATTAACAAAAAGAAAACGTTACTGAAAGTACATGTCTGCAAGGTTTTCTAAGGACTATGTATAAACTTTCAGGGATTATACTGAGTTGCTACTGGTAGCACATAAGGCATATCCACTACATCAACATCACACTTGTTTCAATGATCATTTCTAGACTTCTCCGATATCTGTGCTGATTCCCAGTTCCATCGAATGCTTCACCATCACGTTAATCGTACAAACTTGAAAAGTTGGCGAGCGTCGAAAATTTGCGAGTACGAGTTACAAGTGTATAACTTTTACGATCTGCGTTTGCTCGAAAAATTCGACAATTGATATCGTAAAATAATTTTATAATGTTGGCTATACGCATACGTCAGGAGCATACCTGACCGTGTTTAGAAGAACATTTATATAAGTTTTCTTAATATAGGCTACTAAAACTAGAGGCAAAGAGACTCATGTGGTCTATACGGACTTTAAGACTGCGTTTGATAAGGTGAATCGTTCGATACTATTATCAAAGATTCAATCATATGGTATACAAGGCACGCTTCTGAGCTGGTTCAAGTCGTATCTTGAACGAAGGTCACAGATTATTGTCATGAATGGGTTTGTCTCAAATGTGTATAGTGGTACATCAGGTGTTCCGCAGGGCTCCATGTTAGGTCCTATTTTCTTTAAAATATTCATCAATGATATAACTGATTCCATCAAAAACTCAAAGTTATTGTTATTTGCTGACGACTTAAAGATTTATCGTTCCATTCATTCGATGGTAGACTGTGATCTTGCTCAGGAAGACTTGAGCAGAATATGGGAATGGTGCACACATAACGATATGACTCTTAACGTTAAAAATGTTTCCATATGAACTTGACCACAAAGAAAACTTCAATATCATACCTATACTCTATTGATAATGTTCCACTAAAAACTGTAACCGAAATTTCTGACCTCGGGGTGACCATAGATAGCAAATTAACATTTAAGCCAGATATTGAAAAAACTGTTAAAAAATCGGCCTAGCTACTGGGATTTTTAAAGAGAAAATCAAAAGAGTTCCGTTCTCCTAACACGGAAATTATTTTGTTTAACTCCCTTATACGTAGCAACCTAGAATTTTCAAGCTCCGTGTGGAATCCGTTTTACGCTGTTTCCTCTCAATGTGTCGAAATCATTCAACAGGCTTTCACTAAACACCTAGCTTACTCATGCACGGGCATATCTCACAGGAGCCCATATGAGCACCAACTGAGTTTCTTCGAGCTACAATCATTTATGCAGCGTAGATTGAAAAATGATTTAATATTCTTGTACGGAGTGATAAATGGAAAAATAGATTGCGATTGCATTTTACAGCAATAAGTCTATCTGTTCCCTACAAATACCCGCGAAAAACAGTTTAAAAGTTATTTAATATTCCATTTTGTAGAACTAATATCGGTGTCCAGGCTTCTCTTGTTAGGATGTGTAGTGCATACAACGAATTATATATGAAGCGGCCTGACTTGGATATATTTTTTGACAAAACCGCGGCATATAACACTAAATTGCTGAAATTACGCAAATAATAATAGTAAACGTTGATAAATTTAAAATATAATACAACGTGTTCTTTTTGATATCTTTACTTAAAAATAATACATTTTGCCAAAGAATAGTGGTTCAAAAATGCATAGTTTCCGAGATAACATCAATCTTAATATAATGAGTTCATAAATGATCACCCTTGTAAAATCTCTTTAATTATGCGACGTTCCCAAACATTCACTATTGCAGTTCCGCTATTACACGCTAGATGCCATTTTTGCAATATAATACTCCAAATTACAACTCTGAAACACTTGAAATACGAGTGAGATTTGGGTGAGTGTTAAAAAAAACAATATACAAACCATCAAAACCCAGTCCGTCTTTATCTCCAGGCTACGACAAAATTGCCCATAATGCTATTATTGCTAACCCTCCATCTACTAAATCTGATAATGCCTTCCCCCCCACTTCTTCCTGCTCCCCTAATGACAATTTTTTAGAACTCCTGATTTCCCTAGTTTGGAACATTCTTTCAAAATTTGAAGACATCCCACTACCGTCCTCCGTTGCTAAAAAGTTATCCCCTATTGCTAATCTTCTTCTTAACAATGGCCAGACGGCTTTATAAATTATACTCTTCTATGTTAAAAATATCTGTAAAAACTTATTTCATCCCCCTGTTTTTGTATTGTTCAAGGTAACTCAATGCTCGAGATACTGCAAGTTGTACTCAACTGATCGCTACAAAATTATTAACCTCGTGTAGTACGTGTGTATACTAATACTTGAAATTGGCACAAATAGTTATTGTGTCGTAACAACAGCTGATTGCCATAAAACAAAATAATAATAATAATAATAACAGGAATTGTTTTTTAATTGTTATTATGTCAGTTTTGGTCATAGATATTTTATTTTCTAAGTAAAAATTTTACTTTTAAATTCCCACCAAAACTTTGGTATTTATTTGTTTTTATTAGATATCACCAGTAATGACACAGAAAATCTTTACTGATCTAATAGGTGCACAAAAAGCATTAAATTTTCATTAAATTTTCATGATACGCCAAGCAATGAACCAGCAAGAAACCAAAGGTCGCCCCCATGGTTTAATCCTGCTTGCCTCACAGCTGAAAAGTTTAAGCAAGAAGCGTACAAAGCCTGGGCTGACGCTCGCAGAAGCAAAGCCGTGGATTCGCATGAACTGAAGAAAAAATACAATGCTGCCGCCAAGTCTTGCAAAAAGTTGATCAGAAAAGCTCGCTTTGACCACATCGGAGACAAGATAGCGTCATATCCTTCTGGAAGCAGAGCTTTCTGGTCTTTGGCCAAGTCGGTTGAGTCGAACTTCTGTCGCCCATCGCTGCCACCTCTGAGGAAGCCTGACGGTTCACTGGCCCACACTGCAAAATAGAAAGCAGACCTCTTTGCTAATCTTTTTGCAGACTATTCACGTCTAAATAGTTAAGGTAAAGTCCCACCACAGTTACCTCAGCTCGAACCCAAAATGGGTACCGTTAATATTCGCCAAAAGGAGGTTCATAAATGCTTGCAGAATTTAGACGTGAAAAAGGCCAGCGGCCCCGATGGGCCCAACCTGCAGTTGTGTTAAAACACTGCGCAGCCGAGTTGTCTCCCATACTAACGCACCTGTATCGGCTCTCTTTGGAATCTGGAAAGGTCCCTAAATCCTGGAAGTTGGCTAACGTGCAACCAGTACCAAAGAAGGGAAGCCGTGCAGATCCCATCAACTATCGACCTATTGCAATCACCTCCATACTTTGCAAAGTTATGGAGCGTGTATTGAACAATCGTCTCCTGGCATACCTTGAGTCCAACGAGCTCCTTAGTGATAACCTTTGGAGATACATGTCCAATGCGCGAGCGAGTCCTCAAGAAATCCGGGCTTTGAGAGAGTCCATGATTGAGCGGGTGGATTTGGCCTTAAAGAAAGTGTCCAATTGGGGCGAGTCCAACTTGGTCAAATTTAACCCGTCGAAAACGCAGGCGTGTTTATTCTCCGCGAAAAAGAGCAGTTTCGACCTAACGCCCACTTTCCAAAATGTTTGTGTACCCTTAACCGACCACCTAGGGCTTCTGGGCGTACTTATATCGTCCCAGCTGAACTTCGGGCATCAAATTGTGTCCATCAAACGGCTTCAAAGAAGTTGGGAATCACCTCGAAGGTCCGGCGGTACGTCAGCTCTGAACAGCTACTTAATTTGTACACAGCTCAAGTTCGATCTTGTATGGAGTACTGTAGCCACCTTTGGGATGGTTCTGCAAAGTACCAACTTGAAGCGATGGACGCAGTTGACCGAAGAGCCCGAAAAATTATAAACGACTTTGACCTCACCACCAGAAGACTGCAAAGCCTCGACCATCGTCGGAAAGTTGCCAGTTTAGTAGTCTTCTACAGATTACATTTTGGAGAGTGCGCGAATGCTCTTTTTGATCAGGTTGAACCCACACCCTTCTTGCATCGGACTACTAGACGCAGACAGACCTTCCATCCCTTCATGGTAGACATCCCAAGAAGTCGAACCAAACGCTTCTATAGTTCCTTTTTGGTGCGGGTCGCCAAGGTGTGGAATGAACTGCCTGCGTCTGTTTTTCCAGAAAACTATAGTCCTAGTTATTTCAAGCGTCGAGTGAATAGGTATCTCGTGGATAGACGTGTAACACCTTCATCTACATCGTCACTTTCGATCAGGTGAGATAGAAGACAAACGTCTAATCCTTTTTCAAGAACAAAAAAAGATGAGCGTCCATCATAGACGGGACCCGCATGTTATTTACGATGTACAGTTGACCATTTCAATTATGGCAATACTGCCCTCAAGTATTTAATATTAACTATACATTTTTATGACGAGTTAACTCGACAGTAGCTTCATAAGAGCGATTTTGTCCGACGAATTAACTCGTCAGCAGTTTGTAGAGTAAGATTTTTTGGACGAGTTATCTCGGCAGCGCTACATTAATGTACATCTTATTTCGATGAACCAGTATGTGAGAGCGTATTGAGTTTCTAATGCTTCGCATTGAAAGGGTTAACAATTGTTTAAAATGGAGTCCGTTTCTCTCAATCCAAAGCTCAGCTCGCTTTCTTAAACTGTTCACTAACATTATTTGTGTCTGAGAACTTTTCACTTCACTAAATGCAGTGATCATTTTACTACGAAGTTCCTGATAGTTTTGAGGTTCTTTAAAGTAACACGCCTCTTAATTTCTCCCCACAAATAAAAGTCCAACGGAGTGAGGTCCGGTGACCTTGGAGCCCACGGAATCGGTCCCCCGTGTCCTATCCACCTATCACCATATTCACTGTCCAAGAATTCATGCACTGCACTTGAGTAATGCCGTGGTGCACCGTCATGTTGGTAATAAAAGTTATTTAAAATTGCGGTACGTCCTCCAAAAATTCTGGAATCACACTTCGTAAGATATCCAAATAATTCCTACCAGTCAAGCGTTCCTCGGTATGGTACTGGCCCAAGATCACATTGCCTATGATCCCAGCCCAAACATTAACATTAAATCGCACTTGATGATGACTGACTTTGATAACGTGGGGAATGCCCAATAGTGTTCGTTGTGACTATTGTAAAGTCCTACCCGCGTAAACAATGCTTTGTCAGTCCACAAAATATTACTCAAAGCTTAATAATAGCCACTGACAAAACTGCACTCGAGGAGGCCCATCGTTCTCATTTAGTGCTTGAACTCGTTGATAATGATACGGATGGTATCCTACGGAGTGAAGCAAGTTCTAAACGTACCTAGTAACGGCTTACGCCGAATTGTCGAGCTAGCGTTAATTCTTTGGGTTCGCAAACGCAAAAATTACTCGCTTTCATACAGTCTTTGCGCACCACGTAAACTTTCACCACTTAAAATGTAGCACCGTACCATCTCATAATACGCGCGATTCCCATAATTTATTTGATTTTGTGCCGCCATTTTAAGAGTTATCTCAATCATTAATTATCTAAAAATAACATTAGCAATCCTAACTAGGTCACGGTCAAATCGACACTGGAATGCGGCGCCGCGCTGGCGGCGGGTGCGCAGCTCGGGCGACGGAGGGTTTCGGATGGGGGTTGAATGAAAGTGTGTGGTTGGTTAGTTTTATGTTTGTTATTATGAATGACAGGTACATCTCATTATTTTTACTATTCAATTTCCATTCATGTGCAGTGTACTGTGTGAGTACTGTGTTTTAGGAAGCAAAATGGTCAAATTTGAAAAAAAAAAACAAGATTTTATCTTTGCAATCAAATATATTACCGATGCTAAGCCTCCTGTAAAAATTTGGGTACCGATTGAAAAACTTGAATTAAAATTAAAATGAATAAAAAAGAAAAATGAAAATTGATTGTATACTCAGCATAAGTAATTTCTGGGAAAAATGTGTAGCTACTCCAATTGGCCTCTGGTAGGATCCCGTAGCGTAAAATAAAAAAAACCGTCAGAACCTTCAACCAAAACCTTGCTGTTTTAGAGCATTTACTGACTAGCATCAATAAAAAACTTCATTTTGTAGGCACCTACTTACTTACCTTAGTATCCAAAGAAACCCGTTGAGAAGATATTAATTTGGTTAATTGTTTTAAATCTTTGCACAAGATGACAAAAATTATTTTTGTCATCCGATATCTCTTCTTGAACTGTGTTTCCGAGAGATCCATTTAAAAAAGCACGAGATTTAGAAGGTTGTTTGTATATGTCATCCCGCTCGTCTTGTGCCTTTGCTGTCACAAAAATCCTCCATGCCAAATACGAACGTCCGGCCGTGATTTATTACAATTTCCACCAAAAATATCGTAGATAAATTAGTCACTTAGGTTTAATTTTTAATGTATTGAGTAGGGGAGACCGGGTACAATAGTAGCACGGGTCAATAGTACTAACATCAATATTTAAACTACAGAGCTAAACTTTGCACGTATGAGTATGCCAGGATTCGCACTATATGAGTCCCAATGTGCCCCTCAGTGTCGCCGGCGCGCACGCTGTGAATCGCAAATGTCACCGGAGAATTTTTGATTTTCGGCAAGCCGTGGTAATTTTTTTGGTAATGTTTTAATGGCTATAATACATAATATAAAAGCTTTTTCTACAGGTAATTGTTATTGCCAGTTTGAATGGATATCGAACTTTACATTTTCGATAATTATTTTAACTATTACATACTAATTATATGACTTTTGTATGTTTTTTCTAAATAAGGTACTTTGGGGCAATAGTACCGACGTCGCCTGGGATAATAGTACCGTTACAATTGACCCCCTGAAAAAACAGCAACAAGAAATAATTCTGAAATCAGTGAAGGAGAAAGAGAAGAAGAATGGTTTTGCGTTGTATGTTGTATGTGGTATAGAACCATTTAGTTCCAGTGTGTAAATAAAGTGTAAATGTGAGTTTTAGGCTCATGAAGAATGTACTCCTCAAAAATCTAATTATATTTGTCACAATTGCGGATCTGACCAATAAATTATTTCTAATTAATTTTCCGGAAGGGTCATTTGTACCAGGGATCAGTTGTACCTGCATACAAAAATATGTTTTTTGATTATTTCGATTTTGTGATTGTTAAAAATCTAAAATCGGTTGAGAAACCATGAAGACAAAAGACTCGCGAAAACAAAGGACTCGGTCGCAGGAGTCCAGCGCCTTGCTTGCCCCTAGCTGTCCGCTCTTAAGGTCTTATTAATAAACATAGACTAACGTTAGATTAATTTTAAACCTAGTTTTATATTTGACGTAATGACATTTTGTATTAATAAATATGGAGTAAGGAGGGAATAAGCTATTCCAACTCTAAACTCGAATTAAGACTTAATCCTTGGCGCTACATAGTTTAACGAATGACTAAGCATGGAGAATGCGTAAAATAAGTAAGTGGGTACTTATATCTGTGATTTCATTTTTTGACCGCAACTATTTTAAGCTCCCTGTTTATTTATTTTGTAAAATAAGAATGGAAAGAGATTACTTTAATGATGATATGAGAGCGATAGAGGAAATTGATGAGGTTTATAACCAGGTCCCATTATTGAGGCGTGTGAAACATTATAAAATACGTAAGAATCCTCTGGAAGAATTTCAGGAATCTGAGTTTAAATAAAAGTACAGATTTAGTCGATCTACTGCCGTTTTTAATATCGAGTTAATAAAAAACGGGCTAGTTGGTGATGCGAGAGGTACCATAACACCTCATCTGAAAGTTTTGACAGCGATTATTAAGCGACGAAATGTTTAATCAAGCCCATATCAGGACTCGCAGAACACAGAACAGTATGAGCAGACACAATTTAAATTTAATCAACAACACAAGGAGGCGTTGACAGTTGCTTGACAGTTTTTGCTGTCATTATCATTCATTAACTCTTTCTTTTTACTTTGAAATACTGAGATTTGCCATAAAATTTGTATTATACCCGGTGTAAAGTGTGTACTGTTACTCCGAAGTTACGCCTTGTTTATTAATGGCAAACTAATTACAAACTTAACACTTTGTTACCCTTGGATTAACAAGTCTTAGAGTACAGTTGTACTATGGTTGGAATAGACGATTTTTATCAATAGCACCCTTACGGTTTACTGTGTTTGGATGTGCTCTCTTGGCTTATTTGCTGTCAGATTCGCTTTCTCTAACGACTCGGCTTTTTCTCCTGGACTTTTTGTTTGATTCTTTTCCCGACGACCTGGCTGTGCCCTGTTTTCTGTGAATCCTTACGACTTGTCTGCTGTGTGACTGATTGTCATGTTAGTCTGACTAACAATGACTGTTAGAGAAAGAAGAAGATCCTTTAGTAAGGAAGAATACGCAAATATTCTTTATTATTACGGAGCTGCCAGAGGGAACGCTGAAGAAGCTCGTCGTGAATATGCCGAAGTTTTCCCTAATCATCGACTGCCTATTGACTTTTACCTACTTATATTTATGCACGATGGATGTCCAGCGCATTTTAGAATAAGCGCGAGAAACTGGCTGAACCAACAATTCCCTAATCGATGGATCGGTAGAGGTGGTCCAATACCATGGCCGGCACGTAGTCCTGACATCACACCCATGGACTTCTTTGAGTGGGTGTGGGTTTAAGGGGGTTTGTCGTTTGGGTACTTGGGAGAGGGAGACTTGCCGAGCTAACAGATGCAGATAAGAATAATTTTGTATAGACGCAAAGAGACTCTGAAAATTTATTTTGAAAAAAATATATATCCGTGAAGTTTCTTGCCAGTTCTTCTTCACGAAGGTTTTTCCGAACTGGTGGTAGAGTCATGTTTTATTTGACGTCAATAAGAAAAAGTAATTGTCAAAGTTGAGACATAAATATTTGAATTTGAATTTGGGCCGAATGAAAAGTCTAGTATACGCTGCTGAAGTCTCTATATCTAATATTGAAGACCTGTGCAATAAAATTATAAAAGCAGCGCAGGAAATGCAAAGGGCCCCCAGTTACCCACCCGGGGGTGGGGAAAAGGGGTTTGATAAGAAGGGCACGGGCTACCATTAGAAATAGGGATGGGCCTTTTGAAAACGAACTATGAATAAATTAATTTTTTTGTTATTATTAGTCATATCTTCGTGGTTTCTCAACCGATTTTAGATTTTAATACCTCATTCGAAAGATAATGAAAAGTTAATATTTTTAAATTATTATGTACGGAATAATTGTAGGTGACATTTTTGAGTAAATCGACATTTTAGAGGCAGTCACCGTACCTTTTTTTCATCTTATGTTTTTGTTAAACGATTTTTGCGTAAGATAACGACAATTACGAAGATTTGACTAAATATTATTTATTTAGAATATAATATAACCAAAAAAAATAAATAAATAAGGAAATACAAATTTTTAGGATTTATGAATATTTCAAGTGTTTAAGTTGGATTTTTTTGTAAAAATCTTTTAGTAGGTATTTCTTGGAAAGCAAACTTTAGGACAGTAGGTCAAATAGTGTTTTCGACTGGAATTACCCTATACTATCACCCGGAAAGGATATAGATGGGATTTGCGCCCTAATTTTGTTCAACAATATACCTAATTCCAGAGTGTTAAACCGCGCTGTTAATACGAAGGTGGATTGAGAAGTTCGCGGCCTAAATAAGAAAACACAGGAATAATGGAATTTTTTATATATCTTTTTCTACATACTCTCCTCCTAGGTCACAGCACTTAGTCCAGCGGTCCTCCAAAGCTCCCACTTAAATAGAAGGTCTCGTCAAGGTCTTCAAAAAATCTCTACAGCCACTTTGACCTCCTCATTGGTAGAATTTTTCATTCCACCTAAGTGTTTTTTTAGTTTTGGAAATAGGTGGAAGTCAGAAGGTGCCAAGTCAGGTGAATAAGGGGGATGAGGAAGTAATTCAAAACCACAATTCACTATTTGAGCCATCGATACTGCATATGTGTTAAT
This sequence comes from Marasmarcha lunaedactyla, assembly GCA_923062675.1. NCBI lineage: Eukaryota > Metazoa > Arthropoda > Insecta > Lepidoptera > Pterophoridae > Marasmarcha > Marasmarcha lunaedactyla. The sequence continues at coordinate 36,390,405 of OV281339.1, read as the reverse complement.
ACAAGCATTGTCCTGATGAAATAAAACTTTCTTGGTCAACAATCCTGGTCTTTTACTTTATTTCTTCGTGTAACGACGTAATAGAGTGCAGTAGTATGCAGAATTTATAGTTTGACCTCTTTCTAAGTAATCCACCAAGAAGACACCCTTAGAATCCCAGAAAACCGATGCCATTGCCTTGTTTACTGAAAAACACACCTTGGCTTTCTTGGAGGTCGGAGATCCGGGTCTCTTCCATTGTTTGGATTCAGGACTATAGTGATGAACCCATGTTTCATCCATAATAACAAACCTTGCCAAAATTTGTTTGAATCAGCTTGAAAAAGCTCTAAGATTGTCTAGAAATCGTGAGCCGAGTTCGTTTCTGTTCAACTGAAAGGAGCCGCGGCACACATCTTGCAGACACGTTTTATGAACCCTAATTCGTAAACGATCATGTTTTGTGTACGTTCATATGAAATGCTTAGAGCTTCAGCTATCTCGGATACCTTCAATCTACTGTCTCCCATGATGAGATCACATATTTTTTCGAGGTTTTCCGAAGTCGTAGCTGTAGAAGGCTGCAGAAGCGGGGGTCATCTTTGATGCTGTATCATCCACGTTTAAATTTAGCTGTCCACTTTTTTATCATTGTATACGACGGAGCAGATGTTCCTAAAGTTGCCATCATATCTTCATGAATCTGCTTTGGAGTTAAGTGTTTCTTGTGGAGGTATTTGATCACAGCACGGTGCACTAAACTCCCATTTTCAAAATGAATGAAACTTACTCTCACTTAATGTTCAATAAAATAAATAATTACGCATGTATCTCAGAAAAAATTGCACAGAGACTGACAAAAAGTGTAGGTTTCATATGTGGGCAGTTTATAATAATATGACAACGCTATCTATGTTAGGCCGCGAACTCTTCAATCCACCCTCGTATCAAGTTTGACTAAAATGCAACTTGTGTTTTGTGGATCCTATTAATATAAACATTATCAATTAGGTGTAAAAAAAAAACAAAAAAAGTTCCATTAGTTTTAATCATATTATCCTTAACATCAATAAGTAACAAATAATAACACTGAACTTTTAATAAATGGTTATTACACTACTGCAAGCATTCTAAATCTAATAACTTATGTATGATGTAAAGTTAATAAAATACAAGTTCATACAACATACATAATTTATATTTTGATACTTGAACTGATTTTTCAATAATGCTCTTAAAATTACACTTATTGTCATACATAGCTCTTCTATGTTAGTTAAATAAGTATTTTTGTTGAGTGATACTACTTGAATCATCGGAACTTGGAGTTTTTGCTGGCTTCAACAGGTTCGACACCTCGGATACTATCAGTGTAGTAAGTTTTATAATTGCTAAGTGAGCAGCTAGCTGCAAAACTAAAGCCCCGAACCCTTTGTATAATCCTGACACGCCCTCTTTAGCAATAGTGGTGTTATAACAATCCATAAACCCTTCATATCCAGTTAGAATTGGCGTTACAGATGAACCCGTATCTAAGTTATCAATTATTGTCCTTGTACCCTGAAACAAAGAAATGTTTATTTCCTATAGGACTCACACTACGGATATAAGTACGCCTCATAAGTCTAGGGCATAGGTTTTATTTATTTGTCCAATTTTATAGATTTTTACCCTTACTGAAAGATTGTACAGTAGCAAAAGTTCAGACTTTACCATACCAGATCGTTTCCTAGTATACATATCGAAAGGCAAGACTTAATTTTTCAGTATTAAAATTTATCAAAATACTTTTCAGTAGATCAAATCATTACAAAATTAACTAAATAAGTTCATTGGCAATTCACATTATTATATTAAGTCAATTAGGTTATTATACTTACATAGGTTATTATAACGGCTAAAGAAGAAAAAAGGCAAACATATCCAGCTTAGATTTAATTGTAACTAAGTATTTAAGAGCGTATATTAAAAAAATTGCAATTTTAGGAGTTTCCGTTCGTTTCCGATCAAAATATTACACGTATGCATCGAAATATGAGTTCAAATTATTCGGAATTTCATCGTCTAAAACATGTTTTGAGAAAATTTTTATTTCTTCAGATAGTTTTTTAGTAGGAATTCATTGTTCATGCACCTTTTCTTGTAATCCGACGAAACATGCGTACTTTGCCGTTCGATAAGTATAAAAGTAACTGATACAAACAGAAAAAGAAAAGATTGCTATGGTCTCTGTTTTGCCGTCAAAAGAGTCTATAGAGAAAATAGTACAAAATATTATATTTTTATAGGCTAAAACATAAAAATCGAAGCGTGAAAAAGTTAGATTTCAGTCTAGTTTGTCGCAGTTTTCGATACACTTGTATTGTTACAAAAGTAATAATTTTTCCTTTTTATTACTAATAAAGATGTAACTAATTAAATAGAACAGAAATATTATTCAAGTCCATTTAAAAATACTTCTAAAAAATCATTTTAAAAATGTCTAAAATTGATATAAAATCTAATGCACGCGCTGCTTGTATTTACTACCGGCCGAGGCCTTCCAGAGTGTGGACGTATCGCTTTTTTTCCCGAGCGTACGCCAGTGCTATGGAACTCCGTCGTAAACATCAAACGCTTGCCATCAATCTTGATACTTTTGATATAAATATTTATTTTGATTATAAATAATAAATTCAATATTGAAGTAATGCATTTTTCCTAGTATTATTTTACTAATAAGTAATACACAAATCTATAAAAGTCTTTGTTTTTAGGTATAAGGCTTAAACGCCTTAGGCTTAGGAAGCACATCAGAACTCAGAATGCTACGATGTTTCAGTAAAGAGGTCAATATAAATTAAGAAGAAAATATATTTGAACATATGTTTCATATAAAAGAAATAAAAAAATCAAGACATTCTGACTTGCTCCATCATCGGAGTAAGATGTATTAAATTACAGTTACATATAAAATAAAAAGATAAAGTTATACCAAGACCAACATTTTATTTTAATGACGAGTTTAGTTACCACCATCTTTTAAAATGGGTAATAAAGGTAGGAACTAATATAATTTTAAAAGAAAAAATCGAAGCGGTGGCCAAAGTAATAATATCACGAATTATTATTTTATTTATTCATTCATTCATTACACATATTAATCAGAGCCGCGAGAAGGCTCGCACCATGCAGTAGGTTGAAAATGGGTTGATGATGATGATTCAGAGCTGTGGTGGCGCAGTGGCTGGCCTCTTAATCCTAGGGTTGTTTGTTCGAACGAACCCAGCCACGCACTAATGGTTTTTTATCTTTGAAAAATGTTTGAGCGTATAAAAACCTGCACTGACCGGTAAACCGGAACCCAAAGTTCAAAAAGATATTCCCCAATCCGGAGGAGGCACCGATGCCTTCTTAATATAATGCGATATTGTCCCTCTGGGAGGAGGCTTTTACCTCCTCCTCCATACCTTCAGTTAACATAATGAGCTTAAGGGGAAGAAGGTGTATATATTCTTATTTTAGCACATATAGTTTACACTGTATATTAATTAAAAGTCTGAACTCTTAAGTACCCGGTAAAAAAGTACTCATCATCAGCTCATTATCGACCCACTGCAGGGAAGTTATCCCTATTTTTTGTCAGTGTAAAAAATATGTCAAAGTAATCAGTAAATTTAATAGCTCTAGTTATTTTCAATTTGCTATACGATATTGCACCTTAAGTGGGTCCCAAATTAAAGTTTGTCACTGTATTGTATAATAATAAATTATACTTTTTTCACCCAATTTTATTTATTTTTATTAAGTAATCACTCTTAATCACACAGACAATCAATCACACTTAAATCATAACTACCATAACAAACGTCTATATATTAATAACATCAATCTCTTCGTTAAGCCCTTATTGTACCCCAATTTTATTTCCTCCCATATTATCCTAACCAGGTATTTAAATATCTTACTTTGCAAAACATAACTCAAGTAATAAATTACATAAATGTATATTTTTATAAATCAAAAATAAAATATAATAACGTAAAATAAGTAACATATTTTAAAAAGTATCAACACCATCGCGGACGCGGTAATTGACGCCCAGCAACTGTATCATACAGCACTGCAGATGTGTGCATGAAATGGATACGTGTGCGTGTTGCAGTTTACCGATTCGGGAGAGCGTTGATTTGTATAAAGGCTCTTAACCCCTTACTGCATGGAATTTTATATCCTTGCGGAAAAAAATTATGTTGTGTTTTCGAGTATAAGGAACTCATAAAAATACCAAAAAAAATCTAGCATTATTATTTACTATTTTATTTACGAAAAACATACTGTACCATATATGGTACGGTATGCATTGCAGTGAATAAAATAGTTTGTGTCAAATATGGTACGACATGCATCCAATGGAAAGTTCATGACATGGGTAGACAGAATATGTGCACAAGCTGGGTTCGGCAAAAGGCCAGGTCTTTTACTTGGGGAGCAAAGGTGAATCAATTCTTAATCATTACCTACCTTCTATTGACGAACTTCATATGTAAAAAACAAAATATCAGTAACGTATGAAGTTTACTATACATCTCTATGAGATTACACTCATGTTACTGCATACCATCCCATATATGAAAATTAAAAATTGAGCGCTTACTTCATAAGGTCCCACATGTAAACATTACAATTATGTACACACTGCATGAGGTCCCAGATATGCACACAAGTATATTGTCGAACAAATTTTAAATCCATGGAGTTATTGCGTATATCTTTTTGTTATAGCTTCACAAAGGATGGTTTTATTCGAAGAAATTTATACAAGCCGAAATATTCACACAATTCCAATGTATTTGAGTTTGAATACAGAGCAACTCACCTGTTGAGCACTTTTACTTTCAAACTAAATTTACTGTTGTTTTATCAAGACTGACAATATTTCACTGTCTCGGAACTGCTGAGATTTAGTCTATGGTTTATAATTTTGCCAATTGTCAAACTTGAAAAGAATTTAAATTTTTCACAAAAAACTTAAGTGTGCAAATATGGGACGCTATGCGGTAAGGGGTTAAATGGCATAGGTAGCTGTTTTGTTCGATAAAAGGCCTCACGCAGTTTACCCAAAACGTGGATTATATTTGATTTCCCTGAATGAAAATCATTTTATAGGTGGTTCAAGTAATTTGTGCGCGCGGCATATAATATAGAGTGCGTTAAGCTTGTGTACATACAGCAACTGTGTGGTGCGTGACTAAAATGTACCGATCGTATAAGCAAAACAAAGCCACGAGAACACAGGTAGACAAAATAACGGCTGCCATCTAAAATTAAGTGGCAAATTTACAAGCACACGCACGCATAGGGCCGAGCGAATTAATGAGTTGAACCATCTGCAGCTTATTTTTACACCTTGATAGCTTATAGCACGTTTAATAGCCAAGCGGACATAAAACCCTGTAAAATTTATATTTCTTTTCCATTAAACCTAAATATTTCCAATGCTTTTGTTAAAAATCAATGTCTAGATTACTTTAAAAAATTATTACATGCATAAGAATTAAGTTTTTACATGTAAGAATGTATTATATTCTTTATTTATTTATTTCATTTAATTATGAAACATGATAAAAAGTAAAAATAAATATACCCGTTTCTAAATGCAAATAAATTGTCATATACCTAAGCATTGTTGCTTCTGTTGGAATTTAAAAATCATAATTAATCAAATAGGTATTCTGGTTATATTTTATTATTTTACCGAAAGACAAATTCAAAAATATTTAATAAAAATATATAAAACAAATTTATCGCTTAAAAATAAAACTCATTGTCAAGATGGGGTCTGCCAATGACATGTCGAAATTTATTCTCTTAGTATCATTCCAACCTGCCGTCAGTGATTATTTGACGTAAATAAATTGTGTTAACAAATTATTTTCGTTTTTTAAGATTAACAATAAGTATCAAAATAGCATGTGAGTACTTTAATTCCCAAATTGTGATAAAATTTGCGTAACTTTTGCATGTTCTTCGCTAGATGGTATTAAAATATCGAATACTGGTATTTGAACTTTATCTTAAGCTTTTAGTAATTATTTTATTGTGATTCACTGCGACTTTAGACGTTTTTTAAACAGAGGCGCTGTCATTTGCGCATGTGCAACGATACATTTGTGTGCGTTTTAGCGCAGCTAGTTCAGTTACCAATTAAGTTTGTTGCCACCTCCACTTATAAAGTGGAAAGATTTGTATTTTTGTATTTTTGTGTATATGTTTGTAATGAATAAACTCAAAAACTACTGTGCCGATTTCAAAAATTCTTTCACCGTTAGAAAGCTACTTCACCCTGAGTAACATAGGCTATATCTATTGCTAGAAAAGATAAGGGATCCTTACTAAAACTTTAGTGACGCAACCCAAGGTGTAAAAAATGCCATAAAACATATTTTGTCACATGCGCTGCGGAAACTATTGCTGGTAGAACAAAAGTATGTTATATAATATTAAAGAACACATCAATCACTACATAAAACTTCGAGATACTATATGTCCAACTATTATCGTTATGTCACAATAACCACGTTTTACATTTTAAAAGTTGATAGAAATACCGACCAAAAATACACCATGTTATTCAAACTTCTGTTTAAATCCTTAACCAAATAAATCATATTGTTTTCAAAACTGTTTCAATTCATGTATATTACTTTTTGAATTGGTGAAATAGGTTATTTCATTCAATAGATATTACGAATTTAATAAGTCATAGAAATAGAAAAAATAAAAGCTGTCGCGTTGTGCATGTTATTCATATCTTTTTATTAATCCTTATCCATATAAATTATTTTGTATTCAAAATGAATGAATTTTTCAAATCATATATTCAAATATCGTGATACATAGCCCAACAACAAGGTCAAGATTTTGATGTTTACAATGAAGGCTTGATACAGATCAAAAACAAACTTTTAGAATTGTATGACAAAAATTTAAGAGACTGGGTTACCATCTCCGAATCGGTCACTACAAAATGTAGTTAATGCCATACCGAGCTGTACATACGATGTTAACGCGTTATCTGTATTTGTCACCTCCAATGTACCCAAGTTGGTTGCAGATCAAAAAAAAGCGGTTGATGCTATAATTTAAAGTGTGGAAAATAACAAGGGTGGCCTCTTTTTTTGGACGCGCCTGGCGGAACAGGCGAAAAACGACAATTTGGAAGAAAAGCATTGGCAGTTGCGTCTTCCGGAATTGCCGTAACTCTGTTAAATGGTAGGAAAACTGCTCACTCAACTTTAAATTACCGTTGGCTGTGTCTTAAGAACAACAATCTTTATGCTCAATCCGCAAAAATGGTCCACTGGGAAAGCTCTTACAGGACACGTCGCTGATTATTTGGGATGAGTGCACCATCAGCCATAGAGCTCATGTAGAAGCTGTGCACCGCACATTAAAAGACATCAGAAAAAGGCAATTTGATGGGGGCGTAACCTTTGTGTTGGCTGGAGGCTTTCGCCAAACACTACCAGCTATAACAAAAGGTACACGTGCTGACGTTATTAAAGCGCGCCTCAAATCATCACCTTTATGGGAATTAATTTAAACTCTCAATTTGTGCACAAATATGACAGCACATTTATGTAGGTAATAACCGCAATGGAAATTTTAAAAAAATTACTTCAACTTCAACAGAACGAAATTTTAATTGGCTCTGTTCGAGGGCAATGGTGTCACTGAGAAACGACTCAGTAAATGAGATAAATAGAATGATTATGGAAAAATTACCGGGTCATTTTAAATGTTACAAATCTATTGACACCGTGTGCAACATCAAAGATGCAGTGCACTACCTACAAGAATTTTTAAATTCCCTTCATCCTGCCGGTTTGCCACCACACGAACTAAAATTAAAAGGAGGTACTCCCATTATGCTATTGAGCAATTTAAGCCCTCCCAGTATGTGTGATAGCACAAGACTTTTGATAAAGGAATTACGAGACAATGTGGTTGTAGCAACAATCATCACTGGGCGCGTGGCCGGACAGCTCGCTCACATTCCGCGAATCCCGATGATTCCGACGGATTTGCCCATAAAAAGGTTACAGCTTCCTGTGAAGATATCGTTTGCCCTTACGATAAATAAAACACAGGGACAAACTTTTTCGATTGTTGGCATCGACCTAAGAAAAGAGTGCTTCTCTCATGCGTAATTATATGTTGCCCTCTTCTGGAAATCAATATGCTTTGTTACCACTGCCAACATAGTGTACAGTGAAGCTTTAAGGTAAAAGTTTTGTAAAATAAAAGCAAAAACCAATAGAATTAAACAAAGCTTTAAAATAAAACTGTTAATATAGAAATATAAAAATTGCAATGACTTAGAAAAAGTCTTCAAAATGAATACTCACACATAAAATAACATAAAAAGTAAAAATTTAAAGAAAACAACAAAATAATTTAAAAAAATGTAAATAGGTGTATGAAAAACTTAGGAGATTTAATTCGGTAAGATCATATACAAATGAAAAATTATGTAAAAATGTTAATAAAAAACGATGAACAAATTCGGATTGTAAGTATACATAGATAATGTGATACTGCGTTTATAAAAATATAGAAATGAAAAAACAAAAAAATATTAATAAAAGGTAAAATTATAAAAATAATCATGTCCACCCGTGCGAAGCCGGGCCGAGCCGCTAGTAAATAAATATGAGTAGTTCTGTATTTCGTGTGCACGACAAACAATCTTAGGGCCTGTCATGACGGATGCACATCACATATGGAATCATGTTTTTTCACTCTTAGTGACCTAAGATTTAAATGTTCAAATTCAAGTCTGTAATGTCCCTCATTGGTCTTCCCTTTATCTGAAACTCCTTCTAACATTTTTATTATGGTGGTTGAAATAGGGAACTGAAACTGAAAAACAACGAAAAAAGAATACTTCGGCGTTCGAACTGAGAACTTGCCGCTTACAATCTAGGCGCACGCATAAAAAGCCAGCTATATTTGTGTCGTATTACTACATACATTAAATATCACACTCGCTACGAGGAGGCCATAAAACATGTAAAAAGGACGCCGTCTGTTGCGCTCTCTATCGCACTTGTGGGAGTTTTGTTAGCTTGTGTGCGATATGCTTACACTACGTAGAGGAATACATAATTAACTTATTTGGATAGTACAATACAAAAAAAAACGTGTAAAGTAATTTTTGGCAATTCTAAATTTATATAAAGATGTCGCGAAACATCTTTAAGTCAAAATATTTAAAAGCTGATTTCAACAGAAATTTTTGGAACTAGCGCCATCTAGTGGGACTTTAGCTTTTTGTAGGCTCATCGAACCACCCTAAGTAGTTAAGGTCCTATAATAACAGTTCAATAAAGATGAACGGTTATGAAGTTCAAGGAATTCGTCCATTCTGTACTTAGATTTGTGATTGGCAACTATGTTTTTTTCGAAAGTTTCTACTGTATAATTAACAAGGATTCTTATTTTAAATATTCTTCATCAAAGTAGAGTCTACACTCCACTGTAAAATTTTGAGGAAAAAATGGGAGAAATGCGAAATAAGTACGAGCTCTTTCCGCCAATCGCTTTGTCAACTTATGCACTTAACTAAAAAATCATATCCAAACGTGACATAGCCGTGGGACGCATTATATACTAAGTCAGTTCAAATGACTATTTACAATACTATTTGCATAACATGTGATGGTATCAGAGTATAAAATTGCCAATTTAGAAGACAAATAAAATAATCAAATAAAACTCACGGCTTTTGAGAAATTGAAATATATTGAAAAAGTTTGTATTTAAATTGCTTTGTCATATTTCTAACGCGTAATGAGGTATTTTCTTACAGCTCGGCAAAATAGTAAATACATTTTACGCTAGGTGGCGCTAGTAACTGCTGTTCTTATTTTTTTAGTAAACACTTAAAGTATAAGTAAGAACTATGCAATACAGCCTGGTCTATCTAAAATATTTATTTATTATGTTTACGTTATTTAACTTCTAGAGCTCTGAATACGCATATTGTGGTATTGTATAAGTTCTTCTTTTCAGTCTACCTATCTTATGTATTCGGACCAGCTTTTCTAAGCACCACCTATCAAGGTAATTCGCGTTAAGAAATGACTAAAAGTAACTATTCTTTGCTGTCTAGATATTTAAAAAAACTTTTTGCAATGACATCACGTTCTTCTAATATGATAACTTCTATCCGTTATATTTTATATTTTTGCGCCTTAGATATGCGCTGCAGCCGTCACGGCAGATATGCGACTTGTATAACATGTTGTTTACGTGAAAACTTCAATGTGAACCAAAAAATATATTTTATCCCTGAATGTGAAGATTGCTTCAAATAATTTGGAAAATACATTTATGTTTGAATAAAAAGATATCGATTATATGAAAAAGTTACAAAAATATGATAGCAAAATATGAAAAAACAGATTTGACACGAGCGTAAAATAGCGTTCATAGCAAAAGTTAAAATATCTAAAGCATAAAGAATAAAGGCAAACTATAGTTATTATGAGTATAACTATAGTTGTTACGAACTATGGATATTACGAGAGTCGAGTCAAGAACGCACATCGTTATACGCTTTATACACAAACGAGCGAGTAGTAGAGAACAAAAGTGCGAGCGAGACAGATTAGTAATCATGACTTAGGGCCCGACGATCACTGGGCGTAGACAAGCTGCATTCGACGAGGGTTTAGAAAAGACAGTAGAATGATAAATGTATGAAATTGACATAAACGTATGAAACGGATATCAAAGGCATTTCATACGTTTGCCATTCTGTTCATATTTTTCTTCCATCATCGAATGCCATTTGTATAGGCCCAAAGAATGTGACTACATTTTGACTAAATATTATTTTTTTTTTGTTAATTAAATTACCTGTATTTGAAGTCTATGGATGATTGTTTCCACAGGATAAAAGGCAATTTCCATTGTTATAAATGAAAATATTCCAGCTTTTAAGTTTATGCTTTCAATAAGTGGGTTTTCGGTTTTTGAATGATTCATATTGTATGAATCACTCAGTTCATGCTTATGTCTTTGCTGGAATCGTAAAACTCTTATCGCTATACTCCTCAAAGTCAAGCTGTAACAGAATAGATATTTATTAGGTAATTCAAAAAAATTTCAATTTTAAAAACACACCTATTATTGTAACTAGGCAGTTACATTTTTTATTTCATAAAGAACTAGTAGTTTTGCGAGGTTACACATGCATGGATCATGTAGAGTTTCTCGATAAATATAGCCATGTTACTTCTGGGTAAAATTGTGAATAAATAGACATGCAATCCTATCATTTCTCTTTTAAATGAATATGAAAGTATATGTATACAAATACACGTCTGCCATATGTCATTGCTTTATTTAAAATTATGAAAGCAGTACTTACTGTGCTAAATATTTAGCTAATCCAAGGGCCGCTGTAGGTAACACAATGGCCCAAATGGGTAACATGCGGCCTTTACTAGGTGTACCCCATTCAAGAATGCGTACAAAACCTTCCTTGAATACATCAAGTACAGCTGGTTTATCACTTGCTATATCACTCTGCACAGTTTCCACTAAGCTTGCTGAGTAGAATGGTGTTATAATCGCAAGACTTAGACTGTAAAGAAAACATTATATAAAAATTATAAAACAAAGCCACAACTTACATCTTTTGTGCTTAGTCAAACACTGAACAATTTGCAAGTATACAGTCTGTATCAAGTCAGTTTCATGAAAATGTATACAAATAAATTTTCTTGAAATTTTTTATAAAGTTAATAATTGAATAAATTAAAAGCTCTAGTATTTTGGAGATTGGTACTTGATATCTATTCATATTTTCCGACAACATAAATTTATTTTATAAGCAATCATCTTCATCATCTCATAATAGGTATTTAATTAGGTTATGTTCATTATTAAGCAAAACAGTTTTAGTAGTCAGCTAATTAATTGAGTTGAACAGTTCAATCAATTAGATGATATAGTATTTGTCATCACTGTTATCAAACTGTTTGTTTATGAAAATGGATTGAGACAGGCTCTAGTAAAACATTACATAGCTGTATAATGTGCAACTCGTGTGGTGTATCTAGGTAATATGTCATAAATTATATTACCCCTTTAGAGAAATATGCTGTAGAAACTGTAAAACTGACCCACTCTTACGCATTTCTCTGAAAATATAAGATAAAATTATTACGATATAGTGCAACTTATGATGCAATAATTTTAGTTAATCATGAAAAAAAAATCAACATCTTAAACAGGGACCACTCTAATTACAATATAACGTCGGCAGAGTCTGAACAAATACCTTTGTTAGTATTGATCAGTGACATAACATAATGCGTTAAAGAGAATCAGAACTGCAAACATTAGTTATAAGACAGTTAGAACTAAAGCTCATACTCCAACTAAACTTTATAAAACTTAAAAAATAATATATTTGTTTAACAACAATCTTCATGTGCAGAATGAACTTTTAACATTTACTTTTAGATAATAATATATTGTATTTAAATTGTACTTAGGCCACCCAGTTCCTTTAGCAATAACATCTTCAATGGCCAAGTTGAGACCTCTGACTATGCAAGTTGAGCCTATTCCCTTCCACAATGTTGTCACTTCCTGTCTTCTATGCAACCTGACTACAACTGGCAGAAGAGTGTACGGCACTATATGGTAATTTTTTAAAGTGTTGTGTATCTGCAATGTAAATTAGAGTCAATTTTAAACTTTAATTTCAGCAAGAAAAACAGATCAGGTTAAATATGAGCTATTACTTTGTTATGTTATTTTGGTCCCTTAAAATGTATGACATTGCTTTTGGGTAGGTCAAAGTGTGACTATGATTACTTACTTTTAATATTTATTTATTACTTAGGACACACAACAAAAACCTAACTCAGTTCATTAGGTATGTAAATTAACAGATACACTGGTCAAATTCTTCTAAACCAAATAAACAAGTTAGTTCATAACACATTTACGTTAAAATCATTAATTTCTAGAAAAGTTCAGCTATTTAACGATTGAATGGTTATAAAACAGTTAATAAATCCAAATAATACAAATGATAGGTACTTGTTGTAATACAGCTGTTTGGCTGGCATTAATATAAGGGTATGCAGGGTTGTAGAAATTGAAATTGAAATTCAAATATTTATTTTTCACCATTGACAATTACTCATTCCCATTGACGTCAAATAAAACGTGACTCTACCACCAGTTCGGAAAAACCTTCATGAAGAACTGGTAAGAATATCACAGGTATATTTTTTTTTTCAAAATAAATTTACAGTGTTTCTTTATGTCTGTACAAAGTTATTCTTATCTGCATCTGTTTGCTTGGCAAGTCTCACTCCCCCAGAGTATCCAAACGATGAACACCCTCAAACGGCACACATTTACGAGTTAACGCGGGATCCAGCCATCACCCTCCTCAACCATATTAGAGGGAAGTGAATGACCCATCACCTGATGCTACCATAAGAAGACGTACTTTAGTGATGTAGAATTCAGCAATCAAACAGACACATAACACATGTTTTGTTACAAAAACTAGTAAAATCCTGTTAATGAGGGGATTGTACCAAGAGGTTTTATTATCCAAATAATCGGAGAGTTTATATTATGCTTTAGCTCACAATTTTTGCTTTATAGTTTCTTTGAATTTGTCAATAGGAAGACCTTGGATATCCTCAGGAATACAATATATAATATAATAAAAGAGTGTATGTTGACCCACAAATGAGTTAGAGAGTTAATGAAGCCTATTATTATGAGCTGCCAGCATATTTCTTCCTCTTGTGTCGACATTGTGCAAACCTTATTTTCTTTTGAACAAGGTTATGTTAAGGTTAGGTAAGGTTATGTTATACATAGTTTAAATTTTCTAAAATATATTGTGAATGGAAAGTAAGAATATTTATTTCCTTAAATTTACTTCTTAGTGACACCCTTGGCCTGAGCTGACAAATTGCGCGAATGGCTCTTTTTCTGCAGAATAAATACAATTTTGATGTCGGCAGCACTGCCCCACAACAGAATGCCATATGTCATTAGGCTATGCCAGTAATAGAAATAGACTAGTCAAACAGTTGTTTCATTTGAAATTTGTCTCATTTTAACAGCAGTCAGAGCCAGCCTTTTCGCTAAACCATCAACATGCTGTCCCCACTGGAGTTTGGTGTCTAAGGCTACGCACAGAAATACAGTTGAGATTACAGGAGTCAAATCCTGGCTCTTAACTACAATGTTTGTGTTTACCTGTTTGACATTTGACAATGTAAACTTAACATATTTAGTTTTGTTTTCATTGAGGGACAAATTGTTAGATGAGAAATACTTCTCTGTGTTGATGCATTTGCTTACTGCTTCATAGTCAGTTTCTTGTCTTTTGATTTTAAATAAGAAAGAAGTATCAGCAAACAATGTGACCTCGCATTGATTTTAACCACCATGGCAGATCTGGCATATACTAAAAATAGGAAAGGACCAAGAACTGAGCCCTGGGCCACACCCATTTTCACTGCTGATCCTGATAATTTTTCTCTATTTATTGCAACTTTATGAAATATTTGATAAGATCAAGCCAAGCGCTCAGTTTTTTATGCCGTAATGGTGCAGTTTCATGAATAGTGTAGTATGATCCACACAGTCGAACATCTTGGACAAGTCACAAAAGATAGCATCACAAAAGCTCGGCTTGCACACTCAATAACCACATATAGATCTATTTATATGTGAACTTTAATTTAGTGACTTTTATCAATATTTTATACCTCAAGGCTTTATCAACATAAAGAATGTATCTGTTTTAATGTAGCCAAGCATACACAAGAAGTAGATGTTAATATAGAGCAAAAAAATTGCGTATGAGGACAAAAAATGATTGTATTTGTTTGATCTGGAAATCAATCGGAAAAGAAATTCTAGAAACCTCATAATACAGTTTTCAAATTATAATATTTTTAAAACTATGCGTCTCTGTAGGTGGTGTCGTTTGTCAGGTGACCAATCCTTAACAGCCTTAATTCTAAATGAGTATTGTTATAGTGATACATAACACACTTTAGTTAAATTTACAAAAACAACAATTTACCTGGCATTGTCTGCGGAGAACAATAAAGGGATGACTTAATAAATTTTCCGTGATAAGGCTCGCAACGCTAATTGCAGTTGTAACGTACGAATTTTTAACTGAAATAAATTTAGCAGATTAAAAATAAAATTTGTAATTATTATTTACCAAAACTCAAAGTTAAAAACAGTTAATAAACCTTCTTCGGACACTTCATCATTCACTAAAGGTGGCCCTTGAGATTCCTCAGTAACAGGGGTGTGATAACCATAAATCTGCTGGAACCGCGTATCATACAAGTCGCTAGTCTCCCTATTTGGATCCAACCCAAAAGGCCGATTATAATTATATAAATCTCCAAATCCCGCCATTTGATAGGCCGTAGGTCATACTTTTTCTAATATATGTAGATAATATACTAAAACAAAAAAAATTTGCAAGGAAATACAAAAATTCTACTATTGTGACTTATGACAACAGTGGCAATGGCAACTGAAAGATTGACAATTCAGATTGAGAAAAAGAACGAGTAACTCACAAACCAATTGCTGCGTTCCGTGTGCCGATTACAGCGCTCACAGCGCTCCATAGCAGGTAGTCTTCATACAAAAATAACTAGGAATTATGTCTATGGTTAGAACTTTTTGATGCTGACATCTCTTGCTACTTTTCGAGCGAACAATTGTCATACGTCACTTCCATGTAAATGATGAATGATAACACTATGTTCGGACTGTCAATTTTTCGTTTGCGGTGTACACACGGTTTTCGTTATTAGTCGGTTCTTTTGGTGATTTTGTTATCATCATTGAGTTGTTTTAAGTGTTTCTGTTTTTCTCTTCCTCGCCTGGTAAGTGGTTGTACGAATCATCTAGCTCTTAATGAGCATGGATTGTGTTCCAATCCCTCCTAAGCCCCCAGACCCAATCCCGTTTTCTGATGTCAACAACCCCCCTGACCCTTTCTCTCAACATGTGCAAACAAGAGAACGTCCAAGAATAAATCGGGATTCGTCCCCTACTCCTAAAAAATCTGTTTCGAATGCTCTTCCATCTCAAACCAATAACCTTATTTATACTCATCCAAGTCTTTTAGAAGAAAAATTTTACCATCCTTCTGACAAAGGTCCTTTCATTGTTCATGTGTCCAGGTCAGAAACTCACCCGAAGTCAGGCAGTACATTTAATCATTTAAATTTTGGAAAATTTGTATTTACATCAAACATTAAAAATATTAAAAATGATGGTATAAAGAGTGTTGGCAGAAATCGGGTCTCTGTGGAATTCTCATCTGCATGTGCAGCAAATGAGTTTCTCAGAAACCCGAGTCTTAAATCTCATTACTATATAGCTTTAATTCCTACATATAATATAACAAGAATGGGGCTGATCCGCGGTATCCCAACTTCATGGTATATGGAGGAAGTTGTATCAACAATCTCCACAAGCCAAGGTGATATAAAAATTTTGAAGGCGCGTCGCTTAAACAGAAAAGTGTCCATGGAGTCTGGTTCCACTTGGACCCCCACAGGTTCTGTAGTGATCACTTTCTCTGGACAATGCTTACCTGATAAAGTGTTTATTTTTAACTCATCATTAACCGTTGATCCATACATTTTGCCTTCCATACAATGCTTAAACTGTTGTAGATTTGGCCATGTGAAAGCCATTGGGCTTTGGCCAATCCAGTGCTCGTTGCTTCAGATGTGCACAAACTCACTCAGGTGACTCTTGTCCTGCATCCTCTGAAGTTTCCTGCCTGCAATGCTCAGGCCCTCATTTAGCAACTGACAAATCTTGCCCGGAACATTCCCGGCAAAAGAATATTAAAATCACCATGTCCCAAAAGAACATATCATTCAAGGAAGCATCATCCCTCTTCCATTCAGTTAAAAAATCGTACGCAGATGCTTCTAAAAGTTCTCCTTCACTGAATCTTTCTTACAAAAAAACAGTATACAAACCATCAAAACCCAGTCCGTCTTTATCTCCAGGCTATGACAAAATTGCCCATAATGCTATTATTGCTAACCCTCCATCTACTAAATCTGATAATGCCTTCCCCCCCACTTCTTCCTGCTCCCCTAATGACAATTTTTTAGAACTCCTGATTTCCCTAGTTTTGAACATTCTTTCAAAATTTGAAGACATCCCACTACCGTCCTCCGTTGCTAAAAAGTTATCCCCTATTGCTAATCTTCTTCTTAACAATGGCCAGACGGCTTTATAAATTATACTCTTCTATGTTAAAAATATCTGTAAAAACTTATTTCATCCCCCTGTTTTTGTATTGTTCAAGGTAACTCAATGCTCGAGATACTGCAAGTTCTACTCAACTGATCGGTACAAAATTATTAACCTCGTGTAGTACGTGTGTATACTAATACTTGAAATTGGCAGAAATAGTTATTGTGTCGTAACAACAGCTGATTGCCATAAAACAAAATAATAATAATAAAACACTATGTTCAATCAATTATGTACGGTTTTAGGTTATGTTTCAATGTTTTAATTATGTTAAAAATACTTTTATTATATTAATACTTGAAATTGGCAGAAATAGTTATTGTGTAGTAACTACAGCTGATTGCCATAAAACGCAAAATTAAATTTAATTTTCAATCAATCAGCTCGATCTGCCATTCCGGTTTCAATGTTTGACGAGTGAAGAGTTTGCATTGATCAATTTCCGAAGCATAACCTCTCATTTACCAAATATATGCTGCGTTCCGTTTGCCGATTACAGCGCTCACAGCGCTCATATACCCGTTCCGTTTGCCCGTGAGCGCGCTCACAGCGATATCGATACGTCATCAATGACGTCATAAACGCCGCCATCTTACCGCTCACAGTGCCGTGAACGGCCTGTCAAAACTGACACATGACGTTACTTTGTTGATGTTTTTATTAGTCGATTAAAGATTTTAAAAGCTTTCTTATTAATTTTCTTTCGTAATAATGTAAAAAAATGGCTCCTGCTTCATTCAGGGTCAAAGATCTTAATGAAATTATAACTTTAGACTTAATCGACGAACAATCAGAATGTTAGCGCGCTATTTACCGTTCCGATTGCAATATCACTAATAACACTTTTAGCGCGCTCAAACGAATCGGAACGGTTTTGAGTACTTTTAGCGCTGTGAGCGCTGTAATCGGCAAACGGAACGGAGCAATAGTAATTAATATGCGTTTATTCGGTGCTTCACAATGTACAACAAGTGCTGTGTAGTGAATGAGAAAGTAGCCGAAAGGACGTCATTTTCCATCACTTTCCAAGAACTGAGATAGGACTTAACAATGGTTACCGTGTCTTTGTGCTAATAGTGCTTTGTGCTTACAAGGTTTAAGTGTGGTAAACCTTTGTACATTGTTTGTGAGCCACACAAAAAATGTTTTCTGGGTTACACAATATGAATAACGGTGTTTAATTGGTGTAACATAATTAACAGAATATGAATAAAAGGTACTGATGTCTCGCTTCTAGAAAATAAAAATTTGCCTCCCGTGCAATACAAACAAAGGATATAAAAATATAAAACAAAATTTAGAAATTAAAAAAAAATCATTAATATGCAAGTCTTTTATTTATTTTACCTTCTTTATCTTTTAGATTGTTAAAATATCTTGTAGAAAAGGAGAGGGGCTTTCGCCTGCCACAATGGCATTACGCCAAAATCGTCATTTTAAAATTAAGAAACGAAGGCCAATCTAATTTAAATGAAAAATAGTTGTCAAATTGAAAAGTTCCTGAAGTTCCTAGTTCCTAGTCCCGTTCCGATTGCCCGTGAGCACGCTCACAGCGATATGGATACGTCATCAATGACGTCATAAACGCCACCATATCAATCATTTGAATTGGAAACAACATATTAATAGGGCTGCCATCTCTAAAACCTGCCCTCCAGGACCGGAAGCGTAAGTTCCCCGGATTTTGGAGCTTTCACCCCGGACATTTCAATACTTTTTTCGCTTACATCAGAACCTAGGGCCTCATTTGTGTTTTGTGTGTTAGTGACTCAAACGTGATGCTCATTGCGGCCTTACTCGAAATTTGTGACGTTTTGGTTTCGGAAGACAATAGTGGTTGAATCAGATTGATTATGAACCTATGGCTAACCAGTTTTGATCAAATGACTCGTAAATTGCATTTACATTCTGCAGACATCTGTATATATATGTTAGTTGTCACGCTAGCGTCACATTTACGCCACTAAAGAATGACCCAGGTGTGACTCTCGTAACACGATCCATAATCGAGATATTATTGGCCCATAGGTCCATAATTATGGAACTATGGTTCACCTTGTATCTTGGCAACGGATGGACTTAGGAACTCAGGACTTCGATTAAACCTTAGTGACAAATTCGGTAAGCTATCGTGACAATCATTTTTGCACCGTAGTAGTCATTTTGATGTAAGCCATTTTTCATTCACTTACATCTGGATTAAAATATATATTACTCCGTCGCCATGCGTCGGTCAAGCGCGCACCACCCCCGCTCACCGCTCGCGTAATAAAATTGCGTCGGCAGCGCGTGCGTTTTAAATACCTAATCCATAGCTTTTATTTACATAAATTATGGGAACGGGGTCTGATCGAAAATCCGGAATTGTATTGGGTTGCACCCGGACTTCAATTTAAATCCCGCCCGAACGCTCCCCGGACGTCTTCCAAACTAAGACAAATCCGGGGAAACCCGAACGGATGGCAGCCTTACATATTAATAATCTTAAAAGTCGAAATACGCAAACTAATACCAATTTTCAAAAGAATTAGAAACACAAAAGACCACAGAATCAACAAAATCGTTAACTTAACTCTACGTCAATCAATAGCTACTTATGGCGTCTCTGCCTGGGGTGGAGCTAAACAAAAACTATTATTTTATCCGTTGAAAAGGCACTGAGGTGGATTTTCAAAGTAATCAACTTTAAACACTTCAGGTATCCTACGTCTGAGATATACAAGGAGTTCGAAGTTCTAATAGAGTCATCATACAAGGCATGCAGAAGGCCGCTGGCTATGTTTTTAAAGTAATCGGAGTTATAAGCAAATTGAGAACCTAATTAAGATTATTATAATTACCATATATATTTGACGGCCTGTTTGGTATGGGTGTAAGTAGCCTTGCCTTCCATGCCAGAGGTCCCGGGTTCGAAACCTGGTAGGGGCAGATATTTTAATATATTTGCTTTCTAGTCATGGATGTGTATGTACGTTTATTTAAGTTTAAGTGTGTTTATATATTTCTTAAGTTTATTTATCCGTTATCTAGTATCCATAACACAAGTTCTTAATGATACTTAATTTGGGCTAGATAATGTGGTGTGATATTATATAGAAATATTTATTTATTTTTAATATATATATATATATATATATATATATATATATAAATTTCTTTTAAATAATATAATTATTCAGTCTTGTGGTCTATTTCATCGTGACCGGACGTTTTTACACGTTTATTCTATATTTCCAAGTTTATATGTATTTTCTAATTCTATTTCCATGTCAATTAACTCTAGCAGTAAGTATAAAATATCTTTTTTTTAACTTACTCCTGACCCAGCCCGTAAGAGTGGGATCAGAAGTGGGATACCAGTCGAATAGAATATAACTGGTATTTCGTACAGGTCAAACAAAATTAACTAGTGCTAAAAAGGGTTAAGTTTCATTAACTAGTTATAAAAGTGAAAGTGCTATATATCAGACTTCAAAGTTTGCAAAGACACATAAGTTGTGAATAAAATGACCCGTCACCTACTGTGTTGCCGTCTCCACCAACCCTGAAGAATCATTGCTGCTGCCTCCCTCTGTTAAGGGCCTTAGACCCAACGTCCAAACCGCCTACTTCGTCTCAGACTCGCTTGAGGCTCAAGAGCTGCGCCACTGACACACCTGTGCCGTTCTAGTTCCAACGCTGCTTCTTGCCGTCCTCGATGCTGGTGTTGCCACCAGAGCTGCTGCCATTGCTGCTGTTGCCACCGTTGCTGCTGTTCACCGGCGCCCTTACCTGACTTAAGTGATGAAACTATTCCTGCAGTTCTTGTGAGTCCAAAATTTTATTAGTTGGTTTGTCCAGTACCTATACTATCATTGTAATAGATTTACGCTATACTCTATAAATAAATAAATAAATATAATTATAATATAATAAATATAAATCTCAATTTTAAAATGTGGACGAAGAGTGATAAATCGGAAATAGTGCTTTCAGAACAATACCCACTCAATGTTCTCTGTAATATCATAAACGATTTTTATAAATGCTTCAACTGAATGCATGGGTGTCTTACATAAATGTACACGATATAATATTGTATGAATTAAAAAATATTAAGAGACCTAAGCATACGTATATAGATATATAAATATATACGTAAATATATACAGATGAAGTAATAAAACAAAATACTTTAAAATAATTAAATACTAAGTATGATCGTTGGTATCCATTGTATACAGACGGGTCTAAATCTGATAACGGTTTAGGAGCAGCATATTTTGATCAAAATCTTAAATAGGCCGTGGTTTCAAAATTCGTAATGATGTTAGTGTTATGTCGTCTGAATCGGTTGCGTTGTATGAAGCGTTATTGTACGCAGTATCAATTAGATCAGACAACATTGCTATTTTCACCGATAGCAAAAGTGCTCTTCAACACGTGGCTCGTTGCGCCTCTGGAATAAGAGGTGTAACGATAGCCTATAAGATTTTCTCATTCTATTATATTCTATAGACCTCATTCACTGCATCGGTGAAAGTGGTAAAACCGCCAAGATACAATGGGTACCGTCACATATTGGGCTAAGAGGGAATGAGGAGGCAGACAGACTAGCAAAACTTGCAGTTACTGCAGGTACCCCATATTGGATACTACCAAGTTTTTCAGAACTGCTGCATAATTGTCGCAACATTTGTTATATGGACTGGAAAGAATATTTTGACAGTTGGTCGCGAAATAAAGGAATTTGGTATAGAACCATAGTTTGTCAACCTCCTCGAGTACCCTGGTTTTCAAATTGTGACCTAAATAGACATTATGTAATCCTGATGCACAGACTGCGTTCCGGGCACGTTCCACTAAACAAGTTTGCCTACCAGATGAAAAAAATTGATTCGCCCAATTGTAACCTATGTCTACATAAGATAGAGGATGTGCATCACTTGCTAATGGAATGTGTCCGAAATGAATCTGAAAGGAACCATTTGTTCCACAACCTTAAAATTAGCGATGTAGGTTCATCACAATGTATTTTGTCACAGCAGAATATTAGTAAAATTATTTTGTTTGCATTTCCATTTACCCAGAACCCCTCAGAAAATAATATGAAGCATCGACTAAATATAGATGTACAAAATATAACATGTCGTCATAGTGAAACGTTTCAATTTATTGATTTAAATACATTTATTAACAAGCCATATATGACCAATGATAAGTACAATTTGTACAGTAATGACCTACGACATTTAGCATACTCGCTATCATATATTTTATGCATAACAGTCAATTCGTTGACTACAACCGCTGCTTCTATTGAGCAGTCACTTTATACTTTTGACCCGTTGGAATGTAATATTCCAAAACATAGTATTAGAAATAATTTAAACATAAGTTAGTGACAATAGATAAAACATCTAGCACCAGTATTCTAAGTAGTAATTTAAGCAATAAAAATGTAAAAAATAATTTTCTGAACATAGTCCATCAAAATATGCAGGGCATTGATGGTAAGGAATTAGAGATTGAACTGTTCATAAACTGTGAAAATATTCATATACTATGTATCACAGAGCACTGGCTCACACAGTGTCAAATTATGTCTTCTTATAAGAATCATGTAATTGCTAGTTCATTCAACAGAGAACAAACAACTTGCGGCGGCTCAATGATCATCACTCATAAGAGCCTAACATTTAAAGAACGCACTGATATTGTCAGGCTGTCTGTTGAGCGATCAGTTGAAATAGCCTGTATTGAGATAGGGAATATTGTTATAATAAGTGTATACAGACCCCCATCCTCACCATATGAAGTCTTTGAGAGCACTATGGATGAGGTATTACATAGAGTAAATAACAAAAACAAAGAAATAATTATTTGTGGCGATTTTAATATTGATTTATTAGTAGAGACGTCACAAAGTAAACGATTCTTGAATCTTTTTAATTGTTACAACCTAAAAAATCTCTTCTTAGAGCCTACGCGAATCACAGCGACCTCAGCCACATGTCTTGATAACATTTTTACAAATTTAATGCCATGTACAAAGTCAGTAATTAATAAACTACAATCAGATCATAGTGGGCAGTTGGCCACTTTTGATATTGGGCTAAAAAAGACTTTAAAAAGAGAAATTACCTTTATACCCATGAATGAGAGACGGCTTGAAACATTTAGGAAAAATGTATTTGAAAAAACATTTAAATTAGATTACTGTGCAGATCCTATTACTCAATATAACTCTATTCATAATATAATTAGAAATGAATATGACTCTGTTTTAAAAAAAAAGTAAATATGTATAAATAATAATTTATTTAGGTTTAGTGACTGGGCAACAGTGGGAATATGCAGAAGTAGAAATAGATTATATGAATTGTACAGTGAAAGAACTTATAATCATAATAAGGCATTTTATGAATATGTTAAAAAGTATTCAAAATTATTTAAACGAGTTTGCAGTGTAGCTAAATCTAATTACATTAATAATAAAATTAAATATAGTACTAACATTTCAAAAACTGTATGGAATATAATTAATCAGGAAACTGGGAAAGCAAAAGAACCACACACCAAATATAATTTAAAAATTAATGATAAAGTGTTGTCAACTGACAAAGAAGTTGCTGAAGCATTTGAAATTTTTTTACTGCCATCCCTGTGTCAACTACTTCGAGTATTAATTCATGTTCCACTCTTGCACAGTCACTGCTAACGGAAAATGTAAATTCATGCGATATTGATTTTATTTTTAAACATGTTACTGTTCCACAAGTTTTAAATGCATTTAAAAGCATTAAAGTAAAAAATACTGCCGATTTAGATGGGATTTCTGTTAAAATTATTGAATCTGTCATTGATGGTATAGCCCCGTACTTAGCCAGTATATTTAATGACTGTGTTGATAATGGTGTTTTTCCTGATTTAATGAAATGGAGTAAGGTCATTCCAATATTCAAAGCAGGTAGTATGTCTGACCCTAATAATTTTAGACCTATATCTATACTACCAACGCTCAGTAAGATTTTTGAAAAATTAATTTTAAATCAATTACTCTCTCATTTTTACGGTAATAGTTTAATGAATTTTAAGCAGTTTGGTTTCACGCGGGGTCGCTCAACAACCGATGCCGGCGTTGAGCTCATAAAACACGTATTCAGCGCCTGGGAGAATCGTGTGATGCTATTGGTGTCTTTTGTGACTTGTCCAAGGCGTTCGACTGTGTGGATCATACTACTCTACTCATGAAACTGCACCATTACGGCATTAAAAACCAAACGTTTGCCTTGATTAAATCATATATTTCTAATAGAAAACAGAAAGTTGCAATAAATGGAGAAAAATCATGAGGATCGGCAGTGACAATGGGTGTGCCCCAGGGCTCAGTTCTCGGTCCTTTCCTATTTTTAGTTTATATTAATGATCTGCCGTCGGTCGTTAAGAATCAATGCGAGGTCATATTGTTTGCTGACGATACTTCCTTCTTGTTTAAAATCAAAAGACAAGAAATTGACTATCGAGCGGTGAACAAATGCATCTCCAACACAGAGCAGTGGTTCTCAGCTAATAATTTGCTCTTCAATGAAAAAAAAACGAAATGTGTTAAATTTACATTGCCAAATGTCAAACAGGTAAACACAAACATTGAGGTTAAGAGCCAGGAACTGATTCCTGTAAACTCAACTGTATTTCTGGGCATAACCTTAGACGCCAAACTCCAGTGGGGACCGCATGTTGATGGTTTAGCGAAAAGGCTTGGCTCTGCCGCATATGCTGTTAAGAAATGAGACAAATTTCAAATGAAACAACTGCTCGATTAGTCTATTTTGGTTACTTCCACAGCCTCATGACATATGGTATTCTGTTGTGGGGGAGTGCTGCCGACATCGATGCTATATTTATTCTGCAGAAAAGGGCTGTTCGCGCAATCTATCAGCTCGGTCCAAGGGTGTCACTTAGAAGTAAATTTAAGGAAATAAATATTCTTACCTTCCATTCACAATATATTTTAGAAAATTAGAAATTAGAAAAAATTTAATGTATGTTAAAAAGAACATAACCTTGTTCAAAAGAAAAAAAGATCTGCACAATGTTAACACAGGAGGAAGAAATATGCTGGCAGGTCATAATAGCAGGCTTCATAAAGTCACTAACTCATTCATGGGTCAATGTATACGCTTTTATAATAAGGTTCCTGAGGATATCCAAGGTCTTCCTATTGACAAATTCAAAGAAACTATAAAGGAGAAGTTGTGTGCTAGAGCATATTATAAACTATCCGATTATTTGGATGATAAAAGCCCTTGGGTATAATCCCCTCATTAACAGGATTGTACTAGTATTTGTAACAAAGCATGTGTAATGTTTCTGTTTGTGCGATGAGTTCTTCGTCCCGATGAATATCTAAAGCGTCATTGTCACTAAAGTACGTCTTCTTATGGTAGCGTCAGGTGACGGGTCGCTCACTTCCCTCTAATATGGTTGAGGAGGGCGATGGCTGGATCCCGCGTTAACTCGTGAACGGGTGCCGTTTGATGGTGTTCGTCGTTTGGATACTTGGGGGGAGGGAGACTTGCCGAGCTAACAGATGCAGAAAAGAATAATTTTTGTATAGACATAAAGAGACTCTGTAAATTTATTTTGAAATAAAATATACCCGTGAAGTTTCTTGCCAGTTCTTCTTCACGAAGGTTTTTTTCGAACTGGTGGTAGAATCATGTTTTATTTGACGTCAATAAGAACAAGTAATTGTCAATGTTGAGAAATAAATATTTGAATTTTAATTTGAATTTGAGCCTTTATCGTAGGAAGCTAAGATGGTTATAGATCTACGCTTTAAAGATTCATTAATTTAATTAAGTACTTATAATACAGTCGAGTGTAATAGATTTAAGTTAAGTCTCATGGGGCTGGCATGTTTAACAAAAGCCCATAAACAAATGTTCAATTAAAAAAAAATTAAAAAAATCATGTATTCATATGGTGGAGAAAGCGAAAATTTAACGGCGTTCTTAACCAATAGTCAAAACGCCCTAAATTTAGCATCCAAAAGTTAAAAGGACTTATTACTAAAGTATATTATTTCCAAACTCGAAGGCAAAGCTCAAGTAGCGTGTTCAAACAAAATAATCGATAGTTTTGACGAACTAAAAGCAACGTTAAAACAAAATATTCGGTGATCGCAAACACTACCAACCTTTTTTTATTAGAGCTACAGTCACGTAAACAGTTACCGTCGGAATCTGTAGCCCAATTAGCACTTCTAGTTGAAACCTGTCTCACAGATCTTCAATCAGAAATACATAATTCAGACACCTTAAAAAGGGAGCTGCCCGGTCGCATAGCCATGACAGAAGACCTAGCATTATTTTCCTTTTCAATAGGCCTTAATTCACGACTCAGTAACATTGTTCGATGTCGACAACCCGATAGCCTAAACGCTGCAGTCAGTTTATCGAAAAAACGATCTACCGTTCGCGCGTAAACGCTGCTTCTGTCTGTCTCCGTAAAAATAAATCGTACTGAGTTGTTAAAAGTGAGTCTATACTGTACACATTATTTGGAAGGTTAAAATCCGAGCCTCATATTGTTGTGATTATTTGTTATATATACATAATGGTGCGGAAGTTATCTCAAATAATTTAATCGTTTGAAACTTTGTTATAAGTGCAAACAACTGTGATGACATTGCAGGCCCACGTGGAGCCGGTCTGAATTTGACTCTCCTTGAGTTGTTCGGTGCCAAACCTTTAGTCGTTCTTCTGCCTGTAGGTGCTGGTGGCTGACGGCCAACGCTAGTAGGCCGGTTAACAGCAAGCCCCGATCCGATCGGAGCCGGGTTGAGTGTCTTAACGGCTGCCGGGCAGCTTAAGGGGGGTTGAGGGCTAGCTCTCTCACTTTTAATCGAGGGCTCGTTTGGGTGGCTGTCTATGTCCGGCCCAGTTAGGTCGACAGGAATATCGATTCTGTACGATGTTCCTGTCAGTGTCCCCTACAGCCAGCATTGGGTCGTAGCTGAACTCCGTAGCCTGTATGGGCTTGGGGATCAGTCTGGTGCCGACACCTGAGGGACTAGGCCTTGGTTCTGGGGTCGGTGGAGGTCTCCTCGCCACAGTCTCCGTCTGTTCCTGCCTGGTCCTTTGAAGCATGTTGCTCTTCAGGAGTTTGGGCTGGAGCAGGTTCGGACTGCTTTGAGGACCTTACCGGTTTCATTCCCGCGGCCTTGCTCCCCTTTTGTTTAGGTTGTGACTGGAGCCACATCTTTACCTTGGAGAGAGCCATGAAGGGGTTGAAGTTGCACTCCTGCAAAGCCTCCATGGCTACCTCGTCGACGGCGAAGGTCGGTAGTTGAGAACGCTCGACCGGCTTGGAGCCTAGAACCTTCCAGACGCCCGCTTTCAGACCCTAATTTTGGCTCTTTAGCAGTAGAACTGTGATCTCCACAGATATGAACATCTACTTGGGGATGAAGACGGAGACGATAATGGGCTTTGGAAGGTCAGCCTCGTTGACGACGGTAAGATTAGCTTTCTTCCTTAGCTTGAGCTTACCAATCACCCTCTTTATCCAGTCTCTACTCCTTACATTTTTACAAAGCAGCAACAGCCAGGCTGCTTTGGTGTAGATATCTCCGTACTGAAGGTGTTCGCCACTAACTTGGCGTACTTTAAGTATCTCCACCTGCAAAGTGTGGCACATCAGTGACATCCTCTCCTGCGTCATAGGCACATTGTTAAGTTTGCTTATTTTGCAGTAGCTGGTTGCTTCGCTGTAAGTGAGCCGCACCGCATCCTTCTCCATCGGTACGGCGTTCTCACAGCTTTACCCCCGTTGTGACTGGTGTGTCACATTGGCTGATTTAGGCATAAGGATTTAGGAGCATCGTCTTCAATGCGCTGGCGTTTTGCAACGTTCAACCGCATGTCATTAGCCAAGTCCCACATCGGTTTTTTGGCCAGGTCAAAGGACTGCTTTCTAGGAATCCCTCTTGCCTCCAGAATACGTTTCCGTATCTTGCTAGCTCCTGAGAGCCGTTTGGCTTTGCGAGCCTTTGCCTTCTGTGACCTTTGGGGAACACTTTCTAGCACGGGTCCGACGCCAGTATAGGATCGTTGTCTTGAGGTACAGGCGTTTCCACGTCCATGGATGAGTCCGTCTCTGTCCAAAGAAGGACTGCTTCTTCCTCTGCTGTCAGGTTGAGAGCGGAGAATTGCTCTAACTCTTCCATCTCTTCATGTAATGTTTTGTTGTGTTCTTGTTTTTCCACCGTAACTGTTCCCACGATAAGCAAGGGAAACAATAGGTCCACCCCTGCAGTGCCCCGCTTGCAGGGATAAGGCTTATTACTTGCAAGATTTCATCCGTTGCTTTGCAGGCATATTATCGCCGCGACTGCGACCCGGTACGGAAGTTCTAAGACCACTCCGGTCCCTTCCCGATATTCAGTGGCGCTCAGTTTACTGAAGTCACAGACTAGCGTGTTGGCTCCGTGATACAGTTTTTCTGGGTTTTTTACTCCCTCCGAGCGTTCTCAAAGTGATTTTTTCTTTGCGACTTAGTTTTCAAAGTGCTGTGTTGTGCTTGTGCTGAGTGCTGTGTGTGCCCAGCGTAAAGTATTATGGTTTTAGTACAAAGGATACCTTACGGTGACAACCAATTTGTACTCATCCAGTCCTTTGTTTTATATATTATTTATTTCTACTATTTATTTATTTACTCTTCTATTTTCATATTTATCTTTATTATATTTGTGTCTTTTCGTGTACAATTCGTGCTCTTTTTGTTGGTAAAAGTCGGCCCTAACGCGGTTGATTCTTTACCTGCGTACCCTTTCTAGGATTCCAGGTAGCGGACTTCGGCGAACTACGGTTAATATTTAAGTTATTTTCAGGCCGCGGTAGCCATAGCTATATCGAGGCAGATATATCAAAGGCCTGCATGGCCTTCGTTCACTCGCAGTGTCCAAACATCTGGACAAAATTTGAAAGTGCGTTCAAACCCACAACCAAAACTCCGACAAAAAAGGAGAGACGGGCGCGTCAACCCGCATCCATCAACCCCTCACGCATTCATTCTAGCTTGCGCTCGTCCTTGGCTACCTTGGATACCCTGGCTCCTGCCCAAGCCATCGAATCCAACGAGGGATTCACCATCGTCACAAAACGACAAAAAAGGGCCGAGCCCTCGGACTCATCTGGTGATGAGTCCAAATCTCCGAAAAGCGGGTGCCACAGTCCATGCCCGCGTCAAATTCTAATTATAATCTCCCCGAGGTCAGGCCAAACGGTCGGCATCCGCCTCCTATTTTAATCCGCGATAAAGCGGCGTGGACATCTGTGTCCACACATATGTCAAATTTAAAAATTGCGTAGGTATACACAAGCGAATAATACCGCGATCGGCATCCACGTAGCGACCGTCGCACCCGCCGATCACCGCGCCCTCACTAAGTACTTGAATGAGAAATCCATTGAGTACCACACTTACCCGCTCGAGGAGGAGCGCGTTTTACGCGTCGTCCTTAGTGGCGTACCGAAGGATTACCGTAAAGATTGAGTCAGAGCTCCTTCTCCCGGATTTTAAAGACAATGGATTCCCAGTCACATCCGTCCACCGTATGCCGTACAACCTAGTGTTGGTAGCACTAGATTACACCCCCGAGGGCACGGGGATTTTCAACTTTAAAACTATACTTTAAAACTTTCGAGGATCACCGTCGAGATCCCTTTCAAATGTGGTATACCCAGCCAATGGCATAGATGCCAAGTCTATGTGCCATATGGCCAGAAATTGCCACGCCACGGGTTGTAAGCGAATTCGCCTCAAGTTTCGACTTGGGAGAAATCACCACTTTGGCTCGCATACGTGCTTCGTCGCGATCGAACACCAGGCGCTTATCGCCAACGTCCAAAAATGCAATAAATTAAACTTTTAAAGCGTCCTCTAGAATAAAACATCGGTCCCTCACTATCGGCTACTTCAACGCCGATGGTCTTAAACATCAGTGTAATGAAATTCATGAACTCCTTGGAGAATTCCAAATCGACATCTTATTTGTGCAGGAAACCTTTTTGAAACCTAGTCACAAGGACCCGAAAATACCTGTCGATCCACCACAGATCGAGAATATCGAAGTTTCCTGTTGTAGAATAGCGACGAGCGGCCATCAGCCAATCACGCTGGCATTATTAGGTTAAATAAGTATACTTATTGTAAATGAAAAGAGGTAATAAAGTTATTATTTTTATTATTATATTACTTTTATTATCTAGTTTGATCAACGCAGCAATTTTACCATTAGCTACACGTATATACATAAAATCATTTACTTGAATATCCAACAATGATACCTAGGGGGGTGCGCGTTCTTCCAACATACCAGTGACGGGTATCAAGTAGGTGCAAGCTTTATTATTATTATTATTTATTTATTAAATGTATTATAGTGCAGAGAATATATATTAGTTGGAATAAATTCACACTATTTTATTTAATATTTGTATTTAGTGTTTATATTTGTAATTTATGATAATTTCAATTTGTTTTTAGTAATAATATGCTATAGTCTGCTACAGCTACGCAAGTACGCATACGTACCGGTCCACAAGAACACATCTGAAAATCAGTGCTGTGGCATGCCCGCAGCACATGCTGAGATGTGTCCTGTTTGACAAATATACTACAGCGCAACATACTGTTCTATGTATTTTTGTACAATTATTATTGTATTTCCAATCAGTTGTCATAATTGCTTTTTAGTTCTTGTGTATTTTTATTATTATTTTCTATCTGTTTTCTGTGTGTTTATATTTTACATAGCATTGTTCTTTTTTTTTCTTTTTGCTAATTAAGTTTTTATGTTTCTGGTTCTGGTCATTGTTTTATGTTAAAAATCTGATCTTTACTGCGTGTGTCTAAGTGTTATATTTTGTTGCTGTAGTAATTTGTGAAACAAATGAGTTTGAGTTGAGTTTGAGTTGAAATCTAATAATTTTACGTCACTCTAAAGTCAGCTTTGCCAGAAAGTAATTGATCATAATAGTGAGACAATTAAGGTTTTTCCTCAAGCAAATTAAGAAAAAAAAATTGTTCCAATTAGCTCGATAGATGGCGCTACGAAAATCTGGTCCGAATATATAATATAACATAGGTAGGCTGAAAGGGAGACAAAGTTACTGCTATACCACAATATACCTTTTCAGTGCTTAACTAATTAAATAAATGTAAAAATAATACTTAAAAATATTTGCGACAGACCAAACTCTATGGCAGGATTATTTGCTTTTCTTAAATGATAAAAGTTTATTAAAAATAAATAGGACCATCTTGTACTAGCCCCACCTTAGAGCCCTTATTAAAGCCCCACTTATCGTCTGATTTATTTACTATTTGTCCGAGCTGTCAGAAAATACCTCATAATTGACTTGGATTGCCATAAAACGCAAAATTGTATTGAATTGAATTGATATTGTATTTTTTTTTCTTGAATGGTCATGTATTATTTTGTACAGCCAGGATATTTTTAATTTAAAACGTGTAGATCCGAATATTATGGTATGTGTATACTATTTGTATTAGCAAAAATACTTGAGAGACCCGTAAGTGTCTCTTAAGCCAAACCATGTATGGAACATAAGCTTTTGTAATTTTAGCTCTGTAGCACCCCACATCATCCACCAACACGAAAAGGGCGAAAAATAATAGCAAAATAGTTTACAATTTCCATGATATAACTTCCCCTAGAGTAATAAAGTACAACATTACCGACTGATCAAGTACTTAAACATAAAAATATTTCTCTATATGGATTTTCCCGGTAATTTCTGAAATGGTTTGAATTGAATATGGCTGACTCTGGAATTTTTTTTTAATTTTCTGTAAGTAAGTAAGTAGGGCTGAATTTTCGGCACGCCTATATATACAGGTAATACTTATGCAGATAACTCATCTGTAAGGATGCAGCTAGCAATATACAAACTACTGTTTGTATTAAAAACCGATTATTTTTGAATTATAATTAAATATTAAACAATTATTGTCTATAAGAACAAAATTTTAATTAAATATTATTCGTTTCTCCCATTTTTTTTTGAAATAACAACTGATTGACATTATTAGACTATTATTTCATATCTTAAGCCTATAGAAACATGGAAATAGTACTAACAGGCTGTACCCATACAACAACTGATCAAATCTTTAAAAAAGAAGAGGACATTCATTCATACTTAAAACAACTATTATAATTTATTAATTAAAATAAAAGACCAAAAATAATAGTGTATATGGAAGAGGAAATGAAAATTACAATATCCACAGCATTGAAAAAGTTACTCAGTATTTAAAATAATTTTTCTAGACCTTTGTATTACGTATATACGATATAGTTTTCAATTATATAAAAAACAATTTCTCAGAAATCCCCAAACAAACCCACTGACCCACGGCCGTATGGCCCCAAAGTATCCAGATCTTGTGTTATGGACAGCATACAGCATAATGGGGGGAACCCAGAATAAACATAGGACTCGAACCTGGGACCTCCGGCGTATGAGACAGGGATACTAATCACTACGCTACTTGGCCGTTAAATTACTTTATTACTCTTCCCAAAATTTAGTATCTTAAGTCATAACTAAATTGTACGTTTAGATAAAAATTAAAGTATAGATAGGACCATAGACTCAAAACGCTCATTCTATCTTTTTTCACTTCACTCTATGACACGCCACTAAAAACTTTACTGAACACAGAAATCTGAGGCAGCTAGAAAATATGGCGGACCAAAATAGTAAGGGCGGTAAAGATTATTTTCTACGTAGTGATTAAAATCTGAATTGATGTGTTCTGGTGTCTAATTGCAAGCATTATCTTCTGTCCGATCTTATATATCATCAAAACGTTATCCTTCATCATTGGTAAGCTGTAAAACTTGCTTCTTTGAAATTATGTATCAACATACGAAATTTGCTGTTGTTTTGATTTTGTCTTAGCTGTTTGTATTATTAATTCTGCTTTATTATGTTTACAGAATAACGATGACTGCTATCAAGGTAAACTTTGAAATTGGCCATGAGGCACACGCAAAATCTAAGAAAACTCCCGAAGGATTTACCCATGATTGGGAAGTGTTTGTTCGTGGCCAAGAAGGTGCAGATATAAGTCATTTTGTTGACAAAGTTGTATTCCATTTACATGAAACATTTCCAAAACCCAGAAGAGGTAAGTTGTTACTTAATTTTACGCTATTTGTATAAACTACCTTTTTTTATTTTGAAAATACTTACTATCGAAAAATACACAATAGTTATGAAACTGTAAATGTGCATACCCATAAGAAAACGATCATTACATTACATATTATGTTATCATCACTTTTTTTTACTTATTGGTTTCAATCATCACCATTCCCTAATTTGTCTGATATTTGACTGGCTTGATGCGATTGTTTGTTATTTTAATCTGTTTTTATACATATTTTCATTAAGTATCTCAATAACACTAAAATTAACTAACTTATGTTCCTATAGTATTAATATTTCAAAAATTTGCCTTGCGAAACATCTAATTGTATTAAATCTGTTATGAATGTTTTATTTTTTATGATTTTGATTTCTTATTTTTGCAAAATCATAATCTTAAAAAACATATCGAGTGAAACCAAAATTTATTGCTAGTGCTTTAAGAGCAAAAATTTTAATAAAAAATATTTTTTTTAAACAGTTTTATTTTATTTATACATATATATCTCAATAGCTAGTGAATAATTTGTAATGAGGAAAAATATATATAGTATTATGTGTCTGAAGAAATCTGTCTGTGTCTGTCTGAAATCTATTTAATATGCACTTTAATACTATTGTTAAACAATGCTGTTTAGGTGCTGTCCTAAATAATATTCCAATTATAAAAGTGTGTTTATTTGCTATGTTTTCAGATCCAAAATTAGTATAATATTTTTCTTGCTGTTTATTTTTGAATTGGTATGTTGTAACTGAGATTTTTCTTTGTATGAATGGAAATAAATCTTTGAACAAGTATATTATCATTTTATTATCGTAATTTCAAATAAA
The DNA here is from genome assembly GCA_923062675.1 of Marasmarcha lunaedactyla. Taxonomy (NCBI): domain Eukaryota; kingdom Metazoa; phylum Arthropoda; class Insecta; order Lepidoptera; family Pterophoridae; genus Marasmarcha; species Marasmarcha lunaedactyla. Next base: position 36,356,020 of record OV281339.1, on the reverse strand, counting down.
TTGTTTATCAAACTAATAAACAATATTTACCATTAGTATTAAATGCATCATTTATTATGATGAGTCCTTTGCTTCCAACAAAGATGATCTCAGCATTTTTACTTTTATCAATACTAGAATGAATATCTCTGTTTCTTTTACATTAGTGTGTTATGTTTAATCCTTATGCTTTAAGTTTTTTAGATACAAATATGTTTATGGATGTAAAATTAATTTTGATTTAGCATTGAATATTTTAAGTTTTCAAACTTCCTGAGCAAAAGAATTTAATAACCTATGGTGATATCAAAAAATGTAATCCTGTTTATTTCAAGTAAAAATCAAATTTGAATGTTATAAATTGAATTTTTTATGCATAAAAAATATTAGAATTTTTTTATTTATAAAATTATTGAATTAAATGGCACCAACATTTTAACATTTGTTACTATAATAGTGAGGTACTAGAAAATTAACATAGTTTTGAACATTCACCCAAGTAATCAATATTGTAGGATAGTGCTGGCTTCTTGATTTGGATGATCCCGGTGACTGCTAATGAGTTTTACAGTTTATGCACATTAATGCATGTACCATAGATATACCTTTTGATTTAGCATTGAATATTTTAAGTTTTCAAACTTCCTGAGCAAAAGAATTTAATTACCTATGGTGATATCAAAAAATGTAATCCTGTTTATTTCAAGTAAAAATCAAATTTGAATGTTATAAATTGAATTTTTTATGCATAAAAAATATTAGAATTTTTTTATTTATAAAATTATTGTATATTTAGTAGTACTACAGCTGCAAGAGCGAATAATGTAGTTTCATATACCTATGCATATACTTTTAAACTTCAGCATTTTAAGCAGGAACATTTGACTACTGTAAAGTAGGCATCTATGCTAAGAAAGAACTTAAGTGAACTTTTATGAAGTAACTTATGAGCAAAACACTTTAAACAAATTCTCTTTTACCCCTTGTTTCGGTCTTGGGGTGAATAATTGAACTCCATAGGTGTGAAATCTGCATGTAATCATTTCTACAACAGGCCATATTTAACAGTTTGTGACATATTTAAGTACACCTAGTGTTGTACTAAAAATTTGGAAAGCTAAAGAAAACACTGCTGGAATACTGCATAAAATTAATGCAGAATATTTTGTTTTGTGTGAATGAGAAAATAAGAAGTTATGTGAATAAATTTGAACCACTATTATACACGACACTGTTGATCCTTGGCTGAATTATTTATCACCAAATGCTTATTTTACTTATTACTGTAGTACAGACCACAAGTGAACCCTTAACATTAAATTTATAAAAAAACTCTTCACTTGCCTATCTGCCACTTTAGTATGTGGCTATGAACTGTTATTGTAGCAATGTACCCTTTTCTTATGGCTTATTTCCATATAAGTAACAGACTTATATGGAAATTATTGTTTATTTATATAAATATATTGTATATACATTTATAATTATATAATTAAATATAATAGGTGTTTTTTTAGAGGTTTGGTTTTCAGATCAGCAAAACTGTTTCTAGTGATGGTCAATTTGAAAGTTGGAGGTACATCTCCATAGATATACCTCCAAGTAGTACCTCCAATAGTTGAATGTTTTGCCATTTCACAATGAATAGGCTTATTTCAGAACAATGCTTGCAAATTGTGCAAAATAATTTTGAAAATCATGGTTCAGTTGGCCAAACTTTTTTACGACCATACAGCGAACTGGGGGGAACCCAGTTTAAACATACATATATAAATACAAACAACCACCAATGACCCATGACCCGAGAACAAACATCTGTGTTTATCACACAAATGAATGCGCCGGCCACGACTCGAACCTGGGACCTCCGGCGTATGAGGCAAGGCTACTTGCCACTACACAACTCGGTCGTCAGTTTGACTCACTTTTCCATTGCGAAATTTTGTTTAGCAATGAGGCTCATTTTTGGTTGAACGGCTACGTCACTAAGCCAAATTGTCGAATTTGGAGTAAAGAAACCCAGAAACCTTCGTTGAGACGCTCTTACATCCATTAAAAGTCACAGTTTGGTGCACTTTATGGGCAGCTGGAATGATTGGCCAATATTTTTTTAAAGATGATTTAGGCCAGAATGTTACTGTCAATGGAGAGTGCTGTAGAGCCATGCTTGCTGACTTTATTTTTCTATGTTCAATGGCATTGATTTGGCAGAGCTGTGGTTTCAACAAGACGGTGCAACATTCCACACAGCGCGCGACACCATCAATTTATTGCGGGAAACATTCGATGAGCGCGTTATTTCGCATAATGGACCAGTGAGCTGGCCTCCACGACCGTGTGATCTCACACCTATAGGTTACTTTCTTTGGGGATATGTGGCGTCTAGGCAGATAAACCGCAGACGCTCGACCACTTGAAGCCAACATTAGCTGCTTTATTGCTGATTTACGGCCCCAGTTTCTCAAAAAGTGGTCGAAAATTGGACTACTCTTTATTCGAACCAGCCGTGGCGCCCATATGCCCAAAATCATTTTTAAGCACAAATGGCATAAGAATGTCTTTTAAATAAAACCAATAACACGATAAAGAAATTTATTTTTACGTGTTTTATTTCATTTTTAATTTAAATACCTCTAAAAAAACACTGTCTATTATGGAAAAAATAAAACATTTTATTTTGATTACATTCTATTTTGGTTAACATTTTTGTAGTATTTGCTGATCTTATGAGATTGCATTAAAATTTTTAGTAAATATGCATGATTTTTTAGTATCATAGTCTTTTAGAATACACATTCATTTGCAAGTGGATTGCCAACATGTGCACATATCTGGCAAATATACATGATTTTTCTAATGTTATGTTACACATTTTATGAAAACTATTGATGTAAATAAAAGAGTGAAGTGTTTTTTGAAGGTTTTGAACAATTGTTGTTGTGAAATACAAACTAACACAAAATGATTCTTAAGTACATGGAGTCAACCAGTAATGGAGGGAGCGTTACTCCTGGCCCCCCTGAGTGTTTGACAGTCTGGGAAAGAGATATACCAGGTGTTTTTCAGCTCATAACTTGAATGTGATACAAATTAATACTGGTGATTGAAGACCTAGATGGGATGGCAGAGGTAGCAGTGGAATGTCTGGTCATAAGCGAACCAGGGAAAAATCTTGAGATGAAGAATTTAAAAGTGTTGGTAAGAGGGTGGTTGAACATATGAAGATCTACTTCTGTTGCTGAAGCTATGAGTGATGCTAATTACCTAACCTCTACGAGGTTACCATTATTAGTAAAGAAGGAACACTGCCTTAAAAAATTTGCATGGGGAGGATTCTAGTCTACAAGAATGCTTATTAACCTTTAAAAATTTGTTGGCGGCAGAGCATTGTGTGCAAATTTGGGTCCTAAATAAAAAATGGGGGAAAAGAAAATCTATTGAAATACCTTACATCTATGGTGTTATTATACAGATTGATTTAACATTGAGTGATAAAGAAATAGTGGAGAGTGATATGGAGAGATAGATATACTTATGTCTGTGCAAAGGATGCAAAGAAGAAATAAAGATGGGAAGAGGGTGGCTAGTGACGCTTTGAGAATCGGTTTTAGAGGATCTGCATTGCCAAAAGATATTATTCCAACTCAGGATATTGATAGTGATGATGACATGGATTTAGTGTGGCAGCTAATTAGTGTTAGGATTTAGCAGTGGCATTAATAATAGAAATTAACTTATCACCATCTTCTCTAATTCAGTGGAATGCCAACAGTCTTAAGCCTAAATTAAGAGAGTTTGAGTTACTGCTGGGTCAAGAAAGAGTAAATATAGCACTTGTTACAAAAAAATGGCTTAGTGAGGAGAATGTAATCTTAATTAGTCATTATAATGTATGAGTAGACAGAGTAGACTCTTATGAGGAGCTGTTGCAATTATACACAAATCCATCCAATTTCTCAAGAAACCATTTTTAATTTAGGATAACACTGAAATTGGAACAATTCTAACTGAAATACTGAATGTTCCTGGTCTACAAAATATAATGAGCACATGCTGTCCACCAACAATCAGGACAATCTGCACTGGGATTTCATAATTATTAAATTCAAACAGAAAACTTTAATCCTTGGAGATTTCAATTCCTTCCACTTAGGTTTTTTTTGATTGAGGGTACACCCAAAAGAGTTAAAATGGATAATGTCACCCTCCAAGTATGATTGCCTGATAACTCATTTACTACAAAAGATGTTAGCGTCATTTTTCATGGAATGTAATATGGGAAACATTTTGCATTTAAATATTAAAAAAAAAGAAGAAATATACAGAGAGCCGACTGGGAAATGTATAAAAATCTGTTAGAAGAAAAGTTTAGTAAAACTAATTTGACATCAGATGTTCAAGAAAATTATGACTTATTCATTCAGTCACAAAAGCTACAGCAGATAAAACCATCCCTTAGATCAAGTTCTGCCTAAATGAAAAAATGATAAAGGAAAATTGTGTATCTAGTAATAGCCTCACAAAGAAACCCCTACAACTTTAGCACTGGACACTGTAGAAGAGCAAGAGCCAACATTTGAAAATGTGGAAGTGTCGTCTCGTAGAAAAAAACCCGCGGACATATTATATTTAAATAAAGTAATTCATGGTTTTGTAGACCCCAGTGCACTTCTTGAGAAAATTAAGATAGTTGTTCCATGTCAAGCCAGTAGGTTTTGCATAGGCAGGTTTTTGAAATGACACATTGCCGAACGAATGTAGGACAAAACTCACCAATATTGAAAATGTTCTCAAGTTACCATGGTATTAGATTTAACCTCGATATCTTTAATAGAGCCTCAATCCATGCCATCAAGTAAAAAATGAAAGAGTATTTAATCTAGGAAGCTATTTAATAATAATAATAATAATAAATCCCCAAACAAACACACCAACTGTATGGCCCCAAAGTAAGCAGAGCTTGTGTTTTGGATGACATTATCACATTTGTTCTGTTTATTTTATTCTGTTTGATTTATATAAACTTTTTCTGTATCATTTAACAGTTTTTTGTGAATAAGTATGTTAAATTTGATTTTACATGAAATTTTAAATTGGTAGTAATTTTAGTAGTACCTACTTCATCAAATATGAATACTGCGTTCACTATATTAAGACTGGCACTTATGTTATGTAAACATCATATAATTTTTAATTTAAAATTTTGTTTTAAATTTTTTTGTTTAAATAAAATTTAATTTCTTTATTGTTATTATTACTTATCATTATGAAAGCTATGAGTATAACGCATTCTCTAAAGCTACTTACAAACGAAGAAACTACCAGTTTAGATTTTAAATTTTTAAGTTCAAAATTTAAATGATAACTCGCATAACATAAATTGGCAACTCTAGGTAAATTTTTTAGTTACGTTATTAAAGTTATGAGGCTGTTTATTTTATGCATAAACACACAGTTCATAGAGATTTAGTAGCAAAAATTTAAATCCGAGAAACCTATTTTTTTTTTAAATTTTTCTAACTGTATCGGTCACAATTTTGCGAAAATTCATTAAAATCGTAAATCGAAAGCTATGAAAAATCGTATAACATACATAGGGGTGATTTAGATACCTCTCAACACGAGGCACCTAAAAAAATTTTTGCATGTCATTTTTCTGGCCACCCTGTATATATATTTAGTTATTATGACGATAGTTTTCATTGATAACATACTAAGTGATTGTTTATTATCTATACCAGATACGAAAAAAAATCTTTGTTTACAATGTAACATCAATGACCCTTTGGCATTTTAGTGATCTTACCCATACTGATTATTGAAATATTAAACCTAATTGCTTTGGCAAAGCGATAATCAACATCAACAAATCAACAAAATTATTATTAAAAATATAGTTTCTTCTTATTAATCTAATAGAATTAACAATCAATCGGTCTACTTTAAATATAAATATATATAAAATAGTAGTCAACTAAAAAAATTAAACTAAAATGTTTTCTTTCCAGATTACACAATAAAAACAAAAAATAAATTAAATGCGCTATAAAATCAATATATATTTTTTATTCATATTATATAAGAGTTACTTTTTAATCGGTCTTTGTATTACTCAGAATCAGTCAAATTTACTACATAATTAGTATGACATTCCTCAAAACAAGCAGGGCAGAGACGATTTTTGCAAATCTTATACCTAAACCTCGTTTCCTTGCGCTTTTTCTTTTTGCTGAACAGAAAGCAATTAAGGTATTTAAGGTTCCTCTTTGAATTTTCATGTATTCAGGCCCGTGACAATTGTAAACTGTCTTTGCTAGCTATTGCGAAGGCCCTACCTAGCCTTTCGATTGTAGCACTGCCATTTGTGCGTCTACTGGTAGTATTTACTTCCTGTTCTGATAACATCTTTGCCCGTTAAGTTACAATCGACTTTAGTCATCTGCATAATTAGCTTATCCCGATAGCTCTAAAAGTTTGCCCCTGTAGGTAGTTTGCAATCAGGCAATAAAGTTGATCCCCTTTGCGAATGAGCGGTATGCGCGCTACAGATATGGGTTTGCCATCATAAACCCAATTTAAAGTAGCCATATAAAAAGGGTGCTAATTAAACGGACTTCTCTTTAACAGCATTATACGCCACAAAAATCTATATTGCCATCTAAATTAATAACTCAGCCACAACCGACGAGCGTCTAAATAATATCTCAGCTTCTAAAAATATGTTGTCGCATGATGTTTTTGCTGTAAAATTTTGAATTATCATCCAATTTCGAATATGGCGCTTCGCTGGGTGCTGCCGCACCACGCTCGCTTAGCTCGTGCGGCTCGCGCATGCGACAAATACAGCAACATAACCTAACCCAAATTTAATTACTAAGCTTTCTTTAGAATATTTAGTCGGCGTTGCAAAGAACACGAATTAGTTTATTAGAGGCTATCTCATTTTCCCGTAGCTAAGTTATTAAATTAGAAGTTTGATAACATGGCCAATAAAAAAGTCAGACTTATAATTTCCCATAAAAAAATAGGAGTAAACAAATTTAATTTTTTTTTCCCCATTGGACTTATTGTACCATAAAACGACACATTCGAGTGGTAAATTAATTCACGGAACTATAAGCAGAACGACTTATGCTCAAAACACCTAATAAAAGACTTAGTAACAACCACATTATTTTACTATATTATACTGATAGCAGAAACTGTGCCGGACGATAAGTATAATAAGGAAACATTTATAATTTCATAAACATTTATCAGAGCGATTTAGTCTCATCGGATCTTGTTGTATCGATACATCAAAATGTCGATACGAATTGGGAATCGATACCTGTCATTCATTCAATTTCATACAATGTCGATGGCTATCCCTAATATTTGCATTAGAAAACAAAAAGAAATAACCTCAAACTTTTTTATCTAATTGTATTTTTTTTATATTGCAAGTTTTAGCTCCAATTACTGCTTTAAAGTTGTTAAATACAAGGGCGGCAGAGTTTTCCGAGTCTTTTTTTAGTGTCTTCGAGTTGAGATTCTTGATGAAATTGACAAATTTATATCCGGCAATGGTTGGTTTACAATGATTTTTTAAAAATCGGGTATAGATTATGTATAGTTTACTTGGCTACGCTGTGCATTAGGCAACCAGAACAACATGCGTGCTCTATACTTAAGTTATTGAAACTCAATGTTTTAACCATTATAATCTGTTAAAATTGGCTAACCTTAAGGCATAAGGTAATAATTTTCTTGCAGAGTAATTAATATATGCTTATTTTCATTTGTTGCAGTTGTAAAGGAGCCCCCATTTTCCATCAAGGAATCGGGCTATGCAGGATTTAGTTTTCCAATTGAAATATATTTGAAAAATAAGGATGAACCAAAGAAAATCAAATTTTCGTATGATTTCAATTTACAAGACACAACTGGACTACTCAAAGACAGATATATTTTTCAAACACCGAATGATGAATTCCGAAAAAAGCTTTTAAAAGGAGGAGGCATACCTGTTAGTAATATAGCTTTTTATACCAACCCTGATCAGGAGCCCAGAAATCGTGAGGCTTTTAATGATGAAAAGCCACAACTTTTCAGTAAACCAAAATTGTCATCTGATAGTGCTAAAAAACATAAGTCTAAAGAACATAAAGACGATTTTCCTCATAAAAATAGTAATTTTGTTAATTTATTTGGCCCGCCTATTCAAAAGCCATCTAAAGTCTCACCAGATCCTAAGAAAAATGATCGAAATAACATTGCTAAATCTGACAAAAAAGATAAAGAAAAAGAAAGAAACTCTGATAAAAAATCAAAAAATGACCATAAAGATTTAAAACAAGAAAAGGTAAAGGTAAAAGAAGACAAAGAAAAAGATAAGGACAGGAGACCAGACAGAACAAAAAGTCATAGCAAAGAGCAGGATAAATCACGTGAAAAGTCCAGTAAAAGACCTAGTGAAAGACCACAGTCACCTGAGCCAGTTAAAAAGAAATGTTTAAGCCCGGTTCGGAAACCAATAAGCCCTCCTTCTCGTGTGAATAATGTATCCAATATGAAAGATGATTATAAACCAAAAGGGACTGCTGAATATGAACCGCGAAAAGGAAAATCGGAGGAAAAGCCTGATAACAAATCAGAGAAAGGGAAAAAGAAAAAAGAAAAAAAGAGTCATGATAAAGATAAGGAGAGAAAAGAAAGGAAAGAACACAAGAAAGATAGTCACAAAACTAAAGACTCCCCGAAAGAGCCTTCAAAAGAGGTTCCAAAAGAAATTCCGAAAGTTAAAGAGCTACCTAAAGATAAGGAACCTATTAAAGAAATGAAAATAGAAAAAAATAAAACAGAAAAATCTTTAAACAAATTTTCTATTGAAAACCTTAAAAAATCTCCAGCTCATGAAGTAGAGGAAAAGCATGATAGTCACAAGAATAAGGAGAAAACAGACAGTGAAAGAAAACACAAACATAAGAAAAAAGATAAGAAACGCGATGAGTCTCGAGAAAAACATAAAGAGGAAAAAAACAAAGAAAAAAAGCACAAACATGAAAAAACAAGAGAAGTGTTATCTGATAAAGCGGATCTTTTCGAAAGGAGAGAAACTCATATACCTAAGGAACGACCACCACCAGAACCAACTTCTCCTATTTCTGTAGATACAGCTTCACAATGTAGCTCAAAAAGTGGTCTTGCAAAACCCTCCCTTATTGAAGATATAAATAGCAGCCATTCTGATTCTGAGGCATCTGCTATGGCTGAAGATGAAGAATCTAAAGTCAAGGTAGAAGACCCATCATCCCCTGAACCTGTAAAACGTGAACCAACTCCAGAACCAGAGGTGGAGCCGGAACCCGAACCGGAACCACAGCCAGAGCCTGTTGTAGAACTGCCTCAGCTTCCACATAAGGAAAAATCTAGAAAACATAAAGATAAATCTTCCAGAAAGGAAGAGAAAAGAAGGAAGCGTAAGGCAGCTGAAGAGGAAGATGCAGAAAATCGTAAAATGATTAAAACAGATCCTGGATTAGGAAATAATGATTTTGAAATAGGTGAATGTAGTGGATCCACGTCAGTTGAAACCAAACTGCAAGATAATGGTGTTTCAAGTAGCCTCGGAGAGGATGCTGAACCAGGAGACATATCTCCGGACTATATGGTTACACTAAGAGGCTTGCAGCAAAGAATAATGATGATAAAAAATAATGAAGAACTGGAACGAGTTGTAAACTTAATCGCTGAGACTGGACGATATGAAGTAACAAGTCAAACATTTGATTTTGATCTTTGTTTGCTGGATCGTTCAACTGTACAGCAGTTAATTCAGTTAGTGGGTTGCTAGTTATTTCAGATTTCAACTCATTATGTACATATTGTTATAATAAATTACTATAGGAGTGCTTGTGTAGCATGTTTAACTCACATATTTGGAACTATTATATACGAAAACGATTTCGGTGTGCTTTTCATCTCATTATTTATTTACTAGATAGGTTAAAAGTAATTTATCAAAATGGTAAAACTCTACAACTATACAAAATATTTTGTGTTAGGTTACGCCAATATTTATTATTAAGCAAGTGAAGTGCATTTCTATGCTAGCATATTTGTTAAGATAATCAGTAATTTAATATTTAAGGTGTTTTGAGTGTTGTTATCTCATAAGTTTGATAGAATATATCATTTAAATCAGGACTACAAAATACTAAGCACATTTTTTTTACAATATGCAGATTCAAACACATCCGTGCAATATTTTATAGTAATAAAGGTATAAGACTGTTGAAAATTGTTAATAAAAATGTATATTTTGTACATTTACATATTGATTAATTATAAGTAAGTTTTCTCTTTAGAGTTTAAGCCTCGGAAGTTATACTGTTAACTTTTGAGGTTGTGTTAATTAATAAGTTTGGCATAATTTCTAAGTTAGTTTTTAAAATGTAAGTCTGCTTTGTTGAACATAGTCCTTACTACTTGACCATATCCAATTCTGATATATTGCATCACATATGTTGATGTGCATTTTTGGATGCTTACCTACGAAAGTATATTCGTTTATACTTATTTTTTATTTCGTGTATAAACTGATAACGCCGAGGAGGTAGCACGATCATTTTTTTGACCCTTGTAATAATAAATTTGTTGTAAGTTATTATAGTGTAGTTTTGTCTCGGTCAGACATTAAAGAGACACTACTTCTAAGAAAGTAACAGAACACGAAAATACACGAGTAAACCAACCTTACACCACTGTTAGCAAGGGATGTACATACATATGTAAATAATAATAAAGGGTACAAAATAACCTTTAATTTCTGAAAAATTTATGGCGAAGCATATATTTTGTTTTCATTTGTAGTTGCTTGTATATCATAAGGTATTACGACGTAGGCGTAAACCATAATAGAGGCTTTTCTACAACCACTTTTTTAAAACATACCAAGATATTCATTACATATTAGTTTATCTATGGTATCTTGTTTGAAATTGTTAGTACTATCAACTATGCTAGTACTGCATGTTTGGACTTCTAGTCCTTTTTTTGTATTTCTTATTTGTCATAAGAACTTATGCTATTGGATCTTGCATCAACTTTACAGACTTTAAAGACTAATAAGATATAAAGAGAACTTCTACAACTTTGATGACAAAACAACCTTCATTTTTGCTACCCATATTTGCTCGTATTTTTATGCATAACAATATTTATGTCTATTATATCCTAGTGAATATATACTTTAGAGGTTTCTTTTCATCCACTGGTTAATAGAACCTGTAACATTACTTGTTATATAGCAGTTTTGTTCATTATTTTTGTCCTTGAATCTTATGTAAGTGCTATTTTTGGACATTGAGGTCTTGTGACAGAATATACTTATACATTTGTTTTTCTTACTTTTCTTTTTTAAATATAATTTTGTAAAAGTCCTTACGAAAAGTCTTTAGATGTTGCGCCATCTACTTTAGACACTTAAATAGCAAATAGAAAAGATGTTTTACTTTTTCCACTCATATTTGCTCACATAACTATACTTTATGACCAAAAGATAAAATAATAATTACTGAAATATTGTGTTAAGAGGTTAATTTCACATCTACTCTGTTAAAGTAGTCTGAGATTGTACATTACTCGTTACATAAATTATTCTATGGCTAAAATATCTAGTTACTTACCTATATAAATTAGAAGAGTGTATATCTAAAAAAATTGTGTTTTATTTATTAATATTCATTTTACAAGCCCCGGTGTATCTACATAGTAATTTAGCAACCTAGTCGCTACTGGATGACATTGATAAGTTATTTTATGTAACGACGTTTTATAAAACAACTTATGTTTTAATTTTTATTATCATAATACCTTTAAGCTCGGTGCAAATAAGCCAGCGTCAAGCAGGTCAAGTGCTTTGGTGTTTTGTAGGCATGCACCATACCCGCACCAATTGGTGGTCCTCAGCTGTACCTACTAGTGCCGCGACTCATCTCTAGACATCGACTATCAACGAAACGATAGTCCCGTGATGTTTTGTATGGTACAAATCGCTAACGCTAAATGCTATAGCGTTAGCGATTGTTGATCTACTAGGGCTAGCTACTACCCGTAGACTTACTGCAAAGCCCCTTCTCGCCGTTGGTACCATTGGTACTGCTATTGCAGCAAAATAGGCGGTTGCGCGTGGCATCCAGGTTAAAAATACCAAAAAATATTGATAGTTTGGTGATTCTAAACGCTATAATACAGTCTATCGCATGTTAAAATGAGGAACAACTGATATTTATCAAAACTTTGTCAAAAAGTTTTGCATTTGGTCAATGATGTATCTCGATGATGGCTCGTGTTACGAGATTCACACCTGCGTCATTAATTAGTGACGTTATCGTGACGACTTGCATCAAACTGAAATACAATAATTTACGAGTAATTTTATGAAAACTGGTAAGCCCAAGATCATAATCAGTTCCATTCAACCACTAATGTCTCTGAAACCAAAGCGTCACAAATTTCAAGTAAGGCCGCAATGAGCGTCACGTTTGAAGTAGGTACTAAAAGATAAGATATCTTTGAAGTCAATCATGAACGAGGCCCTAGGCTCTGATGTTAACTATGGCTGGATCTCTCATTAACCTCGTGAACGGGTGCTGATTGAAAGTGTTCGTCGTTAAAATTGGGGGGAGGGAGACTTGCCGAGCTTACAGATGCAGATAACAATAATTTTGTATAGACAGAACGTAACATTGTAAATTTATTTAAAAAAAATTATACGCGTGAAACTTTTTGTCAGTTCTTCACGAAATTTTTCCGCACTGGTGCTAGAGACATGCTTTAAAAAGGACATGTCTAAAAGGACAAGTTAATGTTGGGAAATAAATAATTTAATTAGAAGAACTAAATAAATCATATAGTTTACTCAGAAATGTCAAATACATATTTCATGGCCCTGTAATATTATATCTCACTTAAGTTCGCTTTTAAGGTTATGTATTTTAACTAGCGCGTTTCATACATTAATTGAGAGAAGTCTCGAATTAAAGACCAAAAGATATTTCCTAAGTACATGTCTGGAACCAAATTGAGGTCCACACAACCACAATGTGGTTCCACATATCTGGAAATTCCACATGGCAGTGGCCTACTTACAAGAGGCTTAATTAAAATGTCAGTCCCTGGTGACAATTCTCGAATGGCAAGTTTTTAATTATTTGTGTTATACAATTAGACATTGTTTAAAGATAAACAGGTGTCTAAATTTTTTGTGGTAAGACCATTGTTGTTTATCTAAATATAAACTTTAAAAAAACATGTCAGTTTTCTGAAGTCAGGGCACAGAATGTTAAGGTTTTAGGAAATGATGTGAAAAAAGAGACATTCAGTATTTCGTTCTTAATATAATTAAACAAGTATTTGATTTTTATATAGTAAAACACAACATGCTTTAAAATAATGGCTTTGAATAATATGACATTTCATAATAAAATACCCAGATTAAAATAAATCTTGAAAAAAATAGATTAAAATAGTTCTTTTGGGTTCAAATAAACTAATAGTACTAAGAAATTATACCTCCTATTCTCTCCTTAATAATAAATATTGCGTCCGAGACTACGCGTTTTAATTCGATATAATTTTGTTCTGTACGGCGGCAGCCGCCATTACGCGTTCATTGCGTTTGCATTCCGAAGCCCAGCCCTGATTGCCTTTCTCTGCTCACCTTTTTTTACCACTACGATGTGCAGTCTGTCGCCATTTTGCATAAAAGTCGTCAATGTTCTGCAGCGATATTCCAGCTGCTTGAGCTGTTTCACTCACACTGAAATCTTTGAATTGCTCTTCCTCACCAATTTTATTGCCTGTGATGAGAATCAGTAATGGTGTTGTCTTACTCGGGATATTGTCACCGTCAGCTCCCGGTGTTTGTTCATTTTCGAGGAAGTAGTAACAAAATTCTAGTATTTTTATGTAGTAATGAAGGCGTGGAGGTGGTTTTCGCGGATACTTAAGTAAAGGTAAAGTTCGTGCTTGTCCTGGCCTCTGTGCACGGACACTTCCTGATCCGCCTCGTAGCTGGCTCTCCAACCATCTTATAGCATCGCGAGCTCCACTATGTTCGCGTTTTAGTTCATCCAATTCTTGTAAAACTGTAAAATAAAGTTAGTATGTCATGTACGAATTTGATCACCTAGACTAGATTTTTAACGTCTACTATAACAAATAATTTGTTTATAAGTTATGAATTGGCTCATTTTTCCTAAGAGCTTTTTGGCTGTTTACTAACCGTCTGCTGAAATGCTAGTTATCATTAATTTCTTCTCTAATACTTTTACTAAAATCTTATAATCGAAAAAGAGATTTTATTTTTATTATCTAGCCTATCTTTAGTATTATTATTTATAAATTATTTAGGTAGAATTGGATTAGCGTTTGTCTGCCATTTCATCCGATGGAAAACAATGATGAATACGAGGATGTTACACGCCTATTCAAGAGATACGTATTCACTCTACTTTTAAGATTCCAACCTGTATTTTTTAGGAAAAATAGATGCATTTAGCTTATTCCACATTTTGGCAGTGCAAACCAAAATAAAGCCGTCATAACGGTTGTTTCGACATTTAGGTGGAATAATCATGAATCAATGGAATCACTGCCTGCACCTCGTAGTTGGTTGTTGGAATTGTAAGAATTCAATGAGTTTGAAGAGAGCATTCACACTCTCCAAAATGATTAATGTAAAATAAAACAGGTGACTGCGCTACGGTGTTACAAACTTTGAAATTTTTTACTTGTATGCGCTACACCTTCAATAAGTTGATGGACTCTGCTGTTAATGCTTCAAGTAGGTACTTAGATGAACCTTCCCAAAGGTTACTACAGTACTCCATGCATGATTTAAAATTTACGATTGGTACCGCCCCAGTTGGTTACCCTACACAGTCAAATTAGCCCTTTCAATCATGGAGCTCCTCAGATGCTGGATTTCCTGGTGACTGTTCTGCACATTGGAAATTTAGCTCTTAATGACAATGCAGTGTTCGGCAAAGTCGATAATACCAGCTGACAGAGGTCTAGGAATAATGTAGCTGAAGGGACAGATCCTTGAGGTCCATTAAGTCCAAGGATGACTAATCGATGATTCCTTCAGGAAATATCCATTCACACATGCTGGATTGTACATTGTTTGTTAAAAGCTTTCTGAAAAGAGCTACGTGCCAAACCCGATAAAAGTTCTTGGAATTTAAAAAATGATCTACTTACCAACAGTAGGGATGAGTAATATGAGATTGGTGGCGTGGGAAAGTTGCTTGACGCGGCGCAGGTGGCAATTTAGGGTGGTGGCATCGAGTGCCAGCAGCGTGGGCGCCGCAGACGGGCTACTGCTCTCCAGCTCCGCCACCCGTGCCGCCAGCCACAGACGCCCCATGCGACGCTGCAAACCACACTCCATGCCCTCTGACTGTAATTGATAATAGTTGATTATGCATCAGTATCTTTTCTTTCTTATATAATTCTATAACAGAAAGTGATATTACTGTGCCATTACTACTTATTCACCAGGGAAAAATTTTCTTTATTTCATATTACAAAATGCTGAACTTACATGTTGTTTAGTGGAATTATGCCATTCTCGACTTTTTTTATGATTGATTTTAATGTTCAACTTTGGTGGAGATGACTTTTTCAAATAAAATATTTTCATGTTACGATTGAATCTTATTTGTGGTACAACTTTAGCAAGCTGGTTACCAAAATCTATGAAATTTAATATCCTTATTATATTTTCTTCATACATTGATGGCTTGAATTTTTCTAATATTTGCCATTCAACTGCATCTTTGTCAAATTTACAAATTGTTGTGCCCCGTAAATTAATATCCTCAGGCAATGGAATTGTTCTGTATTCTAATTGCAACTTCTTTGCAATTCTAGTTGCAATTTTCAAAACAGTGCTCTCATGTATATGATGATCATTAACCTTGGCAGTAAAATAAAAGGTGAAAATATTCAGCAAACCCACTACACATTGAAATAAAGCATCTGCACTATCTCCACATGATAAAATTAAATCTTTTTCAAGTAACAACCAATCTTGAAGCAATTTAATGCTTGTTAAATAATTGTTGCCTAATAAGAAGTTTTGAATTTTGTGCTCACTCCAATCAGGTTTATTACCAATTTTTAGAATATTACTGTTATCGTTTATGAGGTTATCACCATTAATTTTATTTTCAGTTACACTATCTTTCATCTTTTTATCATGATGCATCTCTTCTTTGGTGTCTTTTGTGGCAGCAGCGTTATAGGAAGAATCACTTTTAGACTCATCACAATCATCATCATAATCAGAAAGTGAAAGAGAGTCTGATTGTTCAGTGGCATCAGAAATTTCATCATTTTCAGAGCCCACATCATCATCACTTGCTTCAGAACTGTCTAATGAACTAGTTCTACGTCTTCGACGCCTTTTTGCCAATAATTTTTTGGTATTTGATTTTTCTTCCCCACTATCCTTTAATATTTTATTAAATTCTTTTACATTTAATTCATTATCTTCATGGGTTTGAGTTCCATTTTCCATAGGCAATTTATTAATCTCTTGTTTGTTGTTTGATTTATTATTTTCATTTAAAGTTCTTTTGTATTTACTGGCTGGGTTTTTTAGCCCTAATGCCTCAAGTTGTTCCAGAAGTTTTTGCAAAAGTTGTGCTAACAAAGCCAATGTAAATGCTTTAACTGCAAAGACCTTTTTCTCATCCATGTCAGACACCTTACTAACAGTAAACAGACAGATTAAAACCATTTTATGCACAAGGTTGCTGTTTAAATATGATGGATTCATATTTTCATCTTCTGTGGCATGAACATATTCTTCATAGTTTTCCATCATATCTGGTATAGATGTTATTTCAAAACCTAAGGCAATTTTAAATTCATGAGCTATAGCACTACATTGCTTAGGAATGTTGTCATCACTCTTGTTAAAATACCATATTTCAATGAGTGCAAAAAAATTTGCAATCATTAAATGGATATGTTCTGATTGAGTAAGAGACTCAGATGCCTGCAATGCTTCAGCTAGCTGGGTACTTTTATGAAATATCTTAGTGAGATTTCCTAGAGCACCATCAAAAGGAATATCACAGCTTAAACAGTGAATATAGTAACAAACAGAATCTAAGTTGTAATTCCTGTCCATGTATAGATTACCTAGCTGGTTATATGGCATCCCCGAGGACATGTCTAACTGTGCCGCCTGAAGATAGTAACGTGCAGCTACTGTTGGTTCAGTTGAATGAAATATCTCAACTTGATATCTACATAGGTCTCCAAGATAAATAAGGCATAAGTGTACAGCTGATTTGGCAAAAATGATTGAGTCTTCAGATGGTTCTTTGTCATTACTTCCTAAATCTTCATCAAAACCCAAGTAATCAAGTTCCTTGAATTGCACTTTTAAATCTGATCCCATCCTACTAATAAAATGATGGAAATGGCCAATACCACAAGTTATATGTGTCAATAGATAACAATCAAATTCCTGACAGAGCTCCCTTAGCTTTTTTCCAGCACTCACCGGTTCATAGTATACTTTCCTCCATATTAATTCAAGGCATTTCTTGCCATAATTTACTGGATCTAGAAATATTAACTTTTCACAGTTATCTCTCAGTTTCTGTCGTTGGATTTCCAAATTATTAGTAAAGAGGTCAGCAAGAGAGTTGCAGGATGCAGTTGCTTCTCCTACACGTCTTGCAGCGTCGCTAATGTAACTGTAAATTAAATACCCATGAGTGACGTAAACATAAATCCTAGAATACGGATTTAGGTTAGGATTTGGTCTGCTTACCGATACAACTTTTTAGCACGCTCATTTCGATCTGTATTAGATTCAAAATTTTCTTCGAACTCGTTCCTCATTTTCAAGACATTTTATCGCATTGTCAAGATATTGATTTTAAAACAATTTCTGTTGACTTATTTTCTTATTTAAAATGTTCAGAATTCACTTCCATTCGTTGAGTTACTATGTACTACGTACGCTGGTAATAGTAGTTCAATGCTTCCATTGCGTGAATTCACACATTTATCACACAGATAACTATTAATCCGTCAATGACCATAGCAGGTAGTCTTTATACAAAAAAAGCTAGGAAATATGTCTATGGTTAGAACTTTTTGACGCTGACCAACTCCGATACTTTTCGAGCGATCAATTGTCAGCTGTCACTTCAAGTGAATGTTGAATGATAACACAATATTCAATCAATGATGTCCGGTTTTCGGTTATCTTTCAATGTTTTTATTATGTTAAAACTACTTTTATTATATTAATACTTGAAATTGGCAGAAATAGTTATTGTGTAGTAACTACAGCTGATTGCCATAAAACGCAAAATTTAATTTAATTTTCAATCAATCAAACGGTTTCAATGTTTGACGAGTGAAGAGTTTGCATTGATCAATTTCCGTAACATAACCTCTCAATTCTCTAATATAGTTATTACTATGCGTTTCAAATGAGAATAGAAACATCAATGACCTCTATTTGTTAAATTTCACTTGAAAATAATTATAGTCAGCAAAGAAAAATTGCTTGCATAAAAATAATGATTTATTTTACTTTATTTATTAAAGTATTATATCGAAAATAAATTATTCAAAATAAAACTGTATTCAAAAAAGAACTGTTATGAGTTAATAAAAAGGCACAAACCACCATGTCAAAAAATATGTCAAAAATAACATTTTAAACACCCAATCTTACAATTCTAATTTAAATCCAATAGCGTGACAAAAACGTCAAAAGTTAGAAAGCCAAATTGAGAGTTTGACGGTAAAAGCAATTGCTTGTTTGAATAAATTCTATTTAAAAAAAATCTTTTTTTGCTCACGCTTTGACGTCACAAGATGGCGCTAAGTCGGTCCTATTGTTATTTAAAACGCATAGTAATTTGCGTTTATGGTGCTTCAATATGTACAACAAGTGCTGTGTAGTAAATAGAAAGTAGGCGAAAGGACGTCACTTTCCAAGAACTGAGATCGGACTTAACATTGGTTACCGTATCTTTGTGCTAATAGTGTTATCATACAAGGTTTAAGTGTGGTAGAACTTCGTAGGTAAATTGTTTGTAAACCACAAACATTTTGAGAAGAAATGTTTTCTGTATTTTCTTAAATTTTCACGATTCATACTTTAAATAAAACACTTTTTACCGGATATTATCGCGTATATTTTATTTAACTAAAATTAACTAAAATATATTTAACTAAAATATACGCGATAATATCCGGTAAAAAGTGTTTTATTTAAAATGTTTTCTGGGTTACTCAATAAGAATAACTAGAAAAGGTACTACTGTCTCGCGTCTAGAAAGTAAAAATTTGCCTCCCATGCAATACAAACAAAGCATATAAAAATATGGAACAAAGTTTAGAAATAAAAAAATTCCTGAATATACAAGTCTTTTATTTATTTTACTTTCTTTATCCTTTAGATTGTTAAAATATCTTGTAGAATAGAAGAGGTGCTTTCGCGCTGCCACAATAGCATTACGCCAAAATCCAATGCAGGCATTTTAAAATTAAGAAACGAAGGACAATCTAATTTTTAAAAAAGTTGTCAAAATGAAAACGTGCGTTCCTAGTGTTGTAATTAGAAAGACGTTCGTCTGTGGTCAATGACAGATAGGACCATTCAAATTCTTAACTGTTAGTTCCACGAGCATTTCCTGGCGCTGGTACCGCCTAGTGGCGTCCAAAAACTTTTACATCGTCCTTGTACATAATAGCAGTTAGTATAATTTTCATGATGACATTGCATTGTAAGCAATTTCATTATACCTTAACATATAATTTTAACATGATGCAGGACAAACATTTGTCATTATTTATTTTTAAATAAATTATCTTACTGCCTCAATTAATAGCTAAAAGTTGGGCTCACCTAAAAAATTATTAGTACTAAATTAGAACAACAAAAAGGTACAACACTAGGAACCCTCTTTTTCAATTTGACAACTTTTCTAATACATATTGTCCTTCTTTTCTAATTTTTAAATGTCGGCTATGGATATTTGGCTTTGTGCCATTGTGGCAGCGCGAAAGCTCCTTCTTTTATTTTATAAGATATTTTAACAATGTAAAAGATAAAGAAGGTAAAATAAATAAAAGAATAGTATATAGTATATTATAAAAATAGTATATTTATGAATTTTTTTTATTTCTTAACATATTTAAATATTTTTATATGCTTTGAGGCAAACTTTTATTTTCTAGACGCGAGACATCAGTACTCAGTGCGTTTTAAAATTCTGTTAATTATATTACAACAATTAAACACCGCTAGTCTTATTGAGTAACCCAGAACACATTTCTTCTCAAATGTTTGTGGCTCACAAACAATTTATGTTAGCGACGCAACATGATACGGATTCGGCATATTTTTTTTTGTTCCCCTCCACGGAGAGGGCAGGAGGATAAAAAATGCTCTGACGCATACCCCGCGCGCGCGTACGGAGTTATGTGGGACACGCTCCGAGCCTACCAGAGCCACTAAAAATCCCCCTGAATGACTCGTGCAATTTTTTGCCACACAGCCATCATCTGAGCGACGACCAATTGGAAAAAGAGGTCACGCTAGCGGGGCCCAGAAGGGGTCACCCGCTCGGAATTACATAGCACTGAAGGTGAATTCATAGCACTGAAGGTGCTCAAAATGAAAATTAAAAGTTGAATTAATTCGAATAAATTAGAAATAGAATTTGCGGCCAGAAGGGCTTCGAGATCTAGCGTCAGCTGCGTCGCTACGTTTGTGTGTGCGTTTCTCAGTCTAGCGACTTTGAACTTCGAATCTAAGACAGGGGTAGTATACGAGACTGAATCTCGAACAAGAGGATTGGAGTGGGTTTCGGAGCGTTTGAAGAACGCTTCAGAGAGTGTTTTGAGGTGCTGTCGTACTGTAGGTAGTTCAAGATCTCTGTGCAGGTTCGCGGTACGCACGTACCAAGGTGCGTTTGTGGCCCTGTGGCAGAAGAGATTTTGAACTACCTGCAGTTTGTGCAGGACGGAGGGTTTGGCGTGGGCAAAGATTGGCGAGGCATATGTCATGACGCGTCAACGTGTCATGAGCTCAAACGGGACGCCCCGTAATACCGCGCGGATCTTACGCTCCTCGGGGAGGACGTAAGTGTTATACGCGATTTGTCTGACTGATAAGAGCCTAGTGAACGCGCGGAAGTCGTCGATAGTCGCGACTTGGATTTTGATGGTTTCGCCTGCATTTGCCGCTTTGACATAATTGATTTTGTGCTCTTTGCACAAGTTAGAAACCGCGGCCCAGCGCGCTTTTTCGCGGAAGATGACGGGTGGAGGGAGCTGAGGCTTAGGTGGGACGGGAGCGCAGCGCGTTGCTGGCTCGGACAGAGCCGGCGTAGTCGCGGTCACTTGCAGTGACATTAACGGCGCGGGGGCGGGTGTTGAAGACACCGGGGTGGGCTCGGGTGTTGAAGACACCGCGGCTTTCTTCGAACGCTTCTTAGAGCGTTTGGCGACTAACTGAAAAGGGGGCTCAGCAGAGCCAGTTAAGGCGGCGGTGGCTCTGTCTCCAGTTATAACCATTTTTTTATAACACGCGTCTAATGTGATTCATCTCGGTGTTAAGATCCTGAGGATCACACAGATGTAAAGCTCGGTTTATGAGGGTACGTGAAACTGAATAAAGATGAGCTGGATGGTGATGTGAGTCCGCTTTTAGGTAGCGCTCCGTGTGACTAGGTTTGCGATACACAGTGTGTGTAAAAACGTGCTTACCTTACTTGCGATTATCTTCAATGCTTGCTTCGACCTAAGCTACTTTCCAAAAGCTTGGAAAGAAGCTATAGTCATAGGCATTCCCAAGCCGGGTAAACCTTTGAATAACCCGGCTAATCACAGACCCATCAGCCTACTCAAGGCAATGGCCAAACTTCTCGAGAGAGTCATACTCGCTCGAATGAAGGACCACCTATTCCCAGCGGACGGTGACCCCCTCATTATCCCTCACCAATTCGGCTTTCGAGCCAAACACTCGTGCCCTCAGCAAGTCCACCGAATCGTCGAGTACATACTCGCAACTTCTACCCTAGACGACTGAAAACAGTCGCGGTCTTCTTTGACGTAGCCAAGGCTTTTGACAAAGTCTGGCACGCAGGGCTCATTTACAAGCTTCACAACACAGGCTTGCCCGACCGACTAGTCAAACTAGTCGGCTCCTACCTAAAAGATCGCACCTTTCGTTTCAAACACGAAGGTACGCTCTCCACCCCCTGCCCCCTCAAGGCGGGCGTCCCTCAGGGATCGGTACTCGCCCCGCTATTATACTCTATATACACCAATGACATACCTATTCCGTCTAAAGGTGTTCAACTCTCCGTCTTTGCTGACGACACTGCCCTATACGTCAAGGGCGTGCACGTCGACACACTCATCACCAAACTCCAGAAGGCCGTAAACGACCTCGGCGCCTGGTTTAAAAAATGGCGTATCGATGTAAATCCAGAGAAAAGCTCTGCGATGCGCTTCGATCACAAACGCCGTCGTCCCTAAGACCCCCACATCCGAATGCTAGGTACGCCCATCCCGTGGGCACTAACCACCAAGTACCTAGGCGTAACGCTCCATCGTACGCTTTCATTCCGACCTCACATACATCGAGTTACCAAACTCGCCCGCCTGTACATGGGCCGCCTTAATGTTAGGCCGGCACAGTAAAATGTCTCTTAGGAACAAGCGAACGCTTTTTAAGGTTTGCGTGAGACCAGTCATGACGTACGCCGCCCCAATTTTTGCACATGCTAAACCCTCCGATATGTATAAACTACAGGTAGTCCAGAATCTCTTCTGCCGCCGGGCCACGGATGCTCCGTGGTACGTGCGAAACGCAGACCTGCACAGAGATCTCGAACTGCCTACTATACAACAACACCTTAGGACGCTCTCCACCGCTTTTTTTAAGCGATCCGAAGAGCACCCTAACCCCCTGATACGCGAGTCAGTAGCATATACTGTTCCGTCCATGCCGTCGAGGTACAAAGTCCGTAGACCGAGAAATGCACTCTCGGATCCCCCCGACCAACTTTCGGCTAATCTGGACCAGCTTAAAGCTGCCCAGGCCGTATAATCATCAATATAAAATGTCATTTGCATCTTAAGTGATAAGCATTCTCAGCGGGTGACCCTCTAACGGGTCCCTGCTTGCGCACCCACCTCCCTACCCGGGTGTCGCTTCGATGAAGGCTGACAGCATTCCCATGCTACAGCCGTTAAGGTGGTTTTTAGTGGGTAGGTGCCACTCTGGTGAGTCCCACATCACCGTCGCGGAAGTCGGTTGCCTGCGGCGGTATGCATGACACATCTTCCACCTCCCTCCCGCGAGGGTGCTTAGGCAGCAAAAAAAAAAGCAAGATAAATAATAAGATTCTTATAAGAAATCAGGAACGCTATAGGAACCTAGGTATAGGTATATTTTGAATGTTATTTTGATAATATTATTTATGGTTGAATTGATGATATTTGTGTTTAATAAAGTTCTTAGAGATTTCATTGGTAGATAAGCGTTATACGAGAAGCTTTATGTATGTCTTAGATAGAAATTAGACCTAGGTTGTTTGTCAAATACTAATTTATTTAGGTTTGTTATAATTGTGGTAATTTTATGGTTATTTTATATGAGATTAGGTAGTTAATGGTAGTTATAACGTTATTGTATATAGGTTCATATAATAAAGTACTTGGTTAAGTGATAAATGAAGTAACATGGTTAGAGATTTTCTCGTTGTATAACCACGTAATTATAGGGTTTATTGTTATGTTTTTTTATTATAATGTGTAAATTGCTTTCTTTTATTGAAATGTAATAGTTATTTTCATAGTGTTTTACGTATTTGAGGAGAATAACGAGAAAACCTTTGTTGTTGTATATGTTCCTAATTTGTAGTTATATCTAATTATGTTATGTATTATGTTATGTACGTTATGTTATGTATTATGTTAAAAACTAATTGTAATTAGAATGTTTGTAGAATGTAAGGGTAGAATAAAAGTAAAACTTGAAGTGTAATTAGGCGCAAATTGCAAACGCGCCAGCCAATCACAGCACTGGAATTAATAATAGCGAAAATCGTATATAAGTCGCACGCCGTGTTGTTTTCACTTCGCCCCAAACCTGCACTCGATCAAGTCGGGTGTCACTGCGTAGTTCGTCAGGTCGTGGTGTCTTCGTGGCTACGAAGAATACTACGACATCTTCACAGCCGGCGCAAATAAAATTGGTATAGACTGTGTCCGGGATCCTAACCTGGTCCTGCTTCAAGTTAGACCTTGGGTCCTAACAGGCTAATTCTGTTATCGGTTACCCCCACAATTTAGGAAGTTCTACCACACTTAAACCTTATATAAATCAACACTACTAGCACAAAGACTCGGTCAAACGCCAATATTTAGTCCTATCGCAGGTCTTTGAAAGTGAGGGAAAATGCCGTACTTTTGCTTACTTTCTGATTCACTACACAGCATTTTTTGTACATTATGAAGCACAATAAACGCATGTAAATCACAGTATTTGTGAATTGAGAGGATATGTTACGGAACTGACCAAAGCACACTTTTCACTCGTCAAACATTAAAACCGTAATGGCAGACCGAGCTGATTGATGTAACATTAACCTTTTGACCGCCACGCTACTATGCCGTGTCCTGTACGCCAAGGCACGAAAGGAACAAAAATACCTGTAAAAAAACTAGTGTTGGGAAGAGTCAGTATATCGGCAATACACAGTGATACCTTACTTATAGCTTATACTTCAGGATATTTTATTTCTATTGTGCTAGGCCCTACCTCCTACTCTATCCTACCTTCCACTCCTTATATATATATACTTAGTACGTAAATAAAAAACAAACATTATATAAACACAATTGTAAAGCACAACCCTGTTTGCCATCGGGATGACGTCACTGTCACAAACAGAAGATAAAGGCGCAGCTCGGTACTTCCTTAGAGATGTAACCGTACTTTCGATTTCAATCACAATCAACATATTTATTCACTAATCAAATCTCGACCATAGAAGCAAAAAATCAGTATAACTTTTATTTCTACGTGTCTGTCAATCATTAAAATCCATTTTTAATTTAGCTTAGTAACTTTTCTAGGGCTATGGTGTAAGAAACATATTTGTTACAATACAAATACAGACGCTAAATAGAATCAAGCCACTTACTCCTAAGTCGACACGCTATTTCAACTCTTAACGCTGTATCAATAGATCAATTTTTAGTCATCTCGCAATACGATTCGAAACGATTGTACATGCCGCTAGACTATATACTATTAAAGCAATTTCATAAGGTTCATTTATAATTTGTGGTCTAATTACTTGCAAAAATAAAAAAAAGGCGCTACCCGTTGCATTATTTAAAAATGTATATAAGTACTACACATTTGCCGCTGGCAATGTGACGTCGCCGAACATTAGAAAGAAAATTTTTTTTGTTTAAATTAAAGTAAACGGAATATTATTAACTTTTTACTTAATTTCAATTATATAAAATGATCAAACGAACTTCCCGATATGAAGTTCGATCATAATTATATGAGGCGGTTCATATGAAGATATGCTATTTACCAAATAGTAGTCCCTTCATTTGATAGGTAGCTGCGCACGCACTATGAATACGATAAAATCTTTGAAACATACTTTGTATTCGCTTTTTTTTTGTTTAAATTAAAGTGAACTGAAAATTGTTTTACTCAATTCCAATTTAATAAAATTAATGATCAAACGAACTTGCCCGATGTGCAGTTCGATCCTAATTATATGAGCTTCATATGAAGATATGATATTTACCCCTCCATTTGCTAGGTAGCTGCGCACCACTATGAATACGATAAAATCTTTGAAACATACTTTGTATTCGCAATAAGTAAATAAGTTAGTGTTAAATCGGAATGATGATAAGCAACGAATACTATCAAATCAAGTTGAAACAGTAGCATGGGGACACCATGCATACACATAGTTACGATGAAAATGTATTTATTACTAAGTATTATTTTTTAAATTATTTGTTTGAAGAGCAATATTAATATATTGTATAATCACGAATTAATTGTTTGGTACTTTTGAATATGTTTGTGATAAATAAAAGCAATCAATTTGGCTATGTCTATCCATAGCGAAGTCATTACGAATGTTGCTCTGATTTTCGCAAACAACGTCATCAAATATTATATTGGTGTTTGGTAATGAGGCATTTTGATGTATTAGTTCACTATCATCATTCAACACATAGTATTTGATTTCAGGGACATTTAATAGCACTTCTTTTAGAAAACAATATTTACTTTGAAAGGGGGTTTTTGTGAACAAATATAATTTTTTTAAATTTAAGACCGTTTTTATGTAACAGCAAAGTAACCATTACATTGGTTTTACCACAGTTCGATGGCCCGCAAATTAAACAACGAATATAATTAGGCAATAATTCACTTTGTTTCACGAACTGATATTTTGTTTGAATATCAATTGACTTAACATCCAAACTAAGCGGCTGTTTCTTAAGCTTCATTGCTAGGCAAATGATGATTAATTAATATTTCTTTAGCGTTATTATATAGATTCTGTGATTAGTTCCCCACTCTAGTATAAAATGAAATAGGTCTAACTGGGTTCATGTGTTACGACATAGTCATGAGATAAAATAAACACAGGCATAATTCCTAGTATTTTTTGTATGGAGACTACCTGCTATGCTTACATCTGTGTTTAACTGAACATAACCCATTTAGTCCTTAAAGCTGAGAATGTGAAACAAGATCTATTATGAGTGACATAATTTTTTTTTGCGATCTTGTAGTAATCTGTGAAGCTATTCTGAACAGAAAGAGGTCATTTGAATAGAATTATTGACATATGATTGAAATGTATCGTAGTGGTTTGAATTGATCGAAACATTTGAATCATATATGACATACCTAGTAGTGAGGGATTGAATAGAATGAGGTACCTGATTGAAAGCTATCGTAGCGGTTTGAATAGATGAAAAGAATTGAATCTTATGTGAGATACCTAGTAGTGAGGCAGAATCCTCATATATCTACTACTAATAACATTTAGAAAGGCGTCATTTATGGATGTGTGTGACTCATCTAAGTGCTGATCAATGCCATATTACATACAGGGAGTCCAGAAAGTGAAGGATAATCTTTCACCTGCGGATAGGTCTATTCATTTTCTACCTCAAAAACAAAAAACTTCTGGTAAAAGTCCCATAAGTTTTGAGTTATCAGTATTTCTAGATTTTTTTTAATAAAAATCTTTTTTCTGTTTTATGGATGCCGTTTTGACAAATTACGACATTTTTATGTCACAAGTTTTCCAAAAAGTTCTCCAAAAAATTTTTTTCTACTTTTTCTAACAGCTAACTTTGATAGCCTGCGGCACTAAAAAAATTTAATATGCTGATCGTGCCAAGACCCTTAAAAATTTGCTTGGTTGTTGAGTATTACAAAATGGTCACTAACTCATAAAGTCACTAACTCATTCATGGGTCAATGTATACGCTTTTATAATAAGGTTCCTGAGGATATTCAAGGTCTTCCTATTGACAAATTCAAAGAAACTATAAAGGAGAAGTTGTGTGCTAGAGCATATTATAAACTATCCGATTATTTGGATGATAAAAGCCCTTGGGTATAATCCCCTCATTAACAGGATTGTACTAGTATTTGTAACAAAGCATGTGTAATGTGTCTGTTTGTGCGATGAGTTCTTCGTCCCGATGAATATCTAAAGCGTCATTGTCACTAAAGTACGTCTTCTTATGGTAGCGTCGGGTGACGGGTCGCTCACTTCCCTCTAATATGGTTGAGGAGGGCGATGGCTGGATCCCATCGCCCTCCTCAACCATTATATATTGACGCCCTCCTCAACCATGATATATTACTATTGATGGGTCCACCCTTCAACTTCATTAAGGCCCTCTCTATCCACATCAATTCTAGACTTGCCTTCACGTTGACTTAGTACTGGCAACCATCCTTCGGCATACGCCAGATGGGTGATAATAAATAAATATATAAATAAATAAATAAAATATGTATATAATATAAATAATAAATAAATACGCAGTATCCTGGATGATGTTGATTGGGATACCTGAAGCAATAAAAAATATATTTTAGTATTATCTACTATAAAAAGTGTTCAGCATAAAATTTAAGTTTAGTATCTTTTATTTGTTTATAAACATGAAAATTTCATTCTGGAAAGCCTTTACTTCTCGTGAAAGTTTATGTTATTTAAAGAAATTGCTTTCATCGTTAAATAAATAAATCAGCGTACCTTTCTGCATAGCGGTCAGCGGTTTCGGAAGCGTTGCAATGGCATTCACCATAAACAAGATGCATATCAGCGTACTCGCTTGGCCTGTACTCGAATCAGGTCATTGTTTGAGCCTAGCTCGAAGAAATCCGTTGTGAAGCCAAGTTGTGGAGATCACTGATATCAAAGTCCAAATCACAAAGCAAAACCAAGTCCAATTTCAGACCGCAAACGTTACACTTATCAAAACTCGAGAAAATTGGAGAGCACGTCAGAACCGAACAGACTCAAGAAGACACTAAAAAGACGGTTTCACAGTTAACTTCATTGTAGGGTGCCAGATGACCTTTTTTATTGATTACCAATGGAAAAAGACTTTCACAGTAACTTTATGTCAATTGTATTTTTGTACTGTTAATTCCGAAAATCAACCTGGCCGAATTAGTAAAGTCATAAAAAAATAGTTTTAAATGTAATGTTAAATAACTATACCATTTTGGAATGATCAGTTTAATACATTTTTTTCAATTCCACAGGCTATCAAAGTTAGCTGTTAGAAAAAGAACGAAAAGATTTTTTTTGAAATACTTGTTCTTACGGGTTTCTTCAACGTTTTAGGAAATAATTTGGCATTGTGTTTAATTACTTAAGTAACCATGAGTACTTTAAAACAAATTGAACCTAAAATGTCATCATTTGTCAAAATGGCATGCATTAAACAGAAAAAAGATTTCTTTTAATCTAGAAATACCGATAACTCAATAATTATGAGACTTTTACCAGAAGTTTACTTGTTTTTGAGGTAGGAACAGAATAGACCTATCCGCAGATTAAGGATTATCCTTCACTTTCTGGACACCCTGCATAGACAAGTTGTCCACTCTCATAAGTATAACACAATCGAATATTAAACGAAAAACCGCAAATTAAATAACTGTCATTTTCAAACGTATAACACTCTGTGTTGACAACATACCTTAAGCTCAGCAGAAGAGCAGCAACGAAGCACACAAATGGCGCGATTAGGCAGCCCGGCGCCGCCATCTTTGATTGCTGCTTGACGGTTTGCAACGTAATGAAAGAAAATCACTTACAGTTCATTTTTTAACCACACTTTTTTATTAGGTCACAATTTAACTGAACTGAAAATAAACCCAATCATGGCGCACTATCCTATATTGTAGGGCAGGTGCTAGTTGCGCCAAATATCTCCCGATACGTACGTAAAGTTAACACTGCAATCTGGCGACATTTTTTTTTATTAATAATTAGCAGGCGTTTGTCTTCCATCTCACCTGATGGAAAGTGACGATGAAGACGAGGATCATACACGCCTGTCCAAGAGGTACCTATTCACTCTACACTTGAAAGCTCCAGGGTTATATTTGTCTGGAAAAACAGACAAACCGTACAAAACTTTTTAAATTTGTACGGTGTGCGTTTATTCCTTTTTAAACTGTTATGCACGGTTCTATGGCAAACTCTAAAATGGCGTGCGGCTCTATGCAGACTCGATGTGGGGTTGCGGTCAAAATAGTCAAGAATTTGTTGCTCGTGCGCAGTAGGTATCTGCTGCGATGGGACTCCCTCCTGATGCGCTGCTAATGGTTTGTTTTCCCGTGCCCGATGTACTGCCAATACTATGGTGCGAGCGTTCCTAGGGCACGCGCGGCTGTCTCCATACCTTTCTCGGTAAGTTCGCAGAGCCAGAGCTGCGTTTCCATGGGATTCCCCGTAGATTAAAATCATGTAGTGTATTCTGACGCCGTGTATGTAGCATAAGGCATTGTGGATGTCTTACGTACTTACAAAATAATTAAAAACTACTCTCAAAACTAAACCTAAAATACTCAGTTACGTGTCCTATCACAATAAAAACTTAACATTACTAAATGGGACGCGTGAGCGACAATAATCTGTGCTGACGTGCACCCCGCAAATTGCGCAACGTGCACCCCGTATGCAACGCGTCTTCGCACTAAACAAAGTAAAAATTGTGCCCTTGACCTAATTAGCCGAGCCGCCGCCGGCGCAATAGCAACATATTGATCTATTTCTATTTCTGTTACGCTTATTACATTAGAGTGAGATAACCGTGATCTGTACTTTCTTTTAAGAAAAGAATTAGTAACAGTGTACTTCCTTGTTTGTATTGCAAACTTACGATGCGAACTGGCAACGTAGCGTCACTCGCGTAAATTCTGTCGTTTAGATAACTATGTATGCCTATAGTACAAATTTACGATCAGGTGATCGGGAAGATACAGAGTGTTTAAATGAAACTAAGTAAAAACTAAAAAGCATTCCTGTGACTAAACTATTGCTTACATTGATCAGATATTTGTTGTGTAGCCTGATAATGATAAACAAAATATGTGGTTTCATTTAATGCCTCTCGCTTTTATCAACATTGTATATGTTATTGTACTTCAAATGTTTCTTCAATAAAAGGGTTTCTTATTATAACACACAGTACACCATCTACTTCCTGTGCCGCAAGGCAAATTCGTATGCCAAAACATTGTCCACAAACAGGTATAAAAATTAAGTTTCCCTACAATATTTTTTATTTTTCGAGTGATTACACATATTCCTTTCTCTATTACAGAAGATGAACCATCTTCTTCCCGTGCCAGGGAAGTCACATCTACTAAAACTCTTAATCCACAACCAGATAAAGGTGCTTAATATTATTTATGATTAACTGAGATAGAATAAATAAATTTTTTAACATAACTCTATTTATTATATTCGCAGAATTAAAGCCGTCTACTTCTTGCACTCTGGAGCTAAATTCTCCAAAAAATGTTGATTATTCAGGTAAAGCCAAAACTTTAAAACATTGTTTTTACAAGCAAAGTACTTATTGTATATGTACTTATATTTATTATTTTTACAAAAACAGGTGCTGTTACAATTAATGTAACACCAAAGAAGACTTCAAGGAGGCGTTTATTCCAAAAAATTAAATCTTTGACACTAAACTGCCACCGCCTTTATAAAGAGTTTTGTAGGAAACAACTTGACTTCAGCCGTAGAGCCAGGAGAGCCATGAAATTCAATAAAAACCATGCATTTGATAAGATGGCAAAAGCAATGAATCCATTATCAGAGAAAATCTTTTGAATGCAGATTAAACAATGCACCAGGAAAAGTAATGGTCGAAGGTTTACTTTAGAGGAGAAATTAATAGGGCTATCAATTTATGAAGCAAACTCCAAAATG
Source organism: Marasmarcha lunaedactyla (assembly GCA_923062675.1). Classification (NCBI taxonomy): domain Eukaryota; kingdom Metazoa; phylum Arthropoda; class Insecta; order Lepidoptera; family Pterophoridae; genus Marasmarcha; species Marasmarcha lunaedactyla. The sequence continues at coordinate 36,324,464 of OV281339.1, read as the reverse complement.
CTATAGATTCTTGCAAATTTTTTTTATCCTGCCCTCGAAGACCACACTCAATAAAATGGTGTCTAGTTTGAATATTGAATCTGGCATCAATAATCAAATTTTTCAAGCAATAGAGGAAGAGGTATGAACCTTTAGATACTTTATTAAAACTTAAATACATTAACATATAGCACCACATTAGGCAATAGCAGGACAGGCCATTGTAGCCATATGAGAATAATTTCACCAATTAAAAATTTTCTTACACAATCAACAGTAAAGATTTTAAAATTAATTTAAATTCTCTATTATACTATAACTTATGATACAGACATTACATTTAAAACTTACACAAACTAAAACTAACAATACTACCTACTTGTCTACTACGTTGTCCGACAAATATTGAATAAAATTAATTGCACCCAATGAGAAAATAATTTAACAATAGAACAGAGAAGAACAATAGAGAAGAACAAATACACAAATGGATAAAATTTAGAGAATTCAAATCCCTAAAAAAATTATTTTATCCTACCCTGCTGGAAATGCCTTGAGATGTTTCTCTAAGATAATTGAGGAAGCAAATGATACCTTGAACAAAAAGCTCATGATAATAATATATTAGAAAATATAAAACAAAATTTCATACATGTAAATTCATTTGACTTCCCTCATTGTAAAAGTCACAAGGACACTGTTATTAATTACTTTCTGGGTTACTCAAAAAGACTAGCGTTGCTTAATTGGTGTAATATTATTAACAGAATATTAAAAGGTACTATGTGTCACGCCTAGAAAATAAAAATTTGCCTCCCATGCAATACAAAGCATATCAAAAATATAAAACAAAGTTAAGAAATAATAAAAGTTATAAATATACTAGTATTTTATTTCTTTTACCTTCTTTATTATTTAGATTATTAAAATATCTTGTAGAGTAGAAGAGAGGCTTTCGCGCTGCCACACTGGCATTAAGCCAAGAATCCAACGCGTCTTTGTAAAATTTAAAAAAAAACGAAGGACAATCTTATTTAAAAAAAAAACTTGTCGAATTGAAAAGTTTCGTTCCTAGTGTTGTAGTTAAGAACAGTCATGGGCAAAATGTATCACTGAAAAGAAAAGATTGATATGTATCACTCTTTTATATCTATCACAAATGTATCAGTTGCTCATGCCCGCGCGTCACTCTCGCTAGGTTTGCTCAGCTCAACTCGATCAAATATATCAATGAAAGATATTAAAGATATGATGAAATGAAAGATTACTGATTGATTTCGTTGAATCGGCAGCTGTTTCTTAGTGATGGCGCCATTTTGCGGTATCGAAACGAAACTATTTATCGGTACCCAATAACGGGTTCTGAAACTATGTATTTTCAAACTATATGTTGCGAGTTTTCTTTTCCTAGCATTGTGCGAGCGAGATAATCATACGACGCGTGCGTGAGCGAGTGAGTTGTAAAGATACAGTGATACATTTGGATATAAACGGATATAAAGAGTGATTGATTCAAACGGAGTGATGCATATCTTTTTTATCTATCACTCCTGAGTTACCCATCGCTAGTTAAGAAGACGTTCGTCTGATGCGTAGCATCACTAGTTGATTTGTGGATGTAAGTTACAACCTTTATTTCAGTGAAAGTTTAATTTTATTATCAGTACACCACTTATAAAAATAGATAACATTTTTTAAAGCACAAATATTCTTATCCATCATTACATTCTTTATAAAGATCAGACAATATCTTTTGAAAATAATTCTATGCGTCCTTCAATAGAAATAGAAATGCCGACGGTAATAGATAGGTCATGTTGATTAATCGGTATCCTTATTTCATCATTTTCTTTAAAGCTATTGTTGTATGGAGTATAGGAATGCACTTCGTAACCCTCGATAGAGTTATCGAAATGAGGCACTTCATTAATTTGCAACATACTCATACACTGAAATCCTAAACTTCTTAAAATCTCTTTAGTAATTTCAGTAAGAGCTGTTTGATGGGTTCGCAATTTGAACTGTTTGATTTCATGGACTTACCACTATATTTCTTTCTTTTTTTAATATTAAAATCGATCATATTTTGTTACAATTAATTAAGTAGTATTGAACCTGTGTTTATTTTATCTCAGGACTATGTCGTAACACATGAACCCAGTTAGGCCTATTTCATTTTGTATCGTACAAGTTGGGAATCGGTAAACCGCGACACAAACCCACTAAGTTGACAATGGTCACTCACTCCTTATAACTAATTAATCAATAATTATGTACTGACCTGTAACTTCCCGTAGGTATTTCCTCTTAGTACATAGGTGTTAGTCCGTCAGTTAATGTAAGGGCGTGGGGGCTCCCCTTGGAGGACAAAAATCTTACTATTTTGACTACAACCGATGGTTCTTACGAGATTAGAATATATGGTCCACGTTACACCTAGCTTCCCGAAGCTTCTCACACACAATGTCAAAACACAAATGTTTTTCACTTTCGTTTAAGCGCAACTATAACTCGCGTTTAAAACACTTAAAAACCAGCGCGGGCGCTATAGATATTTAACTATCAAATTATAACAAGGCGTCCTACCACGCGGCGATCCTAGCTCAGTCTCTAGAACTATCTAAAGATTATTTCATGGAAAAATTCCTCCGGCAACGAAGCAGGCGACGGCCCGGCCGTTCCAACATTTCGCGACAAGTGCGGGTAGGTCCTAACATTTTTGTGTTCAATTTATAAATTACCTACATACAACCTATGGATGCGTTCTATTCCGAACAATCCCCCGCCCCAGTCAGACGTCACCTGACTGAGTCCAAAACCAACTAGAGAATCCGGCCTTATTAAAACATTATGCTACCGGTAGCCGCGACAAAGTTGCGACAGCTCTTTTAAGTACAGAATCGCCAACCATGACCTCGGCAACTCGTGGAGTACCATCCGCACCTAGGAACAGCCTCAAGATTCTACCACGTCTCCACGACAGTGGGGGCATGTTCATCTCCTTAACTAGGACGAGGTCACCAACCTTAGGTGGTTCTGTTTTAGCTGACCAACGAACACGCTGCTGCAACAAATGAAGATATTTTAAGTTGAACCTCTTCCAAAAACTCTGCGAAAGCTGCTGCAGCAGTTCAAAACGTGACAGACGATTGACTGGAACATCTACAAATGGATATTCAGGAAGTGCAGTCAAGGGGCCACCAATCAAAAAATGACCTAGAGTCAAAACTTCTAGGTCATTTGGATCCGATGATACAGAACAAAGTGGCCGTGAATTCAATACTGCTTCAATTTTACAAAAGACCGTGGCTAATTCTTCAAAAGTTAAAATTGTTTCACCTATGACACGACGGAGATGCGTCTTAGCCACCTTCACAGCCGCTTTAAATATACCTCCCCACGAGTGATAAGCGGGTGGACTAAATTGCCATTTAATACCCCGACGACTAAGAGAAGTGTTAATGGAAACTTGGTTCTCATTTAGAAACTTATAAACATCTGAAAGATAACGATCGCTTCCCTTGTAGTTTGTCCCGCAGTCGGACCGAATTAAAGACGGTAACCCACGACGACTGACAAATCGAGACAAACAAGCAATAAAGGCTTCAGTGCTAAGAGATGACACTACTTCCAAATGTACGGCCTTCGTGACTAGGCAAACAAAAACGCACAAGTAGGCCTTAACAACCTTAGCATTCCGCAACGGTGAGACCTTAATGGAAGATGGACCTGCAAAATCCGTACCAACACCTGAAAAGGGTCGCGCAGCTGTAATTCTGTCTGGTGGCAGGTCTCCCATCTGTGGTTGAATCATCGCAGCCCTCAACCGATAACAAGGAATACAACGAAATATTACGTTCCGTATAGCCCTCCTAGCGGATAAAATCCAAAACTCCCGAGATAAGATGGCTAGAAGAGTATTTAATCCAGCATGGGAATTCCTTTCATGTCTATCTGATATTATCAACGTACAAAGAGGACCTTGTCTAGAAAGGAGTAAGGGATGGCGTGTCTCATAGGACAAATTAGCATGACGTAGCCTTCCTCCCACTCGAATCAAGCCTGCTTCATCAATGAAAGGATTCAAGCGACCAACAGCTCCCTTCAACTTACGATGTCCACCCTTTAGATTATTAAAGACCGGTTCAAAGTGCTTGGCCTGTACATACCGTACCAAAAATAATAAAGATTCCTGCCTTTCGTCTGGACACAGCACCAAAGATATTTTTTTATTAGAGGGATGCCTAACATTGTGAACTAATCTTCTAATCCATCCTGTGACACCTAACAACTTGTCGAGAGAACTGAATTTATTTAACAAGAAATCAAAATCTTTCATGGGCTCCTTAATACAAGCAAGAACCTTTAACCCTGGCAAAGGCTCAATCAGTTCAACTGTAGATTGCGGCCACCTATCTTCTGGAAGGAACAGCCAACCAGGACCCCACCACAACGAATGATCTAACAGATCTGGAACCCCGCAGCCCCGTGACGCACAATCCGCAGGATTCAGTTCTCCTGGAACATGTCTCCAATCCAAAACTGCAGCCGACTGCTGAATTTGACACACTCTATTAGCTACAAACACTTCTAATACGTGGACAGACGCTCGCAACCAAGAAAGAACAATCTGACTGTCAGTCCAAGCGTATACCTTATTGATATTAACCTTCTGGCCCAAACTCGATACTAAATGGTTAAGAAGGCGAGTCAAGAGAGCAGCTCCTGATAATTCTAATTTAGGTATCGTTAATCTAGTTCTAACAGGCGCAACCTTGCTTTTTGCCATGATAAGCTTAACTGCTACAACTCCTGCACTATCAACAGTACGAATATAAACTGCAGCTGCATAACCGCACTCAGAAGCGTCACAAAACCCGTGAATATCAGCCCGACATTTACCTGGCGGCAAGAATGGCCTATCTATTTTAACTAATTCTATATCAGGAAGGGACGACACAAACCTAACCCAAACACTTAATAAATTACCAATTAATGGGGCATCCCACGTCAAACCTTGTAACCAAAGCTTCTGCAAAAAGCATTTTGCCCAAAATACGACCGGTGTTAACCAACCGTTGGGGTCGAATATCCTTGCTACGGTTGAAAGTACTAAACGCTTGGTCCAAGTCTTCAAGGTATCTAGATCCTGCACTCGAAATGTGAAGACGTCCGCAATGGGCTGGTACTGAACGCCTAACACTGCCACAGCATCAGGATTGTCCACATTCTGGAAAATATAAGGATCCTGTTAGTGATCCTCGGGTAGACCGGCAAGAACAGCTTGCGAGTTAGACAACCACTTCCTCAATTCATAGCCACCAGCCTGCAGGATTCCTATTAACTCATTACGCAGTACTAATGCTTCTGCTTCATTCGCCGCACCTGTGCAGATATCATCTACGAATACATCGCTAGATAAAACCTCAGAGATGCTCTAGGAAACCTCAATCGTTCACGCTCTGCCAACTCTAATAAAGAACGAATTGCAATAAAAGGACTAGACCTAAGTCCGTAGGTATTAGTGTTCAATTCAAAGACAGTAACAGGACTTGATTCATTTTCTCGCCAAAGTATGAGCTGAAATCTACGATCATCTGGATGTATAATAGTCTGTCTAAACATCATTTTAATATCCGCAACGAAAACGACCTGGTGTCGGTGGAAGTTAGTCAAGATTTCACCGATATCTCTGTGTAATTTAGGTCCAGAATGTAAGCACTGGTTTAAGGAAACACCGTTAGAAGTTGGCGCGGACCCATCAAAAACAACTCTAATTTTCCCTGCCTTGAATACCGCATGGTGTGGGATAAAATAATGCTCCTGCGAACACCAATCAAAATTAGAAACAGACATGTGACCAAGCTCCACGTACTCACGCATAAATTCAATGTACTTAAGACAAAATGTTTCATCTCGCTTCATACGTCGCTCCATAGAAGCTAGCCTTTTTTCAGCTAGCATCCTAGAAAGACCAAGGGAGGGGCGAGAAGGTAAGAAAGGTAACCTAGTGACAAACCTACCTGAACAGAGACGACCTGTATTATTCTGGAAGAATAATTCACATTCCAGGTGTTCTGGGTTGTCACGAGATGCAGTAGGAGGCTCTTCAACTTCCCAAAAGCGCTGAACAGCTTCAGCGAGCGAGAGTTCTACGTGCACGTCACCATATTCTTCCTGGAATTGGCGAACAGAAAATACTGGGCCCATTATGACGTCACCAAGTTCGGTCGAGACTGCAACCAAGCCTCCAGGCTGCAGAAGCATGCTGTTATTCAATTGCAGCATTCCCAATACATCTGCACCAAGCAGCAGATCAACCGGTCCTGGAATATGAAATTCAGGATCTGCTAATGAAAGTCTCGATGTCAAACCAACGACCTCTGGCGGTAATCTACCCATAATATTATTTAAAACAACAGCCGACGTGGTAACCTGTGGATGCCGACAATGAAGAGGAGAAAAGGACAGTGAAACCTGACCCACTAAGCCTGACACCTTAACCCCGCCAACTCCTCGAATATTCTCTCCAGCAGGTATCTTAAGGAGCTGCAACCTTTCCACTAACTGCTTCGACGCGATACCTACCTGTGCACCCGAATCCAAAATCGCACGCGCGGTTACCTGCTCGCCCGAAGGGGAACCGACGCAAACCTGAGCGGTGGGCAACAAGACAGTTAAAGGACAGAGGGAAGACGCGGGTGGAGAGTGCATTTGTGGGAGTCAACTCTTCCGTTGAGAAGGACGACCCCTTAGCGATGCAGTGGAATAGCCCTGCCTGGCATATGGAGTCCATTGCTGATAAGGTGAATACCCTCCTGTGGGTACATACATCTGCTTAGTATCGTATTCATTAAACTGCTGTCCTAAACGAGGCCGCTCTGAATAATGTAAGGGCACACCGAAACTACAACGTTGTTGCTCAGCTACTTGAACGCGGCTCGGCGCTGAATTACCCCCGCCCGTGCAGGGTTGTGGCTGACCTCGAGCATAACTCCTTTTACATGAAACGTGACGCCCAACACGAGGTTGACCTACTTGAACACCCCCAGCCCATTGGTCACCAGCCTCCATCCTAACCTGCGAGGCACTGGCCTCCGGTCCCGGTGCGATCGGTGGAGGCGATCCGTTTCGATTACCACAAAGAAGAATGTGGTGATTACCACCACACTGCTTGCAAGGTTGAGATGACCGACATTGGGCTGCAAAGTGATTACCAAGGCAGCTATAACACCAATTGCGTTGCCTTACAATATTGCGACGAGCCTGCCAACGCAAATCCTTAAATTTAAAACACGACAATATGGTATGCCCTACATCCCTACAATACGCACAACGGGAATCTGTCCTCTGCGCCGCGACTACATTATAAACACGTGGTGGGTGGGAGCGGCGTGGGGAACGCGGTGTTGGCGGTGCTGGCGGTACCGGCCGAACCTGCCGCGCACCGACGTCTCCGCTACCGGGGGCCGTGACGGTGTCCACACGACGACACTCATCCTCTAAGAACGACACTAAATTTTTAAATAGTGGGAGATGAGTGGCGGAGTCCCCACCATACTCCTGCTCGAATCTGTTCCGCAAATCAACAGACAGCTTACCTAAAACAATATGCAATAATATGAATGACCAATGATCAACCGGTAAGTCCAACCCTCTTAACCCGTTAACTGCGACCAACAAAGGGTTAAGTAAACCAGTCCGTAAATTATGCGGTCCCGGATTCCTAGGTAAACCTAAAATATTAAAAACATGATTATCCGCTAATCTCCGAACGTTTTGATACCTACGCATAAGTAGGTCACGAGCGATTTCATAATTGTTATCGTCAAGTTGTAAATGTTGGACCAAACCTCTAGCCTCCCCTGTGAGGCTAGCCAACAAATAGGCTAGTTTCTGGGCCGGAGTCAAATCTCGCCGTGAGTGGACCAAACTATCAAATAAATTACTAAAGGCTACCCAATGTCCTAAATCACCATTAAAATGAGACAAATCTAATTTCGGCAACCTACCTATTAACTCAGGCGAAGTACCTAAATCCAGTTTTGGCCGGGTCTCACACTGAGAAGACAAGTTTAAAATTCCTACAGCTTGCCGGATCTGGTCTGCCAAATCATCGGCCTGATCAATATCCGAATTTACCCTTTCCATCACCTCTGGTTCCGGACTCATTTCAAGTACGGCCTGATATGCATCATACAATTCCGCCATTTTACTATTTAAAGATTCATATCGCGATAATAAAGCTTGACCCCGATCTTTTCGAGAAACATTCAAAACGGCCGAACCCAACCACCGCAGAACTGCAGCTATACGTGCCGTATGTTTACTAGCCATCATTAAACAATATTATTAACAACAAAAAAAAACCCAAATTTTAAAGCAAAATTATTTTTAAAACAATATTATAATTTCAAACTACTTTAAACCAAGACTTTAAACCAAAACATTTTTAATGAAAGTCGAAAGCAAAATCAATTTCAACTCAAAAGTTAAACCGAAAATTAATTTTAACCTAAAAGTTTAAACCAAACACTATTCAAAACCATAGTTTAAATAAAACTGTTTCTGAAGCAAAATGCCCTTACTTACGCAAATATACAAAAAAAAAAAAAAACGGAAGATCGAACAAGCACGCCGCTTTCGTAACGAAACACGCCGAATGAAACCAAAATATTTTAAAATAACGTTCACTTTAAGTCCGGTTAACTAAACAAATAGAATTTAACTAATAAGATTTGAGTAAATTTACACACACAAGTAAAATTAACCAGCTATTTGAACCGAGATAAAAACGAACAGCAGTACAATCATCGACCAATTAGCCCAAGAAGGGCGACCATTACCAACCTTACTAACCGATATTTAACTTCAACGGAGTAACCAGCTCTGCTACCAAATTTTGTATCGTACAAGTTGGGAATCGGTAAACCGCGACACAAACCCACTAAGTTGACAATTGGTCACTCACTCCTTATAACTAATTAATCAATAATTATGTACTGACCTGTAACTTCCCGTAGGTATTTCCTCTTAGTACATAGGTGTTAGTCCGTCAGTTAATGTAAGGGCGTGGGGGCTCCCCTTGGAGGACAAAAATCTTACTATTTTGACTACAATCGATGGTTATTATGAGATTAGAATATATGGTCCACGTTACACCTAGCTTCCCGAAGCTTCTCACACACAATGTCAAAACACAAATGTTTTTCACTTTCGTTTAAGCGCAACTATAACTCGCGTTTAAAACACTTAAAAACCAGCGCGGGCGCTATAGATATTTAACTATCAAATTATAACAAGGCTTCCTACCACGCGGCGATCCTAGCTCAGTCTCTAGAATTATCTAAACATTATTTCATGGAAAAATTCCTCCGGCAACGAAGCAGGCGACGGCCCGGCCGTTCCAACATTTCGCGACAAGTGCGGGTAGGTCCTAACATTTTTGTGTTCAATTTATAAATTACCTACATACAACCTATGGATGCGTTCTATTCCGAACACATTTTATACTAGAGTGAAGAACTAATCACAGAATCACATAATAACTATAGAAGCCGCTTAGTTTGGATGTAAGGTTAATTGATATTCAAACAAAATATCAGTTCGTGAAACATAGTGAATTATTGCCTAATGATATTCGTTGTTTAATTTGCGGGCCATCGAACTGTGGTAAAACCAATGTAATGGTTACTTTGCTGTTACATAAAAACTGTCTTAAAGGGTTAAGTCCATTTTGGGCTAATACCAAAAACAAAAAAGTTAGTTCAATAACCTTTTAAATACGGTTTATGACTATATAGTCAATCTATTAAAAATAATCATGACGGTATTATATGCTGAAACATCATCGGCCGACGGCTCAAACACTATGTACTTAAGCCTTTAAAAAATTATATTTGTTCACAAAAACCCCCTTTCAAAGTAAATATTGTTTTCTAAAAGAAGTGCTATTAAATGTCCCTGAAATCAAATACTATGTGTTGAATGATGATAGTGATCTAATACATCAAAATGCCTCATTACCAAACACCAATATAATATTTGATGACGTTGTTTGCGAAAATCAGAGCAACATTCGTAATGACTTCGCTATGGATAGACATAGCCAAATTGATTGCTTTTATTTATCACAAACATATTCAAAACTACCAAACAATTAATTCGTGATAATATAAATTTGATATTGCTCTTCAAACAAATAATTACCAAAAAATACTTAGTTCTAAATACATTTTCATTGCTACTGTTTCAACTTGATTTGATAGTATTCGTTGCTTATCATCATTCCGATTTAACACTAACTTAGAATAAGATAGGAATCTAAAATCAGAATTCGGCATGTTTTTCATCGTAGCGGAACCGTACAAATTGTTACAATCTAGATATATAAAAAAACTCGATAACTTTGAATAATCGAAATTTGGCAAATACTTGTTATTGGCCTGAGCATGTCTCAGTGTACATTGCGCAAAACCACCCCGAACACTTTTTTCTATCATTTGGTATATTTCAAGATCATTTATTAAATCAGTATATTCACCCATGTCAGTTGTATTAAATTGATTCCAAACTTTTTGTGCATGTTTGTATTCGTTATCAGAGATATGTTGCTTTGATAAACTGTTAAAAAATAATCGTTTAGGTGGTAAGCAGTTACGTGAATATTTTGAAAAATTATTCATATAGTCATAAGGATAAATTCCTTTTTTCTCGTTAGTCTGAATTGATCGGGGTATTGAAAAATTTTGAGGTATGAATAAAATTATTATCATTTAAGCTTTTACTCAATTTTTCTAAGCTTGCGCTTAAGAATAAGAAAGAATCAATAAATTTCACTTGCACACAGGATTTTTCTTCATTCAAGTTAAATGATTTTGTTATCCTTATGTATTTTCTTTTGTCTTTGGTATAACATTAATTGTGTATTTAGTAAGTATTTTTAAAACTAATTTATGAATACTTAAATATATAAATAATAAATAAATATATAATAAATAATTATATAATAAATCTACTTACATTTTGCTTGGAAGTGTATGAAGAATTAATTTTCTTGTATTTTTTTTGGATTGCTTATTGCAATAGATTGCTTCGATCTGGGCTTCTATGATATTTATAACACAACATTTCAAAGTGTGTGTCCTATACCAATAGAATGATCTTTGTACATAAAAGCCGACAGTGCAAAAATCCATACATAGAATACGACAGAAACCCTAATTTGGTAAAGTTATAAACACTTAATTAATCGTTGCTCGATATTTTCCACTCTGTCAGCAAATCATATATTATAAATGTTAACGTTGGATTTGTGTGTCTATAAATTCAAGTTGTAGATTCCTAAAAGCCTTACTTTAATAACCAACACCACTAGAATACCTAGACACGTTTCAAGGTTATGCTATTTTAAATTTTACTGAATTCTGGAAAGGAGTGCGGCTGCCTGAAGCGTTCGTAGCCTGTGAAAACGGTTATGCTTATACTGTAATTCAAAACAATAAAGATGAGCATTTTACAATTACTGTTACTAGACCTTTTAAGACATTACAATACGAAATAACTGACTGTCAAATTAATGCGACCAACGTACAACAAAACCCTGGTGAATATGATAAATTATTAACAGAAAATTTATTTTAACTCCGACTTGAACGAAGAAGAACGACAAAGTATATTAAGTTTATGCATAGAATATAAAGATATATTTTATTTTATTTTTTACCTTTATCTTTTACTAATGAACATCAAACATTTTATCCGAACTAAAAACGAAGACCCCATTTACATTAAGCCTTATAGGCAAAGCCTCGTAAAAGTAGACGAATTTCAAAATCAAGTAATTAGATATTTAAGAGATAACGTAATAAAAGAATCTTTCTCACCCTGGAGTGCACCGGTTCTGGTGAAATAAAATATCGCATGGTTATTGACTACAGACGGCTGAACGAAATTTCTATCGATGACAAATACCAACTTCCTAATATCCATGACTTATTTGACAAGTTAGGTAAAAGTACTTACTTCACAACACTGGATCTTGCGAGCGGCTACCTTGATAGACAGAAAACCACCTCTAGTTTACAATTTGGACACTATGAGTTCTTAAGGATGCCTTTCGGACTCAAGACAGCCCCAGCAACCTTTCAAAGAACCATGGATAATGTTCTGCGTGGGTTGCAAAGCATTCACGCCCTAATTTACCTTGCCGATATTCTTGTGTTCTCTCCAACTTACAGGAGCATTTACAGAAGCTAAGAGCAATTTTTGACCGACTTAGAACGACAAACTAACTAACTGTATGTCCCAACTAAACTTCGGGCAACAAATTGTGTCCATGGCTCAAACTGCTTCAAAGAAGTTCGGAATCATCTCGAAGGTCCGACGGTACTTCAGCCCTGAACGGCTGCCTAATTTGTACACAGCTCAAGTTCGATCTCGTATGTAGTACTGTAGCCACCTTTGGGATGGTTCTGCAAAGTACCAACTAGAAGTGATGGACGCAGTTGACCGAAGAGCCCGAAAAATTATTAACAACTTTGACCTCACCACCAAAAAACTGCAAAGCCTCAACCATCGTCGGAAAGTTACCAGTTTAGCGGTCTTCTACAGATTACAGTTTGGAGAGTGCGCGAATGCTCTTTTTTATCAGGTTGAACCCACATCCTTCTTACATCGGACTACTAGACGCAGACAGGCCTTCCATCCCTTTATGGTAGATATCCCAAAAAGTCGAACCAAACGCTTCGATAGTTCCTTTTTGGTGCGGGTCGCCAAGGTGTGGACTGAACTGCCTCTCTGTTTTTCCAAAAAACTATAGTCCTAGTTCTTTCAAGCGTCGAGTGAATAGGTATCTCGTGGATAGACGTGTAACACCTTCGTCTTCATCGTCACTTTCCATCAGGTGAGATAGGAGACAAACGTCTAATCCTTTTTCAATAAAAAAAAAATAAAAAATAATATCCTGATCCTCAAAAGCCTTATATACTTACTACAGAGGCTTCGAATGTGGCCTTAGGCGCTTTGCTTTCTCAGGGATCAGTAGGTAATGATAAACCAGTAGCCTACGCAAGTCGCACGCTCAGTGATACTGAATCTCGATACAGTACCATATAAAGGGAGTTGCTCTGGGTAGTGAAACGTTTCCGCCCATATCTTTATGGTCGAAAATTTTATATTTACACCGATCATCAACCACTAGCTTGGCTTTATTCATTAAAAGAACCAAATTCTAAACTTATCCGTAGGCACCTTAGACTCCAGGAATACGACTTTGAAATATTGTATAAGAAAGGCAAACAAAACTCAAACGCTGACGCTCATTCCCGTATTAAATTAAACGCCCTAGGATCAGCCGATGACCAACTATCCATGAAAGTAAATGTAGGTACACAAAGAACAAGGCATACGAAAATACGTAACTGAGTTAATTGACGAAATTAGCAAACTTTCCCGACAACGTCCCTCTAAAGACACAGCAGAGACTATAACTGTATCAGACAGTGAAAAAACTATATCCATATCTTCAGAATCTGACATCATATAAAATGTGTTAGAAGTTTTTATGCCTATTAATAACGAGAATACAGTTAAAAGATTCCTATTAGAATACATTAAAAATAATTTAAAATACTTTATTTATTTTGAAAAGGAAGCTCACCGTAAAATCTTTTCTAAAGTAGTAAGAGAACTGTTTAATAAAGGCGCAATCTGTTTCTATGAGTGCACTGAACGAGTTATATACATAGAGGACGAAAATTAACAGCGAGCTGTAGTTGTTAAATATCACGAAGGCAAGATGTGCCATCGCGGTATCAAAGAAATTATGACTAGAATACGTAGAAGTTAATATTGGGAAAACATGCAGGAAACCGTAGCAGCTATTATTAAAAGTTGTGATCTATGCCGTAAAATAAAATATGATCGTAAGCCGCTAAAACCATTTATCCAGTTAACACAGGCTCAAAGCGCACCATTTTAGGAAATATTCATAGATGTTTTTAGTATAGAAAGCAAGTATTTTCTCACGCTAGTAGACGTAATCAGCAAACATGGTCTGGCAATAGAAATCTCTAACCGTTCAACACCCAAGGTAGTAAGAGCTCTGATTAAGTATTTCTCGACATATGGCATTCCTAGAAAAGTATCATGTGATCCAGGCTCTGAATTTAACCATGAACTTATAACAGAACTTATGGATATGTATAAAATTGCGTTGCACGTAAGCACACCTAATAATCCAAACTCCACAGGTATAGTCGAAAGATTTCACTCTAGACTCATAGAAATGTATCGTTTAGCCAAATACGAACAAAAATGTACAGACGCCGCTACAATAAGGACTTATGCTATAATGACCTATAATAATACTATACATAGCGTTACGGGATTAACCCCATTTGAAGTAGCATTTGGACACACAGAAAATAATAATAGTTTTGATATTTATTTTGAAAAGTCATACATACAGCAGCTGATGAAAGATCATTCGAAACGTACGAAATACTTATATAATTACATTTTAGATAAAATGGTTTCAACAAAGGAAAAGACTATAGAAAAGAAGGGTGGTGAAATAAATACGGAATTTCAAGTAGGTGAAGTCGTCTTCGCTAAAGACGTAAATACCCGTGAAAGCAAGGAAAAGCCACGCTACGTTAAGGCCATAGTAATAGGTAAAACAGAAAGAAATGTAGAATAGGAAATAGAAATACCAAAGTCCCAGTTAAAAATACGTTCTCCACAGGTGGAGTTTGGTCCTGATGGGCTTGGCCGAACTACTCCCTCAGACCCAAAGCCTTCACATTCGCAAGTTAGAACTTACCCCGGGGTGTTTCCTGTAAAAGTTAGACTGTAATTAAAATCATAGACCTGATTAAAATACAAAATGGCTTTATTTTAAATGTCAATGGTTATAACAAATTTATTCCTCTTTTAGATACAGACAAGCCTTTCGTTCATGAATTCATTGCTTTGGCGCTTTGGCCGAAACAAAAGAGGCATTTTCAACCCATTAGGATCTTTTATAAAAATTATTACCGGCAATTTAGACAATCAGGATGCCCTTAAATATGATAAACTTATTTCACAGTTTGAGCTTGACCAAAGTACCGTTTTTAATAAAATTACCATTATATCTAAAATGCTGGATTATATGATCAACAGTACGGAAACCTTACAGAACGAGACCTTTATACTACATGAACGTTTAAAAAGAATTGAAAATTATTGTTAAAAATATAGCTACCAAAGAAAATAATTCCATATACGCGACATATATTTTAGGAATGTTTCATACCTTTATGAATAATTTTAATATGATTTATACCACCATAAGTGAAATAGAAACAGCTTTGGCCCTAAGTAAGGTTTCAGTATTGCATCAGTCTGTCATAAATACCACTGAATTTATGTATATTTTAACATCCATAGAAAACAAAAATCATTTAATCTGCCCTGTTACTGAAAATAATTTAATAAAATTAGAAAGAACATTGTCTGTAAAAGCGTTTGTAAAGGGACACCAGTTAACATTTATTTTTGAGATACCTATTGTAGGTAACTTTACATATAACTATTTTAAATTATATACGTTACCCATGTATAATATTCATGATAACAGAACATCGGTAATCATACCTAAATATCTGTATTTAATGGGGAATGGGCTGAACCACTTACCAGTCACGACGCCGTGTGCTGACATAGATGCTAATGAGTTCCTGTGCACCGAGAATAACGTAGTAACTTACCCTGAACAGACGTGTGCTGAAATGCTGATGAAGTTTCATGATAATTTGACTTATTGTAGTAGATCTTACAGCGCTGTGTGATAGAGGACATAAAGCTGCAGCGTATCGGGCTGAATAATTGGATATTATTCCTGAAAAGAACAGCTGTCATGGAGGTGCATTGTGATGATGACATTTCTTATGAGTCTCTTCAAGGGACTTTTATCCTTGACGTCCCTGATAACTGTGAATATCGTCTTGGCAGCTCCAGGCTTGTGTCCCATAAGCCGTACCTGGCATGAGCGTTCCGGTCAACTACACCGGTAATGAACTTATCTATCTTAAAACTTTAATGACTCCCAAGTAATCAACCTAAAGGGGATAAATTTGGACGAACTTAAACATTTATCTTTAGAGCTTCATAGTGAAAAACATCTAACAAGTGTGAGTGAATCCGTTGTGAGCGTTTTCAGTGTGGTAATTTTAAGTATTATAGTAATAAGTTTTCTTTTGTTTCTAGCATTTAGAATTATATTATGTAAATCTCTGCGAAATAATCTAGACTCCAATTCGTCAGATAATTTCACAGTAACGGGGGAGGAGTTACGTCACCAGTCATACCACCCGCAACCGTTACAGTTAGAGCGTAGACGCAAACGCTGCACTTCTAGGTGGTACGATTCGGACGAGTAATATTAAGGATGTAGGTTTCAGATAAAATGTGTTATGTTAAGATAGCTCATAAGATCGAGGAGTCTGCATCTAACTCTGCGACCATAGGCTACAATTCTAAAATTAAGTTCCTTTATAACAGTTTCAATAAAAGTTCTATTTCAAAATTCAAATAGTGTTTATAAAAAGTCGATCCCAGTGTTCCCGAACTATATTTATTCAGATATGAGAGATCTTATAACAAAAATAGAAAACAATGTGCTCAATTATTGAATAAATTGACTATAATAATACCATTCAATATTTGTTTTATTTGTTTTGTTTATTTTATTTTAGAACCTATTTAAGTAAAAAGTTGAAGTTAAATATGAATTGAACGTCATTAAAAATCACGAGTTTATTTTTAATTTAATTCTATAATATATTCAGTCTTGTTACAAGGAACAGATTGTATAAAAGTCTCAGTGTATGTTACAGTTATAAACCAACAAATTAGTATATTTTTTGAACAAAGTCAAAAGCTCAGAAAACAGTCGGGTGACTACGAAAGATTGCAGAGTTTTAATCCCACTCGAACAGCGATTAACTTATTCTTTCGATTTTTTTTACTTTGTTCGAAAATATCAATATAAAAATGCAACACACTGTTCATATTTTAACAAAAACTATTGAAGCTGAAGTCTGACCGTACATCTTACACCGTAACCCGCCATATAAGGAAGCAGTGGAATCAAATGATTGGATCATCATTATTGTGTTAGTTGAATGTGTTTAAAACAAGATGCTTAAAATTTTTGAATTTCATAATATTCGTGAGTATGAATTTAAGTGGCTGGCACTGTGCTATAAGTACAACTTATGATCTGCTCAGTTGAAGTAAATAGAATGAGCAGTGCTCTATCTGTTCATATTTTAAGTGATAAGTTGTATTAGACTCCTTTAAGTTGAAAAGAATGAGGTACCTGATTGATAGCTATCGTAGTGGTTTGAATGTCTGCCGTTTTAATATGTTAAAGGATATATTTAAAAAAATGCAAAACATAGTGTAAAGAAAACTCCAAATAAAACACCTGTGATACTCAGTTAAAGATATTTTTCTTTTAATTACTTTAAGAATACTACCACCAGTTCGGAAAATACGGTCGTGGAGAAGAACTGGCAAGAAACTATATATAGGGTATATTATTCTTTTACAAAATGTTTTACAATGTTTGATCAAATCATTAGGTAACATAATATTAATACCACTATACACAGATATAATTCAGATCTACTTATATTCTCAAGATTTACATTGAATACACTCACAAATACTGCTCCAAATATAGTTATATTATAATCACAGTCACTTCAGCAACGCTTTTTAAACATTAAATCTTATATTGCAATTATCATCTCACTGTAAGTTATTATGATCTAACTACTAAGTTATCCACTTGAGTTTACGATTCGAATTCCGAGAGACATCTCTATTCCCAAAATTAACGTTCTCCCCACGCACTAGATTTTTATTACTTTACTTTCCGGTCAAATCATTACTTATCAACAAATGTTAAATAACGGAAATCATGACAATAGGCAGATATGTATTTCGAACCCTATGTATTTTACAAGCTTTTAAAATGTCAAGTACCTTTATAAATTAAAACACTATTTTGACCAACGATGTATTTGCTAAGGAATTCGTTTAGATAATTAGAATGAGAAACCTGATTGAAAGTTATCATAGCGGTTTGAATAGATCGAAAAATTTGAATCATATATGAGATACCCAGTAGTGAGGGATTGAATAGAATTAGGTACCTGATTGAAAACTATCGTTGCGGTTTGAATAGATCGAAAGAATTGAATCTTATATGAGATACCTAGTTGTGAGGCAGAATACCCATATATCTACTATACTATATAAATACCATTTAAAAACCGTTATTTACTATAACCTATACCAAATTAAAAGAAAACTTTGTAAACAAACCATTGCCGGATATAAATTTGTCAATTTCATCAAGAACCTCACCTTCAAGACACTAAAATTGCACACCAGTAACTCAGAAAACACTGCCGCCCTTTTATTAAACAACTTTTAAGTAGTAATTGGAGCTAAAACTTGCGAAACTAAAAAAAAGTACAATTAGATAAAACATTTCGAGGTTTTTCTTTTTTTTCAAGTGCAAACAATAGGGATACCCATGGACTTTGTATGAAAATGAATGAATGACAGGTATTCTATTCTATTCTATTCTTGTAATATATGGCAATCAGCCGTCGTTACGACTCGACAGACTATTACTGCCAGTGTCAGGCATTGGAAAAGCCACGGTTATTGAATGACGATGGATTCCTCAGAGCAGGACACACCAGACTCACTAAAACAAAAACCAAAACCTGTTAGTTCACTTAAAAACTATTAATAAAAAGGACTTATGGTTAGTGGAAACTACAACATGTACTAATTTATTGTGTTTACAAGTATATTTTATACTTGAGGATATAATTAGTAAGGGATTTCAAAATTTGGGGGTTGAGAGTAGATACTAATGTTTTAACATTAGTGGGCCTGGGAATATGTGGTGGAAGGATATCATATAATGAGGTGGGATGGAGGGGACAGTTGAAAAAGATGTGGTCTATTGTACCAATTTCTAGACCACAGTCACAGAGTGGGGAGTTTCGGACACCTATCCTGTACAGAAATTCAGGGCTACAGCAATGACCCAGTCTGAGCCTACAAATTGTTGATGTGGATCTTTTGTCTAGTTTTTTATATTTGGAGAACCAAGGTTTGTTGGTAACTGCAGGTTGGACATCCCCATAGTGTTTACCTACCAGTTTCCTGGTCCGGTTCCAATCAGAATTCCATGTCACATTCAGACGTTCTTTAGCCAGAGTACCAAGGTCTTGGGTATAACACTTATATTGGTCTAATAATCCGATTTGAATGGAATCTTTGGCAAAGTTGTCAACCACGCAGTTTCCTGTAATGCCTACATGGCCAGGTATCCAAGCTATTGCAACATTTATATTGTGGGTGTAACATTGGTAGAGTAGATACCTGATCTGTAGAATGATCGGCAGTTTCGAGCCAGTTTTAAAAGGATTGGAGTTTAGGGCAAGCACACTGCTAAGGCAATCCGAGAGTATTAGTGAGTTATTAAGTTGGTTGTCACTCACATATCTGACAGCCTCCAAAAGTGCGATTGACTCCCCAGTGAAGACAGAAGATTGAGGAGGACATTTATATGAGAGAAGAACTGAGTATTTTGGAATCCACACAGCTGACCCAACACACCCTACACTGGAGAGCTTTGAGGCATCTGTGTAGATCAGAGTCCAATCCATCCATTTTTCTTCCACGATGCTTATAAAGGTGGTATTGGCTTGTGGGTCATTTTTGGTCACCCCAAAATCAGGGACTATATTAGGAGTAAATATAAGTGATTCATAAGGGAAGGTGTAAATAAAATTATGTTCACAGTGGAATGTGGTGGTAGGTGAAATGTCCAGATTGAAGTGGCTTTGTATAAGGCAAGGGGGCGTTTTGTTAGCCCAGTAGCTAGAGTTGGAGATGGAGGACTTAAGAGAAGAGAGTTTATAGTGTATTGGATGGGAAGAGAATTGAAGGGTTCTTGCCAAGAACCTGTCTGACAGGAATGGTCTTCTGAGTTTGAGAGAAGGTTCACAGCACTCGACTTGCATCGCTTTGATTGGTGATGATTTCATTGCACCCAAGATGATCCGCAGACATTGGCTTTGGATTTTGTGAATGGTTAGTAAACCTGATTTGTTACATGGCTCAAGTAGGAATGAGCCGTAGTCAATTACGCTCCTAATCCAGGCGTTATAAAGGAGTTTTTGGGTGCTTGGGTGCGACCCCCACCAAACACCCGAGATTGCTCGGATCACGTTTATGCAAAGTCCACATCTTTTGGCCAGATAGCTAAGGTGACCAGTGCCTGATAGTTTACTATCAAACACCACCCCAAGAAATTTCACTTCACTTGCTGAGGGGATAGGTTCGCCTGAGAAAGAAATGGAGATTGGGGGACAGATTCTCTTCCTCGTGAATACTATGGCTTTACATTTAGGAGTAGCAAGAGCAAGGCCATGTGATTGTAGCCAGTTGCCAAGGTAAGAAAGGGCATTGTTAAGAATAGGGACTCCATCTTTGATCACACCAACCCTAAGGTATAAGGCAATGTCGTCCGCATACTGAAGGATGTTGCAGAAACAATTGACAGACTTATCCAAATCCGAAGTGTAAATATTATATAATAGAGGGCTTAAGACTGAGCCCTGAGGGAGCCCCTGCCAAATAGATCGGGTAGAATGATCGGCGTGTTCATGTCGGATTTGGATAGATCTGCATACAAGAAGGTTGTATGTGAAATATGTCAGTCTCGCCGGAACATTCAGCTGTTGCATTTTCTGCCTGAGTATTGGGAGTTGAACATTATCGTACGCTGCAGAGACGTCCAAGAACACCCCCAACACCGATTCATTGCTAGTCAAAGCTAGCCTTAAATCAGCGACGAAGATGCTTAGGCTATCCATAGTGCTCATGCCTTTCCGAAAACCAAATTGGGAGTGGCTTAAAAGGCCACGGTTCTCAACAAACCATTCCAGGTGGTTTTTAATTAGGTGTTCAGTAATTTTTAGGATAGTACAAGACATAGCGACTGGTCTGTAGGAATTACTATCTGAGGGATTCTTGCCATACTTCAGGATAGGGATTACCAGGTAGAGTTTCCAAGAATCTGGAATAATGCCAGTTAGGAAACTCATATTGATGGTGTTTAGTAACACCTCCTTAAAATGAGAGCCAGACTTGACCAGAAAGGAGTAGGGTATACCATCTGGACCCGGGGCAGTATCTTGTAGGTTGCTGAGTACTAAGTCTAATTCTTGGATATTGAAAGGAGCATCAAGAGGGTTGGTTGATGTGAGAATGGGGTTGTTGGGGAATTGGGGAGTTGAAATTAAGTCCTTGGAAGGGACAAAGGGGGGAGCGATTTTATCAAAAAAGGAGTCTAGCCACACAGAAGGGTTATAAGTATTAGGTGTGAGGTTAGGGTTTAAGGAACCGCAGAATCTTTTGAGTGACCTCCAGACTACAGAAGGGGGTGTGCGAGGAGCTAAACTTTCACAGAACTTTTGCCATGACACTCTTTTTTTATTTTTAAACATTCTACGGGCTTTAGCCGAAACTTGTTTGAAGTTTAAGAAGTTCTGGAGAGTCATTGAGGCACAATAAGTAGCTTCAGCAGTCTTTCTTTGTCGAATTATATCTGAGCACTCTGAATCCCACCATGGAGGGGAGGACCGATGTTTGACATCGGGTTTTTTCTTTGGTATGTGCATGTCAGCGGCAGTTTGTATACATGACAGCAAGTCATTATAGCATTCAAGCACATTATCAGGGTTGGGTGATGGAATTGATGAGCACAGGGTGTTAGTAGCTTCAGCATAGTTGGCCCAATCTCCTTTGTCAGTTTTATACATCAAGAGTGGTGGGAGTTTTTTGGGTATTGATGAAGAAGTTGAGATTGATAAAATTATTGGGAAGTGGTCACTACCATGGAGGGAATTAGCTAAGGACCAGGAAATGGAAGCAGCCAAGTAAGGAGAGCAAAATGAAACATCCACGGCACTTGGTCTTTGATGAGGTCCTGTAATGCGTGTTGGACGGCCGTCATTGAGGACACACAGGTTGTGATCATCAATAACATCCGCCAACTTCCGGCCAGATGCATCATCAAGTTGCGAGCACTTACTGCCCCACAAGTGGTGATGGCAATTAAAATCCCCAAGAATAACTATTGGGTCTTGTAGGTTAGCAAAGAGGGAATGGAATTCATCCAGTAAGGGTATAGTAGGATCAGATATGTAAACAGATATGTAAAGTTTAGTATTTTGATGGCAGTAATATTAATTTCAAAGGAGTGTTGTGGAAATTGAATAATGGAGTAGGGGAGTGAACGTTTCACAAGAATGGCTACACATCCATGACCATCCTGCCTATCATCCCTGAGACAGGCATACCCAGGCAACCTATAATGGCTACCAGGGATTAACCATGTCTCAGAGATGGCAAAAGCTAAAGGGTCATGTTGGCGAGCCAAATGTGAAAGTTCATGGGTCTTAGGACGTAAACTCCTGCTGTTCCATTGGAGCAGCTTGGCCATGGTCAAGGATAAGGCTAGCTAGAGGGGTCAGTTTACTTGCAACGTTGTTCGGTAAGGGTATGTCACTAAATTTCTTGAGAATATTAAGAAGTAGGGATATAATTAAATCTAAGAAATTATCGTCATTGTTTGGTGCATGTGGGTCGCCCAGGGCACAACCAGGTTTAGGAGAAGGAGGTTCATATTGGCTAATTAGGGCCCTATGGGCATCCCTGTCATAGCCAGGGGACAGGGGAGCTCTAGACTTGGGTTGAGAAAAAACTGTTTTTGAAAAAACTTTAGCAAAGGAATGGGTTTTCAATGCGTCAGCATAAGACAACCTTACAGCCGGATACTGAGCTGATGCTTCCTTGAATGATAAGTTATCTTGTGACATTGATATTTTGATTGCCTTCTGGCGTGAAAACTCTGGGCAGTTTTTGTCTGTTGCCAGATGGGGCCCTGAACATTGTAGACATGAGATTTTCTCCATAGGGACTAGGCAGGAATTTCCTGCGTGGGGTTGAGAACAGCGGAAGCATCTGGGTTTAGAGCGACACTTAGTTTTGGTATGTCCAAATCTGCAGCAGTTCAAGCATTGAATAGTTGGTAATATATATATATTTCAACAGGAACGGATGTATTAAAAATGAAAACTTTTTTGGGAAGGGTTTGACCTGAGAATGTCAAGACTACAGAACCGGTTGGGACCCATGTTGGACCCGAGGGGCTCATAGTCTTATGGTTCAACCTTCTGGCCTTAATGATTTGTCCACACCTTTCAGTGGGTGCAATAGCTTGGACTACCTCCTCCATATGCCATGTAGTAGGGATTCCCCTAATGAGGCCCATGCGAGTTACATTATATGTTGGGATGTTTGCTATATATTTATGGGAAAGCAAATAGGGATTTGTAATAAAGTCATTAGCTGCTTCAGCTGTGTCAAATTCCACGGATATCCTATTTCTTCCTATGCTTTTTACACCATCTTTTTTAACACTTTTAACATTAGCTGTAAATAAGAGCCGACCAAAATTAAGAGGGTTAAGAGATGTGCCAGCAGAAGGATGAGACTCAGCCCTAGATATATGTACTATAAATGGACCCATATCTAAATTGGAGTATACTTTGTTTTCAAGAAGGGTTGGGTGGGTGTAAATAGTTTGAATAGAGGGGCTGGAAGTAGAGGGTTCTATTATTGTCTTCTTTGGGCATGGCAGATTATAGTCTGGGTCATTAGGACGTTTCCTACTTGTGGTCGAAGTCGTCTGAGTGTACAGCTCATGGGACTCATCCATAACCTCAGCTCCGACCATTTCTTCGCAGTTGGGAGGGGGATCTGGAGGTTTGGGCGTACATACAAACTACAAAAGAAGGTTAGTATCAAAACTTACCAGCACCAGGAAACAAAAGACGCACACGGTTAGTATAACAACACAACAAACTGAGGAAAAACTGTAAAATTGCTAATAAACAGTCAAAACACGTGTCTAATCCGCAAACGCTAACTTGACCTCCTGAATGACAGGTATCCATTCCCGATTCGTATCGACATTTTAATGTATCGATACAACAAGATCCGATAAGACTAAATTGCTCTGATAAATATGTTTATGTAATAATAAACGTTTCTCTATTATACTTAACGTCCGGCTCAGTGTCTGCTATCAGTATTATGTAGTAAAATTTTAGTTTTCAAAGACTTTTTGCCGTTGGAAAAATATTGTGGTTGTTACTGAATCTTTAATTAGGTGAGTTTTGAGCATAATTCGTTCTGGGAGGGAAAGGGAAAAAATATCCTTTTTTAAATTAAATTTGTTAACTTTTATTTTTTTTCATTCAAATTCATAAAATCACATTGTACATTAATATTTTTCATTTCATTAATAATTTCAAACGTTATTTTTTTATGTGGCAACTTTAAATTGGGTTTATGATGGCAAACCCATATCTGTAGTGCGTACGAATACCCCTCATTCGCAGGCGGGGTCAGCTTTATTGCTTGATTGCAAACTACCTAGAAGGGCAAACTTCTAGAACTATCGGGATAAGCTAATTTAACTTAAATTTACCCTTATAATTGTAACTTAAAGGGTAAAGATGTTATCAGAACAGGAAGTATTTATTCCAGTATGGCTGGCTTACACGCGTTAAGTAGTTAAGTTGGTAACTAAATTTTAACTAAATTTTAAGTTAAAAGTTGAGTGTAATGGCTGGTTTACACGCGTTAAGTGGTTAAGTTGGTAACTAAATTTTAACTAATTTTTAAGTTAAAAGTTGCGTGTAAACAGTCATGGCCGGTTTACACGAGTTAAGTGGTTAAGTTGGTAACTAAATTTTAACTAAATTTTAAGTTAAAAGTTGCGTGTAAACAGTCAGTTAAGTGACAAGTGGTAACTTAAAATTTAGTACGCAAGTGATTATGTAGATTAGGATTCGTTCTATTTTTCGTATAAGTGGGTGGGCGGGGCTTCTCACTTAACACGTTTGGACATGATTATTTAGTTAAGTGCATAAGTTGACAAAGCGGGTGGTGGCAAGAGCTCGTATTTATTTCGCATATACTCTTTTTTTTAAAAATGTCGGAGTGGAGTTTAGTTTCAATTTTAAAATTCGCTGAAGAATATTTAAAATAGATATGCTTGTAGAATAAAAATTTAGGAAAAAAGATATTCTTGTAAAGATTTTAATATCCGAATAAAATTCTTCTCTGAATTTGTCCAAAATCACATTTACGATATATCTAAGTGCAGAATTGACGAATTCCTTGAGATTCATCACTGCTCATCTTCATTGAACTTATAAACTTAACTACTTAATGCGTTTGGACACACAAGTGACATGCAGTAACTTAAACTTTAGTTAAAATTTAGTTACCAACTTAACTACTTAATACATGTAAACCGCGCATAATGGCCGGTTTACAAGCGTTAAGTAGTTAAGTTGGTAACTAAATTTTAACTAAATTTTAAGTTAAAACTTACGTGTAAACAGTCAGATAAGTGACAAGTGGTAACTTAAAATTTAGTACGCAAGTGATTAAGTAGATTAGGATTCGTTCTATTTTTCGTATAAGTAGGTGGGCGGGGCTTCTCACTAAACACGTTTGGACGTGAATTTTTAGTTAAGTGCATAAGTTGACAAAGCGGGTGGCGGCAAGAGCTCGTATTTATTTCGCATATACTCTTTTTTTTTTAAATGTCGGAGTGGAGTTTATTTTCGACTTTAAAATTTGTTGAAGAATATATAAAATAGATATGCTTGTAGAATAAACACTCAGAAAAAATGCTTATGACGTCATTGATGACGTATCGATATCGCTGTGAGCGCGCTCGAGGGGCAATCGGAACGGGTATATGAGCGCTGTGAGCGCTGTAATTGGCAAACGGAACGCAGCGCTAGGTTGTATGAACTCATTTGCTCCCCAATAAATTTAAAAAAATATAAAAAAAAAACAAGACGTCATGTAATGAATGACAGTGCAAGAAAAAAACGAAAATTCGTCCTTGGTTGGTTAGTGCACTACTGGTCAACTCTGCGTTTTCAATAAACGTTTCCTGAAATTTAATAAACCGCAAAAGAATTTGCAACAAGGTAATTCAGAGTTCCTCTAATAATTTTTTTTGTACTTAGACTAATATTAAGTCTAGTCTTTGTCTTTTTTTTAGTGTCTGCCATGGATATTCACTCCTACGTCTATTTGGGTATCAAAGTAAAATCGGGACCTATCGAACGATACAAAGTGGAAAACTTTGCTCTAGAGCACAGTGTCAACTGCTTAAAGAATGAAGCTGAACATAAATCAAATCTTCCAGCAGCAGTTTTAGGTATGCTTTTCTCTTTTTATTAACAAATTAATAGTCAGATCTTTGAAGGAAAAATATGTAGTACATATATTTACGTTAAAACAAAATTTTAATAAATTCACAGTACAAAGACCCCAAATACAATGACTATGTCAGTATAAAAATTTAACTTCCACAATGACAGTAGCAGAGTCAAGCCAATGTGGCCAGCTATTTCCACTGCATACAGCTTCTTTAACACTTTTCTTACTCTGAAAACTGTCAAGATGTAATTAAATCAGAGTGATGATAGATGATACTCATAATAGTGTTTAGAGATTAGATATTATCATCACTAACTATTTGAGTTTACCTATGCATAAATGTGTGGAAAGGTTTATATAACATTCTTAGAACCCTATAAGTTTTTGGGAAAATTTATTGAAAACTTATTTACTTAATTGTTTTATTATTTCAGAGCTGGTTTATCATGGTAGAATTTTAAAAGATGATGTTACTTTGTTAAAAAGTGGTGTGAAAGTTGGTGACATGGTACATGTAATTCGTAAAAAGTCTTTGCCAAAACCATCACCGATACCTGCACATACAGATGCAGAACTGCAGCAATTAAATACTTCATTGAGAACATTGGGTTGTACACCAAATGCTCCTGGCTGGACAAGAGCTATGCAGGTCAACTAACTTTATGTAAAGATTATTTTAACACTCTGTATTGTATAAATTAAAAAAATATCTTATTTGATAAATTATGTTTTAAAAATAAAAATTGTCCATCATTTATGGAATAAGTATGAAAAATTTTAATATTCATAAATAATTGGTTTTATTTATAGCTTCTCAATGATGATTCTGCAATGAATGAAATATTGGAGCATGCACCATCACTTGCGGATGATTGTGTGACTTTGTCAATACTTCACGAGGTGGAGCTATTGGCTGCCTTGGGTGCCAATATTCAGACAATGAGGCGTGGTGCTACTGCTCATCCAGATCTACCTGTGGCCCTGCGACATCTCACTAGATTGGTCCGCTCAAAATCTGGAAGCATCTCAAATAATGACAATGGTAATTTACTGTCATACTCTCACTACTAATATTTAAATTTATAAACTAAATATTCATTAATAATTATTTTCCCTATTCTTTCTTTGTTATTTCTTTAAGCTCCAATTTCTGGATTTGCCTATTCATTGGAAGCCTTGTCTGAGGATGAAGATGCAGAGGAAGAATACTCTGAAGAGAATGAAAGAAATCCTTCAAGAATTGACCAAGATCAGTTGGAAGCTGCATTACAAGTATGATTACAAATTGCAAATTAATCCATTTTAAATTTCTTAACCTGGTGGTAGGCGCTACCGGGTAAAAAGTACCACAGGGTATAAAAACATGTAGTATTTTTTGTTTTTCTTACTTTTGAACTGCACCCCTCTTAGTAGCTTCTAGTATGATATTAAGGAACACGCTCTCTGCGCCCTGCTCTATTAGCGCCTGTTGTGTGGACAAAGTGAGAATGGGCATGTTTTTTCCCGGTAGCGACTGCTTACATACTATTTTATTTTATAATAATGTTATAATTTTTAAATCATTATAATTTATATTTTTAGTTATTTTATGATTTTTGCGGTACTAGGGTGTATGTTTTTATTATGTTATGTTTTTTTTATTGTTATAATACTATTTTGCTTTTTTTTTGGGTTATATTAGTGGCTTCTAAGTATATTAGAGATGTAATAGTATGAAAAATTCAAAGATGGAGAAAGACCGTAAAAGTATAACTAATTGCAAATTGTGCAAAAAAAAATGATATGCAGTGAACATGCTGTACCAATTTGAGATGATACTTGTTATGAAAATAACAAATAGATTTAAAATATGTTTAGTATGTAACGTAAATTAAATGCCAAATTAGGTGCCATATTACAAAAGCAATATAACAAAAACTTTGAGGAGACTATATTTTTTATTATAATTTACAAGAAGAAGATGATACTGATCTCAGATTAACTTTTTTTAAGAATAAATCTTTAACTTCTGTAAGAAATTCCCTTTGAACGAAAAAAACATGTTCTTTATGAAGTATGTAAGAAATAGTATCATATTTTTTTTAAAATGCACATACCTTTATTTTTTTCTGTATATATTACTAAGATAGTGTTAAATTTACATAAATAACAACATTATTCAAAGTTCATCAGAAATATTTGTGTAATTCGTATTTTTTCACTGTGGTATTTTTTACCCAGTAGCGATTGTTTATATTCCAAAAAGGGGTGCGCCTCCCGCCTGCTTAATCATGGTTTCTCATGGTATACAGTAGACTAGATTTTTTGTTGTTACTTTCAATTGGACAAAAGTATCATGAAGTTGCATAAATTACTTTTTGTTGTTGCATAAATTAGTTGCATAAGTTATTGTATTTTAAAATTTTTGTCATTAGGCACTAGGCAACAACCAAGGTCGCGACAGCCTGCTGCGTTTTCTCAGGCGAGCGACAGCATATACCGAGCCCTCTGCATCATCTGCTTCTGGTAAGGATTTTATTTATGAAGCTGATGCAAAATAATTTACAGCCAATGATCTCTTGATAATTACTTTTTTATGATTTGTCTATTATAACGACCAGGAAAGGGGTTGTGAATCAAGACTCGATTACATGTTGAGTGACAATTTATTTGTTAAAAGAATGAGCTTATATACTATGATAAAGGTGTGAACTACAGTAATATTGTAAATTTGTTATGCCATGTGAGTATTTCCCGTTAGATTACTTGAAAAAACTATATGTTAAATTCTGAATTTACCACACCATCAAAACATACAATAAATTATTAAAAAACAAAAATTATAAAAGAAAATTATTAGAGTTAGTAATTTTTAAAGTATTCTATCATACTGAATAATGAAACTATTTAACAAATGTTTTGTTTAATTTGTCTTAACCTATTGTGGCAGCCCTACCAAAATATCTAGGTAACAATTTTTCATGTTCTTAAGAAGCTTTGTCTCTGTTCCTTTTATCTACTCATGTGATTTTATGCTAGCGCAAGCGAATCTTACGTAGTCTACGTGATCGTGATATAAGTCATATTTTCTCATGCTGCGTGCTTAATTATTTGAGCTATCGTAGTATCTGCGAAAAATGCTGGTTTAAGACGGTCAATGAAAACATACGATCGCCTATTGTTCATTTGTATCTTGAAATACTTATCGTTATTTTCTATAACTTTATAAGGGCCTTCGTATGGCGATATTAAACTATGCTTAATGCGGTCGCATCTAACGAACACGTGTGCACACTTAGAAAGTTCGGGATGTATGAAAGTAGAATTTCTACAGGGAATTCTTTTATATTGGTTGTGTATGTACGTAACTTTGGAAAACTTTCTCGTAAGATTTCTATGAATGTTTAAGTTATCAGGCCTTTCAAAAAACTCTCCCGGTAATCTAATGGGGGTGCCGTAAATCATTCCAGCAGCACTGTGTCCTGTATCTTGGCGGAGACTCGAACGTAAACCCAACAATACGGTGGGCAGTTCTGTAGACCAATTTTCTACACAGCCGCAAGCCATAATTGCGGCTTTCAGTCTTTCGTTTTGATTTTTTCACTGCCCATGAGTTGAGCTAACAGTTTGACAGTTTCTGATTCGAACTGTCTGCCTTGATCCGTCGTAATTTTCTCTGGACATCCAAATCTTGTGATCCAAACATTGTATATTATTTTGGCGACTATCTCCGCTGTGATATTCGAAACCGGGAACTAGATTGTAAGAAACTCGAGTCTTTTAGTCTTCATTTCGAGACTTGAGCCTTTTTTCAAGACTAGGACTCGTTAGGCATATTGAGTCCGAGTCCTTTCAGTCTTTTGAGTCTTCCAAGTCCTTTCGAGTCTTTGAGCTAGACTGAGTCATGAACTTGAGTTGGTGTATTATATTATCCAATGGTGTGTTGTATTTGCACTACTGTTTAAGAACAGTTAACTAACGACATCCCGTCGGTACGTAACCGGCGAAACCTGTCTACTCAATTTAGTCCGGTTATAGCAAGTCAAATTAGATTGACCTCTCGCGAGTGAAAATTATGTTGAAACGACGTGTCATTCACTGATTGGGTGATAAAACTATAAGGGCTTTAATGTGCCTGTATTCGTGGCTCAATGTACTAAAATAATATACAAATAAATAATCGTACCTACCTACATATAACAGTACGCACCTCATATAAGTATATATAAGTCATATAATAATAAATCAATAATTTGTTCATTGCTGTTTTATTGCTAAACTATATACAGCCATGGATTTAGAGGACTACTCTGTCATGAGTTATTTTAAAAAGACTTCAGCTTTTTTTTGGCAGGACTCAAGTCTTTTTACAAAAGACTCCAAATGCTGAAGGACTTTAGCTCTAAGCTTTATTTTTAAGACTCGAGTCTTCAAAAATAGCTCAAGTTTTATTAAATAAGACTCCAAGACTACCGGGAACGCTGCAAGCCACGAGGTACAACGATCTATCATTTTAAATTCCAAGCAGTTTTCGGTCGTGAGTGGAGTATTTTGTTTGAGCTGTGCTTAACACTATTGAAAAATATCCCAACGGCTGCCACTTCTTATCGTATTTTTTGTTGAAAGTCTACGCCTACGCATTTTTCGCTAGAGTCTGTAAATAATGCTATGTGATCATGTGTTGCTGGGTCACAGCATTTCCCATATTTTCTTTACGTGACTTGAAAGTTTGTTCGGCCTCTTGACTCCACACAATCGAAGTTTTTGTCATTTTTCTTGGAAATTTGTAATTATTTATTTAGCACTGATACTTGAGAGCTGCATGTAGTGGACTGCTCCGGTAAAAACTTACCGTTCCGAGAAATCGTCTCAATTCTTACCACAAAGCCACGTCACAAACAGGTCAGATTTTTTTGCAAAACTTTACTCCCTTCAAAAGCAGATATACTGTCACTGAAGCCAATGGCCAATGCATTGATTCTATCGGTATTGGTGATATACGTGCAGAAGCTAAAGTCAATGGTAGACTAGAGCCAATCAATCGCTGGTTTTGGAAAATCTAAAATATCTTTTGCTTTCTAATCAGTTGGAGTAATTCCGTGGCTCGTTATATGACAACCTAAGAAATCGAGTTCGGTCTTGAAAAATTCACATTGTTCTAAGTTAATAGTTATTCCATGCTCATGCAGGCGTTTTAAAATAATTTTCAGATGTTGTAGGTGTTCTTCTTTTGAGCTTGATGCGCAGATTAAATCGTCACCAAATATATAAACGAAGTTAAAGTCTCTGAATATCGAATCCATGAATCTTTGAAATGTTTGACCAGGGTTGCGTAGCCCAAACGCCATTTTTGTAAATTCGAATAGACCGAAAGGTGTTATTGCCGTCTTAGGTATATCGTTGTTGGAAATGGATATTTGAAGGCTTTTCGGATGTCAATTTTACTGAAGATTTGTTTTCCCTCTAGGGTGTAAGTAAAATCTAAAATCTAGGCTGTGGGTACTTGTCTGAAATTGTGAATTTATTAAGCATTCTATAGTCACCGCAGGGTCTCCATTCACCGTTTCTTTACCAGGTGAAGTGGACTGGCCCAAGGGCTATCTGATGAACGAAATGCCCCTTTTTATCATTTCATTAAATTCTTCCTTTGCGATTTGCTGAATTTTTGAATTCTCCTTTTGTTTCGATATGATGTTCCACTTGACACATAGCGTAGCTGGCTTAGTTATATCTTCGTATTTAGCCAGTAATTTTCTTATGCTAATTTCTTGAGAAATAGTTTCATCGCTAGGTTGATTTGCTCTGATAATTGTTGCGGGCATTGTCAGCTCAGTAACTTTTTCAATAAGCTTTTTTCCGTCTAAATAGAAGAGTAATGTGTGCCATGTACTGTAAAAAAATCAGCACTAAGTATGGACGTGTTGACGTCAGCAATAACAAAATTCCATCTAAATTGGCGACTTAGTCACATATTAAGGTTTAATGTTATTCCTCCGTATGTTTTAATGAGGCCACCGTCCGCGGCGTGTACTCTATGACTTGTAACATGCTTGTGCTTGAATGAGTTTCTTCTCAAAACTAATATATTTGTCCCGGTGTCGACTAAAAATCTCTCGCCACTTTGTCGGTCGGCTAAAATAAGGCGGTCGTAGGGGTGAATAGCACAAAGTTCCGCCCTGGTTCGTGCTAATTGTAGTCACCCTCATACTTCCGTTGCTTAATCTGGTAGTGCAGCGATTTCATTTTTCATCTGTGTCAGCTGGTTTGTAAGGCTAGTGACCTCGTTAACTTCATTACTTGCAGAATTCGTCTTTGAGTTTTCAAATACCATGTCTGCCATTTCACTAATATGTTTTTGGTGTTGCTTTTTCTGAAACTGTAAGGATGGATGTTATGGTATTCGGGAGTTGGCTTAGCCGTAACGACCGGATTGTGTTGACGTTAATAATGCCTTCTCCTAGTTCCTTCATTTGACGCAGCAACTGAGATGGTTTTTGTCACCTAGATCGATTGCGTAGAATAAGTGTTGACACTTCTTTTGCTTTGATTCTTCGTAACAAGAAATGAGGCGATCTGTAATTGTTTTATATGCGTTCTCTTCCGGGGCGTTAACGATGATGTCACTGACTTCGCGTATTTCATCCTTCAGTTAATATTTGTAGTCATCTCCTTGTTTCTGGGTGGCGACTATAGCTTCAAATTGGGTAAACCATAATTCTGGTTGGTCTTGCCCGAAGCGTGGTATACGTTCCGATATTCTTATGGCGGCAACTTCAGGTTCCGATGTAACAGGTTTGACTGGAGCACGTGGGCCATTTTCCTTTGTATTTCGGGTCGGGTCCTCAAAACTTCTTGTCGGATGCGTGATTAGCGTCGGGGTCACCAGTTATTGCGACCAGCAAAAGGATTGTAAACCAAGACTCGATTACATGTTGAGTGACAATGAGATTATACAAGAATGAGATTATATACTAATATAATCTCATTCTTGTATAATCAGATATACACACATTTATCTTACTTTTGATTATACAGGACTAGAGGTTAAGTCAACTTACATATTATGTAAACCTTTACTCCTTAAGTATCTGTGACAACTTAACCCATAACCCTGTATAGTTTCTGTATATGTACTTAACATATCGTGCACAAAAGAAGAATGGTTGATACTCAGTAGAAGTTGTTAATTTCTAAAAAAGATATTAATGTAGAAGACATGTAAAGACAGAGGACATGTAAAAAGACATGATATGTGTGAAACTCAGAGGAGGACCATATTAACACAAAAAAGTGTTTTTATTCTACACACAAATTTTTGATTATAAATTTACTCATAACTTTACAAAACTGTTTATTTAATTCATCATAGCATCCATATTTAACAGCCATATGAAATGCATTTAGCACATAATATATTTAGCTTGCTATCCATTATTTGCAGGTACCAGTAGTGGTCCAGCCAGAATCACTCCAGAGATGTTCAGCACAGCTATATCTGAAGCAATGAGAAACTCGGGGAGTGCTATGGCTATAGAACACACAAGTGATGGAGGTTGGGCTTTCAAAATAATAAGACAGCTTTTAGTAACTTTGTAGATTAAATACATAAGACATGATTTGTGATCTAAACAATGTTCATCGGTAAATTACATCTTTGGAGTATGTGGAAATCTTCACACATCTTGGAGGAAGACCGACTACTATAACGAGTCCTCGAAATCGGATTGGATAATTCAATACGGGGTTAAAATTGTTGGCTATAACCTTCCGCTACACCCTATACTACCTTCCGGTCTAATTACCAATAGCCTGTGTATACATACAAAACTATCAGAAACTAACCAGAATGATTACGCGAGCGAATCTGCGGGCAAAATTTTATGCATTTAAATATATGAAATAAAATGTTCAATATTCCTTAATAAAAATCAAGTTACAATCTATAATTTTTCAGCCTCGTCTTCCCAAAGCTCAGCCAGTGGTCAGGATAAAGACTTCTCTACACAATTGCGGCACATGCATGAGATGGGACTTGTTGACGATGCTCTAAATATCCGGGCACTCATTATTTGTTCTGGTGAGTATACGCTATTCATATAAAACTGGGGAAACCAGTGTTTAACCTGGAATTGGAACCCTGCAAACCTGCAACAATGTAAAACCACTGCATATAAAAGTATTTAACAACCTGTAATTGAACGAAATTAGGTTCGACGACAGAAAAATCGCCTAAGAAAGTACTTTTACCAAAATAATCCTTTGTTTAGTAAAAAATAAATAATATTTGTATCGCTTTTACCACGAAAATACAAGGTAAATTCCTGGCCACCATTTATACATTTCCAGTTTGGGTTTTACTTGACACGAATTGTACGTTTAACAGCACAAAAAACAAATTCATCGAGTATTCAGTTTGTCATTACCGTCGTGGCAAGTAGGATTTTATAATTTTTTTTTCTGATTTTAGAGGTTAGACGTTAGAGGTGTATGTTTCGATTTTTGTTGTCGATTTAACGATTCGAATTAGCAAGCGTTAGTTTAGGTGAAAATTGACCAAAGGGTTGAGTTCAAAATGTTCGTGTCGTCGGCCACTTATGTTTCAGTAAAATATACAGTTATAATTATTTTTATTATAACAATCAATAAGGTTAATACCATATTTTATAATCATTTGAGCTAAATACTAATTAGTTTATTTTTTATTTTATAGTGTTAAAATAGCCATCATTAGAGTAAACTTATAATAACTATAATCAATTGCACCACAAATTCTTTAATGTAAAAATATTTGTTACTTCGTTTAATAGGGAAAAATAGGAAAAATAGACAATTAACTACTAATTAATTATATATATTGTGTTAGTTTGCTATCTCATTAGTAAGCAGGCTGCATTCCCTTGTTGCACAAAAACAGAGCGAATGTTTTTTTTTATTGAGGGTTGCCGACCAAAGAAAATATTTTCGCACATAAACCCAAGCAAATAAAAAGCACAAAAATAAAATACTGACTATACAGCTGACATAAATATATTTTAGTGATATTATTTAATATGTTATGATTTCGACATTTTTAAGTAATTTATTCAACTGAATATCTATGTCATCTATTTTAAATCATAAAGATTACCTCAAGTATTTCTTTTTGCATAATGATTAACCTATGGTTGGAGAACCTTGTCTGTATCGGTAAAGATGCACGCAGTTACGTATGCCTTGATTTGCTTTTATGTCTTTTATATATTTATATACATAATTTGGTTCTGACTTTAATTTTAGTAATTATTATAAAATGTTATAAAAATTAAGGTATAGTCATTTTTTGCGTTAAGTATTGAAATCAAAAGCTTATTGAGGGCCTGGAATGAACTCCACTATTTGTGTGCCAATCATGAAAAACCGATCCATTGATTATTTATCCGAAGGGTTTGATAATTAAATAAGTTATGCGTAATCTACCACTGCAGCAGCTGCAAAAGCGGCGGTGGCGCAACAGAGATTACATTAGTACTTAATTGATGACGTCACAGACCTACAACCCA
The DNA here is from genome assembly GCA_923062675.1 of Marasmarcha lunaedactyla. Taxonomy (NCBI): domain Eukaryota; kingdom Metazoa; phylum Arthropoda; class Insecta; order Lepidoptera; family Pterophoridae; genus Marasmarcha; species Marasmarcha lunaedactyla. Next base: position 36,288,573 of record OV281339.1, on the reverse strand, counting down.
TTACCTTTTTATAGTTCATGTAATACTTGTACTAGCTTTTTGTGCGCTGATTACAGAATAATCTAATTATGTTTCCTCTATAATATTATATAAAAAAAAAATCCTCAGCTCAGAATGTAATTAACTAATTAAATGTAACAAATTTTGTATGTTACTAATTCCTATGTTCCCTGGAAGGCAAATTGATTTTTACAGAATTCCATTGCTGTCTTTGTGAAGCACGAACAACAAGTTCACCAAAATTTTGTCCCACTTGAAAAACTCTTACTAAATTCTTGCTCATAAAACTTAGTCTTAGGAAGCAATTAGTGAAGGCAAAGGATTCAAGTATTCAAAAATTTTATTTCCATCCTTGTCTGAACATAAGCTGAATGCAGGTATGTGTGTTGGACATGATATTCGAATATCTTATATTAATAATAGGTCTTTACCTATGAAACTGCCGTTTTGCCGTACTGGCCATTTCAAATGAAAATATTTTTTTTTTGACTGATAATTCTAATTTCAAATTAATTTTATTTGACAAACATGGAATTCTTTTTCTAAAATCGTCATTTGTTTAATAGTTAGTGTTTTGTTTTCAACGCATTCGAACATTTTTCGTCATCATGGATAAGTTAAAAATTCGAGTAATTATGGAGTATGAGGACCGTCGTGGCAGCAAAGCGGCACAAGCGGCACGCAACATCAACGACGTTTACGGAGCGAACACTACAAACGAACGCACCACCCGTTATTGGTTTACCCGCTTCCGTTCTGGAAATTTTGACCTGAAAAATGAACCCCGTGGTCGTCCGAAAACTTTGGTCGACAATGACGAATTAAAGGCAATTGTGGAAGCTGATGAAACTCAATCCACGGCTGAATTAGCAGCAGCTTTCGACGTTAGCATCAAAACAATATTGGTCCATTTGCGTCAAATTGGCAAGGTAAAAAAGCTTGACAAATGGGTACCCCACGAACTCAATGACCGCCAGCGCGAAGTACGCGTGGAGACGTGCATTTGCGTGCACTGCTCAGCAGGCATACAAATGAAGGAATTCTGAACAGCATTGTTACTTGTGACGAGAAATGGATCCTGTTTGACAATCGTAAGCGCTCAACAAGTTGGTTGGACCCTGGTTCAGCACCCAAACAATGCCCTAAACGAAAACTTACCCCTAGAAAAGTGATGGTCACTGTTTGGTGGTCTAACGCGGGTGTAATTCATCACAGCTTCTTGCCAAACGGGACAAGCATTACTGCAGATGTGTACTGTGAAGAACTGAACACAATGATGGAGAAGCTCGCACGTCTCCAACCAGCTTTGGTCAATCGTTCGGCTCCACTGCTCCTGCACGACAACGCGCGACCTCATACTGCACAGCAGACGGTCTCCAAGCTACAAGAGTTGGGGTTGGAAGTTCTCCGTCATCCGCCGTACTCACCAGACCTTGCGCCTACAGACTTCTACTTTTTCCAGAATTTGGATAACTTCTTGGCTGGAAAAAAATTCAATACCCGAGAGGCAGTACAAAATGCCTTTGAAGAATTTGTTGCCTCCCGTCCAGCTGATTTCTTCAAGAAAGGCATCAATAAGCTACTAATGCGTTGGCAAAGATGCATTGATTGCATGGGTGATTATTTTGATTAATAGAAATAAAAAATATATAACAAAATTACGCTTAATTTATTTCGTGAAAAACGGCAACTTCATAGGTAAAGACCTAATATAAGAAATATCTTATATTCGAATTCGATAATCTTATGAAAGGCGATCACTTCGATGTAAAGCTGACTCCAAAGAACTGGCAGCTTGGGTATCACTGAAAGAAGTTGTTAGAAATCTTAGGAAATTCGTAATTATAGAGAGAAGATATTCGTAACATGCTTCAACATTTCTTAAGATTGGGTTGCCTTATGAATCTTAAAGTTCATTTCCTTCCTTTGGGTAGGCTCCCCTAGCAGTTATTGAGGAAAGTTTCACCAAATATAAATGAAATGCAGTGGAGGTACCAAGTGAAGTGAAATATTAGTAAGATGGCTGGTTACTGCTGGATTAAGCAGATTAAGCGTAATAATCAAAACCGGACTCATAATTCGTAAAATTCGTCAAAAGCATTGGCGAAAAAAAAAACCATCTGTCTACAATATTTTAGAATGTTAGTTACTGACATGTTACGTGTTATTTTGTTTCTGGTTAATTTTTTAACTGACTACGTAAACTTTTTGTAGTTTTTATAAAAGTGTATTATGATAAAATCGGATGTGATAGCGAAAGACTAATTTCAGATTCGTGTTTAGGGTTTCCCAAAGTCCAAGGAAAATAAAATTCGAAATTTGTAGGCTGCGTTTTTTTTTTACTGTATTAGTAATTATTATACAAGATGTCCTAGAAATCAACTTCAAGCCGGAACTGGGTCAAAGTCCTAGACCAAGTCGTGACTGTTAACATAAAAATATATAGCAGTCCTACTTGGCCTATACCACTAACTAATTAGTGGAAACATCTTTTTCAATATACAAGCATAAAAAAAATTTGATTGTCCTTCGTTTCTTAATTTTAAAATGACCACTTTGGATTTTTGACGTTATATGCCACTGTGGCAGCGCGAAATCTTCTCTCTTATTCTACAAGATATTTTAATAGTCTAAAAGATAATTCAGGTAAAATAAATAAAAAATTTATATATTATTTTTTCCGTTATTCTTATTGAGTAACCCAAAAAACAGTTCTCACAATGTTTGTGACTCACAAACAATTTACGAAGTTCTACCACACTTGAACCTTATAAATCAACACTATTAGCACAAAGACACGGTCATACACCAATTTTAATTCCTAGCTCAAGTCTTGGAAAGTGACGGAAAATGACGTCCTTTCGCGTCAGTATTTGGGAATTGAGAGGATATTTTACGGAAATTGATCAACGCTAACGCTTCACTCGTCAAACATTAAAACCGTAATGGCAGATCGAGCTGATTGATTGAACATTAAATAAAATTTTGTGTTTTATGGCAATCAGCTGTTGTTACTACACAATAACTATTTCTGCCAATTTCAAGTATTAATATAATAAAATAGTTTTAATAAAATTAAAACATTGAAAGATAACCTAAAACCGTACATCATTGATTCAACGTAGTGTTATCATTTACATTGAAGTGACACGACAATTATACGCCCGAAAAGTAGCAACGGAGCTGTCATAATCAAAAAGGTTAAGCCAAAGACATAATTCCTAGTTTTTCTAGTTTTTTTTTGTGTGAAGATACCTGCTATGGTCTATACCCAGTTCCGGCTTCAAGGTGATTTCTAGGACAACCTGTTTAAACCTCTATAAAAATATATTAAAAGATATGCGTTATGTCATTAAAAGTGAATTTTTGCTAACTAAAATCCTTCGAATTTATTTGTAAATCGATATAAAAGCTTACGATCGCAATTGCCCATCTCTAACTTAGACTATTTACGTCACAGCGGTTATGAAAATAGAATTTGAAGAGGTTGCGTCTTCTACGTTAAAATAAGTCTGTGTCTAGGACAATCATTTAAATAGTTTTTAATTTTTTTATTAAAAGTTCTCCAGATGGCTGCGCTTCCAATACCGGGATCCCGGTATCAGTCAATACTGGGATCCCGGACTTGTTTTAGACTTTTTCAATACCGGTATTGAAATGTCTAATACCGGAATCCCGGTTTTAAAATGTCCAATACCGCAATCCCGGTATTAATGATTGTTTTTTGTTTTTAGTACAAAACACATAGTAATAAACTATCACTGCGTACATAAACATTTTATTTTATTTTGGAATGTTCGAAATCGGTAATTAAATGATTTACTTAACGACTTGAAAGTTACACGCATCGCAATAAATCAATATAATCAAACTTCAATTCTTAAGCTAAAAACCATTAAAAAACAAAGATTTTGTGTAATAATTATTTTTATTATAATTTATTTGAAATTAAACCGGCCTGTGGACTTCGGAGGGTTTGAAAAAAGTCTATTCTGACCTTTCATGCGTATTCAGAATTCAGGTGTTATTCAATATTTGCATGATGCCGAGGCTTTCTTTGTCGAAGAAAAAGATGATCCACAGTGTCATTGTGAGTTTATTGGAGCTCGTCAAATTTTCGAATGAAGTGCCAAGACGTGGACCCCTTTCCACTGTTTCTATAAACAGTGAAAGTAACGACAACATTCCTTTATCGAGTTCAACCTGCCCACTAATGTTGAATTGACGATTGAAAAGCAATTAGAAACAGAAATACTAGCTAAAACTGAAAGGAAGGTGGCTAAACCGCAGGATTCTTCTAGCACTGATATTGACTCTATTGTAAGAGTTGAATAGGTGTTTATGATAGTACTGAAGGTAGCCGAGAAATATATCTTGATATGGCTTATAATTATTTGTTATGTATTCCGCCAACAAGTGTAGAGGCGGAGAGAGGCAATTGAATATTTTGACTAAAACAAATTGCCCTACGATTGTGCCACTATAGTATGTAATACGACAAAAGCATAATGATACTTAAAGTAAACACAATATTATCTTATATACGTTCATAGTCGCTATAACGCAAATTAAAGTAAGACCTTACTGTTTCACTTACCTCTCTGGTGAGGCAACGGAAACCTCCGAAATTTTCATAGAAAAAAATGCATAGATAATGTTTTGCTCTTAAAATATTGTAAGACCGTTAGTTTGGCATTGCATTTTTATGCTTTCCCCGTTGAAATAGAACTTAGTTTTGTTTAGAAAAGCAAAAACTTAAATTCGAGGCAAGTGAAACATATTTAAAGTGCCAGAGGTTCTCAACATTTTTGTGTTTGCGTAAACCAGTAAATAAGGATCAAAAAACACCATCCCCCTTGCTGGTTGTAATGAAACAGTTGTAAATCAGAAATATTATAAAAGCAGTTCATTTATGTATTCAATCAGATAATCAGCATTCGAAACATAAGTATTATTGCTATAAATGCAAACAAAAACAGAGAATAATCTTTAAAAATTAAGTTCCAACAGCCGTATAGCTAACATCAATAATTTTTTAGAATGATGCTTTGTCAGTTTTTTGTTTGTAATTTCGCACCATTATCCAGGACTGTAACAAAACACTTCATGAGGTAAATCTGTTAAATGGTTTAGAACCACTGCCCTGAGGTGAGAGAAACATATGTTTTACTTGCCTCACTTCATAATTTTAAGATTACGTTATTTCAATACACAATAATAATAAAATTCGTTTCTTTTACACAAAACAAATAAGCACAGATGATAAAATATTTAAAAATCATATTACTCACATCCAGTACAGCTGTGAAACACGATGTTTGCTACTAAAAACAATTATTTAAAAAATACCAGCCACTCGCCTTTTTCGTTTCCACAGACTAATATCTACATAGCTGACCCGGGACTGTTACGACAAGCACTACAAAAACGACACCTGCAGGCCTTAATTAAAACTAATAACGAAGATATAAGGGAGTGTTTCCCTTGCCTCGGTGTTTCACTTGCCCTGCTTGACCTTACTCTAAAATTTTTTGAAGTTACCTAGTGCCTTAAAAGGACTACGGTTTAATTATATACTACCTGAAGAATGAAGCGTCTAAGATAATAGCGATAGAACTTCACTTGGAAGTTCGTTTAATAATGTAAATACGTACTAATACTATCAATGCCTTAACTCTTGTTGGTATTCTTATTTTCAGGGGACGTGAATGCGGCTATCAACTTGGTTTTCAGTGGAGATATTGCTGATTAAACGTTTGTTATGAATAATATATGACGTGTATTATACACATTGTAGGACTAATATGTAGATAACTAATATACAAATTTCAAAGGCATTTAAACGGAATTCAAATGCATTACATTCTATATGTAAATTAGTCCCATATTAGAGATCCGACTTTAAAATGTAGTAAGTACATAAATGATGTGAATACACACAGTTATATTGCCATCATCCACACTACTATTTACTTAGTATTATTATATTCAATTCGTTATACCAAACTGAATTAGTTTAAATAATGTTAGATATAAATAATACAATATTAATATAATTTTTCGTAAATAAGGCTGTTTCCAATGTTATTTCAAAATGTATTCTTGGATTGATTAATTTCATATAATTGTAATAAATAATAGTAACAATAATCAGTTTATTTATTTCGCCTCGCAAAATACCTAATATTTAATCATCGTTAGTGGGGTCCAGCAAGTATCAAAATACGTTGAATGGAAATGCATGTTAATTGTTATCTGTTTTGCATGCATTCGTCACAAAAACATATGGATTTTTCTCCCATTATTGCATTAATTTCGAGTGTTTCACCCAAAAGTGTGCCACCCAAAGAAACTGACACTATATTTATTATAATTTATTATACTAAATTTTATAACACACCCGCATGTTTTTTAAAATAATTTATTTACTTAATTCATGCTAATATTTTCAATAACACAATTAACAATATTCGTCACTTTTTTATTATTATATTTATTATTATTAACATAAAAAACATAAAATATAAAACATAATAAAAAGGTGAGCTTTAAACAAAAAACTATTATTTCAAAGAAATAAAGGGGTGGCCTTTATATGCCATGTGCGCAGGTGGAGTGCGTCTGGATTCAGGGCCCATTTTTTAAATCCTTGCCATACGAAATAAGACTTAAATGGAAATTATTTAAAAGAGTTAAAACTTAAAGCAAAGGGCCATGAATTTCATAAACGTGAATTGTTATGGTTAAATAAGTTGGGCCCTCAATCCAGACGCGTGTATAAACTGGCATAGCCTAAATCCCAGCAAGTACTCTGTCTTTGGGTTAATAATTTTTATTTAAGAATTTAGTAAAGAATTTCTTAAATATCGTCACGGCTGGACCTTACAGAAGACACCATGTGTAGCTGCTCGGCACTCAGGGATGACTACATGCTCACGCCATTAACAAGCGGGCAGCCACAAGTAAGTCCGTTCCTTTCATTTGCGTTCTGGTACGCGACTGGGAGGTACGTGCCATGCTTTGATGGCTGCAGGCGACAAGCTGGTTGTTGATGCGCGCAATAACCTGAAGTTATCAGCCAGCGACGTGAAACAACGAAATAATGTATCTTTAACGGTTCTAGCTCGCATCTCAACTATTCCGTTAAGAATACATGACATGTGATTTGGAAACATTATATTGAAAGTAGTTTAAGCGACGCTCGGTTGCTTTTAACGAGGTTTTATGGGAGGGAATTCCTCTCGAGCAGTTGTTCCTTAGAGCATGGTGAAGCCAAGCTTATGTATATATTTACTCTTTGTACGTAAAGTATTCACACCAACCACCAGGAATGACCTAATCGACAGGTGTAGTCTCTCCTGAGGCCGTCGTAAAAATATATTCTCTCTCAGGCAGGTAGTTAAAATAACTTTTGTAAGAAATTTATCCATCCAAATCTGTTTTCGAAATTTCATGCGGGCGGCCGATTGTCAAGCAGGCTAGGCTTAGGAAGCACGTCAGAATGCTCATTTTAATAAAGAGGTCGACATAAATTAAGAAGAAACATATATTTGAATAACAACGAATTAAAAACGTTGAAATTCGAGGTATACCTCAGAAAAAAGATGAAAATCTGTATGAAATCATCAAAAACATAAGTACTTTGTGCAACTTCACATATAGGAAAGAAGACATCAATTATATTGCTCGAATACCGACTCGGCTTCCTAATTCTGAAAAACCCATTCTGGTAGGATTCAACAGCGGCTATAACAAAGAAGAGTTCATTGCACTGGCACGGAAGAGCAAAAAATGGCAGCTGTCCAGCATCGGGTTTGCAGATTCAAAGAACTTTTACATCAATGACCATCTCACGCCATCTAATAAAATACTTCTAGATCTTTGGCGAAGGAAAAAAACTTTCAACACATTTGGGTCAAACATTGCAAAATTATGGCCAGAAAATCAGATACCTCACACATATTCACTATAAAGGAAGAGAAAGATCTGTTGAAAATTTTGTAGAAACACTTCAATTAAATTTTCCATTAAAGACTTGTTTAGGACAGGAATCCGACATTCGTTCGTAAGTTTGCTAACATATTTTCGACTTTCGTGCGCTTACGCATATGTTTGCTTTTTTATTTATATACGTCGTACTAATAACTGCTAATCAAAAATTAAAATCTCTAGATACCTATTCTTCAAATAGTAACAGAATCGCAACATCAATCTCCAATTTGTTAAAACATGGGTAAATGGTTTCTACCATTTAACATGCGCCACGAGGCAATAACTGCCGATTCCTCAGCTTTGCTATCCTCTACCACTCAGGCTTTTACATCGCATAACAGTACAAAAGACTGACGTTTTGGAGGGGCCAACAGGAACTTTACCTGCTACTTTCATTAGGCTTGACACTAGCCACTTCACAAAAACACTACATAATTTACCGTGTTATAAAGATGGCATAGAAAATGGTATAAAATATTTTTATATACGCTGTATATTGATGATTATGCATTAAGTTTAGAACAATACAACGATGGCAATATATCTGAAAAAGCTTAGGTTGTTGAAGATTGGTTCATTAACCGATCATTCATTAACCGATGTGATTGATAAAGTGTAATAAACATTTACAAATGGATGTTACGCGGTGAGCGTTGACGGCGAAAGACGTGTATTTAGTGTCGTCGTGAATTGTATTTCAAAACTAATTCAATTTACCATTTTTCTACGAAATCATTATTTCAATGTATTCGCCTTGATTTGCCTTATAAAATAGAATATAATCTGCAGTGTACAGTAAATTGTATCATCTTTTGCGAATCAAAATCTATCGGTTAAAATACTAAACAGTTGACAACGACAAGTCGTTTGTTTACCGTTACTTTGAACCTGTCAACCATTGACGATTATTTCGCCTATTGTACAAGTGATCGAAGTGGTGAAGCGGTCGGAAGAGTTTTCAACGAGTTAAGGGTTCCGGGTTCAAAACAAGATTTGTTCCTGAGAAATATTGAATTTTTTCTTTCTTTTTTAACGGTCAATTAATTGGAGTTTATCTCCGATATTTTTTTTTCTGTTTTGGTTTTCGTTAAATACCTCTTGATAGCAATGAGTTCCATTACATGTATTTATTTATTTATTTATTTTTATTTTACAATTTATGTACACACAAAATATAACTTATCACAAATGGAATAAAATGCTTGTACAAAGGTACTACTTATTCATAAGAAATTTCTGCCAATAGACCTGGGACTGGAGAGTTTGGTCAAAAGCTACAAAATTAGTGTGCTTTTTATAACTACTAATTCTAAATTCATTAAAAAAAAAAACAATAAAGAAGAAATATATATATAACTTTATAAATATACGTACAGATAACAAACATACACATAAATACTTTATGTACATACTTAAATACATATGCATACATGAGTAGGTACATACAAGAATACAACAAATAATTACATAAATAATACTTATGGGATAACAACTAAACTCATGTCTGAGAAAGATGCTCTATCACTCTTTTTTTTAAACTGGCATAGATTTCGACTCTCGAATTCTATGTGGTGAGGAGTTCCATAGCCTGACTGCATGTATTGTGAAGGAGTATGAGTAGAAATCGTTTTTGTGTGGAGGCATTGGTAAAAGAAATCGTTTACTTGGCCTTACCGAATCGTTCACAGAACGAACAAATGTAAAGCGCTCACGTAGATAAGATGGAGAAGCCGAAGAATGCAAGACATTAAAAAGGAGGCAGAGTATCCTAGTGTCCCTGCGAAGTGGAATTGGGAGCCACTGAAGCTGCTTTCAAAATTGGGAGACATGGTCAAACTTCTTAAGACCGAATATCAAATTAAATGTATTTAAAACGTAATTTTACAAAAATTATAAAAATATAACTGACAAACTATATTTGCGTTGTGTTATATGTAATAAAGATCATGACTTAGAATGTGCAAATGTTTCGGAGAAAATATTTGTTAATACAATGACTCATGACAATCAAAAAGACAGTTGGAAGTGTATGTTGTGTATCAGTAAACAAACGAAAACGGACAATAGCAATACTCATGTGCGAACTGCTGATAACAACGCTGTAAACCGGTCACGAAGCGCGGCTTTGGGCAGTCCACCCGGGAGCTGCTGTAGCACCCTAGTGTCCGTCCCATCGCTGCACATACCAGCCGGGGCAACCATATTGCCGAAATCAAACTTTTCTCCAATTAAATGAGGGCTACTAAAATTGAAATTAATGCTCTAAACAACACATTAACTACCCTCAACTCTAGAATAGATGTCTGCGAAAGCCGCATAGTCAAACTACAGCAGCGGGTGGATTTATTACATGATAGTATCCCGGAGAAATCTGAGGAGTGGCGGATTGATGGAGTTATTGCTTCGATTGAAACTCTAAAGAACGAAATCAACGATCGAGACCAAGACCTGCTCATGAATGACGTGGAGATGGCCTGTATATCGGAACAACCTGGCGAAGGTCTGATACACATTGCTATGACCCTCGCTAACAATCTGGAGGTTCAGTTGACCGAACATGACATCGTCAGCTGCAGGCGCGTTGGGCGCGTGTCGGAGTCGACTGTGGAGGGGGCGGCGCGTGGCGCTGGCCTCTGGTCAAACGTATTATTTTTTGTGAGAAGAAATCTTATTTCGATAACCACCTTAACACCAAAATCAATAACAGCAGCATGTTCTGGAAAAATTTGAAAGAAACCCATCTTAACTGACCCAAGCAAAGATCGTCTGCCAGATTGTTTTGGCGACCCCGATGCGATTATTGACCATTTCCTTACAATTCCTGGCCTCAACACTGTCCCACAAGAACAGCTCACCCACTTTGAAAAAACAGATTTTGCGGTGCTAAATTGGAGCTTCCACCTGTCTCAATTGCGGTTATGACAAAGTGCATACTATCGATTGACTCAAATGCTGTGGGCAGCGATGGTATTAGCATGGATATGGTTATCTCGACTTTGCCCAGGACTTTGAAAATTATCACGGATATTGTTAATATATCCATCGTTACTGGTACTTTTTCTAGTCAGTGGAAAATTGCCCTTGTTATACCCCTGCCAAAGATTGAACAGCCGGATCATCTCAAAGACCTTAGGCCAAATTAGAATTCTGCCTTTTCACTCTAAACTTTTAGAAAGGGTCGTTCACTGCCATCTCGTTAAGTATGTGGAAGATCATAATATTCTGCCAAAATATCAATGAGGCTTTCTGGAAATGCGTGGAACCATCACTGCACTTTAAGATGTGATGGATAAAGTACCTGCTGAACAGGACGTTGGAAAAGGATCTATGTTATCGTTTCTTGACTATACTCGTGCGTCCGATTGCTTAAATATACCTTTACTGTTATCCAAACTCACCTTATATGGCCTTAGTAAAAAATGTGTTGCATGGTTTAGCAGTTATTTAACAGACCGATCGCAAGCTGTAAGACTACTAAAGAGTAACGGTAAATGCGCTATTTCATCACCAAACCCTGTAGAGCGTGGAGTACAGCAGGGTTCAATATTAGGTGCCTCTCCTCTTCATCATATACAGTGCGGACATTGCTCAGGAAATAAAACATTGTAATTATCATTTTTATGATGATGATGTTCAATGGATGGCGCAAAGCAGTACATTAGGTATTTTGTTCTCAAACCATGTTCCAGCTGTTCTGGTTTTCCGAGTTTTATTCTTGCAGCTGCCTTTACTGCAGTAAAACATGCCAACTGTAGAATTGGCAGCCATGTCTATTTTCATTAGTGTACGATGCACCATTACACAAAACTTTAAACACGTATTTAAAAAAAAGCAAGCTTTTCAAGCAAGGCATTTGAAAGGGGTCAAGATTAAATCAAGAGGTACTTTGGGACAAGCTATGATCAGTATTATTTTTTGAGCGTAATACAAGCGAGGGCCAATCTGGATGTATGAGGCGATTTATTGTAATTTATATCTAAATGGTTGAGGTACATTGGACCTTCGGCCTAATTGTCTAACTTCAACACCTATCATGATCCCTTTCGAAGGTAAAGTGGTTGCGATAGTGATCAACGGAATTGTCTAATTTCTACGATCGCAATCGCTGTTGGATTTATGATGTATTGAATGATATTGAATGCCATAGAGCGGTGTGAAGTTAGCGTGGGAACCGTCGCAGTAGTCATATTTTAGATCTCATTGGTGGTATGAAGAGCGGGGGAAGGGAATGAATTTACCAGAATGTTGCTACTTTATCGGATTACCCGGAATGTCGGGTAAGAATTACCCGTAATATTTAGCTAAACAATATTTTTAACTGTGAATTCTTTGCTTTTCGTTTATGGTAACATTTTGGAAATCCTTTTTTTGTAATAAAACACAACGAAATGTTTTATTTCGTTGAAAATTGAGTCAAAATAAAGCAAAAGGTTTTATAAACACTACCCAGACTACAGACATGGGAAATATTAGATGTGACAACACTGAGTGAATGAGTGATTGATTCAGTCACTCATTAGTGCTTTTCTTGTGTTCTTGTCGCTATCTCTCTTGCTCGTACTTACGGTTGGAAAATTGTTATTGCATTGTTTAGTTGTTGATTTCATTGTCAAGTTTCGTTATTGCTATAATTTAAAGATTTTTCTTATTGTTCGGATTAATCATGCTGAAGCATCACCCGGCGTCGCATCGGCGGGCCCGAAAAAGTCGAAAATCATTCCAAAATAAAAGTTGCACGAAACTATTTTGTAATTGCTTGTACGTGCGCATACACCCGGAGAAGCACACTTCACACCGGTCAAGTTATTTTGCGCTAGCTGCGTTTTGTTGCTTTGGTTTTTTCCAAATTGTTGGTTTATTTTCAATAAATTCAAACCACTGTTTTACTTGTATTAAATCATTATAATTACGATATATGTTTATAAAACAATATCAAAATGTGAAATATTTCTAGATTCATGTTAAAATAACATTGTTTTTAGATGACTGAAGGTATCAATCATCACTGTAATTTAAATAGCAAAACGCAAGATAATAATAATGTCACTGACATAACGTTTCACAAAACATCAACATGTTTTGCGATATTTGACTAACAAAGTATACAGAAAAGCAAAGAACTTAGGATTATTTGTTAAAATAATTGGTATTCTTAGTAATACTCTATTAGTTTTAACAAGAATCGGGCTACAGACGATCTTCCTCCGATTTCGTGTGCGTTGTTTTGTTGTGCTAACTCCTGATCGACCGAAATAGCGCGGTTATAGGTGCTGCTATTTACCCTAGTCAGGTATAATTGTATCCAATCTAATAAACATTGCATATAACTAAATAGATTATGATTATTTCTGATTTATTTATAATTTTTACAGATTCCTAGGAAGGCCCAAGCTAGCAATGCTTGCTGGAGCACGCCAGTGAGTTAAATTCTCAAGAAAGAAATATCATTCAAGAAGCTCCAGAATTATTTAAGGAAGTTGAAGAAGCTGTAGTTCCAGACCCGGGTGATCTTCAAGGGGTTGATGCAAGTGCGCTAATAAATCTTTCTCAGTTCAGTCATACACCTTACACCCCAAATCATTACTTTGTGTAAGGATACACAAATATTGAGACTATGTGTTCCTCAATATTTAAAAATCACATTTTAGTGAATTATAAATTGTGTGTGACAAAAAATTTATGTCTGTGTTAGGAACATTGTTTTTTCTGTAACCGGGAATAATTGAATATTATGAATTATTTAAATGAATTTAATTCAACACAATTGGAGGAGATGTTGATTCTTTTGAGCAGTAAGAGTGTGAATTGGATTTTGAAAACACTAAAGAAATGAATAACACTTTATAAATACTCAACAGGACTTTCAGTACAAAACTTTTTAAGTGTATTTAATATGATTGAAAATGATTTAAATCATTGCAAAAAGAAAAAACTTGTTTTAAGACTCTTAGTAGTAAAATTAAGAACTATGTTTCATATATTGTGTTATATATATAGTGTTTTTTTAGCTGTAAGCTTCCCAAACATTTGTAAAATAAAATAAAATATCCAGCGTTTTTAATATTAGCACTTATGTTGTTCAGAAATTATGTAACAATTGTAAGACATTGCTTGATGACAAATTATGGAAAAATTAATTGCTTACTATTGTAATTGTTTGATAGGGACAGTCAGTCAGTTTTGACAGTACAGTTGGGACTTGTGCTCATGTGATGACACTAGTTTGGTACTTTGGTTGGGCTCAGCATCAAACTAATAACGCTCCCCAGATGGTTGGTAGATGAAATATTATTAAGAGATGGTGTTGAATAAATAAATAACAGTATCTAAAAGGTAGTTTTATTTATTATTCAAATCTTACCTTTACTTTTATCTAATAGCCAATACACATTTGTTATACATGTAGTGCCGTGGGATAGTAGAACATTTTATCTTATTAAGTATACATATACATTGTTTATTTTTCAGCCCATGATTCAACTTCAATCAAGGAATACAATATACATTCAGAAATAGCAATAAGAGTTTCATGTTACACAATTCCTACAACAATAACATTCATATTGCAATTATATCCAAAATATGGATACAGCCTGATAAAAAATTAAATATAAATAAAAATTTTATAGTATATATAATTTTAATAAAAAGGTTACAATATTGAAAGAAAAGATATTAGCAATATACAGTATGGTGTTGCTATTTTAATTCATAATAAGATTATTACAGCTGTTTACAAAAAAGTGTGCTAATTTAGTGTCAGAAATTAGCATCATAAGTTTCTATTGCCACATTAACTGCTGTCTGTTCTTTGATAAACATAACTTTGATGCTCTTATCAAGTCAATACCTAAGTTAATGTGATTTTAATGCTCATTATACATCTTGGGGAAGCAATACTACTAATTCTAGAGTAGAGCTATATATATAGCTAATAGGAAATAGATAATAGTGAATTGGTCCTTTTTAATAATGGTATGGTGCATTAAGTTGTTTCTCTCTTGTGGTGTCTCAATGGTCCCTCCAACTGACTTCAAACAAATCTTTCTTTTGGATGGTCTGTCTATGATGATCCACTTAATCTTCCTATAAATATTAATATTTTGTCAATATTTCAAAGTAAAAAGTTAAGCATATGATAAATAGCATACACTAAATTTAAATTGGAAAATATAGGTTAAAAATGTACATTCAGAATGGCTTAGTATTCGGTATCAGGATTCTTCATTAGGAGGCTTGTAATCTAGGTTTAAAGAACTTCTTGCTTGCTTGTGATACTTGTCTCAATAGTTCTTGTCATAGAAAGTCCAAAAAAACTTCACTTCTTCGGTGGAATGACAAATGCTCAGAAGCTATTCAGAACTCTAAACTGCATAATTTAATTTTAAAAATAATCCTTCCGGGAAAGATATCTTGAATTTCTGTCCTGGATTTCAGCTGCCCAAGTTAGGAATAAAATAATGTTATTGTTGAAATGAATAGGATTGTTTCTTAATTTGATGATTAGATAATCATAGTGAAACAAATTAATAAAATACAGATGCTTTAAAGCAATATTAATGTAACTGCAAGGTAGGCCGGAAGACATTGGGTTGCTGAGCACACATTGCCACAATCATTTGGTACCTTGGTTGGGCAAGGTATGAAAATAATGTTGTAACACCTGCCCAGTCATTAGATAATGTACTTCTCATATATGAATAAGAATAAATGCATAAAACTATGTCTTTTATTTATTTTTAAGATTAGAGATTTCATTTCAAATAATTCTTAATATCATAATTCCAGTACCTTGTTTTACCTAGACCATATAAAAAATTTTGTGAAAGATGTTGGGCACCTTTAAGCCAAAAACAAAAATACTCCAGACTATTAACAATTATCCTAATTCTCCTGTTAGTGAACAAAATCAGCATTATGATAATCATTGTTAGTTTTATATTAAAGCAAGAACAATGCTTTGGTATTCCTTACATTTTGTTGAAAAACTCTGAAAAAGGAGTGTTTGATTTTTGGAAAGTACAATCTATGGCTGAACAATGATATTCCACATCTTACATCCTGCGTTGGAAAAGTCTGAACAGTTGTTAAAGCAACAATTGGAATTATAAGAAGAGTAAAATAATATTTTACCTGCTTATCAATTTATGTTTCGTAAGGAAATGTCGGCTCGTAAT
Organism: Marasmarcha lunaedactyla; assembly: GCA_923062675.1. NCBI lineage: Eukaryota > Metazoa > Arthropoda > Insecta > Lepidoptera > Pterophoridae > Marasmarcha > Marasmarcha lunaedactyla. Next base: position 36,272,404 of record OV281339.1, on the reverse strand, counting down.
AGTATTTGCCAATTACAGCTGGATATTAAAAACGCTTCAAACATAGAGAGCTTTTTAATGTCCATTTACTTTGATGTTGCTGGAGCTTTAAATAGTGTTAATATTGATGTTCTCTGTTCTGAATTGCAGTTTATAGCTGTTCCAAACGAGATTGTTCTTAGGGCACATGATTTCTTGATTAATAGAGAAGTCTAATTATATGGATGGACCCAAGCTTGCTTGTGTTGGGCTTTTCAAGGTCTTTCTCCGCTAATTTGTATTCTATAAACTTTCGTCGTTCACATTAAATCTTTATTTTTCTTCAAATAGGTTGTATATGAATAATACTCCTCAAAAAACATTGGAAGGGCTGCAAAATAGCTATTGCCATGTTGGAGGTAAAATAATCAAACATGATGCACATATTTAAATAGACGACTCTTTGACGTGTGGAACATATACATATGTTCTTTATTATAAAGAAAAAATTGAAAAATAAACTCGTAATTGCTGATAGATTGTAGAAATTATTTGCCAATAACGTTCAAAAGAATTTCAGACCATCATATAAGATACACAATTCCAATTTTATGTCAAAAAGATGAAATCATTCATTCAAAAAGCGTCTTTTTCGCTTTCGCCATCATGTGTGAAATATCTGTAGCGTGAAGGAAGTTTATATGCTTCAACTGTCAAATTCAAAGGGATCCTGATAGGTGTTGAAGTTACACAATTAGGCCGCTTGTTAGTGAATTCATGATGGACATTGAACAAGCAAAGCATTGCCACTATAAAAAATAGTGGCAATGCTTTGCTTGTCTAGCTCCTGTGGCCCCGCTGGGTATAAACACTTATATACTTAGTAGTATATTTGTGTGTAAAATAGTGGTATTAAACGTACCTAGATTATCGCCAGTTCATAACCGGACACATTTTATATTTTTCTAACATTGTTTTGCAATATGTTTCAAATGATGTTACTTTTATGTTTCTGAAATATAAACTTTTCATGCCTTCTTTCTTTTTTTCGGTTGGGAATACATTAAGGATTAGATGGGAACTGGGGATATTCTAAAGCGGTGTAGGATGAACTTGGAACAAGCGAAAAACGGGTTGTACGGCTTAAATAAGTAAACAAATTATACAGTTGTTAATTTAATATTAAGTTTAATTTACATAAATAACAGCAGCAAGTCACATGGTATTTTATCAACTACGATTCTTACATATATGATGACAAGTATGATGTTTTTCGAATAAGATGTAATGTTCCCTTTAAGCCTGCTTATCAATAATGTTATCTTCGATTTGAAGATCTCAAGAGGCACGATAGATACGATGTTGAAATAAAAAGACGACAAATGTACTTCTTCCATCGGTTGTCATCGTGAGAGGTTTTCAAAAACATGAGGTGGATTATTGTGTTATCGGGTAAGTAAATTTATATGTAATTTAATGTATTAAATCGAATAACAAACCGACCTTGGTAACTAGATTACATTTTATGGTGCTATAATTGTAATATTTCAATGTTCCATGCTCCACTGCACCGTTTGTTTCATCTAGCCAATTGTCTCAGAAACTATTCTGATATATTTGGTGATTCTTTAGCCTCGTTAAAAAAGAAACTGAAAATGTATTTTGGCACACACTAGTTACATTATACTAAATTTTCATTAATTTAACTTTTTTACTGATTTCCATCCATTATAGCTTAAACGGGTTAACATAAATAGCCTACCCATTATTGTTATTATACATGTATATTTAAATCTTGTACTGTTAGATTCACTTCTAGAAAGTCATAATTAGGAAAACTGTTCGAAGCATGTATTTTAGTTGTATGATTTATATTATGTACCAGTTTTGTGAATAAAATAAAACAATATATATATATTCTGCTTTTCATAATGGTTTAAAGTTCAAGCTTATTAGAAATTTGTTGATTTTCCTAGTCAGGGTGATCGAAGGCGCCGTACTACTTAATTGACTGTATATGACCCTGTTGAAAATACTAATAATACTTTATAAATACAAAGTCTTTTTGCTGGAATCGTACCTAAATGTTATCGTTCCTAAGATTTCTCAGATTCTATATAACCTTAACTTAATTGTACAAAAATAATCATCAGGTTTTGAAGAGAAACTTTTTAACATGTTTAATATAATTAATAGCTTTTTCTAGTTCTTTCGGTGGCACTGAGCGCCGTTCCACGCTCCGCAAACACCCGTGTATTCAAAGCGGAACGAAGGGACGAAGGTTTAGCACTTACAGTGGAATCTAGTGAGTACATGTAATTATAAGTACATGAGTCTAGAACGTTTTTTTATACCTATACCACACTATATGAATATATTTAATAACTATATTCTAGTATTTTAAATATAAATGGTTTTTTGTATCGTATATATATAATATATAAAAATAATAAACGACTGCAGAATGTGATTCATGGCAAAGTTACAATTGAGTCAGTAAAACGAAAAAATGAAGAGTTATTGTTTAACCAAGATTGTTTATCTTATCTAACTTGAGTGGCAGGTCCTATATTAACAATTCAACATTTACTTGGTTCAGAGCCAAGAGGTTACATGTCGTATTGAGTCGAATATTAAAATTATTAACTTAATTCAATTTTGACAACACGATACTGTCTTTAGAAATATTATCCCGCCTCGCGTTGAGAATCTTCAGTCGATAGAAACATGTAAGTACACAATCTAAAACATATTTTTCAAAGTGAAGCAACTCATCGAACACAATGCCCAGACTCCGTGCCTTTTGACACCCTGGATTCCAAAAGATCCACTTTGAAATTAATATCACCCATGGTTTTGACTTTATTCTTTGAGCCGAGAACAATGTATTTCGTTTTGGACGTATTTAATTAATTGTAAGCTTCATAATCTATCGATGGAGGGGAACACTGTTGTTATATTTGCATGAGTGTATTAAGTTTAGTAATAACTTTTACTTAATTTAATAATTAATAGTTAAGTAATAAGTTATTATTAATCTGTGAATCAAAAAAGGCTTTTATTCAGCATGCAAAAAACTGTTACCAAACTTTTAAGTGTTTTATTATCGGTCTTGTCACTTTCCAACTTTGACCTTCTGTATGTCGAATAGGCTTTATCACAAAGATGCATGATACAGCAAACATTGCTGGTAAGCCAAGGTTTACACCTACGTGGCGTTAAAAAAATCGTGCTCCTGACTCAAATACCTACGATATCACTATGATTTAGCATAATTTGCTTTAGTTTCCAATTTTCATTCGAATCCCATTATTGTCAGTCAATAGCTTGCATTGATATTTCTTATTATAGATACGGGCATCGAAGTGCTAGGCTTTCTTGGTCTATGGGCGTCAGCAGAGCAGGAAGACGTCTCTTTTGAGTTCTTATCCCAGTATGATGAGTCTAGTGGAGGTTATAAAGTGTCTATAGAGTGGAGTGGACCTAGGGATGCCATCTTTCAAGATTGTTTTAATTTCGGTAAGAGATATGACAGTATTCAAATTAATTTAGTTTTAACTTACAGTTGGTACTTACTATAGTCAACACACCTTTTTTAGGTTCAAAACAATGGTACGGTGGTCCTGAACAAAAGGAGCAATACTGGCCTATTCAAAACTCTAGACTTAACAAATACTCGATAATTTCGAAAGAGGACGATAATGCCGCCGTGTCCGAACGCTACTGGCTTAACTCCGCAGGGCAATATTTTTACATTTACCCTGAAGCTCCACTTTTTGCTGATCATCACAACATCCTGGATAATCACGTATGCTTTATTGCTGAGGTCACAGCACCGTATTCTTTAAGAAGAACCCACAACATCTTAAAATATGATATTTGGTTCTTTGAGAACGCGAAAGTGGCTCACCAACATGCCGTAGACAATTATTTAGGGAAACCATCAGGAATTCCTGACTACAGGATGATTCAGTATCCGATTTGGTCGACATGGGCTAGATATTCAAGAGAAATAGACCAGAATAGTTTGTGGACGTTTGCGAAAGAAATTGCAGACAGTGGTTTCCCAAACTCTCAATTTGAAATCGATGACCTTTGGGAGATTTGCTACGGGTCACTGACCGTGGATGAGAGAAAATTGCCAGATTTAAAGAAGCTTGTCACAGACATTAAAGGCCTTGGCTTCAGAGTCACCATTTGGATGCATCCTTTTATCAATAAAGACTGTGAACCTTGGTACTCCGAAGCTTTACAAAAGGGGTAAGTGTTTCCTACAAATATCAAAATATTAAAAATAATGCAATGATTCTTCCGTGTCTTAGAATGCATTTGTATTTACAGTAAAAATATTGATTTTTAATACAAAATTGACTAAACGAGTTATTTTCAGCTACCTGGTGCTAAATGAAGAAGGAAGCCCCGATTCAACCTGGTGGAACAATAACGGATCTGTACCTGGTTACATTGACTTTACGAAACCTGAAGCTGGTCAATGGTACTACGAGAGAGTAAAAAATATTGTAGACACTTACGAAATCGACAGTTTAAAATTCGACGCTGGGGAGTCTAGCTGGTCACCTCAGGTCGGTACAAATATAACATTATCCGGTTTATACCTTTGTGTTATCGCAACTTTGGCAACTAAGTTTATGCTTATCTGGCTAACACAATAGTATACAGGCTATAATCATATTTTGGGGCTCGAATTCTTATTGACTTTTAATTTCAGAGTAAGTTACGAATGATTTTATTTGTCATCAGATTCCCGTTCAAAATGGCTCGATAGATTTACATCCCGGAAACATTGTACAAGACTACGTACGGACTGTGAGTCGCTTCGGGTCCATGATTGAAGTGCGTTCTGGAATGAGGTACAGTAAACGATGTAGTCAGTCATAGATTCTTAAGATACTTTCTCCTTTAATATTACATACAATAACTCATTTTAAAAATATGCCAGCATTTTCTGAACGGTTTCACCAGTGTACCTTATGATCCTGGGGGACTTTTAACAAGTTTTTGTTACTGCAAGTTTTTTGTAGCTATTAGTGAAAAATTCTAATATCAGTTAAGCAGTTTTATAGTCCATAGATACAAAAAAAAACGTATTGTTATCTTATAACTATTAATTTAATACACTTATAGTCAGGCCATTTTAATAGGTAACATTTGACGTCTGTCAGTTTTATCTTCATAAAGTGGTAACCTGCTTAAAAACATCGATTAAAGTGAACGAATCGATACGAACTTTAAACATATGTGAATTTTAAAAATCATCAGGCGAATCCCTGTCCCATAATTATTTTTTCTTTCGTAAATTTAAGGAGCAAAATAGGACAAGTACATAATATAACAAAAAAATTGCATTTATTCAGTGGAACTATCAGAACCGTTATAAGTATTGTTATCTTCATCACTGCTGTCAGCACTCAGAGATATTATTAATTCATTTTCAATAATTCAAAATCTTCCCTTTCTCAAAACATTGTCGTTCAAAATCTTGTAAAATTATTATCTTTGTTTTCTCTACGACTTTTCTCCAGTCTTCTGTGGTGGCTTCGGCCGCTGTATCATCAGTCCATGTCCGCGAAACCGTATGTTTCGCATTCAACTATGTTTCGTCAATACACGCGACATTGTCCCAATCTGTAATTTTCTTTACTTGACGTAAGAATGTTACTCTCTTCAAAATAATATCGTAGCGTTTTAGCAGGATTTTCCGCTTGTCAAATTTTTTAAATCTAAAGCCAATCGATTTCAAAACCTCTGATAGAGTCGATTATACGATCGAACTCATTACCTTTTACCGTGTAGGATATTCTTTTCTCGATTAAAATCCATAATAAATATGGTTTCGAATAGGAGCAGCATCAAAATTATCAACGCCAAAAATTTTCTTGTCCGTCTTCCTTTTTTTCGGTGTACGTAAACTATTATCTTCTGAGCCTGATGGTCTGTATTTCTCTTTCAGGATTTGAGTTACTGTCCTCTTCCCTATTCCTAATGCTTCGGCAACGCATTCTCTCGGTTTTGTCAATGGTAAAAAAGGCCCATCGTTAACTGATTCACGTTCAAAATAATTGTACAATTTCACCACTAGTTCGCGAGATTGACTGTTTAGCGTTTTCCCCCGTTTCGACATGGTAAGACTGTGATGTTCTTGTTTACTAATCGTTAAGCAATCGGAGTCCAATTTATAGCCAGGTAAACGTAGTCTGTAGATCAGTCCAATAAAAAAGCCGGGTCAGAAGAAAATAACAGAGAGCACACCAAAAATGCACAGTCACTTCGTACAACGACAAAAGACTGCGTCATGTAATGGCGACATGACACAGCGTCATCGAGAGGCACTGGTGTTGCCAGCAACATCCCACCTAAATTGTACCTAATTAACCATCAATGATTTTTCTATTTAGTTATTTGTTGTATTTTTATAGTTAGTTAAAAGAATAATAAATATTATTATGTTTTATTATAATCACAACGTGGTTATTAATTTATGGTGATATTTCTTCACAATTAAACATTGCATTCGATTTAACTTATCAGCTTTCGATTTTTAGAGTAACATCCCTAGTGTTTAAAAAAAAAAGGGTTAACTGACGCATCATTGTAACGACGTTCAGTTCTTTTGATCAAAAATTGTTTATTATGTTCAGAATGGTCCTTTGGTTTTTGACTCTTGAGTTTTGATCAGCACCATCTAATGTTGAAAAAAGAACTATTTTTTACTTTTAATCGTATAATGAAAACGCCTCATTGAAAAAAAATAAGCTATTGTGCAGTTCTAACTTAAAAGTTCTAACTAAAGTATATTTTATTTTAATAAAATTCATTATTTGGGGATTCTGGGGGGGGGCAAATTATATCCTTTGTTATCTATGGATATTATACCTTTCTAATCGGAAAAAAATTAATTCAATATGTTAAGTTTCAGAGTTTATTACATTTAAATGCTGTTATAAATATGGTTAAAATATTTTAACAACAATTTACGCAGTTAGTGTAATACTTACAAAAAATCCAAAGCGCAGTCAAAAGGTTTTTTTTTCTGTTTTATAAATTCTGATATTTTTAAATGAAGATCACACTAAGCAAATCTTACACATGTATTTGCTTTACAGAACCCAAGATTTACCCGTCTTGATTAGAATGGTGGACAAAGATACTCTTTGGGACTTCGAGAATGGTCTTCCTACATTGGTAACTACTCTACTCCAAATGAACTTGAATGGTTATACCCTGGTTCTGCCTGACATGATCGGTGGCAATGGATACAATGAAGCTCCCAGTAAAGAACTGTTCATAAGATGGCTGCAAGCTAACGTGTTCATGCCAAGTCTACAGTATTCCTTCGTTCCCTGGGATCATGACCAAGAGGTAGGAGCATTTTTTCCAGGAATTGCATAAATACGCCAGATGATCATCAATTATTTTAATGACCGGTAATGTCATCTATCAACCATAATAATATGTCTGTTAAGAAAATATGTTAAAAGTGTTCATCAATCAGCCCTTGAATAAAGCGCTTGTCCAGCGCTCCACCAATTGGTTGATACCGTACCGTAAAGCAGAGTGCTAGTTTGCTTTTTTGATCATAAGAGTAACGAAAATTTTAAGCCTCATCTAAATTTATACACCCTGGACCATAACAACCCGACAGCTATTAACCACGTATTTCTTATGCTTCTACGAGTAAATGATGTTATATCAAACAAAGCTCTTATGTATCTTATTTTATATTATTTTTAAAAACAAAGTAAATCAATTAAGTTTAGCACTTTCTTGTGAACAAATCTTTGGTTGAGAAGGTGAGTAAGTATTATGATGATTCATTAGAATGATTCATATGTGGTTTACTGATCGTACAAGCACAGGTGATGCTGAACATCCAGGACGCCCAGTTGGGATCATGGCTCCAGAGATGATTGCTTAAATCCATTACATAGTGTAGAACGACGGAAGAGTAAAAAGGAGCAAGATTGTCGAATAACAGACGAATGCGTGCGCAATATCTTGCACCGTCATTTCTCAATATGAAGAATCTCTCCTCGCAATAGGTGCCTCGTTTACAAACTGTTGATCAAAAACGCATGCATGTGACCACTGTGGAGGCACGTTTGGCGTTGTTTCAACAGAATAAAACAAAATTTTTGCGTCGTTTCATAACAAAACACGGAACATGCATCCACTACCATACACCACAAACCAAGCAACATTCGAAATAGTGGCGATACGGGCGAACAAGATCTGAAGAATACCATTGCAATAAAGTGATAGCTACATTTTTTAGGATGCATGTAGGGTAATCCATCTTGACTACCTAAATAACGGTAAATACGCCAATAAACAAAATTTTACCTAAGGGTCGACCGCATTTGGCTAAGACGAAAATCATTTTTCACTAAAACAACGCACGTGTGCACATTGCGCAAATGTCCTGGCCAAATGAGTTCCTCCCTATATTCGCCAAATATAGCTTCTAGCGACTATGTTTTGACTCGTAAATTAAAAATAAGCGGCTCGGTGGGATAAGATTTACCTCCAAAGAAGAGATCATGAGAAACCTGTGCCCATTTCAACGGTTGCATAAGTCGTATTTTATGGAAGGGATCGAAAAGAGAGCACTGTACAACTCGTGATTAAAAAACGGGTTAGCTAATTCAGTTTCCAAATTACCATGAAATTGATATTTTAGCAATTTAAGCGTAATGAAATAGGTAACATCTATCTTAACAACCATAGGTGATATATCACCTATATATCACCCATAGTTTTCACCTATTTATATATAACTGTATGAGGATATGTATAAAGATGATTATAATTTTTCCTTGCCAGACCATAGACATCAGCTATCGATATACGCAACTGCATGCAGCCTTTGCTGACGAAATCTACGCAGCTATGAATGCGTCTGTTCAACATGGCACGCCAGTAAATCCTCCTATCTGGTGGATTGACCCTACAGATGAAGTTGCTCTTGCTGTATGGGATGGTATGTACCTACTCACTCGATAATATTCAAGCTAAAAAAAGTAAGAGAAATATTGATTTTCCATCAACTTCCAACGACTACAACACTAAAAATATATGGACCTTATGAAATAAAACTAAATTTTGTTTTTTAAAACTCATGTAGATTAATTTATTAAGCTGTTTCACACATCAAATGTCAAAAATTAGATAGACGAAACAATTGTGCCTAACAGTTAAAATATAACAAAGAACTTATCAAACATAAAGCTTAACTACTGCAGACTTTAAAAAGATTAAAATATCGTCTAAAACTTCATTAAGAAATCGTGCTCGATGGACCTAGATTTATTCCTTTAATGCTCACTGTTTCGGTCGAGTGCTATACATTTTTGTGTTCGTAGTGTTTGTCTTTTAAAAACTTACTCTAGTAAATGAAAACTCATAAAATATAATGTCTTTATTGTAATAAATGTCCATTTCAGAGTTCATGCTCGGTGAGCGCATCCTCATAGCTCCTGTTTTGGATCAAAGTGCCACTTCTCGGAATATCTACTTGCCAACAGGATCTTGGATGGACCAGGTCAACAATAAACTGATCCAGGGACCTACCTGGTTACTCGACTACAATGCGCCCTTGGACATACTACCCTACTTCATACTACAAAACTAAACCAAATTTAAAGGAGATAATCACAAAGTAAATAGAGATTAATTAAAATATTTTGTTCTTTTCTTAATCGGCCTATAAATACTTTTGTTTTTTAGTCATAAAACTTAAAAGAAAAATTTTGAATGTTTACAAATTAATGAAAATAATACTTCTAGAGACAAGGTCTAAAGGTAAACTCTAGCAAAGAACCGAACAATTACTCAAAATATTATTCTGTATTGTATCGCAATTCTACGCTTGGTTTTCGTTTGATTTACCGTCCGTTATGTTTGCGTTATATTCGACCAAATAGCTAGCTACATTATATAATTTTTTTAACTGATAAAAGATACTTTCATAGCATTTTGGATTTGCATCAATACAACGAACATATTCATATTCAGACAGATATACCTATAACAAAATAAAAAAATCCATACAAAGAGGTTGTTGTACTACCTACCTAAAGTATATTCATTATTTTGCACACGGTTTGTATCTTTATTGTTGCAAAAAGAAAATCAAAAATTCAAAAATTTTTAGACTTATTTCTAGATTTTCTTTAGTAAAACAGCTTACTTAGTTTTTTGAGGAAACATAATCTGTTTATTTTAGTTTAACATCGACGCTTCCTGTTACTTTAATGAAGTAGGGAAGAAAGTCGATGGCAACCTGGTACCTCCGGAGCCATGTGGGCCCCTCGATGAGCCGGTCGGGGTCGCCTTGCTCCAACCACGTCCCCATGGGCAGGTAGATGTCCCGTTCTTCGCTGTCGTGCTCCAACATCGGGGCCACGAGGATTCTTTCTCCTAGAAGGAACTCTGTGGGGTAGTAATAGCGGAGGTTACTTTATTTTGTTTAATACAATTAAAATAAGCTTAATGTAGGGTGTAGTATGGAAGAACAATTCAGCAATTTTCACTGGTTGTGTTGTCCTCGCAAACCTCCCAGGTAGCATATTACAGTGGAAAGCCAGCGACCTCTCTCTTCATGTCCGCATCATTCTTTTAATCCTCGGTGACCCAGTGACCCTAGTATTTAAAATTTTTCACTTTAATTAATGGCGTACCGCAGAGTATAACTTCAGGTGCCTCAGATTTGAATTGCATCACTTCAATTTTTTTGACTCCCATATTGGATTCCCATATTGCCAACAGCTTCCTCAGGCCTCCAATCGATGGGCTAAGCAGCACCATATCATCAGCGTAACTTATGTTGTTGATATAAACCCCATCAATATGGCATCCTACATAAGCGCTGCTGAGCTCATCAATTAGTCCATTTATGTATAGGATGAAGAGCCGGGAGAACTGAGACCGGGAGAAACCTTGAGCTGATTTTTAATTTAAGGGACCAAGGAGAAGTCTTACGGGGACAAATCAGGGCTGTAAGGCGGATGATACAAAAGTTTTACCGGTGTGACGTTTAGGAAGTCCTTTGTCTTAATCACGGATTGCGCGGGTGGGTTGTCGTGGTGGCCTCGGAGTTCCATGCTCAGTCGTTTGTTGCTTGCAGCAGCAAACAGTTTTGGCAGCAAAAGCATTTCGTAGTGTATCCACTCTCCATTGATGCTATTTTGGTTTATTAAGAAAATTCTAAATACCTCGTTAAAGAGAAAAATCTGACAAAGAAAATTTTTCCAGGCCTTCTCGATCGTTTCACTTTCTTGGTTCGTTCTGAAACAGCCAGACTGTTGACTTGACTGTTTCTGGATCATATCGATGAATCCAAGATTCGCTATCGTAAGCACGGCGAGAAAAAACTGCTTTTAATTTATCAATCATTACATAGCACCATTCCACAAGTGCCCACTACTGAGGATCGGTAAGGTTGTGGGGTACCCAGCGCGAAACAATCCTCCTTACGTAAAGGTGTAGAATATCATGAACACTTCCCGATCCAATCTACAGATTGTGCTGAATATCGCGTATGTGATCCGCCGGTTTTGTTATTTCATTAATTTTCACTTGTAGCACGTTTTCTTCCGCAACAGCAACCAAAAGACGGTCGCTTCTTTCTTCATGCCTCAAATTTCAGCAACCGCACTAAAACTCGCTATATCAGTCGTACACAGTTGCTTTAGACGGCGCCTTAATCATAAAGGAAGTTTTAAAGAAACTATAAAGCAGAAGTTGTGTGCCAAAGCATAAAATCAACTATCCGATTATTTAGATGATATATAAGCCATTGGGTATAATCCCTTCATTAACAGGATTTTACTAGTATTTGAAACAAAACATGTGTAATGTGTCTGTTTGTTCGTTGACTTCTTCGTCTCAATGAATATCTAAAGCGTTATTGTACGCCATACTAAAGTACGTTTTCTTATAGTAGCGTCGGGTGAAGGGTAGCTCACTTCCCTCTAATATGGTTGTGGAGGGCGATGACTGGGTCCCGCGTTTACTCGTGAACGGGTGCCGTTTGAGGGTATTCGTCGTTTGGATTTGGGGGAGGGAGACTTGGCGAGCTGACAGAGCAGATAAGAATAACTTTGTATAGACATATAGAGACAATAAACTGATTTTGAAAAAAATATACCCGTGAAGTTTCTTGCCAGTTCTACTTAAAGAAGGTTTTTCCAAACTGGTGGTAGAGTCATGTTTTATTTGACGTCAATAACAACAAGTAATTGTCAATGTTGAGAAAAAATATTTTGATTTGATTTTGAAGGTCTAATAAATTCTGTTTATAAGGTGAAAAAAGAATAACAAAAAACAAATCTTTAGATAAACACACCAACTGTATGGCCACACAGTAAGTAGAGCTGTTGTGTTATGGATGACCATACAGCGAACTGGGTAAATCCATGAATAAATATACATAATACGAGTATAAATATCAACAACCACGACCCGAATGCAAAAATCTGTGTTCATCACACAAATAAATGCACCAGCCAGGATTCCATTTTGGGATCTGCGGCGTATGAGGCAGGCCCACTACCCACTATGCTATTATTCGTCGTTATTTCATGTGTATGCAATTCCAGGCAGTAGGCTATCTCTGTATTAATTTCCTGAAGAAACAACTAATAACATCTCAATGCTCAAAAGTAAAATGCCAGATTGTTGCTGCAACATAAAAGACGAATTCTCGAAACTAAAAAACTTGTCAATACACACTCTCAATGCAACACCTAAAACTCAAAATAAGAATAATTACAGTCTAATTAACGCCTTTCGCGAAACTTACTTGCGAGATATTAATGAAAAAATTTTAATTAATCAATTTATTTCTTACACTTGGAAGACCAACAGTTACATTATAAAGTAGTAAATTAATATAAAAAAAATACATTTAACCAATAACAGGTCTTTACTTACGACAACTGTTGTTACGAATGTTTAAATGAAGTCATCACAAAATAGCAACATAAATTGTTGTATCAATGTATATTTTTTTCCTTCTCATCCCGAAATAGCAACATCCAGAACTAGTTTACAAATTATTTTAGCTAATTATAAAGAAACAATTGGTACTCACAACAAGTTTCCGAGCTAATACATAGAACGCAATAAAATTAACAGAAAACAACCTTCCCATCTTCTTGTCAAAGAACTCATTGCTTAGTTAGCTTCTTGCGGTTTTTTTTATTGGAAAAGTTTTAGACTTATTTTTTGGTTTTAATACTTATATTGAATAGTTCAGTTACCCTGCTTACTTTATTACCGTTACTGGCGCTACCTATAGGTACTGAATTGTGCCTATTGTTTGAAAGAGCTGATGGTATGTGCAGTGAGTTTAAGCACATTCAAGTGGATTTTTTGGAGTAACTCGGGGCAGTCCACGTTATGTCAGTGACATCTCGACGTAATTGAAGCGGAAGAAGGTGACATTCTTTACTTAATGCCAGATAGTTTATAGATTTGCAGGGCATTTTAAGGTGATATTATGAATATTCAATAAATCTCTTTTGGATATTTTCAATTCGGTTTATGCAAATACTATATCGAAGGTTACAAATTTCTGAAGCATATTCTAGATGACTACGGACGTACGTGCAGTAAAGTATTTTTAATGTTTTTGCTAGACAGAAATTGGAAGAAATTCTCATAATAAAACCTGAGGATTTCGATACTTTAGCAATATTATTGACAATGTGAATCATATAGAACTTCTAGATCTACCAAGGTACGAAATCATAACTTTCATACCTTGTTTTAAAAAATTGTGAATTTAATGTGACAACAATGTCTTCGTTTTAATTGCATGTGGTGTTTACCTTTCAGTAATAGGTGCACTAAGCAGTCTTCAGATTATTTGTCAATCTATTATATAAGTAACAGTGTAATTTATTATTTTATATAATGTAATTTTATTTAATTTATATAAACCAAATAAATAAATACAATAAAATATTTTATTTTATTCAAAAAAGTATTTTAAAATCGGTGTTTTTGTGGCATTTTAATACATTATGTCAAATATAGAAGATTAGTGATTCTGGGTCTGAACATCAGCCTACTCTCCAAGAAAATCATACAGAATCTGGTAAGTAATCAGTTTATTCATGGTTTTTCTAACCTCAAAATATTGTGACAACTTTTAAGTTTATAGATAAAAAAATACAATAGAAATATATTTTCTATCTGGTTACGTCCTAGAAATTACTATTATTTTATTGGTTTGGTTTTTACACTTGCTTCAGAAACAGATACAAGTTGTGATCAAAACATTATGCAGCCTAGTCTACCAGAACCTGGAACATCTAAATCTAGAAAAAGGTTAATCAACAAGGAAAATTGGAAAATAAATATAAAAGCAGTTATTACGTAATAGTGGAAAAGATTATGTAACTAAAATGGGAGTAGTGAAAAATGCTAAAATCTTCGAAAATATCGACTGTTGGTGTCCAAAAAAGTGCTTTATGCCTTTTACAGAAAATGAAAAGCAAGAAATGTTCGAATCATTCTGGAATTTAAAGGACTTTGATCAGCAAAATGCCTATCTTTACGCATTCGTGCAAAAAACATAAGGTAATAGAAAACGACCTCAAAATCAGTAACGTGCAGGCAAAAACGTATCGTTTAAGTATCTACTTTCTAATATCTAATATCAAGACGCAACCCGTATGTACAAAAATATTATTTGAAAACATTACAAATCGGTGATGGTAGATTATATCGATGTCTGTCAAAAAGCGATGTCTCGCAATGTAAAGATAAACGAGGCACTACTAATTCCCGAAACTTAGATGATTCTGACATCATTGCTCACATACTAAGCTTTCCCGCATACCAAAGCCATTACTCACGAAAAAGTAATTCTAACCGGAAGTTTTTAAATCCTGGGCTAACTATTCGAAAGATGTACGATCTTTATAAAGAAAAATGGGTGGCTGAAGTTATTGAACCTAAAAAACTAAAATATTATGATAAAATTTTTTAACACTAAGTGCACTCTGCATTTCAAGGCCCCGCACCAGGATACCTGTAAGACCTGCGATAGTTTAAATTTTGAAATTATAGGCACTGACGACGAGAACGTGAAGAAGGAGTTTGAAGTTCAAAAGGAACTTCATCAAAGAAAGGCGGATTCAGCAAGGGAAAACCTACAAATTGATGCCAAAAAGATTAATAAGGCATACATACTAACCTATGATTTGCAGAAAGGTTTAGCTTTTCCAAAATTAACTACTTCGATAGCATATTATAAAAGAAATCTGTATAAATTTATATAATTTGGGAATACATTGTTTCAACAACAACACAGGGTACATGAACGTCTGGAATGAGGTAGAAGGAGGGCGAGGATCTCAAGACATTGCAGTCTGTCTTGTCAAACATTTAAAAACTCACGCAGTAACACAAAACCACGTCATCATGTATTCAGATTCTTGCACTGGAGAAAATCGAAACATTAAGACTATCCTTTCCCTTCTGAAGCTCGTACAAGACCTGGACACTAGTATAACCAACATAGACCACAAGTTTTTAGTGTCAGTGCATTCTTATTATGGGGAATTTGGCATTATTGAGAGTGCAAGTCGCCGTCATGAACAAATTTATAGCCCGGAACAATGGATTGAGATCATAAAATCATCCAAACGCAAAGAACCATATTTTGTTGTATCCGAAATCAAACATTTTTATCTTTTTCATAACTTATTTTAAATGCAGGCGCTAGTGCATCTTTGTCTATTGTATTCATAATTAAATAAATAATCATAATATATGTATAAAAATAAATATGTATAAATCCATATTTATATCTACTATATATGTGATAACGTATACCTGCTAAAATACTAACCTTCATTCACTTACACATCCATACACAATCCCACACATACATTCACAACACCACAACCGCACTATCAACTACAACACTCATTAGTGTGTGAGGGTATGCACCTATGCATAAATCATTTCCTAACATTCAATGTTTAATCAAATTTAATTGATTTTTAAATGTAAATCTTCTTTCTTTGAATTCTTCTAAAAGTCTCTAAAAGGCTATTGTATTAGTTTTAATTTTTTTGTTTTATTTCGTAATCTAAAAGTTATCCTCAAGGGAAGTAGCGGGTCATTCCCATTACGTGTATCCTCTGAGTACTCACTGGGAAGTCCTAGAAATATGTTTTAACCTGAAATAACGATTATATATAGATTACTGAAATAAACGAAACGTTAATTTTATTTTTTTAGTAACGAAATCACATTTTGTATGACTCGTCACTGAAATAGTGTAATATAATAATATAATTTTTCATTTGTCATCAACAATATAAAATGTGAAACATTTAATAAATATTTGTGTTTTTTTTCTACACGTTAATTAACAAAACTCTATATGTTTCAAAACCTAATCACAAGGAGATAATTCACTATTACAATGAACGACAGATATATCGTACGCATCTTTAACTTCAAATCACTACCTGAATTTAACCACACACTATGACCTAGATCTACTAGATTTTATGGCTTTCACAAATAGCAATATAACGAGTGTTTTAATGTTAAAGAGCGAGTTTTGGGCCTAGCTTTAAGTAATTGTGAATGTCGTGTTATTGCTCGCAAACTACCATTAACCCCAGATGATTTACATCATAATTGCTATTGAATTATAGTTCCCTCTGAATTAAACAGTGCATTTAAAAGCGAATGAACAAATAAAATATATTTTTCATGCGGCGAGTTATAGGGAAATAAGTAGGATATTGAGTGATGTTGACATCAGAACCTAGGGCCTCATTTGTGACTGACTTCAAAGATTTCTCATCTTTTAGTACTTCAAATGTGACGCTCATTGCGGCCTTACTTGAAATTTGTGACGCTTTGGTTTCGGAGATATTAGTGGTTGAATGGAATTGATTATGAACCTAGGGCTTACCAGTTTTCATCAAATTACTCGTAAATTACTGCATTTCGGTTTGATGTAAGTCGTCACGATAGCGTCACATTTGCGTCACTAATTAATGACGCAGGTGTGAATTTCGTAACACGAGCCATCATCAAGATACAGAGAAGCCCTAGGTTCATACTTATAGACCTAGAGTTTCTCTGTATCTTGGCACCGGATGATTCTAGGAACTAAGAATTTGGATTAATCGTTACAGACGAAGAATTTAAGAAATGTTGACAATCATTTTTGTTTCGAACTAGTCATGGAGGATAGTTACATGCAAATGAATATTTCTGATGACCAAGGTGACATTGATAATTATCAAAGACTTATTAATGATAGTTTTCCTTTGCTTATTTTCGATCATGGGATAAATAAAGACATATAGAGTTTCTTAAATTTTTGTGTCGCGTCACGAAATCACGATGGGATACACCCCGTTTTTATTTCTAAATTGAGAAATTACCTTTGCCGGTTTAATTAAATAACAAAAATCTTTAAAAATTACTTTTTACTCCTATTCCTAAAGGAGGTAATACACATGATGTTTGTCAATATAGAAATATTTTTTAAATTATGTAAGTATATTAGGTAAGTTATTTGAAAAAATGTCATTGATTACAACAATAACTTGGATATTTTAAAGGTCAAAGTGTTGAAAAAAATTTGGTGTCTTATACTGATTTTATTTTCAATTCTCTTGATTCGGGGTATCACGCATTGTATACCGACTTCTCAAAATTTTTTGACAAAATTAATAATTTTACACTAATTAAGAAACTAACGAAGTTCGATATACACGGTGATCGGTTGCGCTGGTTAAGTTCTTATATTTCTAAGCGAAGCCAGGCAGTTTCTCTGAAGGGTTACACTTCTAGATTCCAACTAATATTAGGTCTTTACCTATGAAATTGCCGTTTTTCACGAAATTAATGAAGCGTAATTTTTTTATATATTTTTTATTTCTATTAATCAAAATAATCACCCATGCAATCAATGCATCTTTGCCAACGCATTGGTAGCTTATTGATGCCTTTCTTGAAGAAATCAGCTGGATGGGAGGCACCAAATTCTTCAAAGGTATTTTGTGCTGCCTCTCGGGTATTGAATTTTTTTCCCGCCAAGAAGTTATCCAAATTCTGGAAAAAGTTGAAGTCTGTAGGCGCAAGGTCTGGTGAGTACGGCGGATGACGGAGAACTTCCAACCCCAACTCTTGTAGCTTGGAGACCGTCTGCTGTGCAGTATGAGGTCGCGCGTTGTCGTGCAGGAGCAGTGGAGCCGAACGATTGACCAAAGCTGGTTGGAGACGTGCGAGCTTCGCCATCATTGTGTTCAGTTCTTCACAGTACACATCTGCAGTAATGCTTGTCCCGTTTGGCAAGAAGCTGTGATGAATTACACCCGCGTTAGACCACCAAACAGTGACCATCACTTTTCTAGGGGTAAGTTTTCATTTAGGGCATTGTTTGGGTGCTGAACCAGGGTCCAACCAACTTGCTGAGCGCTTACGATTGTCAAACAGAATCCATTTCTCGTCACAAGTAACAATGCGGTTCAGAATACCTTCATTTGTATGCCTGCTGAGCAGTGCAAGGCACGTCTCCACGCGTACTTCGCGCTGGCGGTCATTGAGTTCGTGGGGTACCCATTTGTCAAGCTTTTTTACCTTGCCAATTTGACGCAAATGGACCAATATTGTTTTGATCCTAACGTCGAAAGCTGCTGCTAATTCAGCCGTGGATTGAGTTTCATCAGCTTCCACAATTGCCTTTAATTCGTCATTGTCGACCAAAGTTTTCGGACGACCACGGGGTTCATTTTTCAGGTCAAAATTTCCAGAACGGAAGCGGGTAAACCAATAACGGGTGGTGCGTTCGTTTGTAGTGTTCGCTCCGTAAACGTCGTTGATGTTGCGTGCCGCTTGTGCCGCTTTGCTGCCACGACGGTACTCATACTCCATAATTACTCGAATTTTTAACTTATCCATGATGACGAAAAATGTTCGAATGCGTTGAAAACAAAACACTAACTATTAAACAAATGACGATTTTAGAAAAAGAATTCCATGTTTGTCAAATAAAATTAATTTGAAATTAGAATTATCAGTCAAAAAAAAATATTTTCGTTTGAAATGACCAGTACGGCAAAACGGCAGTTTCATAGGTAAAGACCTATTATTATCGGGCATTCCCAGGGTTCACATTTAGGCCCCTTTCTTTTTACGATCTACGTTAATGACATCGATATTTGTTTTCAAAACTATCTCTATTCAAAATTATCTCTACTCCTAATGATTGCCATCGACTACAGTTAGATTTGGAAAGATTACGCTTTTGCGCCCAGAATCAACTTTTCTTAAATACTGAAAAACGTCATTTAATAACATTCAGCCGCAAACGTAACCCTATTTGCTTCGATTACAATTTATCCGGCGATAAAATTAAACGTGTTAACTAAATTAGAGATTTCGGTATCATTTTGGACTTATAATTTCATCTGAATGCTTATATTGACAAAACTATTTTGAATGACTATATTGTATATAAAATCATCAATAATAATATAGACCCTGCACATTTGCTAGAACTGATTAATTTTTATATTCCTAGGATCTCCTCCTCGTTCTACATATACATTTTACGTATCCTCGTACGTACGTACCCTGGAAATACATTTATTAAGCGTTCTTGTAAATTATCAGTAGATCTAATTAAAAATAATAAAAGAAAATCAGTGGCATCTTCAATATTTCTAAAAGAAAATTCAAGAGGCCAGCGGTTGATGAGAGGTGTTTATTAAGGCATGTAGAATTTCATTTCTTTAATTGCAAGAAAATATTTATTGTTGGAAGTTAAGATGCGGAACTACTAGGTCTGTCTGTTTATATACAACCTCCTTATATATGAATGTAAACATTATGTTTCTTTTACTTTTTCATTTACTCTTATCCTTTTAATACGACTTTATCATTGCTCAACACGAGGTCTAATATTCTGCCATGAATATTTATCACAATATTCAATTGGCTTAAATGGCTTATCTGCGTCTCATCAATAAAATATATCTAATCCTAAGTGATTTGTGATTTGACGGAGCTAAAAACGTGCAATTATTTTGATCTTTAAGCCATGAAATGCCACTCAAATTAAAGTGATCCACTAATAAATATTTGCTGCATGTATTTCCAGAAGTTACGTCAGATAATTTACTTTCTTTTATTTATATACTTATTTTATGCATAAACACACAGGTCAGTAGCAAAAATAGAAATCCGAAGAAACCTTCTCCATTTTTTTTTAGAAATTTTTGAAACTGATTCAGTTACAATTTTGCAATAATTCATAGAAAAAATCGTAACTCGAAAAGTATGAAAAATCGTATAACATACATACGGGTGATTCAGATAACTCTAAACACGAGGCACCTAAAAAAAATTTTTGGACGTCACATTTCTGACCACCACTTTTAAAGTCCAGTCTAATTCCTTATCCCAATCGCTTTATCAAAAGTAAAATGTCTCTTTTGTCTCCGATGAACTACATAATAGATTTAGTATTTCTCCTAGCCACGCTGACAAACAAAGAATGCCGAACCTCGTGCCAAAGCAACGTTAAGGTTCAAGTCATAAAGACTTGTAACCAAAAATGTAACCAATCATATGTTGTAATGTAATGTTGTAATGTAACATATGTAATAAATCATGTGCTGATACTCGATTGGACAAGTGTTTCAGAAAATAATAAAAAGTGTATTATGATACACTTCCATCTTTCAATCTATATTCTAATCAATACAATATTCAAGGGGTTACCGGATACGAAATAATAATACTAGCCTCCAAAATTTTCCAAATACAAGCTTTAGTTCTTGCAACTCAAGAAGGCAAGCGTTCTTTACTTGTGGTCAACACGTATCTGTAAACGTGTCAAAGTGTGCGTGACAGCAAGTCGAGCATGGTCGGCATAAAAAAATAAAGAAAAATTTTGCAGGTATATATTATAGTCATTAAGATATTGACAAATTACCACTAGCAAAGGATTTCAAAATAAATAATTATATTAAAACACCCTATTATTATGTATGTACAACAATTTAATCTTCTTCGAACAAACTGTCACTGTCACTTTTACACTCTTCCGTATCGCTGTCACTTGATTCACCTACATATTATTTAATTCACCTATTATTTAATTTGTGATGTGTATTTTTCGTAAGAAACCCAAATAAATAAATAAATATATTTTATTTAAAATGACTCTTTGTTGACTCAATAAAAGAAAAAAAATTTAAAATGTCATATTTACCATCCCAAATCCCATGAGCTGTGGTATCTTCGGGTGCAATCCACCAGATGGGTGGGTTGACTGGTGTGCCGTCTCGCACGGCGCTCTTGAATGCTGCAATAATCTCAGGTGCGTACTTGGCGTGCAGGTTTGTGAATGTTTTCACGATCATTAGCAACTGGTGGAAATATAAAAATTACTTATATGTTTTTACGTAGTAACATGTCAGTCAAGTAACCAAAACTCTTGTTATTTTCCAGTTCCACGAACAGTGGCGAAGAGAAACTAAGAATCAGCCTAGGCTGCCTTAAGTCACATCGCCTAGCTGGTTTTATTTAACAATTTGAAAGCCTTCAATAGGCACTGGGGACGGAAGAACCTACCTAGCTGGATTCAAAGTGATTTCCTTCGGAATGGTCGGGTAGTTCAGTGGAGGTTCAAAAAATAATAATAAT
Source organism: Marasmarcha lunaedactyla (assembly GCA_923062675.1). Taxonomy (NCBI): domain Eukaryota; kingdom Metazoa; phylum Arthropoda; class Insecta; order Lepidoptera; family Pterophoridae; genus Marasmarcha; species Marasmarcha lunaedactyla. The sequence continues at coordinate 36,250,732 of OV281339.1, read as the reverse complement.
GAAAACTAAGGGTTTTGTAGGTGGTCCGCATACTACGTGGCAACAACTCTGCAGGGGATTTTAATGCGAATCTGAGCCTGCACCAAGTTCCCCGACTAATACTTAGATACAGAGTAAAATATTATGTCTAATAGTTAGTTTTTCATCTCACCTCCTTATCCATCCATGGTACGAAAGAGAACCTCATGGTGGGCATAAAAGTGCTGGCTTGCAGCCATCGGATGTACAATTCTCTGGAGGGTGGCGCGTTGTAGCCATCTCCTCCAATCATGTCAGGCATGACCAGCGGATAGCCATTCATGTTCATCTGCAGCAATGTAGTCACCAGCGTCGGCAGCCCGTTGTCGAAGGTGAAGTAGGTGTCTTTATCCGTCATGCGCACAAACACTGGCAAGTCTTGAGTGCTGTGTAGGAATTATGTCGTTCAGTGTTTGTAAATGACGATTTTGTTAATATTAGACCAGGATTGCTAGATTTGGTATCTTTAACGTTATTATTATGGCGAAGAAGAAAGTACATGTCGATCCAAACGATTAAGGAAAAAGAAAGGAGCCACCGCTTAAATTTTAATATTAAAACTCTCTTGCTCTTCTTACTTTGTTACAGACAGTTAAAGTGTTTGTCTGGGGGATTAAAAAAAGTTTAGCTAGTTCTTTTCCACGGTGTTGCTCACATATGCCTCGGGAAAAGTACTATTTCTGGAGGTTGGTTTTCTGTGATGTGAAAAATTAATGATCGCTTGAGATGTTTACGTGTTTCACATAAAAAAATAGTCTCACTTTCGCATTACTGCAACTTATTGAATGCAGGGAAGGAATCTCATCCTTTCGGATAATTAGTATAGTACTTGTAAAGGTAATGTAATGATTACAAAAGAGCAGCATTCTATTCCTAAAAGTATGGTAATAGAGAGCGAATTGTGTTGCTGTTCACCCAATTTAAAATGAATTGTAATCAACTCAAGAGGGATTGACGGGTTCTGGCTCACTTATTAGGTATGGCTAGCAAACGCGAATTAATTTTATGAGGCCGTGAGGGTCAAAAAAGGCCGTGATGCTCGCTAAGTAGGTGGACGTTTTTGCCCTTAATCAAGCGTGGCCGCGGTATTCGTCTCGCCGTCGCAGAATAGCGTGACAAGCGCATCACTGCTAAACAGGCGAACCGCTAACCTTTACGACATTAAAATATATATGTGTGTATATAATTGCGCAGTATTGAATCGCGTTATATGGTAACTATACCGGATGTGAATAATGAATGAAAAATTCCTACTTAATTTCATCTTTTGTTCAATTAGATTTCTAACGGTATACATTTTTACTTCTAACTAGATCCGCAAGCTCGCGGTATCAATTTGATTCATCCACGTATCAAAATAAATTAAATCGTGGCTGTGGGATTTTTCGTACTGTCGCGTTTTTTAGAAGCCATTTCGCCTAAAAATTTTGTAGCCACCTGTTGTCAGATAGTAATAGGGATTGACAGGTTATTGATATGATTTTCGTAGTTTAAGCAACAAATTGTGTATTTAAACAACCCTGTTTTTAATATTAGAACCTTCGACGGTTTCTAGATCAAAGTAGGTATTTGAATAATTTGATACCTACAAACACAGTGAGAGTACCCTCAATGAAATATACTAATGACCTTTGTTTTTTTGTGTCGAAACTGTGAAAGATTTTGGATTTACCTCTATATGCATAATTTACATTTCAAATATTTCGAATCCAGCAAGCATTTCAAAACTGTTAATGCCTTCCAACGAACACAGTTTTTAACTACTGTCCAGACAAATGTTATTGACATAGTGTTCAGTTTTCTCAAATAGTATATTATATTCAGTAGGTATACCGGTTGCGAATTATAATCATTTTACATGCAAATATGTTACGAAAGGGGTGGTTAAGTAGCATCTTATTGTTCATATTATTTAAACGTTATGCAGCATATTTTAACTTGTAAGATAAGGCAAACATTTAGACAGACACGAGTAGTAAGGTTTCTTGTTACCACCACTGAAAGGTACAATAATTAATTTTCTTTAACCATGTCAAATTTTATGTTAATATTTATAATTTTTTTATTTTTATGTTATATTCCACGGTTGTACCTATAGAAATACATTAATAGTAAGGGTTTCTTTGTTAATATGGTTTATAAGGAAGTAATTTCAACCCACTACTGGGTGGTAAAGTAATTTTTCTTCCTAAACATGTCAAATTGTACCAATGCCTTTTTGATTATTTATGTGGCAGTTGAATTCCACGATCGTTTCTTGGTCATTTTTTATGTATCAAAAAACTCGTTATAGTTGTAATATTGTCTTATGATGTAAACAAAGTTTAAAGATAGATATAAATGTCTGTTTTATTTCATTGTAACTTAACCAAGTTATTAATTAATTTAAAACAACATCGATAAGTTTTTTGAAAAGCCGAAACGGAGAAAGAATGGCGCTACGTTGTCATCGTGCGTCGTGCATTGCAGTGGGGTGGTGTAAGCTACTTATCAACGAACGACGATGATGGCTCAAATGCAAGATATCTTGTGAAAATCGAAGTATATGACATTAACAAAGTTCGTAACGTTTCCAATACGGAGCATTGGGAACATACAGACGTGCGTGTAAACAATACGCTCACAGCGGAGCGACCAACACTATGAAAGGGCCTAAGATATCATCTACGAAATAACAAAGAAAACAGCAACAAAAGAAGATTCTGCTAATTTCTTTGTGCTAAGGACAAAAACCAGTGAGAATACTCTTAAAAGGTGTGAAGTGATTCAGTGACAATACTAACTTTAGCAATAAAACCAAGTGAAAAACACATATAGCTCCTGTTGATTCCTGTGACATTTGATGTACCAGGAGTACCAAATGAACTTCAATATGGACACTTCATACGATATAGATTTGTTCAACTTATGAGTTGAATCAACTATGTCAAGAAGTTGAGGATGCCAATATCATTTAACATAGAAAAGGAGGAGCGAAACGGACTTCCGCGGATGTGTTTCCTGGAGAAATCTGAGTAGCAAGAGGTTGTGTCTTCCATCAACTAGTTCAGAATGAGAACATGAACCAAACGTAAGTTCAAACATAGTGATTGATTTGTAAAATAATTGTTCCTAAAAAATATTTTTGATAGCCATTTTATAAGTGAAAGTCATAAAAGACATGTGATAAAATCGCATCAAAAACTTAAAACCTCAATTTAATCGTTTCCGCGCTCGGCAACTGACTGTTTTACTGAGTCCAATAACGAAATAAATAATTATTTTAAAACACCAGAATCGTTCCTCACAAATATTAAGGAAACCATTTTTTTATTGTCAGAAGAATGCAATCAAAAACAAACAATAATTAAAGGAAACTTTATTTTAAAAGCTGGTTCCATACAAACATTTAAACAGCAAAAGAATAAATACATTTGCGAAAATTTCCAAACAATAAATTATCATGGTGACGAGTTAGAACCAATTTTTGCTTACTAATAAATAACGAAACTTCGAATAAAGTTAGTATTCATACTTGTGACAACGACCCCACCCAATTTTTATCTATTGAAATACAAAAACATGTGTTTCGTGACATCGGTTGACAACTTCAACGCTGATGCTATTCGCCGTCATATTTTTTTTTATTAATAATTAGCAGGCGTTTATCTTCCATCTCACCTGATGGAAAGTGACGATGAAGACGAGGATCATACACGCCTGTCTAAAAGGTACCTATTCACTCTACACTTGAAAGCTCCAGGGTTATATTTGTCTGGAAAAATAGACGCTGGCAAATCGTTCGACTCTTTGGCAACACGAACCAAAAATGAGCTGTCGAACCGTTCAGTTCGGCTCATCGGCACGGTAACCACAAACGGGTGAAACTTCTGTCTTCTGACTATTACTTGCGCAAAGAAATTCCAACACTTAAAAAACTTGTTGTTTGTTTACGTGAATGTGGTTTGTTCCATGGCCGAAAACCGTCATTGAGCTTAGTTTTGAAAGAATTTGGATTTTCTTATAAAAATCGGACAAACGTAAAATATTGATAGAGCATCACGATGTTGCTATGGCTCGCTGCGAATTTTTGAGCGAAGCCAAAACATATCAGATTGGTCAAATGTTACTTTCACTGACGAGACTTGGTTAAATGCAAACCACACAGTATCTAAGAACTGGACTGACGACACCGCCGCTTCTACTAGTTCAGTGCCAATGGGAAAAGGTGAACGCCTTATCATATGCCATGCAGGGTCTACGAAAGGATTCGTGTCAGATGCTTTACTGGCCTTATATCCAAGAAAACAGTGGACTACCACAAAGAAATGAACGGGGAGATTTACGAAGGATGGTTTAAAGAAATGGTGCAATCTCTGGAAGAACCGTCCATAATTATTATGGACAACGCTACATATCACTGCAGTCAAATTGATAAAATGCCGACGCTGGCCAATAAAAAACAAGAGATAATTGACTGGCTCCACTGTCATGGCGAAATTGTGGATATTTTAAAATCGAAAAAGGCCCCCTAAAAGAAATGTTATTGACGAAATAGCTGCCCAATGTGGTCATTGGGTTCTTCGACTTCCGCCATATCATTGCCAGTACAATGCTATAGAACTAATATGGGCACAAATCAAAGGACACGCCGCTCGAAATAATACCCATCCCCCTTTTACGGCAAACAAGATGTTAGATTTATTAAAAAATGCATGTGCGGAAGTAGGTAACTGCCGAAAACTGGGAAAAAATTGTGAGAAGAACCCAAAAAATTATAGCGTCGGATTGGGAAATTCATGTGGCATTCGATAATATACAAGTACAGGAACTTATAATTAATGTTGGGGAGAGCTCATCGAGTGACAGTGACGATTCATCAGATTTTGATTAAAATAAATATATAAAGATTACCTGTCGTTATAATTATTTCGTTTCATTGTCGAGAACCTACCTATACATACTTATTTTACAACAGCTTCGAAAAATTTTAAGAAGTTGGCATTATTAATCAAGAATTAATACGTGTAACATCTTGTAATGAAACATAATATTAGTTAATAAATTTGTACAAAAGTATCCGGCAGTAGTTTAGTTTCTTACATTTTGTTTTATACTTTACATTTTGTCATTTACAATATCGGGTCTGTTATCGTGTTACGTTTATCGATATAGCTCCATCCCTATCAGTTTCATCGACTCTGGTATTATATAACCTTGGACGTGTGTAAACGTCATATTTTTATAAAATAATGCATACATAATGTAAAAGAAAACGTTCGCACAAGTTTTCACAGGAGCTGTCATTGACAAAATAAAGAAATGGAAATAGTATAGTTCCAAAAATTTTAATATAAATCCCACAAAAGTAATGACCGATGCACGAAAGATAAAACTTCTAATATTGAAGATTGTTTCGTTTCTGAAAAAAATTTAAATGTGAATAATTTGTGAACTTTGTCTAGCATAATGGAATATTAGGTGATTACATATAGCATTGGCGTTTTGTAAGGGAGGAACATAAAATCAATTTTAAAAATATATAATATATTTATTTAATCAAAGTATGTACCATTGCCATCTATGCACTTTTGCCATCTCATATTTAGATAATTGATACCTTTACAAAAAAACCATTGACGGGACGGGAATCAATAAAATCTTTGAAGGCGCTTTGGACTGTCCCATTCCCAAATTGATTCATGTGGATTAAAACAGTTTTGTCACAGAAATTTCCGAAACGAAAACGTTGAAACCAAAAACGCACTGAGTTTTCTTTTGCGACACCGCCGCCATACATAGCATTAATACTTCGAGCCGTTTCTGCAGCACTGGTGCCACGGTGAAACTCGTACTCGTAAATAACGCAATATTTCAAGTTTTCCATTTTGTAAACTAAGTGACGCAAAGATAAAACAAATGAATTACGGTATAACCAAGGAAGACATAATACAGATCGAAGAGGCCAGTACAGAAAAATATATTTCTTTTACCAAAAACTTTAATATTGACAGAAAGCCTTTTAATTAAGATTTGTAGATTCTATAAAGTTTATGTCGTGTAGTCTGGAAAAACTTGCTCATAATGTAGAACCTGAGCAATTCCGTAAACTCGTTTTAAACGTTTTTTAGAAGCCATTTCGCCTAAAAATTTTGTAGCCACCTGTTGTCAGATAGTAATAGGGATTGACAGGTTATTGATATGATTTTCGTAGTTTAAGCAACAAATTGTGTATTTAAACAACCCTGTTTTTAATATTAGAACCTTCGACGGTTTCTAGATCAAAGTAGGTATTTGAATAATTTGATACCTACAAACACAGTGAGAGTACCCTCAATGAAATATACTAATGACCTTTGTTTTTTTGTGTCGAAACTGTGAAAGATTTTGGATTTACCTCTATATGCATAATTTACATTTCAAATATTTCGAATCCAGCAAGCATTTCAAAACTGTTAATGCCTTCCAACGAACACAGTTTTTAACTACTGTCCAGACAAATGTTATTGACATAGTGTTCAGTTTTCTCAAATAGTATATTATATTCAGTAGGTATACCGGTTGCGAATTATAATCATTTTACATGCAAATATGTTACGAAAGGGGTGGTTAAGTAGCATCTTATTGTTCATATTATTTAAACGTTATGCAGCATATTTTAACTTGTAAGATAAGGCAAACATTTAGACAGACACGAGTAGTAAGGTTTCTTGTTACCACCACTGAAAGGTACAATAATTAATTTTCTTTAACCATGTCAAATTTTATGTTAATATTTATAATTTTTTTATTTTTATGTTATATTCCACGGTTGTACCTATAGAAATACATTAATAGTAAGGGTTTCTTTGTTAATATGGTTTATAAGGAAGTAATTTCAACCCACTACTGGGTGGTAAAGTAATTTTTCTTCCTAAACATGTCAAATTGTACCAATGCCTTTTTGATTATTTATGTGGCAGTTGAATTCCACGATCGTTTCTTGGTCATTTTTTATGTATCAAAAAACTCGTTATAGTTGTAATATTGTCTTATGATGTAAACAAAGTTTAAAGATAGATATAAATGTCTGTTTTATTTCATTGTAACTTAACCAAGTTATTAATTAATTTAAAACAACATCGATAAGTTTTTTGAAAAGCCGAAACGGAGAAAGAATGGCGCTACGTTGTCATCGTGCGTCGTGCATTGCAGTGGGGTGGTGTAAGCTACTTATCAACGAACGACGATGATGGCTCAAATGCAAGATATCTTGTGAAAATCGAAGTATATGACATTAACAAAGTTCGTAACGTTTCCAATACGGAGCATTGGGAACATACAGACGTGCGTGTAAACAATACGCTCACAGCGGAGCGACCAACACTATGAAAGGGCCTAAGATATCATCTACGAAATAACAAAGAAAACAGCAACAAAAGAAGATTCTGCTAATTTCTTTGTGCTAAGGACAAAAACCAGTGAGAATACTCTTAAAAGGTGTGAAGTGATTCAGTGACAATACTAACTTTAGCAATAAAACCAAGTGAAAAACACATATAGCTCCTGTTGATTCCTGTGACATTTGATGTACCAGGAGTACCAAATGAACTTCAATATGGACACTTCATACGATATAGATTTGTTCAACTTATGAGTTGAATCAACTATGTCAAGAAGTTGAGGATGCCAATATCATTTAACATAGAAAAGGAGGAGCGAAACGGACTTCCGCGGATGTGTTTCCTGGAGAAATCTGAGTAGCAAGAGGTTGTGTCTTCCATCAACTAGTTCAGAATGAGAACATGAACCAAACGTAAGTTCAAACATAGTGATTGATTTGTAAAATAATTGTTCCTAAAAAATATTTTTGATAGCCATTTTATAAGTGAAAGTCATAAAAGACATGTGATAAAATCGCATCAAAAACTTAAAACCTCAATTTAATCGTTTCCGCGCTCGGCAACTGACTGTTTTACTGAGTCCAATAACGAAATAAATAATTATTTTAAAACACCAGAATCGTTCCTCACAAATATTAAGGAAACCATTTTTTTATTGTCAGAAGAATGCAATCAAAAACAAACAATAATTAAAGGAAACTTTATTTTAAAAGCTGGTTCCATACAAACATTTAAACAGCAAAAGAATAAATACATTTGCGAAAATTTCCAAACAATAAATTATCATGGTGACGAGTTAGAACCAATTTTTGCTTACTAATAAATAACGAAACTTCGAATAAAGTTAGTATTCATACTTGTGACAACGACCCCACCCAATTTTTATCTAACGTAAATAACGCAATATTTCAAGTTTTCCATTTTGTAAACTAAGTGACGCAAAGATAAAACAAATGAATTACGGTATAACCAAGGAAGACATAATACAGATCGAAGAGGCCAGTACAGAAAAATATATTTCTTTTACCAAAAACTTTAATATTGACAGAAAGCCTTTTAATTAAGATTTGTAGATTCTATAAAGTTTATGTCGTGTAGTCTGGAAAAACTTGCTCATAATGTAGAACCTGAGCAATTCCGTAAACTCGTTTTAAACTTTCGTGATAAAAATTACTTCAAACGTTTATTCCAAAAGAGTGTGTACTCGTATCCAATATTGACCTCATTTAAGTCGTTAGAAATGACTCACCTTCCAACTCGAGATCAATTTTATAGTTCACTAAACGATAGCATCATTCCTGAGGACGATTTCGAAAATGCAAAAGATGTTTAGAATCATTTTAAATTACAGGAGTGCTTATTCTGAACTTAAAAACGGATGTTTTATTATTGCTACATTTTTGACCTGCCTCAAAACTTATGGATTAGATCCAGCCCATTACTTCACTGCACCCGGATAAAGTTGGGATGCTACGCTAATTCTTACAAAAGTTAAATAACAGCTGATTACAGATGTTGATATAGTTGCTTTTATATAAAAAGGTATAAGGCGTGGAATATCCCAATGCAGTAACAGATATGCAAAGGCTAAAAGTTCATGAATGAATATTATAGGGAGATCGAGTCTTCTTTTCTCATTTACCTTGATTCTAATAATGGATATGGGTGGGCTATCTCAGCACCTACTTACAGGTGAATTTCAATAGGTTGATATCAATATTGACCAATATTACAGACATAGCAGGTAGTCTTCATACAAAAAAAACTAGGAATTATGTCTATGGTTAGAACTTTTTGATGCTGACATCTCTTGCTACTTTTCGAGCGAACAATTGTCATACGTCACTTCAATGTGAATGATGAATGATAACACTATGTTCAATCAATGATGTACGGTTTTAGGTTAAGTTTCAATGTTTTAATTATGTTAAAACTACTTTTATTATATTAATACTTGAAATTGGCAGAAATAGTTATTGTGTAGTAACTACAGCTGATTGCGATAAAACGCAAAATTTAATTTAATTTTCAATCAATCAGCTCGATCTGCCATTACGATTTCAATGTTTGACGAGTGAAGAGTTCGCATTGATTAATTTCCTCTAATTTAAAAACATAACCTCTCATTTACCAAATATAGTAATTAATATGCGTTTATTCGGTGCTTCACAATGTGCAACAATGCTGTGTAGTGAATAAGAAAGTAGCCGAAAGGACGTTATTTTCCATCACTTTCCAAGAACTGAGATAGGATTTAACCATGGTTACCGTGTCTTTGTGCTAATAGTGCTTTGTTCTTACAAGGTTTAAGTGTGGTAAAACTTTGTATATTGTTTATGAGCCACACAAGAAATGTTTTCTGGGTTACTCAATATGAATAACGGTGTTTAATTGGTGTAACATAATTAACAGAATATGAATAAAAAATACTGATGTCTCGCTTCTAGAAAAGAAAAATTTGCCTCCCGTGCAATACAAACAAAGCATATAAAAATATAAAACAAAATTTAGAAATTAAAAAAAATCATAAATATACAAGTCTTTTATTTATTCTACCTTCTTTATCTTTTAGATTGTTAAAATATCTTATAGAAAAGGAGAGGGGCTTTCGCGCTGCCACAATGGCATTACGCCAAACTCCAACGCCGTCATTTTAAAATTAAGAAATGAAGGACAATCTAATTTAAAAAAAACTTGTCAAATTGAAAAGTTCCTCAAGTTTCTAGTTCCTAGTGTTGTAGTTAGGAAGACGTTCGTCTGATGCGTAGCATCACTAGTTAGTTTGTGATTACAGATGAGGCGGAATATGGTTAAATATTGGAAGTCGATTTAGATTACAAGGTATAATATACATTATAGAAATTTAAAACAATGTTTAGAGAACTGTTTAATTTTAGGTAAAGTACACAAAATACTTTAACTGAAACGTAGCGCTTGGCTTAACACATACATTGATTTGATTACACAATTACGAGCACAGTCTTCCAATGATTTCGAAAAAGATTTTTTAAAACATATGAACAATTCAGTGTTTGGAAAGACATTCTCGCTGTGACCGCCACCCGGTATGGACGTTCTAAGACCATTTCGATTGATCGGTTCGTTCCCGATATTCAGTGGTGCTCAGTTTACTGACGTTTATTTACTTATTTACTCTTTTATTTCATATTTATCTTGATCACATTTGTGTTTTTTCGTGTCCATTTGCCCTTTTTGTCGGTAAAGGTTGACCCTAACCCAGTCGTTTCTTTACCAGCGTACCGTTTTAGTCTTCTAGGTAGCGGCGTTCGGCGAACTATGGTTAGTTTCTAAGATATTTCCAGGCCGCAGTAGCTATGGCTACCGTGGAGGCAGATATAGCGAAGGAATTCATGGCCTTCGTTCGCTCGCAATGTCAAGACATTTGGACGAAATTTGAAATTCGGCTCAAACCCACATTCAATTCTCCTTCAAAAAAGGAGAGACGGGCGTGCCAGCCCGTATCTACCAATCTCTCACGCGAGCGTTTTAGCTCGCGCTCGACCGTGGCTTCGTACACACGTAGTTCATCTTCGTTATCGTCGATGGACTGCGATAGCGTGGCTCCCGCCCAAGCCATCGAATCCAACGAAGGATTCACAGTCGTCGCAAAACGACAAAAAAGGGCTTAGCCCTTGGACTCACCCGATGATGAGTCCAAAACTCCGATAAGGCGGGCTCCGCAGTCCACGTTACTAACTAATTCTATTCTCTCCCATCCCGAGGCCAAGCCAACCGGTCGGCATCCGCCTAATATTTTAATTCGCGATAAAGCGGCGTGGACATCTGTGTCCACACACGTGTCAAATTCAAAAATCGTGTATACACACGCGAAAAATACCGCGATCGGTATCCGTGTAGCGACCGTTGCAGCCGTCACCAAGTACTTGAAAGAGAAATCCATTGAGTACTACATTTACGTTCTTGAGGAGGAGCGAGTTTACGCGTCGTCCTTAGAGGCTAACCGAAGGAGATTGAGTCACAGCTCCTTTTCCAGGACCTCAAGGGCAAGGGTTTCCCAGTCATTTCCATCCACCGTATGTATGGAAAAGATCGTATAACCAAGTGTTAATGTATAATGTTGCAGAATAACATAATTCGTAAATCAAGAAGCCCATATGCATCCCCGGTCGTGTTGGTTAAAAAACCCAAAAGACATGTTGAGATTTTGTGTTCACTTTAGACAACTTAATAAAAAAGTTATCACTGATGCTTATTCATTGCCAATAATTGATGATATTTTTATTTATTTAATTATAACAAAATCCACAGCTTTTAAAATAATGCATTAATTAAATAATATCTATATAAAACTGACAGCCAGTTATGGATTTACATTTTTTTAAATGATTCTAGCAGGCAACAAGTAAAACAAATGTTAGAAATAATTTATTAAAAATTGTTTTTAAATAGTTATTAAAAAAAAATAATAAGAATTTTTGTTTTTTGTTTTTATAGGTTGATAGCAGTGCGTGAGTGTGTTAGTGTGTGTATATGAGGGTGTGTGTGTGTGCACGTGTGCATGTGTTTGAACGTAATAATATATAGCCATGTTAATATCAAGCTCTAGTCAATAACTTTAATATACTTTGCTTAAATTTAGCCTTGTTGTCATAAAATATGTCAGTGACTTGTGCGAATTTTTTATTATATGTGTTTTGAATCCTATTGATAGTTAAGTCCCGAGTGTATTTTGTTTTCGTGTGCTGCGGATAAAATACTTTTATTATTATTTAAATTTTAATATGTACCTATTGCATACATAATGTACACATATAATACAGAAAAAAGAGAAAAACTATATTAGGTAATAGTGGTAAAATATAATATTTAGATATAACTAAAAAAAAGGTATATTTAACGTACACCAAATTATATATACTCTATTACGTATCTAATTTACATAATATTTAATTTCAACTTAAAACTTTTCAAGTCAGTACCAACATATAAAAGTCACAAAAATATAAACACATGATAACTTATTAACAATCATATTTGTCACTTCCAGTGCCACATATTGCTGTGTATCCTTAAATATCTCTTTGTCATTCAGTTCCTTTTGTAACTATTGTTTATTAGTTTACAATTACCGTCATATTTTGACACTTTTTTAAATTTTATTTTTTATAAAATACCCTACGTTTCTCATGTAAGTGAATGTTATTCTTTTATGGGAAATAAATAATCTTAAACCAGAGGGATATATAGTAGGTCTTGTTCTTGTGGAAGGAGTGCGCAGATTGAGGGTGAGATTAATGAGGTCATTTCAGTCTATATTACCGTTACAGATATTGTATAAGAAAAGCATATCGAGCAAAGTACCTCTGGATTCTAGAGACAGCACATGGTGTTGTTTGCAAGCATCCGGGTATAACTTTAAGGGCTGTGATTGTCTATAGCTCAGTTGATTCAGAAATTTTCTTTGAATTGACTCAATAGCATGACTGTATACAATATATTGGGTGTTCCATACAGTGCTGCAATACCATAGTAAGCTACGAACCAAGGAATAATACAGTATCCTCACACAGATTATATCTGAAAAGGGAGCTGTAGGTCGTAGTACAAAGCCAAGATTCTTGTATGCTTTATTGACTGTGAATGCAACATGCTCGTTAAAACTAAGCTTGGCATCGAGGAAAACCCCCGAATCGCGAATAAGGTTGGTTTTCTTAATTTCCGTATTATTGAAGAAATAACTGAATGACAAGCGTTTGCTCTTACGGTAAAAACTAATATGTAGGCACTTGCCAATATTTATACTTATATTTGAAGATCATCAGATAGTGAATGAGTTATACTGTTAATGAAAATAGAAAATGGTAGAGGAGAAAGTACACCGCAATGTGCCACGTAACGCGTATTATTTCACCATGTGGACACGTGGTCAACTCAACGCAAATACAATACCGACGGCCGTGTAAATAACTACGAAGCCAATCAATCAGGAATGTAAAATGCCTAATAGTTATATGCATAGCTAAAATCCAGCAGTGTAAGTAATGTCAGATGTTGATTTTCCATACCAAGTCTCATATCGTCTGTAATCTTGAAAACAGAAGTGATCATACTATGACCAAAATTGAGGAAATTGTTTTTATTAAGAAGAAGGTAGTATATACATATATCAACGACATTAGGTTATTTAGGCAAGGGAACAAGATTAGCGTCTTGTTTGGAATTCGGAAATGTAGATGGACTTGGTTAAAGATGTCAAGGATAGGAATGATCATATTACGGCTTATGTTATCACAGCCCAAGGCTGATATAGAGTATACTTTATTAAATATGTGATATAGACACTTACTTCAGTATATACAAACTTTCTATTAGAATATAGTTTTAAATATCTACCCAAAGCCAGTCTTGATTTCCACCTTGTCCCCGAAAGTGGCCGCGGCCCTAGCGTACTCCGCAGAGAAACAGTTCGGCTGCTCGTCCACTTGGCAGTCAAAAACCGAGATCTTAGGAAAAATGGTCATATTTATTCAGTATTCACAATATGTGTCACGAAAAAGTACTTAGTTACTTCACAATATTGATCTTTTTGAAAATTCTTACCTGTGGACCCCAGCTTGACTCTCCTGCATCAAACTTGAAGCCGTCTATGTCGTAGGTTTTCTTGAAGAAGTCCAAGGTATTGAGATACCAATTCCGAGCGTCCGGATTGGTGAAGTCGATCAGAGATGTCGTGGTTCCGTTGTCGTTCCACCATGATGTCAGGTAGTTGGAGTGAAGTTCGGACTTCACGAATAAACTATAAAAATGTAAAAAATAAATATAATGCGTACAAAATTTAATTATTTAAGGCCTAAGGCCCACTTGCGCAGCAGCACTAGCCTAAACATTTATTTACGTCACTATCAGTATCTGCTATTTCATAATCATAAAGGACTCGCTGCATTTACCTATCATTTTTCGTAGCACTATTGGTTTCTGCTTCTAATGCATCAATTGATGGCGCAGGGCAATTTGTGTTTATGAATGGGTGCACCCACAATGTTACTCCAAAACCCATTTCTTTCAGCGTCTTGACCGTTTCTGCAAAGTTAGGAAATTTGGTGGTATCTACATTCCACGAGCCGTAACACGCTTCCCAGCCATCGTCTATTTCAAACTGGCTGTAATTTAGCCCATTCTTTTTAATAGATTTCGCATGTTCAATGATGGTCCTATCATTTATATTCGTTTTGAACTGTGCCCAAGTAGACCAAATTGGGTAAGTAATTAGTTTTGTGTCAGGGACACCACTTGGTTTTCCTAGAAAACGACGAACTGCGAACTCATGAGCTTTTCTGACATCTTCGAAGATACCTAATGCGTAGCGTAAGTTATTGCTGGTTCTTCGGTTCGAGTACGGCGGTTTGACTTCTGCTATGAAACATGCAGCATTTTTTTCTATTGAGTTTTGATCGACAAATAGAGGGACTCTTTTGTCAATGTAAAAGAAATAGCCAGCTGAATTGAGCCAATAGCGTTCGGCAATGGCACAGTTGTCAGCGTCCTTGGTGATGTATGCGTAGTTCTCCAAAACTAAGTTTTCGATGGGCCAGTACTGCCGCTTCTGCTGAGGGCCACCGTACCAGTGTGTGTTATCTGTTTGAAAGTTATATTTTATTTATTATAAGGATAAAACAAATATAAAAAACTCTAGGTGTTTATTTTTTGTGGCTTTAAGTGAATATATAGTTTTGTGATGCCTTACCTAGATTTAAGCAATCCTCCAACCTCACATTTTTGGGTGCAGTCCATTCTAAATTTAATACAATCCCAATTCCTTGTTCAACTAGGTATTCACTTATCTTCAAGGAAATATTGTTAGTAAACGATAGAACTATTTCAGGTATGTAGTTGATATCAACGAGATCAGCGCGTCGGCCTATTACTGCTAAAACTTTCGATGATCGATCTGAAATTTAAAAATGTTTTTGGTGAGTTAGTTGTTAGTTGTGCTCTTATGTAATGAACAAGAACTTTACAAAATAGTTCCAAGTCCATCATATATATTTTTATGTTTGCATTAAATAGGAACTGAAACTAAACCTGTGGTATCAATCTGAGTTATCAACAAGTTTATTAAGATTTGTTTATTAGATCAACCCCCTACGAACCATACCTAGATCCACTTGCGTGGCTCGGACCTAGCTCTTGGCTAAATATTGTTTTATATCTCTATCAGTGCAGTCGAAAAAAAAGTGATGGTATGAAATTTTGTCTAGCTAGCCGGCCAGCCCAGGGCTAAGTGGAGCTGCGCAAGTGGCCCTTAGTATTGAAATTAAAATAATTCCAAATAACTTTTTATTTTTCACTATCAAATACATAATAGCATGGATGCATTAAAAACAATCCTTTTAGATATGTTACATAAATAACTTAATAATTTACCTTTATTCAATAGTAGTGTATAACCGCTCTTAGGGTTTGGATCCAACACGATCTGAAGATGCGGCTTCTGAATCAAGTTGATCATCTGACCGCCAGCGATACTCCATGCTGCCGTCGTCACTGATAACAAGCGTATTCAATCGAACAGTCTAACCTTATTGAGACACTTGATGAATAGAAAAAGCTATTTTTTTTTTGTTTTAATTCAATTTGTTTTAGGTAGGTTACTGATTGGTATACCCGTCCCGTTTTACATTATCACTTTTGGCTCCAATAACAAAAAAAATTTTTCTAAAATCGTCACAATAAAGTATATTGTATTAACAATTTCTTGAGGAGTTACTTAAATTTAGTTTAATTTTTCAGAATATAAATGATCAATACTATGAAGTAATTTTTTTTAATGCTGGCATCAATGGCTAGTATGGTGGTTCAAAAAAGAAGAACTGAAAGAATAAAAATCCGACGAGATTCTCATTCGTCTTACGTACACTTTTATTTATAATCAATATTTAAAAATAACCTTAAAGATGTTGTTCAAACTACTAGCGCCATCTGTAATCGAATAGCTGCAGCTAGTATTTTGAGTGGGGATAACAGCCGATGACGCAACGTGCAGCTAACTTCGCTCCTAACAACTTCAATACACACATTCGTTCTTATAACTGAAGCATCTACACGTTCCTATTGTAATTTTTTTCTTGTAATTCAGTTGATTAAATATACGTTTCATTATTTAAACAATAAATAATATCATTGAAGAGACCTGATCACCTGACCCTGCAATACCTATCAAGTAGGTACACATCACAGGGCCGTACCCTGGTACCGTTCGAGAGCAGCTTCAACATTTGGTCCTTCGAGCCGGATAATACGAAGAATACAGCCCTTCAAGACATAGAAGAAGCGGGAGGAATCGGAGTCGCAGCAGTCTAGGTCGTCCATCAGGTCATCTAAATCCTTTTACCCTTATATTCGAATTGTGTTAATATCGTGCCTTTATTAAAAACAAAACCGTTACGCACTGCATTAATATACCCAACAACCGTAAGTAATCTTTTCCTACAAGCTTCTAAAAATTAGTGACGATGAATTTAAACTTGCTGCTGAACCTAAAACGTTAGAAAGACCTAAATCCCCGCGCTTAGCAACGTCAAATAACAGACTTTCCGATTTGAAAAGACAACGGGGTACAATTAAGTGTAGGTTAACTCTATTTGAAAAATATGTCACTAAATTAGATAGCATTTTAAATTCTAATGAAATAATTGAATTAGAAATGCGCATTCAGTCACTAAATTCATGTTTCATACAATTTAATGATATTCAGAGTGAAATTGAAAATAGTGTTGAAGAAAATGATTTAATAAATCAATTAGAGTATCGAGAACAGTTTGAAAGACAGTATTTTTCCTTTGTGGCATCTGCAAAGAGATTATTGAACGAAAATAATTGCAAAGAATCCAGTTTAAGTTTACCCTCCGCAGCAAATAATATTGTGTCGATCAAGCTTACGGAGATTAAGTTACCTGCCTTTGACGGTTCGTATGATCAGTGGTTGGAATTCAGAAATTCATACTACACTATGATTCATCAACGTCAAGACCTAGATTCCATACAAAAATTCCATTACTTAAAATCGTCATTGAGCGGCTCTGCTTTGCAAGTAATTAGTGCACTGGAATTTACTTCTTTAAACTACACTCACGCATGGGAATTGTTAGAAAATCGTTTCCACAATAACCGTTTGTTGATTCAAAATCATGTCAAGTCTTTATTTTGTATTTCTGCACTTAACAAAGAATCGCCATTTCAAATTAGAAAGCTCATAGATGCGACGTTACGCAACCTGCGCGCACTCAAGTCATTAAACGAACCTACCGAATATTGGGATACGTTGATTATTTATTTAATTGTGTCTAAGCTTGTTCCATCTACTGAGCGCGAATGGGAATGCTTTAAAGGTACAGTTTCTAATAAAAAGGGTACGCATAACAATATTAAGCTAGAGGACTTAATGTCGTTTTTCAAAAATAGGGCTGATATGTTGGAAATGATTAAAGTAGGTAGTAATAAACCAAACGTGCAACCAACTTACTCAAAGCCATATAATACAGATCATAAAAAATTTGAGCACAAGAAACAATTTAATTCACACCTGCCACAGCAGACGCAGGCTTTTGTAGCTTCACGTAATAAATATAGTCCAGATTCTACAAAATATAACAACCCCAAAAAACGTATATGTATTTTATGTGGGGGTGTTCACGCGTTATATAGCTGTTCTAACTTCCTTAACTTATCAGTTAAAGATAGATTAAATTTAGTTACTGAAAATGAGTTATGTAAGAATTGCATTCGTACAAGTGGCCATTCGTTTAATGAGTGTTCCTTTGGGCCTTGTAAATTGTGCCAAAGGAAACACAATTCATTGCTTCATTTTGATAAAAATGGGAGCGTAAATTCACCTGCACAGCCGAGCGCGCTTCAATCATCTGTTTTTCACGTTACAAATCAAAGATTTAAATCAATAGATGTGCCCCTTCGGTACAAAGAACGTACGAAATTAGGTTTCCACTCAAAGTTGTGCATGCACAAGTGTTGTCTCAGTATCCAACGAGCGCTTGTCGTGAGTGGTACAGTGCAACGACTTAGTGTGCAAAGTGTTTTTTCTTAAAATTTATTGTTGAAGATTGAATTATGCCGTCGTGTTCATTTCGGGGGTGTAAAAATATAAGCCGAAACACAAACAAGGGTAAAGGTGTTACTTTTCATGCATAAGTAACTAATTACAAATTTTTTTATGATTTATTGGCGTTACTCGTCTGTGTCGCACGGCAGCATGGCGGCGAGACGCGGAGGGGGCGGAGAAGCGTCCGGCTGCCAAAGAATAAGTAATTAGATACAAATTGAAAGGCCAACTCATTAGCTACTTTTACTTATAAGTAACAAAATAGAAAGATTGTTGAACTGAAGATTTTTTGTGAACCTTGGGCTTTTTCCCAAATATTAAATGAACTTTAATTATAAATTAAATATAAATTAATTATAAAGGTGATAATGTAAGACTACACTACTTAAAAACACATATAACAAAATGCCAAAAATTTTATAAGTTGGTGCTTTTTGCAGGCGATTGACGTGTAAGTTATAAAGCTATTATCTGTACGTTAAAATAAGTGATTTTTAAATGTTTACTTGTATATATTTCTGTGTCTATAAACCTGTAAAACTTTTTAGGCGTATTTTCCAGCGTAAGATCTTTGTCACATCTGATTTATATTCTTTGACGATTGATGACGTGAACTTGCTGTGTTTGTGTAAATGAGCATGACAACTCCATCACACGTGCGGGCAAATCTATTGATTTAAATCTATGTTACAAATAAATCAGCTAATCCCGAGTCAAACGTTTTAACATGTAATAGTACATTATTAGAACCGGTTTTATTATCCACTGCATTAGTGGATGTCACTGATTCAGATAACAATTATCATACAGTTCGTGCGCTTCTCGATAATGGAAGTCATAACTGTTTTATCACCGAGAAATTGTCTAAAAGCTTAAACATTCCTATTTTACAGTCCACTTTTCAAATCTCGGGGGTAGGGCAGGTCGTTTCTCAGTCTAATTATAGATGCCGTATTAATATGCGTTCGAAAGTCAATGACTTCAATACGGAATTAAATTGCTTGGTTTTACCGCAGATCACATCGAAATTACCCTCGATAGACGTTAATAAAAATTGTATGCGTATACCAAGTCATATCTTATTAGCTGATCCTACGTTTAATGTTGCGTCGGAAGTGGATTTGTTGCTAGGCGCAGACATTTTTTGGGACTTATTTAATGAAAATAAAATAAAGCTCAGTACCGGTTCATACCTACTTGATACAAAGATAGGTTGGATAATATCGGGTACTATACTTAATTATTCGTTACATAATAAACAAATTCATTGTAATTTAGCTCAAATAAGTTCACAATTAAAATCGTTTTGGGAGTTAGAAGAAATACCTACTCCACTAGGTATTATGTCGAGAGAAGATCGGTTTTGTGAAAGGTTATTTTCAGAAACTACAAGACGTGATATAAATGGTAGATTTTCTGTGCGTATACCTCTAAGCCAGTCAGCTGATGCGTTGGGCGATTCATACTCAATAGCTATGAACCGGTTTTTGTCGTTAGAGCGTAAATTAAATCGCTCGCCTCCTGAGTATAAGAAACTATACTGTGAATTTATGCGAGAATATGAATTATTAGGACATATGTCTCCAGTGTTAGAAAATATTGAGAATGTAGAAAAACCGTTTTATGTATTACCGCATCACGGAGTTTACCGGGAAGACAGTTTAACAACAAAATTACGTTCAGTTTTCGATGCAAGCGCGGCTACTGCGAACGGAAAATCCTTGAACAACATTCAATACGTAGGCCCACCTTTGCAAAATGATATTTTTGCGATTTTACTTCGATTTAGGCAGTACCAATATGTCGCTTGTGCTGACATCGAAAAAATGTATAGACAAATTTTAATTCAGTCCGATCAACGTAATTTACAGCTTATTTTGTGGCGGGATAATAATAATTATAATAATGAAATACAATTATACAGATTGAATACGGTTACTTACGGTACAGCCTCGGCACCGTACCTTAGTATGCGCTGTTTGAGACAATTTTGTAGACGACTTAATTACGGGACATGATAACTTTGACACGTTAGTACAGATTTGCAACAAAACTAAGGAATTATTACACGGTGGTTGTTTTCCGTTACGTAAGTGGACATTTAATTTCAACACTGAAGATTCACAAATACAGAAAGATTTTAACGTAGGGGACAGTTGCCAATCGAAAACTTTAGGTATAGGATGGCAAAACAAAGATGATCAGCTGTATTTCACTACCAAGTTAAAGCAAGGTCCGTCCTCGCCTATTACTAAGCGTTTAATGATGTCCATAATCGCTCAAATCTATGATCCTTTAGGTATTTTAGCTCCAGCAATTATCACAGCAAAGATTCTCTTACAAAAATTGTGGCTTAGTAAGTTAGACTGGGATGAAGAAGTTCCGGCTGAGATTGCGTTACAATGGCAAAGTTTTATACTTAGTTTAAATTGTTTAAACGAGATACGGATACCGCGGTGTGTTTAAATGGAAAATTCGCAAGTTAAAGAATTGCATATATTTAGCGACGCGTCACAATATGCTTACGGTGCCTGTGCTTACCTAAAGTCTTGAATCATCGGCTCTTGTCCAGTTATTGTGCGCAAAGAGTAAAGTAGCACCATTAAAAACAATAAGTATCCCTAGACTTGAACTGTGTGGGGCTTTAATTGGTGCTAAACTATTTGATAAAATAAAGCAGTCACTTCGTATCTAATTTGAAAATATATATTTTTGGACAGATTCAACAATTGTTCAGGGATGGCTTCGTATGTCACCTCACCTGCTAAAACCATTTGTACAAAACAGAGTTTCACAGATAAATGAGTTAACTGACGATACAGTCTGGCGTCATGTAAAGGGCACGGAAAACCCAGCTGATTTAATTTCTCGAGGTGTAAGACTTGATTCTCTCAAACTCGATAGTAACTCGCTGTGGTGGTTCGGGCCTCAGTTTTTGCTTAAACCTAAAGATTCATGGATAAATAATAGTAATCCTATAATTAGTACGAATTTACCGGAAGTAAAGTCGCAAACCATTAATTTATTATGTACTAATACATGCGAATTATTCGATTTTGAGAGATTTTCTTCTTTCAATCGTTTAAAAAGGGCGGGAGCCTATTTATTACGTTTTATTCATAATACACGCACACATAACCACAGTGAACGCAGGACCGGTTCCTTGACAGTAGACGAATTGCATTTATCAATAGTAATGTTGTCTCGCTCCGCGCAGAAACAATCGTTTCCTAGTGAAAAGCTAAATAATAAGCTAAATAATAATTTACCTATTAACTTTAAAAATAATAAAAAAGTGAATAAAATGTCGGGGTTAAATATATTCATGGACGAAAATAATATTATACGTGTGGGGGGCAGATTACAGAATAGTTTAAAGTTTAGTTATGATAAAAAACATCCAGTGCTTTTGTCTAGTGGTCATCGTTTAAGTTGGCTTTTGTGTACTGATGAACATAAGCGATTACTACATGCAGGTCCACAGCTACTTATGTATACCATGCGAGAGAAGTGGTGGATTTTAGGTGCACGGAACTTGGCCAGGCAAGTCGTTCATAATGTATCACTTGCGCTCGTATGAAAGGGCAAACCTTAACACCTATAATGGGAAATTTACCGTCGGAACGTTTAGAACCCGGTTACCCTTTCATGCGGTGCGGGGTTGATTATGCAGGGCCAGTGTATATACTGAATCGGAAAGGCAGAGGAGCAAAATTAATTAAAGGATACATTTTTTTGTTCATTTGTTTTAGTACTAGAGCGATACATTTGGAATTAGTTACAAGTTTGTCGACATAAGATTATATACTTGCTCTTAAACGTTTTATATCACGGCGTGGTAAGCCATATCAAATATTTTCCGATAATGGTAAAAATTTTGTCGGCGCTGAAAGAGAAATAACCTCTATTTTTCAAAATAATAAAGATATTAATAATTTCGCTTCTAATCATGAGATAATGTTTAAGTTCATTCCACTGTATGCGCCTAATTTTGGGGGCTTGTGGGAAGCGGGCGTTAAGTCGTGTAAGTTTCATTTACGTAGAATATTGTCTAACACTAACTTAACTTACGAGGAGTATAGCACGGTATTGACTCAAATTGAAGCCGTCCTGAACTCCCGTCCACTATCACCCTTATCCACAGATCCTGATGACTTCCTTCCGCTGACACCAGCTCATTTCCTGATCGGGCGACCGCTTACCGCTTCGGCCTCCACTGATCTCACAGATACGAACCCCCTACGTCTTAGCCGTTTCGACCGAGTGGAGCAGCTGAAGCAGCACTTCTGGCAGCGCTGGTCGAAAGAATATATCTCGGAACTGCAGACTCGAACCAAGTGGAAGTTCAACAGTGAAGATTTGATTTTGGATACACTTGTTTTAATCAAAGAAGACAACCTTCCGGCATTTCGATGGAAAATGGGTAGAATCATCCGTTTGTTCCCAGGTCAAGATGGCATTTCCAGAGTGGCTGAAATTCGCACAGCTTCTGGGGTTATTCGTCGAGCCTGTTCAAAGATCTGCCTACTGCCCGTGCAATCATCCAATGAGTAGCTGTTTGTATTGGAAGATAGATCTTCCAAGGGCGCCGGCATGTTCAAACTACTAGCGCCATCTGTAATCGAATAGCTGCAGCTAGTATTTTGAGTGGGGATAACAGCCGATGACGCAACGTGCAGCTAACTTCGCTCCTTACAACTTCAAGACACACATTCGTTCATAAAACTGAAGCATCTACACGTTCCTATTGTAATTTTTTTCTTGTAATTCAGTTGATTAAATATACGTTTCATTATTTAAACAATAAATAATATCATTGAAGAGACCTGATCACCTGACCCTGCAATACCTATCAAGTAGGTACACATCACAGGCTACCGTTCGAGAGCAGCTTCAACAATGTTTACAATTATTATCAATAAAACAAACAATTCTGACTAAAATAATAGAATAAATGCATTGTGGGAAGATGAAAGAGCTTGCAGCCAAAGTCCGCATTAGCAAAAAGACGAGTGCGCTCTATGAAATATATCTACTTATTTATAAGTTTGTTCCGTTCTCAAACTAATTTATATTTTACTAGCGACCCCGCCCCGCAAGGCATCGCACGGTTCTATGTCCCTGCATTTTAAATCTGTAATATCTTCGAAAATATTCATGTAAATAACACGCTGTAAAGAACCATATTGATCTATATTATATGCACAACGTATTTAAGGTACTAGATAAGGATTAATGCTGTATTGCTTAAAATCGTTTCGTAAATAAGTCATGATTCCTCGTAAAAAGTAAAGGATTTAAAATGGTTTTTGTGGGTTATCCCTAATAGATAGACATATACCATCGCAGACTTTTTGTAGACCTTTTTAAGGTGAACAATACTGTAGTACATTATTTTGATCTATCTCGTAGGGTTCAGCCAGCGTTTGTAATGTAAAAGCAAAAAATGTGTTTATTTACTATTAACCTCTGAAATTATCAGTGTTTATTTTCTATATTGTGCATGTATTATACATATAAACCTTCCTCTTGAATCAGTCTATCTAATAAAAAACACTGCATCAAAATCCGTTGCGTAGTTTTAAAGATATAAGCATACATAGCGACAGACAGACAGCGGGAGTGACTTTGTTTTATACTATGTAGTAATTTTTACTAAAATGGCGCATCGACGAATTTTTGCTTCTTTGGAAAAGCTGAACTACCTGACAGAATTTTCAGTTTGGTCTAGCTTTGCAGGAATGAAGAAAATCTCTCACGAAAACGAAAAAAAAAATATGTTTACCTATCACTTCTAAGTAAAAATCTTTTTTTTTTAGTTTTCGTTTCGATGCATCACGGTACAACGCGCGAATTGTAAAATGCTTGTTTCGCTTTTTAAGTTTTGTAAAAACATAGAGTGTGCTTGTATTAGCTTCCGTATTTAAACGTTTTTGCCTTGCTATATCTAAATAATTTATCTTAAACTGAAAAAGAGGTAGTAACAACTTTAAAAATATGATCTTTGAGTAGTTTTTTCTGCTATCCTCAGTGACATTTTAAATCTGGCTGAAATTTTTAACGTGTCTGCAAACTACCTTCGTACATTACGAAACAACTTCCACGAACTAAGTTAAATAGAAAATTAAGCAACAATTACTAAAATATAGAAAGAAGAACAATACTTACAAAACACTTTTTCTACTTTAGTAGTAAGTTCAAACGGAATAAGGATAGCGATGCATAACTGGAGGCCACGTGCTGCTTATTAACAATTTCAGATACTTTTAATACTTATCGTCAATTCATCGTATTGCAGGACGCCCCTATATGGGAAACAAAGCTAGCTTTGTGGAGATCTTCCTTCTGCAGCTCCATCTTCCTAAGATCCTTTCATCGAAACCATATCTTACAGTTCAGTGTGCAGTGCATGACAAACAAACAACAGGCCTTATGTACGAGTAAACTGCTATTTATAAACTTACAGCATAATTTTTAGTTAGTTAGTTACAGTTAGGTGGCGCAGCCTGCTACTGTAAGCATCTCGCTCATTTTTCGTAAAAAATAGTAAATAAAAACGAATAAAGTCATGTTTTTAGTTTATGTTTTATGAGACAATACAAAACCTTTAAATAAGCAAGAACGAATGACTTCGTATGGAATGATTTTTATATGGAACGAGGTGTTACAAAATGTATAATTTTGTTAATGAACTAACTAATTAAATGCTATGTCCAACGACGCCGCGTGCTCTTCGTCTTCTAAACCACGCTGGTACATTCACGCTTTGATCAAATTATTAAAAGAGAAACGAAAATTTCACTAACTTTTTTTATAATAATCTTTTAGATTACGAAAGTTTTAAAATATTATTATTTAGACGAGCCGAAAAAATGGAAAGGGAGTTCTATTATAATTTTGTATCACGGTCAGAGGAAAGTATTAAAACTAGTCCGAAGTTCTTTTGGTTATTTATAAAATCTATAATGGCTATACACAGGTTAACCTCAAACTATGCATTTCACAGAATTCAAACTACCGACGGTCAACAGATTTGTAATCTTTTTAACGACCATTTCCACTCAGTCTTTATAGAATTTACGGCCAATTTCAATATGGACATCCTTGAACCTCCTGACAGCCCTCTGGTAAACATTAACTCTATAAATTTAAAGGTTAAACTTGTCGGTAAATACTTGTGACGGTTGTCTATTTCGACCTCTTTTTGTCAGTAAATTTTATTTTTTTTGTCGTTCCCGACGTAATTTTAAACTACGAATTACGTAGTGTCGGAGAACGGCAATGTTTTGATTTGACAAGCCAGTCACGAAAAATTATCCATCATAACAACTAGAATTTATTTATTTATTATTGTTTCCGAGTTTATTATTCAAAATTACATGTTTATCAATTTTTTATTATCTACAATCAAAGTTTTCATGAAATCAATAATTTATTTTTACGTACACGAGTGTGCGTAGCCAAAACTTTTGGTAAGGATTCTCATTCATTAAAATTTTATTTTGTTGTTACTTTTTCTTTTCAGATCAAATTTAATTGTATTAATGTTTCTGTTTTATTTTGTGTGACTATTTTTTATTTCAATTTTGTTTATATTTTTTGTTTGTATTTACAGGCATTTTTGTATATTTTTAATTTTACTGCAAAATAAACATAGAAGAGAGCTTTGGTATTTCCTTTCTGGACCCTCAATTACCACTCCGCAAACAACGCGTTACATACTGGCGCCGACCATTCAAACGCAGTTTATGGAGAAGAGAGGAGGAACAATATCAACAGAGGAATAGCAACTTTAAAAATAATTTTTTTATAATTATTATTGAGGTCAGGCATAAAACTTTATTTGTTACAAACGGCTACTTTGCGTTAATTACAGCTCATGTGATCCCAGAAATCACTGAATCACTTATTTTGGGTATTGATTTTTGGAAAACTTTTAATCTTGCTCCGGATATTCTTAGTAATATCACATTACAACCTTCAAATTTAAACTCATCTTTTCTCATTAATACAGATCCTAACTTTCATTTACATGAATACCATTCTTTAACAGATACACAAAAAATTATTGCAGATGCAATTATGGAAAAGTTTAGGTTGATTTCAACTGAATGTAAACCTTTAGGTCGTACTCATTTAGTCGAACATTTCATCGACACTGGAGACCATCCACCTATTCGTCAACGCTGTTACAGACTTTCTCCT
This sequence comes from Marasmarcha lunaedactyla, assembly GCA_923062675.1. Lineage (NCBI taxonomy): Eukaryota > Metazoa > Arthropoda > Insecta > Lepidoptera > Pterophoridae > Marasmarcha > Marasmarcha lunaedactyla. The sequence continues at coordinate 36,224,050 of OV281339.1, read as the reverse complement.
GAGAAACAAAAAGCTCTTTGTAAAGAAGTTGATGATATGTTACAATTAGATGTCATTGAACCCAGTGACAGCCCATGGCTGAACCCAGTTATTATTACACCTAAAAAAGATGGTACTTGGCGATTTTGTATTGATAGTCGTAAATTAAACGATATCACAAAAAAAGATGCTTACAAACTTCCTTTCATTTCTGATATATTAGATAACCTTAAAGATGCTAAATTTATATCATCTATTGACATTGCTAAAGCGTTTTGGAATATTCCCTTAAAAAAAGAAGATAAACTCAAAACTGCATTCCATGTTCCAGGCCGAGGAATGTTTCAATTTAAAGTTATGCCATTTGGTTTAACTAATGCACCTGCTACCCAACAAAGATTCATTGAAAATCTACTAAATGACCTTACAAATGATAATAATGTTTTCTATTTTATCGACGATATAGTCTGTATCTCTCAAACCTTTGAACAACATGTCGATATACTTACTAAAATTCTTAAAAAACTTTCAGATGCCAATCTCACAGTCAATTTTCCAAAATGTTCATTTTTCCGGAAAGAATTAAAGTACTTAGGCTATGTAGTTAATGAAAATGGTTTAAAAACGGATCCTAAAAAAGTTCAAGCTATTCTTGATATACAAACTCCAAAATCTGCTAAGGAGGTCAAACGTTTTTTGGGTACTGCCAGCTGGTACAGACGTTTTGTACCTAATTTAAGCACCCTTGCAGCACCGTTAACTAAATTAACTTCTACAAGCAAAAAATCACCTCCATTTAAGTGGTCTGATGAAGCTGAAATTGCTTTCAAGGCTATTAAGCAAGCTTTAATTAGTACACCAGTTCTGGCATGTCCACATTTCTCTAAACCATTTGCTGTTCATTGTGATGCCTCTTCCTATGGCATTGGCGCAATGTTAACTCAGGAAGTCGATAATATTGATAAACCTATTGCTTATATGAGTAAATCACTTACAGGCGCTCAAAAGAATTATTCAGTCACTGAACGTGAACTTTTAAGTGTTATTACGGCACTAGAGCATTGGCGTTGTTATTTAGATAATGGATTACAATTTACAATTTATACTGATCACGCAGCCCTTCAGTGGTTTATGCATTTAAATAATCCTACTGGCAGATTAGCTCGATGGAGTATTCGTTTATCTATGTTTAATTTCGTAATTAAACACAAAAAAGGCTCAGATCATGTCGTACCAGATACTTTATCACGTATAAAACCAATTGATTTAATTAATTTTTCTACTTCTCAAACTAAAGACACTTGGTATTTAGCAATTTATAATAAATGTTTATCATTTCCTTCTAGTACTCCGGATTACATGATTCATAATAATAAATTGTTTAGATTTTGTAGATCTAACACATTATTTAACTCTGAATTTAATTGGAAACAAGTAATACCATTAGAATTTAGGGAATCTGTTATTACACAAAATCATTCTACTCCCCAAACGGCACATTTTGGTACTTTTAAAACATACCATAGAATTAAAAATCTCTATTTTTGGCCTGGCATGTATAAAGACGTAGCCATGTTTATTGCTAAGTGCGAGACTTGTTTAGCTACCAATCACCAAAATCAAAACTTAATTGGTTTAATGGGCAAACCCAAACATTGTTCACGCCCTTTCCAATATTTATCCATAGATTTGATAGGTCCACTTCCTACTTCACGTAAGCAGAATAGATTTCTATTTGTAGTTACTTGTTGTTTTTCCAAATATTGTTTGTTATTTCCAATAAAACATGCAACCGCTTCTATTATTCGCCATATATTGGACAATTTAGTTTTTATGGTTTATGGAGTTCCAGAAACTATTATATTAGATAATGGTCCTCAAATGATAAGTACAGAATTATCTGAATTATTTAAATTTTACAACATACCAAAAATACATTACACCCCACGTTACTGTCCACAAGTTAACACCGTTGAGCGTTACAATAAAACTATTGTAACGGCGATTGCAGCTTTTATAGATAAAGATCACAGAACTTGGGATACCTATATAAACAAAATACAGTTTGCTATTAATACTGCGGTTAATGAAACCACAAAATTCACTCCATCATTTTTAGTATTTGGTAGAGAAGCTGTTACATGTGGATCTATCTACAAAAATAAAGATTCCAGAGATGAACTAATTTTCAGTCCTAGGGATGTATATGCTGAAAACATAGGACAATTAATACCTATCTTTTCCGAAGTACAGAAACGGTTATTTAATGCACATCAATATAATGCAACTTATTATAACAAACATCATCAGAATTTAGAATTTAATAACGGTGATATTGTTTGGAGGCGAAACCATGTAATAAGTTCCTCTAAAAAACATTTTTGTGCTAAGTTTGCACCCAAATTTATTAAATGTAAAGTTTCAAATAAAGTTTCACCATTAATTTACGATTTAGTGGATATGAATAATAACCCATTAGGTCGTTGGCATATCAGAGACATTAAACCTCTACCGCGTTTAACTTCTTCTTTGAGTGACTAGATTGGTTGTTACCAATTACTTTATATGAATTCATATATAATTATTGCTAATTATCTCACGGCGAGCATAAGCCGATTCTTTTTGTCTTATTTTTTTTCTATGCACCTCATTATCGTTTGGCTATACCATTAACATTGACGTTGGTCAAAACTTATAATTAATTATCATCATCGTAGTATTAGGTTAACTTATTGTGTAATTTATTTAATATTTGCAATTCTAGGAGTGTAAACTCTTATTTTCAATATCTGTATTATACTTTATAGTATAATTTGTTAAATGTTATCAATTTTTTTTTTCTCAATTTTTTTTTCAAGCGGTTTGCAACTTGTAAAATTAAGCCTTCTGCACGAGCGTTTATTAAGTTAACTCGTTAAACTAAACCATACCTATGTGTATTATTTATACGCTTGAATCAATTTCCCGTGAGAATTATTTTCATATGTTTATTACATAAGTATTTTAATTACTTCACAAAAGACCCTTGGATTTTATTTAAAAGTCAATGTTTCACGACTGGCTATGATTTTCTTTTCTTTCCGGCATATTTATTTCAGTCTTTAACTGAAACTTGTTTATAGTAATCACCGTGCGGGAGTTAGCGACACGTTAAAGAAGCCATAAGCTATTAATATTTTCAGCGGATGGCAACTATTAAAGCCTTTTGCCGTTGCGTTCAACTCTGTTGAGTTGACTTATTTAGGATACGATTCCTCATAAGCAACTCTAACTGCATGATGTTTTATTTCCAGTAGTTGGAATAAGACTAATATGAAAGAGAATGTATGTTGTAATTATAATGTACGTTGATGGAGTTGAACGATGTATATTAACATTGTATATTCCAGGAACATGTTTAAAATTTTATCATTCATGAACCATGTAATTTAAGATAATTATTTAGGATTTTTTTTTTCTCTCTCTCGTCTGTTTTGTTTTCTTTTTCTATTAAATAACTTGTTGATATGCAATATATCAGTATTATTTTTTTTTTCATATATACAGGATGTTTTTTCAGAAAAATTCTTCTATAGGATGTTAATATTAATTTTCATTTTGCTTTAATTATTATTTTTTTTTTTGATCGTTCTTTCATTTGGCAGATTAAATATTAAAATTCGATATGTATATGCGGTTTATTTTGATTTGGTTTGAATATTTTTTTTTTTTTTTAAAACTATACTGAAAAAATCTTTCAGATTTTTTTTCCCGGCCCCCGGGGTATTGTGACGGTTGTCTATTTCGACCTCTTTTTGTCAGTAAATTTTATTTTTTTTGTCGTTCCCGACGTAATTTTAAACTACGAATTACGTAGTGCCGGAGAACGGCAATGTTTTGATTTGACAAGCCAGTCACGAAAAATTATCCATCATAACAACTAGAATTTATTTATTTATTATTGTTTCCGAGTTTATTATTCAAAATTACATGTTTATCAATTTTTTATTATCTACAATCAAAGTTTTCATGAAATCAATAATTTATTTTTACGTACACGAGTGTGCGTAGCCAAAATTTTTGGTAAGGATTCTCATTCATTAAAATTTTATTTTGTTGTTACTTTTTCTTTTCAGATCAAATTTAATTGTATTAATGTTTCTGTTTTATTTTGTGTGACTATTTTTTATTTCAATTTTGTTTATATTTTTTGTTTGTATTTACAGGCATTTTTGTATATTTTTAATTTTACTGCAAAATAAACATAGAAGAGAGCTTTGGTATTTCCTTTCTGGACCCTCAATTACCACTCCGCAAACAACGCGTTACATACTGATAGAATATACCCACTAATAATAAAAAAAAAATGCTCCGATGCTTTAGTTCTACCTATCCTTACCTTATTATTTAAATAATATCTCCAAGAAGGCCATGTACCTGATGCCTGTAAGAATGCATGGGTTACTCCTGTGCCGAAGGAGGAATAAGTACTGACATAGAGAAATATAGACCAATTTCTAAACCAAGCCTATTTGGCAAAGTTTTGGTGAAGATTCTAACATTCAATTTTCAGAGGTTTAACGATGCCACGTTACTCCCAATCAACATGGATTTTTCAAAGGTCGTTCTGTGGATACAAATCTGCTAGTATTTACACGCCATGGACGACAGTTGCCAGGTGGAAGCCGTTTACACTGATTTCGCCAAATGTTTTGACAAAATTTGCCACAACACACTTTTGGCAAAGCTCTGGCGCCTTAGTACATATACGGAGATATGGTCGGATGGCTCAAGTCTGAAGAGATCAAATGTTGAGAGAAGTCAAATTATTTATAAATAACGTCACAAAATACCTAAAACACTTCTGCTCGCCGCTTTACGCCGATGACACCAAGATTTACAGAGTTATACGCGATATTAGGGACTGTAAATTGTTACAACTGATTAACTCAGTTTCGAAACTTATTGTAAAGAAAATAAATTAATTTTAAACTTGGATAAATAGATTAATTAGTTTTTCAAAAAATAAAATTATTACGGATTACAATTAGACCGTAAATAATCATAAGATTGAAAAAGTTACTCAAACTAGAGATCTTTGTGTTATCATGGATAATAAATTGACCTTTATACCTATTATATTATATCACATGGACTCCATTATATCTAAATCGTACCAGCAATTAGGACTTATTTTATGGATAGGTAAACCATTTAAGAATCCCCTTACTTACAAAATACTTTACAACAGGTTTGTTAGAAGTCATCTTGAGTTTGCGTATGCGGTATGGAACCCCTATTTTGAATGTCATATAGAGCGCTTGTGACGAATCACTGAATCGTCACAAGTTTCCGCCATTAGGATATGCCACCGTGATTGTGTAGATTCCGTCCTATTTATTATGCAAAATGGTAAATAACTATGTTGATGTCCCCTCACTACTAAATAGGATACATTTTAGAGTAACCTTACAGGCGTGAACGTGAATCTCGTATTTTATATACCGCGTAGTAGAACATATTTTATGGTGCAAATTCTTTTATTAAGCGAGCTTCCAAACCTTTTTTTAAATTTAGAACTTTAGAAATGTAGACTTTAAGATGTTTTGTTCGAACTTGAAAGTAAAGTTAATTTTGTATCTTGTTTTATGAAGCTTTTTCTTGCCTCGCCTGTAGTCTATGTAGTAATGTTTTTATTCTAAAATTTTTTGATTAAAACCCAAGATATGTATAACTTGTTGGATAGTTGATGAATCTTCTATCTTAATATCCTTTCTATTTTTATTCCTATTTAATATCCTAATCCTAGATATCCTTTTAAAATAAACTTTTAACATTTTTATTACTTTAATTAAGTTTTATTTGTCTACAACGACTTATTTATTCATTTTACGTACAATATTGGTCATTGAGGTCATTAAGCATCTTATTTTGCATGTACAAATCAAATAATAGTAATAATATGACTTACACACTTCAAAATATTTATCTAAGCTGATAGCTGAAAATCGGGACATTTTTATAAAAAAACAATTAAATTAAAATATCTCGAAAACGGATGGATTTAAGATAGGGTGTTTCGTAGCCAAATGAGACAGAAACGAAGTAAATTACACGCCCTTAACGGGAATAGGTCGACTTATACTTAACCTGTAACCCTGTATGAGAACGTGTAACCTCTAATCTTTTATTTAATCAACTGTTATTTATAATTTTCTATTTATATTTTCTTTTTATTTTCTTTTTATCTAGGCAATAAAAAGTACCGCTCTAAATTATGTAATGTCCTCTTGTAAAGCAAATCAAATTTGGTGCCATACCGGCGCAGCGCCACTTACCGCGTCTAATTACGTTTTCAAACCATCCATTCAAAGAACCTATTAAAATATCCAGAAAATAATTTCATCCAAATCGGTCCAGTCGCTTAGGAGTAGTTAGGTGACAAACACGCTTACAGATGAATTAAATATGTTAAGATGTTTAAAACTTCATATACCTATTTATTTTCTATTTGTGTATTAATTAAAATATTAAATGCCTTATTGTTTCAAAATTACCACATAGATCAGTGAGGATGCATGGTCAGGTTAACAAGCGCAGGGTAACAGACAACCAGACAGAAATTGACAAACATATCGTTTTATTTAATTACTATAAATTAGTAAATTTAATAACTGCCTTAATTAAAAATATCTTCCATAAACAGTATTTCATTGTTTACTGCTTTAATACTTAAATGCATTTATATTTAATAAGATTATTTTATCACTAAAATAAAAATTTGCATTTACGCATCAAAACATTCTTAGAACCTAAGACCATAGGAGAATTTTTGAAAAAAAAAAAACTACTGGCCGTCTTAGGACACACAGCATTGAATCATGTAAGATGATTTTGTCAATGTAATTTCCAGCTTATAAACTACCATTCGAAACATCACTTTGTGCGGACATTGTATAAACTCAAGTAAATACTCACAAATGAGTTGCAGAAGTAACATCCTGACCTAGAGTAATACTAGCAACACTACTCACTTACAGCCCACTAGACACTGCGACATCCGTCATCACTTAATATACTTTTATACTTAACAGATTTTTATTCTCTACACATTGTTAAGGAGAGTGTACATTCTTCACATGAATTGGAATATGGAGTTTAATCATATTACAATCATTAAAATGTATTTAAAATAATTGTAAACATTTTTATAAGTTCAAAAGAGCTTTATAGAATACCTAAGGTGGTTTTGATTTTTTTTTAGACCTTAACATAAACACGCCTCGCCGCCAATCCTGCTGTCAAAGTGAGTTTATATGGGTTGTATGAACTGAAAGTAAGGTGAGGAAAACTGTATGTTAATACTACAAATCTATAATGTTTAACTAATCGTCACATTGTTTTAGCGTTGTGTTCAACTGATTGTAAAAAATAAAAATCTTTCGAAAATATTCAAAAAAGTCATAATTTTCCGCCATTAAAATTGAAAGATGGCATCCGATGTCAAAAAAAAGAGTATTAACATCAATCGCTTTTTTCCAATTAATTTCTGAATAAAGTCAAATACTTACTGCTACTACTATATAACCTGTATTTACCAATAATTTTCTTACGACTAATTTTCAATGCGGACTGGTCCCGTCTGCAAATGCATGGCCTGGCTTTTCAGTAGTACAAATCTGGTAATACAGGATACTCGAGAAAAGTAATCATATGTACATAGACTGGTAAAAGGAACAGTAAAAGATTTGTAATCTAGAACAACCTATTTGTACTTCTACAATACGAGTAAGTTATGTTTCACAAATACATTGCCTGAGGTACATAATAATAGCGGGTGATTCATTTAGAGGTACTTTTTGTCTATGGATTTTTTTACAGATGAATCGTGAGCCGTGATAATATTTTATGTTATTTTTGTTCTGTATAGTTTGATATTTTATCCTGGAAAGACAGCCCTGAAGAGCGTCTACAAATTGTTCAGCTGTATTTAGCAAATCAGCGTTCTGCGAGGAAAGTATTTCGTGCATTTACAGAAACTTATGGTCCACATAATCGACCCACAGAACGCACGTTTCGCTATACCATCGAAAAGTTTGAATGACATTTTACATCATTAGATAATAAAAGATCAAAAAGATCACATCCAGTATGTAGTGAAGAAAACATTGCGGCGGTAGCGGTAGTCAGAACGTAACTGTTAATGGTAACTTTTTTTTTTGAAATGGACAGTTTATTTATGGCCCTATTAGCCTTTTAAATTTCACCGGACTTTGTGGCCTAGCGCTGAGGGCGCAACTTAAACTACTCCTACATACGATACGCCTAAGGGCACCCGAGAGGGCACGGACCTCGGCTTAGGACGTCGTATGTTGAAGCTACCACTGGCTCGGAAAGGTCATCTAGTGCCAAAGAACCAGCAAGAAACTCAGTAGGAATGCGTGCGCCGCGTTAGCCTGGCCCACCGGTGAGTTAGGCAATTCGAATGCCGTGTTGCCCTATTTCTAACTGAAACGCCTCGTTGTAATAGCGTCTGGGTTGGCTGTGTAGTCAGTTGACTTATTGACCAGCGGGTTGGGATGGTGAGGAGCGTTGTCGAAGTAGCGCCTAGACACCAATTTTATCAACGTGGCAATAGTTGGCAGCTCGAGATCTTTATGCAGATCTAAATTGCGGACAAAGGGCGGGGCCCCGACGCATTTGCGTAAGAACTTATTTTGAATAACCTGCAAGTGATTGATATTAGACTTGCTGGCGTTATCGTATCAGGATAAGAGATTATTTGATTCTTGAAACTGAAGCCCTTGATCTCCACATGCCACATAACTCGTGAAACCATGGCTCTATTGCGTGAAGAGTTTGGTGAAGAGTTAATTTCGCAGTTCGGTCCGGTGAGTTGGTCGCCTAGATCCTGTGATATCACGCCCCTAGATTTGTTCTTTGAGGCTATGTAAAGTCCAAATTCTATATGGATAAGCCGGGTACGATTAAGCAACTGGAAGCCAACATTACTCGCGTTATTCGCCAAATACCAATAGAAATGTTCGAACGCGTCATCGCAAAATTAGAATAGACAATATTAATCGGAGTTAGGGCCAACATTTGAAAGACATTATCTTTAAAAAATAATTGTAAAGAATTTTGTTATTATTTTTTATTCTTTTACCTTTGAAAATACCCGTTATATTATAATAAAATACACACATTAAAAAAATCTAAGCAACACAACATTTCAAATTTATTAATCAATTATTATATCTTTTCTTACCAAGTAGATAGTACTAAAGTAAACTTTTTTATTCTAGATGACATACTGGCTGTTAAGTTGGTGAAGAACAGTAGCCTAATGTGCTCACATCAGGCTCCTCAAGGCATGAAGCATTTTGTTATTTTACTTGTATAGGACTGAGATTACGTACTGATTGTTTTTATACAGAAATAAATAATTGAAATCCAGTCTTCCTGATCTTTGACCATTTGAATAACTTCCTCAAAAAAATATTATCATACTTATATGTAGACGCGCTACTTGATTGCAATTTTTAAAATAAGTTAGTTCCAAGTCGTAACCAAACTGATCCGACTGGCATAGATACATAATAAAAAAATTTTTGTTAGGTATCCACATACCTGAATGAATTAGGTATTTAAATAAATAACGTATATGTTGGGTAACTTTGAACTGAGGTTAAACCTCAGTTCAAAGTGAACAAAGTTTGAAAAAAGTTTATAATTTTTTACATGGAAACGTTTTGATGTTTCAATATCGGGACTGCGTAAAATGAATCGCCAAAATGTTTTTTAGCAAATGAGAAGTAAAAAAATAAACTCTCAATGTCATAATTTTGTAAAATACCCGCCTTTCCGTAGTGAAAGTGTTTTAGATGTTTAGTGCTTAAATCGTGATTAAAACTATAAAACTTACTGTAAACAGGAATGTTTTTGTATTTTTCTATAATTATTAGTTTATATATTATTATCATTGCGAAATCGTTATCCGTTTTTGATGTTAAGTATTGTGTGAAACTGATAAAGCGTTCGAAATCGAAGTTATTTGGGTTTAGTATTGAATGGTTCAAAGTTAACCGTATCATAAAAATATTATGTTGCGTAACTTTAAATTCGTGCATAATGTTGCTCAGTTCTCATGACGATATTTTTTTCCACCAAATTGGTCTACCTTGATTTATATGGCAAGACAAATCGATCTATCACATTTATACGTCAGTATAGATGACTTTTTCATAGATTAGGTTTTCCTTAATAAAAAGACATCATTTAAATATACCCAAACCTTAAGGAATTCCAATATATAAGGTTTTTTCATCCTATAAAAAATTTATTCATAGTTACCCAAAACTCATGATAACTTTAAATTTGACTTTTGGGGAAAATTGTGGGAATTCTATTGTTCTTTCCGTAAATTAATCATGTTATAAGATTAAACCAATTCAACAGGACATTGTTCATTAAATAAAATAAAGGTGTAATAAATAAAGGTGTAAGAAATCAGATTGTAATATCTCAAATACTGTAAAAATGTTCAGTTACCCAAATTGACTGTATACAAATCCGAAAATACAATAAATTCTGTGGTTTGAAATGGCCTTTCACTATATCTAAAAACTTTCATAAAGTTTACTTTGCCTGTTTTTAAGATAAGATATTTAAATATGGAAACCTGTAAGGAGTTCTATTAGTTATATAACAAAGATCAAAGTAATCAAACCTTGTGTAAAGGGGCCCCATTGCAAACTTCTGTACCGATACAAAATATTATGACATCCGATCAATTTAGCTGCATTTGCTTGCATTATAAAGTTGTTATGGCTATGTATAAAATTTCATTGAGAAAGTTTGGATTGGAAGATTTGCTTATTTCATTAGTTTTGTTTATCCAAAATTGTCGTGAAAAATTAAACAACTTAATTTTTGTAACTAGTTATAACCAAAATGTCAGTAAATATTGTTTAAATTATGGCTTCTTTCTTCTACATTTTGTAAGTTATACAAGCACGTGTAAACACAAAGGACCAGTTGAACATGCATCCTGCTAGTACACATTGTGTCTAAGATTATGTATGGTACCTATCCTATGTGTCATTTTAAACATTTAAGGTATTTAAACTAAAATCATAATAAATACAGCAACGAGACATACAATAACGAACAGAGAGGGCTCCCAGATACAAAACATACGTATAATTTAAGTCGTATGAAGGTAACTTATTCGACGCGTAAACAAACGTATGTGTTATTCACACAAATTTCTGTCCCAATATAGATTTGACATTGACACCTCTGTTATATAGCGGCTAGAGCTTTTGCTAACCACACCAAAGTACCTCCGAAGCAGCAGTTAGAAATCTATAACTTGCGGTACAGATATTTATGCGAAATAAGATATTAAGGACTGCTATTCAGTCATAAGGTAGGGCGGGGAAAACGAGAGAAGCTCTCGCCTTATTACAATTGCATATTATCGTATTATTCAGACATATGAACGACATTAAATTTAACTTATTTTATTGAAAATTGAGAACTTAACGCGGCTCGTAATGCATTACTGATCACTGGTAATTTAATTATATAGGTCATAGGTTAATGAGAATTCTTCGGTATGTCTATTCTGAATAACAATTCTCAAATAGAAAAGATCTTTTTCATCCTACTCGAAGATTGAATGAATGAAAGAAGACAGATTTGAAGACAAAATTTCGATTAGACAAATCGTATTCTCAAGAATGACTTTGCAACTAAAGATCATGTAAGTATTACATTAATGCTACATATATAAAACGAATAAAGTAAGACGTAAATTTAGAAATATTATTTACATGTTATCTACATACTTTTCCAACGGTGAAGTCTTTGATAGTTGTGAAAACTAGTAACAAACTAATTTAATGTTCACCGTATTTCCGCCGCAAAATTTACCTCAAGTTCTTTCTAAATAAATTGAAATAAGTAAAACGTTTTTTAAAATTTCAATACCATAAAATGTCGCTTAGGTTCTTGAATAATCAATAAAATATTAAAAACGAAATCTTACAGAACAAGCCTAAAATACTTTGTCTTAGCTATATCTTATCCAACTTTGACGAAGTCATCATAGAATTGAAATCCTAATTATTTTATTTTGTCTCATGTTATGGGATAAAGAAATAGAATCTTACAGCTTCTATCAAAATTGATTTGGGTCTCCCAAAACATAAGCCCTATCCCTTAAAGTATATGTAAGAAAAAAAAAAGAGTGTCTCTTGATAGTACAAAAATTTCTTCATTTTATTTTCGAATTGTATATATCTTCGTTATGTCTAGGGCTTCATGTTAGCCCTACAGTTGGTCTTGATGACACTAGCGCGCGGAATCAGAGTACCGTCTTGACGTCATTCTCAATCTCATTAGTTACCATTGGTACCTAGTCTAAGGAGGCGCCGTCGAATTCATATAAATCGATTTCCTGTACGAAAGAAGTTTTTATCTATACTTCCCCGTAAGTTAAGTAATAAGCACGTGAAGTCACTTTCATATTTACTTCATTAGATGCAACATTGTATGATCTATAACCTTAATAACTAGTTTATAGTATCAATAAAATGGCTTATTTCTACGAACAAGAGTCAAGATGGATGTAATATGTTATTAAGTGCCTAGTAAACAATGTGATTTGCAATCTCTGGGAAAATAAGTTTTCATTGTTATAATACACCGATTAGTCCTTGACAGAGAGTTGTTTACTACCTCTTAGACTTTACCATAAAAAAAGAAACCGTTTAAGACAAGTGCTACAGCATTACTGATAAAAAAATATGTAGAATCAATTTTCAATTTACAAAATCGGAACACGTATTTATAGAAATAGCTTATTTGTTTTAACAGTCTTATAAGGTACTGATAAGGTACTTATAAGGTGGCCATGGCTAATGAGTTGTATCTCTCACCCTCAATTTTAAGTTATTATCTAGCCTTAATCTAAGTGAAAACAGTGGGAGGGTTATTTCACTTTATTGAAGAGCTAAGTTGATACATTCATCGTTTCAAAAATATTTGTTTTGTACGTTTTTGATGTATTTTTTTGTACGTTTTTTTTTAGATTCGTTCAAAAGCATGGAAATAAGTTTATTTATGGTGAAAATCGTTAAAACTGAAAAAGGAAGCAGAATTACAGCCCAAAACTAGGGTACAGCATTTATTTATTCGAAAGTGGTAGAACAAATAATAATTTGCAAATAATTTAGGCACATTCTTGTGGGCAATATATTTATACTTGAAGTGGCTTAAAAAAATTATTTCATTAAGATAATGTGCTATTTTTAGAATTATTGCAATTAAGAACATGCACCTCATTTAGATTTAAAAAAAAATAAAACTTAAAATGGCATTCTTATGTAGAGATTTGAGGGTTTGAGTTTAACCCCCCATGTCGTATATTTTCATCGATAAAACTAGGTGTATTACTAGTACTTGAAGGATGAACAGTCGTCACCCATACACATTGTATTGGCACTATGTATGACTTTTCGACGCAACATTGCACTAATATCGGGACAATAGGAAAATGAAACAACACGCTTCATTTCTAAACTTTTTATTTTAAAACATCTAGGAGCTAAAATATATCTGTAGTCAGTGGAGTATTTTTTCATGGGAAATTCTTCTATGTACCTATAGTTTAAAAACCATTTATTTATATATAACAATGGATATAACATCCTTTATTCTCAGCATCAGGTAATTGATTTATGAATAAAACCAATAGGAATGTATTGGGCCTTTGTATTTGCGTTTACAGTATAATATTTTAAATTAAACTACAAGAAAACGCTGGTCAATATTGCGAATAGAATAACTACTGTTGTGGTACTGGGGACTGCTGCTGCGTCGGTGACGTTCCCCTGTCGGACGAAGAAGGGCAGGGTGTCAAGAGGAGCCGAGAAGTTCCGGAGCCACAGCGGGCCTACGTAAGGGACTTTGGGGTCCCCGGCCTCCAGCCAAGTCCCCGTAGGCAGGTAGATGTCTCGGGAAGTAGCACCCTCTTGCAGCACTGGGGCCACAATAATTGTCTCACCTACGAGGTACTCTGTGGAAAAATCAAATGCAAATTTAAGTTGAACGTAGTTGTCTCAGTAAAACATGATTTTTACTTGATCTGAAGGTTATTGTCGTTCAGTAAAACTGCTGCGTGCCAGTAACACATAAAAATAACGTAAACCGGAATTCTATAAATTATTTCTATTCATATATTTATAACCTTTCTTACGTTACAGCAGTATTAGAATCTCTTGTGCACAAGAAAAATTAAATGAATAGAAGGTAAACGTGCATAAATGTCCGAGGCCGATTCGAATTATTGCTAAATACTGTTACTATTATTGCTAAATACTGTTACTATTATTGCTAAATACTGTTACTATTATTGCTAAATATTGAGGTCAATAGATCAGCGTGGTTGAGTTTCGATGTAATATCCACAGATAAGGAAATATAACATGTAACAAACAAACAAACATAAAGTAACAAAAAACACAAATCACAGCAAACACGAATATAATGTCATATCTCTAGAGCAGGACTATACATTTACCTAAAACACTAGCAGGCACACTATAAATTCACCTCAGGCTGCCTAGTTTTATACCTTTTTGCATATTCATAGCTGTTTAGTTCTGACATTTTAGAGCGCAGACGCGAATTGTACATCTTTACAAGTCAGGATAGAATGTCAAACAAATATCAGTCTCACCGTCCCAAATGGTGTAGGTCTGGTTGTCGTGGGGCGCGACCCACCAGAGCGGAGGGTTGACAGGCGCGCCGGAGTCTACGGCGGCTTCCATGGCTGACCAGATCACGTCCGCATATTGGCCGTGCAGCTCGCTGTACTTGCGGCTAATTTCTACGGTCTGAAAATATCATAACAGTATAGTTACATAAAGTTGGTTGCTTAGAGGTTAATGGTGCTGGCTCCATGGTCTCAAGATCCCGTGTTCAATCGCAGTGACTGTCAAAAGCACATAAATATATACGACTTCTCTCTACGGCGAAGGAAAACATCGCGAGGGTACCCACCTAACATACCTAAGAAATTATTTCGAAGATATTTGTAAAGTCTGTTAACTCGCAGCCAGCAAGCGCGGTGGACTATAACTTGCCAACCCATTAGCCCGACGAGGCTGATGTCCCCGCTGTGGGATTACTAAAAAACGTTTAGGCTGTACTAATAAACCAATTACCACACATTGAATTCATTGATTCAGTATAGAAAATATACACTCAGTTATAAGAATAAAATAAGAACCTTAAGCATCCCAAAATATCTATCCACAATTCTAATAATTAATCCATCAGTACATTTAGATCTGTTCTTAACCCAACCAATAACTTTTTTTAAATAATAAATCCCCAGACTCAGGTACTCACTATAGGTGTACACAATTATAAATAAAGATGTAAATACTTCCAGTTGGTAAATATCAACTATCATATGCTTGATGCATTTATAAAGCAAATCAGAAGTAATGTTTGTATTAAAACATAACAATGACTTACTTGAAGTACTTGTACGATAATATTACATAATAAAAATCTTCGCTACGACGACAAGTAGTGCAATTATTTGTTGTTTCTCGAAACTTCTAAGTGTCGCATTTAATTATACATAAATCAATTAATTAGTTAATCAGTTCATTATTAAAAAAGGTGCAGCCCGTCGCATTATAATCGAGTATTGAAACCGAACATAATACTTAATTAATATTCTAGAGCCTTAATATGTACAGTCCTATTAAGTACCTAGATATGATACTCTAACAATGGAAACCTAAAAAATCTGAATAACTACTGTTAGACACAACGTACTAATGCATAGTTGCGGGGATCTAAGGAGTTATCTGTCGTTACAAGTAAGTAACTATATTATTTTTTAATCCCGATTTTGTTTTGATGTGTTGTTTTTTTCAGTGTTATTAACCTCGTCCGTGTTGCTTTTATATAGGATTCAATGCCGAGAGCCCTCTTGGAAGTCAGGGATGCTGCCAACTGTAACTATTTTATCCGCTCCACAACACTCCACTCCACAACACAATACGAACTAAGTCTCAGTTTTTTTATTTAAATATCAACCTAGGTATTTTAAACATTTTCAGTAAGTATATTAGGTACGCATCTCTTTATTCTACTTGGGCAATTTTGAAAGTACATAAAATTTTAGTAAAACTCATAAATTCAAAAGAAGTTATTTAATAAACATGCTTTGGAATTTTTTTGATCAAAGTCTGGTCCATACAAAATTTTTTTTGTACATTATTGAATAAATTTAGGAATCGCAAAAGTTTTCTACACACTTGCTTTAATTATAATAAAGATTACTCTGTAAGGACTAGGAACGACCATTCGTTAGCGTTTACAAAATTGAGGCTGCTTCAAGGCAGAAAATCATTTATCGGAATGTCAATACGTTGTTATAGTAAAATTCCAAAGCAGTTCAATCCCTGCCCTTTAATAAATTTAAGAAAACCATCAAGGAAATTTTACGTCAAAAAGTTTATTATAAAATTACTAGGAAGGCGCAAGGGAGATGGATTGAGTTCTCCGCAGGCTCTTTCTGTTTCTTTATCTGAATAATAGAAATAAAAACAAATGTAATTTGTCTGTTTGTTCATCTAGTTTTTCGTCTCAATTAATGTCGGAAACGCCATTGTTACTAAAATACGTTTTTTTACGATAGCTTCGGGTGACGCGTCGCTCATTTTTCGCTGATATGGTTGAGGAGGGCGATGGCTTGATCCCGCGTTACCCCGTGAAGATTTTGGAGATTGTGAAGATTGAGGATTTTCGTCGTTTGGATTGACGACGAACGGAGGAAGACTTGCCAAGCTAATAGATCCTGATAAGAATTATTTTGCATGGCCATAAGTAAATTCATTTTGAAAAAGTTATACCCGTAAAGGTTTTGGCCAGTTCTTCGTCACGAAGATTTTTACGAACTGGTGGTAGTATCATGCTTTATATAACTTCAAAAAGAACAAGTATGGAATTGTAAAAGTTGCGAAATAAATAATTGAATTTGAATTTACCTCATCGTCGAAGTTCCAGGGTGCGAAAGAAAACTGCATAACAGGTAAAAAGGCCGTGGCCTGCACCCAGCGTATGAACAGTTCCTTGGTGGGTTTGTCGGCTTGTTCGTGATTCAGGTTGAAGCCGTTTCCACCGATCATATCAGGCAGTACAAAGGGATATCCAGCGAGATTCATTTGGAAGGTGGTAGTTAGAAGTGTCGGCAAGCCGTTGTTGATTCCCCAGATTGAATCACGGTCTACCATCCGGAGGTAAATGGGGAGATCTTGGGTCCTGAAAGTTAGGTTTACACCTTTTATTACAGTAACACGCTTATAGTTTGTTTAAAAACACTAAAGAACAATAAAAATGTTATTTTACAATAGCAGTAACTTATTAGCTTAAGCTTTTTATAATAAAGATATCATAATCTTGGCATTGTTTTGTTAGAGTTGATTTTAAAAGCATTTACATGCAGACAAAGCCTTGGACAAGAAACTAGTAGGAAATGATCAGGGTTCAAATAAAAAAAAAAAGATCAAAGACTTGCTCAAGAAGTCTAAGATAGCTGTTTATTCAAATTTTCCATTTATCGTGGGTTAGGTGGGAATTAACTTACCCATATGTTTGTTTAATTTATGCAATATATACCACGTGTCTTGTTGCCTATCTTTCATACAATATTCCTGAGAGAGATTTCTGAGACTACGCTCGAAATAACAACTTATACTTACAAGTTCCTTACTTTGTTATGAAAAAATATCGAATGTAAAAACAATTGTACTGGAGGTGTTACTATTTTATTAAGCTCAGCATTTATATTTACTCTAGCTAATTTAAGTTTGTTATTTATTATGTATATATTTTAGCTAATTTAAAACTAACTTAAAAGCCGAGCGCACTTCCACCATGTCTCCGAACTTTGCGCAAGTCCGCACGTACGCCTCAGTGATGAGCAGGGGCTGAAGGTTCTTGTCCCCGTATTGCACTGGAATCTGCCAAATAAAACCTTTATCAATATAGGAGGACGGATGAAAATATGACCAGGTAAATAATCTGTAACTGTGAAGAACTATTTTAAGTAACATTTACAAATCCATTCCTGAAATCACTTTATTAATGCACTTTATTATGTTGCGTTGAAACGCGTGGCAGAAATAATCGCCGAATTGATTATAATTTGTAAAAATTTACTTAATAAACCGCTAACGCTGAATGACCGAAGACAGCGGTTGGCCTGAACAATTCAGAAATTTGAAAATACTACCACCTAAAGTATCTAGGTCAACTTAACCAGAAACCGTGTATTCAGGGCTTTTTAAGGAATTTGTAACGCCACCTAGAAGAAAAGTTTTCCACGAGTTACGCTCGCATTAGTAGTTACGCAAAAGTAATTACTTGAGAAAAAGTAAAGTTGTAGGTATTAATTTATTTTTTTCATAGTTGAGAAATTGGTCGAAATTAGAAATGTCAAAAGAAATCTCTGCCAAGAAATAGCCATCGATATTTTTATTGAAGAATTGAGATACGTCTCTTTTTTCTATGTGCATTACCCAACTATGAAATAAAATCTTGTGACTTAAGACAATGACTTTATTTACGAGCCATTACTTGGGGCTAGAATACTTAAAGCAAAAAACATCATTTCTTGTCTTAATAATTAGTTGTTAATGAATACAAGCGTTAATACTGGAGATCACAAGTTATGCTCTAAAGAAGCATTTATTTCTTTTTTTAAAGAAGCAAATCTGCATTCTGATTATTTAAGAATACGCTTGTACAGTACGAATAATTTATACCTAAATCTACCGTAAAGACTGCGATAGCGTAATGCCGCGTGACCAGTTTTGGCTTGTCATTGTGTAAGTTATATAAAATGAAATGAAATGAAATATTTATTTCTCAACATTGACAATTACTTGTTCTTATTGATGTCAAATAAAACATGACTCTACCACGAGTTCGGAAAAACCTTCGTGAAGAAGAACCGGCAAGAAACTTCACGGTCATATTTTTTATCAAAATAAATTTACAGAGTGTCTTTATGTCTATACAAAGTTATTCTTATCTGCATCCGTTAGCTCGGCAAGTCTCCCTCCCCCCAAGTATCCAAATGACGAACACCCTCAAACGGCACCCGTTCACGTGCTAACGCGGGATCTAGCCATTGCCCTCCTCAACCATAGTATGGGGAAGTGAGTGACCCGTCACCCGACGCTACCATAAGAAGACGTACTTTAGTGACAATGACGCTTTAGATATTCATCGGGACGAAGAACTCAACGAACAAACAGACACATTACACATGTTTTGTTACAAAACTAGTAAAATCCTGTTAATGAGGGGATTATACCCAAGGGCTTTTATCATCCAAATAATCGGACAGTTTATAATATGCTTTAGCACACAACTTCTGCTTTAGATTCTTTGAATTTGTCAATAGGAAGACCTTGGATATCCTCAGGAATATCGCTTATTATAAAAGCGTATACATCGACCCGTGAATGAGTTAGTGACTTTATGAAGCCTACTATTATGAGCAGCCAGCATATTTCTTCCTCTTGTGTGCAGATCTTTACATACATTAAATTTTCTAAAATATATTGTGAATGGAACGTAAGAATATTTATTTCCTTAAATTTACTTCTAAGTGACAACCTTGGACCGAGCGGATAGATTGCGCGAACAGCCCTTTTCTGCAGAATAAATATAGTATTTTTTAAATTTTTTTTAAATTAATAATTAGCAGGCGTTTATTTTCCATCTCACCTGATGGAAAGTGACGATGAAGACGAGGATCATACACGCCTGTCTAAGAGGTACCTATTCACTCTACACTTGAAAGCTCCAGGGTTATATTTGTCTGGAAAAACAGAAGCACGAAAATCGTTCCACTCTTTGGCAACACGAACCAAAAATGAGCTATCGAACCGTTTAGTTCGGCTCATCGGCACGCTAACCACAAACGGGTGAAACTTCTGTCTGCGTCTGGTTGACCGGTGGAGAAAGGAGGAAGGTTCGATCACCGTGGTACGAGGACACCCCCATCGCGATACTTTGTAGAATTCGCCCCCTCAAATAGGCCTACAATTAAGCCAAGCTGTTGAGCTCCGTATAACTTTTATTAAATACTTCCTGGTTGTAATATGAAAGCTTTCACACGTTTAACAAGAAGTATATCTACATATTTAGTAAGAAAAATATAGCTACCTACCTAATTAAATTTGGAGTAAACCATGAATAAATCATTATCAGAAACTGACGTGAGCTCAATGGATCAAAGTGTTTGCGTTACGCCACAGCGAGCGTATATCACTTCACGGATTAAGAGGAAACGGAAGATGAAGATTTTAATGCTGAATTCTCGAAATTTAAAGATGAAATAAGGGAGATGATCTCATCTTTACGAACGTCGCAAGGAGATGAACTAAACGAAATTACTCCAAATTTAAAGGACATACAAAAAACGAAATTAAACATTGAAATTTCCATCGCATTTTTAACATCACAAAACAAAGAATACAAAAAATGTATCGAAAAACTGAAAGTTCAAGCCCAGGAGGATAGAAAATACATTGCAGTTTTGGAGGAAAAGGTAGAGGACATACAGAAAAGCATGAAGAAAACCAGCTTTGAAATGAAGAATGTGCCAAGAGTCAAAAATTAGACCAAGGAAGATTTGATAGATATGGCTACAACTCTCTCAAAAACTATCGGCTGCGACCGTTATTAAAGATTTATACATGGTCTATGGAAAGAAAGAAGGAATATCAAACACACCTATCATCGTTGAGACATTCTCTACCCTCATAAAAATGACTTACTGAAGATGAATAGGGCATTTAATACTAAAAACAAAACAAAACTCTGTGAAAAACACCTTGGCGCTCGCACATCTGAAGACTCACCTATCTATATATATTAACAGAAAACCTGACTGCCAAAGCACCCCGTCTACACTTTTTTGGAGGGGACTTCGTCAAATCAAATTTGTATAAGTTTTGCTGGACCATTTATGGTAAGGTGTACGTTAGAAAAGATGAAATTTCCCCTATAATACTGATTAAAAATGAAATGCATGTCCAATAATTATTCAATAGGAGAAATGACTATATCTTCACCTAAATTATGATACCTTATATTTGTATTTGCCCTCCGCGCACTTTTGTGTAATATGCCATGGCCAAAACATATTATTATGAACTCCCTCCACATCACTTTATACTTTATACACCATACTACCTTAAATCTATCTAATCTATATGTACAAAATATTATTATATATAAACTATCAATAACTTATGCTTACACACAGCCCCACTTGACTATCCTATTGTTTGTTTTAACGCTAATAGCACACAAAGTTAACTATTTTTAAATGTGTCACGTACTTTTTTTTATGTAAAGAAAGTCATTATTTTAATAAAACTTATTTAAGGATAATAATTTAACTACACTGAAAGAGTCAGATCAAATAGAGACCGCAAACTACGTAAGTTGCGATATTGCAGACTTAAAGTTATACTTTAAAATTCAAAAGTATGATTTAACTATTATTACTCAAAACATCACGAGTGTTTACAAAAATACAGATGATTTACAAGTCACAATTTACAGCTGCCCTAAAATTTGAACCTGATATCTTGATTCTGACAGAAACCAATTCCTCAAATCCAAAACTACTCATCTTTTTCGACTACACATAACATGAACCAAAATTATGGAGTGGTATTTTTTGCTAAAAATAATCTTAAAGTAAAAATCGTCACTGTCAAACAAAAATGCAGAAAAATTTATTTAATCGCTCCGTAGTCACCTAGAGAATATTAAAAGTCACAACAGTTTTATAATTACGCGATATATTCATATTAAAAGAGAATAAAGAGACAAGATTCCTTTGAGAGAAATAATCGTACCGTAATATATTATCTACATATGGTCTCCTACCATTCACTCCATTCACTTCCTAACAGATTAAGGAATTGCCTAGATCATTTTATCATAAAATTAAATAAAAAAAAACCATTTTCAATATCGCAGTCTTAAACACTACTATCACAGATCATAAAACGGTATTGACCAGTATATCGAAAACAAAACAAATTAATAAATGCTCTAAAACTAAAACCTTTATAAATTTCGAGAAAGCGATTGATAGCATGGCTAATAAAAATATTTCTGATCTTCTCTTTTGTGATCTTCTAATTCCCTAGTTGAGCGGCTTGTTAAAAAAAAAATTATGAATCCCTACTGGAGCACACTACAACTAAAACACTACCAAAATCTAGTCGCACTATTAAGCCCTGGATCACTCCTGGCATTCTTCGATGTATAAGAAACAGGAATAAAATGCAAAAAAGAGCTAAAAATAATTCATTCGATCATATAACTAACATATAAAAGGTACCGTAGTTATTGTATTAATCTCATAAAAAAAATGAAACACAACTATGATAAGACACAACTAACAAATTCAATAAAAAACACAAAACTATTATGGACAACATTAAAAACATTACTAACTCAAACAAAGAAAAATGACTAACACGGAATTGCTAGAAATAGCACAGTGCCCCAAGCAATCAGTAAATGTGGTGAATGATTTTTTTGTAAATGTAGGCAGAGTTCTGGCGGAAAATATTCAATCAAACAACCCTTCACTTGACACTGAGTCGCCTTTCTCATTTGATGCTCATCCCACAACTTTTGTGCTTTCCGATACTGATATGAAAGAAGTAGACGAAATTATCATGAGCCTAAAATTGGACAGTGCACCAGGTTGTGACAATATTCGTACAAGCTTTCTCAAGCTCGTTAAAATTCAGATCGTCCCTGTTATTTGTCATTTCTTGACAAGTATGAAATTCTGTCTAACTCACAATATGGCTTTAGACAAGGCAACTCTACCAATGATGCAATAAGGGATCTGACTTCAGTAATTATTGAACAATAAAAAATTTATTGAACCTAAAAAAGGCCTTCGACACAGTGTCTATCCTCACTCTCCTGCAAAAACTAGAAAGAATCGGTATTAAAAGCACGCCTCTAGAGCTAATGAAAAACTACCTTTTCAACCGGCGACAAGGAACTAAAATAGGAGGTTATATTTGTGAAGACCTGTATGTGACCTATGGAGTCCCGCAAGGGAGTGTCCTGGGTCCTACACTATTCCTAATATACATCAACGATTTGTGTAACTATAAAATTTATCAAGGTCACATTTTCTCGTATGCTGATGACACAGCTGTGGTGTTTAGAGGGGAGACCTGGGAAGGTAGCAGGTACTGTATTTAAAGTGTAGCTGAGGCTAGCTTATCCAAAAGTGATAACTGGCTTAAACAAAATCTTTTAACACAAAACATCATAAAATTTGCTATGGTATATATAATAACTCACAACTTCAAACGTCTAACCTTAGAATCCATAGCTGTAATTACTTGCATAAAAACTGTGACCGTCCGTCGATCGAAAAAGTTGCCTACACTACACACCTCGACATAGTAATAGACCAAAGATTATCCTGGCACCAACATCTTGAGCTAACAACCAGTAGAATAAGAAAACTCATTTACACTTTTAAAAACTTAAGACACGTTGTTGAACTTGATCTTCTAAATAAAATCCACTTAGTACAGGGGCAGCCAATCCCAACGTACTGTATCTCCATCTGGGGAGGCGCTACAAAAGTAAGTTTCTTGAAATAGAACTCAGAGCTCAGAGATCATTAATCTCTGAGCACACCCTTAATTTACTTAGTTCACTAACATACAATCCTACAAGCAACAGAAGGAAAGATATCGTTGATTCCTGTAGTGTAAAAACAACGTTTGGTATACACCAGTACAAAAAAGGATCCGTTCATTTATACAACAAACTAAACAAAGTCCTTAACATTTACCCGATGCAGTTATTCGAATTAAATACCAATGTCACCGAGTGGTTAATGACACTTAATTACGAAGAAGTGGAGGAGGTGTATAAAGTCAATGTGTAAATAGTTAAGAAACCACTCTTATGTGGGCATTTGGAATTTGGGATTTGAAATTGAATATATCTACTCGTTTATTTATACCTATATGTATGAATGTATGTATATATATATATATATATATAATAGCTATATATATATGCCATGTGTATACGATATATATACAAATATATATCTGTCTGTATTTACATACCTATCTATTTATTTATGTATACAACTATTCATAGCTTTAATGATACTAAACTTTTTATTAATCTTTTTACTTTAAAATTAACTAAATTTATAAATCTAGTTATGTAACGTTGAATTCTATAATAAAGTTCCTAGAATTTTTTTTCTTTTGTAACTAATCTTTATTAGATTCAACTAGTCTGTTATTAAGTTAATGAGGAACATTATTTTTCCTAGTCTAAAGACATGTACCAAACTTACCAACTAAACTTAGCTGAACTTGTCGCAAACTATGTAAAATATGGTGTACATTATATGGAAGAGCGGAGTGTCCTGGTACAAGTATTTTATACTTAATAGGATGCCCCATCAACTATTGTAATAAGAATATGTTTTGCGAAATAAATATTTAGATTTTTTGATTAGAGACTGATTTATAGACTTTATTTCTTAGAAAATCTAGGAGTTCCCTCATAATTTTAGTAAACACGCGTGGAGCGACTGATAAAGCTAACGGCATTCCGTTGAATTTATAAGTAACCTTATTTCTTGAATAGTATTTACGGTCAACATTTCTTATAAGTACTAAAAAAATGCGTCCTTGAGATCTATTGTTTCTAGGAATCCATTACATGGATATTAATTTACAGCCCGTTGATAATCCTCCATTTTGAAATGGTCAGTCTGTATAAATTTATTAAACTGTTTTAAGTTTAAAATGAAGCCACCATTAGATTTATGTGTGAGAAAAATTCTAGAAACAAATTGCATTTGTTGGGCTTTGACACTCTGATATGGCCCCGAGTCTAAATAATTTTTGGATAGCAATTACTATTTCATTGTTCGGGTAACTGACATTTTAAATGGTAAAGGAAAGCCGTTCTTAATCCAATCTAACACTACCTCGTTTTTAGTTATTTTTAACCAAGAGTTATAAAAATAAGTAGGCCTACCCGCGTGAAGGCGTATCTGCTGGTGATGGGACGCTGGCGCTTGGGCACGAGGCTTGTCCTGCAGCCCTGCGCGTGGTGGCCTCTGGCCGGGCGTCAAATAAGGGCGTCGGGCTCGCTGGTGCATATGTCTGGCTGAAGCCTCCTCGCCCCCTCCCTGTTTGCCGGGTACCAAGGTTTCCCTGCTGTTAGTTAGATGGGTTTTTGGATTGAGGAACCGTCGTCCTTTGAGGTTTAAAGGGCTTCTTTATTTGAACCCCTGTTCTCGATGGCTTTGGCAGTTTTGATTTCTTCTGACAGCTTCGATCCAAATAAGGTTTCATCACGTTCACCGTCAGTGATCATGTGTAGTAAGGATTTATCTAGACTCGGTGTAACAAGTTTACCGCGATTCTGTGTAGACACGTAGTGCGAATCACAGAGTAGTCGACATCCGTTGCTCAGGGTGATTTATAGTGCCGGTCTTATCGTCGCTTTTAAGGAGCATATCAATGCCTCTATTTATTGCTCTGATGCCGTAACCAAGCTGCCGCTGATAAGCCGTGAGCATCTTGTCTCGGTTTCGGATCATATTTGGGACAGCGGCAGAAATTTCTGCGTTTAGTGAAGGAGCTTGTAAGAGTAGGCAGTAGTCCGGGATCAAATAATCTTTCGACAGTTTATCTCTGTCTTCTTTGGGCATTCCCTTTTTCAATAAGGAAAGCCATAACTTCGAATAGCCATAAATTCGTGAATTTTGGAACCATGGTCGGGCGTTTCCGACATGGATTCCCCCAAAGCAATTAGTCTAAAACGGGATCAGTCGACACCGGTTCCTCTGGACCAGGAACTGGTTCAAATCCCAATTCATGTATGACGTCGAAAGCACCAGCTTCCTCTTCCGGAAGCTGTACCTCTGGAGCGGCAACTCTTTCGCTTGCCACGCCCCCGGTATGACTTTCGCTTGCCACGCCCCCGGTATGACTTTCGCTACCTAAAGTAACGTTTTAGGTTAGCGAAAATTTTTTTATCGAAAAATGCAAATTAATGCAGATAAAGGATCTTATTAACGTTAATCTAATTAGAATGAACGTTTTTATTGCTTATGTCATCGTTGAAGACTCGCAGTCAATACCAATGTTTTTTGGCCAAAAATAAATAAAATAAGTTATGAAAACGTCAGAGTTATTGATTTGCAGTCAATCCCAAAGCGTATCAAAACTACAACTAATGTATATATATATATATATATATATATATATATATATATAGATTCATGGAAACATTAAATGGCCAAATGGTGTATTTTAATGCTAATGGGTAGCCCGGCGTCTTTCTTCATCCTCGAGTTTTTTTATTTTGAGCTTGGGTCATTCTTTTCGACATTACTTAACGATATTTTAAGTATACTTAAACAACTGAACAACAGGTGCGACAGCTACCGCGCACAAAGAAGGAATGAGAGTACGAATAGGCTACAGCCTGGGTGAGAGGTAGGGAGGAAATGGTTTGTTTTTAAAAATCGTTTAGACTTTTAAAAATGTGCGCAGCTACCTCGCAAATGGAGGGACTACCTGCTAAATATCATATCGAATAAACGACGAAATATAATTACTTTTTTTGAACATTTAGTGACAAAAGACGTGAATCCAACCAGGCAGCGACTCTCTCTAGTCCCACTTCAGTAACTATACATAAACAATAGTTGTGTGGTCCGCGTACGAAAAAATGTTGCCACCATCTATTTGTATGTTACACAGATATTGATATACACGAGGAACAAAGTAGGACCCAGCACACTGCCTTGAGGTACCTCGTAATTGACAAAGCATTCAGAACTCAACGATGATTCACCTGCAACACGTGATCTACGGTCAGTTAAGTAACCTTGTAAGAGTTTTAGAGGATGACCTCTTGTTCCTACATCCTGTAGACTGCGTTGGAGCATTGGAATGGACACCGTATCGAAGGCCCTTTTTAAGTCAAGGACTACCGCCAGACATTTATTACCCGCATCAACATTTTAAACAATAGTAGAAGTCAAAGCCATCTTCATTAGATAAGTTCTTGCAAAACCCTTATTGAGATCGTGAAAGTATTTTATATTTAGAGAAAAAAATTACCAAACGTATGTTTATTAGCTTTTCTTATATTTTTGCCACCACTGGAATTACAGACATCGATCTACAGTTTGATGAATCGGAACTATTTCCACTCTTGTGCACAGGTGTGATAATTGTTTGTTTTAGTGCTTCTGGAAATACTCCACAGTCAAAAAACTTGTTGAAGAGATGTGTTAGAATAGAGACAATCTTCTTACAAGCTAACTTCAAGAAGTGAATTTTATCGCACCCAAGAGCACTACCAGACTTCATAGATCTTAGAAAGGAGGAAACTTCGTCAGGATCGGTAAATAAGAGAACAAAAGATGTTTCTAGAGTCTTGTTATTAGCAGAACTTATTCTTGCTCTGGGTGCGGAAATGAATGTTATATAAAGGTACTGACCTTTATATAACCAACCAGCATATTCGCAAAACCATATGTCTTCTTTAATAGAATTTACGAAGCGTGTAGTGGCGAAAACAGTATATTACATTTAAATAGTTAATATATATCTCTTAACATTTAACAGGCGAAGCAAAAAAGTTAGGTGTACGGGACTTATTATACGTAGGGGACGTTGATGAAAACGGGCAATGCCTGCTAGTGTGTCGTGAACGTGAAAGTTATTCAACGGATTTTTACCGACTTTTCGAAATGAAGAAAGTTTGTTATACAAATTGAAATCATGACATATTTTTTATACCCAAGGAAAGTGGGAGAATTATAAACAAATATATATAAACCGCGCACTAGATATTTGTTGTTGTCACTAAAAGCCACCTAGTCCTCCTGCCCGTGCCCCTGCATAATGGGGCATGCCGTTGTTACATACAAAAGTCCCTCAACACATTGGTATACTTTACAAATGAAGAAATCTGTTCACATGCCCCCTTCTTAATAATACACCGTGTGCCTGAAAAAATTTGGTCAAAAAAATTACAATTACAGTTTCTTGACACTTATGCTGGTTCACATTGACCATCGCAAGGTGCCGTGAAAACAGTATTCACAGAAATGCGTTTATATACGTTCAGTGCCATTCGACACGCAGAGTTGTCGGGTTATTCTTATTATCATCACAGTTACCAACCTTTTTATTTTTTTGTATATAGCGAAAAGTTCAGTTTTACTTATAAGAAATAATAATAAAGTAGCACTTTAGTCTGAATTAACTTACCATTATTTCACGACTATATTTTATGCAAAGGATTGCTCAATCTTAATTTTTTTGTTTCGATGACTTGAAAATATAGTTTGATGCAAAAAAAAACCCCAGCCCGAAAGAGTGAAATCCTGCTGCGTTCACACTACCGCGAAATTCCACCGTTTTCATTGCAATAAAAACCTCAGTGAATGCGAGTTCAAACTCAGTAAACTATTTCTGTCTTTTTTTTTACTTTAGTAATAAATACACTTTTAATGTTCATAGTCCTTTTTACTAACTTGTATTAGGTACCCATTAGATAATGATGTATAAAATGGGCCTATAATTATTTTAAAATGGTTTCAGTGTATTATTATAGCAGTTAAAAATAAATCACCTTTTTCTCTCGAAAAGTTAATTGGCATAAAAGACAAGTAAATCGCAGTATATCTATATTTTGCAGCAAATATTACTTTAGCACTTGGGTACATAATCATTAGTGTTGATAGGAATATTCCTTGGTTTCAACAAACAAAAGACAAACAGAATGGTCACTGGCACTGAAAAGAACAATCCATTGTTCAACTATTGTGACTAGGGCATCCAATGAAGTTAAAGAAAACTACCAGAATGGACCCTGAAAGTGTGTGAATTTAACTTCAAGCAACTTTAGCTCCGCCTTCAAAACAAGTAGAAGAGGAGCTCGTGGACCATATTTAAGAAATCGAGAATCGCATGTTTGGATTAATAACTGTCGTGCTACGTAACTTTGCCTATCTACTGGAGGACTATAATATTCTAGTATTCTAAGGCTTAAAATGTTAATAGTGATGAAATGAAAGCCGAAATAAATTTGTTAAAAGGGTTCATGAAGCGTCACCCAGATTTATGTATCTGGCTCTACCCTTGGGCGTAACAGGGATTTCATGATGGTTTCGAAAAATTAAAATTAAATACACTATTTGATAAGTTCTCCAAATCCTTTTCCAAATTATAAACTAATAAGTAAACAAAGCGATATGAACAGTTTTCATCCACGAATACCTGTATTATGATCAATCTTTTATTATTTATTTCCCATAATATTCCCGTTATGTCCCCTACAATTCACCATCTTCCAATCTCTATATGGCTGTAACGCACCTGGGGCACATGACTGGACTCCCCGGCATCAAACTTGAAGCTGTCGACGCCATAACTTAGCTGCA
Organism: Marasmarcha lunaedactyla; assembly: GCA_923062675.1. Taxonomy (NCBI): domain Eukaryota; kingdom Metazoa; phylum Arthropoda; class Insecta; order Lepidoptera; family Pterophoridae; genus Marasmarcha; species Marasmarcha lunaedactyla. Next base: position 36,194,493 of record OV281339.1, on the reverse strand, counting down.
GGTTGCGCACGCGATCGCTCCACCACGCCGACGCTGCGGGGCTCGTGAAGTCTACGTGCACCGCTTCGGACGGAGCTGAGTTCCACCAGGTCGTCAGGGGAGACCCTTGCTGGTTTACCACCACATAACTTGTAAATAAATTATGATGTTTGTTACTTCTACTATGATTAGCAAAATTATAATTTATTTCAAATTTAAACTAAAAATATAACTATATACCTACTAATTTAAATAATAAATTTCCGAACCTGAATGAATTTAAAGGACAATTAAATATTCTCAAAATTTCTTTCAGGTACATACAGAACAGCTTAAATATTGGTACAAAATTACTCACTTATTCTTTATAGCTTCAGAGTAAAAGGGATCACAGTCACTGTTTATAAATGGATGAATCCACAAAGTTACTCTGTATCCTTTCTTCTTTAGAGTTTGAACCATTTCTGTGAAGTTGGGGAATTTAGTCTCATTCACTGCAAACGATCCATAACAGATTTCCCAATCGTCATCTATCTCAATTTGGGAATTGGTGAAATTATGTGCGGTAATTTCATCTGCGAACTGGAGTACTTTTTCCTGGTCTACGTCGTACCAATACTGAGCCCAAGTTGACCAGATCGGGTGTTGAACCATTTTTTGATCAGGGAGTCCGGTAGGCTTGCCAAGGAAGCGGTTCACTGCGTGCTCATGAGCTACCTAGCGTTTAGGAAAATCATATATTTATCAATGGCTTTTTAGAAGCTGTGACATTTACAGGTTAATTCTAGTACAAGTAAAAAAATAATAAGATATACAGGGCGTCCCACGGCTATGCCACATGGAGAGAAAGTACCTTGAATATTGCAGATGGGACATTTTACTGAAATTGGACATTATTTTAATTTAAAAAAATAATTTAAACTGCATTCATATATTTTTAAATAATTACATGGTTGAAACGGGAATCAAGCCCTCTACACGAGAAAAACAATTTACCCTGTAGTTCTATGAAACCGATCGAAAGGCTTTATCATAAGGATAATTTTTTGCTCAATAAACTAGTGTCAAAAATAAAAGGAAGACAATGAATTTTAAGATTTTAAAACAAAATAATGTAATACGCCCTGTATAAGGTTTGTTACTGTAAGAAGATATTGAAAAATTTACGAGCTAGGTGTCATGGTATTCTTACACCCAGACACAGAAAATTCTTAAGTTATATAAAACTAGTAACTACCTTTACGTCCTTATGCCACCATATTTCATATTCAAGGACAAGTGTGTCCCTTATGTACGGGTCTGCGATTTGTGCGCTCAAGCAGATGTGGTTTTCGAGGAAGTTGTTATAGTCGACGAACAGTGGAGCCTCCGGCGCGACGTAGATGTACTGCCCCAAGGAGCTCAGCCAGTATCTCTCGACCACGTTGCGATTGTCTTTCTCCATGGTCACGTATGGTGCGGCGCTCATCGTGGCGTGCTGGATAGGATACACCTGCTCCTCTTGCATGGGTCCTCCATACCATTCATCCGTTACTGTAATAAACTTAATCTGTTGCTTAACTTTTTTAAATATAGAAATGCTTCCTTAGTGTGTTTCCCTCCAGGTGGCATTGCAAAATCCCACCCTGTATATCTTCAAAATTGTCAGGTTCATATCATTTTTTTTTAATTTCATAGCTGGCAAACTAGCAAGCACCCTACATGACAATAAGTGGCCTGCACTCACGGGCATCATTAATCAATAGGCGTTTTTTTATATAAATATTGATTGTAATTATTTTATCGAGGAATGATGCGATACCGAGCAGAGGCTTCTGTTAAAGTTGCCTTTGATCTTTCCACTTTTTTTATAGCCAGCAAACTACCCAATAACTGTACCTTCCCTATAACCGAAACAAAACTGGGAAGACGATAAATTATTGATACTCTTAAATACAAAGTTTAGTGAAATACTCACAAAAGTCATAGCAGTCATCCAATCTATACAGAGTAGCATCAGTTTGCCATTTGACTCGTAGGCCGTGACCGTTAACTTCTTGGTCATACAGAGTGTGAACTGTCAGATTGACAGGGCCCATGGTGATGAACACTCCACCCTCTATCTCCTCCGAAGCAAACACCGATGAAAAAGCACGTCCTATCACTCCATACGTGGTAATTTCGTCACCTGCCAAAATATTAACATTTTACAAACTACCTAATTTAGTTAACAGAACAGTGAAATATTGACTAAAATTGAATCGTTAACTTAACCTACCATTGTTTACATTCGTTACAAACCATCCATTTCCATGACAACTTTTAAATATACCTACCGACCTAACCAATGAAAAATGAAGACCATACAAAATGAAGACATATTTATTTTATAAGTATCTCTTTGATTATAATAGAAGAATAAGCGATAATTCTCTCGAGTTTAAAACCAAAGGCTTTTTTTATTTTAAGTAGGTAAGCTGAGTTTTAAAATCTATATAAATTACATTAAGGTTGTACCTCTTTGAAGGGCGACCGTGAGCCCGCCAGCTTTCGATGGCTCGAGCAGCAGTGTGACGTCACTGTTATACGCCACGGACTGAGTGTTCGCCCGTGCGCCCAGCGACAACAGACCTACACATAATTATTGCACATAATTTGCAATTAATGCACATAATTAACACAAATTCTGGTCAAAATCCTAAGTAGAATAATAAAAATAGTATATTCCCTGTGTTCAACTTCTAAAGTGCATATTTTTAATCATTGGTAGCCAGATTGATGACTAATTCCACAAGAACTCAACCCATACTTATATTTGTTTACATTTTAAGCAAATACGCGATCTACCCGATCGTTATCGACTTCCGTAATCACGGAGGTCACTAATTGTAGGTGTTTTATTAAAATACAATGATAAGGGAAAGCGTCATTAATTCATACCCTGTTGTTGATCGCAGGCTTTAGTTCAAATTATAGTACTTGGAATGCAAAGCAGCCGTGGGCAAGATTTTCTTTTTCGAAATGGACTGTTTGTTTATCATCCTTTCTCCCTAAGGGTCTTTTAAATTTCCCCGGACTTTGTAGCTTAGCGCTGACGGCACTTAGTCGGAACTTAAACTACTCCTTCATGCGGACCTTGGCTTACCACGTCTTATATTGAAACTACCGCTGGTTCGGAAGGGTCATGTACTGCCTAGAACCACCAAGAAATTCAGTAGGAATGCGTACCACGCGTTAGCCTAGCCCACCAGTTTTCGCGATTCGAATGCCGTGGTGCCCTATTTCTGACTGGAACGCCGGCGTTCCTTGTTGTAATAGCGTCGTTGGGATCTGTTAAGACATTACGCGGACGCCTACTACGAACCACTGCGTCTGGGTGGTTGTGTAGTCAACTGACTTTTTTTTTATTGGAAAAGGATTAGACTTATTGACTGGATAGATGGTGAGAGCAAATTCGAAGTGACGCCTAGACGCCAACTTCATGAATGCGGCAGTGGTGGGCAGATCGAGATCCTTATGCAGATCTAAGTTGTCGCATGGCGACGCATTAGCTTAGGAACCTATTTTGAATATCCTGCTAGTGATTGAGGTTAAACTTGGTGGCGTGGGCGACCGTGGGCAAGACGTATATACGACGCCAAAGTTAGCAATAATTGTATTAACAACAGTGCGTTAAGACGTGCGTAGGGATGATTTACTATGATCGCTATAATAAATACTAGACTAATATCATAGGATAACGAGTGTAAATATTACATACCTACTGAATAGAAAACTTGCAATAAAATTCGCTGAAATTCGCCATTAAACCACAATGCCGTTGTTCCTATATTTAAAATTTTTCAATTTTTTGTTGTAAAAGCTGCATTTCGCTCATGGGCACTTTAAAAAAAACAATTATGAACGTATTTTATTAACTTACCTAAAATAATCTTCAATGCCGCCATCTAAAACACCTTTCGTATCAGAATGTCAGTACGTCTTCAAAATTTACGCCTATACTACTTATCTCTTAAATGCGCCACTGGTCTCCGCTGTAGTGTAGAGCAACGTGGATGGAGTACGGTCAGAAATATAAACGGTCTCATTTACTGTTTTTTGAATTTGCTAAAATAGTGAATAGTTACGACAGCATGCATAGCATTCGAATGTTGGTAGATTATGTTGTTTTTAAAATAAAAAAACTTAATTCGCTAATTACCAGGTTACAAAAAAATTTGTCAATTACGCCGACTACGCTGCTATTTCTGTCATATCCTAGTTAACTTGTACCGATATCTACTAATTTATGTACACCGGTTTGAAAGCCGAAGTTACATGCAAAGTAGAATAAAATCAGACGCTTACCAAGTGTATGTCATGTACCTTTATAAATTAAATTTTATTTTACATATTAAGTTGGTAACTATCGGAATTGAACTTCGGCTGGGATTAGATATTACCTACGTGTTTTAAACCGAAACTAATCACGTCCTTGAATACAAATTTCAACCATATGTTTTGGATTTTTTGCAAAACAACCAGCTTGGTTGATCCAGTCAAGATAAACAGTCAAGGAACTTTTGAATTGAATTATTAAATTGGGATTTACGGCTGTCTGGTTTAAGAAAAGAACAACCAAGTTGGTTAGTTTGCAGTTGGGGCACTGAGACGTTGGCTGGCACCCTCGTACTACACCCTCAGAAGTGTTGATAAAGTTTTTCCTAACGTTACTAACATAGTTAACATCTTATCTGGTTTTGTATTGATACCAATATCTTCGAAGTTATGATAAGATAAAATCATCTCGAACTTTTATATTTATCGTTGTCAAGACACTTACTTGCGATACTTTTCACTCTTTTGTACTATTGTCGAGAGTCACTCTTCTAGGGGGTAGCAAAAAAATGCTTCAAATCCCACTCCTCCAGACTCTCCCGGGTGAGATAAAATGTTCAAGCATAGTTAAAACGTTTTTAAATTATCTCAATGTACTTTAGTGAGTATAGATTCCGCTAGGCAAGAAATAATGCCTAACGGCGATTAATATTTAAAGCGTCATTGTCACTAAAGTAGGTATGACCTCAAATAAGCAGAGCTTGTCTTATGGGTCTGTCGGTGATCAAACATCTGTGTTCATTACACAAACGAATACCCCGACCAGGACTCGAACCTGGGACCTTCAGCGTATGCGGCAGAGCTACTAACTACTATACCACTCCTTTATCCTGTAATATGGTCTAGGAGGGCGATGGCCGGATCCCGGCTTAACCCGTGAACGGATGCTGTGTGAGGATGTTTTTCGTTTGGATAGTTAAGTGTAATTAGTGAAGAGCTAATATGTAATATAAGTGTATTTAATTAATAATTATAAGATAAAACTACGCTACTAATAAAACTACACCTGAACTAGCTGGAATCTATTGAAAGCAACGTAGCCAACGTAGCCCCGTTGGATCGCAATAGAATATTGATGTGCGAGGTAGGTGCCAGCCTAGCACGAGTCACGAGGTCACGAGTTTCAGTAACCAATCGCCTCGCCAAATCCGAATAAACGCGATGAGCCCCTTGTTCTCAGGATCCCATGGTTTCAACGCCAAAAGGGCGAAAATATGAAATGTCTACTACATGCTAAGAAACTATGCTATTTTGAAACTCTTTTATCCTAGACTGGCTTTTTATATTTTCATTAATACTTAGTAAGGATATGATTAGGATATTATGTAATTATAATATTAGGTCTTTACCTATGAAATTGCCGTTTTTCACGAAATAAATGAAGCGTAATTTTTTTATATATTTTTTATTTCTATTAATCAAAATAATCACCCATGCAATCAATGCATCTTTGCCAACGCATTGGTAGCTTATTGATGCCTTTCTTGAAGAAATCAGCTGGACGGGAGGCAACAAATTCTTCAAAGGCATTTTGTACTGCCTCTTGGGTATTGAATTTTTTTCCCACCAAGAAGTTATCCAAATTCTGGAAAAAGTAGAAGTCTGTAGGCGCAAGGTCTGGTGAGTACGGCGGATGACGGAGAACTTCCAACCCCAACTCTTGTAGCTTGGAGACAGTCTGCTGTGCAGTATGAGGTCGCGCGTTGTCGTGCAGGAGCAGTAGAGCCGAACGATTGACCAAAGCTGGTTGGAGACGTGCGAGCTTCTCTATCATTGTGTTCAGTTCTTCACAGTACACATCTGCAGTAATGCTTGTCCCGTTTGGCAAGAAGCTGTGATGAATTACACCCGCGTTAGACCACCAAACAGTGACCATCACTTTTCTAGGGGTAAGTTTTCATTTAGGGCATTGTTTGGGTGCTGAACCAGGGTCCAACCAACTTGCTGAGCGCTTACGATTGTCAAACAGAATCCATTTCTCGTCACAAGTAACAATGCGGTTCAGAATACCTTCATTTGTATGCCTGCTGAGCAGTGCAAGGCATGTCTCCACGCGTACTTCGCGCTGGCGGTCATTGAGTTCGTGGGGTACCCATTTGTCAAGCTTTTTTACCTTGCCAATTTGACGCAAATGGACCAATATTGTTTTGATGCTAACGTCGAAAGCTGCTGCTAATTCAGCCGTGGATTGAGTTTCATCAGCTTCCACAATTGCCTTTAATTCGTCATTGTCGACCAAAGTTTTCGGACGACCACGGGGTTCATTTTTCAGGTCAAAATTTCCAGAACGGAAGCGGGTAAACCAATAACGGGTGGTGCGTTCGTTTGTAGTGTTCGCTCCGTAAACGTCGTTGATGTTGCGTGCCGCTTGTGCCGCTTTGCTGCCACGACGGTACTCATACTCCATAATTACTCGAATTTTTAACTTATCCATGATGACGAAAAATGTTCGAATGCGTTGAAAACAAAACACTAACTATTAAACAAATGACGATTTTAGAAAAAGAATTCCATGTTTGTCAAATAAAATTAATTCGAAATTAGAATTATCAGTCAAAAAAAATTTTTTTTCATTTGAAATGGCCAGTACGGCAAAACGGCAGTTTCATAGGTAAAGACCTATTATTTCAATTACCGTAACAACAAATGAACCTATTAACTGAACAACAAACTTGTATAAGTTTTAAATAGAAAATAAATAAAGAACCCACTTCAATCCACAACGACAAAGAAATTAATTAAAACAAGAAACTTTGTAAAACGGTATAGTTACCTACGCAAGCACAGTTCGAATTTAATGCACCTGGTAACAATGTATAATGATACTACAAGTTCTTAAATTTGAAATGGCAATATAGAAGGTAACCTATTGTGCTTTAAGTATATATTACTCTAAACATAGTAATCACATATTTTTTCATAGGAAAGAAAATAAAAATACCCTCACTAAAATGTTATATTTCAAATTACGAACTTCAAATCGTCTGTTGTATTTGAGAACGAGTTTTAAAAGTCTGTGCTTCGCACTTTTAAACTACTAGATAGGTACTTTATGGGCATTCCTTTGGATGCCCGGCGCCTCCACCATGTAGCCAACCACCTGATATCTTCACACCAAATATACGTATTAAGTTTAAGTTAAGTACACACGTATCTTAACTGTCTGAATCTGAATCGAGTAAATACTCGTCGTGACCACTAATCAGTGGTCCTAAATAAGAGTTACCCTCCGCCAGTGGCACCATGTCGCCTACCACCTGATATGTGTGGTTGCTAATGGTTACACACCAAATATATGTACCTGCACCTTAAGTGCACATGTATCTTAACTGTCAGTTACACTCCGCCAGAGTGGCCTCCAACCACCCCTTATAGCCAACCCTGTCCACTCAATCTGATCTGAAGCTGATACTCATTAACTGACATGACAGTTACGTGATCTTATGGCAACACACACGCTGTCGTGAAATACATCCTAAACGGTATTGGATGAATCTCTAAGTATGTAAGTATCGGCTATCTGGTTACCTACTCTTACTGGTTTAAGACATAGGTACCTGAGCTGATACGATTTGGGGCTGTACCCATAGTGGCCTTCAACCTCCCCTACAGCCATCCCATGCCTCGCTTAGATTCTGATACTGGTAAATCTCATTGTGGTCTGAGCTGATCACTGCACGCAAGCAGTCTGGCACGCCGGTTACACACAATGTAATAGACACATCATTATAAAATGATCAAATAAAGCTGGGAGTGAAATATTAGATCACTTACCAAAGAGAGCTTTTCGTTTCTTTTTTTTTTAAAGATATTTAATTCGAAACTAGATGGCTTTGAACAAAACTCAAGAGTCAATGTCAATCTCTCTGTTTGTTGACTGATCGTATGTTTAGATTATGATATATATATATATATATATATATATATATATATATATATTTATATATATCCATACCAGTTACATATTTATCATATATTTATTTTCAATCACACGCACACATCTTATAAAAGATTAATAATATAGTGTTCCTTGAGGTAGATTAGGTTATTTTAATGAACTCATTTTTTTCTTTACGTAAAGTTTACTGAAATAAAGACCCATGGCTCCTTCACCTTGCACCCGTACACTTAGTAAGTACCAGTGACGAATCTTTCGGGCGTATTTTTTTTTTGTCTATCACTCACTCAGTCATTGCTGTCTTTTTTGACTCTTGAGTTTTGATCAGCGCTATCTAATGTTGAAAAAACAACTATTTATTTATTTTTAATCGTAGAATGAAAACCCCTCATTGGCAGCTGCTCATGAAACCCCTCACTGGCTCTCAAAGCAAGCGTGCCGCTCGCGTACGCCTGCTTTTCCTCTCTCAATCCGTTCCGACTATGAATAATTTGTACCTACCCATATTCATTTTCACGACTCAGAGACAAAAAATGAGCATTTGTACCTACCCACATTAGCATTCGCGACAACTTCAAATATCGCGTTATTGCTGTATATCACGTTATACCAGTGCTGCAGAAACTGCTCAAAGTATTAATGCTGTGTATGGTGGCAGTGTCGCAAAATAAAACACAGTGCGTTTTTGGTTCCAACGTTTTCGTTCTGGAAATTTCGACCTGCAGAACAAGCCCCTTGGATGGCCGGAAGCCAAAGTTGATAATGAAGAATTGAAGGCTATTGTGAAAGCGGATCCATCGCAAACCACATCCGTGTAAGCTGTAGGCTGCGGCGTTAGTGACAAAACTGTTTAAATCCACTTGAAGCAAATTGGGAAGGTGAAAAAGATTGAGAGGTGGGTACCTCATGAAGTCATCATCATCATCATCGTATCAGCCACAGGACGTCCACTACTGAACATAGGCCTCCCCCAAAGACTTCCAGAGTGACCGGTCGCACGTGCTCTACATTCAACGACTTTCTGCGGAGGCGGAGGCCGTCCCGCGCTGCGTTTTCCGGTACGTGGTCTCCAGTCCGCAACTTTTCGGCCCCATCGGCCGTCAGCTCGATTTTAGCTCAACTTTAGCTTACTAATCCTTTAGGCTATGTCGGTAACTTTAGTTCGTCTACGGATTTCCTCACTTCTGATTCGATCTCGTAGCGAAATACTGAGCATAGCCTTCTCCATAGCCACAAACGCTAAACATAGTGGCAGATTATACTATGTGGTCTTCTGTATAATCTGCCGCAGCAAACGTATGTGGTCCACGGTACTGAAGCCTTGTCGGAAAACGGCTTGTTTGGGTGGTTGGAAGTCATCGAGCCTGCGTTCGAGACGATTCGTGATGACTTTTCAAAATAGCTTATAAACATGGCGCAAGAGCGAGGTGGGCCTATAATTTTTCAAGAGGGTTTTATAGCCCTTGTTGAGCAAGACGAAATTGAACAGCCTCTGAAGTACTTTAGGTATCGGTGTTCCACCCGCTTTCAGAAGCTCCATACTAATTCCGTCTTCACCCGGTGCCATGTTGTTCTTAAGCTGTTTCAGAGCCATCCTAATCTCGGATAGGCTGATATCCGGGATATCTTCGGTGAAGTGTTGGGTAAGTTTGGCTCTAGGGTCTTTAGCAAGACCAGTATCAGGGTGCGCTAACGAGGTGTACAACCGTCCATAGAACTCTCGACCTCCTTCAGCACCTCTGGGTTGGTCCACACAATGCCCCCGTCCTCTGTCTTCAGCTTCGTCAACTGGCTTTGTCAAAAAACATGTCTCCTGCGAACACTTTGCAGCCTTTGTTCTGCTCTATCGTCTCCTTAGTATCATTGGTATTAAAGGCACGGATATCGTGTCGCAAGGACTTATTGATGTCTTTATTGAGCTGCGGAAATGCGTTAGCGTCGTCGGAGGACTGTAGTGTCATGGCTCGTCGTTTTTCCATGAGATGCAAAGTGTGGTCGGCTAACTTTTGAGGTCTATTTTTACGGTGGGTCTTAAAGAACTTAGACCCAACCGCAGTTCACAGTGGACAGTTTCAACCAGCCAGTTATTTGTATCGTCTACAGAAGTGAAATCTTGAAAGTTGAGTTGACAAATCTCGGAATTCTGGATATGGGCAACTGAAGGTCAGAGCGTCGACTTCACCATACGTGACCTCTCCAATTTGACTTTAATATTCAACGTGCCTCTTAACGTTCGGTGATCGCTACCAGTTTTTACTCTATGGATCACAGAGACATTGTTGAATGTTATGTCGCCTAGTGGTCATAATGAAGTCGATCTCGTTTTTTGTGGTCATCATCTCTTCTTTTGCCTATCTTCGCGTTGAAGTCCCCCATAACAACAATGAAGTGGGTTTTGGACTTATGTATGGCTCTACTAATGTCCTCATACATATTCTCCACTTCCATACCTGTATGACCTACAGCAAATATGTTTTAGATATTCTGAGTATAAGGTACGCTACCCTACTCGACACACTCTCGATGGCCCTCATATTGTTTATGAGGGACTTGTGGACAATGAACCCGACACCACCTTGGGACTGTTGATCGCCCTCCCGGTAGAAGAACAAGTTGCCAGACTTCAGGACTATCACATCCTCATCGTCCGAAGAGATTCGGACTTCAGACAGCCCTATGATGTCTCAGTGCGACATGCTCAGTTCTTCTTTCAACTCCCCTTCTTTCTTCGCCTCCCCTACCCTGCCGTTACCATGACCTGCTACCGGAGCCAGGAGTAGCAGGGCTACCGGGGTTTGGGGGCCTGGTTTGTTTGTCGTCCTATGTCATCGGAGGGTTTTGCCCATAAACACTACGCTGGGCAGGCGGGTTAGCGAGCGCAGTTACGGTTGAGTGAGATGGGATAACACAGGAACGCTGCTGTCCATCTCTGTTCATATCCCTTAGACGCCTCTTACATCACCCACAGGAGGAGATCGGTGGCCTATTCTAAGCCGGCACCACACGGCGTTGAGCTCCACCACACCTCATGAATTGAGTGCAGCAAACTGATAAATACGCATCGACTGCTGCGTTACATCACTCAACCGGCACAACAATGAAAGGATTTAAATCGAATCATTACCTGTCATGAAAAGTGAATCCTGTACGACAATCGGATCATCGCAATGGTTAAACCCTGGTGAACCAGCCAAATTGTGCCCCAAGCGAAAATCGACTGAAAAATTCCTTACGAGCGTTTTGGGGGACTGGTGCCGGTGTCGCTCTCTACAGCTTTTTAAAATCGGGCCAGACGATTACAGCAGATGTTTATTGTCAGCAACTGAAAAACATGATAGAAAAGCTAGCTACTAAACAACCGAGGCTGGTCAATCGCTCTAGGCCACTGCTGCTTCAGGACAACGCTAGGCATCCCTCTGCACAACAGACGGCTACTAAATAAGAGGAGCTTCAATTGGAATGTCTAAGACATCCACCGTACTCCCCGGCCCTTGCTCCAACCGATTACCATTTTTCGAAATTTGGGTAACTCCGTTGGAGCAGTCCAAAGCACCTTCAAAGATTTTATTGATTCCCGTCCGAATGGTTTTTTAGTAAAGGGATCAATGAACTACCTATGAGATAGCAAAAGTGCATAAATAACATTGGTACATACTTTGATAAAATAAATATGTAATGTTTAAAAAAACTTTACTTTATTTTCCTCCCTTTTAAAACGCCAATTTCATATGTAATGACCTAATAATATGATTGTACTTTACATTTCAGAAATCAAAATAAATGGATTTACTTAAATAATAATTTAAATTAGTTGAATAAGAATGCGAGCTAAGGATGCGGTGTGGCCACGGACCGAGCTAAGAATGCGAGCTTGGGATGCATGCTAAGGACGACAGTTAAGGACACGTACGATGCATGTGTATGAGTATAAAGTGACTATCTAAAGGAGAATGGGTATTGTTGTATGGATCCTACCCATCCCTTGTAACAAGTAACGAGTTGTATTAATACATCTTTCTAGATGCAGTTCATACGAGTATATGAGAGTGTTTTATAGTTTTATTCTGTGCAGGTATTTAGGTTTAAGGTAGATTACAGTTTTACCTATTCTTTTGACAATGGGCACAGATCACCCACGATAGATACGCCGTGTTGATCATTTTGTTTCAAACCAAAGTCACCAAAGCTATCGGCATGCGCGGGTAGGGAACAAGCAATGTAAGCAATATGATTGGCTGTTTTAAGGTTTGCCGACACTGCCATTGCTACTGCTGACTGCTGAACTGTTCACCAATGCGTTTATTAGTGACGTGTTCGATACCTTTTTACTTGAACTGTGATTAATAAGTTTTTGTTGTATATATTCCGTGTGAAATGAAATGAAATGAAATGAAATGAAATATTTATTTCTCAACATTGACAATTGCTTGTTCTTACTGATGTCAAATAAAACATGACTCTACCACCAGTTTGAAAAAAACTTCGTGAAGAAGAACTGGCAAGAAACTTCACGGGTATATTTTTTTGAAAATAAACTTATAGTGTCTCTTTATGCTATACAAAGTTATTCTTTTCTGCATCCGTTAGATAGCAAGTCTCCCTCCCCCCAAGTATCCAAACGGCAAACACCCTAAAACGGCACCTGTTCACGAGTTAACGCGGGATCCAGCCATCGCCCTCCTCAACCATATAAGTGGGAAGTGAGCGACCCCTCACATCGGGTGAGCCAGCTACCATAAGAAGACGTACTTTAGTGACAATGACGCTTTAGATATTTATCGGGACGAAGAACTCAACGAGCAAACAGACACATTACACATGTTTTGTTACAAATATGAGTACAATCCTGTTAATGAGGGGATTATACCCAAGGGCTTTTATCATCCAAATAATCGGATAGTTTTTAACATGCTTTAGCACACAACTTCTGCTTTATAGTTTCTTTGAATTTGTCAATAGGAAGACCTTATTATATAACCGTATTATAAAAGCGTATACATTGACCCATGAATGAGTTAGTGACTTTATGAAGCCTACTATTATGACCTGCCAGCATATTTTTTCCTCTTGTGTTAACATTGTGCAGATTTTTTTTTGAATGGAAAGTTAGAATATTTATTTCCTTAAATTTACTTCTAAGAGACACCCTTGGACCAACCTGATAGATTAAGCAAACGGCCCTTTTCTGCTGCACAAATATTATATGGATTTCGGCACTCCCCACACTCCCCACACTCCCCACAAGAGAATGCCATATGTCATGAGGCTGTGGAAGTATTCCAGATAGACTAATCGTGCAGTTGTTTCATTTGAAATTTGTCTCATTTTTTTAACAGCATATGCGGCAGAGCCAAGACTTTTCGCTAAATCATTAACATGTGGTCCCCACTGGAGTTTGGTGTCTAAGGTTATGCCCAGAAATACAGTTGAGTTTACAGGAGTCAGTTCCTGGCTCTTAACTACAATGTTTGTGTTTACCTGTTTGACATTAGGCAATGTAAACTTAAAACATTCAGTTTTTTTTTCAAGGTGCCAATTATTAGCTGAGAACCACTTCTCTGTGTTGGAGATGCATTGGTTTACTGCTCGATAGTCAGTTTCTTGTCTTTTGATTTTAAATAAGAAGGAAGTATCGTCAGCAAACAATATGACCTCGCATTGAATCTTAAAGCCCAATGGCAGATCATTGATAAATACTAAAAATAGGAAAGGACCAAGAACTGAGCCTTGGGGCACACCCATTGTCACTGCCATTCCTGATGATTTTTCTCCATTTATTGCAACTTTCTGTCTTCTATTAGAAATATATGATTTAATCAAGGCAAGCGCTCGGTTTTTAATGCAATAGTGCAGTTTCATAAGTAGAGTATGATCCACACAGTCGAACGCCTTGGACAAGTCACAAAATACACCAATAGCATCACACGACTCCTTCCCGGCGCTGAATACTTGTTTTATGAGCTCATTTTAGTTCAAATTGGTTAAAATTCATTAAACTTTTACCATAAAAATGAGAATGTAATTGATTTAAAATTAATTTTTCAAAAATCTTACTGAGCGTTAGTAGTATATATAGATATAGGTCTTACATTATTTGGGTCAGTTATTTGGTCATACTAACTGCTTTGAATATTGGGATGACCTTACTCAATTTCATTAAATCAGGAAATTCATCATTATCAACACAGTCATTTAATATACTGGCTAAGTGCGGGGCTCTACCATCAGTGACAGATTGAATAATTTTAACAGAAGTTCCATCTGAATTGGCAGTATTTTTTACTTTAATGCTTTTAAATGCATTTAAAACTTGTGGAATAGTAACTTGTTAAAAGTTGAAATCAATATCGCATGTATTTACATTTTACAGTAGCAGTGACTGTGCAAGAGTGGAACATGAATTAATACTCAAAGTAGTTGACACAGGAATGGCAGTAAAAAATGTTCAAATGCTTCACCAACTTCTCTGTCAGTAGACAACAATTTATCATTACTTTTAAATTATATTTGGTGTGAGAGTCTTTTGCTTTCTCAGTTTCCTGATTAATTATATTCCATGCAGTTTTTGAAATGTTAGTACTATATTTAATTTTATTATTAATGTAATTAGATTTAGCTACACTGCATACTCTTTTAAATAATTTAGAAAACTTTTTAACATATTCATAAAATGTCTTATTATGATTATAAGTTCGTTCACTGTATAATTTATATAATCTATTTCTACTTCTGCATATTCCCACTGTTGCCCAGTCACTAAACCTAAATAAATTATTATTTGCAAATATTTTATTTTTTGTAAAAACAGAGTCATATTCATTTTTAATTATATTATGAATAGAGTTATATTGAGTAAAAGGATCGCCACAGTTGTCTAATTTAAATGTTTTTTCAAATACATTATTTATAAATGTTTCAAGCCGTCTCTCATTCATGGGTATAAAGGTAATTTCTCTTTATAGAGTGTTTTTTTGCCCAATATTAAAAGTGGCCAACTGCCCGCTATGATTCGATAGTTTATTAATTATTGACTTTGTATATGGCACTAAATTTGTAAAAATGTTATCAAGGCATGTGGCTGAAGTCGTTGTAATTCGCGTAGGCTCTAAAAAGAGATTTTTTAGGTTGTAACAGTTAAAAAGATTCAAGAATCGTTTACTTTGTGATGTCTCTACTAATAAATCAATATTAAAATCGCCACAAATAATTATTTCTTTGTTTTGTAATACCTCATCTATGTACTATATCTATAACAATATTCCCTATCTCAATACAAGCTATTTCAACAGATCGCTCAACAGACAGACTTACAATATCAGAGCGTTCTTTAAATGCAAGGCTCTTATGAGTGATGATCATTGAGCCACCACAAGTTGTTTGCTCTCTGCTGAATGAACTAGCAATTACATGATTTTTATATGAAGATATAATTTGACACTGTCTGAGCCAGTGTTCTGTATTACATAGTACATGAATATTTTCACAGTTTATAAATTGCTCAGTCTGTAATTCCTTACAATCAATGCCCTGCATATTTTGATGGACTATGTTCATAATATTATCTTTTACATTTTTATTACTTAAATTACTACTTAGAATACTGGTGCTAGATGTATTATCTGTTGTCACTAACTTATGTTTAAATTATTCCTAATACTATGTTTTGGAATATTACATTTCAGTGGTTCAAAAGTATAAAGTGTCTGCTCAATAGAAGCAGCGGTTATAGTCAATGAATTGACTGTTAAGTATAAAATATATGATAGCGAGTATGCTATCTGTCGCATATTTCCAGAAGCAATAAAACAAACAATTATCACACCTGTGCACAAGAGTGGAAAAAGTTCCAATTCATCAAACTTTAGACCGATATCTGTAATTCCAGTGGTGGCAAACATATTAGAAAAGCTAACAAACATACGTTTGGTAATTTTTTTCTCTAAATATAAAATACTTACACCATCTCAATACGGGTTTCACAAGAACTTATCTACTGAAGATGCATCTTGGCTTTTACTTCTACTATTGTTCAAAATGTTCATGCAGGTAATAAATGTCTGGCGGTATTCCTTGACTTAAAAAGGGCCTTCCATACGGTGTCCGTTCCAATGCTCCTACGCAGTCTACAGGATGTAGGAAAAGGAGGTCATCCTCTTAAACTCCAACAAAGTTACTAAACTGACCGTAGGTCGGGTGTTTCAGTTGGATCGGGGTACCTCAGGGCAGTGTGCTGGGTCCTACGTTGTTCTTCGTTTATATCAATAGTCTGTGTAACATACAAATAGATGGTGCCAACATTTTTTTGTACGCGGATGAAACAGCTATTGTTTTTGCAGCTAGAGAATGGGAAGCCCTAAAAATAGTTACAGAAATGGGACTAGACAGAATCGCCGCCTGGTTGAATTCAAGTCTTTTGTCATAAAATGTTAAAAAAAGTAACTTTATCTGCTTTAGAAAGTATGATAACGGCCAACCTATGCCTGATTGTACCATCCACCAGTGTGACGATTCTGCTATGCCTTGCTCATGCCCCAAACTTAAAAATGTGTGATGGTTAACCAGCGCTTATCATGGCATAGCCATATAGAATTTCGTCATTCTATAGCGATTCTTGAATTCTTCGTTGCTGTAGAATTCGAAAGGATTCATTCCCCTTTTAAAAGTACGCTGACGTTGAGATTGTTCATCATCATCACTGTTATAATTACTCAAGCTGACGCTGATATCGGAAAGAGTCATGGAATAGAATTACAAGTAGCATCTGATAAATCGAATTAAACTAATTACAAACATTCCATGAAATTTGTGAGCATGATTCACATACCCAAAAATAATTTTTAATATAAAGAGTAAATTTGTGTTATCAAAAAATATTTAACAGTTAACTTGCAAACAATCACGAATTAGTTGACACTGGTTTTGCCTGTAGTTTAATCTACGATTAGGCATTAACTTGCATTCCAGAAACCCGAAATGAGGTAACAATAGCCTGATATGGATCAATATGAAAGATATATGATTGATGTAGATATGTTGGTTATAATATGGGATATATATATTAGCATTAAGAATGTGGGTTGGCGAGTATATAATAATTTTTCATTTCAATGTACTAATATGCTTTTTCTATATTATGTTGTGAATTATAACGGAGATGAGATGGCAGCCACTGGCAGATGAGATGGCAGCCACTGAGGGATGAGGATTGATGACAAAATTAAATGAAATTAATTTTATCTTTTCTTAAAATAATGTTTATATGTAATGATCATTAAAGAATTTTTCGCGTTGTGTTACATTACATCCTTATCTGGTGACGGAACCAAGGGGCGTACATTCGTAATCAGGTGGTCACCAACATCATATATTATCTTAAAGAATAGGTGGCATCGTTTACTGTCTGCAGGTGACAAGCTGGTTGTCGATGCGTTCAATAACGTGAAGTTATCAGCTAGGGACGTGAAACAACGAAATTATATCTCTATAACAATTTTGGCTCGCATCTCAACATTCCGTTAAGAAGTACTTGACATGTGATTAGGAAACATTTTATTGAAAGTAGCTTGAATTCCTCTCGAAGCAGTTTTTGTATAAATATATCCTCGCTCAGGTAGGTAGTTAAGATAACTTTTGTAACAAATTTATCCACCCAACGTTCGTTTGTGTGAATAAATTTCATGTGGGCGGCCGATCGTCACGGCTAGGCCTTAAGCTACTGATACACGACTCAGTGTATACATCAAATGTCCACGTGTGTCATCCGCCGCGACACTCAGTTGCAGGTCTACTGGCGTTCTAGCTCAGTGTCGGTGTCGCTGCCGTGGAGACGCAACATGCGCAGTGTCAGATACGAGTGTCGTGGTTATCGAGCCTGTGCGAAATTTCTAGCTAGAGCAACATGACGTCACGCACGTGGACTGCAGACAAAACAAAGTCTTTAATTGTATATTTAAAAAAAATTATTAATAATAATTAACACAAGATGGAGATGCGTTAGCAATATCTGGTATCAGCCAGGGCCCGGTAGCTTAGTTGCATTAGTTAGTTAGACCGCCCGCCCGGCAAGTGGGAGACCGGTGGTTCCAATCCCGGTCGGGGCGATGTTATTCAGTATATTCGTTGGAGACTTAAATTATTAGAATATGAATATGATATTGTTCACAAATCCGGTAAAATAAATACAAATACCGATGCATTAAGTCGCCCAATTCATGTTATTGATAACGAATATCTTCCTATAAATTTTGAAAATTTTTGCGATTAAGATCAAAAAACTCTTGATATCAAAGAACCTGATTATAATGAAAAACCTATTTCAAAAATCCCTGTTATAATTCTACCTATTACTTGTGATGCAAACAATAACATTGGGATTGATTATGTAAAAAACCAATTCCCTGAAAAAGATTTAACTAAAACTTATTTTAAAGAAATTGTCTGTCTTACAAAACCAAGACAAAAAATATTCCTACTTTGCATAAAACAATCATATTATGATAACCTTCAATATCCCATTCTCTTTGAAACTTTAACTAATCTAAAATTAATGCTTCCAGTAAATAAAATTAAAGCCTTTTCAATCACTGATATAACCATTAACGACCCAAATATTCAAACTGACACTTTGTTTTCAATGTTACAATACATTTTTGACGAATTTGATTACAAACTATTCAATAATAATAGAATAACTTTACAAACAAGAAATGAAATTGAAAATTGTCTTAAAGAAAATCATAATCATCCAGTAGCAGGTCATCAAGGCTTTCAAATAACTTATGATAAAATAAAAAAATATTTCCACTGGGAAAATATGAAAAATCATTATAGGAAAATATATAAGAGAATGTTCAATTTGTCAAAAATATAAAACAAATTTTAAACCAAATAAATCTCCAATGGAAATAACTACTACTTCAACAAAATTTAACGAACGAATTGCCTTAGATGTCGTATGTCCTTTATCTGAAACGATTAACGGTAAAAGGTTCATTTTAACAATTCAAGACGATTTAACAAAATTTATTCAAGCATACGCTATTCAAAATCATAATGCTCAAACTATTGCAAATAAATTTCTTAAATATTGCACTCGATTCGGTTTTCCAGAAAATATTCTCACCGATCAAGGAAAAGAATTTACTTCCGCAATGTTTAAAGAATTCAATAAAATTCTTTATGTTTATAAAATTACTACTAGCCCATATCATCCCCAAACAAATGGTGCTCTTGAAAGAGTACATTTAACCCTTAAAGATTATTTCAAATGCTTTATAAATGAAAATGAAAATAATTGGGATGAATATTTAAAACAAACTATTTACGCTTACAATTCTCATATACATAAAAGTACATCATATACACCTTATGAATTAGTATTTGGACAAGTCCAAAAATTCCGAAAAATCCTAAAATCAAAAATTATGACGATTTTTCTGAAAACACAAAAACAAATTAAAGAAAATCAGGGAAATTGCAAGAAATGCACAATTATAATCGAAAACAATTTCAAAACAAAATTACGATAACACACATAACCAAGAACATAACTTTAAAGAAAATGATTTAGTCCTTATTTATGACGCTCTTTCCAAGGCTCAAAATAAGAAACTTAAAAAGAATTATAAAGGTCCTTATTAAATAATTCAAATTCAAAAAACTTATCATTTCAATTTATTAAAACCCTATATTGTACCAAGAGAAAACAACATTAATGAAGAAAATAAACAAAATACCGATCCTGCTTCTCCTTAACCTTTCCCTGATCTCTGCATTTAATATTTATCCTATTAACAAATCAAGTGGAATATTTTTCTATCAGTTAGGTTCAGCTAAATTAAGTAATCAGAAATTTACTTTACTGACTTTCAATAATATTGCTTTAATTGAAAAAAGAATAAAAGTTATCGATCAATTTTATACTAAATCATTGATACTTCGCGATAGACTTACTAGAGAACATTTACAAACACATTGTATTAAAAATAATCTGAAGGAAATAATGAAAGACTATTTTATAATTGCTCATCAGTACCAATCTCCTTCAATGACTCTTAACCATCGAGCCAGAAGAGGCATAATTGATGGTGTTGGCAAAGCTTTTAAATGGTTATTTGGTACACCAGATTCAGAAGATGCAAATTTCTACACAGATTCTATTAAATCATTAATTAAAAATCAAAGAGAAGGTGAAGTTCTAATGAAAAATCAAATTAACGTTATTTCTTCCACAATTACTAATTTTAATCATTCTGTTGTATCTTTACATCAGAATATAGAAACTATGAATAATAATTTTGAAAAATTCAATAAATTTATCGAACAAACTGCTTCAAACGAAGAAAGGTTAAATTTCGAATTCGATATTAACGATCATATAATTTCATTAATAGAAATGTTGACAGAAACTCAAAACGTTTTATGAAAATACATGGACTCAATTACTTTCATTTCCAATGGTATGATTAATTATGAAATCTTAACTCCATCAGATTTTCAATCAGAATTAAAGAAAATTTCATTAAGGTATACTCTACCAATGGAACCAAATTTATTTTTTATATTTTTCTTTTTAATTTATTAGGATACCTACAAATACTATAGAATTACTAATTCTAAAGCATTTTTACAAAACGAATTACTTGTTATTTCACTTGAAATTCCAATTGTAAATATGGAAGCATATGATCTTTATGAAATATTTCCATTACCAACTCCTCATAAGACAGATCCTAATTTCCTCTCCTATGTTGAGCCTTCCAAGCCCTATATCCTTATTTCTAAGGCTGGAACGGTATACTCATTACTTTATAACTTGCAAGATTGCCAAGAGTATGAAGAGGACAAATTCATCTGTCGCGAGATTACCATTTCAAGAAGAGTTGATCATCCACAATGCGAGGTTCAATTACTTACATCTCAAACTCGAATTATTCCCAAGGATTGCCAAATACGCACAGTCATAGCACAAACGGAAATATGGCATCCATTACGTCATAATTAATGGCTTTATATTCTAACAGAACCAATGACTATTACTATACAGTGCTACGAAGAAGAAACAAAACAACAAATTATTTCATCTATGGGAATTCTTCAACTTGATAAAAATTGCAAAGCCTACATAATTTATGCAATTCTTGAAGCAGATGCCAATTTATTAACCTACAATTTATCAAACAAGATTCCACTAACTGACATAACTGAAGACGATTGCTGCATTTCACTTCGAAGCAACATTACTGAAGAAATCAAACTGGATCCTATAAAATTATCAAATTTGGATCTCAAAGAACTCAAATATGCCCAACACAAATTACAACAGTATGATGAAATTCTACAACAAAGATTGAAGGAACCATTTATAATTAAACATTCACATTGGAACATTCACACTTCACTATTAATGATCATCTTGGGCATTTTCCTGCTAAGCATCATCTATAATCTTTTCAAATGGTGCGGAATCATTTCATTATTAAAAAGAATATTTTGCTGTATTAAAGAAAATCCAGATCAAGAAAGCAGACTTAAATCACTCTGCGGGCCCTGCGTCCAAATATTCAACCAATGCAGTGAAAGAAATCCCAGTTTATCAAGAGAAGAATACATTGTTCGATATCACCCAAATGAAGAACAAACTCATACTTCGTATCCTGCACTTGAAGAACCTCCGAGATACTCCATGCGTGCACTTCCTGAAACTTCGAGAAGATCAAGATCTTCATCAATCAGTTCAATTTCAAGTGACAAAAGACTTTCAAGAAAGAAAGACGTTATATTTGAATAAACTTTAAGTGATACAGTGTTAAAATTTTGAAATCAAAATTTTATCCTTTTCATTGTTTTCAAATTTTTTGTCAAACTAACTTATAAAATTAACTTAATTCCTAACTTTTTCATTATGTTACGAATTTTATTCTTGACAAATCTAATACAATTCATCATTTAAAAATTTTTCGAATTGTATTGTATAGAATCAACTTACTATGTTCATTGATTTTATTGTATAAACTTAGTTTCTAAACATTTTCATTGTATTCTAATTCAATTTAATTCAATCATTATATTCTAATTCTATTTAATTTAATTAACTTAAATATTTTAAAGATATTGTATATTACTTAAATTAAAATTTTGTAATTTCAAATTACAATTTCAAAACGTTGTAACTACATTAAAAACTTGTACAAAAATTTTGTTAAGGAGGGAGATGTTGCATGTCCATGCGAAACTTAAAACTTTCCAAGGCATCAGATTACTAGTAAACAAGTTCATAAAAAGCTCATTAATTAAAGCTTCTAGGAAGAATTAATTACTTTTTGTGTCATATTTCATGTAAACAAGCTCATTATTTAGAATATACTAGAAGTAAACATTGCGACATCCCCAATCCTTATTACTGTTTACTATTCTTGGTTTTAGTCTGAGTCTGAGTCTGAAATTAGAAGTTGTCCTGAATAAAGAACAATGTATAAGTTAAAATAATTGTTTCTTTCGGGCACCATCAAAAAAGACTCCACATTTTTTCTGCTCCATGCGTAAAGGAGGAGTAGATGGTGGCAGCATAAGAACCAACGTACTCCAGCAGATCATCCGACTTCTGTGGTGAAATTAATCTTCTCCTCAAGTCCAGATCTGTACTGTTGGACCAAGAGTTTTTGTGGTGGAGTCAACCCAACTAGCACAAATGGTAGCCAATAAGCTTTAGAGCGTATCATATTGCAACTTAAGGTGCTAACGATAAGGTCTATATCCTGCTCCAGACCCCTTATGCAACAGATATGGCCCTAAGTGGGCACATCGCATAGCAGGTCTAGAGCGTATCATATTGTGACTAAAGGTGCAAATTGCAGCGCCTGTACCCCTGATTTGCCACTTTGATTGAACGGTTGAGTGAACGATTAGATTTTGTTCATTCATACGTATGTTTCATTTCTGTAGTTGCAATATTGAGAATATTAATGGCGTGTGACAGTTTTTAAGTGACAACTTACAAAACATAATTGTAAGTACCAAATACTTTTATTCAACTATTTGCTTTATCTGTACCGAAAAATCAAGTGGGATCTCAACTTTACTGCAAAATGCGTATATGTTTATTAAGTAAATTTACACGCCATATTGATTTCATGAGAATTTTAACAAAAAACAGTGTAAATAAAATATGGTTATAGTAGTTTTAATAAAAATGACCAAGAATATAATTGGTATAACAAGTATTTATAGTGAATTTACGTAGCATAGCTGTAAAATCACTTCTTTTGTTAAAACAAAAACATGTTTAGTAAAAATAATGTAAATTAGAGGTTAGATTTTCATAAAAACATTCCATTAAAAATGGCGAATCGTTTTGTTACTATAGGTAATAATTTTCACCCGCTTACTTCAATTTTTGCTGTTCAAAGTGCTAAAAATCACCTTTCTTATTACTAAGTGGTCCAGAGAAGGGCTATAGGAGTGAATTTTATTTACTTTATATATGATTCTTTTGTTTTAGTAGGGAAAATAGTTTAGGGCTCAATTGACAATACAAAAACCTTTTTTTGGATAAACATAATGTAATACACTCAATATTGATTAAGTATTTTATATTTTAATACAATTATATTTTCATTTCAGTAATTGAACGGAACTACAGATGCAGCATACAATACTTTGCCATGAAAACCAAACACTGTCATAGAGCCAAGCACCGAAAATTATATAATAATTCGTTAAAATCCAAAAGGCACAAAAACTACAGAAGCACTTTTCTTATAAGAATTTTATAAGTGAAATATTATTTTAGATCAACATAGTACAAATATAGTTGTTTCCTTGTAAAAGTAATAACCTAATTATTTAATTTTAAATAAAAGTCAGATAGCTGTTAAAAATGTATTTTATTTCCCTTTGTCGTTCAGCAATCAGAAAACAATTTATATGAATCTAATTATTCAGAGTTCTAATTACTTTTATTTTCATATTGATTCCAAAAGTTGAATGCGCATTGTAAAATATTGATTTTGGCTAACATGTCATTAGGGTACAAGCATATCAAATTTAAAAAAAAGCAAATTGTGTTCTAAATGTTGATTATCAGATGAAAATGAATTTAGAATAATTAAAGTAATATAATAATATCAATAAAATATTAATGTATCCCGTAGTAATATCTTTTGTTTTTATAACAAAGGGAGGTAATTAACACATCGTAAACCTTCACAAGTTAAACTTTGGGTAAATTCCACAATAACAAATATTGAACTTTCTACGGAACCCTCCCCTAAAACTTCAGAAGAAAATAATAAGAACCAATCATGCCATGAACCGGATTATTTTAGCGTTTAATAATTAAAAAGTTTAACAACAAACAGTGACCTTATTGCACGATTAAATAGCAATATTATACGTCGTTATAATTTGTGTACCATTGCAAACGGCGGACATTTCGAACAATTGAAGATTTAATGTGTAAGTGTTACAATTAATTATTTTGTTTATTATTTTCATTGATCATACCTTCCAACGTTACCTAAAACACATGTTTACATTATCGTCCACATCAAACCCGGGCGCTCTGCTGTGTAGGTAGGTGTGCGAGCCGGTGAGCCCGCCGCCGCACGCGCTACGCTATTCAAATGCGACTTTGCCAATTTGTTACGCAGGTGGCGGCATGCTACTCAACAAAGGATGTTTACATTTTAACTTAATTATTAAGCTATTTAAGTTCTTTGAAAAACGTTTTTTCGTATACTTCTCGTGAACTTTTTTTTAATAGTTTCGGATTAACAGTAGGCACGTATAGTATATGTGGTTTCATTAAATGCCTCTCGCTTTTATCAACGTTGTATATATATATATATATATATATATATATATATATAGCTAGACCAAAGGTCGAAATGAATTATTGTCAGTTGGTTGGTTGAATATAATGCGGCTTGTAAGTCACGTTCAAGGAATTTATATATTATTAAACTGAAAGTTCCACTTTAATTTTAAACCTACGAGTAGACTGACCGCTTGTGTTTTTTTATTATTTAGTGAAAACACCATAAATGAAATAAAACGACGAGTATTTTTGACAGTGACCGCTTTAATTGGAAGGAACATTGTAGGTCAATTGTAGTAACAACAATACATTTACGATTACGACATTTAATCACAAGATCTTTATTCCACAATTAATTACTGCCTTATTTTCATATCATTACCATTTGTATTTACCGCTCAACGCGTTGCAGCGTGGGTTACTGTTCGTATATGCTATGTGAGAACTGATACGTTGTATGTATTTCCTGTCTTAATTCCACCGTCACAAGAAAATATGTTGAACGATAAATACTGATGTATGAAAATAATACTAGTAATTCTAATAAATATATCTCAAACATTTAAATCTAAGTTTTCGAACATCTGGTTATATTAGAATAAAACGTGAACTTGATACGTGAGCGTAATCTAACAGTTAACACTTAAGTTAAAGAGATAGAGTATAGAGCACGTTAGTATATTGGAGAACCAAAAGTACTTTATACTGTGTAAACTCAAGTTAATGGTGCAACATCATACAGTAAAGAAAGGAGAGCTGTATGCATATAGTAGTCTTAGTCTTACATTAGTCTACTTATTTACTAGTACATGGAATTATAAGATGTGATACATGCAAAACACGTAATAATATAAGTAAATATTTTTTGTTATGGTATTTATTTGATGACGTAATTAGCTTTCGCTACAAAAAAAATTGTCTAATTTTACGATATTACATATTATCATGGTAATTCCTTTTCTGATAGGTACTTACAAGTTTTAGAGTTTAGTACAACCGAGTTATTCCTATCAACATCAAGTCAAACTAATAAATGTTGTCTTTTAAAAAATTGTATCATACCTTTTCAAAACAGTTTTTTACAACATATATTTTTTTATTTGCAGGATGCCGGGTCACAGGAGTATAAATTTCATTGTTAACTCTATAATATGTTCTATAATAGATGTTTATCATTGTTACAGTACAGCATTCACTATTAAGTTTATGGCCTTTTTTTCTGTTATTTTTTATTCTATTCCTGATAGGAAAATTATTTCTATAAAAAAAAAAGTTATTGATCGATACCAAACGGTAATATATATCCGGTTAAAAGACATTAAATGTATAATGGATTAGAATGTTGAATGCTATAATTGTCCAATTTTATGTAGATTATGCGAAAAAATATTTTAGTATCATCAGAGATCTCAGTAATATCAAATAGGATTTTAAGTTGTGCCTATTGAGTGAACAATAGTATTCTCATAAAGAGCATAGTTTATCAAGTACAATTTCAACATATATAGATACATTATAACATTTAGCCTTTAGTAATATAATTAGACGATTAAGTTATAAATGGCTTCTTTAATACTTGAAGTATGTCCAACGGTATATGCAAACACGAACATTCACTAAGTACTGAATGTCAGGTTGATTCCAGAAAAACCTTTTAGCTAACAAAGAGATCGTTTTGTGAAAGCTGTAATTGAAATCTTCAAAATTGTAGATAGCATTGGATATATGAAGTATGAAAGAAGCCACGACATAATTTTTTAATAACATCAACAATTTAATGACATAGAAAAGGAGTGGGAAAACGTATGCTTACTACACAATTCTCACTAAAGATCACTTCGCGTTCCATTAACTTATTAATACTCGTATAGGTAATGAGAACATTTATTATATAAGTATATTTAATCAAGTACGTTGTACACTTGGGGCTGGGTCTCATAACTGTATAGAACTACCACCATGAACATAAACATATATATTTCAAACGTCCTGTATCTGCTATTTCAGGGTCATTTACTGTAGTATGTATTTTAATAAAATATTCTAAAATTCTCTTATATATTCGTAAAATGTTAAAGCAAGTTTAAGTCAGATATTTTTCGTCATATAATATCTAATATTATTATCGATAGTTAAAATAATTGAATTATTACTAGCTGTGAAGTAGCTAACCAGGGCTGCTTAGTGCCCGACTGTTTAACTTAACTAAGCCATTACAACCATCAGTAAACTGTCTACTAATCCCCACTATGAAGTTCTTGAGAAACCCCAGTAGTGGTTACGCCTACATAAAAAAAAAGAAAATACTTAAAATGCATGATTTTGTTTGATTTGGTAATGATGAAATGCTAAACTTTCCGTTTATCCGAATTTTTATTGTATTGTTTTAAAAAACAAACCTATCCTCTTTATTGTAATAGTTTGATGTACATATTTTAGCATTTATTTCTAACCGGGGATCTCAATACTTAACTTATTATCTACAGGGTGAAATTAAAATCATTTGCATCCTTCTAAATTAAGAGTCTACTTATGTTACCAATTACACTAGGACTAAAATTAAGCGAATCAGAATATTCCTTATGATAATTACCGAAATTTGGAAAAAAACATACTTATTATTATTACAACAGGTAAACAGGCCCGCAAAACAACCCGTCACAACAAAACCCGTCCGCTGGCTCAGTCAGTGTGACACTGCGTCGCCTGAGTGACGTAAGGCTGTTGTGTCTGCGCTCACGCAAATTATTATTTTTAAATATTATTTTTAACTTTGGATAGCAGTTGGTTCGGAAGTTGAAGTTGTTGTGTTATGGGCTATGTCATTACAATGCCTCAGCCACGTAACGTTCATAGACGATGGTACACAAACCAGCAATACCCACAAATGGTTTTGTTATACGAACGCACGCACAATTTTGAGTTAACGGAAGAGATGTTTCGTCGCCGCTTCCGAGGCTCACCGTTTCCACCGCGGGATTGCATTTTTAGATCTACGCAGAACCTCCAAGACTTTGGGTCTTTCCATGTGCCAAGACATGCTCAAGCGTGAGTGAGAGCACCAAATTTACCCCTTGTCCATGTACCGACAGATACGCAGATAATTCCAAGCGAATCTGCATGACATCAAGCCAAGAATGTTTGGGCAGGCATCTTTCTTTTATTTTTCGTCTCAGATTGAGAATTTTTAATTATTAAATCTTTTTTATTAATGTAAAGTTTTTAATAATTCAAAGACAAAATTATTGCTGCATTCGAGACTGTGAAATCATAAAAATTTGTGTTACTGAGAGTGCGAGACAATCGCAGGTGTTGCAGAGTTGTGTGTTGAAAGAGGCGGTGAACACTTTCAGCATCTCTTGCAATACGGGTAAGCCTTAACACACTTTAAAAAAAAAAATTGTACCTATCATGATTCCAACTTTTTAAATACGCCTTAACTACGACGCATTTGAAAATTGTACATAAGAAATGGTTTATCACATGATATTTGTAGTTTGAATTTATATCGTTGTAGTTTGATGGTCCTAAGCCGGTAAAGCATGAAGGGAAAGTTGAAATAATGGAAAACCAATGCCCGCAAATTTTCATGGCTGACCTGAACTTAGTGTGTGCAAAGTTTTTACAAACAAACTAGCTGGAAGCAAAGCCCGTATTTAGAAGTTTTTGATTAATTTTTTAGATTTGATGGATGCCAATGAATTCAATTTCACCCTGTATATGCCTTCTGCACAGCTTGTTATTTTATTTCTGAATATCACCTGATAACTTCTGGCTGATTTGTTCCGAAAATAAAAATATAACTCATTCTATTTATTTTGTTATAGTTTTACCTATTTATTTGTCGGTATAATAGTACACAGCAGTGATACAAACCGAGACCACCACTCCCAATAGTGCAAATCCATAAGCACTAAATATATTAAAAGTTATAAATTTAAGATTCCATAGTTCAAAATAGATAAAATTAACTTCTTTATGACAAAATATGTTAATAATCTCACTAATGTTTGTATATATTGATTTGTGATATGTTTCTAAAGTAAGCTGAGGAGATCGATCGGTATTATGTTATATAGGTACTGCTTTTCCATTTTGGGGTAGTATAAATTGCTCATATATAAATATAATTGACAACTGTTAATACCAAATCGATAAGATAGCAAACATGGTGTACAAATAATAATGATTTAAAAAAAAGGTTTCGATAATCCAGCCGGAAATATCAAAACAAAAATCATTTGTCTTGATGTTTTCGGCTGGGTAACAAATATAACACAACTAGTTGTGTTATATTTGTTTAATAATATACAATATGATGATACCAGTTTTTCCTATATGAACGACTATATTAGTTGATCTAGGATAGCTTAACAGTTTTGATTAAAGTACCTACATTAGCGATGGAACTTACATAATACCAGACAAGGTAAGCTCGGCAATCACAAGTTTGGTAATGAAGCTAATACATTAGATAATAATTAATGTCGAGTAGAAAGATAAATACTTATGAAAAAAACCTTCGTAAATACCCCTTTTACGAACTATCTAACTGTTCTGTGGTTACATTCTCTCTACAAAATCAGCTCAAAGCAAATCCCGTCAATTCTGTTATATTTTACTCAATACGAATGTGTCTAAATCCGGCAGGTTTCATAAAGGTTCTTAATATTAAAATATCTTTTTACGAGTAGGTAAACCTTCTCAAATACGCCTTTTACCAACTATCTAACTGTTCTGTGGTTACATTCTCTCTACAAAATCAGCTCAAAGCAAATCTCGTCAATTCTGTATATTTTACTCAATACGATTGTGTCTAAATCCGGCAGGTTTCATAAAGGTTCTTAATATTAAAATATCTTTTTACGAGTAGGTAAACCTTCTTAAATACGCCTTTTACCAACTATCTAACTGTTCTGTGGTTACATTCTCTCTACAAAATCAGCTCAAAGCAAATCCCGTCAATTCTGTATATTTTACTCAATACGATTGTGTCTAAATCCGGCAGGTTTCATAAAGGTTCTTAATATTAAAATATCTTTTTACGAGTAGGTAAACCTTCTTAAATACGCCTTTTACGAACTATCTAACTGTTCTGTGGTTACATTCTCTCTACAAAATCAGCTCAAAGCAAATCCCGTCAATTCTGTTATATTTTACTCAATACGAATGTGTCTAAATCCGGCAGGTTTCATAAAGGTTCTTAATATTAAAATATCTTTTTACGAGTAGGTAAACCTTCTCAAATACGCCTTTTACCAACTATCTAACTGTTCTGTGGTTACATTCTCTCTACAAAATCAGCTCAAAGCAAATCTCGTCAATTCTGTATATTTTACTCAATACGATTGTGTCTAAATCCGGCAGGTTTCATAAAGGTTCTTAATATTAAAATATCTTTTTACGAGTAGGTAAACCTTCTTAAATACGCCTTTTACCAACTATCTAACTGTTCTGTGGTTACATTCTCTCTACAAAATCAGCTCAAAGCAAATCTCGTCAATTCTGTATATTTTACTCAATACGAATGTGTCTAAATTCATAAAGGTTCTTAATATTAAAATATCTTTTTAATATTATTATAAAGCACGGAGGTTTCATTAAGTGCTTTATAGTCATATTACTGAGATTGTCATGAAAAAATCATTATTAAATGATAAAAATCATCTCACGCATTTCGCCGTTTTTAAAATGTATCCATATGCAAAAATATCAAACAACACGTCTGTTAGAATTACATATTCTGTTCAGCTTTTAGTAAGAAAGTATATTTATTTCTTGTATAATTTTTAAGTATACTTAAATTAAAAATTCTCAGTTGTGAATAATTGTGTAAGTACAATAAAAAGCTCCTTCAATATTAATTACAGATCTATTTTATTTCACCGAGACAATTCTAAAGCTGCGCGTGGTGGTTATTTTGTTGTATATATGTAGATAATTGATTACTCGTTTCTTTAAAACTGTCATTCTGAAATGAAATATGAATAGAAAATTGCATTTAGTTAACCAGTTAATTTTGTAAAATATTTTTAGTGTCGCGTCTGAGACATGCCTACGTAAGAAGTAAAGATTGAAAAACCGAACATAATCCAGCAGAGTATGATTAAGCGGAGAGTGAATGTGAAGCTTGATTCTAGCATCGCGCAGCCCTCCGAACACCACAATGGATGCGGCGGCGGTGGTGGTGTCGGCGGAGGCGGCGGTGGTGGTGGCGGTGGTGGCGGCGGTGGTGGTGGTGGTGGTGGTGGTGATGGCGGTGGTGGCGGCGGCGGCGGTGGCGGTGGTGGCGGCGGAGGTGGCTGTGGCGGTGGCAGAGGCGGGACCAGTGGCATATTGATGAGATTCGCTTCGGCCGTAGGAACATGGTTTCGCCAAGGAGAAAGCAGCGGTGGAGGCTGCGGTGGCAGGCAGAACGAGTTAGGCGGTGGCGGTGGGCCAAAGTACGTGCGTCTACCGGTCAGCCCGCAGAGATGCGAGTGTTGCGAGTGAAACGAGTTAGGCGGTGGCGGTGGGCCAAAGTACGTGCGTCTACCGGTCAGCCCGCAGAGATGCGAGTGTTGCGAGTGACGCCCGGCGACGCCGCTAGGAAGACGGGGACGCAGGGGACGCGGAGTGCGAGGTAAACCCCGCCGTCGACCCGCGCGCCACCCGGGCTTCTCGAACCAAGGATAGCGCGTACTGCTCTTCTTCAGCCATAACCAAGGACTTATCCAGTAGAAAATCACAAACCTGCGATCCGAAAACTATTTTAATTTTAAAAAGTTGTTCTTCGGATGAAATTTAATGAACTATTAAATGAAAAGCACAAAGAGTAATAACAGTTAACATAAAATAAGAGTCGTGTGCAAATCATTAGCTTCTAGCAAATCATGCTTATTTGAAATGTTATTCTTTGCAATGACGTCTAATCTATTGACGTTTTAACGTAACGGGCTACTCAGAAAGTTTTGAGAAAAATAAATAAAAATGGTCTATAGGTTACATCTCTTTTATAACATCTTTTCAAATAACTCTCCTCCAACGTCTATACAAAGTTTCATGCGTCCGAACCAATTTTCAAAGCACATTTTCCAGTCTGCAACAGTTACTTCCTCAACGGCCTTCTCGAACGCAGTAAGCGCATCTTCTGGCCACGAAAACTATATCCCCTTGAGCTGGTTTTTAAATTTAGGGAACAAGAAGAAGTCTGTATTACCGGTGTGGTGTTTAAGAAGTCCCTCGTTTTAATCACGGAGTGCGCGGGCGCGTTGTCGTTATGGAGCAAAAGGCCTTGGAGTCCCGTGTTCGGTCGCTTGTTGCTCGTAGCAGCCAATAACTTCTAGCAAGCATTTGGTAGCAATTGGTACCACTCTGTATTGATGATACTTTGGTTTCTTAAGGGGATTGATACTAAATACCCCGTTAAGGAGGAAAAATTGGCGATCAAACTCTTTCCAGTGCTTCTCGATCGCTGCACTTTCGTAGGCGTTGGTTCGTTTTGAAACGGCCATACTGTTGACTGGCGCTTTGTTTCTGGATCATATTGATAAATCTAAGATTCATCACCTGTTATGATACGGTAAACACGGCAGGAAGAACCTGCTTTGAATTTATTAATTATATCATGGCACCAATCCATGCGCGCCTGCTTCTCAGCGTCGGTGAGGTTGTGGGGTACCCAGCGCGACACGTAGCGTATCATGAACAGTTCTCAATCCATTTCATAATCACAATCTTTTTCAGATTATGCTGAATCTCCTTATGTATGATTTGCCGGTTTTGTTAATTTTCACTTGCTTGTATGTATGCTTCTTTCGTAACAGCAGTCAAAGGACGACCATTTCTATCTTCAACTTTCAAATTTAAACGACGGCCCAGAAACTCGTTATACCAGTGGCACACAGGTGCTTTCGACGGCGTCTTGTTCATAAAAACTAATTTAAGTCGATTAAACGATTCATCAGGTTCCAAGTTGGACTTGAAGTCGTAAAAAATCATTGCACGACAATGTTGCCTATGTAGATCCATTTTTTATATGAGATCTAAAGTTTCAATATGCTGGTAAAGAAATTTAGAGGGAAATTTAATGTTTGGAAGAAATATATTTCTACTTTTGAAAAATCGAATTTTCAAAATAAATTATAACTCGCCAGCATTCTATACATAAAAACTGTTTTTCGCAAACCTTTCTGAGCTGCCTGGTAATAAAACGCTAGCGCTGACTTAATGACAGATAACGCGCAGCCTCAACTAGTGGATTTAGAAACAACAACGAAATTTTTGACGTGAAATTTTGTAGAAGGTTATCCTTTATAGTGTAGGGCACCAAAAAGGATTTTTATGTATGCGTCCCTAAAGTAATAAAATTGACTTAATTCTAATATGGATCTACCGTGTCATTGAATAATAATTAAACCCGCAGGGTGTGAGATGTAAAAGTAAAATCATATAATATTTACCTTTGGCACATGAATGATTTTGTATGGGGTTTGTTGAAAATTTCGTACTTCACGAATTATATGAGCAATCTGTAAACATAAGAGACGTTTTTAGTTAACTTTGTGTGTTTAGTTTGTGATTATGATCAATATCTTTAAAATACACAGTTTTTTCTACATTACTGCTATTTTTTTCACCATGTAAACTGGTGTAATATGTTTATAATACAGTAAAAATATAACAACAAAAAAATATATATTTAAATAATGATATAATCATAGAGTAACAAGTACCATTCGCATTTTGGAGAAGTTCAAGAGTCCATCTGGTGTATAGTTTGAAGTTCCTTCTTCAATTATTGACAAGTCAGATAAGTACATTCCCAAATATGGAATACACGGTGGGTCACATCTGAAGTATAAATAAGTACATTGTTTATGAATTATTAAAAAAAAGGATAAGTAATTAGTTAGGGGTTGAGAATAGAACAAAAACAATCGATAGACCCTTACTTGTGAAGAGTGTCTCTCAAGACACGGAAGCGACTATCTGATGAAATAATCGTTTGCATTTTGTCAATGGTGTGTTTGCTCTGAAATATTAAAAATGTTCTCGTTATGCTTATTACGAATATCCTTTAGCTGAAATTAAAGTATATTATTTGAAATATTATTTGTCATTACCGTCTTAGAAATTTTATCCCAAGTTTTCTTAAGACGAAATATTGATGTATTGGACATAGCAGCGCAGATCTGCAAAACTCCGTTGAAGTTATGGAGACAGCGAGCTATATCCGCTACAGCCACCCATTTTTCCAATACAGCTACACGTTCTTTAAAAAATGCATTTCATTAGTTTCAATCTTTGGTTGAGAACATTGGTTACTTTGCTATCTTGCTTTTTACCTTGAATATCGGGTTTCCGTAGAATCTCCGATACAACCAGATTTGAAACGTGGTTAAAATGTTGTGTCAGCATCATTATATGTGGAGCACGGTCCACCTTATCAGCTTTTGTCCAAGCTTGTCCAAGAAACTCCCTGAAGCAATTATAAATATTATATTTTAAAGTACATATTGTTGAAAATTCAAACTTTGAAAAAATTCAAACTTACTCGCTATGTATAGCGCTAAAGATTTGAAAATCCAAATATGTCATTTGTTCTGCTATTGCGAGAGCAGATAAAGTCTCAGTACTTTCCTTGGCAGGCTTCTGAAAGAATTTAAACAGAAACAGTTATTAGACAAACCTAACAAAATAAACTTGCTATTTTATAGAAATCCAACTCACTTGAGGTTGCTGGAACAACACTTGTAAATCAGACGCTTTGTCAGGAGAACGTTCGAGGAGACGAACAAGTTGCGACGCAGCTTTGTGTTCAGCGGGAAGAAGTCCTGGACTGGTCTCAATTTCCTTCAAAAAGTCCATGGTCATCAAACGAAGACGTTCATCGGTCCAAAAATCTAATGAGTGTTTCGAAATCCAGTGACTGAAATTAAATTTCAGCACCTTTATTAGTATTCATATTTTATGTATTCGTATTTTTGGTATCAAACAATAACGCGATAATAAGGACTTTTCCAAATTCTTTTACCGTAAAACATTTAAAACCCTCATGGTCGCCGCAGTAGATATGACTGAGTCGCGGCGCTGCGGCGGCGGCGAAGATGGTGGCGGTGACCGCGGGTTTGATGAGGCTGACGTGGCCACCGCAAACGCCATAGCAGCTGTTGACGTACTGCTCCTATATTATCCAGAAAATTTTTTTGGTTATTCTGGTTATGGTTTTTTCTTCTTATCGGTATAATAGTGATCCGAAATGCACTAGCAGCGAGCTAAGCATTAAAGGCCGATTTATCCAAAGTAATAATTAAATTCATTATTTAAAACAACACTCGAAATGCATTGAATAATATGATTCAGAACAAAAATAAACAAAAGAGCTTCAAATTGTTCTTTTTTAAATATAAATCAACAGTAAGATATTGACAATTAAACTTACAGGGTATATGTATTTTCTACTAATTAATAAAAGACATGCAGAAAATATGAAATATAATAGAAAAATGTTGCTATTTATTTTTGGTTTTATTTAAATATTTTTTAATAGAATACCAGAAAAATAAAAATAACGAGCATGCACAAAATACAAGTGAGTAAGTTTATTGAAAATTAAAATAGAATTGAGTAGTAAAATGATGCATATTACGTACATAAAAAAATTAAAACAAGATAAATTGTTATCCTTTTATTAGACAGTTTATTTGAATAGTTTCGTTTTCCCATATAAAAAGTATTATTATAAATTCGCACTTTGTTATGCTTCGGTTATTTGTTTGTTTTCTAAGTCTATTTCTTGTTCATTTTCCTAGTTATGAATTTATCTTAAAAGTTATTCTCCTAAACCCTTTTTTAGTTTGTAGTAAGATTTACCTGTTGATCTAAACTGATTTCATTATACTTTATTCCGTTAATGTGGTTACGTGGATGATATAAGTTATGATTCAAATGCAAATAAAGATTTAGTTACAGGTATTGTGATTAAAATTGGCCACAAATTTGAGTTATATTATTCATAAAGAGGGTGAGTCTAATAAAGGCAGTAAATGTTGTAATATTCCTCTATGCAGCTACTTGACTGCCGCCGTCTACGGTTACCTGATTCTACCACTCACCACAAAGGATCTTGTCCAAAGCTGTTGAATTAATATTACAAGTTATAAAATCATCTTTAAAATAACAACAGTTAAAATAAATGTATTGACTAAAAGAAAATGAATATGTAACGTAAACATTCGAGTTTAATCGCGCAGAATATTGACCTCTGAGAAATAATTTAGATAGAGAAATACTAGGAAAGATATTTAAAATGATGACGGATTAAGGTTACAGAATAAAAGTGATGATTGGTGGCGTACGTGACAATAATGGTGCCACAAATAACTGGTGGAGAGAAGTTTAGGAATAATCTAGCAGTTTTTGGCTTTTATAAATTAAACTTTAGACATAAAATATACCTGCGGTTGGATTCCCGGAAGGAAGTAATAACCACGCCAGCCTTCAGTTGTCCGGGGTCGCAACGGAAGCCTTGCTGTGAAAAAACGCAGGTTTCACTTGCCAACATGAAATTTTGTTTTTGCAATATACACTTACGTTAATTTGAATAGGAACTTAATATACAGGGTGTCCCATAATTTGTACGACAAACTAAAATGAAAGAAAGACTGAGGCGTGCCCTACCAGATAAAAAAAATACCTATGTAAAAGTGTCAGCGTTTTTAAGTATTCCCGACTTTTGATTTTTTTCGAAAAATTCCGTTTTTGGTCAGTTTTTTGTTGCTGTGTGTACAAACAAGCAGATAATTTTGTTTTTTTTTTTTTGTAAATATTCTAGAATAGTAGATCTACCATATGCAAATATCATTTTGTTAAATATCATTAGGTATCATTGAGAAAACACATATTGATCTCATTATTTTTTTCTACAGAAATTATTTACCGCAGATTTGGCATGCAGTGGTGAAAAAAAAAATGTACTGTACGAAATAAACTACGTATTTAATAAAGATTTCAGAAATGTATACTGGCCATGTAATTCTAGAAAAAAAAGTTATTGCCAGTTTTGTGCCAAAGGGACCGATTCATATTAAATCCTACTTTTATTAATAAACCGATACCGATTCTTGAACGTTTAGACTATTTCATATCCACAGCCGTTGCTATTGTGCTCGTCGATCCAATGATCGACAATGATACCAAATGATATTTAACAAAATGATATTTGCATATGGTAGACCTACTATTCTAGAATATTTACAAAAATAAAGACAAAATTATCTGCTTGTTTGTACACACAGCAACAAAAAAACTAACCAAAAGCGGCATTTTTCGAAAAAAATTAAAAGTCGGGAATATCTCGAAAACGTAGAGACTTTTACAAAGGTAAGTTATTTTATCTGTTAGGGCACGCCTCAATCTTTCTTTCATTTCAGTTTGTCGCACAAGTTATGGGATACCCTGTATATACCATGCATAATTAATAAGCTTACTTGGGCTTGAGAAGTGACGGAGGATCGTGGCTCCGAGCCACCCCAGAAGCGGCGGCGATCGCTGTTCACAGACAAACTGGTGTAGCGGCGTTCACTAAAGAGATAAGTAGAAATCTATATATAACATTTATTTATAATTAACCTAATAATAGGTTAGTATAAAAATAGTCATCCACGAAGTCGGGTCCAAAAATTTTTTGGTCTGTACATCGAAGTGTGCGAGTACAAGAAAAGAAGTTACGGGGCGTGACGTCGTGGATGACACTCCCTATAATTAAGGCATGGGGTCGTATTTTTGCGAAATGCAGATTAAATTGTCAGAACAATTGTTTTACCACCGACTAGCAAGAA
Organism: Marasmarcha lunaedactyla; assembly: GCA_923062675.1. NCBI lineage: Eukaryota > Metazoa > Arthropoda > Insecta > Lepidoptera > Pterophoridae > Marasmarcha > Marasmarcha lunaedactyla. Next base: position 36,156,623 of record OV281339.1, on the reverse strand, counting down.
ACGATTTTTTCCCCTCCACGGGAAGGGCAGGAGGATAAAAAATGACGCATACACTAGCGCGCGCGATCCAGGTTATGTGGGGCTCGTTCCGACGCCTACCAGAACCACTACCCACTAAAAAACCCCCTGTCGGCTCGTGCAATTTTTTGCCACTCAGCCTTCATCTGAGCGACGGCCAATTGGAGAAAGAGGCCGCGCTAGCTGGGCACAGAAGGGATCACCCGCTGGGATTTACATAGCACTGTAGGTGAATACATAGCACTGAAGGTGCTCAAAATGAAAAGTAAGTAATAAAAAAATTTAAAATTGAAAAATAAAACTGAATTAATTCGGATTTACGTTAGAATTTGAATTTACCAGAAGGGCTTCGAGATCGGCTGACAGTCTGGTGGAAGAGTACGCTTGCGCATTCCTAGGCCTAGCGACTTTGAACTTCGAATCTAAGACAGGAGTAGTATATGAGACTGAATCACGAACTAGAGGATTGGGGTGGGTTTCGGAGCGTTTGAAGAACGCTTCAGAGAGTGTTTCGAGGTGTTGTTGTACTGTAGGCAGTTCAAGATCTCTGTGCAAGTCCGCGTTACGCACGTACCACGGTGCGTTGTGGCCCTGTGGCAAAAGAGGTTTTGAACTACCTGCAGTTTGTGCTGGAGGGAGGGTTTGGCGTGGGCAAAGATTGGCGAGGCATATGTCATGACGGGTCTACCGCAGACCTTGTAAAGTGTATGTTTGTTTCTGAAAGACATTTTACTTTTTCTACCTAACATGCTATTTAGGCGGCCTAAGTAGTGACGGGCGAGTTTCGAAACTCTTTCAACGTGTGGCTTGAAAGAAAGCGTCGGATCTAACGTGACGCCTAAGAATTTAGTACTGCGCTTCCAGGGGATGGGAATGCCTAACATTCGAACGTGGGGATCGCCAGCGGGACGACGGCGTTTGTGGTCGAAGCGCATCGCAGAACTCTTTTCAGGGTTCACATCGATGCGCCATTTTTGAAACCATACACCAAGGGCGTTTACGGCCTTTTGGAGTCTGGTTACAAGGTGCGGAACACTGTGGCCTTTGGTATAGAGTGCGGTGTCGTCGGCAAAGAGGGAGAGTTCGACGCATTTCGGCGGGATGGGAATGTCGTTGGTGTACACGGTGTACAACAAAGGGGCGAGGACTGAGCCTTGAGCTCCAGCCTTTATGGGACGAGGCGCGGAAAGCGTGCCTTCATGTTTAAATCGAAACGTACGGTCTTTGAGAAACGACACGATTAACCTGACTAGGCGATCCGGTAAGCCTATTTTGTAGAGTTTATAAACGAGACCGCTGTGCCAGACTTTATCGAAAGCCTTGGCTACGTCAAAGAAAACCGCGACTGTTTTATAACGACGCGGATAGAAACCGTCAAGTATGTACTCGACCATTCGATGGACTTGCTGAGGGCAGGAGTGCTTAGCGCAAAAGCCGAACTGATGGGAAAAAATGAGGGGATCGCCATACGTCGGAAACAGATGGTTCCGCATTCGAGCAAGTATGACTCTCTCAAGAAGTTTAGACATGGCCTTGAGGAGGCTGATGGGTCTGTGATTAGCCGGAATATTCAGAGGTTTACCCGGCTTGGGAATGCCTATGACTGTCGCTTCTTTTCAAGCTTTTGGAAAGTAGCTATGATCGAAGCAGGCATTGAATATAACAGCTAACAAGGTAAGCACCTGTTGAGGCAAGTGCTTAATGCCTCTAATGCCTTTAATGCCGAATGCTTCGCTGTCAGCTTTCTCTTCGACTTCGAAGGCAGTAGTGCCATTGGGACGTGTGAGAGGAGGAACGTGAGAGGTGGTGTCGACGCGTAAGGCTCGGGCCATACTATAGTACACTTGGTGGAACGGAGAGATATTCGCCATGAGATCGTTCATCTGAGCGTCCCGGAGTTGTGCAAGGCAAGACCTAACTTTACGTTGTAGCTGATTCGCAGATAATCTATAGGCGGGCGTGGGATATTTCTTGGCTCTCCGGAGAGCCGCGTTCTTGGTTTTAATAAGATTGCTAACGGCTAAGGGAAGCGTGAGTTTACCTTGCATAGCAACCTTTTCGTTGTCACTGATGGCTGAGTTGATAGCATCAGTGAGAGAATTGACTAATGAATCTATTTTATCCGGACTATCTATTTGATCGGGCGAGATCGCGAGCGGAGAGTTCGGGGCCTCTAAGGCTGAAACTAACGTATTTTTAAAGCCTTTCCAATTGGTAAAGGTCTTAGGAGAGGTGACGTTATCGTTAGGCGGTCCTAGCACGAGGGAGACGGGGCGGTGGTCAGAGATTAGGTCATCGAGCGGTTAGATAGACCTGAGGTCGAGGTTGATTCGCTTGATAATTGCAAATTCGAGGATGTCAGGAGTGTGGTTTGGGTTGTCGGGATAGTGAGTGGGAGTGATGGTAGAAATGACATCTAGGTCGAGTGAGTTTGTGATGTCGAGGAGAGCGATACCGCTGGTGTTGGTTGATAGGCACGTCCAGTCAGTATGTTTGGAGTTAAAGTCTCCGAACATAATGACTGATTGGCCGAGGGCGAGAATGGCCTCAAAGTCACTGCGGATTGGTCTGGTGCCACTAGGTGTGTAGCTTGAAGCTATGATGATGGTCGGATGACCAATCATAGCCAATCTACACACAGTGGCTTTCATGTTGAGGAGAGGAGGGGTAGGGAGAGGACAGCAATGGAATCCTCTTTTGTAATAAACAGCCGTGCCACCGAAACCGTCGGAGTTGGGCCTGTCGTTACGAATAAACGCGTACTTGGGAATAGCGTAACCCATGGAGCGGTTTGGAGTAAGCCATGTCTCCTGGAGAAGGAATAAGTCCGGTTCTTTGTTCTGAAGAAACAGTTTAATCTCGGGAAGGTTAGTATTAAGGCTACGATTGTTAAAGGAAACTAGGGATAAGCCCTTGGGTTTGATACGACAGGACTCGGGATTTGCGGGTCTAGACATTCTATTTATTTATTTAATTTATACGAAAAATTTAATTTATAAAGAGCTTAGTAGCGAGTGATGCGAGGGGGGCTCTACGGAGATATTCGAAAGTCCGCAGATTGTGCGAGCTTCTCTGAAGATCTCCCTCGAGTTGGGAGTATTAGTTAGGATTACTAGAGCGAGTGGGAAACGCCTACCGCGGTTGGAGTGCATCTTGTGCACTGCTTCAGCCGGGAAATCCTGGGACTTAAGGTCCTCGAGGATTTCTTCGTTCGCGCCCCGTAATACTGCGCGGATTTTACGCTCCTCCGGGAGGGCGTAGGTGTGATAACGCCATTTGCCTAACTGAAAGCAGCCTAGTGAACGCGCGAAAGTCGTCGATAGTCGCGACTTGGATTTTAATAGTATCGCCTGCGTTATTCGCCTTGAGATAATTGATTTTGTGCTCTTTGCACAAGTTAGAAACCGCGGTCCAGCGCGCTTTTTCGCGGAGGAAGACGGGCGGAGGAAGCTGTGGCTTAACCGGGACGGGACCGACGGAGACGCGGTCACTTCGAGTGACATAAGTGGCGTGGGGGCGGGTGTTGAAGACACCTGGGTGTGCTCAGGTGTTGAAGACACCGAGGCTTTCTTTGAGAGCTTTTTACAGCGTTTGGCAACTAATTGAAATTAAGGCTCAGGAGAGCCGGTTACGGTGGCGGCGTCCAATGACGCATCAGACGCGGATTCCGAGTCGCTCCCGGGAGCGATACGCTTACGGCGCGACGTTTGAGACGATGAGACCGACGCGCAGTCCATATTGGATGGAACGGGAGACGCGGGAGAGCTAAAGACCTGAGGGGTCTGGACGATAGTGGCCTCGATAGCACTCAGAGGGAGTAGAAAAACCTTGAAAACCGTAGCACGTAACCAACACGCTAAACTGTGACGTCACTAGACTGAGCGCCACGAAATATCGGGAAGGGACCGATCAATAGAGAACGGGGTCTTGTACGTCCGTACCGGGCGGCGATCGGAGCGAGAATGGCAAGAAATGAGTAGAGCTAGAAACTAAATACGAGTTAGTAAGCACCGCCTTAGTAAGGTGGCAGCAGTAGTTTAGATTGTTTTGTCGCTGGGCTTCAAGCGACTGTGCTAGTGAGGCGTTTAAACTAGAATGACTGACGATCTCTCGGCAAATGTTATGAACGGTGGTGGGACAAGTGCCTTATGTTTATTGATTTTCTTTTATGGTAATATACATTTCAAAAGTATTTTCCAGTTTAATATCACTTATTTCCTATACTATAAAACAAAGTCGCTTCCCGCTGTTCGTCTGTACCTATATATGCTTAGATCTTTAAAACTACGCAACGGATTTTGATGCGGTGTTTGTTATTAGATAGAGTGTGTTTTTATGCATAATACTTGCATAATATAGGCGAGAAACACTGATAATTTTAGAGGTTCCTAATGCGATGTCGTAAATAAACACATTTTTGCGCTTACATTGCAAACGCTGGCTGGACCCCACAAGATAGATCAAAATATGTACTACAGTATTGTACACCTTAAAAAGGTCTACAAAAAAGTCCGCGATGATACCATATATTTGTCTATCTCTTAGGGATAGATAACCTACAATAACCATTTTTTATCTTTTACTTTTTACGAGAAATAGTGACTTATTTACAAAGCGATTTTAACAATGCAGTATTAATCTTTATGCATGTAATGTAGATCAATATGGCCTTTTGCAGCGTGTAATTTAAATTAATATTTTCGAAGATATTACAGATTTAAAATGCAGAGACATAGACCCTTGCGAAGCCGGGGCGGGTCGCTAGTTCAAATATATTCCATAATTTTCTAGTAAAAAATTTCTATTTTCTACAGTATTAAAATGACGAAATATTTTTAAGTAGAACGCACCTAACAGAGCGCCTTCGTCCGTACCGGCCGGTGTCGGAGGCGCGTCGTGGCTCTCCGGACTCGGGACCGTGGCCTGCGGGCTTCGCCGAGGCTTCTTTGGTGATCTCGGAGCGGCGCCGCGCATCCTCCGCCGCCGCCGCCATCAGTTGCCGTGAAGATTCAGACAGGGTACGCATACGCTTCGAATGGTAAGATACTAGGTTATTACAGAGTTATAAATACATTGTTTGGTAAATAGCTACTAGCTTAAGGCCCTTAGCTTATCCTCATGCAGTAGGCATTTGCAAAAACCCCAAGAAAGGAAACTCGCAAGACACCTTTCACAAACCACAGCAAATAAAGATCACAATAACCCAGTTACAATGAAAACATTTTTTTTAAATTATAAATAAAGTAATCACTACAGGCTTAATAATCTCACTGCAAGGACATCAGCCTCACCACTATGCTTGTCTATTGCGGGTTAATTTCTTTATACCTTCGAAATAATAAGAAAGACAAGTATAAGAAATTTTACATAAAACGTACCTGGCTTACTTCCGTAAAGCGCTGCGAGATCTTAAATTTGTTATCAATCTTGTATGTGAAACTTTTGTGTTTCTCAGGATCGTCGTCTTTGAATTTAACAGGCTCCTCATCACTTTGATCTACAAGTTCAATACTCTCATCTTTAGTGACGACAGGTGGTTTTGCTTTCAGGTCTTGTTTATCGTCCTTTTTTTGCTCATTAGTTTTGAGTGGACTCCCAACTAGGGTTACAGAGCTCATTCCACCTGGCGAAGATGGCGTTGGATCACCTAAAAATTTAAAAAAAATTGAATAATTTGAGTGACTAAGTTTCGTTTTCAGTTGTTTTATTTTCAAGTTTCATTTTCTATTCTGGTGTTTCTCAGATAAACTTACTTAATACAGAATAAAATCCGTTACATGTTAGTCCAATCCCTTAAAAAAATTACAGAAGAAACACAATTATCGAAACCCTATAGCTACATCAAAACACTCAACACTGAACATATACTGACCAGAATAATTTAAATAATTACAATATTTACCTTTAAGGGTTTCACTACTAGACGAAGTAGCCATAATTTTTGGAATACTCAAGTGACTTGGATCCTCTTCGTTCTTTAGTAAGCAATAAAAGAACAAGAAATGTTACAAACTTGGAATCAATGTAATTTTTTGTCTACGGTAATGTTGGGCATGGTTACTTATGTTTTATTACCTTGCTCACGGCTGAGGTTCTATGAGAATTGGCCACCTTGTACGGAGACAATTTGTCTTCGTCTTCACCTATAACAAAATAAAGGTGCAAAAAATGTTTGCAGTAGCGTAGATGAAGAAACACATCACATGGATGTTATTCCTTACTATCGATAGTAAAGTTATTTTTAGTTAAGGCCGCAGTCTTCAAAGTTTATCACTACCACAACGTTAGATGGATTGTGTTATATAACAGCAACAATCTCTCACTTACTGGACGTTTTGCCTTAATTTTGTAGTCTAGGTACCTACTAAAAAAAAAAAAAACAAATACTTTTCGAATGTTATAACTTTTTTTCTAGACAATTGTCGGATTTTGGTATTGACGGTAGATTGTGGATTATGGTTTTTTTTTTTAAATATTTATACATGGGTTGTAATGTAGATGTAGTTTCAAGACAAAATGGATCTCAAAATGATCGTGAAAATAGTGAATGTTGTGATAGTGATAGTATATAACGTTTATGAATTAAATTTAAGTTTGTATTTGAGCAGTAATTCCATATAAGGTATATCTATTGATTTTGATATTTTGAATAATTTTGTTGACATTTCCCTTCCTTTCATTCATTGACATCGACATATCTTTTCACGCCTTTTTTGTAAGATTCCGTCAAAATATACTTCTTTAAAGCTTTTTACGAATCTTTAAATTATTATTAACATTTTTTAAAATATTTTTAAATCTGAAATATTGTTTTTCCTTACCTAAATTTGTTCTACCCCATTATATCTTAAGCTTTTCAAAAGTTATGTATATTTTTTCCTGTCGGTTCGGGGTTTTCATTTGTATCTACAAATCGTTGAAATAATAGTAAAGAAAAGAATAGTAAAAACTGAAAGAATAGTTTCAACTTACTATTCCTCGAAGCTTTCCAAAATCGAGCTTGCCAATCTTTGTCGCTGAATTCAGAACCGTAACCTGCCGATATGCCAAAAGATCAGCAATGAAATAAGAATAAGGGTCTTCATAAAATTATTACAACTTCTTACAATTTTTATCCATGAAAGCTAAAATATTAAAAGTACTTCTTATTGATAAAAAATTAACGAGTTTTAAAATTGTGAACATATCTACCTGACACGGAGCTTGCAGCACTGGCTTTCCTGGTAGTGTCAGTTGGGGGAGCGAGCTCCGTCTCTTGTTGGCTCTGCTCGTAGAAGACTTGCTTGAGTGACTCTAGCACTGTCACTCCGTCGGTGAACACGCGGTATGTCAGCAAGAACGTGTTCAGAAAGTCCACAGATAGGAAACGAAGGTCTGCAGCAATTATATATGCTTGGTGATTAATAATTTCAAAGATTGACAAACGTAGGTCACCCTTTATACAGGTTTACTGGTTATTCGATTGTTTCCCTTTCAGGAGGTCAAAGTGGAGCTTATTATCGATAGATTTTGCCATGTAAACCCATGCCGGGGACGGCTAAGAACTAAGATATTTTAAATTTCAGATTTTACAAAATTATCCCAATTTTTGGTAAAAAAGCTTAAGTAACTTCTTTTTTTCCTAGAGTGCTACTTTTTACACTTTTTATAGTAGATAACGTTTCATCACAACCTCAAAATAACGTTAAGCTAAAGTAACACAGTTGAATTTGATGTACAGAACTTGATGATGCAAAATATTTTTGAAAAAGAAACACATTTATGCTGATAAATCTTAAGTTTACACAAAAATGTATATAGTATACGATGTATCGTACAAAATACTTATATACATTTCTCGTTTCAATAGCTATTTAAAATAGCTTTTTTAACCTCTCGAAAGTAATGTGTCGAATTATTAGTGACTCTGTATAAGCAAGAATTTTATAAGCATACTTTAAAAGTGGAGATACAATGGGACAGTACAGTACTGTTACCGAAAAATTACCTGTAAGACGTTGCAGCAGACGTTGTGGAGTAGCCGATCGGATCTGAGGCACTTTGCAAGAGTTGAGGGCCCTGCTAAAGCGGATGTCGACGTCATCAGTAAACAATGTGCGGTCGGAGCGGCATTGCGGCAGGCTGGCAGACCCCGTGCCGCTCGAGCCACACGCGCGCAGTAACTCTGTCAGTGCCGCACTCTCCATGCACTGTGCTAGCTCACTCGTCCATGCGGTTTTCTCTTCCAATGACGGAGCAACTGTTCACCATATTAACAAGTAATTTAACAATGCTTTGATGTGGTAACAATATCGCGAATAATTGGATGACTTACCTAGATGAGTAGAAGTCTGGATCCCCATGACTTCGATAAGGATTTTGAAGTCTTTGCCCTGACAAATGTCCGCGGTCGTGGCTGTATCTGGATCTGAAAAGTTGAATATTTTTAAATTTTTTGACAACAGTTTCAAATTAATTTTATTTTGGGTAAGAAGAGGACCACTTAGTTTGGTGTCATCGTCCTGTGCGGAGGGGTTTTCGATGAGCAGAGCGTCGTGCAGAGGCAGGCGGCCCCCGGGCGGCAGGTGCAGACGGCCGCCAGCGGCACGAGTCGTCAGCAATAGATGGTTGCTGAACAGAAACGCCTGGCGTTGCTGCAGGGTACATTTCCGTCCTCTGTAGACTACTTGTGACAATAGTCCTAAAAATAACAAAGATGTGTTTAGACTCAGAATCTAAATAAAATATACTGCAGCGATCTATAGTATGTGTTTTCAAATTAATGAAAAGAATATTACCTTGTCGAATAAAGACTTGGCTGACATCCAGCAAAATGTCACAGCCCTCGATGATCATGCGTTCCACGGCTAGGTTCTTGCGGAGGTTTTCGGTTTCACTAACCTATATGAACAAAACATTTGTATAATTAATTGTTAAAGTCCATTATATTGTAATTATAAATTCAGTACATAAATGTTGAGAATTTTACGTATGGTAACATAATATAGGTTATAAATAACATGAATAAGCATTTATTTAAAAGAGAATTTTATTCATCATCACATCTTGACAAAATAGTTAAAAACCAATTACCTCTAACCAATTATTAACGAGACTGAGATTACTTATGATTGGGTTCTAAAGATCACTGACCTCATCGTGCATCTGGCGCGAGAGTTCCTCGAGTTGCGCACGGGCGTGCTGCAGGCTGCGGCGCTCCACGTGGTCGTGCGGCGTGTGCGCCAGCAGCTCGTGCAACGTGATGATGTAGCGCGGGATCTGGGCAGCATGATATGGCAATAAACACTAACTGCGAATGTATTTTCTTAAATAGTACTAGGATGTCTGCTTGTGTTTGTGATTAAAATATACGAATTACTAGATTTTCCCGCAGTTTCGCGTTTTGGTTGGAAGGTAACCTATGAAGTCAATCTCAAAAATGTATGTATGCCTAATTATTAAGAAACACAGAACTTAATAGAGAGAAATAGAAATTCCCTTGTTTGAATTTAACACTGCCCTGCGTTGCCGTGCCATTAAATAGCATATACCGGCTGTACAATCCAAATGGGTCAGTATGGAGAAGACAGAAACTATGAGAGATAGCAAAATCTGTTCTCAGGAACCATGACGTCGATTTTAGATTTAATAATAATCACATTCAAACTTTTTTCTTAACTCTCATACATAACCGGGAATCGAACCTGGTCAAAATCTGTGTGGTATAAATTCTGCAAGTCGTAAGAAGCAAAAATTCACTCGAATCTTGTTCAAATAATTGAAAGAAAAACCCAACAATAACATTACTATTTTATTTCAGTAAATGTTCAAAATGGTAGCCGATCTGCTGAATGCAAAGATTAATTCTTTTGGGTAACGAATGTAAAATTGCGTTTCATAATTTCATGGGGTGCATATGTGTTAAAATGTTTTTTAAGGCTGTAGTTAAATCCTCTACAGTGTCGTAACTTGATTTGTAGATTTCATCTTTTACATAACCCCATAAGAAAAAGTCAAGAGGCGTGATGTCAGGCGATCTTGCGGGCCATTTAATGAGGCCGTTTGTAAAAATCCATTTATTTTGAAAGTGATCATTGAGATAGTCTGTGGCAATTAGACTACTATGTGTTGAAAATACCATCTTGTTGAAAATACATATTTTCTATGAAATCCTGTGGCATTCCTCGTATGATTTCAACAACGTCTTCTAAAATTTCGAGGTATTTAAATCTTTCTAATCGCCCGTCAGAAATTTTAAACATCGAAACTCTGTTATGTATAAGTCCAACTCTTATGTCCAACCCTTCGTGGATCCGTAAGGTGTTTCGTCGTGACCAAAAATGTTAATTTTTGCGATTGTACATACCATTATTTGAAAACTGAGTGTCATCCGAAAAATCTATAAACTCTAAAAATTGTCGATCCGAATTTATTTTCTCCTTTAAACAGTTACAAAATTCGAGCCGTCTGATGTCATCACCTTGATGCAAGGCTTGGGCCAAATGTGCATTACGGTAACACTTGTACTTGTATTTTTATTAAATATTTTGGATTGTACCGTGACAAACGTCTGGGATATCGCGTACAGCGTCACGAATTGAAGCATCAGGAGTTCCCTCGAAGTAAGTCAAAATAGAGATCTCAACATCAATATCACATTGTCGTGGTTTCTTCTGCTTTTTCCTTCTGAAACTACCGCAATATAATACCGTAAATAAGTTTATGAAATATTTTTCGTGTGGGTACATTACATAACGGATGCCTATTTCGGTACCAATCTAAATATTGTGCGCAATTTTTATCACTTTTAAAATAGGCTTCCAATAAATCTAACTGTTCTTCATTCGTTAAACGCATTATACAAACTGTACACAACACAATAATAATCTATCTAAAATAAAAACGAAGAGGTTGTGAAAAGGCTCGTTTATTTTACATTCATTCCAAAAGAAGTATTTCATTGTCAAATTTTAAATGATTCGGCACGCCCGCTGAACAAATGAGTTCTAATTTTAAATAAATTCTATTTGTAATGCATAATATCGATACAGATAAGATATGCATAAGTGGTCTCTTCAGATAATTCATGATCGATTCATATTATTCACGACATTTTGCAAATTAATTAAATTGTGGCCATTTCAGTCTAATGTACTGTCAGTCTTGTTTATACAAGGTCAAAGCCAAATTTGGTCCTTATACTTACGGACCGATTACAAGAGTATTGACCAGGTCCATTTCCCGGTTATGTATGAGAGTTAAAAAAAAAGTTTGAATGTGATTATTATTAAATCTAAAATCGACGCATGGTTCCTAAGAACAGATTTCGCTATCTCTCATAGTTTCTGACTTCTCCATACTGACCCATTTGGACTGTACACTGTACACCGGGTATTATATCCGCGGTTCTGGATCACACGCACAATTACATTCAACCGTGTTAGATATCAGCCATAAAGTTACGCGCACAATCCTAACAAGGAATTATGAACCTCATAACCTTGATAGAGTGTTGAAAACGGTGTGATCCATAATCACACATATTTAAATAATTTGTGTCTATATAGTGTTCGAAATCAATTAATTTTACATATACGCTAGTGCTTGACAAAAAAGTATTGATGTAAATTATGACGTGTAAGATTAGCAGAGCTAGTTTTTAATGAAACACACGTTATAAGAATATTACTTAATATGAATTTAAATGAAATTAAAGAACTTTTTCTCAGTGAGATATAAATTGTATTTTTACAAAGTAAATATTTAATGAATATAAGGAAAAATAAACATTAAAGCAATGGTAGGTAATCTTATTTTTTGATGATATTGCAAGCTTATCTAAATAATAATAAATTTTTCTTTCATATGTCACTCTTCAGGGAAATCATAAAGGTTTTTTAAATATGTTATAATAACAGAATTCAAAATATAAATTGCTTAACTTAACTAAGTACAAGTCACTAGATATCGAAAGTGTAGATAAAAACTACGCACATCTTTAACTGGAGTCAACGATCTGCGGCCACACGGTGATACTTTTGCGTAGGGGAAAGTTCCGTTGACCCTCTAAAGGTGTATTATTTTAATCACCAATGAACTGTTATACCTTGACAAGAACAATTACCCTTTCCTGCACAGTTTTGAAAATTTTAAACGCTACAATAGCCCATTTTTAACGCATGGACCACGATGTACGCTTGACGACGATTCGTTACGGACGCGCAGGAAATCGAGTATGAGGTCTGTAGGACTTGGCTCGCGCTACCGACTCGTATAACATTTATGTTTCTCTCTATTATAAGATCTCTTATCTTATATCTATTATATATCTTTGTTACGAACAATATTATTAATGGTACTCCCGCCCCACGCCGAGTGTTTAATTGCATTCAAATCGCGCGCTATTCTACAGCAATCGACATAAAGGAAAATCGTAAGGCTGGCGTAATCGTTTAATTAATTCATTCGTCAATATCAATACATTCATTTTATCTATATTATAATACCTCTATAACTTTCAAAGCTATTCTTATTGTAAATTAAATAAATGTTTTCTAGGTTAAATTTCCTATTTGTATAACTCTTATATATACATCTCCCACTCACATTTATACATGATATTACTCATATTCACAATACCCACACCGCTACCACTAAAACTATTTACTTAATAATAATATCATTAATCAAAACATACGTATAATAAGCCACGGCTAAGCCACGGTTCCAGCAGCATATAAAAACTACTTTAAAAACACCTCAAGAGATAGAACTAAGACCTTAGTAATTACCAAAATAACGTTTGGATTATATTTTGTAACAATATTACGAGTATCGTCAAACTAAAGTAATTTTAGGCTACCTGAAAATCCTAACTTAGTAATCGAATAGCTCACAGTAAAGTTAAGGAAATCTTTAAGGCTAAAACTAGTAAAAATATTTTGAAATATGAGCGCACAATGAAGCTTCTCGGCTTTATACTTAACATTTTCATCCTTTATGATTTGGAATAATCGATATTTGTTTTACTGACTTCTTTTTCAAAATAGCGTAAATCAATTTGCCAAAAATAATAATTTGAGAATAGCCAGTCTAGTTTAATTAATATATGTCAGTGGCAATCACCACGTGACAAAAATAAAATATGTATACCACCAAAATCGGCGCTATAAATATTTGACTAGGCTTCAATATTATACTAGGCACAGGCATATTAAGGCTGGGTTTCACTAAGCTATAATTTTGTCGTATTCTCGACTAAATGAAAATATTTGAATATCGCTATTAACTATACCTGATGCATCGGAAAAGTCAAGAATATCTCCAATGAGCGTCCTTGACAGGCTGGTTTCCTTTCAAGTCGAAGCAGCAAGTTGGCGAATGGTTGGCGCTGCTTGCACTCCGTTAAGACTTGCAACGAATAGTGATGGTTCCGGACATACTCCTGGTAGATTGTCAGCATTGGCAGCAGCATGTCAAATAGATCCCCTGCCGAACAGAATAAGTCATTTCATGAAGATAATTCTGAAGCTTGTAGATTTACACATCTGGACGAATATAGGTAGAAAGCTTTCAACTAGTTTACGCCAGTACTCAAATACCTTCTGCCGTTAACCGATTATGCTGGGGTGTTTTCGAAAACAATCTTTGACAAAGATGACACTATATTATATAAGTTCATAAGTTTTGAGCAAGCAACAGTAAACAGTAATCCTATGATTCACTATTTAACTAAAGATAATTTAATTTGGTAACGTTTCTATATACTTTTTGATTACCTTTGGCTGTTTTTTCAAAAATTTTGAATTACTTGGGGGTCTTACGACAATCCATTGATAAGCTCCATACAGTTTGAGCGTTTTCTATAGCTTAAACGATCATAGATTGCAACTTGACTAGGTCACCGACCGCCTCGTCCATTTTCTACAGAAATCAAAATAATCTCTATATTGCAAGTATTGTTATAGTATAATAATAATAAATCCCTAGACGAAAACACCAACTAGATAGCCCCAAAGTAAGCAGAGCTTGTACTATGGGCCGGAACACAGAATATACATACATATATAAATATCGACAACCATGACCCTAGAACAAATATCTGTGTTTACCACACAAATTAATACCCCGGCCAGGACTCGAACCTGGGATCTCTGGCGTAAGAGACAGGACTACTAACTAGTACGCTACTCGGCCGTCAACGAGACAATATTAGTTGTAGTTATGGCAACAACCCTCTTTAAATTGCACTTTAAGATTAACTGTAATGATGGTTGAAAAAATAACACAAGGCTTTTGTCACTGGTTAGTTGCAAAGAAAGCTGTCTACCTTTATTATTCCATTCTGATACACGTTTAGTTAGTACGATATTATATGAAAGGCAGATGATTTTCAGAACAAAATACTATGAAATCTGTGAAAATTACCTCATAACTGTATAATAGATATCAAATGGCCTTAATATTTGCTATCATTTCCCTGAAATCTTTTCTTTAAAACACTATGGAAGATAATGGTTAGTAGTTGCAACATAATTTGTAAAAACAAAGCCAGCAACAGGAAATTTTATTAAACTTTGAGTAAAATCATTCTATACTAAATGGCCTTGAAAATTGTGTTCTTCTATCGACTTCATGAATCGTCGAAGTTCATTAGATTTTTCACAAATAATAGATAAAATTTCTTAAAATGTTTTTTGTTTAACTGTAAAACACAAAATTAAAACTCCGATTGGACAAGGAATTACGTCTGTTTCCATTACTCTTCTTTCAACGTAAAGTTTCACAAACATTGTGGAGTCACATTCAATACGTATATTTGTGTTTATTATTTGCAATAAGTATTTTAAAAATACTGAATACATGAAAAATAAAGTGTAACATAATTTTAATCATGAAAATCTGAAAATCCTGTGATATTGACATATATATATTATGCAATTGATTGTAAATATCATTATTTATTATTTTAAATTGTTTTATTTCCATCAGCTTACTTTTAAGATGAATGATTGGTTTAAGTTGTTTAAGGGTTGAAAATGGGTATAAAGCATGCAGAGACAGAAAATTTACATAAAACTAAGCATGCATTTTAAAATGCTTAGTTCAGTGTATTTCAGGCAAGTAAATTAAATAGTGTGTAGCAACAATATGAAGAAGTACACAACAATAACAAGAAGTCTAATACTTACTTATTTCATCTCAAAATATATGAAAATCTTCTCACCTATTCCCTTCTCTGGATGTGTAAAACATGTGGTGAAAATAAATAAGTTTTTAATATGCTAAATAATATTTAAAGGTTTTTGAGAGTATTCGAATAAAAATAAAACTTACTAAAGGTTATGATAGTAAAAATATACAACACTGTTATTTACAAAGTACATTGGAAAAAGTTTAACGTATTCCGTTTTAACCCTTTGCCCGCGTAGACTAATGATCATTTTGGTAGATTTTTATTGTAGTGAGGTTCTTCAAAACGCCTTTATTTCTGATGGTGTTTTTATTGTAATATTGTGGTTCTGATTTGATTCAAAAGGCTGATTTATTCGGAATACTTATGTACCTTTATAAATGTTTTTATTTAATCTTAATTCTCTAGATGTAAAAAAGCTGGGTAGTGTGATTAGATTGCGTGAGTTTTTTTAGTCCAACACTAATATATTTTTTATTTTTTATTATTATTTTGGATTGTATTCGCTTTTGTCTTCCATTACACATTACGTAACACGTATATTCTTTTCAAGAATAGAGTCAATTGGCAACTCTTTGGTGTCCGAGGACTATAAAATGGCTAACACATCACCCCTTAGTTGGGCGAGGCTGATGTCCCTTGATGCAGTTATCTTTTTGTAAAGCCCACTTTTTATTAGAAGTGCCTTAACTGCGTGACTTGCGTGAGACATGGATACGAAACATTCTGTATTACTAAAAGTTCAGTACCTGGATTGGTACAAATGGTAAATTGGATGGCCGGCGAGATCACAAGACCTCGACCTTTAGATTTTTGGCGTTTAAATAAAAGGTAGGTTGAGGGGAAAAATGTAACCTGGACACTCTTTTGTCAAAATTATTTAATACATGACACAGTAGGTAGGCAGTTTGAGTACGAGTAAAAGAAACAATGCAACTTTTAATTAATCAAAAACTGAAGTTGACAGTACAATTTTAAAATTTCACCACAATTCGCAATTAAAAGTTATCAAAATGAATTCTTTAAAAGAATAAATTGGTGCATGCAAAGAAATAAAGCTCAATATTATTTTTACCAATTTATATTTACTTTATTGTATTTGTTTTTTTCCATCAACTCCAATAACGTTAGGTTACTGATTTTCTGTTCATTTAAATCATCAAGTTTATGAGAGATTTGGTCTTCATGGTTGACTATATTAATGCATTAAACAAATAGCTTTTTTTTTCGAATTTTGCCATTTTTGTGTGCAATGTGGGTATATTTATCAAATCTCTTTGAACGTAGTTTTTCTGCTTTATACAAATTAAGGAGTGTTTCCTTGAAGACAAACCAGCAAGCTCCAGCAGGTTGAGAGTACTTTTCCTTCAGGTGGCATTGATTAAATTCCACCCTGTATATTCTACATATCAATTCTAACGCCACCATTTTACGACATTAAGTATGTTTTCAAAAAACATTGATTCAATATGTTTTATAAAGAAATCGGAAAGGAGTTCATTACCTTTGTGATGCACACCTAAAAACCTTTCTTTTGATATCAAAGTCGATTCCAAATAGGCTTTTCATACTTTGTCATAGAGTATTAGAAAAGATAAATAATTGAATATTATATATTCATATTGATCGAGGTTAATTCAAACAGCTCATAATTACTATGTAAATTATGAAAGGATCGAGGTTGATACACGGTGTAAAAGAATATTAAAAAAATCAAACTTACAGTATCATAATTATTTTTTTGTTATGTGTAGGATCGAGTTAGTTAGCGTTTCAAAAATGTAGGCTGGCTAAAAGCATTATCTAAATCTGTTGTTTTTATGAAATTCTAATGTGAATTTAATCTTTTCAATTTATTGAAAAAAACTATTTAACAAAAATAATTGCAAAATCAAAAAATATTAGGATGATACAAGGTGTTTGTTTCTTTCATACGAAAGTTAAATTGCACACCTACTAACTTATGTAATTAACATTCTTGACAAAAGAATGCCGGTAGATTTTTACTTGCAAGCTTTTATTCGCCCTCGGTCTAAATATATATATTTTACAAGTAGAGATTAAAATTCTATTTAGAGTGTTACAATAAAGTAATAAAATATTTTGAATTTTTGAGTTTTATACATTAATAGGACTCACTCCACTTCCAATATTTTATTTGAGAAACGAAAGAAGCCTCGATTTTTTGCTTTGCCTTAGTATTTACGTTACTATACATAGAAGTTTTGTCTTCTTTTGACAAATAAAGGCAAACTCAACCTAAATCAAATATCTACGTAATTAACAAATTATCACTTCACAAAATCACATATATTTTTTATAAATCCCAAGACAAGCACACCTGACAATATTCAGAGACATGCGTCAAAAAGTAATGCATAAAGAAGGAGAACGACACAGAGTGTTACAAAACTCGTAAAAGTCATTATAAAACTAGAAGACAACATCGAATATAGTTTTGAAAAGGAGGCTGATTGGAATTTCCCTTTCACTTCAGACTGATTTATAAATTACAAGACATAATCTATTTTATATAGAAAATTAGTCTTACCGAGTACCAGTGTAGGCCATGATTCCATCCGCGACGTCAAACCTTTGAAGAAGATCTGATGAAGAAACAGGATGGTTTCGATGTTCAAAAATATGGAATTTACGTCCTCATGAGTACACGGAGGTTTCTTCGAGCTGGCGGCCATTTTAGATGGGCGATAGAAACAAGATACCTGAAATGTAAACTCAGTAAGTTGTTCGGCTTAGACATATGTAATGGTACCGAAGAATCTACGACTATCTTTTTTGGCTTACCAAAATCTCAAGCTGTTCAAGATATTCTTCTTCAGCTTCCACCATCTTGAAGACAAGACTGCGATAAAAGCGTTTTTAATCAGTATCAGTTTTTCGTGGAAAATTTCAGTTTGTAATTCGAAAAAAACATGAAACATCATATCTCTAAATTCCTTTCTCCTTCAGTGTTCGTTGGTATATTGAAGAAACCTGAGCTACACAAGTTCCAACAATAATTTCTACTATTCTCATTACTTTTCGAACGGCCCTAAATTGTACGATGTAAATATTGACATTTTCGTCATTGATTTAAGATTGACATAAATAACCTCGCATTATACACTATCTATTACTAGAAGATGCATCATATACTGATATAATAGAATATATCGATTTCAAAATAAATAATATTTACGTTTTGTTTGAACTTTTGATTGAAGGGATATTCAGTTAACCTTCCTATACCCGCGTCAAATTGTGTAAGACCTATACCCGCGCATGGTCTTACAGACCGAAAATTCAGGACACAATTTCATTGTTTTATTTCAAGAACACCTATAATAATATTAAGATATAATTAAAATAGGGGATAAAATAAATGAAATAAGCACAGCTTATAAAATATATATGTTTTATTGAATAACTATAAGTCTTTCAATACTGCCTCTGAAATATAAGAACTATTTCCTACGTGCTAAGAAAATGTTAACAAAAATAATCCTTTTCTTCTAAAAAATAAAAATTAACTGTCAAGTCTTGTAGACTATTAGTTGGCAAAGAATAAAATAATAATAATCCTGGGCACAAGTATTACTCAAACAAGCAGAGCATACCGTTATAGCATGTCCCATACAAAAGTAAAGATGAAAGACCGTGCCTTACCTGTCAACATTTTGACAACTCGTATTATGTATAGATAAATAATATAGTACGAAAAATTACTCATTTTTATCTGAACCATAAAATCTATTTCTTATCAAAAACTACAATCCACAAAAAATTTATATGGTCGTCTTTTTTAGTCATTTATTGACATTTGGTTTGCCCCGAATGCGCCCAGTAAATATATGGTCTATGACACGTTTCGTATAAAATAAAGCAGGAACTTTACAATATTTTATTGCTTATAAATTAATAGAAAAATATGACGTTTTAAATTAATATTCTATTTGTTAATTTATTAAAATTAATACACATCAAAATGAAATAATCAATTGTTTTTCTTAAATATACAATACAGCTCAACTTCACTGTCATATTGACAATGTCAAAATTTACAACGTCAGTTCAGATATGAATTAAACGTTTGCAGTCCTTTGTTTGCATTTGCGGCATTGTGTACTGTGCGATACTATTCTGAATTTTTCTAACTTTTGATCACCTTGGCATTCGTCCCGGTTAACGTTTCTGGCTTCTGCTTCAACGATTACTTGCGCTAAGTTTAATAAATATTAAAAAATATTCCTGTTATTTTATTTTTATCTTCAACTGGAGTAACAATTGGATGGAATAAAAAATGAACATGTCTTAACTGATATGAATTATTGCTTTTGTCACGTATATTATTTTGAGTTTTTATAAGAGGTTTGAAGAAATAATTATTGTTTGAGTTAAGTACATTCAATACTGCTAATCCCAAGTTTGCATTTTAAGTTCATATTTCCTGTATATGAAAGCACAACCATGCATACAAGTAGAAATCTACATAGAGGTCGCCTGTGTTATTCTGAGAATTTCAAATTAAACCCGGTGACTAAGACACCAGCTATGTGACTCGTGAGGTTGCAAGATTGATCCCCGCACAGAACAACAAAAAAATTTTGCTGGTCCGGGTTTGTATGTATATTCTAGGATCCTCGTTGTTCGCTACATGGTAACCCATAACACAAGCCTTTGCTTACTTTGGGGCCATCTTGTCTGAGGACTTTTATTTTATTTAAAATCCACACATGCCTACTTATCTGTGTAAAAATCTATAATCTATAATAAATTTCATGTCATTTCATTACAGCGGTAGAAGGTATGTCTACATTTTCTACTATGTTGTCTAAGCCATATAGATATCCAACAAAAAAACTTTACCAAGAATGTCAAATATTAACAGTTCGGCAATTATTTATTCTCAGTTTAATAAAAAATCAACACAATAATACTTATTACGATCCTGAGATTTATCGTAATAAGCGTAGAATTCCTAATATTACAAACACAATCAACTGTCGTACTACTTTCGCTAAAAGGCAATACTCTTTCCTCTCTGTGCACCTCTACAATAAAATAAATAAAATTTTAAACTTCTTCCCCCAAACCGTGTATGAATGTAAAAAAAAGATTAAGGCCTGGTTATTATCTATGGTCTATTTTGAAACTGAAAAATTATTTACCTACCAAACCTAAATGCTGGAAACTAAATGTAATAAAATTCTTCACGTAAAGTTTCATATCATACAATATAAAAAATTTATAAATGAATACACATATATATCATATATATATTCTATGTATATTTACAAATTCTTCATTATTCATTTATCATATATTATATATTATATAGGTACACACATATTTATTAACGCAACACACACCACACATAGTGGTGTGCGTTGCGTGAATAAATATGTGTGTACCCAATGAATACTACTCTTAACAATCTCACTAATACCACTGTTCTTAATAATCTTACTTTTATTTACACATTAAATCGTAATGTATAATTATAACAATCCATTTTTGAATTACAACTGTATATACTTTTAAGAAATTAAAATGGAAGAGGGCGCTGACCCCTAAAATACAAACTTTGTTTAGTTTAGGGGTCAGAGACTTCACATAAGCTTGTAACCTTTTCTGACTTAGTAAAAGTTATTATTAGTAAAAAAAACAAGTTATTTTAACCAAATATGAGTTTTCATACATGAATTTCAACATATTTATTGAGAATACTTAGTAATTTAGGTTTAGAGAGGCTTTTTATTTCTTTTGCTTGAAAAAAATAACACATCCGTGAGAATGTGAAACCAAAATCCTGAAATGAGCTGCACTTTCATTTTTCCAAGTTAAATATTGCCAAGATGTGCTATAAAAATTGATCGAAATTGACATATAACCTCAAAGTATATTTTTCAATGCAACTTTTTTTTTGAATTGCTGAATTGCATTTTTTTCCGCATCTTTTTTATTTTTACATTAGATCAATAAAAAACAGACTGACAGGTCATTCAAACATAGGCATTGTTCTTTTGCATTTAGCGCAGATGTCATCTTACGGTTCTTTTTACCGGGCAGTATGCACAATGGCCAATAGTACTATTGGCAGCTGTTACTGAGGATTCTGGACCATCCAATATACATATTTCAGAAAACTTAGCTTTATCAGTCTTGGCAAAGAAGAATTGACAGCTCGTCTTCTTAAAATCCTCCACCTCGCTGTCGTTTTGATCTTCATAGTCAGAATCCGAAATATCGTCATCCAACAACAAACTTATTTGATGATCATCCATCTTGTCGTAAACTAAGACCTAAAAGTAATAAAAGATATTTCAATTATGCTAAATAACACAATATAATAATAATAATTTATTTCGGACACTTGATCCATATAAAGAGTTAGTAACAATTTATTTTATTTTACATTACATTGTAGGTGGCAACTATTCCAATGTTTTAATATAGAGCTATCTACCTTTTCCTTTAATACTACTAATATGGTATCAAAATCAATAAAACAGAAATTATTACTTACACAAAAAGTTTCAACTGTAACCGCGCCGGTCTAACAGACCAATTGGCGCCGTATACGATCGTGGCGTCAAATCATGCAGTGCATATACGAAAGAAATAATAAATACGAAAATTTACTTCAGTGGTCTCACAGACTAACGCGCGGGTATAGAATGGTTAAATAAACCGCCAGGGAGGACAAGTGACAAGGAAATCAAATCATAGATCAAAATCAAAGACAAAATGGACTTTTTCGTTCTTTCATTCGCTTTGTTAGGCCACAGTAGGCAACGATCGTTCTAGGAGTCACTTAACGTAAACTAATTAGTGCAGAGCAACGCAGAGTAAGTCGATGCTTATGTGTGACTTAGTTTAGGCATGACCTAACTAAGTCTACAGTGTATAGAATTTGACTGCTGTGTAGAGTTTAGTGCAGACGGGCATTAATTAGATATATTAGAATGCCAAAATTATTTTGTGCAGAGGGCAAAGTGGCTACAACCTGGCTGAATTACAGCTTTCGATCACTATTGATTAAGAATTAATCTAAAGTCAACCTGTTGCGTTTCCTCATGCTTTCAGCATGTGGGCTCTTGATGTACTGTTCCACGATTTGCTTCCAGCGGCGGCGGCACAGCCAGCCACGGAAGAAGCTCTGCCACACAATAAAAAAATTAGTAGTGGTATTATAGATTGTGATATTCTTAGAAGATTATAGAAAGCTATAACAGATTTTTATCTATTCTTTCATAATAAGTAAGCTAAGGTGTTAAAAGGAACTATTTATCAATTCGAATAAAATTGCAAAAAAAGGCGGAAATAAAGTAAGTGGGTCATTGTACGTATAAAAAAAGCTATCTGATGTAAAAATATTAGTTCAAAGGAAACGGACAAAGATAGATAATATATTATACAATTGAAATCAAAGATAAACCTCGGTAGATTTTATTTATAAACATTTTAAACTTGCAGATATTACCATTCTTTTAAATACAATTAAGTAAGTATTTCGCTAGCGGAAAAGCTCGTTAAATCTATTGAAAAAGCTGTTAAAAGTGATCCAAACCCAATTTATTAAAACTGTAGCTTGGAACCACTGCGGGCCAGGAATTTATATATCCCTGTAGCCCAGTGGAGCTGATAAAAAAGGGCTCAATCCCAAAAAAATCTTGGTCAACTGGTCGTGGAACTCATATTTCGATACATACGTGTAATATTTTGATCGGAAACGAACACTGAAAACTCCTAAAATTGCATAATTTTGTATGAACGATCTGAATACGACGGAAGATATTTAAATTTGAAAAATGCAATTATGCCCTTTTGATTGCAAACAAGTTTACTTGCGAGTTTAGTAAATTTAAATAAATGACAGTTTTATATGTTATTTTAATGACATTTAATAGTACTAAACAAACTTCATAATTAAACAAAAAAACACATCATCTTTTTACAAACAATCTTAAAACAACTTGCTTTTTTCATTATATACAAAGCTCAATGTCTTTTTCCTCGCAATCATATCTTTCATCATGGCCATCTTCCTGGTATTCGCTTTCATCGGCTTCCCTCTCATCAATCATCATTGCTTTCGAGCAGGTTTCCTTAAATTTATTTATGCTAACTTACTTCTTCATACTGTTCCCAGTTGTTTCCGAAATGCTTTTGTAACAATATTATTACATCTTTAACTTTCTGTCTCTTCAGATAATTTTTCATTTCCATTATTCGTAATGAAAGTTTCCTGTTCAACGTCGTCTTTGTAAAATTTTGAGGTTGTTATGCCACATGGGATGGCCTTTGTCACCTTTGTTATTGTGACAACTAGTTTTTTCCCCTTGAACTCCTCGAATACAGCCTGTTTATATATTTTCAAACGCTTGAGTTCTCTTATCCTGTCAAAGTATTGTATGCATCACCTAATCCTTTAACATCATACAGTACCCAGTCTTCTCCCAACAATTTCACGTCTCCAAACATTATGAAAATGGTACAGTTAAAAAAATCACTTAATCCATTTTGGTTAACAGCTTACAAATTTGTATGAAAATTATTCCATTTTTTATGAAAAATAGTAGTTAGACTACAATTTGTAGTACGCTAGATAATCACTATCTGGCTTACTAAGGGCTCTGCATGCACTGTAATCTACGATCTAAAGGTTTTCACTTTCCCTTGCTAAAATGTCAATCTGAGAAAGTCAAAATTTGTTATATAGTATAGATTTGAGAGCAACAGATAGTTTTTTACTATAAAACAATACCGAAAATGACACGATTGACATAATTGCGAACTTGAGCTTAAGGTGAAGAAGGTGTATATATTCCGATTTTAGCACATATAGTTTACACTGTTTATTAATTAAAAGTGTGAACTTTTAAGTACCCGGTAAAAAAGTAATCATCCTCAGCTTATTGTCGACCCACTGCAGGGTATTTATTCCTATTGTTTGTCAGTGTAAAAAATATGTCAACGTAATTAGTCAATTTAATAGCTCTAGTAATTTTCAATTTGCTATACGATATTGCACCTTTAGTGGGTCCCAAATTAAAGTTTGTCACTGTATTGTATAATAATAAATAATATTTTTTTCACCCAATTTTATTTATTTTTATTAAGTAATCACTCTTATCTTAAATCATAACTACCATAACAAACGTCTATATATTAATAACATCAATCTTTTCGTTAAGCCCTTATTGTACCCCAATTTTATTTCGTCTCATATTATCCTAACAAAGTATTTAAATATCTTACTTTGCAAAACATAACTCAAGTAATAAATTACATAAATTTATATTTCTATAAATCAAAAGTAAAATATAATAACGTAAAATAAGTCATATTTGAAAAAGTATCAAAACCTATGCGGACGTGCTTCTTGACGGCCAGCGACTGTATCATACAGCACTGCAGATGTGTGCGTGTAACGGATACGTGTGCTTGTTGCAGTTTACCAATTCGGGAGAGCGTTGATTTGCATAAAGGCTCTTAAAGATAGCAAACACGATTTAACATATGTCAAATCAAGTCACAAACTTCTTATGGTTAAGTAAAAAACCGCCGCAAAATCTCACTGTAAGTATGTTATTCAGTTTTTTACTGCTTCTATAAATTTAATTTCATGCAGGGCTGGATTTAGGGGCGGGCAACCGGGGCTGCAGCCCGGGGCCCCCACAATACAGATTAATAAGAAAATTGATTTCGAAAAGCATTTCTGTTTTTAAAAAAAAAATTGCGTTTTTTAACCGTTAACACTTCTACAAAGTAAAAATTTACACAAATATGTCCACAAACCATTATTAATTGTTTGATAACGTGTTGTTTCTATAATTTGAGTTTTTTTTTTGCATTACCTATTTATTTTTTATTTTATTCGGAAATTAGTAACGGGCCTCCACTCCTTTATTGCCCCAGGGTCTCCAGACCTCTAAATCCGTAAAATAAAATATTTATATAAAATAATTATACCGTTTTGTTCGCCAGCTCTCCATATATGACCTTATTGTGTATAATTACTCAATCTATAAAAGCATGTTGTGACAGCCTTCGACGGTTGATACATTTAAAAAAGATTTACTATGATTAGATATTTAAGTTAAAGACATAATGCAATTTTCTATGGCTGCCCTTGTGATATTAATACAGAAATAAATAAATAATGGAGCCGCATCGTTAAGAAAACGAAAATAAGAAAATAAATTCAACCAATTATATTTGACGACCGAGTGGTGTAATGGTAAGTAGCCTTGCCTCATACCCCGGAGGTCCCAGGTTCGAGTCCTAGCCGGGGCGTTCATTTGTGTGATGAGCACATATGTTTGTTCTCGGGTCACGGTTGTTTTTATTTATATATGTAGGTTTATTCAGTGTTCCCCCCCAGTTCTCTGCATGGTCATCCATAACACAAGCTCTGCTTACTTTGGGGTCATACAGTTGGTGTATTTGTCTGGGGATTTATTATTATTATTAATTATTTAATTTTACGCACCAGTTAAACTTACTATAATAGGCTAGACATAGCCACGGCAAAGTTGACATCTTGTTACAATCACGTGACACGTAACGGCTAAGCCAACTAAACGAATGTCAAACGTGACGTCTTGTATTTCAGATATGCACATTATCTATTTATTAAAATTTTATAATAAACATTAAAATATACCTATATTATTTAGGTATTTTATACCAGTATTTAGCGACCTGACTAAATTGAGTAAGTACCTCTTTCTCAATTTGTTTTGGTTATTCGTTGTCTACGATTGAAAGAAGTCGCATTTAACTAGTTCGTGTGGTTCGCTCCGTCGAGTACTATATTTTTTTAAGAAAAGAAATAGCAAAGAATTTTCTTGTTAGACCTACAGGTAGGGATTAGATACAGCTAAAATTGGGTAGATGACACAATTTAAAAATGCAAGTTTTTATAATTTATTTATAAAATATTAGTTATTTTGACAGGTACAATGTTTTGAAAAATATAGTTTTGAATTTAATATCGAAATTATATAGATTGGAAAACTTAAAAAAAGAATCAAAAACTTATTATTGTATATGTAAATTTTTTAAATATCATTAGCTTACTGACATTAAATATAACAATTTTTACTATGAAAGTATGTATGTAAACGCATTATCTACGTAGCTATTATATATTTTATCCAAACGCCCATACAATTTTAGTATGATTCACAGGTCGTGACGTCACAGCTCAGTACCGTTTTGTATGGAGCGTTTTTTGGCGACTCGCAGCGGCTCATCGAACACATCGCTGTATATAGAAAACTATTGATTGTATACATACTATTACTTTTGAAATATTTATTTACTGTTGATAAACTATTTAAATATTAAATAAAAAAAAATTTGTCATGTACCCAATTAAGAAATTTTAATTAATTACTATTTAAGTATTTGATTTTTTAATAAATGGTTACTCTGGTTCTACGAGCAGTCTGTTTAAGATTATGTTAAAGAAAAAAATATTTCTTCTTTAGATGTACATACCTGGACTTTTTTTATCTTTAGAATTTCAACGGAGTCGAATCCGATGGTGTCTGCGGGAATGTTTGCGTCAGAAGCGCGCGCGCTGGAATCGTGCCGCTTCTTGTAGGTGAACAACTATTTAAATAATACATTAATTATAATATCGAGGATTTACAAGGTAGATCATGATTCGAAACGAGCTGCTATTTTTGAACCAATCGCGATTATGAGTGAATTGAATTCAGAGTTCGATTATCATTTGTTAGAGGGCTGGGCCCCGCGTTAACTCGTAATGGGCTCCGTTTGAGGGTGTTCGTCGTTGGATACTTGGGGGACTTTGCGAGCTAACAGATGCAGGTCAGAATAATAATTATGGATAGACATAGAAATTCTTTTGAAAAAATTAGACCTGTGAAGTTTCTTGCCAGTTCTTTTTCACGAAGGTTTCTCCGAACTGATGGTAAATTCATGCTTTATTTGACGTTAGTAAGAACAAGTAATTGTTAATGTTGAGAAATAAATATTATAATTTGAATACCTAATTGTATTAATAAAGTTTAACATGTACAGTATTAGGAAAAAAATCTGTGAATAAACAAAAGATTATTTACCGTAGATTGATTAAGTTGCGGGAAAGCCTAGTTTTCGAAACTTTCGAACGCTTATGTTCCTTTCATACATTTTACATTTTATTTACATTTCTATTTTGTCTAGGGGGGCTGATTAGATTCTCCTTTCGATCGGTTTGTGTTATAATTTGTTGTGTGTTAAGGACTCCGCGTATACGGTGTAATGAAGTCAATTGTATGCAATTGTGTGCATAATATCGGCTATGGACTATACGGGCGCGTACAGGAAATCTCCGTACAGGAAATGAATACCATGAATTGAATGTTTTCTGTAATGTACTGTAAATGATAAAGGAGGAATATTCTTGTTACCTCGATACGGAGTTTCTTGACCTCGTAGGCCAGTTCATCGCACTGCTGAACGTACTGGAAACGAGCCGTGCGCTCGCTCTCTACCACCTGCAGTATGTGCAGCTGCTTCTGCTCCAGCTCCTCTTTTTGGAGGAGAACTTTGTTGAAACTGAAACAATACGTTCATTATATAAGTTTGCCTAATTCTTATATAACTTATCATCTAACTTAACATAAAAAGAATCAAAGTCAGCAAATAAACGATAATCGAGGTTGCAATTCCGTGATGGGAGTCATTACAAAGGTTTTTGGTACCTAATTTCGAAATGGTAAGGAAACTGAAAATTACCAAAACAGTCTAAAAGTATTATTTCTTTTAGTTTTGAGGATAAGATTAATTAGTGAAGACATGAGAATCAAGTAATAAAATCTGCATGAATGTTGCCACCATCTAGAGTCTAGACCCTGGGGCCCTAAGCACACTCTAGACTCTAGTGTGCTTAGTTTAGTTGATTAAGTTTAAGTTTAGTTTATTTTTTGTTCTCCTTACAAAATACTGAATATTGAATCAATTCATAAGCAATAAGTCTATGTCTATTTTAGTACAGTCTAGCTAGTATATGTGAGGTGTGTCTAAAGAGGGTTAAATCTTGTGTAAAGGCACCTCAGGCCTTCAGCCCAAATTTATTAAAATAAAAATTTCCAAGGTACCTATGTAACAAAATGAGAAATATAAAAATACATTTGTGCATTCTGTAAACAATTTCTATCAAAATGTTCCCGTACTAAATTACTAAATTATTAGTACTAAATTATATTATTATATACTTAAAAACTTAATAACCGTTTTTACTGAGATTACAACAACGTATACAATACCATGAATGTACTATATAATGCAAAGATTTAATATCATGATAACAATCTAGAGGCTCAGAAAATCCCAGAATATAATAATTTAAAATTAACTTTAAAATCGTAACACCTGAGTGTTTTATTTTAAGAGTTATTTGTATGCAAAGTTATTTGTAGCAGTTTTTATAAATGGCCCTTTCGCTGGTGTGGGAAATAATATTACAATTGGAAAAAGTGGCTATATTCCGTTAATTTTTTAAAGAAAACATAATTTATTTGGTTTTTTCAAAATGTGCAAAAAGCACGGAAATTTCATCAATGGTGAGATTATTGATTTTAAACCTTGCATCCTGTTAGAAAGATAGCTTTCAAAAATTTGCTTTCAGCTGGATGCCTGAAATTCTAAAATGTTAGTTTTTCTAATCAGAATCGGGACAGAAACCGTGTCAAATGTTCTTGCAATGTTGCAAATTGCAATCGTTTTTTTAATATCAATGTAACGTGTAACATATTTTTATAATTTGTGTACTGCATGTGAAGTGGTTTTACTTGATTTAACCCGAAATGTGAATCTGAAAAAAGGTGTTTTTGCAAACCTAAAGAGTCTGTAAAATATAAATTGGTCTATAACCATTGAAACAGCTTCTATCTCCAGATTTGTGAATCAGATTCTGGATCTTTTAAAGGCGGTTGGAAACACTACAGTTGAAAGATGAGTTACAGATGTAGGTTATGGAACGTGTTAACACATCTTGTCTGCTTTTAAAATATCTGCAAAAATCATATTGAACCCAATTGCAGTGCCGCTTTTTAATTCAGTTTCATTATAATTCATTTCATCTGTAGGCAGCTTTAAAAAATTTGGTTTCGTTTTTACGGTTAATGGTGGGATTTTGTTTACTGGAATGGTAACAACTAGTTTTCTTCTATGTTGACAAAAAAGTATTTCATGGTATTTAACGATTCAAGTGGGTTGTTTTTCTGAACAGATTATTTATTTCACAACGTACCATAAAAATTCCTATATCTTTTAATTTCTAACACCTATTTTTGTAAAGCCTATCGCGATAATTAATAGGTACATATGCCTGGGATAACCAAGGGTTTTAATATCCTTTGCGATTTGAAGTTTTAATTTCTGTTGTATTTTCTAAAATTAAAATGAGGGAGGTGTTGTGATAAATACATCTGTTGGTACATTGGACTAAATCATTCATATAAATATCATTAAAAGTAAAGTTTTAATAAATTGAATTTTGGTTAAAAAAATTAGTTTCATAAATACATTAAATTGAGTTACATTCAATTTTGTAAATTATTATTCAATGTTTATTATAATTTTTTTTATTCAACTTCTTTAAAATTGTGCCTACTAGCTTCTTGTATTCTTCTTTGTGAGTGACGAGCTGGAACAGTTCTGCAGCGCTAATTATCCCGGTACACTCTTAGATGTCCCTTAGCCAGGATTTCTTAGTTTAGTTTATTAGTTGGAGAAGTGGATACCGTTGGGGTCGAAGGGCATGCCTGAGGTAAGAAACCTTTCTTTCTTTATGGTGGACATAAGTTGTAGCTTCTGACCAGTTCGTCTTAAGCCATCCTCATTCGTG
Source organism: Marasmarcha lunaedactyla (assembly GCA_923062675.1). NCBI lineage: Eukaryota > Metazoa > Arthropoda > Insecta > Lepidoptera > Pterophoridae > Marasmarcha > Marasmarcha lunaedactyla. The sequence continues at coordinate 36,126,564 of OV281339.1, read as the reverse complement.
ATTTTTTGGATCCAGCTAATAGATAACATGCGCCTGTATGTCCACCGATCAAAAGCTGCTAGCCAAATTTTATTGAATGCATTTACTTTTCATTACCGTTTTTCGACCCTGGCATCCCGTGATTGTTAATTGATTATCCTGAAACCCCGCATTAGAATAAAGGACTAACTGCGGTATTACGAAAGAAAAGCAATCATCGCTTAGTTATCGTTGAGCAACAAAAAACATCATACGTCATTCCATTTGTTTGCTAATGTGCTGCTATTGCTGGTATGTAATAAGGTTTTTTTTTAGATAATTAGTGATTGAAGACTAAACATCGCGTGATTTTTGGTATTGCTGTAGAATCACAAGTTACGCAATAAGCCTACCGGATTGATTTCTCTAGATATAAACTCTACGAACAGTTTTCAGAATGACTCTCTGGCAAAAAGGCAAAATATATTCAAACATCCAAAATTGGGGGAGCTACCTGTATATTTGGGCCGACCCCCAAAGGTTCTGGCGGAAAATCTGAAAAAATGGTGACCGGCAAATTCCGTTTGGATTTTGTCGAGATTAGCCAAATAATCTGACCTGTATAAAGCCCGAATGAACAATCAGATCGACACTTCATGAATATGTGTTTAATTTGGTTCGGGCCGGCATTGCCATTCAACAAATACTACCAACCCGAATGTACTGGTTCGAACATGTAGGTAGCACCTATAAGGCGTTGCATAAAGTTACACTATAACGTGCTTTAAGTATTTTGATATAAAGACAAGATATTGTTTGAGAGTTTGATCATTTCAGCGTAGTCATTCAAATACATACGAGTAAGTAATAATAATTTTTCTTGGTAATTTGAACACTCAAGATACTGAAATTCAATTACCTACTACATGTCTAGCGATAAATTCTGAACAAGAATTCACTCAAACATTTCAATAACTCTATCACAGCATCCGTAAATTCTTGGAAACTCTATTTTTGAATAAAAATCTGCAACGAAACATCTGCAATAAAATATCCGCAATGAAATATCTGCAACGAAGTATCTGCAAACGAATAACTCAAAACGTCAAGGAAAACATTTTCAAATGCGTAAAACAGCCACACTACATATTGAATACAGACTACGTCATCTGTCATGTTGATGTTTAATTTATACATCATGGCGGAATATGGAAACGTCACCTAGGTGTGGCAATATGATGTTTTGTTTTTTGCTTCAAAGTAGAACATAGTGCAGAATGTAATTTTTAAAGTTTTTAGACGCTAGCCGAAAATGAAATGTTTCCTTTCATTTTCAATGCTAAAACGCATTGAAGGCACGAGAAATTGAGGAAGCCTCAAGGAAGGAAGGAGGAAGAAATTGAAGGAAACGTTTGGTTGTGCTTTATATAATTCAAGACATTATCGCACAAACAAACTAACTGGCAGCTTAGAATTCTGTCATAATTTTGTAATGTGCATAAAATAAAGTGACATAGTAACGTAAAGACGCGTATTATTGCTCCGCCTCACCGAACCTCCGCACCTCACCTCATGGCGACCCGATGCCAGCTTCGAGTGGTGTGAGCGCGGGAGCATTTTGTTTTAAATTATTTATCATCGGTGTAATTCAGTATTTTCAACAAAAAAAACACTTTAATTTATCATTACTTTTATTATATCAATTTATCAATTTATATAACCAATCAAAAGAACAAAAAGAAGAAGTTATAATGACACAAGCAGCAGGCGGCTCTAATAAAGCTTCTGTTGAGCAACTGCAATCACATATCAGCACCACAAACATCATTTTAGCGACAATATTGGTGTTGCTGATTGTTGCTGCTATCGTGTTCATCTACAAGGCGTACCGACGTTGCCATAAGAATTGGATGGAAAGGGTGTTTACAGCGCAAGCCATGCGTCGATCTATGGTGCGCAGAAACAACAAGATTGAGGAAGCTTAAACGAGAATAGTGAAAAAAAAAGTTTGTAAAAAATAAGTGAAGTGCTGTGCTATGTGGTAACTTTTTCAGGCTAAAATATGTGGTAATTTTTTTTTCTCTTTTTTTCTCTATTTTTGTAATGACCGTATTTTTTTTATATTTTAGAAATTCCTTTGGGCTACTTATTTAGATGCTTAGGGTATGAGAAAGAAATTGAATGACTTCTGAAATAGAAGATTTTTTTAAAGATCTAATATCAATTAGAACATATTTAATCAAAATCGGTTCTAAGAGGCGAACAAGTGTGATATGTAAAAATAAATTAGCGAAGCAAAAATTATTTTTGAGAACTTTGAATGTTACTCTAGATTAATTAATAATCAGTTAAGTTTTTACAAATCTACAGAATTACAGTTGATAAGGGAATTTAGTGATAAGATAAGAGATTTGTTTTCTAATATCCAAAATATTTTTTTAATGGAAAGCACAGATTCTGATAGCTTTAGTTCCGTAAAAGAGATAACTATGGATAAGTTTGATATTAGGACCGCAGTATCTCTACTGCCGGTAATGACAGAAGAGGAAGATATGACGAAAAAACTTATTGACGCCATAGAACTATATAGTTCGATGATTGATGGGGAAGGTCAACAAAAATTAATTTATTTTATTTTGAAAACACGTTTGTCCGAGAGTGCAAAATTACGACTATCTCAAAATTATGATTCTTGTAAATCACTCGTTTCCGACATGAAAATTCATTTACTTACTAAAAAGTCAAGCAATGCCATACATTCCGAACTTATAGCCGTAAAACAAAATTATTTGAGTATCGAACAGTATGGTTTAAAAATTGAAAATTTATTGTTAGACCTGACCATTTCGCAGGCCGACGACGATCAAAATACCTATTCGATTTTGAAACCAATTAATGAAAAAATACCGATACAACGTTTTATCACTGGTCTTCGAAATCGCAACCTATGCACTATTTTAGCGGCCCGTAACTATACTTCCTTGAAAGACGTGATTCGAGCTGCAAAAGATGAGGAGTTGACAGGTCTCTGTAGTCAGATGGAGACTACTATACACCCTACAGGTCACAGTCGCGGGGCCATGTCGCAGCCAGAGGTCGCGGTGCACCGAGACAGCATCACTACAACGCGGCGGCTACTGCGGGCAGCTGGAAACGTGAGCGGCCTCCACAGCGGGCTAGCCCAGCACGAGGTAGGTCCTTTAGAAACTCTACATATTCCAGACGCCCAGGTACTGAAGTTCGTGCAGATGTCTTTGGAAGGTACCAGAGATCCAGTGTCCCAAGTAGAAAACACCCAAAACGTGGAAAGTCTAGAAATTTTTTTTCGTTTCTAATTACATTTTCTCATGTAACAATAGTAATTCTTTAGAATTGTTAGTTGAAAACAAAACATGCACATGGCATACGAAGTTTCGTTGTCGGCGGTGAAATATGAAACCACAATACACTGGAACTTTGCAATTCATGACTATCGTGTGAACGTGTAAATGGTAAAGGCGGACAATTGCAGACTTTAGGTTTTATTAATATTGTTTTAACTAAAAACGGTTATAAGTTTCATCATACATTTTACGTAATAAAAGATTTGCCATGCCAAACAAACGGAATTATTGGTCAAGATTTTCTATCAAAATTTAATTGTATCCTTAATTTTGAATTAAATACTATAACTTTTAATGATTGTAATGTTGGTAATGAATTGACTTTGCCGTTATCTACAGGTTCAGATAACACGACGTTACTCACGGTTTCTTCAAGGTGTGAAAAAATATTCTATGTAAACACTTATATGAGCGAAGACTGTGTCGTGATTCCCAGAGAATTATGCACAGGTGTTTATTTAGCGGGAACGATTTGTAAGCCGATCGAGGGAAAAATACCTTTACTTATTTTAAACACACGGGAATGTGACGTTAAGTTATTTTAGACCAGAAATATACAATTTATATCATTATGACATTAGTAATTTTAATAAGTGTGAAATTAATTCCGAAAGAGTGAAAAGCCTTTTGCCTCTTTTTAATTTAAAGCATTTAAGTAAGGAGGAAAGCTCATCAATAATAAGTATTTGCGCAAAATTTTCAGACACTTTTCATTTACCAGGAGATAAGACAACTTCCAATATTTATCAACAAAAAATTAATTTGAAACCGAATAATGGGCCTTTTTTGTACAAAACCTTATCGGTTGCCGTTTTCCAATAGGTCAGAAATAGAAAAACAAATAAAACAATTATTAAATGATGACATTATTGAACCGTCAGTTAGTGAGTGGTCTAGTCCTGTCCTTCTAGTGCCGAAAAAATCGGACGCTAGCGGAAATAAAAAATGGAGGCTTGTGATCGACTACAGAAAATTAAATAATAATATTTGTGACGATAAATTTCCTCTGCCGAATATTGCGGATATTTTAGATTCTTTATCAGGCTCTATGTATTACAGTAAATTAGATCTTTTTCAAAGTTATTACCAGGCTGACCTTGAAAAATTCAGTAGACCCTACACTGCCTTCGCAACTCCCTCGGGACAATACCAGATGAAGAGATTACCGATGGGATTAAAAATAAGTCCAAGCGCATTTTCGCGTATGATGACTGTGGCTATGTGGGGGTTAAATTATGAGAAATGTTTTGTTTTTATGGATGATCTAATTTGTTTTGGCAGAAATTTAGCACAACATAACAAAAATTTATTAGATATCTTATCTCGACTTAGAAAAGTTAACCTAAAATTAAACCCTGCTAAATGCGATTTTCTAAAAAATGAAATATTGTACCTCGGGCATGTAGTTTCATCGGATGGTATCAAACCCGATTCTGAAAAAATTAAAGTCTTAGAAAATTATCCCGTACCAAAAAATGCCGATGAAGTAAAAAGATTTGTGGCATTTTCCAACTATTATAGAAAATTTATTCCGCATTTTGCCGAAATTACATGTTGTCTCAATAGTTTACGCCGGAAACATGTTTCGTTTCAGTGGAATGATGAATGCCAAAAAGCTTTTTTAACCCTCAAAAGATTATTAAGTTCACCACCAATTCTTCAATATCCTAATTTTAGTGAAAATAACACATTCATCTTACAAACCGACGCATCTTCTTACGTAATAGGTTCCGTATTAAGTAATGGCGATAATAGACCCGTAGCGTACGCAAGCCGTACCTTAAATAAGGCAGAGAAAAATTACCCAATTATAGAAAAAGAATTGTTATCAATCGTGTGGTCTGTTAAATACTTTCGACCGTATTTATTTAGAAGAAAATTTATTATTAAAACCGATCACAGACCTCTAGTTTACTTATTTAATATGTCAAATCCATCTAGCCGTTTAATGAAGTTTCGATTACAACTAGAAGAATACGATTATACTGTGGAATATGTGCGTGGGTGTGATAAGGCAGCTGCAGACGCGTTATCACGTGTGTGTATTAGTAGTGATGAGTTGAAGGGCGTGAGTGAAAACATTGTATCAGTTTAACAAGAGCTCAAAAGAGGAGACTGGAAGATGAGAGCGAGTCGAGTAGAATCGCGGTGCCTAAGACTTCTTTAAACGATTGGTCTGATCAGCCAAGGGTTGTAGACGTTCTTAAGCCACCTCGAGACTACTTTGAGTTAAAATTTTGGGAGAAAGATGAATGGGAGGAAAATTTACTTAACTATCCAGCATACTTAAATAATTTTATATTATTGAAAAATAAGCAAGTGATAATGTCGCGAACTCTATCTCAATCACGTTGTACACGAGCTGTCTATGTGAGAGACTTAACTTCTCTATGCGATAAATATAAAATCGACTGTCTATGTATTGTGAAAAATGAGAATAATTTTAATATGATTAAGGAGCTAGCTCAAAGTATAAATACTATATCAAAGTGGTTCGGACCACGCATTTTTATTATTAAAGGAGTTAAAAGAATTTATGAAAAAGATATGAAAATAATTATTTTGCCGACAAGCGGTCACGCAGGTATAAGACGAATGACTAATAATATACGAAAAAAATATTTTTGGCCAGGGTTAGAGAAGGACGTAAAAGATTTTGTGTAAATGTAGTAAGTGTCAAAAAGAGAAACACCTTAGGTACGTAAAACAACCCTTATGTGTAACAAGTACAGCTAATAGCGCGTTTGATAGAGTATTTTTAGACATAGTCGGACCTATTCAAAAGGACTGCTATACCTACATACTTACGTTACAATGCGATCTAAGTAAGTATACTGAAGCTTATCCGCTTACGTCTAAGGATACTTTTACGGTTGTGCAATCTTTTGTAAACAACTTCGTGTTAAGGTATGGAATTCCAGGAGAAATGATTAGCGATCAAGGTTCCGAGTTCATGTCATCAGTATTTATAGAAATTTGTAAAATGTTAAATATAAACCAGTTAAAATCAACCCCCTATCATCATCAAACTATAGGTTCTCTAGAAAATAATCATAAACATTTAATGACATATTTACGTATTCAGACGAGTAACGAGCCAAATTCTTGGAGTACTTGGTTGCCATACTGGTGCTTTGCATATAATACGACAGTCCATACGGAGACTAAATATACGCCGTATGAGCTGGTATTTGGAAAACCTTGTAACATTCCAGATAACCTTGTAAAAGAATCAATTGATCCTTTGTATAATTATAGTAGTTATCCTCTAGAACGTAGGTTATAGAAGTATAGGTTACAAAAATCTCAGCTTGAAGCTAGAGAGAATTTAAATAAGTCTAAAGTGTTAAGGAAATTGTTTTACCATAGATATAGTAATCCCATTAATTATAAGTGTGGAGATTTAATTTTAATTAAGAATGAGAATGGAAATTAGTTGGATCCACTGTATATTGTACCTTTTCCAGTTATTGAAGATAAGAACCCAAATGTCGTGATTCAGTACAACAATAAACAAAAAACTATACACATAAATAGGACACGATTATTTACTAAATAATTATAAGTCTTTTGAATTGTTTTCAAATGTATTTAGTGTAAGTAAGTATGTTTAAGTGTTCTGAGAAGTGCTTAAAAAAAATGTATGTCTTATTTATTTATTTATGTCTTAATTTTTTTTTAAATTTTTTTTTTGGTATGGCGTGTAATGTGCATGAAATAAAGTGACATAGTAACGTAAAGACGTGTATTATTGCTCCGCCTCACCGAACCTCCGCACCTCACCTCAATTTGACTAAAAGATAAAATATAAAGAATGTTCTAGCATCCTATTGTTGGCAGCGGCCTCGATAGCATTGATGTAATATAAAAAGGTTGTAATTAGTGTGAGAAAGGAGCAAATATAGTTATTTGATTTGCCAAAAAGTGTTATGTCTTAATAGCGTAAAAACCTCTAATAAACTTTATATGGTGGAGGCGCCGATATTTTCTTGATTGTTTTTTCAGATATTTCAGGAAACCAAAAAAGGGAGGGAAAAAATTCTTGACTCGTGCGAAACGTACGAAGACAAAAAAAAATTCACCGAAGAATTCGGCAGAGAAGTAGACTAGGTTGCAGCCTTTTATTCGAGGAAGATACTCTATCATATTTTTATGCTTTAAACATGTGCGCAACCAAGGCTGGTGCAATCATAACAGAGAAAATTTTCATTGATCATTTTGTCAAAACAGCACGTATGTAAATAATTGTCGCTTAGCTTCCCAAGTATATACAAATAAAGCATCACTTAAACAAAAAATTATTCAAATCCGAGATATTTTTACGAGTCAGCAAGAAGTAAATTTAAAATCTCCCAATTCATATCTCGTCGACAACAGCGACGGTAAAAGTGACACAGCCAACGCCAGTACGTTCTGCGACGTCACCAAGGAATGAAGGCGAAAATTTCCAAAAGCCAATTGGTACGAATGGTGGGAACATGAGGGGAAGATTTACCCCTAATACAGTTAATCGTTCCCCATATTTTTTTTAGAAATAGAAGATTGGAACAACGACATGCACCAAATGTGACGCACCTGACAATTGGCGTCAATCAGACAGCTGGGGACACCATTCACGTCGACTATTCAATAAAATATTTCTTTAAGTGAGTTTGTAATGCTTACCTATGTTTTAGGAATCCTTTTTATTTTATTATTTGTTTATTACTCCCATTTTCCTTTATTTATGTTGTTTGCTTTTTGACAAATTGTGTCAACTCAATTTTTTTTATGACAGCAATGGAGGCTGCCAAGCAAACTAAGCCTGTTACACACGGATTCTTACAAAACTGTTGTAAGAAAATATACTTGATGCCTGGGCTAATAAGATTATTCAAAATTTCAAATTGCGGTTCCAAAGGAATGCGATCCCGGCCATGTAAGCCGATTGCTGGCCTTAGAACGACAGCCTTTTTCAAGCCATCCTACCGATAACATCTCCAGTCTATTTCAAGCCATCCTACCGATAACATCTCCAGTCTATTTCAAGCCATCCTTCCGATAACATCTCCAGTCTATTTCAAGCCATCCTGCCGATAACATCTCCATAGTATTTCAAGCCATCCTACCGTTATATCTTCAGTCTACTGCAAGTAACTCTGCAAGTCCTCGAACTCATGCTCATGCTGAAGCTACCTCATGCTAAAGCTCACTGACGCTGAAGCTGTCTCATGTTGAAAACCCCGACACTGACGCCGGGTCATGCTCCTGCTGCTGACCCTGATGATCCTGCCTACCACCTTCTCCTGCCTGCTGATCCAACCTGCTCCTCCTGTTCCTGCTCTCGCTGATCCTGCACGCGCCAGAGTGCCAGTCGGCGCCTGAGCGTCTGCCACTGACCCTGCACGCGCCTAAGCGCCTTCACAGTGGAAGCCTTCGCGGCGACCCCTCCGATTAATTCATGTTCGTGACAGTTTTTTTTAATAAAAACTTTTTATTACGTGATAGGTTTAGTCCCTTTATTAATGTAAAAATAAAAAAATGTTAATATTCCTGCTTTACTCGATACAAGCGCATCAGCCTCTGTGATTTCCGAAAATTTAATATCATAATACATAATGTGGAGGATATAAAAATTCGAGCCGTTAATGGCAACTGGATGGATATAATAAGTAAAATACAATTATGCTTGGAAATTGAACACGTTGCGTTCACACAAAACTGTTATGTAATTAGTAACATTGAAAGGAATTTGATCCTCGGGCAAGACTTCCTTTAGAAGTCTGGCGCAATATTAAACTTTAAGAAAGGTCATGTTCAATATAACAAAGTGATTTGTAGCTTTGTTACAATAAATGAAGTAAATGATTTTAATAGTAAAGATATTACCGAAAATACTCTACAGGTAATACAACTTTCATGTAAATTGAATTCTTCTCCTTTAAGTGCCTCTCCATTATTGAAAGTTGGCAGTTAAGCTTCTGAACCTGTCTCTGTCCCTGGCTAGTGTAAAATGTTGTTCTACGGTTTTGATACCGGTCCATTCTCTGATGTTTCCTTTCTCTTCCCCTCTTTTTTTTCCATCATGATGGTTCTTAGCAGTTGGTATCTATCTATCTATCAAATGACCCAAGTATGCTACCTTCCGCTGTTTGATGGTCTTTACGAGCTCCACATTTTGTCAAACTCATGTAAATTGATTAGAGATGAATATGTTTATTTTTATAATTTAGTAGATAAAAACGACGTAAGTTACGGGAACTGGTGGTAGCTACACCAAGTGAAAATGAATTTAACTTATCCCCGAGTCCCCAAGACTCCAAGGTTGTGCATTGTTCTGAGAAACAGAGCATTAAAGTTGTAGTGGAAGAGATTAAAAAGATATTAAGAGTCGTATACCATGTCAAGAAAAGAAATAATGTAATAAAGTAAAATCACTACGCCCAATTGTAACGGATCGTTGGTTTGAAAAAATCGAAATCTATATATATTAGGTCCTTTTAATCGTTCGGTAGAAAGGAATAAATACGTAATGTTTTTCGAAATACAGCAAAGCAGTCCCACGAGTGACGGCTCAAACTATGTATGATTTCTTAGTGAATGAAATTTTAACAAAATTCGGGATGGTACATAAAGTGTTGTCAGATAAAATTTCAATGTTCATGTCTAGTAATTAATCTAGACGTATTAAGACAATATAATATAAAACACTCCTTAGCTACCACTGTGCACCATCTGCCATCATAAAATTCGACACCATCAGTGTCGAATTTTACTTTTTATAATAAATGCTTATAATTGTTCAAAACAAGCTTCGACTAAACTTTCTCCTTATTATTTAATTTTTGGTAGAGAACCCGAACTCCCATTTGATGAAAAGGTTAAATCCTAAGTGTAATAGGACCGCTCAACAAAAAAAAGACCCATATATAAGTGCAGTAAATCAAGCGTGAGAAAATTTGAGGAAAGCTCGTTTAGTACAAAAAAGTACATATGATAAAAAAAGGCTTCCAAAATAGAGCTTCGTGTAGGGCAATTAGTTTTATTATATTCTCCAAAGAGAATATCAGGTAAATACATAGTATGTGACAACTAGCTTGTAAAAAGAATACAAAATAACCAAGAACTAATTGTACATTCACATGTGAATAGATTAAAACCATATAATATTAGATATAATGAATCAAATGATAAAATTATATCTATATATACAGGGTGTTCAGAAGGTCAACGTCCAAATAGAAGGGGTTCACGCACCATGGTCCAAATATTAAAAAATATATTTAATAAAATCTATGTGGATGGATGAGATGATGAAATCTATGAGGATGATTTCTAAAATAAGTGAAAAATCATCCCTTATAGCAGTAATTCGTATGGTGAATCTGTAAATGTTAAGCGATTTTGATTTTTTTTCGGTTATAAATTGTTTACTAAATGTTCTTATGTAATAAACCTTTGATACAAGCAAATCTATTACGATACGATAGAAAAAAAGCAATAAAGAAATAACAAATTTGTCGCATTTTTTATACCAAATTTTCGTTGAAAATTCGAAAATTTCGTTGTAAAAATATATTTCGTTGGGGTTTTAGAATAATATAAGAAAAATAATATTGATTTTTAATTCTATGTACTCCTCACAACGACAACGCTCCACATCGGAGCAACATATCCTGCAAAGCCCATAAAGTTTATAAAAAGCTCAATCTGTAATTCCTTACCATCAATGCCCTGCATATTTTGATGGACTATGTTCTGTCCTGTTACATTTTTTTTACTTAAATTACTTCTTAGAATACTGGTGCTAGATGTTGCACTAACTTATGTTTAAATGATTCCTAATACTATGTTTTGGAATATTACATTCCAGTGGGTCAAAAGTATAAAGTGACTGCTCAATAGAAGCAGCGGTTGTAGTCAACGAATTGACTGTTATGTATGAAATATATGATAGCGATTATGCTATCTGTCGCAGTTCATAATTGTACAAATTGTACCTATCATTGGTCATGTAAGGCTTAGTTATAAATTTTTTTTGTATCAATAAATTGAAATTTTTCGCTATGATGACATGTCATATTTTGTATATCTATATTTAGTCGATGCTTCATATTATTTTCTGACGGATTCTGGGTAAATGAAAATGCAAATAAAATAATTTTACTAAGATTCTGCTTGCAATTCAATCTAGCAAAACAAGCTGTCATGGTTTTCCTACTTAGTTGCTTACATCTACCTACTAATATAATTAATATTGTATTAGGGTTAAATGTACAAGATGTAATTTTATGAAGTATGTCATAATGTGAAGCACCGGCGTAACAATAATTCGTTATTGGCCCCCAACACACCGAGTAAGTTGCAATCCTATATTCTTACCAAGTTCATCACTATACATAATTATATTTAATTCACTTTTATTTGACTTTTTAATTAAGCTACTACCTGATTTAGTTACTGTATGCTCAGTGACATATGGCTCCTCAGCTTGGCTGGATATTGGCAGAGGGCAATCTGATGTAGTATTATTTGAATGCCTTTCATAGTAATTTGTAAGGGACTCAAACAGGTTATGATTATATTTAGACTTATAAAATTGTCCATAGCCAGAGTGTGTTCCTTAATTTCTTTTTGAGAAATTTCATACTTATTGGTTAGAATTAGAAGCTCTTCATGAAGTATCTGTATTTCTACATTTAATTTCCGTGTGTCACTTTCATAGGTTAACCTATTCTGGTCCAAGTTACTTTTACATAATATCAGTTCATTCATTAGTTTTGAACAATATGTTGTTACATGAAATAGTTTTACCTAATATGCTTTGCTTTTTATTTAATTTAGAGCTACTCTGGATAGATTTATTGAGTTTGACAATTTTATTTCTCTTAGTTATACCCAATTTTATATTAGTATGGTGAATTTTATTGTTTTTATTATGTACAGTTCCCAAAGATTCTAACGCAGGGTCTGCACTCATTGAATTGTCACTAGTTAAATCAATGATTGTAGAGGAATCTGAAAGAACTGATGTGACCATGTCGGACACGCTGACACAAGACGGACATACGGACAAGCTCATTGAACAATGATTGGGTTTGAGAAACTGTATCCTGATTTATTTTAGACTCCGAACATGCTATTTTAGTATGTGAATCGCATAGTTATTTTTTAAGCTGATCATTATGATCATACGTATCTTGCAAGACATTAATATCTCTGTCAAAACCATTCACTATCCCCTGAAGTTGGTCCCGCTGTTCTGAGACTTCTAAAAGCTGAGTGTGTAAGTTCAATAGCTCCTGTTTCAATGATTTACTTCTATTTAATAAAACTGTCATTTCTATTTCACTATCACTCCTTTCTTCCAACAACTTCACTTAAAGCTTTGAATTTCTGGAGTTCTTGAAGAGTAAGATTCAATTTCTCTTCTAGTTGACGAGTTGTTGTTTGGCGAGTCATAATTTTTAAGTTATTTGTTTATGTAGTAATAGCAAAAAATGTACAGCTGATTGAAATTAAGGTTATGTCCAATAACAACGTAAACAAAGTCATTTCTAATACAAGATGAAATTGAAAAGTTACCTCTTATGGTAGGTAAACTTTCTTGGTTAACTTAATAGTTTTAAACATTACAAACACTACAGTCGATACCTATATGATTTAAATCTTTGACTACAATGACACTGAATATAACGGCTCTCGTAACTTTGTAATGCACACTAAAACCAATGGTACACTATTTAAAAGTTTGTACAATGTTTAAAAACTAACTGAATTTAACAAATACACTAATATAAATAAACTTTTTAGCGATGAACAAGGTTTTAATGTGATAAACAACTTATTAATACAAAAATTATAAATTGTTTTATTAGAACTCGTTAGTTGTTAGCTCACTAACCTGACTAAATCCTTCTTATCCTTATGAGATCGTTAAAAACATCGTTTAGTCTTGTTACATTTCTGCAGCACTATCGCACTGTCGATCGAACACCCTTTCTTTTACGTAATCCCAGAGAAAAAAGTCTAGTGGGGTCAAATCAGGCGACCGAGGTGGCCAAGCGCGGGGTCTCAGTCTTCCAATCCATTGGCTTTCAAATATTTCGGAGAGCCGTTGGCGAATGGATCGAGCCGTCATGCTGGAACCACGCTCGGCTGTAGTCAGCCACAGTAAAATCGTCCAAATATCTACTCACTTGCCAGTTTATGAAATCTAAGTGACGAACCATCTAAACGCCGTGGCAAAAAATCTGGTCCCAGGATTACATTTTTAAAAATACCGGCCCATACGTTGACGGACCGTCGGGTCTGGTGACCGGTTTTCTGTGAAACGTGAGGGTTTCCCTCCAACTACATGTGAGCGTTTCACCTACCTATTCCACATTCCGTTCTGAAAGCTTGTACACGATGAATTGCATAATATCCTTTGCACAGTTGAATGTGAAGCAACTGGCCTACCGAGCAGGTTTTGCGCACAATGTCTAAAATGCGCTCTTCTGTGTTGACATCCAGCTGATGCCCAACTCCAGAAGCTATCTGCCTATTTTCCAAAACTTGCTGGTATGCATTGGTTATGACCCGTGAGTCAGAAAGATGGTGGGCGTTAGGATACCTATTACGGTAAATCCTTAAAGCTTCAGCAGCATCGCCTAAGCTTCTCCTAAGCACATTAGCATCATGCCATATTCCCGAGAGCTGTATACAAAAGGAACAGGCATTTTTGTTCCAACAAGTATGCACAATAAAACTTAGACTAAAATACTAAATAAAACGATCACAATTTGGAAATACGAAAACACACACGAAAACAGAGATGCAAAAGCGTCACTCGCAAGCGCGGCCAACAAGAAACTGACATTTTTCGTTTTTTTCGTCGGAACGAGCCACGCAAATATCATAATAATAAGAAGTAAAGTTATCGAAACTTTTTGATATCGATAAGTCGTGCTTATGCTTTTACGTTTGTTTTGTGATATGAAATTCGGCTGAACCCTATAATCTTACTGTCTGATCCTTTCCTTTCTCCGAAACTAGTGCATGGTGTTCGAATATTCGCCTTTTCTACAATTCGAATAAAACTTTTTTTTAATAATGTAAACATTTCCGTACCTTCTAACCTTTTCCATATCTTTAACCCTTTTTGGAACATAACTACGCTTAGACGTGGATGTTATGACGGTTAAAACAGGTAATAATTTTTAATACGAATACCAATAAACACTTTTAATACTTACCAATAATCCTAAGAAGACATCTTTTAAGTAATCTAATCTTAGATAGAATATTTACAATAATACAATACATTAAATCAAAGCAAGCACTGCGCTCATCTCAACAAAGACCAAAAATAAAACAATAACATTAATCGATAATGTTAATAAGTAATTTCATGTCACAACGCTACCTACCTGTTGTGCACGGTCGTCGCACGTGCAAAGAAAGACGGCTCATTCAGGCTTGTGTTAGCGGCTATCGCCAAACGATTTCGCTCAGGAAACTACGACCTTTCGGTAGTGCTTTTCTAGGAAATAATAGTATTTGTGAACCTGCTGCAATCTACACCTTTTTTATGTTTCACAGTTCACCGTTGATTTTAAGACGTGCGCACGGGTTCGAGAGTATGTAAATAAGTACCTATTTTAGGTGCTTTTGTGCGCAGTGTTATCTAAGTGCACAGTTTACCTATGTTTCAGTTGTGTGAACTTGTGTGAGTGAGTGCGTGCATTTTTGTTAAAAACGAACTCCTAAAGGGAGGTAAGACGTACTTAGTAGAGAAGTAAGTTTTATTTTAAGGATCCAAATAAAATAATTAGATTCTTCTAATATTATACCTACATGTGAAACTTTGTAGTACTTTGAAGCTAGTAAAATGCCTGTGTTATTCAATATTCAATATTATTGAGTTACTATGTACTACGTACTGGAGAAGCTATTCAAAACAAATGTGTCGCACTACGAAAACTTTAAGTTGTCTAGTCAAACGATTTAAACATGCAGCGCTTCGATTTGAAACTGCAAACGAAGTTACTAGACGTCTACTTATGGAAAAAATTTGACATTACCTAGGTATCTTTGTTTGTATTTGTTGAGAGTGCGTGAAAGGCACGCTATAAACTAATAAAGGTAAATGAACGAGAATGACCCTGTGTTAAGGTTCACCTGCTGTCTTTTAAACAAAACTGTTTACTGAGAGTAGAGTTTCTTATGTTAAGATCTCGTCTGGGATGGTAGAACTATCAGAAAGACAATATCAACGCATCATTAATCGATAATCAGTAACGTCTATGATTAAATGTTCCTGTGGGCACGGATACCATCTTAGCCTTACCATCAGATGGATCGGGTGCTCGTTTGCCGATCGATCCGTGGTCGCCGCGCGATCGCCCGGTGCGGGGCCGCAGTGGGGTTGGCGAAAATTTAGCTTGCGGACCTTGTTTTAGTACGCTAGTACTTAGTTCAATGTTCAATATTCACACATAGTAACAGTGAGGCCACGGGCGGCAGCGTATTTTTATACGACTTTTACAACTTTTATTCTTACGGAACTTAATATCTACTATGTAGACTATTGTAGACTAGGTAGTTGATGTAAGTATTATCTTATTTACGTATTTAGGGTGTTTTTATTAAAGGAATCTACTGTAAGTAACAAGGCTACTATGACCCGTCGACGATAAAATTTTGAAAATTAGAAAGATTGCAAAGATTTTAATTTCCGAATCAAATTCTCTGAATTTGTCCAAAATCACGTTTACCACATATCTAAGAACAGAATTGACGCATTCCTTGACATTCATCACTGCTCATCTTCATTGAACTTTTGAACTTAGGAACTTAACTACTTAATCCGTTTGGACACAAAAGTGACATGTAGTAAACCAGCCATGTGTAAACCAGCCATTTTGTGCGGTTTACATGTATTAAGTAGTTAAGTTGGTAACTAAATTTTAAGTTAAAAGTTGCGTGTAAACAGTCAATTAAGCGACAAGTGGTAACTTAAAATTTAGTACGCAAATGATTAAGTAGATTAGGATTCGTTCTATTTTTCGTATAAGTAGGTGGGCGGAGCTTCTCACTTAACACGTTTGGACGTGATTAATCCGTGACGTGACGTGATTAGGTAAGTGCATAAGTTGACAGAGGGGGTGGTGGCAAGAGCTCGTATTTATGTCACATTTTCTCTTTTTTTTAAATGTCGGAATGGAGTTTAGCTTCAACTTTAAAATGTGTGGAAGAATATTTAACCACACCAATCGATTAACCGTAGATCGACGTCGACCGGTCGACTTCGATCAATGGCAGAATAGAACAGTCGACGTCGCAGCAGGCGTGATGGCCTATAATTGTCTGACACCACCCCTGAGTTGGTAAGTCTGCCAACCCGCAGTTGGCGTGATGGCCTACAATTATCTGACACCACCCCTGAGTTGGTAAGTCTGCCAACCCGCAGTTGGCGTGATGGCCTGTAACTGTCTGACACCACCCCTGAGTTGGTAAGTCTGCCAACTCGCAGTTGGCATGGTGACCTACAATTGTCTGTAAATTGTCGAAACTCTATAGCGTTGTCTCTTTTACTCCCACATACAAAATCATATTACATCTCGCTCTTCGAGTTTGGTGAAACGAATAGCATGTCAATTTTAAAACGTCATTTTAAATAGCAAAATAAAATAATAAATGAGATAGTTATAAAAAATTGTACTTACGCATGAAAAAAAACGTTTATTCTATCTTTAACAGTAACAGTGTAATTATTACATTGTCTAAACACACAAGAAGGCATTGTACGGTAAAACACAGAAAAGGGAATAAGTTTTATGTGATGTTTAGCCGTGATACTGGGTTGCACAAGACTGAGTCAAATAGCCGGCAACTGCCTTGCATTTGCGTTGCCATTTTTGAGAGCGGACAACCTATCTATAATATGTAATATGTCATTGCGTTCGTCGCCATGCCCTCCAACACCAAAACATTCTACACCTCAAAACACCAATCATCATACTTCTCGCGACCTTATAACTTTGGTACACTGGTAGTATAGTTCGTCGACATTATTACCACAAATCTAACAGTAACTTAAACTGTTTAACTATTTTAAACTTAAAAACTTTAGGAAGCGGCTCATAACCTAATAAAACGCAGTGATCACCAACGAAAAACTAACTTTTTATTTCCGTTCACAGCTGATAACCTTAAACCTAATAATAACACTTCTTATAATCTATGAACATTAGTATCGAGTTACATAACAGGTGGCGCGGTTTACATATTTTGATATTACTTTCTAACAATATGTAACCAGGCATTAGACGGTAAAATATCAACGAATATTAAAAACAAAACCCACCCGAACAACCAGCTGTCTAAGAGTATAGAGCCCACAGGGCAATTCTCTATCGGAAAATTTTCATCGTAAATTACATGCACTCGCAGCATGTCCATTGGTTTACTTCGTAAACTTGTAGTTTGAAGAATCTCAATCGAAAAATCTCTAGATTATAGATTGTGTTCTAACTTCGACATCATTTCGAAAAATGTGAGTTGCCATCCTAAACACGTTTGAACTTACTTAATTAAAAAGTGATAACATGCCTGTGAACATAAACCTTTAGCAGACAGATTTCAAAATTAAATGAAACTATTTTGTGATAAAAGTATTTTCATGACACACAGACGGCAAAGCTGAAATTGCAATAGTTTCAGTGCCACAATGGTCTCAACAAGTTAGTAGTGTAATAAACAAGCACGTTAATCGTTACTGGAGTTGGAACGTGCATAGTTTTGAGCAACCTATACATTCTATTGTTCTAATGTTTCTAATGTTTTATAAATTAGTTTCCAGCAGTTCTCAGAAAACTTCGTAATTTGCGTATTTACACAGCTGTACCAAATTAAAAAGCTCACTTATATAATTGAATATTAGAAAATGCAAGTTATCTCAACATACAACTACTCTAAATACAACTCTTCACTCACCTGCAGTGCGGAGAGAATAAAAACAAAGTGAAACCTGATAGCTAACTTAAGAAATAAATAAGTAATTAGTAACTTTATACCACGCATTGTTTCGCCGTAAGGCATTTGAAACAAAAGTAACGAATTTCCATTGAACCATTTAAATAAATTATGTATTAACGATATTTTTAAATGTTTAGCTGGAAAATCCGATTGCAAGAAATATTTGATAACGGACAACTTTTACCTAGAACATCGTATGAAACTATACGATTAAATCTATCATAGCTTAATAAAAAATAATAACCCCTGGAAACAAATGTCAAATATTGCTCGGAAACTTTACCTATCTTCAGAACTAGACTAAATAAGTTATCCAGTAATGGATTAATTTAACTAATTTCATAAAATATGGTCTCAAAAATACTTTGAAACTTAATACACTTCCAGTAAATGATTTAAAAAAGCAAAGGCAAATTAAATGACGACCGAGTAGCGCAGTGGTTGGTAGCCCTGACTCATACGCCGGAGGAACCAGGTTCGAGTCCTGGCCGGGGCCTTCATTTGTATGATGAACGTAAATGTTTGTTCGCGGGTCATAGTTGTTGATATTTATATATGTATGTTTATTCTGGGCTAGGCCAATGCTGCTTCAGGACACCGCTAGACCACACACTGCACAACAGACGGCTACCAAATTAGAGGAGCTTCAATTGGAATGTCTAAGACATCCACCGTACTCTCCGGACCTTGCTCCAACAGATTACCATTTTTTCGGAATTTGGATAACTTCTTCTTGCAAGGGAAAAAATTGAACTCCGAGGGGGCAGTCCAAAGATTCAAAGATTTTATTGATTCCAGTCCTAATGGTTTTTTTTTTGTAAAGGGATCAATGAATTACCTATGAGATGGCAAATGTGCAAAGATAGCAATGGCAGATACTTTGATTAATTAAATATATTAAATTTTCTTAAATTGACTTTAAGTTCCTCCCTTACAAAACGCCAATTTCATATGACCTAATATAAGCGGAAGCGTTTTCATTGATTTAAATGAGAGATACTACAGTCTCTACACTACGGCGAGCCACTCCGCTTGCTAGGGCAGTTATTCACTTCTGCAGACATCCCAGTTGACGTTACCGACTACGCGAGCCATCAACGATGCAAAATAATCAAGCTGACACCTCAACCAGTAGCATGCCACTCCAACCGTCCATTCTACTTCCCGAAGGAACTGCGCACCAGCAATCATGTCTTTTTACGTCAAGGACCAGCTAGAAGGACACTGCAAGCCGCCTTCACCGGTCCTCACAAAGTATTGAGCGGAAAGAAAAAACGTACGACATTGAAGTATTTGGCAAAGAGCTAACTGTCACCATGACCATTTGAAGGCCATCTACGTCACGAGAGATGACCCAGTAGACCAGTAGCTGACCACGAATACACCGTCGGGAAAGAAGACAAAAAGCGGACGAGTCGTTAGATTCCCAGATTGCTAACGACCGGAATCACTGACACACTGGCACACAAGACACTGACAATACTGATTCATTCGTTCCAAGCGGAGAACTAATTGAGTGTAACTAACTCACTGACTCACATATTCGTTCACTTGTTTGTTTAGTTTTGCCTGCGTGTTTTTCATATCAATAACATTGAGCTTTCCACACGTTTCTTCTGTAGCCGATTATTTTGTGCTTGCCTACCGGACTCGATACACGATGATTTTTTGTTTTATTTACTGGATTCCCAATTGTGCATTGAATCCAAGAATCGCTGTATAAATTGTATTTCACGTGAAAAACACAGCTTTCACAACCCTCAACAATCTCAGACGCAACAGCAGTGTATGAGATGTTATCTGTTACCTTTAGGGTTGTAACAAAATATACTAGCCTGCGTGACTATTTCTCAAGAGGAATTTTAAACTGATTGATCTCTCCTGAATTTCGAACACCCGATATCCTTGCTTTCGTAGAATTCGACAGGATAACTCGATTTTCTGGAACAATGTATCTCAACAAAGTATATTCATTTGCTATATGAAATAATCCGTGAAAATTGTTTATTCTAATGTATATATTATTTATAAGCAGACTGGATATATATATATCATGACATGATATAAGGTGTTTGTACACTAGCAGACAGTGTGATGACAAATTTCGTACTATAATTTTCTGACCCACATATGGGAATGTCTACTCAACGAAAACATACTTAGAAGTTTACCTTAGAAGTAAAATACTCGCCAAAGGATAAAAATATAAATATAAAGAAAAAAAATATAAGTTTTTAAAGCATATTTGAAAGTCAATCCGCATAATTATCATTATAATTTATACTTTAAATCTGCCAAAAACTTGTTATTCAGGGTTAAAATGTCATAGGTCTTTACCTATGAAACTGCCATTTTGCCGTACTGGCCATTTCAAATGAAAATATTTTTTTTTTTGACTGATAATTCTAATTTCAAATTAATTTTATTTGACAAACATGGAATTCTTTTTCTAAAATCGTCATTTGTTTAATAGTTAGTGTTTTGTTTTCAACGCATTCGAACATTTTTCGTCATCATGGAAAAGTTAAAAATTCGAGTAATTATGGAGTATGAGTACCGTCGTGGCAGCAAAGCGGCACAAGCGGCACGCAACATCAACGACGTTTACGGAGCGAACACTACAAACTAACGCACCGCCCGTTATTGGTTTACCCGCTTCCGTTCTGGAAATTTTGACCTGAAAAATGAACCCCGTGGTCGTCCGAAAACTTTGGTCGACAATGACGAATTAACGGCAATTGTGGAAGCTGATGAAACTCAATCCACGGCTGAATTAGCAGCAGCTTTCGACGTTAGCATCAAAACAATATTGGTCCATTTGCGTCAAATTGGCAAGGTAAAAAAGCTTGACAAATGGGTACCCCACGAACTCAATGACCGCCAGCGCAAAGTACGCGTGGAGACGTGCCTTGCACTGCTCAGCAGGCATACAAATGAAGGAATTCTGAACCGCATTGTTACTTGTGACGAGAAATGGTTCCTGTTTGACAATCGTAAGCGCTCAGCAAGTTGGTTGGACCCTGGTTCAGCACCCAAACAATGCCCTAAACGAAAACTTACCCCTAGAAAAGTCTAACGCGGGTGTAATTCATCACAGCTTCTTGCCAAACGGGACAAGCATTACTGCAGATGTGTACTGTGAAGAACTGAACATAATGATGGAGAAGCTCGCACGTCTCCAACCAGCTTTGGTCAATCGTTCGGCTCCACTGCTCCTGCACGACAACGCGCGACCTCATATTGCACAGCAGACGGTCTCCAAGCTACAAGAGTTGGGGTTGGAAGTTCTCCTTCATCCGCCGTACTCACCAGACCTTGCGCCTACAGACTTCTACTTTTTCCAGAATTTGGATAACTTCTGAAAAAACTTCAATACCCGAGAGGCAGTACAAAATGCCTTTGAAGAATTTGTTGCCTCCCGTCCAGCTGATTTCGTCAAGAAAGGCATCAATAAGCTACCAATGCGTTGGCAAAGATGCATTGATTGCATGGGTGATTATTTGGATTAATAGAAATAAAAAATATATAAAAAGATTACGCTTCATTTATTTCGTGAAAAACGGCAATTTCATAGGTAAAGACCTAATATATATAATTAAATCATCAAAATCAATAGTGTAAAAGGTGGACCCACTCTCACCTACATTTTATTTTAATTTAAAAAAGCACGCACGTATTCTATGATTTATCTATATATATATAGTAGGATTTAGTGTTCATGAGATTAGTTTAGGCTATAGCAAGTGCGGGTTACAGCAGGAGCGCCAGGGACGAAATCGCGCCCCGCCCGTTACTTATTGGTCTTGTTTGGTAGCGTGCCAGTACAGGAAAAATAAGACGAGCGCGGCGTCGCGAATAACTCACTATACTTACGTAGCGTACAATTTGAATAACATCCATAAAACATCTGTTTTTAGACCTCGCAGTTTTACCCGTAACCTAGTCGATCGGACGTGATTTATAATTAAAACAATTTTTGTTTCAAATCCCATTTGTATAGAGATATTAGTTCAGACATTTAGAATTTTAAGGTACAGAAAGAACGTTATCAAAGCTTTATATTTCGAAAAACTACGTCCCCGGGACCTTATGTAACATTCCTTTTAAGGGGTTGTTGTTGAGCTTATTTCAAATAGATTTACAATAGAAAGACATACAAAAACATAAAAATGAAGAAAAATACGCAAACAAAAATTAACAATAGTTGAGGAAGTTATTCATGCAGCTTGTATATAAAATTCCATTGTAATTTTTTTCACAATGGCTTGCCAATTGTAGAGAAAAACCGCTTTACTTGGAAATCAATTGTCATTTTATATAAAACATTTTTTTAAACCATTCATAACTAGATTTGTGATTTAAGTAAGTTTCTTGTTTATTTACTCTTGGTGTAGTCTAGAAAATACATCAATTTAGAGTTTGAAATCGGTCATTTTTCAAAAAAATCACACAAGTGCGTACAACGTGTATAGATAGAGTATACCATATTCAAAAAAAAAAGTTTGTAAACCAACCATTGCCGGATATAAATTCGTCAATTTCATCAAGAATCCCAATTCCAAGACACTAAAATTGCACACCAGTAACTCGGAAAACACTGCCGCCCTCTTATTAAACAACTTTTAAGTAGTACTTGGAGCTAAAACTTGCAAAACTAAAACTACAATTAGATAAAAAAATATTGAGGTTATTTCTTTTTTTTTTAATACAAACATCCCTAATGGATGACCATCGACATAAAATGAAAATGAATGAATGACAGGTATCGATTCCCGATTCGTATCCACATTTTGATGTATCGATACAACAAGATACGATAAGACTAAATCACTCAGATAAATATGTTTATGTAATAATGAATGTTTTTACTTTCAGTGTAATTTAGTAAAATTATAGTTTACAAAGACTTTTTGCCGTTGGAAAAATATTGTTGTTGTTACTGAATCTTTTATTTTAATGTGTCGTTTTTTGGTATAATAAGTCCCATTCGGGAGAAAAAATATCCTTTTTTAAATTAAATATGTTTACTTTTATTTATTTTATTCTAATTCATAAAACTACATTGTACATTAATATTAATTTCAAATGTTATTTTTTATGTGGCAACTATAAGCTGGGTGTACGGAGCAATGACCGCACATGCAATACCTACATCATATAACCTACATTTTTGTACACCAATATTGTCAATTTAACAGTATTAAATCAGTGATTAAACAGCACTCTTTGGGTTTGGTTATTTTATTAACATATAATTACCTACCGTGCCCAACATTTTAAAACTGTTAGAATACACTACAGTTTTTGGTGCCGAAACCCGACCTAACAGGGTCCAGTGATAGCAGAAATAACTGTTTTTATTATTCAGTTTAATATAAGTGCATACACACGTACAAAAGTAACTTACACAAACATTGTTTAGTACGTGGCAGTGACTACTGTGCTTCTGCAAAAACATATCTTGGATTGCCTGTTCCGGAGGAGTTATCATGTAAGATCTTTCCTTATTGTTTAATCATGGATAAGCTGATCCAACGTCAAGCAGACCTTTTAGACAACATTAAACAAGTTGAACGCAACTTTAAAAAGGACTCATCATCCCGTAAAACTCGGGAATATCTGGACGCCCGGTTGGAGACCTTAGACAGGCTTTGGTCTGAGTTCAATAATAACGACTTAAAACTGTCTTCATATAGAGACGAGGACATCGATTAATCAATTACAATCAGTATGATCAGGCGCGTGCGTACTTTAACGAAGTAAGATATAGGGTGTCAGCATATCAACAGCCAGGTGAGGTTGATCACAGCATTGCAGGACCTATCTTTAAGGACAACACTCCCCAGGATATCGACGCCCGTGGTGGCATATCGCACACTTCAGAGCCTTTGACGTTCGATACGCCGCCAGCACTGCCGCCGGTCGCAACGTCAGCGTCATCCGCTACAGCACCAACACAGGTGACTCAACTTTTATCCTTGCAGCGAACAAACTTCCGAGCTTTGTCGAGATTGATAAGGAGCGTTGACGTAGACAACATTTGTGATAAGTGGGGGCTGGAAGATGAGTTTCGAAATCTCCAGATACGCTGGAATGACGTAGACTTGTTACATCTAAAAATCGACAACCTACTGCAGGGGTCGGACCCACAATATGAAGGTGAGTTTAGTTTTCATGAAAACAGCTACAAGACTACTAAACGAGCTCTTAACCAAAAGTTGGCAGCAACAGCTCATCTCCAGCAGTCGACTCCCAGAGTTGAGATACCAACATTCACTGGCAGGTATACTCAGTGGCCTACGTTTTATGATCTCTACACGGAAAGTATACACAAGAACAACCTACTAACAAAGTGTCAGAAGATGCAACATCTCAAAGGCAAGCTGAAAGGAGAAGATGAACGTCTCATACAGCACCTCCACATCGCTACAGACAATTATGACACTGTCTGGGAGATGTTCTGACCCACAGGTACAATAATCCACAGCTGCTTTTCACCAAAACGATTGAAACGTTTCTAAACCAACATTCTATAAATATAAGCAATCTGCAAGTGAAATAAAACACATTTATGATACCAGTATGGAGTCGATACATGCTGTACAATATTTAGGGATCGACACGTCGACGTGGGATCCCATACCGGTTCACCTTATCACTAAAAAACTAGATCCTGAAACTTATACGGAGTACAAGGAAGCCCGCAAGTCACCACGTGACTTACCCTCCCTCAATGAGCTCATGTCCTTCCTTGAGGGTAAGTTTACAGCTTTAGAACCTATCCATGGAAGAGAAAGAGGTGTGGCATACATTCCGATAAAGCAGCCCACGCAGTCGAAGGTAATCATTTCCAAATATAATAATAACTTCCATTTACCTAATCACGGAAAGTTTTCGTTAAAGAAAGAGTACCAAACTACAGCCACATGCACATGGCAATGCCCTCTGTGTCATCAAAAACATGTCCTACTTAAATGCAATAAATTCTTAAAGTTAACGCTAAACGAAAAAATGAATAAAATTATTAATATAAATACCTATATGCCAAAACTGCCTCTATAAACATAATGATCAACAATGCCATTCTACCAAACGCTGCAAATATTGCCAAGGTGCACACCATACTATTTTGCATGATGCAAGTATTATATGCAAGTATATATAATATAAATTATGTTGCTAGTGAAAATGAGGAAATCCTCTTAACAACAATATCTCTCAAAGTCAAAGCCGCCAACGGATCCCTTTTGAATCTAAAAGCTCTTCTTGACCAAGGATCTCAGATTTCCTTAATTTCTGAAAACGCTGCACAAATGTTAGGTTTAACAAGACAACATCACAACGCGTCTATATCTGGGATTGGCTCTAGTACAAAGCGAAGTAAAGGAATAGTTACTCTCAACTGTGGCTCAATTTGCGGTGACTATACTTTTGAAACGCAAGCATTAGTAATAGCTCGCATTGTAAACAACCTACCAAATGAAACATTCGGAAAACAGCCGTGGCCACATCTTCAGAATATTAAACTGGTGGACCCTGACTACAACGTATCTCAGCCAATAGACATTCTCCCGGACGCCAGTGTGTATTCAAATATAATAATGGACGGATTGCTTAAGGGCCCAAACAGGGCACCTATTGCACAACAAACTAGACTAGGTTAGATTCTGTCAGGGTACGTTAAACATGTATACAGCTGTAACGTATTTTAAAAAAAATTATCCGACATTGCTAGGTACTGGGAATCTGAAGAAATAAATGAGGTCACGTCTGAACTCACGCCTGATGAACAGTATTGCGAGCAACTGTATCAAAGTACCACCAGACGACTTGTGAGCGGTAGATATGAAGTAGCAATACCTATGAAACCGAACTTTGAAAGGAACTTAGGGTCATCAAAACACAAAGCGATAACACAATTTCACCAGTTAGAAAAATGAATAACAATCACGAGTTTTCTAAGAGCTATATTCATTTTATGAATGAATATGAAAGTTTAGGTCACATGAAACCTGTCATAGGATATCACGAACCATCATGCTATCTTCCGCATCACGGCGTCATGAAATCTGAATCCAGTACTACTAAACTTAGGACCGTTTTCAATGCTTCGTTAAAGACGTCTTCCGGCTACAGCCTTCATGACCTCATGGAGCGCGGCCCTAACCTACAAAGGGACTTACATAGTCTTATATTAATCTGGCGGCAACATAGGTATGTAATAACTGCTGATATTGAGGAAATGTTCAGGAATTTTTTTCTAAAAGAATCTGATCACAATCCCTTCAACAAATCATATGGCGAGCCTCAAACCTACGGAACCAAAGCGGCCCTTTACCTAGCAATGCGTACTCTGAAACAGTTAGCCATCGACGACGGGCATAAATATCCTCTAGCAGCCGAAGCATTAAAGAAATCTTTCCTTATGGATGACGTGCTGGAAGGTAGCAGCTAAAGTAGCAGCTAAAGCAAAAGAGCTACAGCAACAGCTGATTAATATTTTAAAGGGAGCAGGTATGAACATCCGAAAGTGGTCCAGTAACAACAAGGAACTCGTAAGCAACTTGTCGGCAGATCAGGTAAACACAGCTCTAGATTTCAAATGTTCTGAAACTAGGAAAACGCTTGGATTACGCTGGAACCCTGAGTCAGATACATTTACATTCCAAAACAAGTTTGACAATGATCCTGAAAAGCAACTCACGAAGCGGCAACTACTGTCAAACATTTCAAAGATTTTTGATCATCTTGGCTGGATATCTCCGATTACCATCAAAGCTAAACTCCTTTTTCAAAAAACATGGACTGACACGAAACTCACATGGGATCAAGAAGTATCAATAGAAATAAAGCAAAACTGGATAGATTTAAAACAGGATTTTCAGCATTTAAATACCTTTGTAATACCTAGGTATTTAGGAGATAAAACAACATACGAAAGTCACGGATTCTGCGATGCTTCTGAAAAGGCTTACGCTTGCTGTATATATATAAAGGCAATCGATCATAAAGGAGCTTACACATGTAACTTATTAACAGCAAAAACTAAATTAGCACCCATTAAAAATAAACTGACTTTGCCTAGGTTAGAACTGTGTAGTGCACTATTGTTATCGAGACTGATGGAGAAGGCTAAAGCCTCCCTTGCAGAAGTCGAGGTAAACATCTATGCTTGGACTGATTCGATGATAGTACTCGGTTGGCTTCACGGAGACAGTAATCGATGGAAACAGTATGTAGCAACAAAGGTACGCAAAATAACTGAGTTGTTCCAGCTACTTTTTGGCAGCATGTCCGATCGGAACACAATCCAGCAGATTGCGCAACGCGTGGAGTTACAGCACTACAACTATTAGACCATACTTTATGGTGGAAAGGCCCACAATGGCTTCTTAACTCGAATCCATACAATACCCAAAACATTTATCCTTCTCCTACCTTAGAATTAAAAAAGGCAAGTGTAAAAGCTACTTTATGTTGTAGCAAACATAGAGAGTTTGTTATAAAACTATTAAATAATTATAGCTCATTACGACGAGTAGCGGTAACAATAGCATGGCTTTGCAATTTAGCAATAACATAAACAAACTGTGTCTTCGGTCAAACACCTTACTGGGCCAGAAATGCAACGTTCGTACAATTTAATTATAACAGCTGTTCAAATTACCGAGTTTAAAGACGATTATGAAGACCTAAAACGAGAAAAATCAGTACGTAAAAATGGCAAACTGGCATCTTTGAACCCATTTATTGATGAGAGTGGTATAATGAGAGTAGGTGGACGGCTTAATCAATCATGTTTAAGCCCATCTGCAAAAAATCCCATTATTTTACCGAATCACAGTCGGTTAACGGAACTAATAATACAGGATGCTCACAAACTCACTCTACATGGCGGACCACGACTTACCCTATCCTACATTCGAGACAGGTACCTGATTATTAGCGGGTTACGCACAGTTAAAACACAGCTAAGGAAATGTGTAAAATGCAGACGATTCAGCGAGGAAAAGAAACATCAAATAATGGCCGATCTACCCCAACCTAGAGTCACCCCTTCTAGACCATTTACCCATACAGGTGTAGACTTTACCGGTCATTTTGACATAAAAATGAATAAGGGACGCGGAGTGCGGACTTCTAAGGGGTATGTAGCTGTATTTGTTTGCCTAGCCACAAAGGCCGTCCACCTAGAGCTCGTCTCCGACTTGAGTACGCAAGGGTTCTTAGCAGCTTTTAGAAGGATCTGTTCCCGCCGAGGGACACCAAGCTGTGTGTACAGCGATAATGGCACAAACTTTGTAGGAGCCAACAGATTTCTCAACAGATACTATGTACTATCGACCGAGATTTAATCACAAAAACGCCTGATTTCAACATACAGTGGAAGTTTAATGCACCCTGCTTCCCTTCAGCTGGAGGTTTATGGGAAGCAGCCGTTAAGCGGTTTAAGTACCATTTGAAAAGAGTAGTTGGAGAACAAAAACTGACATTCGAGGAATTTTAAACTTTACTACACCAAATAGAGGCGTGTCTGAACTCTCGGCCACTAATTGCGCTTTCTGAGAGTATAGACGACGAATATCTTAGCCCAGGACACTTCCTCGTTGGCGGTTCTCTCTTGTCTAGACCACAAAGCGAGCCGGAATATATACAACTACCAGGTGACATATGGTTCAGTCAATGAACAAACATATCTGGAGAAAATGGTCTTCAGACTACTTACAAGAGCTACATACGTTCAAAATGGAGGACCCCGACCAAAAACTTAAGTTGGCGACATTGTTGTAATAAAGGAAGACAACATTCCGCCCGGGAAATGTGCCCTGGGTAACATCACAGAAGTACACCCTGGAAAGGACGGTTTCGTACGAGTAGTGTCTGTAAAAACAAAAAACGGTATAATCAAACGACCGATTATAAAACTGGCATATCTTCCCACTAAGCATGAACCGAGCTCGGATAAAACTTCTGCACCCAACTATAACAACGGAACTCTTATAACTGTAAATAATACCACACAACAAAATATTCAAAAGGATCGCAGACAGCGTAAACCTAGAAGCTTCCTGAATTTTATGATAACAATCATTTTATTTATGTTTTGCATACCATCATCACATTGCAAATACAATATTTCAACATTTAACAACCAAAGCTAATATTTCGATAAACTATTTAACATGGATCTTATCCGTGATGAATGGAAGTTGGTGGTATATTACAACATGACTACTTATTGGACAGGACTACGTCACATACAAAAATACGTCACCCACTTACAAGATAACATGCATACGTCAGAGCTGTCGTTACAATACAAAAGTATTAAATTCCAATTAGAGCATGAATTATATGAGATCGAGCATTACAACAACATACTTATGACTCATAATGGCAAAACAAGACAAAAAAGAGGTCTAGTTAACGGCGTTGGTTACTTGGCTAATACAATGTTTGGTGTGCTTGATGATAAATTTCTACAACAATACGAAAAGGACATTGAAAAAATATCTTTCAACGAAAACCACATACAGCGATTACTAAAAAGGCAGACTAGCGTTATCGAGGCTCAGAATAATATATTGCACAGCAATGAAGACATTATGAACAAACAGTTCTCCTTAATTCGTGACCATCTTCAAAACATGTCCCGGACTGTAAACCAGGTCCAAACGGCAACTAACGAAGGTCTGTATTTCCTATCATCGTCGGTTATCGCCTATATTGATATTTCTAACTTAAAAAACATACAAAAGGACCTAATTGATACGATAACAGACATATGGCAAGGACACATGGATTCACACTTATTACCACTGGAGCAATTAGAGGAACAGGTAAATATGATATCCAGACATTTACCGAACGATCTCTTATTACCTGTTCATAAAAAGGACATTAAAGAATCATATAAACTCATGAAAGTCAATGCAAAGATAAGCAATAAATTTCTTATTATTGAGGTGAGATTGCCTTTAGTTTACAAAGAATCTTTCGAAGTAGACAAAATTATTATCTTACCACGCTACATCGCAGAGTTTAAAACTCCATATCTGGCATTTAATCTACGGAAGGATTTGTTTCTACTTTTAGAAGAAGAT
This sequence comes from Marasmarcha lunaedactyla, assembly GCA_923062675.1. Classification (NCBI taxonomy): domain Eukaryota; kingdom Metazoa; phylum Arthropoda; class Insecta; order Lepidoptera; family Pterophoridae; genus Marasmarcha; species Marasmarcha lunaedactyla. The sequence continues at coordinate 36,096,119 of OV281339.1, read as the reverse complement.
GACTTGCGCTCCTGTTTACATCTGTCGTCTGAAAAAATTATATGTTCGTACGACAAGCCCATCCGCGAGGCACAAATAACTTCCAATTTATGCGGCATTAGTATTGTAAACAATAAAAGTGTTTGTAATTATAAACCATACCAGTGCGAAGAGCGATGGATCGAGTTAGATTACGATAACATATGGTTATTCTCTTGCTGCGATAAATGCCCACTACGCATATTTTGCCCAGATGGATTAGAAATGACTACAGTAAACGGAAACGGACTTATTACTATAGGTCAAGGATGCGTCGTCGGGGCAAGACATTTTCATTTTTTGGGCATAATGACTTTGTCAGTTATGTAAATATTAACAGCGATATTCCAAAAGCAGCGGAAGCCTCTATACTTAACAGCATAGTTAACTTGACCTCACCTAAGGCTTTCACCCCAGAAGATCACGACCACATGTGGAATTATACGGAGAGGAGTATCCATGATCTCAAACTAGAGACAGTCGCGCCGCTCAGTGTACGTGATATTCACAAGTACTCTGTGCTTTGCGGTATTTTGATCATACTGATTATTTTGACATGTGTATACCTCGTCCTACGGATTCGAAAGAGAAGATTGAATTGGCGTGTAGCAGCAGCAGCAGCAGCAGGGAGCGTCGTATCCACGGCGTCGGCGCCGGCGCCGGTGCTGCGGGTGGGCCAGGAGGCTGCACCTAGACCCGCGCCCCACGTACCCAGTGTCAGAGATGTGAAAGATGAGTGTGTGAAAAGTGCAAACAGAAAATTGGTTACACCGCGAACAACCACCCCGAGGTCGGTTAAACTTAATATTCCTACCTTGAGTGACAGTGAATAAAATGTAGGCATAAGCATAAACACTGAACTTTTATATTTAAAGTATAACATTGTAATATATATTTTATTTAGAATTTTCCTTTGATTTACATTGTCGTCTAACTTTACAAAATTTTTACATTAATATTACTTTTTTAATTTTTTCTTTTACGATTTGATATTTTTTATAATATCTTGTTTTCATTCTTGCAAAAAAATTTTTTTTCACTTCTAACATTAATTTTATCGTGCGATCTTTGTTATTTTTTTTATTCTTTGTTATTTTTTTGAGTGGGCAGGATGTACGGAGCAATGACCGCACATGCAATACCTACATCATATAACCTACATTTTTGTACACCTATATTGTCAATTTAACAGAATTAAATCAGTGACTAAACAGCACTCTTTGGGTTCGGTTATTTTATTAACATATAATTACCTACCGTACCCAACATTTTAAAACTGTTAGAATACACTACACTGGGTTTATGGCAAACCCATATCTGCAGCGCGTACGCATACCCCTCATTCGCAGGGGAGGTCAGCTTTATTGCCTGATTACAAACTACCTAGAAGGGCAAACTTTAAGAGCTATCGGAATAAGCTAATTATGCAGATGACTAAAGTCGATTGTAACTTAAAGGGCAAAGATATTATCAGAATAGGAAATATTTATTCCAGTAGACGCACAAATGATAGAGCTACAATCGAAAGACCAGGGCCAAGGCAACAGCCAGCAAAGAGAATTTACAATGGTCACTGGGCTGAAGACATTCCGACTACAGAAAATTCAAAGAGGAACATTAAATACCTTAATTGCCTTCTGTACAGCAAAAAGAAAAAGCGGAAGGAAACGGGGTTTAGGTATAAGATTTGCAATAATCGTCTTTGCCCTGCTTGTTTTGAGGAGTGTCATACTAATTATGTAGTAAATGTGACTGATTCTGAGTAATACAAAGACTGATTAAAGAGTAAGTCTTGTATAATATGAATAAAAAATATAAATTGATTTTAGAAGTGCATTTAATTTGTTTTTTTTTGTTTTGATTGTGTAATCTGGAAAGAAAACATAATATTTAGTTTATTTTTGTTTATTCTGATTCTATTATTTTAAAAATATAAAGAAGACTGATTGTTAATTCTATTACATTAATAAAAAGAAATTATATTTTTGATAAAAAAAAATTTTTGGCGATTTGTTGATTTGTTGATGTCGATTATCGCTTTGCCAAAGCGATTAGATTTAATAATTCAATAATCAGTATGGGTAACATCACTAAAATGCCAAAGGGTCATTGAAGTTTCATTGTTTACAAAGTTTCTGAATCTGGTAAAGATAATACATAAATAATTATTTCCAACCACATGTTGTCCATCCAAATCTATTGGAAATAAGCTCAACCCCTCAAAAGGAATGTATCGAATTTCCTTTCACCCTGTATAATTTTTTAAATGGAACAGCCGATGTATGAAACTGAAATACATTTACATGATTCACACATTTCTTTGAAACTGGGAAAAGTAGATCTGTTATCCATCTATTTAAAAGCCCAAAATTAGGTCATCTCATCCCGGGTAGATCAAAAATAATGTTTAAACGTATTGTGCTGTAGAGGGTGGAATTTTTTAATGCCATCTGGAGGGAAAGTACTCTAAATAATAGAGATAGCAAATTTTACTCCAAAGAAACATATCTTTATTTTTAAAAAGAAATAAAACCGCAATTCAAAGACTTTTAAAAATTCGCTTGCTTCACCCGGGAAAGAACCGAGTGAAATCTGTAAAAATTACACCCTGTTTGCATCGATTGTTAGGATCAATTACAAGGGTGAAATCTCTCTAACATACTTAGTCAACTTAATTAAAGGAAAACCATGAAATCTGTTCTTATAAATTCAACGGGTCAAGCTAAAGCACTTATACGCAAAGATCAGTCTGTTTCTGGTTAATTATGTTAGTAATTAATAATTTACCAATGACGTCATTAATTATTCATTCAAATCACAAATTAAGTACTATTTAGCGTGTTTCTAATGCAAACTCCTTTCTTAGATGCGACATAACTACTTGTATGTAAGTAGTTTTAAATATGGAATGTAACATTAGAAAATATGTAGATTGTCATTTTTGTCATTCACTTTGATTGTTTCACAGATCAGTTCAACAGTAAAAGTGGCTTATCAAGAAAAATGTAATTTATTGGAAGCCTATTTTTTAAATAACAAAAATGTATGCGGTGGTATGGAGAGAGATATCGAGACCGACGGCCACCAGCTCGGTTCGTATTGAAAAGAATTACCTAACCCTAATTTTTTGAGCAACATTGTATGGTCTGACGAAACCAACTTCAGCAATAATGGTATGTAAAATCGCCGCAATAACCACTATTGGTCTAGAGTGAATCCTGTTCGTGTTCGTGAAACTAACAGTCAAGTCAAATTTTATTTCAACGTTTAGTGCGGAATCTTGAAATACTGAACCTGTTGAGAAATGAATGAAATGGTTTTCCCGACGAAAAGCGAAACCAAATAATAATACAACAAGATGGTGGTCCAGCCCATAACAGCAGAATCACTACTTCCTACATTAATAAACATTTTAATACCTGGTTTGGTACATACGGCACAATCAGATACCCTGCAAGATCACCAGATCTCACTCCTTTGTTTTTTTTTGTTTTGTGGGGATATGTAAAAAATAAAATTTACACTAGATTTGCGAGTGTAAAAGAGTTGAGAGAGGAAGTTCAGAATACGAATTATAATATTCACCACACAACGATATTAAAGGTTACTGAAACGAATTTGTTAAAAGAATAAACTTGTGTATCCAACAAAATAGAGCCCATTTCGAACAACTAATTAGTTAGTTTACTATTTTTTGTAAATAGGTAATAAAAATGAAGATTTCATGGTTTTACTTTCAGTAAATTGACCAAGTATGTTAGAGAGATTTCATCCTTGTGATTGACCCTAACGATCGATGCAATAAAATTGTAGGGTGTATTTTTACAGATTTTCGTTGGTTTGATTCCCGGGTGAAGCAAACGAATTTTCGAAAATCTTTGAATGCGGTTTTATTTCTTTTCAAAAATAAAGGAATGTTTCTTTGGAAAAAAATGTGGTTTCTCAATTATTTTGAGTACTTTCCCTCCAGGTGGCATAAAAGGAGTCCACCCTGTATAAGGTATATTTAATCTATGCTAATTTATAAAATATAGAGAAAAGTGTTGCTTATTTGTGTTCAAAACAATTTAAATTTTTTATAAATTATTGGGTAAAGTAACTATGATGTATATATCTTTTTCTCCTAAAGAATGACTTATTTTAAGAAAACAATATGAATATTTTCGATTTCTGTGGTGTGTTTAAAATGAAACAAATTTTAAAGAATTTCGTGTGATTCAAATTCAAATTCAAATTCAAATATTCAAATTCAAATATTTATTTCTCAAAATTGACAATTACTTGTTCTTATTGACGTCAAATAAAACATGATTCTACCACCAGTTCGAAAAAAACCTTCGTGAAGAAGAACTGGCAAGAAACTTCACGGGTATATTTTTTTTCAAAATAAATTTACAGAGTCTCTTTATGTCTATACAATATTATTCTTTTCTGCATCTGTTAGCTCGGCAAGTTTCCCTCCCCCCAAGTATCCAAACGACGAACACCCTCAAACGGCACCCGTTCACGAGTTAACGCGGGATCCAGCCATCACCCTCCTCAACCATATTAGAGGGAAGTGAGCGACCCGTCACCCGACGCTACCATAAGAAGACGTACTTTAGTGACAATGACGCTTTAGATATTCATCGGGACGAAGAACTCATCGCACAAACAGACACATTACACATGCTTTGTTAGTGAGAGGGGATTATACCCAAGGGCTTTTATCATCCAAATAATCGGATAGTTTATAATATGCTCTAGCACACAACTTCTCCTTTATAGTTTCTTTGAATTTGTCAACAGGAAGACCTTGGATATCCTCAGGAACCTTATTATAAAAGCGTATACATTGACCCATGAATGAGTTAGTGACTTTATGAAGCCTGCTATTATGAGCTGCCAGCATATTTCTTCCTCTTGTGTTAACATTGTGCAGATCTTTTTTTCTTTTGAACAAGGTTATGTTCTTTTTAACATACATTAAATTTTCTAAAATATATTGTGAATGGAAGGTAAGAATATTTATTTCCTTAAATTTACTTCTAAGTGACACCCTTGGACCGAGCTGATAGATTGCGCGAACAGCCTTTTTCTGCAGAATAAATATATAATTCGAAGTATATATAGTTATAGAATAAATATAATATGTCGATTTCGGCTGCCAAGCCTTTTCGCTAAACCATCAACATGCGGGCCCCACTGCAGTTTGGCGTCTAAGGTTATGCCCAGAAATACAGTTGAGTTTACAGGAGTCAGTTCCTGGCTCTTAACTACAATGTTTGTGTTTACCTGTTTGACATTTGGCAATGTAAATTTAACACATTTCGTTTTTTTTTCATTGAGGAGCAAATTATTAGCTGAGAACCACTGCTCTGTGTTGGAGATGCATTTGTTCACCGCTCGATAGTCAATTTCATGTCTTTTGATTTTAAACAAGAAGGAAGTATCGTCAGCAAACAATATGACCTCGCATTGATTCTTAACGACCGATGGCAGATCATTAATATAAACTAAAAATAGGAAAGGACCAAGAACTGAGCCCTGGGGCACACCCATTGTCACTGCCGATCCTGATGATTTTTCTCCATTTATTGCAACTTTCTGTTTTCTATTAGAAATATATGATTTAATCAAGGCAAGCGCTCGGTTTTTAATGCCGTAATGGTGTAGTTTCATGAGTAGAGTAGTATGATCCACACAATCGAACGCCTTGGACAAGTCACAAAAGACACCAATAGCATCACACGACTCCTCCCAGGCGCTGAATACGTGTTTTATGAGCTCAACACCGGCATCGGTTGTTGAGCGACCCCGCGTGAAACCAAACTGCTTAAAATTCATTAAACTATTACCGTAAAAATGAGAAAGTAATTGATTTAAAATTAATTTTTCAAAAATCTTACTGAGCGTTGGTAGTATAGATATAGGTCTAAAATTATTAGGGTCAGACATACTACCTGCTTTGAATATTGGAATGACCTTACTCAATTTCATTAAATCAGGAAAAACACCATTATCAACACAGTCATTAAATATACTGGCTAAGTACGGGGCTATACCATCAATGACAGATTCAATAATTTTAACAGAAATCCCATCTAAATCGGCAGTATTTTTTACTTTATTGCTTTTAAATGCATTTAAAACTTGTGGAACAGTAACATGTTTAAAAATACAATCAATATTGCATGAATTTACATTTTCCGTTAGCAGTGACTGTGCAAGAGTGGAACATGAATTAATACTCGAAGTAGTTGACACAGGGATGGCAGTAAAAAAATTTTCAAATGCTTCAGCAACTTCTTTGTCAGTTGACAACACTTTATCATTAATTTTTAAATTATATTTGGTGTGTGGTTCTTTTGCTTTCCCAGTTTCCTGATTAATTATATTCCATGCAGTTTTTGAAATGTTAGTACTATATTTAATTTTATTATTAATGTAATTAGATTTAGCTACACTGCAAACTCGTTTAAATAATTTTGAATACTTTTTAACATATTCATAAAATGTCTTATTATGATTATAAGTTCTTTCACTGTACAATTCATATAATCTATTTCTACTTCTGCATATTCCCACTGTTGCCCAGTCACTAAACCTAAATAAATTATTATTTATACATATTTTCTTTTTTTTTAAAAGAGTCATATTCATTTCTAATTATATTATGAATAAAGTTATATTGAGTAATAAGATCTGCACAGTAATCTAATTTAAATGTTTTTTCAAATACATTTTTCCTAAATGTTTCAAGCCGTCTCTCATTCATGGGTATAAAGGTAATTTCTCTTTTTAAAGTCTTTTTTAGCCCAATATCAAAAGTGGCCAACTGCCCACTATGATCTGATTGTAGTTTATTAATTACTGACTTTGTACATGGCATTAAATTTGTAAAAATGTTATCAAGACATGTGGCTGAGGTCGCTGTGATTCGCGTAGGCTCTAAGAAGAGATTTTTTAGGTTGTAACAATTAAAAAGATTCAAGAATCGTTTACTTTGTGATGTCTCTACTAATAAATCAATATTAAAATCGCCACAAATAATTATTTCTTTGTTTTTGTTATTTACTCTATGTAATACCTCATCCATAGTGCTCTCAAATACTTCAAATGGTGAGGATGGGGGTCTGTATACACTTATTATAACAATATTCCCTATCTCAATACAGGCTATTTCAACTGATCGCTCAACAGACAGACTTACAATATCAGTGCGTTCTTTAAATGTTAGGCTCTTATGAGTGATGATCATTGAGCCGCCGCAAGTTGTTTGTTCTCTGTTGAATGAACTAGCAATTACATGATTCTTATAAGAAGACATAATTTGACACTGTGTGAGCCAGTGCTCTGTGATACATAGTATATGAATATTTTCACAGTTTATGAATAGTTCGATCTGTAATTCCTTACCATCAATGCCCTCCATATTTTGATGGACTATGTTCAGAAAATTATTTTTTACATTTTTATTGCTTAAATTACTACTTAGAATACTGGTGCTAGATGTATTATCTATTGTCACTAACTTATGTTTAAATTATTTCTAATACTAAGTTTTGGAATATTACATTCCAACGGGTCAAAAGTATAAAGTGACTGCTCAATAGAAGCAGCGGTTGTAGTCAACGAATTGACTGTTATGAATAAAATATATGATAGCGAGTATGCTATATATCGTAGGTCATTACTGTACAAATTGTACCTATCATTGGTCATATATGGCTTGTTAATAAATGTATTTAAATCAATAAACTGAAATTTTTCACTATGACGACATGTCATATTTTGTACATCTATATTTAGTCGATGCTTCATATTATTTTCTGAGGGGCTCTGGGTAAATGGAAATGCAAACAAAATAATTTTACTAATATTCTGCCTGCAATTCAATCTAGCAAAACATGCTGTCATTGTTTTCCTACTTAGTTGCTTACATCTGCCTACTAATATAATCAATATTGTATTAGGGTTAAATGTACAGGATGTAATTTTATCAACTATGTCATAATATGAAGCACCGGGGTAACAATAATTAGTTATTGGCCCCCCAACACACCGAGTAAGTTGCAATCCCATGTTCTTACCAAGTTCATCGCTATACATAATTATATTAAATTCACTTTTATTTGACTTCTTATCTAAGCTACTACCTGAGTTTGATACTACATGCTTAGTGACATATGGTTCCTCAGGTTGACTGGATATTGGCAGAGGGCAATCTGATGTAGTATTATTTGAATTACTTTCATAATAATTGGTAAGGGACTCAAAGCGGTCATGATGACGTCACAGAGTAGTTACTTTTTAAAAATCGTATCAAAACGTTTCGTATTATACACATACCTGCAACGTACCACTCTACAACTCTGTATGGCTTCTTCTGACAGATGTTTATTGGAAACTTTGTCATGACAGTTTAAGCAAAGAGTGATTAGAAATTGCTGCTAGTCAATGAAGTAGTTGAAAGAAAATTGATATCTCCAAATGGTTTTTGGATTAGAATCTGAAAATTTTTTTAACATACCCTATTATAAAGCCTAAGCTTGCAATGTGTTTCAGTAATTACAGATTTCAGTTCTAAATAAATCGGTTACACATATTTACTTCACATTTGCGCTCAAAAGTGTCAGAACCAAAATGGTATCAATAGGCAAAAAGGTTCAACGAAACCGCAGGAGATGTATAATGGTTTTAATAAAAAAAAATGACATGAAAAAATCTTAGATTTTCTTTTATTTTATTTTTCTTTTATTTTCTACTTAGATTTCTTATTATTTTAAATTAAATCGGGCACTTTAATTTTAAAAATGTATTTATTAGTTACGCACCACAGTCCGTTTTTCTCTACGCCAATGATAAAACACGTAACAAATGGAAAAATTATAAACACCTGATTACAAACGAAGTATTATATTTGCTTTTATTATAGTATTGATCGCGAAAGTCCTGCATCTATAAAACATTGCTGTTAAAAATATTGCATGAATGGCTAATACTTTAATGAAAATATACCCGTGCTGCAGGGATAAAAAGGGTTTAATTAAATTAATTTCGGGTAAAATTCATTGTTGAATTATATCCTCTTACATCATTTACGGACTACACGCGATTTTTGAATTTATTCAGCCTACTTTAAGAGCATTTTGCCATTTCGCATCTATGTTAAAAAACAAATAATTCAGCGATATAAAGCTGTCATTCTGTTACGCGTTACCTTAACGCGAATAAAAGCCTTTTAAACCAGTGCTTTCAAGGGCTTCCGCGTGCACTTAATTTGGACGTAAGTAAATATTATAAATTCTTTAAAAAACAAACATCCTTTTAATTTTTTTCTATAAATATACTTTATGCACTAGTGAAAAATAGGAAAATACTCTGCTTATTTATTTATTTATTTATTTTATCGTTTTTGTAACTACAATATAAAATACATAATAAAACTTATAGATATTGTACAAAGGTACAGCTTATTTCTAACAGAAATCTCTTCCAGCAGACCTGAGACTGGAGAGTGTGTAAAAAGAGCAAATTTAGTGTACTAGTAGTACTAAATAAAAATACACATGTAAAACAAAAACAATAAATACATACACATAGGAAATAAATCCATATAAAATACAATAAACATACATACATACATACATACATAAATATATACATACCTACATAAATATAAATCGATAACTTGTAAATAAATTAGTGAAATAGTGACAGAAACTTAAATATTCGACAAGTAATGTTCTCTTACTCGTTTCTTGAATGAGGATAGAGTTTTGGATTCCCGAATTTCGTAGGGTAATGAGTTCCACAACCTCACCGCATGTATTGTGAAAGAGTAGGAAAAAAAGTCTGTTTTATGTAATTTTAAATTTAATAAAGTTCGCTTATTCACTCTGCAATGCTCATCTTCATTGTGCGCAAAGGAAAAACGGTCACTCAGGTAACGTGGAGAGCATGGGTTGTACAGGACGTTAAAGAGTACATTTAGGATGCGGGCGTTTCTACGATGTCTTATGGGAAGCCATCGGAGTCTTCTACGGTATTCAGAGACATGATCAAATTTCTTGAGACCAAAGATAAATCGAATACACAGATTCTGTAATCGTTCTAGTTTATTTAGGAGATCCTCAGTAATATCCAAGTAACAGACGTCTGCGTATTCGATAATTGATTGGATGAGGGTTTGAGCAAGAGAAATCTTGGTCTGAAACGGCAGAAAACTGCGAAGGCACTTGAGCTTGTGATAAGAATAATATACTTTTCTACTGATTTCACTGACATTTGCATTCCAAGTGAGACAAGAATCAAATGTAACCCCTAAGTTTTTAGCCGTGTCAGTGAACTCAATAGGAGTACTATCAAGGACAACAGAGGGCAAGTTGGTCAAATCGATGCAGCCACGCATATGCCGACTGCCAATAATCATGGCTTTTGATTTGCTCGGATTTACACACAAGCCGTATGACTTAGCCCAGTTACTGATGCAACTAAGATCTTTATTTATAGCAGCAATAGTTGCTGAACAATCTGGGACAGCAAAATGGCGGTAAATCTGCAAATCATCAGCGTAAAGGTGGAAATTACACGAAAGAACTGTGGTAATAGAGTCAATAAATACTAAGAAGAGCAGAGGGGAGAGAACGCCACCCTGAGGCACGCCCGCTACAAGATCACACCAGTTAGAGTGAGACTCACCATGGCGAACCCGCTGCGATCGGCCTCGAAGATAAGAGTTGAACCAGGCCACTGCAGAAGGAGAGACGTTTAGAGATGTCAAAGTGCCAAGGAGAATGTCAAAGTCGACAGAATTGAATGCACTACTAAAGTCTAGTAGTACTAATAGTGTAAGGGATTTATTTTCCATGGCCCATCGAATGTCATCGGTGACATTTATAAGCGCAGAAGTTGTACTGTGCCCTGGTCGGAAGCCGGATTGAAAGCTACTAATAAGGTTATTGTCTACAAGGAACTTTGAAAGTTGAGCGTGTACGATATGCTCAAGCACTTTGGAGAGAAAGGGTAGGATGGATATTGGACGAAAATGGGAAAGAGAACTAGGGTTAGGAATCTTGGGTAACGGAATAACATGAGCATGTTTCCAGGAAGTAGGGAAAGTGCTGGTTGTAAGGGAGAAATTAAAAATATGTGTGAGTACTGGTAGCAGAATCGGTAATATCAAAGTAATCATTTTTGAACACAGCTTATCCTCACCGATAGCTGGAGATGTTATGGAGAGAATGGACTTCTTAACGTTATCTTCTGTTACAGTTTTTAACACAAAAGCAGAATGAGTCGAAGGAATATTCGATAACGATACTAAAGTATTATCTTTAATGGCAGAACTAACAACAACAGGAGGTTGGGAAAACAGTTGGTTCAGTGAATCTAAATTGAAGTTGTGAAGTTCAGTAGATGGAGATCTGCCAATGCCTACGGACTTGAGAAATTTCCAGACTTCTGCAGGGCTACGGTTTATAAGGGAATCATGGAAGTGGCGCTTTTTGGCATCGCGACATAGACGGCTGCATCGGTTTCTTAGATTTTTATAAGAAATCAAGTTATGTTCAGTTGGAGTGCGTTTGTACCTGCGTTTGGCCTTATCTCTGAGACACATGGCGTCTTTAATAGTCACTGACAACCAGGGAGCTGGATTATGCTTAATTTTAACTCTTTTAAGCGGGGCATGTCTATCATACAATTCCAAAAGTAGCAAGTTAAAGTTTTCGACTTTGCCATCGATGTCGTTGCATAATACCACTGGCGACCAATCTATGGTTTCAGCGTCAAGCTGTAGGGATTCAATATTGATGTTATTAAAGCTCCGGAGTAGTAAGGACGGTGGTTTCTGTTTGGGGAGACGTACACAAAACGATAAATAAATTAAATCATGGTAAGAGAAAGGTGCATTGAGTTGCCCGTGGTTCACTATATAATGTGGGGATGATACTAACATGAGGTCTATAAGAGAGGGAACACAACCAGGGAAATGATGGGTGGGAGACAAAGGTAACATGGATAGATTATAGGAAGAGAGGATGGATTGTAATCTGCGAGATCGTGTGTTGTTTTTAATCATGCAAGTGTTAAAATCACCTAATACAAGAACGTGATCATAGGTGGAACAAAAATTATGGAAATAGTTATCAAGAGTCTCGAAATAATTGATGTACATATTGGGACTGTAAAAAACTGTAAGTAAAATCTTAACATGATGAACAATTATTTCGATCCCAAGATACTCTGCAGATTCTGAATAAGGAGAAGGAGAGGAGCTTACTATTGTATAAGGGATGTCGGCGCGGAGATAGATGGCCACTCCACCACCTCCTTTTCCGGTACGATCATTGCGAATAAGTTTGAATCCAGGAAGAGAATACTGTGTAGAAGGAAGGGATGGCTTGAGAAACGTCTCTGATATAAGTATGGCATCGGCATTGCTAGTAGAAAAGGTAGCCACAAGGTCAGAGTAGTGACTAGGTACGCTTTGTGCATTAATGTGGACAATTTTTAATTTATGTGGATGGTTTGAGAAGGAGGAAGATATTTGTTCATGCAGAGTTGGTGATAGGGAAGAAGAACTATCTGCACTTGCGAAACTGCAAGAAGAAGTCGAGCAAGAGAAGAAACTGTCATCAATTTCATCAATAGAGTCCATGAAAACAATTTAATATAAATAAATAAACAATACAATAAAATATATATTATAAAATATATATATATCAGTAATATAATATACGTACAAAATTAACTGGGCTATAAATACCTTAAATTAAGTTTCAGAGCCGCAATCCACAACTCACCACTCACAGGTTGCTGAAGATGATACCACTATAGGTGCTATAAATGTTGGCACGTATACAAATTATGCATGAACGTGACGTTTCCTCAGTGAGATTGAGCAATCTGTCAAAATTAAAGAACTGTTGCAAACGTCACACAACAGGCAACAGAACAATGTAAACAAAGAAAAATAACCTAAAAACAGAATTGAGTTATACATACATGCAAAACTTGTAAAAGATGTACAGACAATTTAAAAATACCGACGTAAAAATTTTAAAAGATTTATAAGTATAAGTCGGCCAAGTTAAGAAGTTTGGTTAAGTTATGAATACATAATTTTTGAGAAATATTGAAAAGTATAAAATGGAGACAAACTTATTGACGGCGGCGCGTCTTCCTTGGCGATTTTTCTGTAATTTTAGGAGCTGAAGCTTGGGCAGCAGGTTCAGGAACACCAACAGTCGGAAACTGTGTAATAATTTCGTCAAGTGCGCACTGCGTTTCGATCTTTTGCCGCGACTTGTCTGGTAGATTGATAATGATTCTCCCTTCAGCTGTCCAGCAGTTCTTTATTCCAAAATGTTGACGCGCCGAGGTAAAAAGTCGCTGCCTTGTCTTCGTCAAGAACTCTGAGATTACTATCCCAGTGCCCTTCAAACTGGTTTTGGCATCCCAAACCAGATGTCGAGACTCCATGTCTTGAAATCGCACTAGAATTGGCCTCATTTTATCCTGAGAAAAGCGTCCCAGACGATGACATACTTCAATATGGTTAGTACATGTCTTGTTCAATTTCATCTGATCACAAATAACATGCTGTATTACTTCATGTACCTTTTCCTTTTGCTTTTCAGAGACTCCATGGAACAACAAAACTTTTCTGCGTGAAGCAGTCTCCAGTCGGTCTTGTGATAAACTGAGAGACTCAAGTTCCAACTTTAACTGCTTGAACATTTGCCACATCAGGTTCTTAAAGGACAAGAAGTCTTTGGATAATGTTGCAAGATCCACATGTGCTGTGGGATTAGCAGCAACTTTCTCCAGCTTGCTTTCATACTCAGTGAATCGTGCCTCGAACATTTTAGCAAGTGCTTCCATTGTTGTGTAAATAATTTGTTGTTGTACTTACTAGTTATTGGGAAGTTTAGTGAGAAAACTTTGTGTTAAGTGAGTGCAGGTGAGTGTGGCTGCAAGTCACCACATTTATTTGTTCAAAATTACTATAAAAACTATTTTATAATAAATAAAACTTGGGAGCACACTAAAAATGCGTGTTTATTTCACGACTACCCGCGACTTGATGCTTACTATGATATAAATAATATATTATGACAAATAGTTAGTTTAACTAGACTTCGGTATCTAGCCTTAGTAATCATAATCATGTTATTTGTATGAATTGCAAAATTGAATCTTTAACACAATTACACACAATTAAGCATCGCCTCGTCCGGCTACGTATTATAAAAAGAAATTTATTTTCATTTCATACCATTTCATGTGACACACTAATATTATACAAGTTTTTCCCTTTCTTATTCACTTTACACGACCTAGCAAAATAACCAGCCTAGCCTTATCCAGGGTCAGGTATTCTAATTGCAATAAACCATCCCGTACAACCGTGCTCCTTATCCCACAAACTATCCGATATTTATATTTATTTATTATTATTTATTAATCAAGTGACTTGTTGAATGATCGATTCATTTTTCTCCTTATTTCTAGTAAAGCAATTATACCGCGCTAAGGTTTTATTAGTTTTCAAACCGAAATATTCATCGAATTTTCGTGTAATGGCAGTGACGTCATCACATTCTTCATTATTTTCGAACGTTAATGTTTTAATACATAGAAGTCTTCGGTCGAATGTCCAATCAGGTTGATTAGGAGACTCATTAGCTCATCAGCCTTTTAGTAAGATACCTCAGATGCCATCACAAACAAATCGTTTTCGTTGATCTGGCCAACGGAGCTACCATCGAAACACAATTCTGATGGTGGTCAAGCGTATTCTACTATAGATACTGATTGTTTACTTAGAGAACAAAAAAGGGAAAGATCTTTAACATTTTATAATAGGTACTTTCACTTGTTTAATTATTTTAACCATTGCCACCACGTAGAAACAATGAAACACATTCAAATATAAGATGACAAATCTTTATTCAAATTAAGAGGATAAACAAATACGAGGGTCAAACTAAAAATTCCTAGAAAATCAAAAACTGATTAAACAAGCTAGTCATTAGTTTTATTATATCTTTTTAAAATAGTGTCCATTTACGTCAATAGATCGCTGCATCCGATGGAATCACTGAGAAAAGAACTTTGCCCTCTCGT
Organism: Marasmarcha lunaedactyla; assembly: GCA_923062675.1. Lineage (NCBI taxonomy): Eukaryota > Metazoa > Arthropoda > Insecta > Lepidoptera > Pterophoridae > Marasmarcha > Marasmarcha lunaedactyla. Next base: position 36,080,987 of record OV281339.1, on the reverse strand, counting down.
CCTTAGGGGTCACTATGACGCAGCTTCCGCGGCGTCCATAAAACGTATTCCTCCAAGTTTTTTTTTAAATTTTCGTCAATAAATAAAAATCGCAACGTACAAGGTCGTGGCTTTACAGTGGATGACCTAATTCCACGTTTGACGTCACTAAGAAGTCCATCGTTCGCCTGGCGGTGTGCGACGAGGCGTTGTTGTGGTGAAGGAGGATCCTATTGCGAGGTCGTTTCTCCCAAACTTTTTCCAAGACAAGTAGCAATCAATTGTTAGTTTGCCACTCCGCAGAAACTGATTTTCAATCCTCTAAAACATTTGTCGCTAAGTGACCTGCCCTTCCGAAGAACAAGACCACCATCGTTTTTCCCACGCTTCGACCTCACTTCACTTTAGTTGGCTACTCCTCGGAAGGAAACACCCACTGAGCACCCACCCACTGTCTTTGGGTGTCGGGATCATAAAAGTAAATCCAGTTTTCGTCACCCGTAAGTATGTCGAACACAGAATTTGAATCACCTGCGTTAAATCCTTCAACCATTTCATGGCACCAATGAACACGACGGAGTTTTTGGCCCTCGGTCAAATTATGAGGTATCCACCGGGCACAGAGCTTTCTGACTGCTAAATGTTCATGGAGGATGTTGTGCACTTGACTCATACCGATGCCTAAGCTTGTCCAAATCTGACGATAGGTCACTCTTTTGTCAGTCTCAATCATACGTCGCAAAACACAGCAATTATCTTCAGACGTCGCCGTAGAAGGCCGTCCCCTCACGCAGATCATCGGTAAGATGAGTGCGACCTCGTTTAAACTCATTAAACCAGTTGTAAACAGTGGCACAAGAGGGGGCTTTATCATGAAATGCCAATTGTAGGCTGTCATAACTTTCCTGTTGACTTAAATGACATCGAAGGTCATAAAACATTATTGCACGAAAATTTTCTCGCGTTAAATTCATGCTGACGTGACATAGACAATTTTCAATTTGTCGCTAAATCGAAAAACAAATGAATGAAATACATACTGAATAATATTGGCAAAGAGTTTCATTTTCAAAAGAACATTGGCAGGTCGCCATGCGTGGTTTTAGTTAGAGTTAAAGTGGAGCGTTTAGAAGTCAAAAATATCTAAAACTGTAGGACGAAAAATCCGAATCAACTTTAAAATAATATATTTTATGGAGTAGAGTTTAGGAACAATAATAATTGCATTTTCAAAAAGAACTTATTTTGAGGTTATGATTTCAAATTACCTACATTTACATAGGTAATCACTACTATCACCAACCATCCATGATAATAATGACACGTAACTGTTCATCCATATCTTTAACTTAATCAACTAGTCCAAAAACCACAGCAATAAGCGCCGTCGTCGTCGTAAGCGCAATACATCGGAATCCTTAGGGTGACCAATCAATCGATCGTCGATCAACGCCATCGTTCGATGGTAGTGTATCTTACAATTCGGCAATAGGTAAACCGCGATACAAACTCACCAAGTTGATAATGATCACTCACTCCTTAAAGCTAATTAACCAATAATTAGTACTGACCTTCTGTATTTCACGTAGGTATTTCCTCTAGGTACATAGGTGTTAGTCCGTCAGTTCATGTAAGGGCGTGGGGGCTCCCCTTGGAGGACAAAAATCTTAGTATTTTAACTACAATCAGTCGTTATTAAGAGATTAGAAAATACGATCCACGTTACACCTAGCTTCCAGAAGCTTCTCACACACAAATTCAAAACACAAAATTAAATGTTTCTCTGCTTCGTATAAGCGCAACTATATAACTCGCGTTTAAAACACTTAAAACTTACGGTGTCCACCTTTAAGATTATTAAGAACCGTTTCAAAGTGCTTGGCCTGTACATACCGTATCCAAAATAATAAAGATTCCTGCCTTTCCTCTGGACAAAACACCAAAGATAATTTTTTATTAGACGGATGCCTAACATTGTGAATGTGTCTAATCCTGTGACACCTAACAACTTATCGAGAGAACTGAATTTATTTAACAAGAAGTCCAAATCTTTCATGGGCTCCTTAATACAAGCAAGAACCTTAAACCCTGGCAAAGGCTCAATTAGTTCAACTGTCGATTGCGGCCACCTATCTTCTGGAAGGAACAGCCAACCAGGACCCCACCACAACGAATGATCTAACAGAACTGGAGCCTCGCAGCCTCGTGACGCACAATCCGCAGGATTCAGTTCTCCTGGAACATGTCTCCAATCCAAAATTGAGCTGACTGCTGAATTTGACACACTATTAGCTACAAACACTTCTAAAACATGGACATACGCTCGCAACCAAGAGAGAACAATCTGACTATCAGTCCAAGCGTACACCTTACCGAGATTAACTTTCTGGTCCAAACTCGTTACTAAATGGTTAAGAAGGCGAGTCAAGAGAGCAGCTCCTGATAATTCTAATTTAGGTATCGTTAATCAAAGTTCTAACAGGCGCAACCTTGCTTTTTGCCATGATAAGCTTAACTGCCACAACTCCTGCACTATCAATAGTACGAATATAAACAGCAGCTGCATAACCGCACTCAGAAGCGTCACAAAACCCATGAATATCAGCCCGACATTTACCTGGCGGCAAGAATAGCCTATCTTTTTTAAGTAATTCCATATCACTTAGGGACGACACAAACCTAACCCAAACACTTAATAAATTACCAATTAATGGGGCATCCCACGTCAAACTTGTAACCAAAGCTTCTGCAAAAAGCATTTTGCCCAGAATACGACCGGTGTTAACCACCCGTTGGGGTCGAATATCCTTGCTACGATACAAAGTACTAAACGCTCGGTCCAAGTTTTCAAGTTTCATAGATCCTGCACTCGAAACGTGAAGACATCCGCAATGGGCTGGTACTGAACGCCTAACACTGCCACAGCATCAGGGTTGTCCACATTCTGGAAAATGTAAGTGTCCTGTCTGGTGATTCTTTGGTAGACCGGCAAGAACAGCTTGCGAGTTAGACAACCACTTCCTCAATTCGTAGCCACCAGCCTGCAGGATGCCTATTAACTCATTACGCAGTACCAATGCCTCTGCTTCGTTCGGCAAACCTATGCAGATATCATCGACGAATACATCGCTAGATAAAAACTCAGATGCTCTAGGAAACCTCAATCGTTCGCGCTCTGCCAACTCTAATAAAGAACGAATTGCAATAAAAGGACTAGACCTAAGTCCATAGGTATTAGTGTTCAATTCAAAGACAGTAACAGGACTTGATTCATTTTCTCGCCAAAGATGAGCTGAAATCTACGATCATCTGGATGTATAATCGTCTGTCTAAACATCATTTTAATATCCGCAACGAAAACGACCTGGTGTCGGCGGAAGTTAGTCAAGATTTCACCGATATTTCTGTGTAATTTAGGTCCAGAATGTAAGCACTGGTTTAAGGAAACACCGTTAGAAGTTGGCGCGAATCCATCAAAAACAGCTCAAATTTTCCCTGCCTTGAACACCGCATGGTGTGGGATAAAATAATGCTCCTGCGAACGCCAAAGTAAATTAGAAACAGACATATGACCAAGCTCCACGTACTCACGTATAAATTCAATGTACTTAAGACAAAATGTTTCATCTCGCTTCATACGTCGCTCCATAGAAGCTAGCCTTTTTTCAGCTAGCATCCTAGAAAGACCAAGGGAGGGGCGAGAAGGTAAGAAGGGTCACCTAGTGACGAGCCTACCTGAACAGAGACGACCTGTATTATTCTGGAAGAATAATTCACATTCCAGGTGTTCTGGGTTGTCACGAGATGCAGTAGGAGGCTCTTCAATTTCCCAAAAGCGCTGAACAGCTTCAGCGAGCGAGAGTCCTACGTGCACGACACCATATTCTTCCTGAAATTGGCGAACAGAAAATACTGGGCCCATTATGACGTCACCGAGGTCGGTCGAGACTGCAACCAAGCCTCCAGGCTGCAGAAGCATGCTCTTATTTAATTGCAGCATTCCCAATACATCTGCACCAAGCAGCAGACCAACTGGTCCTGGAACATGAAATTCAGGATCTGCTAATGAAAGTCTCGATATCAAACCAGTGACCTCTGGCGATAATTTAACAAAGGAATGTCTACCCATAATATTATTTAAAACAACACCCGACGTGGTAACCTGTGGATGCCAACAATCAAGAGGAGAAAAGGACAGTGAAACCTGACCCACTAAGCCTGACACCTTAACCCCGCCAACTCCCTGAATATTCTCTCCAGCAGGCATCTTAAGCAGCTGCAACCTCTCCACTAACCGCTTCGACGCGATAGTCCCTTGTGCACCCGAATCCAAAATCGCACGTGCGGCTACCTGCTCGCCCGAAGGGGTAACGCAAACCTGAGCGGTGGGCAACAAGACAGTTAAAGGACATAGGGAAGACGCGGGTGGAGAGTGCATTTGTGGGAGTCAATTCTCCCGTTGAGTAGGATGACCCCTTAGCGATGCAGTGGAATAGCCCTGCCTAGCATATGGAGTCCATTGCTGATAAGGTGAATACCCTCTTTTGATGCAAGTGCATCTGTTTAGTATTATAATTATTAAACTGCCGTCCTAAACGAGGCCACTCTGAAGGGCATACCGAAACTACAACGTTGTTGCTCAGCTACTTGAACGCGGCTCGGCGCTGAATTACCCCCGCCCGTGCAAGGTTGTGGCTGATGTTGAGCACCACTTCTTCTACCTGAAACGTGACGTCCAGCACGACGTTGACCTACTTAAACACCCCCAGCCCATTGGCCACCAGTCTCCGTCCGAACCTGCGAGGCACTGGCCTGCGGTCCCGGTGCGACCGGTGGAGGCAATTCATTTCGATTGCCGCAAAGAAGAATGTGGTGATTACCACCACACTGCTTGCAAGGTTGAGATGACCGACATTGGGCTGCAAAGTAATTACCAAGGCAGCTATAACACCAATTGCGCTGCCTTACAATATTACGACGAGCCTGCCAACGCAAATCCTTAAACTTAAAACACGACAATATGGTATGCCCTACGTCCCTATAATACGCACAACTGGTATCTGTCCTCTGCGCCGCGACTACATTATAAATGCGAGGGTGGGAGCGGCGTGGGGATCGCGGTGCTGGCCGAGCCTGGCGCGCACCGACGTCTCCGCTACCGGGAGCCGTGACGGTGTCCACACGACGACTCATCCTCTAAGAACGACACAAAATTTTTAAATAGGGGGAGATGAATGGCGGAGTCCCCACCATATTCCTGCTCGAATCTGTTCCGCAAATCAACAAATAGCTTACCTAAAACAATAAAAGCAATAAAATGAATGACCAATGATCAACCGGTAAATCCAACCCTCTTAACCCGTTCACTGCGGCCAACAAAGGGTTAAGTAAACCAGTCCGTAAATTATGCGGTCCCGGATTCCGGATTCCTAGGTAAACTTAAAATATTAAAAACATGACCGTCCGCTAATCTCCGAACGTTTTGATATCTACGCATAAGTAGGTCACGAGCATTTCATAATTGTTATCGAAAGTTGTAAATGTTGGATCAAACCTCTAGCCTCCCCTGTGAGGCTAGCCAACAAATAGGCTAGTTTCTGGGCCGGAGTCAAATCTTGCTGCGAGTGGACCAAACTATCAAATAAATTACTAAAAGCTACCCAATGTCCTAAATCACCATTAAAATGAGGTAAATCTAATTTCTGCAACCTACCTATTAACTCAGGCGAAGTAAGTACCTAAATCCAGTTTTGGTCGAGTCTCACACTGAGAAGACAAGTTTAAAATTCCTACTGCCAAATCATCCACCTGATCAATATCCGAATTTACCCTTTCCATCACCTCTGGTTCTGGACTCATTTCAAGTACGGCCTGATATGCATCATACAATTCCGCCATTTTACTATTTACAGATTCATATCGCCATAATACAGCTTGAACCCGATCTTTTCGAGAAACATTCAAAACGGCCGAACCCAACAACCGCAAAACTGCAGCTATACGAGGCGTATGTTTACTCGCCATTATTAAACAATAACTATTAACAACAAAAAAAAGAAACCCATATTTTAAAGCAAAATTATTTTTAAACCACAGTTTTAATTTCAAACTAAGCAGTTTAAAGTTAACCCAAAACGTTTTTACCGAAAGTCGAAAACAAATTCAATTTCAACTAAAAAGTTAGACCGAAAATTAATTTTAAACTAAAAGTTTAAACCAAACACTATTCAAAACCATAGTTTAAATAAAACTGTTTCTGAAGCAAAATGCCCTTACTTACGCAAATGTCATACAAAAAAAACGAAAGATCGAACAAGCACGCCCCTTACGTAACAAAACACGCCGAATGAAACCAAATTATTTTTAAAGTTCCTAAGTTCGGTTAAATAAACGGATTTAATTCGTCAGTTTCGGACGACCACGGGGTTCATTTTTCAGGTCAACATTTCCAGAACGGATGCGGGTAAACCAATAACGGGTGGTGCGTTCGTTTGTAGTGTTCGCTCCGTAAACGTCGTTGACGTTGCGTGCCGCTTGTGCCGCTTTGCTGCCACGACGGTACTCATACTCCATAATTACTCGAATTTTTAACTTATCCATGATGACGAAAAATGTTCGAATGCGTTGAAAACAAAACACTAACTATTAAACAAATGACGATTTTAGAAAAAGAATTCCATGATTGTCAAATAAAATTAATTTGACATTAGAATTATCAGTCAAAAAAAATAAATATTGTCATTTGAAATGGCCAGTACGGCAAAACGGCAGTTTCATAGGTAAAGACCTATTATTAAAAACTTTATGAATTTATAAAAATGCGTCCTACCACGCGGCGATCCAAACTCAGTCTCTTGAACTATCTAAATTTTATTTCATGGAAATTCCTCACGGTAGCGAAGCAGGCGACAGCCCAGCCATTCCAACATTTCGCGACAAGTGCGGGTAGGTCCTAACATTTTTGTGTTCAATTTATAAATTACTTACATACCTATGGATGCGTACTATTCCGAACAGGTAGAATGCAACAGTCAACGTCAATCGACAGTTCATACCAGACCAATCGATCGATCGTCGCCATCGATCGATGGTAGAATGGAGCAGTCGACGTTGATCGACAGTTTCTACCAAACCAATCGATCGACGTAGGCACAAAGGCTTATATAGTCACTTTATATAAAATAACTAAAAGAATCGCAAATCGTCAGAACAAAACCAAGGCACTCACACACACACACACAAGTGACAAGTCCAAAAGTAACGAAACGGTTTCGTTTTCAAGTTATGTTTTTATCTCAAACTCGCCGGCTAGGGCAAAAGCTATTCAGCCAAAGATAAGGACTCCAGTGAGTAATAAATAATTTTCACTATTAGGGATATAAAAAAATTCTTACATTAAAATGAGTCCTTACATTCTGAAGTGACTATAATTTCCTATATTTAAAAATTATATTACAAAATCAAATACTTGTGCTTGGTCACAATCAATCCTATTTCGTATCCTAATAAAAAATGACAGGAGCTAAATCAAACGACCAAGTCGAATCAAGCTTTATAAATCAACTATTTTTTTGGAGACTATTTTTTATTCTACACATGAAACTTATATTATGGAAATTCAAAAAAGAATAAAAAAAGGAGTTACTTTTCTAAGCGCTCACTATTTACATAAATAAGGATTAGCCAATATTCTTTAAAATCATTTTTTTATTATATTGTTTACGAGTAGCCAGTTCTAAGAACTGTCAGTTTGACCCTCGTAATACGAGTATAACTCGAATCTAACTTCACATATTTGTTATGAGAACGGAAAACGTTGAAATACTCTGTACATGTCATTTTAGATTTCCTGTGGTATTGCCTTTGCAATGTCGCGTACAATATTATCCAACTTCACCACTATTTCGGGTGAAATTCGCTGTCAACAAAATGTACTTACTCGTAATGATGCGGTCTCCATATAATGAATTGTTATATAATATACAGAATTCTGTATCAAAGGAAATGAAAGTCCAGGGTTAAAAAACCGAGAGTTGAAAAAAAACCAAGAAAACAATGAGTGCCTTGATTTATGAAGGATTGAATATTTAATTTTTCATGCGAACTATAGCACAAGAATATTCTAACATTTCACCTACTTAGATATTATTATGGTAGCAGATCTCATCTTATTAATATCTTAAAACTTCCCAAATATAATTCCATTTACTTCGTATTTCAGGGTGTAGTAAGGCAACATATTAAATTGTTTCCTTCGTTAAGTTTTGTTATTTAGTTCTAGTAGTCTTAATAAATATAAACGCAAAATTAGCCCGATATGTACTTCATGACCTTTATCTAAATAATTCTAACGGGTTAAAGAAAAGTAAAAGAATTTAATACCCTTAACCCTTAATAGTTTTAAAAGAGAATACAAAAAAGTTGTTGAGCATAGTTCGTTTTAATTCATTTCGAAAAAAAAATCTTAAAATCCTTAGAAACTATGTCGTAGAAATGAAAGTGTTATTGCTTGTTCCATGGATATATATTAAAATAGATTTCGCGTTACAATAATAAAAATACACTAAATTAGTATGAGGTAATCTAAGAACAACATACAATTTTTTTTAACACATCGAATTTTGTATTTAGCTGTGGTTATAAAAAGAAAACTTTGTTTAATTTAAACTAAAAATTGATTATTCATTAAAAATGTTAATGAAAATCCGTGTAGCTCCAATGTCGATTTCGCAGTCTAAATTAAACCGCAGTAAGAGAGCGCGCGAGCTTCGTAGATATTACGTAATAAATCGCAATTGAAACCATATGACTCAAAAGAGCCTTTGCTAAATAATTTTTCAGGGCATAGTGTGTTCTAATAAATTAAATTGTTTCTCATGATAAATAATATTTACTTTTCTAATTTCGTTTGAGTGTTCTAATAAAAGGAAACGCGAGGTCAAAGTAAGATCTCAACAACCTGGACTCTAACTAAACATATGAAAAATGTTCAATCTGTTGATGCTTGCATGGATATTTTGCCCTACAAATCGTCATGATGGTAGCCTGGTGAAGTAGAAAACACCCATCTCCGCTGAAACATTTCTTACTGCCCAGATACTTAGATATTTTAAATAAAACACTTTTTACCGGATATTATCGCGTATATTTTAGTTAATTTCTATTTTAGTAAATATCCGGTAAAAAGTGTTTTATTTAAAGTATGTATCGCGAAAATTTAAGAAAATATATACTTAGATATTGTTTATGCAAAGAAACCTCTATGGATAATGAGTGTCAAACATTTTTTGAATTGTTTTAAGCCAAGAAATAAGTAATTAATTACCAACACCATCGTCATTATTATCACTGGTCAAGATTAAAGTTATTTCCGATGTGCCTTGCAAAATCGTTGGCGTTTTCCGTTCCTAAATTGCCTCATTTAAATTAGCCACTAAGAATACCATTTAAGGTTCATATTTTATATGATTTTGTTTTACAACGCTGTTCATAAAATGTTTTTAAATCTATAATAAGAGTAATTAAAAGACGTCTTTTTCGAAGTAGCAAAAGTTAATCGCGGCCTAGAAAGACTCTCCAAAATTGTCACGGTCTTACTGCGCCCAACAATGCGGCTTTTTTTTTCGAAATGGACACTTTATTTATGGCCTTATTAGCCTTTTAAATTTCACCGGACTTTGTGGCCTAGCGCTGAGGGCACTTAGCCGGAACTTAAACTACTCCTACATACGATACGCCTAAGGGCACCCGAGAGGGCACGGACCTCGGCTTAGGACCTTGTATATTGAAACTACCACTGGTTCGGAAGGGTCATCTACTGCCAAAGAACCAGCAAGAAACTCAGTAGGAATGCGTACGCTGCGTTAGCCTGGCCCACCGGTGGTTTAGGCGATTCGAATGCCGTGTTGCCCTATTTCTAACTGGAACGCCGGCGTTCCTTGTTGTAATAGCGTCGTCGGGTTCTGTTAAGACGTTATGCGGACGCCTGTAACGAACCGGCGCGTCTGGGTTGGCTGTGTAGTCAGCTGACTTATTGACCAGCGGGTTGGGATGGTGGGGAGCGTTGTCGAAGTAGCGTCTAGACACCAACTTCATCAACGTGGCAATAGTGGGCAGCTCAAGATCTTTATGCAGATCTAAATTGCAGATATAGGGCGGGGCCCCGACGCATTTGTGTAAGAACCTATTTTGAATAACCTGCAAGTGATTGATATTCGACTTGCTGACGTGAGCGAAAACCACACTGGCATATGTCATGATGCAAGTTTTGTAAAGTGTAAGCTTATTTCTAAGCGACATTTTACTCTTCTTACAAGCTAGGGGGTGCAGCCTACCCATGACGAAGGCGGCTCGGTCCCGGACTCGTTTCATGTGATACGCGAATGTAAGTCCACTATCTAAAGTGACTCCTAAACATTTGACTTTTTTAACCCAGGGGATCGGAGTACCAAACAGTGAGATCTGATCTAATCTTTTGGAGGGTTTCCTAGAGGTTGTCCTAGAGCAGGTTGAAAGAGAGAAGTACACTGCTGCACTTTTTTCTGGGTTGACTTCTATTCTCCATTTCCTAATCCAAGCGCCTATTGGATTGGAGTATTCTAGTTAACCTACGTAGATTCGTATCAGATGTATATAGCGCGGTGTCGTCTGCGAAGAGCGCGAGTTCTACTTTCTCCGTCTTCGGCAAGTCACTAGTGTATATTGAAAACAAAGTCGGAGAAAGCACCGAGCCTTGAAGGACACCGGCTAATACAGGGCCCGATCACCTAGAGAGTGCAATATGTAACGAAAGGTTCGACACTGTAAAAAGTTTCGTATGATGTGCACGAGGCTTTCTGGCACGCCTAGTTCGAAGAGCTTGAATAACAAGCCGTTGTGCCAGACCTTGTCGAAGGCTTTCGCCACGTCAAAGAAAAGCGCACCCATGCCTATCGGTTTTCAACCTACGTTCCTTTGCTCCAAGATGTACTCCGTGATGCGGTGCACTTGTTGGATGCAGGAGTGACGGGACCTAAAGCCGAACTGTTTGTCCGGTAACAGGTGCTTGGAGTGGATGCAGCTCTCCGAGCCTGTTCAAAATGATCCTTTTGTATAATTTGCCTATCGCACTAAGCAGACTAATAGGACGGTAGCTTGTAGGTAAATTAGCCGGTTTTCCGGGTTTCCTAATACCGATGACAATCGCTTCCTTCCATGTTTGCGGAAAGCAGCAGTTTGTTAGTAAGTTATTGAATATAACTAGTAACACTTCTATGAGTGCGAGTCGGAAAGCTTTCAGAACCCTGTTTGGTATTTCGTCTGGACCTGGGGCTTTCCGCGGTTTTAGGTTTGTAATTATTGTCTGTACCTCTTCCGCCGTTACCGGTTGGAGGGTAAGGGAGGCGTTGTCAGTCGGTAGGTTGCCGCATTTAGTTTCGATCGTGCTATTCACAGTTTCTACGTGGAGGGAGTTAGTGCTTTCTGTACTCGGTGTACATTGTTGGGCTAAGCTATCGGCTAGGGTTTCAGCTTTTTCGGAGTCATCGAAGGCGGGAGTCATGGGCGTTGGCCTAAGAAGCGAAGGCATCAATGAAGCGTAGAGTCCATCTTGAGAGACTTAGCCAAGCTCCAGTAAGCCAGAAGCGAAGGCGAAATCTCTTCAAGAAGCGCGTCCCAGTTGTTAGACCGCAATTCACGTATGCGAGATTTGACATCTCGTTGTAGAACCCTCATACGGATGCGGTTTGCCTCAGTCGGAGCGTTATCGTACGCCCGGATAGATGCGTTCTTTGCTCTCAACAACTCCCTCACATCCTCGGGCAGGACCCAGCGTCGATCATTCGCCGCCGGAACCTGCCTGGAGGACGCACTGATAGCAGTTCGAAGGTGGTTGGTGAAAGCACCGATCGCAGCATTGGTCTCCTCAATAGATGACAACGAATCGGGAATGGTATTCTGTATGGCTTCTGTTAGTTTGAACCAATTGATGTGTGACCTCGTTTGAGGAACAGGGACAGTTGGGCTACCTAGCTGCATGACTACCGGTCGGTGATCTGAAGTAAGCTGGTGGATAACATCTACTGAGTGTACCGTTAACATTTTGGAGCGATGATTTGTGTTATAGGGATAGTGTGTCGGTTCCCGAGGACCCAGTACATCACAGTTTAGCGCCTCTGACATGTGATAAAGTCGACCCAACAATGCGGCACTTGTCGCACGTTACTTGCAATAATAGCGCCGCTCGTAGGGTATATTGACAACAAATAAATTATGTCACGTATATTTGACGTCATTTATTTTATTAAGTTTAATAACATGTAGGTTTTTAAAAACTTTGAGAAATGTTTGATTATTTTTCATGCATTATATACATATCCTAGAAAAAATAATCAACGTCAAAACGTAAAATACCAACGACAGGATTAAATATTGAAGCTGTGTTCTTTTTTCAAATCGATTCTGCAAACTCGTCAAGCTTAGACATCTTCTTTCCTCTGTTTGCATAAGGAGTAAATTATTATTTGAGTTTAATAATTGATTTGAGTTTTGTTACCAAAAAACATTTAAATTCTTACAAAATAATTAATTTTAGTATCGCCTACCTTCAAACCTTCTTAAATTTACAGAACCTCTTTATGTCTATACAAAGTTATTTTTATCTGCATCTGTTAGCTCGGCAAGTCTCCCTCCCCCATGTATCCAAACAACGAACACCCTTAAACGGCACCCGTTCACGAGTTAACGCGCGATCCAGCCATCGCCCTCCTCACCATATTAGAAGGAAGTGAGCGACCCGTCACCCGACGCTACCATAAGAAAACGTACTTCAGAGACAATGACGCTTTAGATATTCATCGCGACGATGAACTCAACGAGCAAACAGACACATTGCACATGTTTTGTTACAAATACTAGTAAAATCCTGTTAATAAGTGGATTATACCCAAGGGCTTTTATCATCCAAATAATCGTATAGTTTATAATATGCTAATCAAGAACACAACTTTAGACAACAACTTCTGCTTTATAGTTTCTTTGAATTTGTCAATAGGAAGACCTGTACGTGTCATTAATACCATACTTGGTACACGTATGGTATTAATTTTTATTTTATTGCTAGCTCAGAGTTCTATGAGTTGGATTCATTTTTCATTCAGATATTCGTCATTCAAATTTGAACCAGCTTTTATAAAATGAAATGCTTATTTATGGCAGGATTCATCTGCACAATAGAAATAAATAAAAACGAGACAAAGCATGTTATGACATATTCTTTCATGCGACGTATGTTGTGATTTTTAATTTTAACAATCAAGCTTCTGTTATGAAGTTTATTTAAAATCCTAAGTTTAAGTTTTATAACACTATATCCCATTATATTTGTCAGGTAAAGTCATTTTACCTGTATATGTATCAGGTCTTTGGTCTTAGTTATTAGGTCTTTTTGGGCAAAACGGCAGTTTCATAGGTAAAGACCTATTATAACTTTACTAACTTGGCACATTCATCTTTCAACTAACTTTTGTAGGTACCACTATTTACTTGACCATCGAGAAAGCACGCATCATGAAATTTTCCGCCTTATTCTACTATCGATTCATTTATATCGGAAGTTCAGAAACTGTTACATGCGAATAATGGAGGTAGCTACTATGAGGTAAACTAACACCAACGTAAACCTTTTTTGTTAATACGCATCCTTGGTGGTATATTTATTTTTAAACTAGGACATCTAGAACGTCAAACCAGTAATCAACGGGTTATTTACATTTATTAGGTATTTATAAACCACAGCCTCTACAATGCCGTTACGGCATCTTTTACTTAGCGCACATTACCATACTTTAACTGTTGAAAGTATTATATTTTTTACATATTAGTTAAGAAATTATTTAACATAAGGTTTACAGTTTTAATTTATCTGCCTTCACAATATCTATGGCCCATACGAGATGCTTTTGCACTTTTCTAAATGGTTATTCTAAATGGAAAAATTTAATCCTTTGTAAAATGTTCTTTTTTTTCTTACTTTTTTCATACCCAACAACAAAGGTGGCATCCGCACCCATGGATTTGAATAAATCGTAGGTGCTATATTTATTAAAAGTAATTATCATCATTATATTGACTAATAATGAGTTGTCGATTGTAGGATTCAGTTAAAATTGTCTTCTGGTAATTGCACTAGTTAATCCTTCCCTTTAACCGGAACCTATACACGTAAACGTGATTGTTATGGCAGACCACCAAAAATAAATAACTCAATTTAGCCAGATTCTTCAATAGCCATTCGAAATTAAATCTCAAGTTGCGGCAGGTTTTTTCTACGAGACCTTAAGTTTGTATATTACTCATTTACTCGTAACACCATCAAATAAATCTTTAAGAGAAAAAGTTGTTGATATCTCAAAAACAACATCTAAATTTACATTATGTAACCAAGTATCTTCGTTAAAAGACCCATTTATTACTGGTCTGTAGCTGAGAACTCTAGAGTTTAATATGTGTACTTTAACCTCATTTAACATATCCTCTTTCTTCACAATATCAAAACAAATATCTGTAATGAATTCCACACGAACCTGCGTTACTCCGTTGCTATTTAATGTTGATATATTTAATAACACAATTTGTTCATCATAGGATACAAACGTAGGATATTTGCAGATTTAATTTACTCGCTACCACAAAACCCAGTAAGATTGGAATTTAAATGGAATACTTATGTACAATGCAAGCGAATTGTTTTATTTATTAAATGAAATAAATGAAATTGGGAAGAACATAATAAAGAAAGAGCTTAAGTGGTTTAGCATTTTCGGTATTCAAACATACAAAACGCTCGTTCCGTATAGCGGGGTGACATTAAAACAAACACTGTTATCTGGTGCGTCTCGGGCGGCACGGCGCAGGGCATCGTACGTCGAGGCTTCTAATCCCAGCGTCACCATGGTGACAAAGGGCCCTCATCCGCCCACTTGGCTTGTGCAAATCGATAGGTACTAGAAATCCGTTGACTGACACATACTTTTGAAAATATGTTTTATAATATTAATGTTATTATTTGGTTGCACAAAGAGATCATTTAGATTGGTGACAACTTCTTGGTAAGTCCACCGTATATCCACTAATAAGAAGGCAAAAAATAAGCCATATATTATCTTTCTAATTTTCTACGTTTGTGAAGGTGGTAAAATGATCGATGGTGACTGCACAAAGTGTTTTAATTCTTGTTATGTTGCTTGTGTGTATCTAAGAATAAATCTCACGTGGTTTATAAGACAAAATGCAGCTTATTCCTTATCAGTAAAAGCAGCAGTAAATAAATGTCACTGATATCAAACACGATTCTGTTTAATGTACAATCTCGTTTGTCCAGCAACGTGTAAAAGTTTGAAACGAGCTAAATTCAACACATGAAAAGATAATATGAATTTCAAGTTATTACTTTACTTCACACGCACCCAATTCAATATTCATTTTCAAACTTTTTACGCGGATTGTATGGATTGAGTTATTTTCGGAGATATTCCATTTCAATAAATGATTGCGATATTCTTTTGTTTACCATTAAAATGCATTATAAGGAGATAAAGGGATAACGCGTTCCTTTCACATTTAACTCTAGCAAATCCGGCAGACGTTGTTCAGCAGTTTGTTGATTTCCTTTCAATATTTAACATAGCAATCGTTCTAGAAGTTCTTAATTAGCATTGTGTTTTTCTCTGTTCAGTCAATCCAATAGTCCGGTAGCGCTAGGCTATTTTGGAGTTGTAACTTACAAACATCCAAACCTTATTATTTTTGCCACTGGGTATAGACCTAAAGAGCTTATCGTTTAATTTTTTATCATATCCTCCGTTTGCGTTTTGAGTTATTCAATGATTGCAAAATTAAATTAAAGTTTTAAAATAAAGTCCTATTGTATCCAGAAAAGCTTACACAATGGTCAAACCTAGTTTTTATCATATTCCTTCATTTCAATGGGCGGATGGCCAGTAAACCTAAAACTATTTTCCATCTATTTCGAACGGACGATATTTTTCAAATAATTAATATTCCAGGAACGAAAATGACACAAATTTAAAATGTGTTTTGTCACTCTATAGCAATAATAAAGACGTAAAATCAAATAGATTGAAATTTTTTTGTGCCTTTGCAGGGTGTTTAAAGAAAAAGTTCGAAAAACTCATAAATTTGAAGTTTCTTAAATATGAGCGTGAGTAGCATTGACTGATTTTCTTATTCAAATGCAAATTCAAATATTTATTTGTCAATTGAAATTATTGAAATTATAATTAGTAATCATATAATTAGTGCTACCTACACTAACTAGTTGTAGTAGTTATTCAGTAAGTAAAATAAAGAGAAAAAAAAGGATTGTTCTGTAAAAATTTATATTTTAAAGGGTTAAATAGCAAAATATACCCCATCAAGATATTATAAACTAAGTACCTACCTACTTAATTTATAATATGCTACTTTTACTTCAAATGTGCACTATAGTCAAAACTAATCTAGTTTATTGCCTGTAATCAATCTATGATGTTATTTCAATATTTACATGTATTTAGAAAATATTAACGCTAACGTAGTTGATTACGCTTAGAAGAATATAAATAAAGATTGAAGTAATTTACAAACATTCTCGCTCCGATCGCCGCCCAGTTCGGACGTGCAAGCCCCGTTCTCCGTCGATCGGTCCTTTCCCGCTATTCCGTGGCGCTCAGTCTACTGACGTCACAGTCTAGCGTGCTGGTTCCGTGCTACGGTTTTCAAGGTTTTCTACTCCGTCTGAGTGCTATCGAAGTGCGTATTTTTTCTTTGCGACTAAGCCCCTTAGTCTTCAAAGTGCTGTGCTAAGTAGTGTTGTGCTTGTGCTGAGTGCAGTGTTGTGCCCAGCGTAAGTAGTCTGGTTTCAGTGCAAAGGATACTTAACGGTGACAACGAATTTGTACTGAACCAGTCCTTTTTATTTTTATTTATTTCTCTTCTCTATTTTATTTATTTTTCTTCTATTTTTCATATTTATTTTTATCATATCTGTGTGTTTTCGTGTGTATCTGTTTTTTCTGTCGGTAAAGGTTGACCCTAACGCGGTCAACTCTTTACCTGCGTACCCTTTTTAGGTTTCTAGGTAGCGGCCTTCGGCGTACTACTGTTAGTTTTAAGTTTTTCCTCCCCAGCCCCCCTACCGCTGGTAGGGAGGTTAGCCGCTAGGATTTTGCTAGGTTTTTCTAGGTACTAGGCATCTTTTATTATACATTTATTTATTAATATTAGTGCCCAACCCTCCCTAATGGATCCGCTAAGCGCTATTAACGCGTTCACCCAGGCGCTTGCTGCGATAGGCGTCTACATCCCGAATGACATCATAACGCAGGCCTTGCAGGCATCAATCGCGTCCCCGGCCCCTCAGGCCTCAAACCCGGCCCCTCAGGCCTCCGACGTCGAGACCCCTCAGGTCTTAAGCTCTCCCGCGTCTCCCGCCTCGTCCGAGATGGACTGCGAATCGGTCGCATCCTCTCACGCGTCGCGTCGTAAGCGTACCGCTCCCGGGAGCGACTCCGAACCCGCGTCTGATACGTCGTCAGATGCCGTCACCTTAACCGGCTCTCCTGAGCCCGCGTTTCAACTCGTCGCCAAGCGCTCCAAGAAGCGCTCTAAGAAAGCTTCGGTATCTTCAATACCCGAGCCCTCCCCGGTGTCTTCAACACCAGCCCCCGCGCCGTTAAAATCGCTCGTAGTAACCGCGTCTCCGTCGGTCACATCGAAGCCAGCGACGCGCTGCGCTCCCGTCCCGCCGAAGCCTCAGCTCCCTCCGCCCGTATTCCTGCGTGAAAAAGCGCGCTGGACCGCGGTTTCCAACTTGTGCAAAGTGCACAAAATTAATTACTTAAAAGCCGCCAACGCTGGCGATACAATCAAAATCCAATTAGCGACCGTCGTCGACTTCCGCGAGTTTACCAGGTTACTCGGATTAAACCAAATCGCGTATCACACCTACGCCCTCCCGGAGGAGCGTAAGATCCGCGCAGTACTACGGGGCGTCCCGTTCGAACTCAGCAACGAAGACATTTTCGATGACCTTAAGTCTCAGGGTTTCCCGGTCACAGCAGTCCACAAGATGCACTCCAACCGCGGTAGGCGTTTTCCGTTAGCGCTAGTAATCCTGTCCAATACTCCCGACTCGAAGGAGATTTTCAAAGAGGCTCGCACAATCTGCGGACTCTCGAACATCTCCGTCGAGCGTCCCAACCCCCGCGGTCACCCTGGGCAGTGCCACCGCTGCCAGCTATATGGCCACGCAGCGGCTAACTGTTCAGCTCCCCCCAGGTGCGTTAAGTGCCTGAATCCCCACTTCACTAAGGAGTGCACTCGCACTCCCGAATCCACTTCCCCCCCTGCCTGTGTGCTGTGCGGCCAGTCCGGCCACACAGCAAACTACAGGGGTTGCCCGCGCGCTCCGCGCTCCACCGTCAAGAGGGTCGCGCCTAAACCGGCGCCGCCGCTCACCTCCGCTAACTTCCCGCCGCTGCGCAACCGGGGTCCCCCGGAAGCAAAGCCCGTTCAGCCGACGCCTACTCCGGCTCTGTCTTGGAGGCAGCGTCCGGCCGTCCCGCCTGCACCTTCCCGACCCATCCCAGCTCCCGTAGCTCCCGTAGGGCCGCGTCCCGCGTTGTCATCTTCCCCTCAGTCGTCGCTGGCTGAGGACATGAAGACCGTGTTCGACGTCATCCAAAACGTCGACATTAACGAAATCTCCGTACTCGCACGCAAACTGCGAGCCGCCCGCTCTCCTCAAGAGCGTTTATTCGCGTTAGCCGAGCATCACTCGCTCCTAAGTTCGTTGTAAATTCTTTTATATTTGTATAAATTCGTAAATAAATTAATTTAATGTCTAGACCCGCGAATCCCGCGTCCAGTCGTATTAAACCTAAGGGCTTATCCCTAGTATCTTTTAACGCTCGTAGCCTTAATACCAACCTTCCCGAGATTAAACTGTTCCTTCAGAACAAAGAACCTGACTTATTCCTTCTCCAGGAGACATGGCTTACTCCAAACCGCTCCAGGGGATTCGCTATACCTAAGTACGCGTTTACTCGCAACGATAGGCCCAACTCCGACGGTTACGGCGGCACCGCTATATATTACAAAAGAGGCTTCCATTGCTGTCCTCTCCCTACCCCTCCTCTCCTCAACATGGAGGCCACTGTGTGTAGATTGGCTATGACTGGTCATCCGACCATCATCATAGCTTCAGTCTACATACCTAGTGGTACCAGACCAATCCGCAGCGACTTTGAGGCCATTCTCGCCCTCGGCCATTCAGTCATTATGTTCGGAGACTTTAACTCCAAACATACTGACTGGACGTGCCTATCGACCAACACCAGCGGTATCGCTCTCCTCGACATCACTAACTCCCTTGACTTAGACGTCATATCCCCCATCATTCCCACTCACTATCCCAACAACCCGACCTATTCTCCTGACATCCTCGACTTTGCAATTATCAAGCGAATCAATCTTGATCTCAGGTCCATCGAACCGCTCGATGACCTAGGCTCCGACCATCGCCCCGTCTCCCTCGTGCTAGGCGCGCCTAACGTTAACGTCACACCGCCAAAGACCTTTACCAACTGGAAAGGTTTTAAAAATACGTTAGTTTCAGCCTTAGAGGCACCGAACTCTCCGCTCGCGATTTCGCCCGACCAATTAGACAGCCCGATTAAAATAGATTCGATAGTTGATAATCTCACTGATGCTATCAACTCAGCCATCAGCGACAACGTAATCATTGCTAAGCAAGGCAAACCCGCGCTTCCCTTAGCCGTTAGCAATCTCATTAAAGCTAAGAACGCGGCTCTCCGGAGAGCCAAGAAATATCCCACGCCCGCATATAGAACAGCTGCGAATCAGCTTCAACGTAAAGTTAGGTCTCGCCTCGCGGAACTCCGTGACACTCAGTTTAACGATCTCATGGAGAATATCTCCCCGTCCCACCAAGCGTATTATCGAATGGCCCGAGCTTTACGCGTAGACACCGCCTCTCACGTTCCTCCTCTCACTCGCCCCGACGGCACCATTGCCTTCGAAGTCGAAGAGAAAGCCGAATGCTTCGCCGACAGCATAGCGGCACAATGTTCGCCCAGCACGCAACCCGCGGATCCCTCCCACTTCCAGGCGGTGGAGGACGAAGTTCTCCGCAGAGAATCTCTCCCTATCACCGACGACCCCGTCACAGTCTCTAATGATGAAATCTTGCTTCTCATTAGAAAGCAAAAGTCCAAAAAGGCTCCGGGTGCGGATGGAATTTCCAACCACGCACTTAAGCACCTGCCACAGCAGGTGCTTATCTTGTTAGCTATCATCTTCAATGCCTGCTTCGACCATAGCTACTTTCCAAAAGCCTGGAAAGAAGCGACAGTCATAGGCATTCCCAAGCCGGGTAAACCTCTGAACATCCCGGCTAATCACAGACCCATCAGCCTCCTCAAGGCAATGTCTAAACTTCTCGAAAGAGTCATACTCTCTCGAATGCGGAACCATCTGTTTCCAACGGATGGCGACCCGTTCATTATTCCCCACCAGTTCGGCTTTCGCGCTAAGCACTCCTGCCCTCAGCAAGTCCATCGAATCGTCGAGTACATTCTCGAAGGATTCTATCCGCATCGTAAAAAATCAATCGCGGTTCTCTTTGACGTAGCCAAGGCTTTCGACAAAGTCTGGCACAGCGGTCTCGTTTTTAAACTCTATAAAATAGGCTTACCGGTTCGCCTAGTCAGATTAATCGCGTCGTTTCTTAAAGACCGTACGTTTCGATTCAAATATGAAGGCACGCTCTCCGCGCCTCGTCCCATAAAGGCTGGAGTCCCGCAAGGCTCAGTCCTCGCCCCTCTGCTGTACACCGTGTACACTAATGACATGCCCATC
Organism: Marasmarcha lunaedactyla; assembly: GCA_923062675.1. Taxonomy (NCBI): domain Eukaryota; kingdom Metazoa; phylum Arthropoda; class Insecta; order Lepidoptera; family Pterophoridae; genus Marasmarcha; species Marasmarcha lunaedactyla. Next base: position 36,060,092 of record OV281339.1, on the reverse strand, counting down.
CCGCCGAAAGGCGTCGAACTCGCCCTCTTTGCAGACGATACCGCCCTTTACACTAAAGGTAAAAGGATCCCGTATAACATCACCAGACTCCAAAAGGCCGTAAACGCCCTCGGTGTTTGGTTTCAAAAATGGCGTATCGATGTCAACCCAGAAAAGAGTTTTGCCATTCTATTCGACCACAAACGTCGTAATCGCCGCAACGATCCCCACATTCGAATGTTAGGTATTCCCATCCCCTGGAAGCGCAGTATCAAATACTTAGGCGTCACCTTAGATCAGACGCTTTCTTTTAAGCCACACGTCGATAGAGTAACGAAACTCGCGCGTTTCTACTTAAGCCGCTTAAATAGTATGATAGGTAGAAAAAGTAAAATGTCTTTTAGAAATAAACGTACGCTTTATAAGGTCTGCGTTAGACCCGTCATGTCATATGCTTCGCCAGTCTTTGCCCACGCCAATCCCTCCGTCCTGTATAAGCTGCAGGTGGTTCAAAATCTCTTCTGCCGCAGGGCCACAGACGCACCTTGGTATGTGCGCAACGCGGACCTGCACAGAGATCTTGAACTACCTACAGTGCAACAACACTTCAAAACACTCTCAGAATCGTTCTTCAAACGCGCCGAATCCCATCCCAATCATCTTGTTCGAGATTCAGTCTCATATACTGCTCCTGTGTTAGATTCGAAATTCAAAGTCGCTAGGCCGAGAAACGCGCACACGGGCGAACCTTCGCAGTTAACTTTAGCTCTCGAGGCCCTTCAGGCCGCAAATCCTAATTCTAACGTAAATTCTAATTCTAACGTAAATCCGAATTAATGCAATTTTTATTTTTCATTTTTAATGTTTTATTTTTACTTTTCTTTTTTGAGCACCTTCAGTGCTATGTGAATCTCAGCGGGTGACCCCTTAAGGGCCCCGCTGGCGCGGCCTCTTTCTCCAATTGGCCGTCGTTCAGATGAAGGCTGAGTGGCAAAAATGCACGAGCCGACAGGGGGTTTTTTAGTGGGTATGGTTCTGGTAGGCGTCGGGACGAGTCCCACATAACTCCGATCGCACGCGCGGAGTATGCGTCAGAGCATTTTTTATGTCCTCCTGCCCTTCCCGTGGAGGGGAACCAAAAAAAAAAAAAAAAAAATAATTTACAAATAACACAGACAACTAAATTCCTTTTTGAAATTAGAATAACATTAATCATTTTAATTGAAAGTAATTGTCATAATGCCAATGCAAATCAATGCCCACACACTTTGATTAAAGCAGATAAGTGATTAGCACCTGACGGATGTCTGACTGAAAGCTTATCTCAGTCGCCTTATCTAACCTTCTCGTAATCTGATTGCACTATGATACGACACGATATCCGTCTTGCCCGCTCGCCACGTCTTTGCATCATACAATCTCTTTGTATTCTATATATTCTGTTAAGTTTCACAAATGTTACATACTTGGGTTTGTGTGAGTACCGGATTCATAACTCAAGAACACCATGTAAGAGCGTCACACCTTCCGCTTTTGTAGGAAGGTGTTACCGATCCTTCCTCGCAATCTAATATATTTTCTTACCCATTCTCTTTGAAAAGAAAAACATTTGTCAAACATTTTTCATTAAAAAAACTTGGCTTCGACAAAGTTTCAACATGAAAGCTTTTGTTATTCTTAAGCCATACAAGGCAGAGCAATTCTCATAGAATCAACTTCAGAAATCGTCTAAATTTGAACAAACAATTACATTTTCTGAGAACTTACTCTGGTTCGATCCGATCAAGTTTTTAAGAGTTAAATTATTCTGTAAGCTGTAGAAAATAAGGTTGCAGGGGAATTTAAGGGATAGTCCTTAAGTATATAGGTTCGCGATGCTCTAACATTGTCGTGTATGCAGACTGAATGTTTGAGTTTCCTCTTTACAAAATAAGACTTTCGGATAAAAATAAGCTCTCCGGCAATCTATCGGTTATGATAACTCATTGTAAACTCTATATTGCGATTTGGAAATGTTTTTGGGACAACACAATAGAGAAAGGTTAAGTTTTCAAAGCACAGATCATGTAACTTGGTAAACTTGATATTCGTACTCTCTCAAATTGTAAATATTATAAATTGATTTGTGACGCCTTAAAATAACAATATTATGGAATGTCGAAGAAACAGTCCTCGAAGATTTGAGAAACTATTGGCTCTGGTTGCCTACAATATATACTGAGAAGTTACGGTCGCTTTGAGTACACTAGAATCAGTTTTAGTAAGTTAATAGACATTGTTCGAAACTGCGTTTCTTTGAAAAAACATTTTTTGCGCCCAATCTAAGAAATAATGTAGAACATGTTACATCATTTTAAAATAGTTACCAAATGCGCTACTTTTTTGAGTTACTTGCCTAAATAGCGTAGTAATTCTTTTTTCAGTCGGTACAGCAAGTTGGGCGAATAATTTTGAATACTTGGTTCGGGGTAAAATGACAAGCTCTTTCAAGCTGGAGCAGTTGGCTTAAAATTTGATGTTACAGATTACAGAAGCACTGTTCAAGAGGTCGTAAGAAAAGAAAAATTGACAAAAAGAAAAGATTTGAAGCAACAGCAGTTAAAAGACTGACAAAAGGTGTACATTTTTTCGAAAAAAACAAAAACGCACTGTAATTTGAAAAATAAAGGACTAGAATTTTTTTTTCATATTTTTCTGATAACTATTATGACCTAGCCTATCGCCCGGTTTCGGATTGGCATCGACCTTTGGGACACCCTGTATATATAAACTCGTAAGCCCTATTTTGAAAAGCTTGGTAATCTTACTGTCCCATATTTTAAATATTTAAAATTGCTTTTGTGACAGTTTATGATAACGATATTATGAAATGTCGATGAAACAGTTCGCGAACATTTGAGAAACCTTTGCAAAACAATTGTTCAAGCTTATTAGAAAATGCATATTCCTTTCATGGGTCCTTTCATCAGAATAAAAAAGATTTTTAGAATTAAAACACCAATAGCTAAATACATTGAGCTAACTTTAAAGGTTTAACACAATAATATTGAAAATTTGTTTCGAGAAACACGTATAAACAGCCTCAAGTTTTACAGAACATAGATTTTTTTTACCTCTGTTGTCAATTTAACAATTATTTTTAAATATGTTGGGTTATAAAATTTTATAAAAAACAAAACTTGCGTTTACACATTATAAAATAAAAATAGCAAATCAGGGTACATTTTTATTAAAGTATTCCGAAATCTTATGATATTTTCATTATCATTAGAACTATAGTCTATAGTATTTTCAGCATTAAAATGTTAAAGAGTATTGATAAATGTCGTTCCCGATATCGAGCATGTCACATCCTGAGAGAAAAGAGGCAGTGCGGGAGGAACATCAAGCCTTGCGTCCGCTTCACTCCCGCATGCAAATTGTTTCAAAATTAATATTATATATTAATATACAAAAATTAAGCTGCAAAAGATTAAAATTAATGTAAAATCAGAAAAAAACTAGAGAAATTTTCTTTACAAACTAATCAAAGTGCAAGTAAGAGAACTTTTCGAAATGGAAAGTAAAACTAATAAACGAGATTTTGCTAATTGCCGAAGAGCTAAAAAGATTTTAATTAAACAGATGTGCCCCCACAAGAATGACAATAAGAGGGTAAACAAAATAACTATAAGAAAGTAAGTGTTAAGATATTAAAGTTTGGAAAATTACACTTATTGTGTCATAATTAAAATACTTTCTTACCTACTTTTATTCAGCTTGAACAGCATCGAGGCGTAACACGACCCCGCCTGTGATAACAGCCAGTTTTTTACCTACTGAAGTTTAATATTAGGTCTTTACCTATGAAATTGCCGTTTTTCACGAAATAAATGAAGCGTAATTTTTTTATATATTTTTTATTTCTATTAATCAAAATAATCACCCATGCAATCAATGCATCTTTGCCAACGCATTGGTAGCTTATTGATGCCTTTCTTGAAGAAATCAGCTGGACAGGAGGCAACAAATTCTTCAAAGGCATTTTGTACTGCCTCTCGGGTATAAGTTTTTTCCCGCCAAGAAGTAATGCAAATTCTGGAAAAAGTAGAAGTCTGTAGGCGCAAGGTCTGGTGAGTACGGCGGATGACGGAGAACTTCCAACCCCAACTCTTGTAGCTTGGAGATCGTCTGCTGTGCAGTATGAGGTCGCGCGTTGTCGTGCAGGAGCAGTGGAGCCGAACGATTGACCGAAGCTGGTTGGAGATGTGCGAGCTTCTCCATCATTGTGTTCAGTTCTTCACAGTACACATCTGCAGTAATGCTTGTCCCGTTTGGCAAGAAGCTGTGATGAATAGTAGTAGGGATTGGCGGATTCTGGCTCACTTATTAGGTATGGTATCAAACGCGAATTAATTTCATAAGGTCGCGGGTGATCGAATCAAACCGAACCGCGATGCTCGCTAACTTAGCGAACGTTGATTAAAATAATCCGCGATATTATTTTGATTAATCCGTGTATTAATTAATGTATTAGAGGCTATCTCTTAATATTTTATCTTAACATGTGATAACAATAAAGGGACATAATTTGCTTCGAATCAAACCGCGATGCTCGCTAAGTTAGCGAACGTCGATCAAAGTATTCCGCATATCAAAATAATTAGGTCACGGCCGCCAATAGTACGCGGTGAAGTCCAAATTTCTTCAAAAATCCAAAATATCCTGTTTCTGGGTAGTAGTAAGCAACTACAATTATATTTAAACAATGCTGGTTTTTATATTAAAACCTTGGACGGTTTGCAGATCAAAGTAGGTATTTCAATCATTTGATACCAACTACCACAGTTAGAGTACCATCAAAGTTATTTGATTTTCATGGTTTAAACAACTTTTTCATTCATACTATCACAGTAACAGTACCTTTAATGTAATATTAACGATAACCTTTTTTGCGTTGAAACTGTGGGAAATTTCTCGAACATTTTATTGCTATAGTTATTATATAAATAAAAATAATAATAATCTTTATTTGTTCTTCACATACAAGACACATAATAAGATGTTAGATGTATTTACTTTCACAATTTATTCATGTACTAGTGAAGATTGATGCATGAGATTTGTCGAAGCATGTGTTTTAGGAGTTAGAATTTTAAAAAGAAAAAACGTATGTGTAACTAGAAGTGTAGACATTTCAAAATTATATAGTTCCCTACTATTACATCTAAACATCAGATATGTATTTGTGAAAGAGAGAGGGAGTGGGATTGTTTATACGGGTGCGTGAGTGTGTATGTGTGTTTCAGGAGTTAGAATTTGAAAAGAGAAAAAGTATGTGTAACTAGAACTGTAGACATTTCAAGATTATATAATTGGGAATATTACACCTAAACATCAGGTATGTATTTGTGAAAGAGAGAGGGAGTGGGATTGTGTATACGGGTGCGTGAGTGTGTATGTGTGTTGCAGAGGTTAGAATTTTAAAAAGAGAAAAAAAATATGTGTAACCAGTACTGTAGACATTTCAAGATTATATAATTGGGAACATTACCTATAATCATCAGGTATGTATTTGTTAAATAGAGAGGGAGTGGGATTGTGTATACGGGTGCGTGAGTGTGTGGGAGAGAGTATCTATTTTGTATGTATATGTATGGTGAGTCTGTGTGAGACTGAGTGGTATAATTAGTGTAATGGTTTTAGCAGGGATTCGGTGTCGGAGTACGACTTTTCTTTAAGCCATGGCTTAAAAAATAGTCGTTACGTGTAACAACTTTATTTTTGCAATTAAATGTAATTTAGTGGTATATGTATGGTTCAAGAAAGTAGAAAAATCTTTGGCTAAAAGAGGTTTTCGGAAAGGTGTAGGAGAAAACTAGGTGATTTCTTTTAGATTGAATCTCAAAACAGAAGGGTGTAATTTTATGCTGGAGGAGTGTAGTTTGTAAAATAAACAATGTCCTATATATTTAAGGGTGCTAATTAAAAGTCTATATTGCTTTCTTAATTACTAAGCTAGCCAAAATTTGCAGGCGTCTGAACGATACTGTCTTAGCCACTAGAAATTTGCTGTTGCGGGGTGTTTTTGTTAAAAATTTTGAATTATCATCCAATTTCGATTATGGCGCTTAGCCGGGTGCTGCCGCACCACGCTCACTGCGTTCGCTCGGCTCACGCATTCGATAATTACAGTCTAACCTAACCTAACCCAAATTTTGATTACTACGCTGTCTATAGAGTATTTAGCGGGCGTTGCAAAAAAAAAAAAGATTAATTAATGTATTAGAGGCTATCTCATTTTTCCGTGGTTTAGTTATAAAATTAAAAGTTTGATCACGTAACCAATAAAGAAATTTTTGACTTGGCTTTTAATTTCCTTATATTTATATCTACTTTACACAATTTACATTTCAAACATTATTTCGAATCCACCCATCCGCATATCAAAGCTGTTAATGCCTTCCAACGAACACGGTTATTAACTACTGCACAGACAAATGTTATTGACATAGTATTCAGTTTTCTTAAATAGTATTTTATGGTAGTGTACATATTGCGATTATAACCATTTCACAAACGTATAGAAATATATGAGTAGTAAAGTTTTCTGTTAGTGTTAGCACCTATTGAGAGCTATAATATTTAATCTTCCTCAAGCATGTTTAATTTTTTGTTAACCTTTATATTAGTCATGCGCAAATTATATCTCTGAAAGAAAAAAGTGATATATATCTTTTCAAACAAAGATATATGTATATCTATTATATCTCGTTCTGAGCAAGATTTAGATATTAATGTTAAATTTCGACCGATTGAAACAACTGAAGCAAGTATACGTACTGACACTGATTATACTTACTGATCTTATACTGCAATAACTATTTTTCTGTAGTGTTATTTCCAAATAACTGTTATCGAAATCTGTTATTGTTATCGTTGTATTATAACAGTATGAAATAGTTATTGGACTACTGGTCATAGTAAATTAGACCTTACGACTTAAAGGATAAAATCTTATGCAACAGAAATGTGTTCTTTAATAATAAAATATTTAGGTTTCAGTGTCTACAACCGTACTCCGACGAATTAAAGTTGATTTTCTATTAGCGTGCGAAAGCAATATAATGATTATCATTGTGAAACGGTAATTCGGATGTTAGTCAAATTAGACTTAACTGCTACGAAATAAAGTGTAAATTTGTCTGGTTATCGAAATTAACATCTATAATGTAAATGTTATTTTCACAAAACATTTATTTACCATCCACTTTTTAGTATTTACAAAATAAAATACATGAAACTCGTAATCAGTGCCGTAGCCTAATTATTAAGGTACTCGTACTTTTATTACTGCGTTTAATCGGCACGAGTCAAACCAAGAACGCGCGGGACATCCAACTGACTTATTTCGAAAAAGTAATTAAATTACAAAATATAATTTCTTTGAAAATACCTAAAATCTAATAGGTACTGCACTTGTAATGTAACTTGATTTAGTCGTACAATAATATACCTTTTTACAATGCAGTAACGCATGGTTTGCGAGGCAGGTAGCTGCGAAAGTGAACGAGAAGGCGTTGTACCTTTGTTTCGCTCACGCGGTCACAGCCATACATTCAACTTTATCAAATTTCTTTTAAATGAAAGATCTAACTTTATAATAAAAAAATTATTTTAATATGAAAATACAGTCTTGAATAGATTTCTTTCAAATTAAATCGTTATATAAAGTATCCTCAGTAAGCCTTTTTTTTAAATCAAACGTTGGTATTTTGTTAAATCTAAAGTATACAAACAAAAGACTAGACTTCCACAGACCGAAGTCACGTAGTTTTGCAGAACTGATCCATTAAAAATTCAAACATAAATCAGGCATACTAAATTTTACATAAACAATACAAGATGTTTGAGCAACGCATAGTGACCACATCAATTTTTCTTTATATTCTTTAGGAATTCTAACTCTCATGAAAATAAAAATGCAAATACTGTTCAGTTTTAATACACAATTTATCTACAATATAAAGATTAACCCTGGACAAGTGGAAATAAAACTAAAACGAATTAAAAATTTTTAAGATGGTTACAAAAAAACTAAAACTCAAAACAATTTTTTTTTAATCGTACATAAAAATTTACGCAATTTTCAAGATGGTTACAAAAAAAAGTAAAACTGAAAACCATTTTTTTAAAAATCGTAGATAAAAATTTTAACAATTTTCAAGATATTTACAACAAAAACTAAAACTTAAAACAAATTTTTTTAAATCGTACATAAAAATTTACAAAAAGATAGCTATACAGATAAATGGGATTTTTCTCTCTCTCTCTTTTTGTAAACTGTGCTACCATTTGTTGGGACATAAATATTGATGCTTTCAAAATTCAAATGTCATTTAAAATATCATTGTTCGAAAAATTCATTTCTTTTTGTCTTATTGTCATCGATTGTAGATCATTGTTTGAAAATAAGAATGGTCATAGGGCGACACGTATTTTCTGTACGCTATAAAATGTTTTCAATTCTAGTTGGTCAATTCCAAGGTCGTTTTACAAAATATGTTAAAATAAACTACCACTTTAGTTTAAACACGTCACTGAGAAGTTCAGAAAGTACTAGACTTTATGTTAAAATAACCTCACTGTCTTGTTTTTACATACGTTGCATTTTATATTTAGTTAATATTAAACGGTCTTTTAGAAATTACTGCAAATATTTATTATGTAATAATATGAACAGTGAATGGCAATTTTAATATTATTATTATTATAAACTTTTGGAAAGCAGATAGGTACACTTGTGATTTTTTCAAATACCTACAGTCTGAATGGTATTTTTTGATGTATTTCGCTTTTCGCTTATTAAAATTGAAAACTAGACAAAATCTAAGGAAATTGCTTCTCGTATGGAATGCATTATTGCGGAAGAAATCTTTTGAAAAGCAGATAGATGTGTTTTTATTTTCACGAGAGTTAGAATTCCTAAAGAATAAAAGGAAAAATTTATGTGATCTCTATGCGTTGCTCATACAACTTGTATTGTTTGTGAAAAATTGTGTATGTTTGATTTATGTTAAAATTTTTATGTACGAATTTCAAAAAATTTGTTTTAAGTTTTAGTTTTTTTTTTGTGATCACCTTGAAAATTGTTAAAATTTTTATGTACGATTTAAAAAAAATTTGTTTTAAATTTTAGTTTTTGTTGTAAATATCTTGAAAATTGTTAAAATTTTTATCTACAATTTAAAAAATGGTTTTCAGTTTTACTTTTTTTTGTAACTTAAGATACTAACTAAGATACTTTATATAACGATTTAATTTGAAAGAAATCTATTCAAGACTGTATTTTCATATTAAAATAATTTTTTATCATAAAGTTAGATCTTTCATTTCAAAGAAATTTGATAAAGCTGAATGTATGGCTGTGGCCGCGTGAGCGAATCAAAGGTACAACGCCTTCTCGTTCACTTTCGCAGCTACCTGCCGCGCAAACCATGCGTTACTGCATTGTAAAAAGGTATATTATTGTACGACTAAATCAAGTTACATTACAAGTGCAGTACCTATTAGATTTTAGGTATTTTCAAAGAAATTATATTTTGTAATTTAATTACTTTTTCGAAATAAGTCAGTTGGATGTCCCGCGCGTTCTTGGTTTGACTCGTGCCGATTAAACGCAGTAATAAAAGTACGAGTACCTTAATAATTAGGCTACGGCACTGATTACGAGTTTCATGTATTTTATTTTGTAAATACTAAAAAGTGGATGGTAAATAAATGTTTTGTGAAAATAACATTTACATTATAGATGTTAATTTCGATAACCAGACAAATTTACACTTTATTTCGTAGCAGTTAAGTCTAATTTGACTAACATCTGAATTACCGTTTCACAATGATAATCATTATATTGCTTTCGCACGCTAATAGAAAATCAACTTTAATTCGTCGGAGTACGGTTGTAGACACTGAAACCTAAATATTTTATTATTAAAGAACACATTTCTGTTGCATAAGATTTTATCCTTTAAGTCGTAAGGTCTAATTTACTATGACCAGTAGTCCAATAACTATTTCATACTGTTATAATACAACGATAACAATAACAGATTTCGATAACAGTTATTTGGAAATAACACTACAGAAAAATAGTTATTGCAGTATAAGATCAGTAAGTATAATCAGTGTCAGTACGTATACTTGCTTCAGTTGTTTCAATCGGCCGAAATTTAACATTAATATCTAAATCTTTGTTTGAAAAGATATATATCACTCTTTTCTGTCAGAGATATAATTTGCGCATGACTAATATAAAGGTTAACAAAAAATTTAACATGCTTTAAGAAGATTAAATATTATAGCTCTCAATAGGTGCTAACACTAACAAAAAACTTTACTACTCATATATTTCTATACGTTTGTGAAATGATTATAATCTTAATATGTACACTAACATAAAATACTATTTTAGAAAACTGAATACTATGTCAATAACATTTGTCTGTGCAGTAGTTAATAACCGTGTTCGTTGGAAGGCATTAACAGCTTTGATATGCGGATGGGTGGATTCGAAATAATGTTTGAAATGTAAATTGTGTAAAGTAGATATAAATATAAGGAAATTAAAAGCCAAGTCACAAATTTCTTTATTGGTTACGTGATCAAACTTTTAATTTTATAACTAAATCACGGGAAAATGAGATAGCCTCTAATACATTAATTAATCTTTTTTTTTTTGCAACGCCCGCTAAATACTCTATAGAAAGCTTAGTAATAAAATTTGGGTTAGGTTAGGTTACTTTACTACTCATATATTTCTATACATTTGTGAAATGATTATAATCGCAATATGTACACTAACATAAAATACTATTTTAGAAAACTGAATACTATGTCAATAACATTTGTCTGTGCAGTAGTTAATAACCGTGTTCGTTGGAAGGCATTAACAGCTTTGATATGCGGATGGGTGGATTCGAAATAATGTTTGAAATGTAAATTGTGTAAAGTAGATATAAATATAAGGAAATTAAAAGCCAAGTCACAAATTTCTTTATTGGTTACGTGATCAAACTTTTAATTTTATAACTAAACCACGGGAAAATGAAATAGCATCTAATACATTAATTAATCTTTTTTTTTTGCAACGCCCGCTAAATACTCTATAGAAAGCTTAGTAATTAAATTTAAGTTAGGTTAGGTTACTTTACTACTCATATATTTCTATACGTTTGTGAAATGATTATAATCGCAATATGTACACTAACATAAAATACTATTTAAGAAAACTGAATACTATGTCAATAACATTTGTCTGTGCAGTAGTTAATATCCGTGTTCGTTGGAAGGCATTAACAGCTTTGATATGCGGATGGGTGGATTCGAAATAATGTTTGAAATGTAAATTGTGTAAAGTAGATATAAATATAAGGAAATTAAAAGCCAAGTCAAAAATTTCTTTATTGGTTACGTGATCAAACTTTTAATTTTATAACTAAACCACGGAAAAATGAGATAGCCTCTAATACATTAATTAATCTTTTTTTTTTTTGCAACGCCCGCTAAATACTCTATAGACAGCGTAGTAATCAAAATTTGGGTTAGGTTAGGTTAGACTGTAATTATCGAATGCGTGAGCCGAGCGAACGCAGTGAGCGTGGTGCGGCAGCACCCGGCTAAGCGCCATAATCGAAATTGGATGATAATTCAAAATTTTTAACAAAAACACCCCGCAACAGCAAATTTCTAGTGGCTAAGACAGTATCGTTCAGACGCCTGCAAATTTTGGCTAGCTTAGTAATTAAGAAAGCAATATAGACTTTTAATTAGCACCCTTAAATATATAGGACATTGTTTATTTTACAAACTACACTCCTCCAGCATAAAATTACACCCTTCTGTTTTGAGATTCAATCTAAAAGAAATCACCTAGTTTTCTCCTACACCTTTCCGAAAACCTCTTTTAGCCAAAGATTTTTCTACTTTCTTGAACCATACATATACCACTAAATTACATTTAATTGCAAAAATAAAGTTGTTACACGTAACGACTATTTTTTAAGCCATGGCTTAAAGAAAAGTCGTACTCCGACACCGAATCCCTGCTAAAACCATTACACTAATTATACCACTCAGTCTCACACAGACTCACCATACATATACATACAAAATAGATACTCTCTCCCACACACTCACGCACCCGTATACACAATCCCACTCCCTCTCTATTTAACAAATACATACCTGATGATTATAGGTAATGTTCCCAATTATATAATCTTGAAATGTCTACAGTACTGGTTACACATATTTTTTTTCTCTTTTTAAAATTCTAACCTCTGCAACACACATACACACTCACGCACCCGTATACACAATCCCACTCCCTCTCTCTTTCACAAATACATACCTGATGTTTAGGTGTAATATTCCCAATTATATAATCTTGAAATGTCTACAGTTCTAGTTACACATACTTTTTCTCTTTTCAAATTCTAACTCCTGAAACACACATACACACTCACGCACCCGTATAAACAATCCCACTCCCTCTCTCTTTCACAAATACATATCTGATGTTTAGATGTAATAGTAGGGAACTATATAATTTTGAAATGTCTACACTTCTAGTTACACATACGTTTTTTCTTTTTAAAATTCTAACTCCTAAAACACATGCTTCGACAAATCTCATGCATCAATCTTCACTAGTACATGAATAAATTGTGAAAGTAAATACATCTAACATCTTATTATGTGTCTTGTATGTGAAGAACAAATAAAGATTATTATTATTTTTATTTATATAATAACTATAGCAATAAAATGTTCGAGAAATTTCCCACAGTTTCAACGCAAAAAAGGTTATCGTTAATATTACATTAAAGGTACTGTTACTGTGATAGTATGAATGAAAAAGTTGTTTAAACCATGAAAATCAAATAACTTTGATGGTACTCTAACTGTGGTAGTTGGTATCAAATGATTGAAATACCTACTTTGATCTGCAAACCGTCCAAGGTTTTAATATAAAAACCAGCATTGTTTAAATATAATTGTAGTTGCTTACTACTACCCAGAAACAGGACATTTTGGATTTTTGAAGAAATTTGGACTTTACCGCGTACTATTGGCGGCCGTGACCTAATTATTTTGATACGCGGAATACTTTGATCAACGTTCGCTAACTTAGCGAGCATCGCGGTTTGATTCGAAGCAAATTATGTCCCTTTATTGTTATCACATGTTAAGATAAAATATTAAGAGATAGCCTCTAATACATTAATTAATACACGGATTAATCAAAATAATATCGCGGATTATTTTGATTAACGTTCGCTAAGTTAGCGAGCATCGCGGTTCGGTTTGATTCGATCACCCGCGACCTTATGAAATTAATTCGCGTTTGATACCATACCTAATAAGTGACCGGGGATCCGCCAATCCCTTACTACTATGAATTACACCCGAGTTAGACCACCAAACAGTGACCATAACTTTTCTAGGGGTAAGTTTTCGTTTAGGGCATTGTTTGGGTGCTGAACCAGGGTCCAACCAACTTGCTGAGCGCTTACGATTGTCAAACAGGATCCATTTCTCGTCACAAGTAACAATGCGGTTCAGAATTCCTTCATTTGTATGCCTGCTGAGCAGTGCAAGGCACGTCTCCACGCGAACTTCGCGCTGGCGGTCATTGAGTTCGTGGGGTACCCATTTGTCAAGCTTTTTTACCTTGCCAATTTGGCGCAAATGGACCAATATTGTTTTCATGCTTACGTCGAAAGCTGCTGCTAATTCAGCCGTGGATTGAGTTTCAGCTTCCACAATTGCCTTTAATTCGTCATTGTCGACCAAAGTTTTCGGACAACCACGGGGTTCATTTTTCAGGTCAAAATTTCCAGAACGGAAGCGGGTAAACCAATAACGGGTGGTGCGTTCGTTTGTAGTGTTCGCTCCGTAAACGTCATTGATGTTGCGTGCCGCTTGTGCCGCTTTGCTGCCACGACGGTACTCATACTCCATAATTACTCGAAATTTTAACTTATCCATGATGACGAAAAATGTTCGAATGCGTTGAAAACAAAACACTAACTATTAAACAAATGACGATTTTAGAAAAAGAATTCCATGTTTGTCAAATAAAATTAATTTGAAATTAGAATTATCATTCAAAAAAAAAAATATTTTCATTTGAAATGGCCAGTACGGCAAAACGGCAGTTTCATAGGTAAAGACCTATTATTTCCAATACTGTTAAAATGTAATTGAAGTAATTGAAAAACCACTTAAGTTTTATTATGAATAAATAATATTAAATCCAGAGATATTTTTATGTCGTCTGGCTTTTTTGGAAGTCTGACCTAATACTATATAGTGAAAGAATAATAAATTACACAGTTGATAGAAAAGTAGTGCTTTTGCTTATGAGCCGTCACGCAGGCATAAGACGTATGTTTAATAATATTTTAAATTATTATTACTGGCCTGGGCTCGAGAATGATGTTTGACATACGTTGCGAAAAATGTCAACAGCAGGAACAATCTGTTTTTTACCAAAGAACCTATTACGACCACAGCAGGTTTGAAGTTTTAAGCTTTCGAAACAATATTTCTAGATGTTGTTTGTCCCATAACTTTGGTTTACACGACCATAATTTTTCATTCTTACATTAACCTCTAAGCCTAATTTTTATACTTTAATTCGAAATTCTAGTATTCTAGGCTTGTGACGGTTGTCTATTTCGACCTCTTTTTGTCAGTAAATTTTATTTTTTTTGTCGTTCCCGACGTAATTTTAAACTAGGAATTACGTAGTGTCGGAGAACGGCAATGTTTTGATTTGACAAGTCAGTCACGAAATATTATCCATCAAAGCAACTTGAATCTATTTATTTATTATTGTTTCCGAGTTTATTATTCAAAATTACATAGTTAAGATATTTTATTATCTACAATCAAAGTTTTTTTTAAGAAACCTATAATTTATTTTTACGTTCACGAGTGTGCGTAGCCAAAATTTTTGGCATTTTTGTATATTTTTAATTTTACCGAAAAAATAAACATAGAAGAGAGTTTTGGTGTTTTACTGGTACTACGTTACATACTGGCGCCCGAATATTCAAACGTAGTTTATGGAGAAGAGAGGAGGAACTATATCAACAGAAGAATTGCAACATTAAAAATAATTTTTTTATAATTATTATTGAGGTCAGGCATAAAACTTTATTTGTTACCATTTTCAATCATTAACATTCACTATAATATATTTATATATATATCTACTATAATATATCTACTATAATATATCAAAATACTGCTAAATTATTCAGACATGGGTATTGTGACGGTTGTCTATTTCGACCTCTTTTTGTCAGTAAATTTTATTTTTTTTTGTCGTTCCCGACGTAATTTTAAACTAGGAATTACGTAGTGTCGGAGAACGGCAATGTTTTGATTTTGACAAGTCAGTCACGAAATATTAAGAGAAACTAAAGCAGTTTACTTAATATTGAAACCAATTTTATCTATTTTCATAATTTCATAACTAAAACTTGTTAAATACCTTAAAAGTAGACTTAATGTGCTTAACTGAAGTAGTTTAAATGTTAAAGTTAGAAAAAAGTTGATTTTATATCAATAAAAGGATCCATGACAGGCAATTTTTATTAGCCTGTGCAATAAGTTTACCAATGTATATGTGTTCAGTAGCATTAGCAATCACCCTGATAAATTTCCTTAAGAAGGTTTGCGCTCAACTAACAAAGACATGCTACACTTTTTCCTATAAACTGTAATTTGCGTCGATAAGATAAAGCATACCTACGTTACCATACTGTTAAAACCCATTAATTTCCATACTAAAACATAATTAATAAAATTATGAAACAATTTCATTCTTTACAGCACTTTGGAACACAAATAAACACCAAAGAGCTGAGTTATGTAGATACTCGTATATATAGGTTGGTGCAGTAGTTCCCGATAAAAATAATCCTCATAATAACTAAAAGTAGAGTAAAATATTATAAAATAGATTATAATAAGTATGTACTGAAAACTACTGACTGCGCATAATGCAAAAACTGCGCACGAATTAACATGTGCACTCAATACTTAACCATATAAACTCAATGACGTAAACCATATACAGAAGAAAGAAAAGGAGCTGCATATACACATTTAGTTCACGCAACATGGTTTATAGAACTCTTATTGGGTTTTTTCTACCAAAACGATAGGGGTAAACATTTCGATCATGCATAGACATAGTAGCAAGTGCGGGAAAGTGGAGATTGACCATCGCAACGCCGTTTTTGGACCCCACCGAGCGGAAAACGGCAGTGCTTTTTCCAGTTTTAATGTCTTATTCTTATAATATATTTCAGAAGTCTTTGTAATGTTCAGTGCCGGCAAGTAAAAAGATCTTTTAATTTTATTAACAATCTTTGTATCCTTATCTTTGTTCTAAGAGCAAGCAATGTTTATTATACACCTAAACTTCACACGAAATTCTATTTGTGCATTACAAATTTCTTTCCAGGAAGCATATATACATATATGTAAAAAATAGTACTTACGCATGAAAAGAAACGTTATTCTATCTTTAACAGTAAGAGTGTAATTAGTACACTATCTAAACACACAAGAAGGCATTGTACGGTATTAAAAACACAGAATAGGGAGTAAGTTTTGTTTGAGGTTTAGCCGTGACACTGGGTTGCACAAGACTGAGTCAAATAGCGGGCAAATGCCTTGCATTTGCGTTGCCATTTTTGAGAGCGGATAACCTGTCTATATGTAATATGTCATTGACCTCAATGCCGCCAACGACTCACGTCCCTGACCGCACAACGCCACACCGAATGCCTCATCGTGATAACAAGGTGTCGCCATGTGTGGCCGCGTTTTGCAGAGCGACTAAACATATGATTGACATACTGATACTTGCTGCGTACTTTAAATTAAAGAAACAATGAACAATATCATTTGTGTTGGTCATTTTAAATTAATGATACATTTTTGTTATTAACACACAAGCATTTGTTTATTAACTTTTGATGTTGTACCCCCATAAACATTTTTACTAGTTTTACTTAGGGAAAACATCGGTGTTGGTTTTAGTGATATATTTCAAGCCGTATTATGTGTAAAGTATGTTACTGGAAAATGCTTTGATGTATGTAATTTAAACGAAATACCATTGAAACATACATTTCTAGGTTTTAAAAAAAATTAATTATAATAATATTTGTATCATATACAAAAAACGAATTGTACATTTTATTATGACATGAGTTACACATAAAACATATAAGGTACAAGTTTAAAATATTCGAATCCTTTGGTATTAATAGAACATATACAGTGCCCATACTTTGAAATCAAATTTATTTCTTGCTAATTTTTATAAGCTTTTTATCTATTTTAAGGCTTCCTTTTTCATTTCATCAATCAGTAATATTTATTCACAGTGCTTAATTTATATTTCGGTGCCTGAACAAAAAGGAAGGGGCGTTTAATCCGATTTGCTCCGATCCGAGCATATTGATGTCCAACTATTATAGCTTAATATTTTTTGGAACTGTTTAATACCTCACGTGATCTTTTAAGTGAAATATATTTAGTGTCAATTTATTTTTCATTTTGATTGAAAGCAACTTTTTTTATGGTTCCGCAGCCAAAGGGAAAAAAACGGACCCCGAAATTTAAAGAACTATGCTGTTGAAACTTGGTAAGTAGATGTATTCTGTGAACCGCATTAAGATTTTACACGAAAATAGAGAAAAAAACAATAAATTTTGGGGGACCCGCATACTTAGAACTGAAAATTAAAAATTTTGTATTCATCAAACCCTATCTATTGGGGTATCTATTGGATAGCTTTTCAAAAATTATATTTAGGTTTTTAATATCATTTTTTCTAAACTGAATAGTTTGTGCAAGAGACACTTCCAAAGTGGTAAAATGTGTGTCGCCCCCCCCCCCATGTAACTTCTAAAATAAGAGAATGATAAAACTAAAAAATATATATAATGTACATTATCATGTAAACTTCCACGGAAAATTGGTTTCAATGAGATCTAGTTAGTGGTTTTTTTTTAAGTCATAAATCGTAAACCGCAATTTACCTTTCATACAATTGATTAAGAACTTTTATGTTATGTTACTTGCTGCTTCGGAACCCTTCATGGGCGAGTACGACTCGCTTTGGCCGCGTTTTATTAACATTGACTACGGTTTTTTACAGATGATTCTCTCATTTCTTCATTCTCGTATGCAATGTAGTTTCCAATCTATCTTTTACAACTACGATATTTTCAAATTGTATCACCAATATTTTAAATACTTATCCTAATATCTCTCATATTAATCTAAAAATAATATTTGAAAATATGAAATATATTCCTGCACGATAACTGTTCATTTTTCAGAAAATCTGACAGAAAAACTGTTTGGACAAGCATTTTAAAGTGTTAATTAATTGACTAAAATTTCACTCCTTTTTAAACTTTTTATCATTAAGGTCGCAGAACGTTTTGAGTTTTTGCCATTGTTTAGGAGTAACGTGTAGGTACTCAAAAATGTCTAACGAAAACTCATACAGGATCATAATTTGATGATCAATCACATATGTATAAGTCATATCGACTCTCAGTCACTCCAGGACTCCCACATAACAGCGCTCGCTTAGTCCACGATAACGCATAAAATTGTACTTGTAAAACTTGTTGTTTTTGATAAAACATTCAAAAATATTGTCACTGAAATATAATCGTGACTGACCTGGCTTCAGTGATGGCACTCATCCAGTTCTCGCACTCGAGGACGTTGGTGGCCCGCAGCTCGTGCGTGCGTGGGTCACGACGGAATGATATTGTGAATGTGCTCTGTTGAAAAATACAATATTTTGTTTGATATGCCATGACTCGTCCAATATCGTGAAATTATTTGGTTTCATAAAAGATATAGTCACTAGGGCTTTAAGTCAACAAACCAGAAATGTAAAGCCTTTAGAAGTCATGAACAATGGTAAGTGGTAGTAGGGTTCTTTTTGTTAACAACTCTTATCAGTACATCTGAGTAATACATAATTTTCTTCTTTTATTAAGTATTTATTTTATTATTATAGTTACATACTCTATCGTCAAGTTTGTATTAGACCAGCTGACTATTTGTTTCTGAGTAAGTAATAAAAATATTTCTCAAAAATGTTTCTGTTGAAATTTTCTGCCCATAAATCAAAAGGAAAAAAATGATTATTTACTAAAATGTAAGATATGAACCTCAGCGTTTTCATCATAAGGAGTCCTAGTAACACGATCGCAGTAGGAGCCTTCCAATAGTAGAACTCCCAGGAGGCGGCGATTCAACGGGTTCTCGTAGTAGAACAGGAAATTCTAAGAACAGAATCAAAGCTTTAATTCCAGGAACTACGAAAAGTCGCCCTCAAGCTGGAGACCATGTTTGCAGTTTATGCTTTGAGGATATTCAAGTTAATGGCGTCGGTGCTACGTCTTTAGTTTGAATTTGTCTTTGACATGTTATCAAGTGTTATCATCAACAAGGTATAAGTGAACTGATTATTTCACAACCTGACTTCAAAAAAGTGTTTTATTATAATATAAAAAATACAAAATTATTCTAAAATCGGTGTGACGTATTTTAAACCTCTCAATGTAATTGTTATTTTAATCCGTGTAAAAAATAACACTAAAACTTGATTTGTGAATGCATTAACAGGTAATGAGCCTGTAAGTAAGTTGTTTTAAACATAATTAAGTTAAACCTAATTAATTAATAAATACCTGATAAAGGATGAACCATCGTCGATGCCATTTTGAGTTGTCACCGCTGCGCTTGTGCAAGTAGCCAGCCTACAACAAACACCCCGCAGATGTATATGAATAGATTATTAGCAGCCAATTATTCTAACTAAACTTTACTTCTACTTTTCAAACAAATTTGCATTCGCAACTTCAATATCGATAAATCATTGCATCGGATATCAAAGCAAGAATCTTTTTAATGGCACAACTTTTGAAATGAAACTTGTGTCATTATAAAAGTAGCTCAGTATGCAGTGACACCATTAATATTGTTATGGTGAGTAAGTTCGAATAGCGTGTCATGCAACAAGTTATTGAATTACGCGGCGCTGTATACACGTTACAGCAATACTAACCAATAAACTGGAAAATAAACTAGAATCTGAAATAGCTTCCTTTTGGGAGCTAAAAATAGAGCCTATTTGCAATAGATTTTATCACGTAGCACCGGAAATGGCTAGTTTCTGAGACATTTTATGTCTTAGGTGTTCTTTTAAAAACCTAGACTTTTCGAAAAAAGCTTAGATATAATTTTTTTTTCTTTTTCTACCTTTTTTCCATTGTAATGAACTATTTGTGCTTTGTCTGGTTGCTAACATTTCAACACGTCCTCAAAATCGGATGAAAGTTAAAGTACAGTTAAATTTTGTGTAAAGAACTGAAAAATATTTGAGAAAAAAAAACACAATCTTGCTCGTACAAGTATTTAAATAATTCCTCATTTCAGTTCCTACCGATCTGGTTTAAAATGTGCATTAGTGCCTACAATAACAAAATCAAGTGGAAATTAAAGCAATGCGGCACTTTTTTATAAAATGGATTACGTGGCCAACACTTGCATCAATTAATTCCTGTTTCACATCTTTAATTTCTATGTTTAAGTCTGCTTTTTCTTTATGTGCACTAATTAAGTTCAATTTGCAATCGTTCCACTTGCTCTTTTAAATTCAATATAAAAGTACAATCTATGGATGTTTCTATAGGCTGACTACGAGTAGTAAGAGTCGAGTTAACGATGCATCTTTCATTGGAGACATTTTGTAGTTGACGTTTCAGATGTGCATTTTCTCAAAGGACGTCTAAATGTAACGTTATCCATTTGTATACAATTTATAATAGTCACTGATATTATAAATCGTTAAAAACTATAAATTATTTTGCCTAGTCAAAAGTCATATAAAATAAAATCCTTGAAACACAGGAAACTGAAAAAACAGTATATTAAATCAAACAAAACAAAAATATTAAATGCCAAGTCTGATGTGGGTCTCAAACTCGGTACTTATCGGGTCACGTAGATTTCGAATGCGACGCGCTCGACCACTCGTCTAGTTATAGAAATAACAGTTCAGTAGCGATACAGATGACTCATATTTTTTGACGGTTGGTGATTTCTTTGTTGTTCGTACTATCACACAACACTTTGTTAGCACAACACTTTTCTACTTTATAGAATATTCCTTTTTACACTTGACTTGGTAAATTAACTGTCTTATTGGTTATAATGAGGCACAAATCACACTAGATATTTTTGTTATAAATGCAAAACTATGACACTGGGATGTATTGACGTACAATGAATGTCTACATCCACCCATCGCCCTCCTCAACCATATTAGAGGGAAGTGAGCGACCCGATACCCTTATATCCGCTGCAATAAGAAGAAGTACTTTAGTGACAATGACGCTTTAGATATTTATTCATCGGGACGAAGAATTCAACGAGCAAACAGACACATTACACATGTTTTCTTACAAATACTAGTTAAATCCTGTTAATGAGGAGATTATACCCCATGGCCAAATAATCGGATAGTTCATAATCTGCTTTAGCACACAACTTCTGCTTTATAGTTTCTTTGAATTTGTCAATAGGAAGACCTTAGATATCTTCAGGAACCTTATTTTAAAAGCGTATACTTTGACCCATGAATGAGTTAGTGACTTTATGAAGCCTAGTATTATGAGCTGCCAGCATATTTCTCCCTCTTGTAATAACATTGTGCAGATCTTTTTTTCTTTTGAACAAGGTTATGATCTTTTTTACAAACATTAAATTTTTTTAAATATTAGAATGTAAATGGAAAGTAAGAATATTTATTTCCTTAAATTTACTTCTAAGTGACACCCTTGGACCGAGCTGATAGATTGCGCGAACAGCCTTTTTTTGCAGAATAAATATATAATTCGAAGTATATAGTATATATAGTATATAGTTATAGAATAAATATAATATGTCGATTTCGGCTGCCAAGCCTTTTCGCTAAACCATCAACATGCGGGCCCCACTGGAGTTTGGCGTCTAAGGTTATGCCCAGAAACACAGTTGAGTTCACAGATGTCAGTTTCTGGCTCTTAACTATAATGTTTGTGTTTACCAGTTTGAGATTTGGCAATGTAAACTTAACACATTTAGTTTTTTTTCATTGAGGAGCAAATTATTAACCGAGAACCACTTCTCTGTGTTGGAGATGCATTGGTTCACTGCTCGATAGTCAGTTTCTTGTCTTTTGATTTTAAATAAGAAGGAAGTATCGTCAGCAAACAATATGACCTAGCATTGATTCTTAACGACCGACGGCAGATCATTGATACATACTAAAAATAGGAAAGGACCAAGAACTGAGCCCTGGGGTACACCAAATGTTACTGCCGGTCCTGATGATTTTGGTCCAATTATTGATTGAGATGATTTTTCTATTAGAAATATATGATTTAATCAAGGCAAGCGCTGGGTTTTTATGCCGTAATGGTGCAGTTTCATGAGTAGCGTAGTATGATCCACACAGTCGAACCTTGGATAAGTTACAAAGGATACCAATAGCATTACACGACTACTCCTGGGTGCTGATTACGTGTTTTATGAGCTCAACACCGGTATCGGTTGTTGAGCGACCCCGTGTGAAACCAAATTGCTTAAATTCATGAAACTATTACCATAGAAAAGAGTTGATTAAAAATAAATTTTTCAAAAATCTTACTCAGCGTTGGTAGTATAGATATAGTTCTAAAATTATTAGGGTCAGACATACTACCTGCTTTGAATGTTGGGATGACCTTACTCAATTTCATTAAATCAGGAAATACGCCATTATCAACACAGTCATTAAATATACTGGCTAAGTGCGGGGCTATACCATCAATAGCAGATTAAATAATTTTAACAGAAATTCCATCTAAATTAGCAGTATTTTTTAACTTCAATGCTTTTAAAAGTATTTAAAGCTTGTG
This sequence comes from Marasmarcha lunaedactyla, assembly GCA_923062675.1. Classification (NCBI taxonomy): domain Eukaryota; kingdom Metazoa; phylum Arthropoda; class Insecta; order Lepidoptera; family Pterophoridae; genus Marasmarcha; species Marasmarcha lunaedactyla. Next base: position 36,037,074 of record OV281339.1, on the reverse strand, counting down.
GAACGGTAACATGTTGAAAATGATATCAATATCGCATGAATTTACATTTTCCATTAGCAGTGACTGTTCAAGAGTGGAACATGAATTAATACTCAATGTAGTTGACACAGGGATGGCATCAAAAAAAATTTCAATTGCTGTAGAAACTTCTCTGTCAGTTGACAACAATTTATCATTAATTTTTAAATTATATGTCATACAATCATTATTTATATTATATTTATAAGTAAATATTTATATTTGGTGGTCTTTTGCTTTCCCAGTTTCCTGATTAATTATATTCCATGCAGGTTTTGAAATGTAAGTACTACATTTAATGTTATTATTAATGTAATTCGATTAAGCTACACTGCATATTCGTTTAAATTATTTTTAATACTTTTTAACATATTCATAAAATGTCTTATTATGATTATAAGTTCTTTCACTGTACAATTCATATAATCTATTTCTACTTCAGCATATTCCCACTGTTGCCCAGTCACTAAACCTAAATAAATTATTAACACATTTTTTTTAAACAGAGTCACATGCGTTTATAATTATAGTATGAATAGTTATATTGAGTAATAGGATCTCCACAGTAATCTTATTTAAATGTTTTTTTCAAATACATTCTTCCTAAATGTTTCAAGCCGTCTCTCATTCATGGGTATAAAGGTAATTTCTTTTTAGCCCAATATCAAAAGTGGCCAACTGCCCACTATGGTCAGATTGTAGTTTATTAATTAATGACTTTGTATATGGCATTGAATTTGTAAAAATGTTATCAAGGCATGTGGCTGAAGTCGCTGTGATTCGCATAGGCTCTAAGAAGAGATTTTTTAAGTCGTAACAATTAAAAAGATTCAAGAATCGTTTACTTAGTGAGGTCTCTACTAATAAATCAATATTAAAATCGCCACAAATAATTATTTCTTTGTTTTTGTTATTTAATCTTTGTAATACCTCATCCATAGAGCTCTCAAACACTTCAAAACGGTGAGGATGGGTCTGTACACACTTATTATAACAATATTCCCTATCTCAATCAATATAGACTATTTCTACTGATCGCTCAACAGACAGACTTACAATATCAGAGTGTTCTTTAAATGTAAGGCTCTTATGAGTGATGATCATTAAGCCACCACAAGTTGTTTGTTCTCTGCTGAATGAACTAGCAATTACATGATTTTTATATGAAGACCTAATTTGACACTGTTCAGCCAAATTCATGTTGTATGTGTTCTGTAATTAATATTTTCACAGTTTATAAATAGCTCAATCTGTAGTTCCTTACAATCCATGCCCTGCATATTTTGATGGACTATGTTCATTTTATTATTTTTTACATTTTTATTACTTAAATTACTACTTAGAATACTGGTGATAGATGTATTATCTCTTGAGCTTGATGCGCAGACCAGATCGTCGACAAATATATAAACGAAGTTAAGGTCTCTGAATATCGAATCCATGAATCTTTGAAATGTTTGACCAGTGTTGCGTAGCCCAAACGTCATTTTTGTAAATTCAAAGAGTACGAAGGGTGTTATTTCGCCGTCTTAGGTATATCGTTGTTTGAAATGGATATACAATTGAAGGCTTTTCGGATGACCAGTTTACTGAAGATTTGTTTTCCCTCGAGTTCCTTGTCTGGAACTGTGACTTTATTTAGCATTCTATAGTCACCGCAGGGTCACCATTCATCGTTTTTTTCTTTGCCGTGTATAGTGGACTGGCCCAGGGGCTATTTGATGGACGACAAATGCCCCTTTTTATCATTTTTATTAAATTGTTCCTTTGCCATCTTATATTTGTCTGGTGGTAACGGCCTCGCGCGGGTTGGTACGGGCGCTCCTTTTGTTTCGATACTTGACTCTTGGAGTTGGGTATATTGATAGCTGGCTTAGTTATATCTTCGTATTTTGCCAGTAATTTTCTTATGCTAATTTCTTGTGAAATAGTTTCAATCCTAGGTTGATTTGCTCTGGTAATTTATGCAGGTGTTGTCGGCTCAGTAATTTTCTCAATTAGCTTTTTTCCGTCTAAATCGACGAGTAATTTGTGGTACTGCAAAAAATCTGCACCAAGTATGGACGTGTTGACGTCAGCAATAACAAAATTCTATCTATATTGGCGACTTAGTCCTATATTAAGGTTTAATGTTATTTCGCCGTATGTCCTAATGAGGCTCCCGTTCGCGGCGTGTACTCTATGACTTGTAATGACTAAAAACTTCTCGCCACTTTGTCGGTCGGCTAAGATAAGGCGGTCGTAGGGGTGAATAGCAAAAAGTTCCACCCTGGTTCGTGCTAATTTGTAGTTTTCCCTTTATACTGGTTTTCCCAGGCACTTGGTGGACATTTACAAGCCTTTAAGAATAACAACTGTCCTTTGTGAGACCATGTTAGAAAGGGACGCGCATGCGGTTGAGGGCGTTAAGTCGATTAGAGTCAAATTGTAGGTTTGGTTATTTACAAAATATAAGTTCGTAAAAAATAAAATCAGTCAACAATGATACACTAAAAAAATTGCGTAAGTTTGAGATTAAAAGATGTTAAAAAAGCGATTTCCTTTATTCCTGTCCTCATAATTTTTTTTTCTTTAAACAAGAGCACTCGGTCGTACTAACAATTATTCTTTGTTTTGGTGCTCAGAAACTATAAGGAAGAATAAGGTACTCAAATTCAAATATTTATTTTTAAGATTGACAATTACTTGTGCTTATTGACGTCAAATGAAGCATGATTCTTTTACAAGTTCGGTAAACCCTTCATGAAGAAGAACTAGCAAGAAACATCACGAGTATAAATTTTTCAAAATAAATTTACAATGTCTCTTTATGTCTATACAAAATAATTTCTTTTCTGCATCTGTTAGCCCGGCAACTCTCCCTCAACCCTTTAAAAATTTCGCTTATCTTGTATAAGAATATAAATTTCGATAAGAATATATCAACTAGGTCATGCTTGTGGTAGGAATGACAAGTTCCTGGTCCGGGTTTGTATGTATATTCTAGGATCCTCGTAGTTCGCTACATGGTAACCCATAACAACAAGCCTTTGGTTACTTTGGGACCATGTTGTCTGAGGACTTTTATTTTAAAATCCACACATACCCACTTATCTGTGTAAAAATCTATTATCTAACTGAATAAAATGAACAGGTGTTTCACTTTCTACATTACAATGCCGAGGCTTACTAAACATCAGTGAACTCATTTGAAATCGACGTCTTTCATGTCGTTTCATTACAGCGATAGAAGGTATGTCTACATTTTAACCACATATGAGTTTTCATACATGAATTTCAACACATTTATTGAGAACACTTAGTGATTTGAGGTTTCGAAAGGCTTTTTATTTCTTTTACTTGAAAAAAATAACATATCCGTGAGAATCTGGACCAAAATCCTGAAATGAGCTGCACTTTCGTTTTTCCAAGTTAAATATTGCCAAGATGTGCTACAAAAATTTATTGAATTTGACAAAATAAATTTTAATGTAACTGTTTTTCTGAACTGCTAAATTGCATTAAGTTGTTACCTTAAGCTTAGGAATATAACACTATTTTTTCCGCATCCTTTTTATATTTATACATAACAGGCTGACAGGTCATTGCATATATGAACATGGGCATCGTTCTTTATTTCAAAAATCTGGCTTGAATTGACTTGCAATCTATTCAATGAGGGCCCTCTGATTAGAAGTTTAAATGCACTATCAGTCTAAAAACTGGTTAACAGGTTTCAAAAACGTAAGAAATGTATAGTAGATACAATACGTAAAGACATCTTTGTTGTATTTGTCTAGCTCGAGTGGTTGTGCATTTGTCTTCATTATATCGATTATCATGTTGATGATAAAACTTGCGTGGAGTAGGTATGCGTTTCATGTAAACCTGAACATTTGGATGTCGAAAACAATTGCATATATGAGACATGGGCATTGTTCTTTAAACTAACCTTCGTAGAAAAGCATACTCAAAGTAAAACAGTTGCTCACACTCAACACGCACGACTTTGAACTGCTTTTGAGAAACACAAAGTTATGCGTCACAGATTTTCATGTAGCTCAACCATCTTAACAACATAATGTAATTGACATGTTGAGGTTAATGGTTAACTTGCATTTCTGACAAAACTTGATCTGTACGAGTAGAACTTGTACGCAAAGGTTCTTAATTCGTGATAAGTGAAAAATAAAACTTATTACCCATCTTTTAGTCCTTAAAAAGTATAAATTTGCCTGCGCCTTAAACGGAACCATGCAAAATTTTTGCCCTGTAACTCTTATTACTTTGAGAATATACGTGTTATGTTGTTTGGTTTTTCTTACTCTCCCTCGCCTCACATATGGATATTTGTAAAAAAGGCTGTCTGCTATACGGTTGCTAAGTTTCTGTGGCCTGTAGTTAGTTTTGGCTTGTATTCATTACATATAAGTTTTTTGGGCGTGGTTCATAATTCTGTCTTCTAACAACAACAAGTTGAAGTTTCTATTTGAGTTTAAGATTTGTTTAAGAAATATTAACGGGCACATTTACCGAACCTTATACAAAAGATAATATTGTTAATAACTAAAATAACAATATTATTAATTACTGACTCTCGTGAACCGAACTACATAGTTGCATCTTTTTGATCGGTAAACTTTCCTTGTTGCGTTACGAAAACCACTGATTAGATTCGAAATTCCAATTCTGTTGGATCTGGTGGGTGGTTTAATTTGAATATATCATAAAGTATTTACTTAGGCAAGCCAATTACTTAAATAGTAAAATAATACATACTACTGCCTGATGTGATAAAGTTATCGCAAGCATTGGAACTTCAGCTTTTTAGTAGACAAATCTTTGACCGTTTATCACATATATGAAAAGTAATTGAGAACAAAAAATACAAGACTAGACATGTCATGTCTATCTTCATAGCTTCAACGATTTGCTACTGCGTTTTATCTGACATTTTATAACCTTAGTTATTGCTCGGGCACATACAGTATGACGATACAAAATTTCAAGCAGATTGGTCCTGTAGTTTTCCCGTGATGTGCGCACAGACATACATACAGATAGACAAGAATTTCAGAAATTGGCGATTTGATGTTTATGAGGATTATTAAACACACCCCATTAAAATTTTCAAAATATGTGTAATATACAAACTCAGTTTTGTCACAGTTTTATTATAATTCGTTATAATATGTATAAATATCAAAATATAATGACATGGTGCGAAGAAAAACCAAATAAACATCAAAAAATTTTCCTCAAAATTGACATTACTTCTTCTTCTCGATGTTAAATAAAGCAAGACATGTTCAGGAAAACCTGCGTGAAGACAAACAGGGAAGAAACTTCAAGGGTTTAATTTTTCAATATAAATTTACATTAGCTCTTATGTCTATACAAAAAAAAAATCCGTTCATGAGGTAAACGCGGGATCCAGCCATCGCCCTAGTCAACCGTATAAAGACGTAATTTAATAAGCCAGTTTATTTTTTATTTTTAATATACTTAAGAGCTTTTATCGTCCAAATAATTGGATAGTTTATAAAAAGCTTAAATACAATTTTCGCTTCTTTGAATTTGTCTGTAGGAAGACCTTGGATATCCTCAGGAACGAATTTTATGAAGCCTACAATTATTATGAGCTGCAAGTTTATTTCTTCCTCTTGTGTTAATATTGTGCACATCTTTTTTCTTTGAACACGGTTATGATTTTTTTACAACCATCAAATTTTCTAAAACGTATTCAGATTAAATTAATAAAACTTATTTCCTTTAACTTATTTATAAGTAGCACGCTTGGACCGAGCTAATAGTTTGCGTGAACGGCCCTTTTCTGCAGAACAAACTATAAACAAACAGATGTCGGCTGCACTCCCCCACAACAACAGGTTGCCAAAAAACACTAATTGAGAAGTTGTTTCATACCTTACATACATTTCATACATTACATATAAAATTGGCGTTTTATAAGGGAGGAACATAAAGTAAATTAAAAATATATAATATATTTATTTAATGAAAGTATTTGCCATTGTGATCTATGCACTTTTGCCATCTCATAGGTAGTTCATATATCCCTTTACTAAAAAAACCATTCGGACGGGAATGAATAAATCTTTGAAGGCGCTTTGGACTGCCCCATCGGAGTTGAATTTTTTCCCTTGCAAGAACTTATCCAAATTTAGAAAAAAATGGTAATCTGTTGGAGCAAGGCCCGAGGAGTACGGTAGATGCCTTAGACATTTCATTGAAGCTCCTCTAATTTGGTAACCGTCTGTTGTGCAGTGTGTGGTCTAGCGTTGTCCTGAAGCAGCAGTGGCCCAGAGCGATTGACCAGCCTCGGCTGCTTAGCAGCTAGCTTTTCCATCATGGTTTGCAGTTGCTGACAATTGATATCTGCCGTAATTGTCTGGCCAGATTTTAAATGAAATGAAATGAAAAAATCGCCGAGAACAATTTAACCTAGTCTTTCTTTATACGCTTCTCAACAACACTATGACTTCTCTGTTTTTATGTCTAAAATAAATTTTGTAGCAAAAGTTCAATTACCCGTCCCTCCCTCACGAAAACTTAATATCTTTATACCTCCCCGTTCCCGTAAAAATTACACTTACAACAACTTCATGACTCGCAGTCTTAATCTATATAACAAGGAGTTTTGTAATGTAGACATATTTAATAATTCTTTGAATGCTTTCAAGAATACAATATTTTTGAACATGTGCACGTCCTAATAATTATTGAATAACACCCATTTGTCTTTGTAAACCCTATGCCTTTTTATTTTAGTTTGGTTTTTGTTTAATTGTATTTTATTAATTTTCTTTCTCACTTTTCATTTTTTAAGTTGGTAGTTTTTATATACTTACACAAAAACATTTTTTATGATAATAATATACATTAGGTATATTCTCGATACCTAAGCAGTCATAAGTATTGTAAAATCAGTAAAAATTGGGCACTGCTTGGTCTTTATTTAAGTAATTTTATTTTTACACAATGTGTAATATGTTTTCTTTGGTACCGACTGTTTGATGCTGTATAAATTTGAAATTGGAATTCTTAACCAAAGAGGAGATATTAGGTACAGATCAAAGTGACCAGTACGACAAAATGCCAATTTCATATGTAAGTACCTAATACCTAAGGTTATGCCGAGAAATACAGTTCAGTTTACAGGAGTCAGTTCTTGGTTCCTAACTACAATAATTGTATTTACCTGTTTGACGTTTAACAAATTTAGTTTTCTTTTCATTGAGGCGAAAATTATTAGCTGAGAACCACTTCTCTGCGTTAGAGATACGTGTTTGTGCTCGATGGTCAGTTTCTTGTCTTTTAATTTTAATAAAGTAGTCAGTAAACAATATGATCTAGCATTGATTAAACTAAGGTTGGCATATCATCGACATACACTAAAAATAAGAAAGGACCAAGAACTGAGCCCTGGGGCACACCCATTGCAGGCGCTCTTGTGAAACAATAAAATGTTAAAAGTTGATGTCGTTACAGCATGGATTCACATTTTCCTTAAGTAGTGACTGTGCAACAGTAGAGCATGAATTTAGAGCCTCTCAGTTAAATTTTTTGCTTCAGCATCTTCTCTGTCGGTCGACAACAATTTATCATGAACAATTAAATTATATTTGGTATGCGGAAACTTTGGTTTCCCGGTTCCCGATTAATAATATTTTATGTAGTTTTTGAAATAATAGTAGTTATTATTAATTCAATTAGATTTAGCAACACTGCGTACGTTTAAATAATATTGAATACTTCTTAGCGTGTTCATAAAATGTGTTATTATGATAATAAATTCTTTCATTGTAAAAATCATATGGTCTTTAACTACTTTTACATAATCCCTGTGTTGTCCAGTCACTGACCCTTAATAAATTCTTATATAAACATTATTTTTGTTATACAGAATAATGTTTATATAAGAATTATATAAACATTATTAATTATATTAATTATATTGACTAAATATTAGAATCACTACAGCAATCTTATTTCAACGTTTTTATAAAATACATTATACCTTAATGTTTCAAGCCAGTTCTCATTCATGGGTATAAAGGTAATTTCTCTTTTTTAGTCTATTGTTTGCCCAAAATCAACAAACCACTAAAATCTGATTGCACTTTATTAATAACAGACATTGTATGTGGCATTAGTTTGTAAAAATATTATCAAAGGCTGTGGCTGAAGTCGCTGTGATTCGTGTAGGTTCTAAGAAAAGAATTCTTAAGAAATTAAAAGATAAAAATTTGTAGCATTTCATAAAGTCTGGTTATTTCTACATTTAGTTTCTGTGTGTCACTTTCATACGTTAACCCATTCAGCTCCAAGTTACTTTAACTTTATACTGAACAAAATGTAAACAGACTTAAAACATATAAAAAGATGTGAAGTTCATTATTTGAATATCCAAAAACTTTATTTTGAATTAAGCGGCTATTTATCAACGGATTGTCAAATATAATAAAACGGTTTATAAAAGGTTGAAATCTGCTTTAGGGATAAATCCAAGTAGTGTATATTTTAGCAGGTAATCTGTATATATAACGTTTAAAAAGATTAATCCATAAAGTTTTTTTTACCTTTCATCGAATGGACTTTCATTTTCTTAAATCTCACATATTTAACTTATGTAAATATTGATGTTATCGGTAGATTGTGCTTCCTAAACTACAGATAGTCAACCAAAGTCAAATGTGGGATTACCTGCTATATACCTGATAATTCATGTTTTCAATATATGTATTTATCATTTTGGTTTCGCAAGTAAAGAAAAGAAGATCGTGATTAGAATTGACTATTTTCCAGTTCGTAATCTTGTGATTAGCGAATTAACGAGTTCCACATAAATTCTGGAACAAATTCCACATACAAGAGATAGAAGTATGAAACGTTTCATGGAAAAAATTTAGGATGTTGACATCGTCTTAAACGGCATTTTCGCTCATTCCAGCTCTAAATAAATAAAAGTTGGGCCCTAAGCTTTATAGAAAATTTCAACATTTGACTGAAATCCTCTGAATTTTCTCGTACCTGCTAGTGGTCAAACGGTAAAGTTTAGTCCGCACTCTGGTATATCTAACGATCCGTGGTTTGAATACGCGTTTCTCTTTGTTCATGATTATTTTTAGTAGTGTTCAAAACTTTTTTAGCTTATGTCCAGTTTAATTTGGAAATAAAAGTATGTTTACATATTGCGTGTTGAAAAAAATTTAGGCGTGATATTTTTCACATTACAAAATTGTAGTTTAAATCTAAACTTTATAGAAGACTACGTATTTCTTTTCTTGTTAAATATTTAGTGAGTTTAAGTATTTTATTTTTAATAATATCCCAACGTTCAGCTCTTGCAGATAAAATGTTAATTTTGACCATACTTTTATAGAGCCTGTAAATAGAAAAAATACGTCTGTAAAAGATCTACTTACTTAAATTCATTTAAAGATGTACTTTGAACTTAAATATGCTTAAATTCTAAATAGATCACCTTAAAAATATTATCTTCATTGGCATTCTTAAATACCTTCTTAATATATCGTTTACTCTCCAAATATGCCTTTTAATGCCTTGCGCTATGGTACTCCTCTTTAACAGACATATAAGTAGAACAATCACTTAGCCTACTCCAAGACTGTACGTTGCTGCAAATACGTAGATATGCGCTAATTTAAGAACATTTTCAATTTATATAACGTGGACAAAGGCCTTTTTATTAACAGTCGGAAGAATAACGGAGAGTTTACTAACTTTACCTTCATGTACAATATGATGCCTTATATTTGATAGCTATATTTTACAATGTAAAAGGAGTAATGGCCGTTCTGCGCCAAAAAAGACCAGTGAGTTTCTTAGTTCGAGTTATGCTACTTTAAGGTACCTATTCATATGATTTTGATTCATTAATTATTTCATCAATATTATAAAAAGAGTCTGGCCTGTAGCTTTCACATGGACTGTCAGATAGGCCTCAGATTTATATTCAGGCTATAAAGCGGTCTGAACAAGTAACAAACGTTTTGGATTTAAAAGTTTTTCATAATATCGTAATTAGAAAATTTAAAATCGATTTTTAGGCACTAATTTAATAAACGGTATTTTAACGGTATAAGCGGTATTTTCAACAAGTTTTGCATTTAATGATGGCTTTTGATCGTCCGTACAGGTACAGCTTAAATGCTGGTTAATGTTTATATGCAGAATCATCATTCGAAGCCGCAGGCTTTATTAATATAATTTTAACATGTTTTCAGTTGTAATCAAGTTTTGTAAAACTTATTACATCATAATCTATATTTAATAAAATGTAATATAGTTTATGATATATTAGTATCTACTTATTTTAACAGCATACACGTTTATATATTTTCGAATACTTCATAACATAGTCATTAAATTTCTTGTTATTATTATTGGCAATATGTATATTATTGTTATTTATAATCATACTATATTCTTGTTTTAAGTGCTGTTGGTTTTGTGAAAATAAATAAAATAATTTTAAAGTTATTTAATTGTACAATTCATATAATCTGTTTCTACTTTTGCATATTACCTCTGTCAAACCTTTTTTTTACTAATATTTTCATTTTGGTAAAGGCAGAAATGTAATATATATTTTCCAATTAAATAATGAATAGCTTTATATTGAGCAAAAATATCACTAGAGTAATCAAATTTTATTCAAATAAATACTTTCTAAATCTTTCAAGCCATTTATGGGTATTTAGGTAATATTTTTTTAAGTCTGTTTTTGTCCAATATCAAAAAAAGCCAACTGTCCAGTACTACCTGATTGTCGATAATTCAGTCGTATGGGGGATAAAAATTGTAAAAATATGATCAAAGCATGTGGTTGAAGATATTAATTAATTATATTTTTGTTTTTGTTACTTACGCTGTGTAATATACCTCTTCATAGCGCTTTCACATGCTTCAAACGGTGAGGATGGATTATAACTTATTATAACAATATTCTCTGTTTCAATACAGGCTATATATTCAGATACTATACTTTTGACGGCCTGTTTGGTGTAGAGGTAAGTACCTTTGCCTTCCACGCCAGAGGTTCCGGGAAGGGAGAGGCAGATATTGTATTATATTTGCTTTCTAGTCATGGATGTGTATGTATGTTTATTAAGGTTTATTTCTAATATTTATACATGAAATAAAAATATCTATGTGTGCTCATATATTTCTTAAGTTTATTTATCTGTTATCTAGTATCCATAACACAAGTTCTTAATGATACTTAATTTGGGCTAGATAATGCGGTGTGATTGTTAGTATTATTATTATTAATACTATTGCAAGATGTGTTATCTGTTGCCACTTACTTATGTTTAAATTATGTTTATGTTTTAGAATATTACATTCCACTGGCTCAAATGCACAATGCGACTGCTCAATAGAAGCAGTTGTAGTCAACAAATTGTAGTCAATGCTAATTATAACAATATTCCCTTCTAATATATGATAGCGAGTATGGTATCTGTCAAAATAGATAATACAGCGCACATAATCCCCCAACAGTAAACAACCATGACCTGAAAACAAACATCAATGTTGATCGCACAAATGAATGCCCCGACCAGGACCAGCATTTGCATATAAGGCAGTGCTACACATTACCCCACTAGGCCATCATAAATTTAATATTAGTTTTATTTGCAAATTTCTTACTCTTAGAGAAACGTACTGATATAATGTAGCACACAAAATTAACAAAATATATAAAAACTAAAACGTACCAGGAAATTACGCACAAATCTATTTCTCAAAAATTTGTTTTTAATTCACATGGCTACACTGCGCAATAGGCAACCAAAACACACAGAATTATAAATGGAAGCAGATATAACATAATATTTGTTCGTACACATACATGATTCCACCATATATGCACGCATTGTCACTACCCTTGTTCTTTCAATTAGAATTGTATATATTTTTTTATGTATGTTATTATTTATAAGTATGTATATTATTTTATTCCTTATATTATTAGTTTTAATTATTTTATATTCATCTTATGTTGTGTTCTCGTCATATATTAGTTAACTGAGCAGTTGCTTTCTTTGCGACATGAATAAACATTTGTTCTTCTCTTACATATAAAAATCTCTATGGATCTTTGAAACCACAGTGAAGGTCTGAAACGAACGAAAAAACCAATTATTTTGGTATCTAAGATCATTTTGAAATCTTCCTTTTCATTAAAAATAATTTCTTTAATGAAAATATTTTAGCACATTTTAGGACACAAACATTTTTAAAAAATCAACACCAAAATATGCTGAATAGTCATTAAAGCAATAAGACAATGGCGTGTTTGCGTTTACATTTTCACAACATATTGCATCCCTGCTTGTGGCAAATATTTTGAGTAATATTCAATTATTTTCGAGGTGATTGCACGATACAGTCATGGTGAGGTGTTGTGCTCCGAAAGTTTCAAGATATAACGTTTCACCGGTAAGTATAAAGAGAGGAACAGCTTGTTAAATTACAGGAAAAGCGCTGTTTTCAGGGTTATTGATTGCAGTAATAATACCTTCGATTAATGATTTACATGGACCCGGATGCCACATACCATTAAATAGAAAGCTTGCTTGTTTAACGGAAATGAAATACTAAAAAATACTTTATCGTATTAGCTTGAACATCGATTAAACTTGTTTTCCCTGGAGCAAATAGATTTTTTGGCCAGTTCAAAAATTTACTAAGTATGCCTAAGAATTCTGTGATCAAAAATACAAGCCTATAATACACCCAGTTGATCGTTTTACCAACTAAGCACAACAAAATAAAAATTAACTTGATCTGAATCAAATGTGACCCAGTGTTTGTCATTGTGTGAGAAAATTTGACATGTATGGGTTATTGCCATGCAAAATGATTGGTTACGTTAGGTCTGCTGCCATTTTTAAGTCTGTGCCAAAACAATACAATGGGTGGAATTTTTAAATGCCGCCTGGAGCGTAAGTGCTCTAAATAATTAAGATATCAAATTTTACATTCCTTTATTTTCGATAAGAAATAAAACTGCATTCAAAGATTTTTGAGAATTCGTTTGCTTCACCGGGAATCGAACCGACTATACTATTAGGTCTTTACCTATGAAATTGCCGTTTTTCACGAAATAAATGAAGCGTAATTTTTTATATATTTTTTATTTCTATTAATCAAAATAATCTCCCATGCAACCAATGCATCTTTGCCAACGCATTGGTAGCTTATTGATGCCTTTCTTGAAGAAATCAGCTGGACGGGAGGCAACAAATTCTTCAAAGGCATTTTGTACTGCCTCTCGGGTATTGAATTTTTCTCCCGCCAAGAAGTTATCCAAATTCTGGAAAAAGTAGAAGTCTGTTGGTGCAAGGTCTGGTGAGTACGGCGGATGACGGAGAACTTCCAACCCCAACTCTTGTAGCTTGGAGACCGTCTGCTGCGCAGTATGAGGTCGCGCGTTGTCATCCAGGAGCAGTGGAGCCGAACGATTGACCAAAGCTGGTTGGAGACGTGCGAGCTTCTCCATCATTGTGTTCAGTTCTTCACAGTACACATCTGCAGTAATGCTTGTCCCGTTTGGCAAGAAGCTGTGATGAATTACACCCGCCTTAGACCACCAAACAGTGACCATCACTTTTCTAGGGGTAAGTTTTCGTTTAGGGCATTGTTTGGGTGCTGAACCAGGGTCCAACCAACTTGCTGAGCGCTTACGATTGTCAAACAGGATCCATTTCTCGTCACAAGTAACAATGCGGTTCAGAATTCCTTCATTTGTATGCCTGCTGAGCAGTGCAAGGCAAATCTCCACGCGTACTTCGCGCTGGCGGTCATTGAGTTCGTGGGGTACCCATTTGTCAAGCTTTTTTACCTTGCCAATTTGACGCAAATAGACCAATACTGTTTTGATGCTAACGTCGAAAGCTGCTGCTAATTCAACCGTGGATTGAGTTTCATCAGCTTCCACAATTGCCTTTAATTCGTCATTGTCAACCAAAGTTTTCGGACGACCACGGGGTTCATTTTTCAGGACAAAATTTCCAGAACGGAAGCGGGTAAACCAATAAGGGGTGGTGCGTTCGTTTGTAGTGTTCGCTCCGTAAACGTCGTTGATGTTGCGTGCCGCTTGTGCCACTTTGCTGCCACGACGGTACTCATACTCCGTAAATACTCAAATTTTTAACTTATCCATGATGACGAAAAATGTTCGAATGCGTTGAAAACAAAACACTAACTATTAAACAAATGACGATTTTAGAAAAAGAATTCCATGTTTGTCAAATAAAATTATTTTATAATTAGAATTATCAGTCAAAAAAAGAAATATTTTCATTTGAAATGGCCAGTACGGCAAAACGGCAGTTTCATAGGTAAAGACCTATTATTTCCATTTCTTTATTTTCTCGATGACTATAGACCAATAGTGGTTATTGCGGCGATTGTACATACCATTATTGCAGAAATTGGTTTCGTCAGACCATACATACAATGTTCAAAAAATTAAAATTAAAAAGTTAAAATTGTGCAAACAATTATGGTCGTGTGCTGTGACTCTGATTTGTTTATTGCTGCGGATTTGGCTGGAACTTACGTACATCAGTTTCGTTTTATCAGCATTTAACACGAGACCAGCATCATGTGACCACTTTGAGAGTGCCGTAAAGTCGGTTTGTATATTAAGCAAGGCTGTATTTGTATTATCAGAAACCAAGCAGGTATCATCAGCAAATTGGTATATTTAACATTTAGTATCGATGTTGACGGCATCTTGCCAGTTCTTCTTCACGAAGGTTTTTTCGAACTGGTGGTAGAATCATGTTTTATTTGACATCAATAAGAACAAGTAATTGTCAATGTTGAGAAATAAATATTTCATTTCATTTATTTCATTTCATTTCATTTCATCATGAACGTAGTTTATGTAGCGGAGAGGGCCTAACAAGAAACCTTGGGCTGTGCCGTCTTGAACTATTACTTTGTCACTAACATCGTCGCAAATTCTAACTACGTGTGCTCTGTCATTTAGATAATCTTGGCACCACTGACCAAGGGAAAATCTTATGCCACAATCGTTCAATTTTTCCAATAATTGTTCATGTCTTAAGGTGTCGACGCTTTACTGTAATCAATAAATGCTATTAAGATGTGTTTTTTTATTATTTAGGTGTTCATAAATATAATCGGCTAATTTAGACAGTAACTCTGTAGTGCTTTTGCCAGCCTGAAAACCATACTGCCTGCTATTAATTACATATATTATTTTTTCTATAGAATAGTCTTATTTGTTTGGATATAACTTTTTCTGTAATTTTATCAATAGCAGGAAGTACTGTTTAGGGTTAATTAGTTCTTAGTTCAGAGTGAGCCCGGTATGATCTCAGAAATAAGTAAAACCATGTATGTAACTAGTTTTTAGTAATTTATTCGACAGACACATTTAGGTTACATAACAGTTTTAAATGAACGTCTATTTAACTGCAATATTTCTACCGGACTGGGGAATGAGAATTGCGTAAACGACATCTTACATATACATACTAGTATACGAGCACTTACATGACCATGCATATGTGTGTGTCCCTACATACTGTAATCGGCCGGTAATTATTGTAGTCATTGTACCTGCCTTTCTTATGTATACGTCTAACTACGTCGGTTTTCAACCCCTGAGGATATATGCCTTTCTCTAAAGATTGTTTAATAAAATGTGCAAATAGCAACTGCAATTGTATCAGTATTAGAGATAAGGAAATACCAACTATCCCAGGTCCTTCTAGGTAACTGAAGGAATTTATTTCTTTAAGGAATGCTTTAGAAGGAGTAGGCTGATATTTTATGGTTACGTTTGCCAAATTGCTGTATGATTGTCTATGTAGTAGTTTTATATCACTGTTGCTGTTGCTAAAAATTTTTGCAAATCTATTTGTTATAACGTTATAGTTTTAATTTTTGTAAATTGATCATGAAATCATTTAAGAATAACATCGTCTAAAATTGGTTTTGTTCTTCCAGTTATTTGATTAAGAATTAGGCAGTGAGCTCTAGGTTTATTTTTTTGGTTATAGATTTGTTGTAATGCTTGTGTTTTTGTAGTAATTTATAAGTTTGTTTTTGTTTCTAGCTAAGTTATACTGTTGTTTTAATAATATATTGGTCACAATCCAAATTAATTCGTAAATATGTAAAACTATAAAGAAAAAGGGTAAAAAAATGCTTTTAGAAAAAAATATATTTATTTTTTATTTTTGAGACAGTTGGTAAAAATGTGACAAAAAAAAGGAAAAACAAGAATAAAGTATACATTTTTCTATGGTTATCTTATAATTGATAACTAAATTATATTGTAATGTAATAATAATTGTTACGTTATCGTAATGTTTGAAAGTAATTCAAATTAAACAAGTGGTTTTTACCTCAGTCAATGTCAGTGACAGTAACAGTTGACATTTCGACTGTCATGCGGAACGTGCAAATAAGACAGAACGATTCGCAGCCCGCTTAATCAACATACACACACCTTATCTTTCTTCAACATAAAATCTTACAAAGTGCCGTGCGAGGATACCTTAGTATATATAAGTTCTCCAGCGCCGTCATCTCAGCCGGCTGGAGACAGCCATCGAGGCGGCAGATCAGCGCAAGGGCAGCGGTCTAGTCTAAGGTATGTTCCGTATTTATTAACTGTTACTTGCTGCACTTGATCAAAGAACCTGCTTGTTAATCGTGTAATTCGAGACCCTTCCGGTCTACCCAGAGTAGCGACGAGCCAAACCTATTTCGGCTCTGTGCGGTTGCTACATCTTTATGGTGCCGAAACCCGGGATCTCCCACCTATCTTATTCGAATGCTTGTGGTGTTTCTGGTTAATCGACGGGTATAACTTAATCAATCAAAAAATTATATACGCTAAGTTATATCTAATTCTCATCAGAACCAGAAAAGGCTGCATGTATTAGTATCCAGTCTCTTGTGTTCGTCGCTAATTATCACTTAGGAACTTAAGATAACTTGCTAAATCGGGATAAGGTATTATCATTTTTGTAGGAACTCAAATAAGTCGCCAAATCATAGGTGAATATTCTGTACCTTCGGCCTACTTTAATATCGAAAACCATACCTATTGATCTCAACATCATCAATCTCATTATAACTAAACCTAAACGAATAACTTTCATTCATACGTAAATTCATAACAGGAAAAAACAAACATTTATTTTATTAATTATTTTGAGGGTAAAATCAAAAGATGTCTTCAACAGTGGTCAAGTTTTAGCTCGTTCTAATATTCGTGGTTTGTTCGGTTTACAACACTCGAAACCTAACGTTCTTCATACATTTACAAATGAAAGGCTTACCTGTAAGGTGTTGTAGACTAGGTTTTTTTTATATAATTCTGTATTCCTCCGACATTTTTATCGAAGCTCTTTTTTATCGTTTTATTTATATAAATAAATAAATAAATATTTCTAACAATCACACCACATTATCTAGCCCAAGTTAAGTATCATTAAGAACTTGTGTTATGGATACTAGATTACGGATAAATAAACTTAAGTAATATATTAACACACATAGATATTTTTTTATATATAAATTAGAGAAATAAACTTAAATAAACGTAAATACACATCCATGACTAGAAAGCAAATATAATTATATATCTGCCCCTACCAGGATCCGAACCTGGGACCTCTGGCATGGAAGGCAAGGCTACTTACCTCCACACCAAACAGGTCGTCAATAGGCCGTTATATGTTTAGTTTTTAGTTATGTTGCATTGCCCTATTCTTGGGCTGATCAGTCTTTAATTAATTTATTATTATTATATTAGGCATTGGGCTTAACTGTTTTTTATATTAATTTTTTAGGTATTTTAATTCAGTTAAAAAGGTTTGCAGTTAATTTTACTTATTATTCAGATTTACATTTGTATTATTTGGTGATTAGTCTTTTTGCTATTTATATTTGTTTTTCGATACATATATTTTACAATATGTGTATAATATCTATTTCTTACCTTATTTTATATTCTATTTATTACGTTTTATTACTTTTTTCGCTATCATTGTACTAATATTCTTTAAATCTATTAGCTGTGCTTCTGTCAGTGATCAGTCTGTGATAATTTATACTCTTTATTTTGTTGTTCAGGTGGTTCTCAGCGTTGAATCTTTCGACTGTGAATGGTGAAGTGAATATAGAGAATGTTTACTGGGTTAACGTGTACAACATTGTAGAACAGTGGCTTGTACTAGGAACGAATATCGTTTGCTGTTTACTGTATTTGTTCAGAGGACGGGCTAGTTGCATGCTGATAGTATCGGAAGATATAGGCACTGTCTAACGAAATTCATTATTAGGAGTTTTCGATAATTTAGTTAATCTATACTAAGGCCTTATTATACATTGTTTGATCGTGAAAATGGTAGTTACTGTCCGAAACTAATTGTTAGGACTTTTGATAATACAGTTAATCCATTCCTACTTACCGCGAAGATTGTTTTGTCAATTTGATTATATGGTGATACTACTTAGGTACCTATAGTAGATACATAGGTCGGTACAAACTTTTTTTTTCTCGAAAATAAATTAATTTACGAACATGTCATTGTTGACTAGACAATCAAGTCGTAAGCGAAGTGCTTTCACTAAAACCAAATCTAAATCTGCGGACATTGAGTACACTGCCCAGGACTTGGCATCTTTTCGGCGAAAGCGGACAATCGCTTATAAACGGTTGGCTAAGGCGTTGGATATCGGTTTATTAGCTATAAATGACGATTCACAACGGGACTTATTTCTATTCTATCATCAGGAAACTAAACAAATAGCTGTTACTTTTGAACAAGCGCACCTTAATATTTTAGAAATTCTAAATGAACCTGAAAATGAGGAAACAAATATTCATATCTAAATGAATTGAATTCGCTTTGCAGCACACAGCTACAAGTTTCAACGCTGCGGACGAGATAAAAGCGAGGCCAAAAATACTTAAAATTCGCGGATGCAATGCCTGAAAGCTATAAACAAACAGAGAGGAATAAATTAAAAATAAACAATTTCCAAAAAGAAGAAGCTGATTTGCGTGTTTGCAATTTAGGTAATATAAAATACATTCTCTTATTAATAATTTTTATTTTATTATTATTATTATTTTAATATAATTTTAATAACTTTCATTATTAATCGGCCGGTATCAATGACATTCGTTGACGTTGTGGTGATCAGCTTTCTCTTTTCATTCAAACAAAATGCTTGAAAGTATTAGCGACTTACCAGTGTGCGGTCGTAATGCGCGCGCGCCGAGAGTGCGTGGAACTGCGCCTCGTTGATACGCATCGACCGGTGGATAATGGGGCTTTTCAACATTTTGCCTACAAACAATTAGAGTATAAAGGTTGTGTATATTAGCGTCTAGCTTACTAACATGAATCATCATGATCAATACCTCTTGATCCAAAAGATGGACTACACTCGCGACCAGCTAAATCGAATCAGTTTACAAAATGGAATAAAAGTGTGTTTATTTTATAAATACTTCAATTATTTATTTATGTTATTATTTTTTTGAAAATCTATTTTATAAGCTTTAAAATGATACCCTAATTTTAAGAATCTGCTCTGGAATTTCAGAATTATTCAAATGTGCAACAAAAATATAATTGATGAAAATAATCATAGCCATAATTGAAATTAAACAAAAAGAAAATGTTATGATAATTAAGCAAATTTATTTAAGCAATATTTAGTGTTGCCTCCCCTGGCCCTAATAACAGCTCGAAGGCGATTTCTCATCGACCTGATAAGCTTCTTTATCGCATCCTGAGCTAAGGCTTCCAGTGCTGTCTTTAGCTCCGTGACGCTTGCAGGCGCGGGATTTCTGGCCCATACTCGTCGTTTAAGCTCATCCCATACGTGTTCTATGGGATTGATATCCGGGCTGAGTGGCGGCCAGTCCGTGGTCTGAATACTATCTTCGTCCACGAAATGACTTGTGACCTGTGCTGTATGTCTCAGAAGTATGCTGGCGCCAACTGGTATTTGGCCTCCTGGAATATGAACTGGTCTCTTCGAACTTCTGTATACCCTGGGTAAAGCAGATTGGCTCATATTTATGGCAGCCCTGTTGCAGAAAAAGGACAACTTGAGCTGCTTTTTCTGTTTCCATAGTAGATGTAATTTGGCGATCGTATCTTGCAGAAATTAGTTCAGGTCAACTATTGATAAGCGCCTGATAAGGCTGCAATGCTTCCGGGGGTTGCAAACCGCAAAGGTGACTCTCGTGACAACAGCAAGGAGTTAATTTTCGGCACTAACGTTTATGCCACAATATTTTTAAAAGGATATATGAACATATTGATATGATAAAGATGTTGATTTAAAGCTTATAAAATAGGCTTTAAAAAATTGTTCAAGGTACAGACAAAGAGTTTGTAAACTACCCGGGAAAGTACATACATTTTCTATGTTTATCCAATTAAGTTTGTTTTTCAACTTTTGTTGGTTAGTAGAGAGTTGCTCCACTACTCTACTAGAGGCCATAATAACATAATAATAAAAATAATTATAAAATTGTTTCAGTAATATTGGTAATAACATATTTCTAGGAGTTCCCAGTGAGTAATCAGAGAATACTCGTATTGGGAATGACCCGCGACTTCCCTTAAGAATAACATTAATATTACAAAATAAAAGAAAATAAAAACTAATACGTAGTCTTAGCGAGCCTTCTAGAAGAATCATAATAAACAAGAAGATTTATATTTCAAAATACATTAAATTTGGTTATACATTGAATTTCATTGTGTTACAGCTTTCTTGTACATCTATGTTTACGATAACCAGTGTCGCCAATCATGTTCGACAAAAAATTAGCACATGGTTAGTTTGCGGTTATAGTAAAACAGTATGACAACGCTCTTTGTAACCACATGGTAATAATGTGCACTAAATATTTTACTCCAATATCGAAGGGCCGTCGTTTATTTTCTGAATTATGAAATATATGGCAAGGATTTTAGTGGTCAGTTCAAAAGCCGACGGTACTTTGTCAATCGATTAAATCCACAATCAATTAGATTACATATCAAAGCAAAAAAACCGAAAAAGTCTTCTAAATCAATCAAATTAGCACACAAGCCGACACGACAGAACTTTGTAAAATATATAAATTATTATCAGGTATAAAAGCCAACGAAACGTGAAGTTCAGTAAAGTGCTGAAAAAGATTCTACTTTCAGTTAGATCGATCTTCTG
The DNA here is from genome assembly GCA_923062675.1 of Marasmarcha lunaedactyla. NCBI lineage: Eukaryota > Metazoa > Arthropoda > Insecta > Lepidoptera > Pterophoridae > Marasmarcha > Marasmarcha lunaedactyla. Next base: position 36,015,798 of record OV281339.1, on the reverse strand, counting down.
AAGAAGAACTGACAAGAAATTTCACAAGAATAATAAAGAAGTTCTACTCTTAGTTACAATAACAGTAATTTCAATAAACTTTTTACCAATTACTTTCTTCCAAGTTTCATCTGAAGGAATCGTGTTTAATCTATTAAGATATAAATGTGTTAAAAACGAATTAGGTCATATTTTTTAAATGGTACTTTCGTACGGTTCGGTTCGGTTTTTCTACAAATATACGTATTGAAAAAAAATACAAATCAGTATTAGGTAGGAACATAACCTCAAAATAAATACCAATAAAAATCTTGTGTTATTAAGAAATCTCGGATTATTAACGAATAGAACAGTCAACAAAATATTGATGAACATGAATAATGTTAAATAGCCGTGCTTTTGAAGAACATTTAAGGTTTTTGCAACTTTATGTAATATGTTTGACTATAAAATAAGCATAAGAAAAACAAGAACTTACCTGTTAACGTGTTTTCATTTTCAGCAAAATTTTTAGATAATTGTCAGCTCACACGTGGTACCCGAATTTACTGAACTAAATAACCACACTCGCCAACTCCATAACGTTAGTTAAAGAAATACCTAGGGCAGGATATTTGATCAACGAAAGCAAAGATTATGAAAGGAGAAACCATCCGCGAAGATTATTATTTACACTGGCTTAAGAAAAACCAAAGGGCCTGTTGAATCAAGCAGAATAGCAAGAAAATCTTAATAACCGAGTGTGCCGCAATCGACGACGTGGGATATTCTTAGAATAATTATTTAAGTTAAACCTTTTTTTCTGTCTGTTATTAAAGACAAAAGTGATAGTTGCAAAGTTTCCAGGCGCAGGTAACAAGTGGCCCGGAGCTTGGCGAGTGTACGACTGCCGGGCCAGCACCTGTAGCTGAGCGCCTCTGAGCGCGCATGCGTGCAAAGATGCTTCTAGCACCTGCCTTCCAACGAGCACAAATTATAAATGAATATTTGGTTTTTAATAATAATTAAACCATTGAAATATGGTTGACTTAACAACCTATTTTATGTGTACAAGCATCTATATCTTAACTAGAATTATGCTCCAAAAGTAAATAGCAGCAAGTATAAAGCAGATTCAAGGATTGCTTAAGACCTGTAGATATCTTGCTAAGAAAGAGTAGTTTCTGATTTCTGCAGCGTGTAGTTATGCAGACCGCGGTGCTTGTTGATGGCGCGGTGCTTGATACTGTAACGACCACCCTCCTTTCTCAACATCATCATGTAATGTAATATCAGGGAATGTCATAAATATAAACTTGAAATAAATACATAAACATAATATAAAACCTAGCATATAACTGTCAAACTTTATTCTAATACTTTATATATAAAACCTTCAGCTAATAGAATAAGCAATTATAATTGGCACAATATAAAAAATTAACAATAAAAACACAATATTTATTTGGCGTGATCGTCTAAGATTGGGTAGGACTCTACGTTGTGTTGTATATTAACCAAGTTCTTTTCCCAGGTATGTGACAAAGATAAGAAACAACGAAGGTACCTAAGAATGAAAGTAAATGCTATTGTAATAAAAATATATAAAAGATATAATATAATAAGTACATATAATATAATATATAATAAAAGATAAATAAGGTAATAAAGGACTGTTTAAATAGGTTTGATGATTTAAATATATTGTGAATTTATATAAATAGTTATAATAAAATATAATATATAATATATAATATATTTATAATAATAAAAAAATATATAACCTCGCCCTATTCATGTGAGAGACATCCTTTCATTTTTTTTATTTTCTCTCTCCAGGATTCACCAATCCAACACCCGAGTGTTAGTAATGTATAATAATACTTTGTAAGAAGATAGATTTATAAGATTTAATAGAGGATAGAATATGGTAAGATTGTGAGAATAAATAAAGCTAACAATAAGTTCCACAATCTTGAATAAAGTTATCTCACAAGATCCAAATCTTGCAGATACCTTAATTTAAACTGAGTAGTGTGATCTCCAAGTCGGATCATTTTGCACAGATCTCATTAATTACACAGAAGAGTTAATTGTTATTTATTCAGCCAAGAATTTCCAAATCCAATTCATAATTCATTCCATGACATTTGTTAACTATTCAGCCAAGAAGTTCCAGAACCAACTTTCTCACTGAGGCTGATGCACCGGAGTGTCATCCTGTCGTAACACCAGAAGCTCAGATCATTGAAATTGATAACAAGAGACTTCAACCACTGTTTGGTCTTATGCCAGATAACAAGTCACAAAATGAACATGAACGAAGGAAGGAATTTGTTGAATTGTTTGAATTTGTCAATTATTTAGTCAAGAAGTTCCAGAACCAACTTTCTCACTGAGGCTGATGCACCGGAATGTCATCCTGTCGTAACACCAGAAAGCTAGATTATTGAAAATGATTACAAGAGACTTCACGACTGAGTGGTTGTGAGCCAATTGACATACCTAAAGATAAAGAAAGAAAATAAAGAGATAGATATCCTAACTTATCACCTCTGCAAACTTCACCAAGTTGGAGATTATCACATTCAGTGTACAAATGTATGTTAAATAAATTATTTTGATTCAATCAAATAACCTTTTAGGATATCTCACCATTGCGATCCATAAATACATTATATTTAGGCAAATATAAAGCACATCACAAATGACAGCATTTTTAGTGTGTATGTATTGTGTTCTGTGTGTGTGTGTGGTTAATTACTTTTAATATAAATAAAATCGAAATATGAAATGTATAGATAAATATATATATACACATATATATATATATATATATATATATATATGTATACATATATATAAATAAATATATATAATAATAGAATAAAATACGCAAAATTTTAATAAATAAATCAAGACCAAATTTAAATAAATATAATCTAAAAGTTAATCTCCCTTTTAAGTTACCCTACCAATTTAAATAAAATAAACACTCACTAAAACAAGATTCACCACCAAACTCAATAATCTAAACTAATATGTAAATAATCTAAGCTCGATAATTAAACTTTTACGAACTGGCAGAACTTTGCTGAAACCTAAATTCCCTCTTACTTTGTCCTACAGTATTAAATAAAATAAACACTCACCCAAAGACAGGACCCACCTTCAAACACAACACTGTATTCTAATTTTTCACAATTGAAAAATTAAAACTTTCTAAGTACGAACCGGCAGAACTTTTGGATTACTTTCCCTTCCTGACGAATCAAAAGATCGAATGTTCCCGAACCCGAAGCTGAAAATCCAGTGTCCCGCTCTGCGGCCTACTGCCCTATTTATACCCAAACGAGCGAATTCTTTTCTCACGGTGCACCACACGCACACAACGCACTTGCGACTATATACCCTATTACTAGCATTAAGTTTCAAATGATATCTCGAAGCAAAGTATAATAAACTGTTATAAAAGAATGAACCTTTGTGTTATAATCAATGTGTAGATGCGAAAGCATCCCTTACTTATTTTTCCTATAAATAATTACTACTAAAAAGATCGTATTTAACAAAGGGAGAGAAACTCTACAGAATAAACATACATATACAAATACAAAAACAACTATGACCCAAGAACAAACATCTGCGTTCATCACACAAATGCACGCCCCCACCAGGACTCGAACCCGGGAACCCCGACGCAAGAGGCAAAGACACTCACCACTACATCACTCGTTCGTCGTAATTTTAATCAATAAAATGCGTTAACGCCAGCTAACTGGCTGCTAACCACGTAGGTGTCCACCTAACGTTATTCATAGACATTGTTTGGGTGCTACAACTTTGCTATCTTTATTTTACAGGCGTATGATTCATTCAATTATTTGCATTGTATACCTACCTACTTATTCTATCTCTGGTCGTCATTCAAACCACATCATTGTGAAACAGTATTGTTTTATAATTAAAATCAAGTCTGCAAGAAGTCAGAGTTTCATTTAGAGTCTCCGTAGTCCCGTAAAGGAACAATTATATTAAGAACGCTTCCTTTTCGTTAACTAATTTTTACTACTGTTATACATCTACAATTACGACTATCATTATACACAAGTACGTAGTATGTCAAAAGGTATTATATAGTAACTTTTGAAAATAAATATTTCCAAATCCTAATAGTAGGTATATTGACATCATATTCCCATTTTATATACAAAGTTCGAGTTTGTACCGTCACAATACGCAGTGGTTGTCGGATCTACGGTTTCTTGCGTGTTTGTTGTCAGCTCTACGTTTACCTACTTTTGCCTCCTCTGTCGCCACAGCCATAATTTAGCTTTCGACATATCCCGTATAGAGTTGACTGTATTTTTGAAAGTCACAACTAAATTCTTAGTGTGGCTTGGCTCGCTTGTTCTTTGGCGACAGTAGTTTACCACGTAATTTCCTAAAATGTATGAGTATATTATATTAACAAATTATTAAGAACAATATTAGTTTTTAAGAACAATATTTATATTACTAGATTTTGCCCGTGGCTTCGCCCGTGTAATCCTGTGGGTCAGTAATTTTTCTGGTTGGAAATAAATTATGAAACAAATATATAACATATACAGGATATCAGTCGACGATAAACCGGAAACAGAAGATACAACAAGTCATAACAGCTATCAGATAAATAAAAAATTATTCTTGACCCTGTGGTTATGAAACTAAAGGTATTAAAAAGAAAAACTAATCAACACCTTGTGATGATTAATTATACCTCGTTGCTACAAATGGTAGTTTTTGCTTGGTTTTATTAACCCTTTCCATGCGGGATCTTACTTTTAATATCGCCGTCTCTATACGGACGACCTTTTATAAGATCGCTTCTCTAGAACATGGTCGAGATATTACGTCCAAACCAATATGCTCCATCTGTACGAAGGGCGTAATATTACGTCTACCCAAATCTATCACCAGACGCGGTTGGCGTATTATTACGTTTCCCAAATTATATAGACAACATCGGTGTTGCCCATTGTAATAAATATTACCAAACTATTATTTTTGTTAAGCTAAAAAAAAATAGGTGTTTTATTATTGTATGTAACTAAAGATATACATTTTTTTTTATACTCTCATATTTTTTTGGTAAATAAGAGCAATTAATTTTTTAGTTTTTTTTTATTTAATAGCAATAAAACACCTATGTTTTTTTGCTATTAAATAAAAAAAATAAAACATTAATCGCTCTTATTTATTAAAAATTTATGATTATAAAAAAAATTATCGATGGTTATTTAAAACAATAAAAAGCGGGAAGGAAAATACTGTTATCAGGGTGGGTAAGATAAATAAAGTTAAAGTTCGACATTTTCGTGTAGTGAATAGGTGTTTCATGTTTATCCTTTTCGGCATGGATTTAATGGATTTACAGAGTGAAATAAATGTTGCTGGACCTAGTAAAAATAATAACAAAAGTAATAACAAAAATTAAGAACAAATATAAACAACTACTAACCATTCATATTTTTTACACTTTATTATACTTGAATAATCCTGAATCTTGGAACACTTGTAGCGTATCATATATATGTATAATAAGTGAGTATTTTTCCACCGTTTTAGTAGCGCTGTTGCGTCCTATAACCTACGCACAGGAGTGCCGTCCTTGTCGTTGATCTGCTCGCTTATGGCGGCAATTTTGTTTCAACGGAATAATACGCCCACCGTATGGTAAACGGATTTTGGTCGGACGTGATATCACGCCAGCCGCATGGAAAGGGTTAATGGAATATAGCCGTGAGCAACGTTTCTATCAATTGTAGCCTTAAATTTAAAGTTTAAGAAATAGCCTTGTTTAACCTACTGTACTCAAAAAATAAGTACTGAGTTCTTATGGCAAGTAGTTTCAAAAGTTTACTTATTCAATACAAATTTTAAAATGGTATAACATTGGCTAGATTACTACTATAATAAAGCAAAAAAAAACAATTCACTAAACCACACTAAATTTGTCAAGGTAGTTATCAAATTATTTACTAGTAGAAATGTGTATTATGAATTTGTAACCACGAAGACAATAGATAGTATGAAACAGATAGTGCTGCCGATTAAAAATGTAATTGAGTAGGATAGTGTTGCCAATATTGTATGAGTTAAACAGATAGTGCGGCTTTGTATTGTTGTTAACGAACTCGTAACGATCATGCCTGTATAAACCGCAGCAGAATATGCCACCATGCATTAATAAGAATAAATTCCCCAACATAAACTAATCAACCAAATAAAATCAGCGTGACTTATCAAAATCATTAGTGGACAATGATAAATGTATAATGACTTATTGAACGATGAACAATTAAAAACAAATATAAATAATTAAATGTTCCCTTTGTAAATTCCTCTGATTGTGCGATACTCCCGATCGCGTAAAAATTTCTGGATAAAAGTTGGCTTTTATGTTATTCCAGGTTAAGTCTATCTATATGCCAAAAATCATCTAAATCCGTTCAGATGATTTTGCGTGATAGAGTGAGTTCAAAAACATACAAAATTTCACATTTATAATATTAGTGGGATTATGAGCAATAATGCGCTGCGCAAACCATGACAGTTTTTGTTGCCGACACAGCAGACCATTACGGGAACCGTTGTTGCTGTGTTGTTCCGTTGTTGCGTTGTTCCAGCGACAGCTACCGGACACACTTGCCGGCAGCTGTTGCCGACACACCTCACCACAAGATACAATACAATACAATAATTCTTTATTGCCATCATAACACAAACATATAACAAAAATAACAAAATATCACAAGCATGAGACAATTTTGGCGGCCTTATTACTAAATAGCAATCTCTTCCAGGCAACCTAACAGATGAAAGAGATATGATAATGATAGGATTCTGATGGGCAATGCGACAAATTTAAATGAATTACTGTAATAAGGATTAAGTTCAATAACTAATGTGGACAAACATACATTTACATAAATATACATACATACATACATATACAGGGTGTCCCGAAACTCAACGTCAAGCCGAAACGGGACGATAGGATAGATGGTAACCATCATCAGAAAAATCAGAAAAAAAATCCATCCCATGTTTTTTAGGAGTTATGGGCATTAAACCAAAAAAGCAGAATTTCTCCATTTTTTAAAAATTTTTTGGTTATAGACGTTTTTGATTTGGTTTTTGATTTGTTTTTGATTCGCACAATATTGTTATTTATTATTATTATTGTTATTTTATTAATTTATTATAATTTTTATTATTATATTATAATTGATATTGGGGCGTTCTCAAACAAAATAAATTATTGTAACAACTTTATTAGAACTACTGCAAATGTTCAAATTGTCGACCTTCGGCTCTCACACAGGCTCTACATCGTCTCAAAAAAGATCGCCTTATTAATCTTGCATAGCTTTTTAAATTTATTTCGTGTGCTGCTTCAATCACCCTTTGTCGAAGTTCAGTAATGTTTTCAATGCTTTTTGCGTAAACTTTTTCTTTTATGCAACCCCAGCAAAAAAAATCCAATGGATTTAAATCCGGAGATCGAGCAGGCCATGTGATGGTTCCAAGTCGCCCAATCCACCTTTTGGGAAATTCTGAGCTTAAATACTCACGCACAGGGCGGGCAAAGTGCGCTGGGCAGCCATCTTGTTGTAACCACATCTGTGTGTAGATATTAAGTGGTACTTCTTCTAAAAAGTTCTGGAGATCATTTTGGAGAAAATTTAAGTAAGTCTCGCCGTTTAATGTTTTCGGCATTCCAAACGGTCCAACGACTTTCCTATTTAAAATTCCGGTCCACATGTTGACTTTGAATTGGTATTGCGAGTGGTCTTCACGCATCAAATGTGGGTTTTCTATGTGCCAAGCGTGTAAATTGTGTAAATTAAGATACCCATCCTTTTTAAATGTGGACTCATCTGTGCACAAAATTTTATCAAAAAATTGTGAATCTTCATAATTTTTCGCCAACATCGTTCTGCAAAAATTAAGTCGGGGCTCGTAGTCAGGTGGAAGTAAACTTTGTACACGTTCCGGGTTTTTCTATAGAATAGAGCCGCAGGATATTGGGGATAAGGGGGGTCGGGGGGTTAGGGGGGTGGTCCCACGAACCTCATGGTACCACTCCCCCCCGCGCAGAGATGCATGGTTGCTGAGATATTTATGATTAAAGTTTTGAGGTTAGGTTGTATTTTCAAGAGATTTGGCTTAAATAGGAATAGAAAATGGTAAAGTAGGTTGCGGCCCCGCCGTACCCCTCATCAACTCCGGATACAAGATTAGATTGGTGTAAGATGGTTAGTTCATGAGAAACCTAACCTCGAAATTTATTTTGTGTCTAATTGGATCATTTCTGGTTATTTAACTTAGTAATTGATCGGTTAACAACTATTTTCTACTCTCCATTAAGGCTTTTTCATTTTAACTCAATGAGCATGTGTGTGCATGTCGCTTTTTGATACTTGATACAATGACCTACATATTGACTAACCCGCTCGTCGTCGCACCTATTATTATTTATTGTTACTTTCTACTCAACATAAAGTAGGTATATATTATTATGATCTGCACTTGATAAATTAGTGGTAGTAATAACAAAATGGCGGTCGCGTTCCGATTGACGTAAAAATAATTATGTCAAAATTCATATGTTATAAATATGTATTGAAGGACATATCATAGGTACGTAACAACATTTTTTTTTTATCTTTTCAATATATCATATTAAAACGAATAAAAAAATGTAAAATAATGTCGCATGCGTTCCATTTGACGGATATAAAAAAAAATTAAAAGAAAAACCATGCGTCTTTGCGCCAGGAGAATGGTACCAAGGGGTTCGTGGGACCACCCCATAACCCCCCCCCGACCCCCTTACCCCCAAAATCCTGCGGCTCTATTCTATAGCCCACCCCGCGTTTCACGTGGTAAGGATGATATTCGTATCTCTTTAAAATTCAATACTCTTCGGTACTCCTGTAGAACTTTCAATAGCACGTACTGAAATGCGGGGTCAGACTACTTCATTTATAACGACGTCATCGTCGTGTCTTCGAGGTCTCCCACCGGACATACGAGTACTGGGTAATCGTTCTTCTGAGAATGCCATATGTACACTTATAAACACGCGGTGATCTGGATGACGCTCTGCATTTGGATATCTCTCTCGATATAATCTGGCTGCCGCGGAACCGTTCCTACGGCACTCACCGTAGATGAGATGCATGTTAGCATATTCTTCCGCTGTGTACAAATCCGGCATGTTGAATATCAACACAACTCTTACGGCACAAATCAAATCCAGGCAAATAAAGCCAAATTCGTCGGTTAAATGAAATATCGAGTCCAGGTTAACAAAAGCCAGTGTCGTTAGTTGGAATATTATACTAATACGGAAAGATGCGCAGTATATGGAAGAACGAAGCGAACTGAAGTGTCAACAATAACAACAATAAAATTGTTGGCGTCAATGTTCATCTCGCTCACTCTTAACTCGCGTTTTAAGTTTCTCACGCATTCATTCGGCATACGGGTAGTAATTATTGTAATGAGAAGCTAACTGTCAAATTAGTTTGTTGTTAGTTGTTAGTTACAAACAAAAAAAAATATCGTCATCATAAAAATTAAACAAAATACGATATCAAAAACAATGTTTAACAAGAAGAAACAAATAAAATAAGAAGTAGTAACAAAGAAAGAAAGGAAAAAGAGATTTTTTTTTCAAAGAAAACACAAACCGCACAAACTCTCACGTAAAGGGAAAGTATTGTTTTATTTTCAAATAGATAGATTTGACAATTTTGACAGGTAAAAAACTTGTAGCGCCCTCTGGAGGGCACGCTTTCAGTAATCTAATTGTGATGATAGGACCGAAACATTTGGCATAGGTTATCAACTTTCGTCAATTTCAGAAATATGACAGTTGGCCCTTAACCAAGAGTTGTAGATTTTTTTCTTATGTTTATTGGAGCTGGTATAGCCTGGTACTTCACCCAGATCCCGCTTGACGTTGAGTTTCGGGACACACAGCGCCCTCTACACCAAACTAATTTGACAGTTTGCGTCCCATTACGATAAATACTACTATAGCATTGAAAACATTACTGAACTTCGACAAAGGGTGATTGAAGCAGTACACGAAATAAATTTAAAAAGCTATGCAACATTAATAAGGCGATCTTTTTTGAGACGATGTAGAGCCTGTGTGAGAGCCGAAGGTCGACAATTTTAACATTTGCAGTAGTTCTAATAAAATTGTTACAATCATTTATTTTGTTTGAGAGCGCCCCAATAAAAAAATCCAGGGGATTTAACTGCCTTCGATAAAAGTAGCGTCACTATCTGTCTCGCTCTCTCTTGCCAAACTCCACAATCCATCTCTCTCATCGTCATTCATCATTCTGTGGTAAAATTAAGGACCACCAAAGAGTTTGCGCGAATCAAAAACATTTTAGTTAAGTAAACTGGAATCGCATGAAATCGGATTAGTTCAAGTTTTTTTTTACTCATATTTTTTAGTCGTATCGCTCCAAGTGTTGTACCATTTTGGAATCCTGATTCAAGGCGCCAACTTTTGATGGCACTTGCCAAGGAACTCGAGTACAATTTTTTTTTTCAGGAGGCTCTGTCAAAGTCGATGTAATAGGTCTTTACCTATGAAACTGCCGTTTTGCCGTACTGGCCATTTCAAATAAAAATATTTTTTTTTGACTGATAATTCTAATTAAAAATAGTTTTATTTGACAAACATGGAATTCTTTTTCTAAAATCGTCATTTGTTTAATAGTTAGTGTTTTGTTTTCAACGCATTCGAACATTTTTCGTCATCATGGAAAAGTTAAAAATTCGAGTAATTATGGAGTATGAGTACCGTCGTGGCAGCAAAGCGGCACAAGCGGCACGCAACATCAACGACGTTTACGGAGCGAACACTACAAACGAACGCACCACCCGTTATTGGTTTACCCGCTTCCGTTCTGGAAATTTTGACCTGAAAAATGAACCCCGTGGTCGTCCGAAAACTTTGGTCGACAATAACGAATTAAAGGCAATTGTGGAAGCTGATGAAACTCAATCCACGGCTGAATTAGCAGCAGCTTTCGACGTTAGCATCAAAACAATATTGGTCCATTTGCGTCAAATTGGCAAGGTAAAAAAGCTTGACAAATGGGTACCCCACGAACTCAATGACCGCCAGCGCGAAGTACGCGTGGAGACGTGCCTTGCACCGCTCAGCAGGCATACAAATGAAGGAATTCATAACCGCATTGTTACTTGTGACGAGAAATGGATCCTGTTTGACAATCGTAAGCGCTCAGCAAGTTGGTTGGACCCTGGTTCAGCACCCAAACAATGCCCTAAACGAAAACTTACCCCTAGAAAAGTGATGGTCACTGTTTGGTGGTTTAACGCGGGTGTGATTCATCACAGCTTCTTGCCAAACGGGACAAGCATTACTGCAGATGTGTACTGTGAAGAACTGAACACAATGATGGAGAAGCTCGCTCGTCTCCAACCAGCTTTGGTCAATCGTTCGGCTCCACTGCTCCTGGATGACAACGCGCGACCTCATACTGCACAGCAGACGGTCTCCAAGCTACAAGAGTTGGGGTTGGAAGTTCTCCGTCATCTGCCGTACTCACCAGACCTTGCGCCTAGAGACTTCTACTTTTTCCAGAATTTGGATAACTTCTTGGCGGGAAAAAAATTCAATACCCGAGAGGCAGTACGAAATGCCTTTGAAGAATTTGTTGCCTCCCGTCCAGCTGATTTCTGCAAGAAAGGCATCAATAAGCTACCAATGCGTTGGCAAAGATGCATTGATTGCATGGGTGATTATTTTGATTATTAGAAATAAAAAATATATTATTTATTATTAGAAATAAAAAATTACGCTTCATTTATTTCGTGAAAAACGGCAATTTCATAGGTAAAGACCTAATATTTGAAAATGTTGAATTCATAGTTCGGCAAAAAGTGTTATTTCTTAGAAAATTTGGGGCAATTGTGCTATTATTTTTTATTTTGATGAAAGATACGTTATTAAGGGTTATGGTGACACGTTTAAAATGGACAAAAATAACCAACATTAACCTCTATAACCAAAAAATGGTTAAAACATGGAAAAATTCTGCTTTTTTGGTTTAATGCCCATAATTCCTAAAGAACATAATTTTATTCAACTAAGGTGTGACATAGTAGTTTTTGATTCGCATTTTAAAGAAAATCGATAGTTTTTGAAGAATGCAATGGTACAAAAATTAAATTCCAGAGAGAAGTGGCTTTAACCGTGAACGAATGCTGATAACAATGGGAAGTGTGACTAGGAGTAGCTCGTAGAAAATTGCTAGCTGACCTCAGATTAAGTTGAAGAGGTTCATGCCGAAAAGTGAACCGCTCTTTAATAGAGTAAGGCAGGATAGGGTTGAACAGTATATTATACAAAAAACTAAGAGAGTGAGTATTCCTTCGAAACCGATTTGGAGCCACTTGAGCTTAGTGCGGAACTCAGAGACATGTTCATATTTACGTAGACCAATTATAAATTTTATGCAGAGATTTTGGAGGCGCTCAAGCTTATTTAATTGCTCCTCAGTCAAATCAAGATAGCTTATATCGCAGTAGTCTAGTAATGGGAGAATTAATGATTACGACAGTGCAATTTTTGTCTTTATAGGTAGGAAGTTGCGAAGTCTTGTAAGAGATTAAATAGCTGCAAAAACTTTCCTGCCGACCAAATTTATTTGTGGTGTCTAGAAGAATGAGGAATCCATGAGAATGACAAGATTTTTTACTTCATTGCTAAAAGGTATATTATTACATTGTCAAATATTACTTGTGGAAGTTGGTTGTTTTTAATGGATTCACTTAAAGACCAAAGCGCTTGGACCAATCAAGAATTGACACAAAATCTTAGTTTATAGTGTAGATTGCTGAACTGATGTTTCTGTAGCTTGCTTGTGTATATATTTGTAGATTGTCTGCATACAAGTGGTAGGAAGAACATAGTGAAAGAGATATGGAATTGATGAAAATGGCGAATAATAAAGGAGATAGCACACCGCCTTGAAGCACACCAGCAATCGTATAGCACCACTCAGATATGTTATCCTCGACACAAACACGCTGACGACTTCCTTGTAGATAACTGCGAAACCATTCAACTACCGCTGAAGATATGTTAAGAGAGTTTAGTATACCTAGCAAAATATGGAAATCAACAGTGTTGAAGGAGTCGCTAAAATCCAACAATGCAAGTAATGTTATTTGTTTATTATCTGTTAGTCTGTGGAAGCTTGTGGTTGGGACTTTTTACGGATTGGGATTATATTCGCTATTTTCCAGGAATCGGGGAATCCAGATGACAATAATGAATTGTTAAAGATCTTGGTAATAATTGGTAGTATTATATCGATAATAGGAACGATCATGTTGCGACTAATGTTATCACACCCTGTGGCAATCGACGTAATTTTTAAAATGCTCTGCTTAACATCACAGACAGTACATTCATGAAAATAAAAAGGATTTGTATAAGGGGCGGCAGGAATGAAAGAGTTCCTAAGGTTTGATCTTTAAGAGAACCATCCATTTGATCAGAGTGAGAAAAGTGTCTGTTTAACAAATTCACGTCGATATTAGAAGAAATTGAATAACTATCTTTACCAATACCCTAAGTTTTAAGGAATTTCCAGACTTTAGCTGGGTTACCGTTTTCAACAGAATTGTGAATGTGGTGGCGTTGTGCATCCCTACACACTTTTTTGCAGTGATTTCTAAGTAGTCTGTATTGCTCTGCGTTGGACTCAGACGGCTTTATTTTCAATTGGCCTTAGCTTGATTTTTTTCTTTAATATTTCTTAGATATCCTCAGTAAGCCATGGTGCGGGTAAATGCTTTAGTTTTACAGGTCTTAAAGGTGCGTGTTGGTCAAATAATTCAGTCAGCAGGTCGTTGCATGCAGTAACTTGGTCATTTATGCAAACTTGATCCCATGTAGTGGACCAATCTGTTTCAGCAGCATCACTCCGAAGTTTATCCTCGTCCATAGAGGCAAAGTTGCGTCGCAGAAAAATTGTTGGTTTGAATTTTGGAGGACGAACCCTATATGATAAGAAAATTAGATCATGATAAGAAAAAGCGTCTGCACTGAACTGGCCATGGTTAATAATGTGACTTGGAGATGAGACAAATTTTAAGTCTAACAGTAAAGGGACACAGTTGGGAAAGAAATACTAATCTACGATAGATTTGAGTTTTTTTGAGCGATGATCACCTTTGAGAAGACACGTATTAAAATCACCCATTATAATGCAGTGAACATACATGGGTGTGAGGTCTTCAATAACTTTCTCAAAATCTGACAAATAATTAACATGCATTGAAGGTACATAAACAACTCCCAAGAGAACTTTGGCATGCCTAAGAGATACTTCTATAAATAAATACTCCATGTCTAAATGAAGATCAGGGGTGGATGGATTATATTATAAGATATATTGGATCGTAAATAAATACCTGCACCACCACCTGTTATACCTAAACGGTCGTTACGAATAAGTTGGAAACCCGGTAGCGAATAGGATGTCGACGATAAGCACGGTTTTAACCAGCTTTCCGCGACAAGAAGTCTTCGTTTTAATATCAAAAGAATTAAACATATCTATATGATGGGCAGGTATACTCTGAGCGTTTGTGTGTGCTATATTAAAACTATTTGGGAGGTCAGAAAATTGGGAGAGTAGGAAATCATTAATAGGAATTGAGGAACTATGAAAACTGACGTCACTGTTCAACTCACCTGATAAACAAGATCCAAATGATTCATTTTCACAGCTAATGTTAGATTCGTGCATAAAATATCCAAATAAATAACAATATAAATAGTAAAAATTAAATAAATATATAAATAAAGGTATATAAAATTACTATTACTTCGAAAATAGCATCACCCACACCAGCCTTTACAAAATATAATTGATAGTAAAGTAATTAACACAACTTAAACATGGAATAAGAAATTAAATTAAAGAAAAAGCAAACAACGAATGTACAAAGACTCGGTGCCATGCTAGCAATTTCAACTGTATGCCAAGTCAAAATAAATAAAAACAGAACATTTACATTCAATCATGCTGTGCTATAATCTAATTGATTGAATGATTGATTAAAATGTAAACAAACGTATTATTTAGGGATGTATGTAAGGTCAAATCCACAGTACATCTATTTAATTTTTAAGGTTCATTTTCATGTGGAAATGTCAATGCCCAATCATTTCTGTTCGCATTTTAAATTTGTCATGAAAAAATTATGTCATGTTGATTAATAATTTACGATTTTTAATAAAACTAATACGCAATTTGATATTTGTTTAAAATTTTTATTGTATTGAATTATGTATAAATACTTCAACGAAAACGTGACTGCATCTATCATCAACGATAACGCATATTACGTCGTTTTAAACCTATATATATTGTCAAGTGCTGCGTTGCCGCATTTACGTTTCCAATATGGTGGACGTACTGAGTTGAACAGCAGTTCACAGAACGCTACTGAAACGTCAAAAATTAACCACGAATATCTCCATAACGACATCAGCAACAGTAGTTTTTTTTTCCGAAAAATGAAAATATGTATGAAGTTTCTGAAAATCATTTTTTTGGCCGTGCATTGACTACGATACATGTACTTTTTTTATCATTTCAGTTCGATTTCGTCAACTTCCGGTACGAATAACACGGAGTTAAATGAGGCTTTTATTCTCAAATATTTCTTTCAAATCATCGGCTAAGTCCCTTTTTCTTTTTTTCAATCGATGCAGCGTAATCAACTCTATTATATTATATTCCAAATTTATCGAAAGTTAGACAAGTAGATATATTTTACATACATCCTTAAAGGTTTCTTACAAATTATTTTGCTACACACACTTTTACAACACGACGTCAGGATCCATTGGCCTCAGCAATAAATATTTCGCCATCCCTCGTCCAGCAGCGAGAAAAACCAAAACGTCGTCTCGCTTCAAGAAACGTATTGTGACGAAGCTTAGTCAGATATTTCGATAAAGTAATTCATGTACTTTTAATGAAGACTTCGCCATCCACACTTTGTCCCCGGTCCGTCCATCGCAGAACATGACAAGGATCGGTCGTGGCTTCTCTTCCCGCATAGTTTTACAAAGCCGATGGCAAAAGCGGATGGACTCCTTGTCCATCGCAGGCAGCTTAAGGTGTTGACTAACTACCTTCAGTACACTAACGGCAACCTCTTCTGACTTGCTTTCTCCGATCCCATGAAGCAGCATCAGCTTGTGATGGCTTTTCATTTCTGGACGGTCACAGTCAAGTACCAGGAGTTCCAGTTGCGTTTGGAGAGAAGATATCACAGTGTGCATCAGTTTCTTAAAGTTGGTGAATTCAGTGGCCAGGGATGAGAGTTTAGGTGCAGACACCATGTTCTTGTTTTGTTCGTCTTGGAACTGGGACATTTGTGACGTAAAAAAAATCCATAGCAGTTTGTTGAACAGACTCCATTGCAAAATAACTGTCTCAAAATAAATAACTCTTAAAAATTGTGTGTTTGAGGAATTTTTGGCTGGTCGGTTACCTTTTTTAAAGACGCATAAAATAAAGTGTTTTAACAATGATTTATAAATTATTAACTATTTTATTTTAATTAAATTATAAAAGCTAACTTTTACTGTGTGTCTTTCTCAAGTACCCCCACAGAAACAAAAGAAAAAGAACTAGTTTACGTAGTAAAATTTTTACGTAGTAAAAAAGTAAAATTGGGGAATGTGGCGTCCCCAGAAGTAACCTACAGAGATGAGTTTATCTGTCCAGTAAACATACGTGATAAAAGTAAGATCATGAGATGATTAAATATTACTGTATTTCACACGTTTATATCTAGTATATAAGCTCATTATTTTAACAAATAAATTGTCACTCAACATGTAATCGTGTCTTAATTTATAACCCTTTTCCTGGTCGTAATAACTGATGACCCGACGCTAGTCACGCATCCGACGCAAGAAGTTGAGGACCCGACCTGAAATACAAAGGAACATGGCTTTACGTGCTCCAGTCAAAGCTGTTACATCGGAACCTGAAGTTGCCGCCATAAGCATATCGGAACGTATACCACGCTTCTGGCAAGAACAACCAAAATTATGGTTTACCCAGTTTAAAGCTATAGTCGCCGCCCAGAAACAAGGAGATGACTACAACCGCAAATTTATCGAAGCATGAAATACGCGAAGTCAGTGACATCATATTCAACCGTCCAGAAGAGAACAACTTAAAGACAAAATTCTGCAAGTAATTAAATTAACGAGGACACTAGCCTTAAAAACCAGCTGACACAGATGAAAATTGAAATCGCTGCACTACGCGACGAAAATCGACGCAGTAAATTCCGTTCAAGATCAAGGTCAAGAAGTGCATGAAGGTATCGTAATCAAGATCTTTGTCATTATCATAGGCGATTAAAAAAAAGCATATATGTGGCAACCACCATGTGCCTGGGAAAACCAGATCAAGCAACAGAAATATCAGGGAAACTACAAATTAGCACAAACCAGGGCGGAACTTTGTGATATTCACCCCTACGACTGCCTTATCTTAGCCGACCGACAAAGTGGCAAGAGGTTTTTAGTCGACACCGGGACAAAGTTATCAAGTTTGAGAAGAAACTCATTCAAGCACAAGCATGTTACAAGTCATAGAGTACACGACGTGAACGCTAGCCTCATTAGAACATACGGCGAAATACCGAAAACCTTAATATAGGACTAAGTCGCCAATTTAGATGGAATTTTGTTATTGATGACGTCAACACGTCCATACTTGGTGCCAATTTTTACAATACCACAAATTACTCGTCGATTTAGACGAAAGAAAGCTTTCTGAGAAAGTTACTGAGCTGACAACGCTTGCGACAATTATTAGAGCAAGTCAACCTAACGTTGAAACTATTTCACAAGAAATTAGCGTCACAAAATTACTGGCAAAATACGAAGATATAACTTAGCCAGCTACTAATATACCCAACTCCGAGTGTTAAGTGCAACATCATATCGAAACAAGAGGAGCTCCCGTATTAGCCCGTACGAGACCATTACCGCCAGACAAATATAAGATCGCAAAAGATAAACTACTACAACACCTGGAAATAATTTTAAAACGCCTGCATGGAATAACAATTAACTTAGAAAAATGCGAATTTCTCAAGACCGAATCGATTTCCTAGGTTATCATATAACAAGCCAAGAAATCACTTCAACTGATGAGAAAGCAATCGTATATTTCCAATGACCGTGCTATACTGACGATAGCTCAAATAATTTTAAAGCACGCAGCGAGAGAAAATATGACTTATCACGATCACGTAAACACGTAAACAACCAGTCAGATTTGCTTGCGCTAGCATATTATGACCTTAATTGTTATTTAGTCTTTAATTTTAGAGTAAGAATGCCGATTTTTCATTTTTTGTGTTTACATCATTTTTTTTAAGGGGGAGTATCTGTGGCGTCCCCAGAAGTAACCTACAGAGATGAGTTTATCTGTCGAGTAAACATACGTGATAAAAGTAAGATCATGAGATGATTAAATATTACTGTATTTCACACGTTTATATCTAGTATATAAGCTCATTATTTTAACAAATAAATTGTCAGTCAACATGTAATCGTGTCGTGATTTATAACCCTTTTCCTGGTCGTAATAGGGAGCTTTTAAATTGTTGTTTTAAATACTACACGAAATAACAAAGTACCTTGTTTTTAATTACTTTTTATCACTCAGTGAAGAATAAGGGTTTCTTTGTTAAGGTTGTTTATGAGGAAGTCAGTCAGGTAGAGTAATTTATCGTTCTAAATATATCAAATTGTATATTAGCCTTTACATATATTTATGTGACAGTTGAATTTCACGTCAGTGTTTCTTGGAAAATTAGAAAGTTAAAATGGGTCTTTATGTATCAGAAAACTAATTCTTGTGATAACAATAAAGGGACAAAATTTGTTGCTTCCTCAATTCATTCTATTGTTCCTTTATAGGTTTGTAGTCTCATGATGATGGTTAATTTTTTACGCATCAAACCACCTCCTTCTTAAAAATTTTTTTTTCCATTTTGGATTGATATAAACCGAAGGGAGCTCATAGTTAGGGAGGCGAATAGGGGAATTTTTGGTAATACTCGAGCGTGGCAGTTTAAGATATGAGAGATACCTTAGACCTAATAGAACAACCTTGTAAAGTATTTAGCTCTATATGTAGTGACGCGCACCTAGGATAGACGATCAGATTAGTAAAAAAAAATTAATATTCTGAAATACTCGAGCGCGTCAGATTAAGATATTGGGGGTTGATTTTAGTGTTTTAAGACTAAATTTAACAAATCTGACGATAAGTCCTTGACGCCGCCGAGTTATAGGGTCGCGAACTTGTAAAAAAAAAACGTTAATCCGGCATTCTCGAGCGCGATTTTAATTTTTTTTATTTTGAAGAATATAATCTAAAACTTACTAAAAATACAAAATCTGCCGGTTTCCGCATGACCGGAAGTGTGGAGGAGACATTTCGTCTTCCGAAAAACGCGTTGCGGCATATAAGTCGCGAACGATACATTTTACAAAAAAAAAAGTTTAAATAAACAAAAAAGGTAATTTTATTTTACACAAAAAAGATCTCTTTACGTTTTTTTCCAAAGTTCAAACTTTTTGACTTGAAGCATCATAAAAACTGAAAAATGCACTGCTCAGCAGGCATACAAATGAAGGAATTCTGAACCGCATTGTTACTTGCGACGAGAAATGGATCCTGTTTGACAATCGTAATCGCTCAGCAAGTTGGTTGGACCCTGGTTCAGCACCCAAACAATGCCCTAAACGAAAACTTACCCCTAGAAAAGTGATGGTCACTGTTTGGTGGTCTAACGCGGGTGTAATTCATCACAGCTTCTTGCCAAACGGGACAAGCATTACTGCAGATGTGTACTGTGAAGAACTGAACATAATGATGGAGAAGCTCGCACGTCTCCAACCAGCTTTGGTCAATCGTTCGGCTCCACTGCTCCTGCACGACAACGCGCGACCTCATACTGCACAGCAGACGGTCTCCAAGCTACAAGAGTTGGGGTCGGAAGTTCTCCGTCATCCGCCGTACTCACCAGACCTTGCGCCTACAGACTTCTACTTTTTCCAGAATTTGGATAACTTCTTGGCGGGAAAAAAATTCAATACCCGAGAGGCAGTACAAAATGCCTTTGAAGAATTTGTTGCCTCCCGTCCAGCTGATTTCTTCAAGAAAGGCATCAATAAGCTACCAATGCGTTGGCAAAGATGCATTGATTGCATGGGTGATTATTTTGATGAATAGAAATAAAAAATATATAAAAAAAATACGCTTCATTTATTTCGTGAAAAACGGCAATTTCATAGGTAAAGACCTAATAAAATACCACCTATCTTCCTAATTAATTGCTGTTCAACACTAGCTCTACCTGTGACACTATTGTTTAAAAAATCTGTACAAGAAGGAGTAGTGCCCGGAGTATGGAAATCAGCCTTAATTTCTCCAATACATAAAAAAGGCTCTAAAACTGACATAATTAACTATCGGCCAATTTCCAAATTGTGTATCTTAGCTAAAGTGTTTGAACGCTTAATATACAACCAGATGATTGCAACTTTTAAACGAACCTTCAGCACATGTCAACATGGCTTTATTAAAGGGCGATCCACTGTTTTGAATTTAGTTATATTGAATGATTTTTTGACCAATGAAATGCAGGGAGGAGGGAAAGTACACGTAGTTTATACAGATTGCAGTAAAGCATTTGATAGAATAGACCACAATATACTTATCAATCGACTTAAGAAAGCAGGAATCGCCGGGGACCTCCTAAGATGGTTCACGTCATATATCACTAACAGGACAAAGGCTGTGGTAGTCCAAAACTACATTTCTGGTTTGGGTTACGATACCAAGCGGTGTGCCTCAGGGTTCGTTGCTGGGACCTCTCTTGTTCACGATCTTCATAGACGAAATTCATAAAACACTGAATACTTGCAAGATATTATATTTTGCAGACGATATGAAAATTTTTAGAACGATAAAGACGAAAAATGGCGTTGACGACATGCAAGAGGACTTGACAAGATTAGTTTCATATTGTGACTCAATCAAGATGGACCTTAATCCTCTCAAATGTTGTGCAATGAATTACACTCGTAAGCCAACACTAACTTGTCCTCAATACTTTATGAAAGGGCACATTCTTAATAGGGTTAAACTAGTGAGAGATCTAGGAGTTCTACATGATGATGGCTTACATTTTGATTCCCACATTGACACTAGAATCGCTAAAGCGTCGATATCCTTAGGTTTTATTATGAGAAGTTCTTCCAATTTCTGTCATGCAAAACACTGAAAATACTGTACTGCACGTACGTCCTTATTTCCTTTCGTAGTCATTTATAGTATGCTTCAGAAATTTGGAACCCTCGTTACAGTGTTTACATAAACCGAATTGAAAATATTCAAAAACGATTTATTAAATATTTATGCTATCGCCTAAAAATGCCCTACAACTCTAAAAACTATCTGTTTTTATGTAAAAAATTTCACCTTCTTCCACTTCAATTACGTCGAAATATCGCAGACATAACGTACCTAATGAAAATTGCCAACAATACCGTGGACTGCTCCGAGTTACTCCAAAAAATCCACTTGAATGTGCCAAACAAAACATTTAGATTTAATCCCTCATTGTACATACCATCAGCTTTGTCAAATTATAGGCAGAATTCATTTTTGTTGCTTACCGCCAGTAACTTTAATAAAGTGAGCAGGGAGATTGACCTTGAACTGTTCAATACAAGTATTAAAACCGCAAGACGCTTACTAAGCAATGAGTTTTTTGACAAGGGGTTTTTTTAGAAGGGAAGGTTGTTTTATCTTTTTTACAGGCTCTTAAAGTTAAAAAAATAAAAAACATTCGTTACAAAAGTCAACTTTATATCTTTTAAAAAAAAACCAGTAACGATCGAGGAGTTCAAGTACTTGTAAAAAGTTCTTTAGTCATCCCTCTTTACATCGGTATACGACATGTAGCAAAAAAATTTATGAATTTGTCAAAAATACAACTTTAAGGGAAAACGGAGTAAAAACACAAAAGTAAATGTTTACATTTTTATTCTTTAAAACTACAAATTTTGTTTAAATACCCCTCCCCTACTTCTAATACACGCTCGATATCTTCGCCGAATTTCAACAGTAGTACGGAGCGTCATCTCGACTTTCATTTTTGCAAATGCTGCGTCAATTCTTTCAATTAATTTGTGGTTTTGTTTGTATTTCAACTTCATATACAAGCTCTTTTGCACGTCCCCATATACAGTAGTCAAGAGGGGTCAAATCTGGGGATCGTGGAGGCCATGAGATGGGGCCAAGTCGTCCAATCCACGCATTGGGGAACGAGTCATCTAGGAACTCTCGAACTGTTAGCCGATAGTGTGCCGGACAACCATCATTTTGAAATACTATCGGTCGATCTTCTCGATATATCGGCACATTGCTCATCAGTTCAGGGAGATCATTTTCTATAAATTCTAAATAATTGTCCCCGTCAAGAGTGTCTGCTAAGTAGTGAGGTCCAATCAGGTGTTTGCCAATTATACCTGCCCAGACATTGACAGAAAATCGTGTTTGATGCGATGCCTGCCTTGTAACACGGGGATTTTGTCCTTTTTTTGCCCAGTGGTGTAAATTGTGTTGATTGAAAATCCCTTCACGTGTGAATTTCGACTCATCCGTCCATAGAATGCTTTTTAAAAAGTTTCCGTCCTCTATGTCCGTATTAAGTATAAAACGACAGAATTGCATTCGTCGCGCGTTATCACCTTGCACTAAACCTAAAACAAGAAAGAAAAAACCGTTAAAAAAATCTTAACGATTATGTAACAGTGCAGTTTCGACTGTAATGAGGCACCCATGAGATAAAACAAAAAAATACAAGTGCAATACCAATAATCTTTCTAACTAAGTTTATCAGTTCAATTCCAGTCCAAGGATACTCCACCTTGAGCCACAGACTCGCTTGAGTGTGTAAATTCACATCAGACGATCACGGTCGACATTGGTCAAATGCCTGACTGTCAACCATTAAAAAAAATTATTCACCTCAAACGTCTTGTCTAATTAAACTAAAACAAAGATAAGCTACATTAAATTAGGCACTTCAAAGTAATTTACCTTGCACCGGAGTGTAGTGGAAAGGATGCCTTCCATCTGCATTGACGACAGACCATACTTTCCATATGGAAACACCCAGATCTCTGGCGACTTTTCGAGTACTGGTTGTGGGGTCATCATTGAACGCTTGGAGTATGGCTTCGTCTATAGCAACTGGATGCTGTGTTGCGCTGAGTCGTGGTTCTCGAAAGGTTAAGTTCCCTGTTTCACGAAGTCGTCGAAATGTACTTGAAAAAGTGTTATGATGTGGGCCACGTCTGTTGGGATGCAACTCTCTGTACAGTCTTTGAGCTGCGCGTGTATTGCCATCGCATCGACCATACGCATAAATAATATCAGCGTATTCTTCATTGGCGAATTTCGCCATTTTGTCACAAAAACAACTATAACAAAAACTTAACAACAAACAGCAAAACACCAAAACGTAACAAATAACAAAAATATTAACGAAAGCTAAGATACGTCTCACAGTAATCATAGTCAAACCACGACTAAAGACAAACATCTAAACATACTGTAGCTTAAAGCGATTCCACTTCACAGGTAAGTATTGAAGGTCTGGTATTCGATGATAGAAAGAGATAGAAATATGCAACACAATGAGCATAGCGAAACAAAAGCTTTTTACCTGCTTTTGACATGTATGCCTCGCACTAATTACAATAACTATTGAATTGCTGTTTTCTTGCAATGCAGTGTTTACTAGTTTAACGTTTCTACGAATATTCCTATTAAATAATTAACTAATTTGGAGGTAAATTATTCTAAATTATTTGTTATTTGAACGAAATTTGTAAAGTAATAAATTAAAAATAAACATTTACTTTTGTGTTTTTACTCCGTTTTCCCTTAAAGTGGTATTTTTGACAAATTCATAAATTTTTTGCTACATGTAGTATACCGCTGTAAAGAGGGATGACTAAAGAATTTTTTACAAGTACTTGAACTCCTCGATCGTTAATGGTTTTTTTTTTAAAAAGATATAAAGTTGACTTTTGTAACGAATGTTTTTTATTTTTTTAACTTTAAGAGCCTGTAAAAAAATTTTTGCTCGTTATTTTGAACAAATAACGTCTTTGACAGACAAAGGGTACATCTGAGACCAAATTTACATAAAAAATTGTATT
Organism: Marasmarcha lunaedactyla; assembly: GCA_923062675.1. Taxonomy (NCBI): domain Eukaryota; kingdom Metazoa; phylum Arthropoda; class Insecta; order Lepidoptera; family Pterophoridae; genus Marasmarcha; species Marasmarcha lunaedactyla. The sequence goes on along the minus strand of OV281339.1, from coordinate 35,991,440 downwards.
AAAAACATATTCCAAAAAAAGTTGTACGGTTGGAAAGGTAAGATTTCGGAAAAACTTAAAAAATACAAAAAAAATCATTGAAAAAGAATTATAACTGTTAGGGTATTTTACTTCAATTTGTATTTTACAATTAGTACCACCTACACACCCATAGGGTTTGGCTAACCCTGCACCAAACACCCTGTATATTTATGTCTTTAGTGTCTTTTCAAAGTAAAAAATCTATTGTTTTTTATTATTTTTATTTTAATAACATAAATTAGCAATATTGCGAGTACTGTATCATACGTTGTATAAACTAAGATGCCTAAGCAACTAAACTTTTTATAAACTTAATGAAATTGTTAAACAAAATTAATTTATTGTTAAAGAAATTGGATAACTTAATACAAAGAGTGGCCGTCTCTGTTGTTGAGAACTTGCTGACGCCGATTGTTCATATAATCGATGAGACTGTTTATGTTATCCTGCGTCAATGGCTCCCAATGAAATTTTAGAAATTCCATCAGTTGTCGGTTTGTTGTCACTCCATCCAAGTCCACTAAAACACCTCTCTGGAGCATGTCCCATGCATGCTCGATGGGGTTGAGGTCTGGCGATTGTGCAGGCCAAGGCAATACCCGGATGTTTTCCCTTGCCAAGCATTATCATGCATCAACGTAAAATCGAAGCCAAGGGTTTGTGCAAATGGACGGACATGAGGCCTTAGAACATTCTCAACGTAATTTGCAGCGTTCATGTTTCATGTCAATCATATGTGATACCTCAGATTGATTGCTTCCCGATTCCAACATCCCTACGACTCTTAGCATTTCGTGTCGTCAATGACGTCGCTCCATATCGTAAACAATGTCTTACAATTAAAAATTTTCTCAACTAATCAATAATAATTAATAATAACAAATTATTTCCAACACTCACGCCAAGAAAACGCACTAAAATTCGAATTCGCTTCAAATTTTGTGAAAAAACAAATGACGGTTTTTTACAACTAGCCAGTATGTCATCTAGAACAAAAACGTTTACTTTTGAATGGACGGTTGTAATTGAGGTAGCATTTGGGGCACATATAGTTATTTACGTATTTTATTACATAACGTATTTTTGTTTACTGCACATCATCTCCTGGTAAAATGATTTAAAAAATAATGAAAAGCTGTAGTTCAAAATGTACTAAATATTTGTTTATTACATTCGTTTAAAGGCCGCAGAATTAACTAAGGAGGCCGGTTACTTAAGCAGCTGCTAACTATAGATACCTACTAGGTTATATTTTTTTAAGCTGTAGGTAGACTACAAAATCAATACGTTACTACAGGAACAAAACGTTAGTATTAAAATAACTTTCCCAAAGGTGCAGTTCACGAAGCGGTGAAAAGGCTTCAGTTGCCTTGATGGTAAAGTTTGTATGGCGAAATCAAATTAAAACTTTCTCTTGCCATTTATGTCGTTTTAATAAACTAAGTGCATTGAAAGATTTCTTAGTAACTACGGAAGTTTGAGTGTTCTTAAAGTTAGGCGCACATTCATTACGAAAAATTTTATTCTTTAACTAAAGATACGCAAAGTACCTTTAAAATAATACTAAAAGATGTTATTTTTTCCTAATAATAATAATGTTTTATTTTTTTATTATAAATTGATTTTAACATGTTTCCGAAAACATTACGTGTAAATAGTTGAATAATTCATCACATATAATAGGTAATGTATCTATTTTTAATAATAATATTGATCTTATTATTTTTAAGCTTATTTGTGTTATTTGTTAATGATTATTTATTTATTTATTTATTATATTTTTATATAAAATAATGATTGTACAAGATGATTTCTTTTCATGTTTCACATTTTCTCTTCTGATGATTTCGAAAGTGCTGGGAGTGATATCTCACAAAGAGATGCTGACCCGCTGGAAGTAAAACTTAAAGATATCTTTGTCCTTTCACGCATGTTAATGTTCAAAGTCTTTTATCTCATATCACAGATTTTTACAGTTCGTTCAGTAATGGTACAGTAGACTGCATCCTTGTATCTGAGACCTGGCTTAACAAACAGCTTAACATGATGGATGAGTTCATGAACCAAACTGATATGAACTTAGCGGAAGTCGAGTCAACTATGGAATTAATGATGGCTACTAGCTACTTTAATTCAGCTTCGTTAGCGAATTACTAATTAATTAAAAAGATGAAAAATATGCAAGAAATGCTTTTTGACTCTCTCACCGATTTCTACAAGGGTCACATGGACGTACATCTGCTTTCTCCAGTCGAATTAATTAAACAACTATACCTAATTTCGGGAAAGCTACCAAGGTCCCTGTGTTTACCTGTAGACAACGCTCGAGAAAACATTAAAGATATTTATGTCAAGGCACGAGTTACAGATTTGTATTGTTTTTCAAAATTTTTTGAGTAATAGTCGTTTATTGTCATCACTGACATCATGAATAAGAAGAAATCGAATAAACGAATACACAGTGGAGCTAGGGAAGTGATTTATAACGTGTTCCAACGGTGTTTTTGGAGGATGTTTATGCCCGTACAGTTTTAATGACAGGTGGATATTTAAAACGCAAAGTTTACAATAACATGGTATGATGGCCGTTTTTTCAATTTTTTGATTTGTTTACATTGATCTATTTAGAGGTTACGTAAGAATTGACAAGGAGTTATTTGTAGATCGGTCGACACAATTTGATACTTTACCATTTCATATTTATTTAGTGGAGTAGTTATTTTTGTTCTAATATAGTGTTTGTTAGTTTAGATACCTATTGTTTATTAATAAAGGTACGTTAATACTAAAAGTATTAATGTTATTTTCAGAAAAAATCAGAATATACCTAGAGACGAATTGTAGATGAAGGCTTTCAAAACATTGGAGTATTTAGAAGAATAATAGTAGTAGAATAAAATGATTAAACATATAAGTGGACGCCCGAAAAAGGAAATTGATGGTTTTAATATTTGTGCACTGCGTCAAAAAATTAAATTTTTAAATACTGTTCAAAAAGAAATTCCTACACTGAAAAAAATTCTGGCTATAGCTAAGACAGAGCTAGAATAGATTATAGCTCAATAGCGGCTTATCGGGTGTTGAATATCTAGATATATGTATTGAATAAATATGTAAAAATTACCTTAGTTGTTTTATTTAAAATTATTCTATTGCACTCTGGCTGAATTAATATGGTCTTTGCATGAGTGATGTATGTACGATTATCCTGCTGTAGAGACTAAGTTTTTGCCACTCAAACTTGTTAAGAGAAACAAGTTTTACATAGTCATTCATTTTATACTATATTTTTGTTCCGGCTATACATACATACTGTATAAATATTACACAGGGTAAATTTTATCCATTCATACTTCCCGCAGGATATAACCTAATTATATATGATACTCTTGATAACATTCGTAAGTTCTTTGGTATATTAAGTAAGCAGTAGGTATTTAATCACATTTGCTATTTTAATAACATGCGTACTCTAAACTCTTACGAGCTAAAGGTTTCCAGGGGCAAGAGCTAGTACAAAATACAATACTCGTGCCTCTTATTGTAGATGCCATTTTGACAAACTAGATCATTCGATAAAGCTGTTGGAGTAACCAATACACATTCATTCGGTTAGTTTAGTTTAAAGCAATTCCAAAATTTAAGATTACGAATAAAATATATTTGGAACCATGATAATGCAAGATAGATCTTCTCATAGATAGGTAGGACGAATAAAAAATGTTAAAGCTCACGCGCACTTGTCACGTTTACTTAATTACCGAGCGCGGGAAAACGAAGTATTTTTATAATTTGACCTACGTTGATTTAGAATTTTCACTACATACGTTAAAAGGATTTGACTTCACGATAATACAGGAGTAAACACTTGTCTTATAAATACAAAGGTAAGTAAAGAGTAATAAGATTTAAATTAATTCGAAATGTGCAGTGTAGAGGAATAATTTGACGTTTTTTTTAATTACTTTCTAAAATTTCATTCTAAAATTGAAATTGCTACTAATATTGGATATGAAAACTTTGAATTTTCATTTTATCCTGAAGTCTTATTCTATTATCAATAAACTAAGGCCATCTACGCCTCAAAATAATTTTATTTAAATATCATAATAAATTGTCCTGATTACTTACATACTTAGCATAATCTATATCTACTAATATTATAAAGTGGATAGCTTTGTATTTTTGTATGTTTTTAACAAATAAACTCGACGAATTTTAAAAATTCTTCCATCATTTGAATGCTACATTATTCCTGAGTGACATAGGCTACTTTTTACCGCGGGAAATTTTCTTTTCATACGGGAAAATTAATTTATCGCGGGCAAAGCTGCGGAGCGAAGGCTAGTCAGCCTATTATGTGTAAATGACCTACCTTTTAGTAAAGTATTTTTTTATTATTTAGGTTAAGTACGAGAAAATGGAGAAAAACAAAAGAAAAGGCGATAAGCTTAAAGGTATGGAGTATTGGAAAAAAGTGGTGTGGTCAAGCGGTTACCCGTAAAGAAGAGTATTTGGGACCAACAACTAATTCGTATGCCGTTACTAAAGTTGTTACGACAAGCGAGCCTTTAACTTCGTTTGCGGTATCCAATGTCGAGACCAAGTCGGTGATGCCCCCGGCGGCGCCCTGTTTCATGACTACCACTACCGAGCCTACATGTATCCTGGAACCAACCAGCAGCAGCGCCAGCTCACCTGTAACGTCATCTTTTCATTCTGCTAAATTGGATGTTGGTTTTTATGCGAATCAAGACAAAATCGAGGATGAATATCTAAAGGCTAAAATTTTAAGAGGGCCTTGGACTCCATCTAAAGATTATAAGTTTCCCATTTATACAGATCGAAATATGCGCTTTCAAATGAAAAGGATGGAAAGATTCCCCTGGTTGTCATATTCTGAATATAAAAGTGGAGCATACTGTAGAATTTGCGTCGTATTGAGACGTTCGCTTGATGAAGGTAAAGGGGGTCGGCCAGCTTATAACCGATTCTTTTTGTAAGTGGAAAAATGGACTAGAAATATTTGAAGCTCATGCAAAATCAGGATATCACAAACGGAATTCGGAACTCGCAGATAATTTCCTAAAAGTAATGTCTTCTCAGGCTTATCCAGTCGACGATCAGGTTGTCTTCTGAAAGAAAGAGACAGCAACAGGAAAACCGAAAGAAACTAATCCCTATCGTAAAAGGAGTAATTTTTTGCGGCAAACAATTGCGGAATACCTTTACGAGGTAAAACTGATTCGGGACGGATCCACATTTCACCGGAGTCTGAACAACCACTTCAAAATGATGGTAATTTTCGCGCACTGTTGCGGTACGCAGCCGAATCTGGGGATAAAGATCTTTCTGAGCATTTGGTTACTTCTCAGAAGAATGCCCTTTACACGAGCTATCAAATCTAAAATGAAATAATAGACATTTTTGGTGAAATTATTCAAAATAAGATCATCGGTGAAGTAAAGGAAGCTAAATTTTTTACAATTGTTGCTGACGAGACGACTGACATTGCACGTATTGAGCAAGTCTCGCTGTGTTTGCGATATGTTGATTCAAAAGATGTTACACAACATAAAGTTAAAGAGATGTTCTTTGAGTATATTCCAACAGTTGATGTGACAGGCTCCGGTCTTGCAAATCTCATAATTACAGCTCTGAAAAAGCATGGACTTGGATGTTCTCATGTGGTTGGTCAAGGTTACGATGGGGCTGCAGCTATGAGTGGGCATTTGCACGGTGCCCAAGCGTATATTCGTCAAGAATGTCCTCTTGATCTTTATGTACATTGTAGTGCACACTCTCTCAAAGTTGCTATTGCTGACTCATGTTCACAAGTGGATGTGCGAAATTGCGTTGGAATCGTGCAGTCTGTTGGATCCTACTTTTCGTGTTGAGACATTTGGCTCAACACGAAAAGATTCGGGATCTGTTACCGGCTGATCACCAAAAAAGCCTGCTTGCGATGTGCGAAACACGGTGGGTTCACAAGCATGAAGCCGTTATAAGATGCAAGGGAATTTATTCAGCTATTGTGCATGCTCTCGAAGAACTCCAACCTAGCCACAATAAAGAAGCATCGCAACAAGCCGTCTAAATGTTTAACACACTTCGATCTTCGAATTTTGTTATGTGCCTAGTGATACTTCAAAAAGTCATGAGCTACACATTGTCACTGTCAAAACAACTGCAGGCAATTAACACAGACCTCAACAGCATTCAGTCACGTGGATGATGTTATTAATGCCTTGCAACTTTTGAGAGATACAGTTGACGAAGAGTACTTCCATCTCTATGAAGAAGCAAAGGTGTTGCTCGAAGAAAATGGTGGTATACTGCTTATGCCACGTAGCGTCGGAAGGCAGTTGAATCGCTCTAACATTCCTGCGTCGGATATATCCACGTATTACAAAAGAAATTTATTCATCCCGTTTCTCGACCATACAATTCAACAATTGATTGAGAGGTTTACAAAACACCGTATAGTAGTATCGGCACTATCCGGTGTGTTACCGTCAAATTTTGCGGCCGGTTGTGAAGTCGAAGAGGCATTTTGTATGCACTCGGCAGTGCTCCCCGAAAAAAGTACATCTGTCGTCAAAGCACAACTTGAAGTGTAGAAAGCAGCTATGACTCTCACCTTCCCTACTCCAAAATCAGCTTTGGAATGCTTAGATAAGTGTGACCAAAAGCTATATCCAAATATTTATACATTCTTGCAAATACTGGCTACCATACCTGACTCCACTGCTACCCCAGAAAGCACCTTTTCAAGCCTAAGAAGACTTAAAAACTACTTGCGGAACACAACGAGTGAAAACAGACTGAACGGCTTGGCTCTCATGAACATTCAATATGGGATAGAAATTGATGCAATTGAAGTAGTGGATATATTTAAAAAGAAAAACAGAAGATTAATTTTGTAATATTCTGTGTTTCACAATATTTTGTAATATTGTGTGTAATATTTTGTGTGTGTAAAGTTATTTTTTTTATTAAATAACTGCTCGAAAAAGGACTCCCCCAATTCATTCAAAAAAATTTTTTTTGTATGTATTTTCCACATCTTTAATATTTTTCTTATATAAGGGTTATTTTATGTACTTTTAGTCGTTTTATTTTCTTGAACCCCACCCCCCCACCCCGATACTATAACCTGTCTACGCCCGTGCCTATAGATAGGTATTTGAAGTGGCGACCTCAATTTTTGTCGAGACACTTTGCTCGCACTATAATTATGATATTGGGGCCCTACTTACCGTCCCGATTGAAAAAGCAAAAATATCTCATTTTTGGCGCGCTAAAACGATTTGGAACGGTTATGAGCAGTTTTAGCGCTGATAGCGCCGTGAGCGGTATTCGGAGCGCACCCTCAGACTGTCGGTCGGTATGTGCGAGCTGTGTGTCAGTCTATTCAATCTTTCATTCATTCATAGTCTTGCTTACTGTACTGTTGAAAATAATAGTTTTTGTTCAACTCAGGTTTCCTTAGTATATTTATTTTTCTAATTTTGTGGTCTTTTATGTAGTGCTAAAATGTTTACATACCATTTTTACTAGTAACTTACTTTATTCTAATATTTGGAAAGCATACTCGATCTTATCAGCGACACGCTTGTTTACAAAAAAAAGATTTCAACTATGGCATCTGGATCTAAGAATAATATAGTAAATAGATTGCTCAACGTTCGCCTAAATAATCAGGACCAAGAAGCAAATAGCTCCGGAGAAGAGCAATTACCACAAAATATGCTTCCAGCCCATCTTCTAGCTCGACAACACGGGAGTGCACAGGAAGATGAAAATGGGCATTGTACCGATAGTAATCAATCTGCAGCAATTGAAAATTTACTGCCTTCAAATTCTGGTTGTCGGCTTCATAACTGGCAAGCTACAAAAAATACTGTTAGAGAACGCCTATCATTTCTATTTAATAATGACGTCTTGTCAGATGTCCATTTTATTGTTGGCAAAGATGCAAATCAGCAACTAATACCAGCTCATAAATTTGTATTATCCGTGGGAAGTGCTGTATTTGATGCTATGTTTAATGGTGTATTGGCCACAAATTCTAATGAAATAGAACTGCCAGACATAGAACCTGCAGCATTTTTGCACTTGTTAAGGTTTCTGTACTCGGATGAAGTAAGAATTGGTCCTGAGAGTGTTATGACAACTCTTTACACTGCTAAGAAATATGCTGTGGCTGCTTTGGAGGAACATTGTGTAGACTTTCTAAAAAGCAATCTAGGCACTGATAATGCTTTTCTCTTACTGACCCAAGCTCGCTTGTTTGATGAACCACAACTTGCAGCTCTTTGCCTAGAAATGATTGACAAAAACACAGCTGATGCATTAAGTGCTGAAGGATTTACAGATGTAGACCAAGACACATTGTGTGCTGTTTTAGAAAGGTACCTTGTCATTTTTTATAAGAATATTATTACTTTTCTAGTGTCATTTTATAAGCAAATCTAATATAATCTTTATATATTTGTATTTTTTTTTGTCATTAAAAGGAATTAATATATACTGCTATACTACTGCAGTATACTGCAGTAGTATAGCATGCATTTCACTATAATAATATGTCACATTTAGTATTATTTTTTGGTGGGATGAAAAAGATGTGCTAGTCAAATCTCTGAGTAAATTTGGTTCAAAAGATATAAATGCAAATTAACTCATAAATTATTTTGTATTATACCATACCAAGTCTGTTTACTCTTTAACACCTGGGTACGCATGATCACTATGTTTTTTATGGTGTACAGTTTTAATGTTGTGAAAATGAGCTATTTATTATTGTGATGATGTCCATGTCATTATTTTTCTTGGGCCCATTTAATATACAAGGTGACTTGTAATTTGATGTATTCCTCTTGGAATGTGATAATACAACTAATTTCCAACAAAATTAACTGTAATGTCCCTAATACCAAGTAGGCTCGTTATCAAGATATTCAATATTTTTGGTTTTGTTCCAAAAAATTGTTGGTTGTTCTTGTGTAAAATGGCAAGTGAATTCTTATAAAATTTTGTTTTGATTCACTAATTTGGTCAATAGAAAACTGGATTTACTTTAAAAAATCAAAACTACATTAACCGTACAAACTACTCGAAAAACTTCCTTGTTCTATTAGCTATCCAAAAACTGTAAATTATATACAAAAAAAGAAAAGATTCTCAGAAAAAATTTAATAACATAATGAAAGGTTAAGTGTAAAGAAAAAAATGAAATTAAAAAAAAAATCCTTTAATAATCAATTTTGCGAAATTTTTTTCCAAATCTTGTTCATAGTGACCTCCCCTACGGTGAATACTGTCACTGTCACTCTTGAAGTGAAAGAGTGTCATATTTTTCAGCCGCTTTGATTATGTATGTGTTTTCTCGCAGGACAGGTGTCAGGTCGGGACACCGTGCAGGCCATGGAATCGATCCCCCCTGCCAATCCCATGCCTTGGGAACGAGGTATCCAGCCAATGCCACACAGTTATTCGATAGTGCGCTGGACAACCATCGTGTTGTAATACCATTCGTCTCCTTGTTACCAATTCCATATCTTCAAGCAATGGCCTCAGCTCATTCCTCAAAACTTCCTCATAATACTCACCAATTAAATTGTTGGGCAAAAAGTGGGGTCTAATCAAATGATTATTTATGACGCCCATCCAACTTCTAACAATAACAACTAAAAAGTTCCAGGAATTTATTGCAACTCTGCAACTTAAGACGCGGTTCGATAACAAAAGGTTTTACAATGCATGTGCTCTACGTACGTTTATTTCTAGGACTTGTTGTTTGTGTCTTAATAATTTAACTTGTTTGGATAGCTAATAGAACAAGGAAGTTTTTCTAGTAATTTGTACGCTTAGGGCCTGCGCAGACGACGGACTTTTCTCCGTGGCGGAGAAAAAAGTACGCTCCGCGAATAAAAAGTCCGCCGCGAATTTACCGCGAACTCAACGCACAATATTTAGCAGGCCAGTGTCTCATAAATGATACACACTCTGAAAACCCTGAAAAAGAAAGGAGAATGGATGCGAAAGGGTTAAAAAACATGAATATGGATAATTAAATAACTAAAACCAAAAAAAATACAAAAGACAAAACATTTTATGAAATTGGAAATTGTGCTTGGCGGTAAGCGTGTTACAAAATAAATAAAAAAGCAAAAATATTGAATATCTCGATAACGAGCCTACTTGGTATTAGGGACATTAGTTAATTTTGTTGGAAATTAGTTGTATTATCACATCCCAAGAGGAATAAGTCGACTTACAAGTCACCCTGTATATTAGGCTATAATAAGGTCGTTACTTCCAGGGTTTATTGCATATTAACAAATGCGTCAAATAGTGTGGTGGAACAAAATGGCCAAAAATAAGAGTTTTTTAATAGTATTTTCTGCATATTACTTCCTGCATTTACTATCTAAAGTATTTAACAAGAAGACATATTTTTTTTTACATACCACAAAAGTTTTATGTCGTGTCCAAACTTTGCGCACAGTTTTCAACACCATGAATCATATCCTTAAGGACAGTTGGTATTAGCAATTTTTTATCCTACTCAACATGGAAAACTATCTTCTATTACAGGGACACATTACGTATTCGAGAGGACAAAATTTTTTCGGCCATACTGCGATGGTCGGAAGCTGAATGCATGCGTCGTCAACTACCCGTGACTGCCCGAAATCAGCGCAATGTGCTTGGCCGAGCCTTTAATGCCATCAGATTTCCTCTGATGTCTGTGGAAGAGTTTGCTATGGGTCCCGCGCAAAGTGGTTTACTGGATGATCGTGAAATTGTACAGCTATTTCTATACTTCACTGTTAATCCTAAGCCCAATGTTGGTTTCCTTGATACTCCAAGATGCTGCATGACTGGGAAAGAGCTAATGGTGCATCGTTTTGCACAAACCGAGTCACGCTGGGGCTACAGTGGAACGACTGATAGGATCCGATTCATAGTAGACCAGAGAATATTTGTTGTTGGTTTTGGACTGTATGGGTCATACTTTGGCCCTAATGAATATGAAGTGCACATTCAGGTGAGCTTGTGCAAAATAATTTGTCTTGATTAGGAATTATTTTTTGGCTTTAAAATATACATTTATTTTAAAACTTAATATTAAGTAACTCTGGAGATGCAAACCGAAATTACAGTGGTGTTATATTATTAAAAAACTACCCTCATATGAAACCTACACTCTTTGTCAGTCTCTGTGCAATTTTTCTCTGAGATACATGTGTAATTATTTATTTTATTGAACATTAAGTGAGAGTAAGTTTCATTGACGACCTAATAGTGTAGTGGTAAGTAGCCTTGCCTAGGTTGGAGCCCTGGCCGGGGCAACCAGTTGTGTGATGAACACAGATGTATATTCTCGGGTCACGGTTGTTTGTATTTATATATGTACGTTTATTCTGGGTTCGAGTTCGCTGTATGGTCATCCATAACACAAGCTCTGCTCACTTTGGGGCCATACAGTCGGTGTGTTTGTCTGGGGATTTATTTATTTATTATTTGAAAATGGATAGTTTAGAGCACCATGCCGTGATCAAATACCTCCACAAGAAACATTTAACTCCAAAGCAGATTCATGAAGTGGCTACTTTAGGAACATTTTTTCCGTCGTATACAATGATAAAAAAGTGGACAGCTGAATTTAAACGTGGACGAGTGAGTATCAAAGATCACGCCCGCTCTGGATGGCCTTCTACAGCTACGACTTCTGAAAACATCGAAAAAATATGTGATCTCATCATGGGAGACAGAAGATTGAAGGTATCTGAGATAGCTGAAGCTCTAGGGATTTCATATGAACGTACACAAAACATGATCGTTAACGAATTAGGGTTCCACAAGGTGTATTTGCGGCCAAGGCTGGTCCAGCGATTTCAGAGAGCACATTTATACGACAATTCTTACGCACCTGTTCATATGCTAATAAATGCCGATTAGCTTCACAAGTGTTTGATAGTAAGGAAGAGCTGAAACGAACAATCATGCAAATGCATGAAATTTCATGAAGCACCCGAAATAAAGTGGGGTTTACCAACGCACGTCACGTCGACGGCGGCGTCTACACATACAGCTCCGAGGGACGCAGGCAATATGAATCCGAGTCACACACACTGGCAAAATGTAAAATTTATAACCAAACAAACCACATCTACAAGACCTAGTACTCCCTGTTCAAATTTTAGATACGCTGCAACCAATCAAAGCCAGGGAATGCCACTACAAAGGCATTACCCAAACACCTATCGGCGTCAGTAATAGGGCTTGTACAGACGCCGACGAAAGAAAAACGCTCTATCTCAAGTAAGTTCGTTCCATTTATTTGCGTTCAGAGACGCGACTGTGACACGATTGCGTTATTAGATACAGGGGCATCCGTGTCGGTGGTTTCTGATCGACTTTGCAAAAAACATAACTTCACAATGCAAAAAGCGGACGATCTGTTCATCAAAGCCGTAAATGGTAATAAATTAAATTGCTTGGGAAGCACGAAGACATTTATAACGATAAATAATAAATTACATATTCAGGAATGCGTCATCCTAAAGGATTTTGAGCAAGATGTAATCCTCGGACAGGATTTCCTACGAAAGGCAGAAGCCATAGTAGACTTTAAGGATAATATCGTAAGATTCGGCAAATGTCTTTGTAATTTTCTATGTAAATATAGTGTAAAAAGTGTTATTTGTAATAGTTATAATTCTTTACAGCTGATTCAGCAATTACATAAGATGTGTGAAAGTGAATATTTTTATTTTAGTAAAATTGTAGATCATTTTATAGATAACTTATGGAGTGAGGTGGCAAGACAAAACGATGATTTCGATTTATCGCCGGAATTATCTGGTAGTGAACGTAATTCTTTGTCATTATTGTTAAATAAATAAAGGTCCACGTTTGCTTTCGATAAAAATAGTTCAGGTCGGTGCAATACTGTTGAAGTAACGATAGAGACTACGGACGAAGCTCCTGTTCATAAAGCTCCGTATAGGGTTTCTACTGAATTCATTTTCAATTCAAACCCGACGACTTGAGATTTTGTATTGACTTTAGATAACTTAATAAAAAAGTTGTCACTGATGCATATCCATTGCCAATAATTGATGATATTATTTCTCATTTAAATGGTGCTTATTATTGTGCCGACCTCGATTTGAATTCTGGTTACTGGCAATGTGCCATAAAGGAGCAGGACTAACAGAGAAATTGCGTTTATTACCCCATCAGGGTTATATGAATTTTATGTATTACCTTTTGACCTAAAAACTAGTGTGGCTTTTTGTTCAAAGACCGATAGACGAAGTGTGGGCTGGGCTTAAGTATAGGAATGTAATAGTATTCGTAGACAATGTAATTATCTTTATAAAAACAATCAATCAGGTGTTAAAAAGATTAAGGGGTGCAAATTTAACTTTAAAACAATCAAAGTGAAGTTTTGGGTATAAACAAATAACTGTATTGTGGCATACTATTTCGGGTCAAGGCATATTGCCTGATCAAAATAAAATTGAAAAGATTAAGAATATGAAAATTCCCAAAAATGTTAAAGAGTTAAAATCAGTATTAGGTTTATTCTCTTACTATACAAAATTTATCAAAAAAATTTAATCTCTATCTTTACCTACCCAACAAAAGGTTTTCGATAAAATTTTATCAATAATTCAAAAGGCGCCACTTTTACATATTACATATTGTGAATTATAACGGAAATGAGATGGCAGCTACCAGCAGATGAGATGACAGCCACTAGTTGATGAGATGTTAGCCACTGAGGGATCAGGATTGATGACAACCCTATCTCGGCGATTCGAAAAATAATGAAATAAATTTAATGTTGTCTTAAAAGTTGTTATATCATTAAAGATTTATTTTGCGTTGTGATTCACTATGTCCTTATTTGGTGATGGAACCGAGGGGCGTTCATTCGTAATCAGGCGGTCACCAACACCATAAATTCTCTTAAAGAAGGGTTGGCGTGCTTTGCTGGCTGCAGGTGACATGCTGGTCATCAATGCGCGCAATAAGGTGAAGTTATCTGCCAGGGACGTGAAACAACGAAATAACAACTCTATAACGGTTCTGGCTCGCATCTCAACGTTCGGTAAGAATATTTGGCATGTGATAAGGAAACATAGTATTGAAAGTAGCTCAGGCGACGTTCGCTTGCTTGTAGCGAGGTTTTACGGGCGGGAATTCCTTTCGAAGCAGTTGTTCCTTGATTCATGGTGAAGCCATTGCTTTTGTAATATTATATTTACTCTTTGTACATAAAGTATTCACACCAACCACCAAGAATGATCTAATCGACAGGGGTAGTCTCTTCTGAGGCCATCGCATAATACATCCTCGTTCAGGCAGGTAGTTAGAATAAGTTTTGTAAGAAATTTATCCACCCAACCTTGTTGGTGTGAATAAACTTAGGAAGCACGTCAGAATGCCACGACATTTCAGTAAAGAGGTTAATATGAATTATTATGAATTAAGAAGAAAATATATTTAAATATACGTTTGACATAACAGAAAATACAAGAAGCAATACATTCTGACTTGCTCCGTCATCGGATACAGATGTATTAAGTTATTAACATAAAAGCATATAAATTTATCACATAATTTGATTTAACCACGAACCGGTGGTAAATTGCGAGTGTACATAATTTGATTAAATAAATATATTATATTTAAAAAAGATTGACTTTACGTTCTTCCCTTACAAAACGCTAATTTCATATGTGACCTAATATATACAAGGTGAGGCAAAGGTAATCATCCGATGTTTTTTGGCTGTAATTTTTTTTACAAATGAAAAGCTTTGGTTCTGTTTGTAGATTATTTCTGTATAATTCAACAGAATTTTTTCCATCAACTCGAGAAGATGATATCGCACAAGTGGCCGCCGCCAACATTGATGGCCATACGGGCCCTTTTTATGGTACTTTTCATCACTTTTGCCAGAACTTCAGGCGATAGGTTCAGGTGCATTCGTGTTGGATGTTGTCCTTGAGGGCTTCCAGAGTCTGAGGCATGTTCACGTAAATACGCGACTTCAAAAACCCCCACAAAAAAAAGTCTGGTACGGTAAAATCGGGCGATCTTGGCGGCCAGTGCAAATCGCCAAACCGAGAGATTAGGCGACTCGAAAATGCCTGCTTCAAAATGTCGGTTGTGGCTTGGGCAGTGTGCGCCGTTGTACCTCCTGTTGGAATGGACGTTTTGTCCTCCAGTCCCAGCTCATACAATTGAGGAAGAAAAAAAGCGTTGATCGTGTCTCTGTAGCGGTCGCCGTTCATAAAAACTGTTTGGCACGCGGCGTCCTCGAAAAAAAATGGTCCGATAATTCCTCTAGCGTAAACAGCGCACCATGCCGTAACCTTGAGCGGGTGTAATGGCTTCGTGGATCAGGTTTTTTCACCAAAATTCGTCGTAGGGACCGCGTGCTAAGGCCCAAATGCGTGGCACGTCCTCTGGTCGATGTTCCGGGGTCCACTTCGACATCTTCAGCTACCGCGGCGATATTCTCGGCAGAACGACTGGCCCGGGGCCGGCCACGCAGAGGAGCATCTCGTGTTGTCCCAGTCTCTTCAACGCGGGTGGCCAAACGCAGCAGAGTTTGTTCAGTTGGTTGCGGACGGCCGGGAAATCTGCGACGAAATTCACGAATTATTGCGCAAACAAACGGAAACAATTATTCTGCGTTCTTGAGGAGTATAGCGATTCATGGCTTGGCGACATGTATTTTACATCTGTTTACTTTAAATATTTCAGAACTGATTTGAAATTTGACGCCATTTGCAAAAATTATAGCATCTTCCAAATAGGGTGGACTACTTTTGCCTCACCTTGTAGATGATTAGCTATAACACAAATGTTCATACTGCATCATAAGGTTCATGTTTTCCTTGGGATTTAATGACCCAAATTATGGAAATATCGTCAGTAATTTGTAGGAAAATGTACATTTTGAAACCAAGCACAATAGATTTTTCATTAATATTACTTCTAAATCTGTTTAACATCCCTTACGTTGTTTATGTACTTCTGTAATGTAATTTAGCATGCAATTTAATAACTAATCTTAACTTCAATGGTAATTTTACCTGTAATCTATAAAATTGGTTCTAAATAAATACTGCAAGTTCTCTGTTTGATTCATGCAGTAACTAATTCATTTAGAATTTCTAGGTAAAATATAAGCTGTTACTTCTGGATAACATAGCTTTCTAGTGTTGAAATTATTATTAAAATTGGTTCCACTGTAACTATTTCAGTTGATTTTATGATTGAGTGTTTGTTATGAGTTTATGATTAAAAACAGACATAAAAATCTGTCTTTTTTTATAATAATAGTATACATCTTATAGGTACTACTTCAGTTAGTTGTATACAATAATACTTATACTATCTTATTCTCATTCACTGCATCAAGGAGATGATACAAAAGATGATACAACTTATTATGTCTTATAAAGACATATTGAAAACTAATCACATTTGGATCTTTTTAAATGCTATCTTTGCGCTTTATCCGTTTGAGCACACTAAAAGCTATTTATCATTTTTGTAACATGTGATTTCAGATCATCCATCTATCGACAAAGGAGGTTTGTGGCAGTAACACCACTACATTCTGTTGCGACGGCAGTGACGAGACATTCCGTGCAATGTTCAAGGAGCCTATAGAGATATTACCAAATACTTCCTATATTGCTAGTGCTAAACTAGAGGTACGTTTATAATGATTTTATTATATAAAATAATTGCAGCTACATCATTACTTTTAAATTAGTATGTAACCAAATTTTCAGACTTTTTTTGTCACATAGTGGTTTGCTTTTGAAAATTGGATAACCAAGTTCATATAATGCCTGGAATTAACAACTCTACAAAGGGTTAAGTCCATTTTAGGCCGTCAGTAAGCTTTTTGTTTCAGCATTTAATAGACGAATGAAATGCACGATAATTCGTATCATTCATGTAAATGATTATTTAAAAAAGTATCAGAACTAAATTATTTCCCAATAAAATGATCTCAATTAATAAGAAACTAAACGTGAGGAGTCTCCGCACAATAGCTGCGCAACGTTGGGGTTACTGATTCAATGCAAAAGAAGTTTTGCTGGTGGCTTATTCTAAAGATAAATGCATAAAGCTTTTTATAAACAGTAAAGTAAACATATAAAGTATACATTTAAAACTAAATAAATAAAATAAAAAACATATTACAAACTTAATTATGTTAATTGTATAATCTTGCAAAGCACTATTTCAGTTGCAACTATAACTCTTTGTGAGTTTTGTTTTTTTTAGTTCGGGATCCCTATCACCAAACTTCAAAATTCAAATACGTCAATCCAATATTCGCTCTGTTATTTAGCAACAAGTGGATGTGCTCTTACGGTTTTCCTTTTTTTTGACTTTTTTTCTTCCCATGTTATTTCCTTTTTGATTTTCCTTTATATTAGAACGTATTTTACCATAAATAAACTAAATTATCCAAAAAAAACTCTCCTGTGTTAGACAATAAGAACTCAAGCTGAAAACAAGCGTCATAAGCGCGGAAGGTTAAGCTTGTTTGCGTCTATTAAAGTTGCACGGGGCTAGCATATAATTACCCGAGAAGGTCTAAACGCGACAAACACTCGCTTAGGGTCGAGAGATAATGTGGCTCAGTAGCGTCAGTTTCTCGCATTTTGAGACCTCCTCGACTTGTCACAGGTAGATACCTCTTCCTTTAAAAGCCTTTAGGTTAGTCTAATGTATAAATGTGTTTTCTTTCTATATTCTAATTAAGATTTTGGTCACGTGACTCTAGTGTTGTACGCAAGATTTCCTTTGACTTCATTATATAATTTAAATACCAAAAACAAAAAAGTTAGTTCAATAACCTTTTAAATATGGTTCATGACGATATAGTCAATCTATTAAAAATAATCATGACGGTATTATATGCTGAAACATCATCGGCCGACGGCTCAAACACTATGGACTTAAGCCTTTAACCGATTCTTGTATTTTTACTGTATTTATAACAGTTTAAATTTCAATTCCCTGCCATATAGAGGTCAAATGAGACTTTACATAATAATATATCAAAGAAAGGTGAAATGCCGAAATTATGTTTGAATTATGAAAAGTTGTATATTTAAAATAGGCGTTTATTAATAGGAATTAACCTTACATTTGTATATTTAAGGGGACAGATTCTTATTATGGCGTGAAAGGATTCCGTCGCGTGCCAGTGGATTGCCACAACGGAGAGAAGGTTACCTTTCAGTTCTCATACGCCGCGGGCAGTAACAATGGGACCTCTGTCGACGACGGCCAGATACCAGCCATCATATTTTATATTTAAGCCTAAAACCATAATATCTATACAACTGCATGTTTACATTGTAGGTCACATATTCTAGATGTAATAATGTTTTGTAATTAGATATCTGTGATAGGATGATAATTTCATCAGTGTATGATAGTTAAACATTATTATTATTTTCATAGTCACAAAATGTTTAGTAACAAATTTAGTAACAAAGGTATTGTGGGCGTCATTACTTAGCTTGTTAGGAGGGGCCCAAAAATGCTTTAATTTTGTATAAACGCAGCGGAAACCCTTTTTACTTGTCTTATAATAAATTATTGCATTCTTGACAGATTAAATTCGCTATATTTAGGCTGAACTTATGATACTAGCGTGGTTACTCGACTAGGTACACTGGCCAAATTATATATATATAGATAAAATTGAAATGAGACTGGGCACTTGGTCTGCCGCTTAAATGACGCTTTATCGCCTTTAAGCCCCTTGAGGTCTAACTCCGGAGCAGTTTTAGTATTCTTTGCTTTGTCAAATACTTAATATATTCAATATAACATTTCAAACATGAAAACGAAATGCCAGCACATGTAAAAAGGCACCTGGGTACTAGTCTCTCATAAATTATTTACTATATTTTGTATCAAATATCTCAGTGCATAAATGTTGTTTGTGCTGAACTTGTCAATCAATTCTCGCTGTCACAACTGTTCTAAATTATATTTATTTTTGTTATGAATATGGTAATGGCACCTTATATAATGATGAATTCTGTGATAGTACTAATATATTATTTAATTTTAATTGGCTCTATTTTTTATTTATGCATCTTGTTATAATTAATAATATCGATCGTGTTATATTGTTTTCCACTTATTAATATAGTACCTACTTATCCAACTACTATAATATGTCCTATATGTAAATACAGTGTGATTCATTGGCACAGATTAGTATGGTCAGCAACTACGATAGATGGAGATATATGATGTAAGGACAGCATTTGTGTGTCATTTTTTCATTTTAAATATAGGGCTCCACAGTGAGAGTTATGTAATATAATGTTTATTATTGTAATTATTTTTTGTAATAACAATTTTTCGGTTTATGACCGGGTTGATTTCCAAGCAGTGTATGAGTATTTTTCACAGTCTTTGGATGCAGTTTTTCTTTACTATAAAATCGACAAAATGTTTTCTTAGGGTGTTACAACACCAATCCATCGACGTCGATCGATGGTAGAATGGAACAGTCGACGTCGATCGATTGTTGTGGTAACACCCTTAGAACGAATATATCTATCTCTTATAGTTTCAGATTTTCCCAAAGTGACCCATCTTGATGAATCATCAATCATCTGTACATTCGTTTAGGCTGACAAGGAATTGAAAAAATAATTTGAAAATGTTCAGCAGCTCTTTTATATACACCGCGGGCCCATTTACCAGTACATAAAGTGGTATAACATTAAGTTCGGTAAATTCAGTGTGTTTTTTGTTGGTGTAAACAAATATACATTACTAAAGTAAATGTTCTCAGAACATGCAAAAAATCTTAAACTGTATGTACAATTTAGAGCTATTTATTAAAATTTACAATGTAAGATTCCATGTTACATTGATAAACGAAAAAATTGCAAATCGAAATATACTACTAAAATTAACAAACATCTACAATATTTTGAGAAAGTTGTAAAATCTTCTTTAAATTAAATTTGTAGATGCTACTTATTACTGTTTTAAGATAATTTATATACCTGAGTGAACTAAGGAAAATTTTAGCCCATTGAAAGGTATTTCATAGAGAAGTGGGAAGGAGCTAGAAGCTAGAGCTCGGGTCTGGGCCATACTACGTACCTGTTATTTCGTAGTAGCTGTAAAGACCGTTAGCCAGTATTCGAGATGCAGAGCAGTGTACAACATCGTTTTTAAAAATACACGTGCAGGCTGAGTTACTTTAAGAGAATTGTGACAAAGTTACTTTAAAAAGATACGTTTGGAATCTACATAGCAAGGTAAATACTATCTGTATTTTGATCTGTATCAATCAAATTTAAAATAAAAATAGTAATATTTTCTGTCATAAATAATATGTTTAACGTAACGTAACCTAGAAATCGTTTATTTTGCACAAACAAATTATACTCATGATAAAACTAAGGCAATCATTTGATTTTGTCTTCTCAGATTATCAGTATGGATGAATCTTTTTGTATAATCTGCAATAAAAAACAAGTGTATGAAATAAAAAAAACAGCTTTGAATGGTTTAGTGGCGTCTAACAAGAAAATTATTTCGACTCGATTTTTTGCATTTTCTGAGAACTTTGAAATTTACTTTAGTAATGTATATTTTTTTTCACCATCAGAATGTAGAGATATCAACGAACAAAAAGGACACCGACTTTTTGAAAAAAGCTGATATTTTGACGCGAAAATTTTCGATTGATAATTAGGGTGCTTTTTGATAGGGTCAAAATAAGGTAAAAAAATAAATATTTTAAATCAAATAAATTACGGTACATTTGGGACAAAAAAAGGTAAGTTTTCAACAAATTTCGTGGAAAAATATTTCTTTTTTAAAGAGATAATAATATAAACCAAAAACTTGGTTATTTGGATATTTCACATAACTTTTGAGGTTATGTGAAAAAATTGTAAATACAAAAGTTGTAGATCTTTTTATTACCTACAACTTTGCCATCGAACTTTTTTTCATAGGACTTGTAGTTTAGCCGGAAATCGACATAAACAATTTTTTACCCTTAAAAACTCACCCCCCCCCCCCCTTCCCGAACTCAGATCGCCCGTAATTTTCTTTCATTTTTATTATTTTCCCCTCCTTTTCCAAAAATTATCGACCCTGGTCTAAATCAAGTAAAAAATAAAATATAAACACAACAGTAAATTAATTCGGTAACACTTATTTAAAATTTTTGTACGGCAATGTTAGTAAGACAATTTTATTTATTATTTAGAATATAAGACTGAAAATTCGAATTCGCCTCCTACACAACGAGCCCAGTGAAACAAAAATCAATTATTTATTGTCATTTTAAATCCTTAGTTTTAATAAAATTACTCATGTATGGATAAATATACACTATCTATCCAACATCTCACTAATTTGAGAAGTGCTTACAATCAATCATATTTGATAGGTACCTATTGTATTTACCTCTAGTCACAAATATACTCTATTGAACTAAAATTGTTTTATTTAGTAACCAATAATGTTACGAAATTAAAATGTAACACATATAAATATATATCAGTATGTATCACAAGTCGCAATGTTAAATTATGTACACCAGAAAATCATAATTTTATCATCCCATATGTTATTCTTGTAAGTCCATAAAATCATTTCCACTTAATCCTAATTGTATTTTTGTTTGTCTTAGTGACTATAATACAATATAAATTATATAATTATAATCTCGCATTGTTGGCTTTTGCGTAATATTATTTGTTTTCGGTAGAAATTAAAGAGATATACAGATTTACCGAATTTCTGTTTGATCTTCTATGTATTAAATTTTATTTCAAAAATCTGGCTTGAATCGACTTGCAATCTATTCAATGAGGGCCCTCTGATTAGAAGTTTAAATGCACTATCAGTCTAAAAACTGGTTAACAGGTTTCAAAAACATAAGAAATGTATAGTAGATACAATACGTAAAGACATCTTTGTTGTATTTGTCTAGCTCGAGTGGTTGTGCATTTTTCTTCATTATATCGATTATCATGTTGATGATAAAACTTGCGTGGAGTAGGTATGCGTTCCATGTAATACTGAACATTTGGATGTCGAAAACAAATAAAATGAGACTGTGCTTTGCTTCATTGCGCACTGGTATAACTCACTAAAAACTTAAAAACATAACCAAACACCACATACAAAAAACTGTATGTCAACAACAATATTATTTAACTGCTTACCTTACTGACAAAAAGATTATTAAATAATATAATTATAATAATAAATCCCCAGACAAACACACCAACTGTATGGCCCCAAAGTAAGCAGAGCTTGTGTTATGGATGGCCATACAGCGAACTGGGGGAGAACCCAGAATAAACATACATATATAAATACATACAACCATGACCTGAGAAGAAACATCTGTGTTCATAACACAAATGAATGCCCCGGACAGGACTCGAACCTGGGACCTTCGGCGTATGAGGCAAGGCTACTTACCACTACACCACTCTGTCTTCGTGGAATGACCTTGAAAATCCGTTAATTATTTCTAAATCCAAATATATGGAGTTTCGGTTGTAAGAAAGAGCGCTGAACCCTTAATATGGGTGACATTAGGTGTTCATGACTTATATATGTTCTAAACAATAGTACCCATTCATGGATAAATATTACCTGAATATTTTTAATTATAAATAGAAATTCTCAAGCCGTGGTTACTGTTGATGTCAGTAAGGTCACTAGCCCAACAATTACTCTTAAATCTACATCAAATAACTATCTAAATAGTACCTGCTCAATCACCCAATATACGAGTATAAAATAATACCTACAACATATTTTGGTAGCGCTGCTACCAGCCGGGCTACTGGTGCCGGGTTATACTTACGCATTTACTTGGTCAGTTCGTGTAAAATAGTGAAAAAAATTGCCAAGATCAAAATTTAATAAAACTCACTTTTAGTGATAAATATTTCCAGAATAACGACCTTTAAATTTCACACGAGGAAATGCAATTTCGACTTAAGGCTGCAAAACATCAAACATAACGTAGATGTATGTAAGTAGATGGCGGCCAAAGAATATTGTGGCGCAGCTGGCTTTAATCCTGGCCTATAATTCAATATTTTTCGTCTTACTGCAGTAGAATGCCTTGTGAGTCTTATATATAGGCTGTATTCTATTCGCACCGCTTGTTCCCAACAATTCACACTGTAACCTGTAACACAGTGACTCGTTGGGAGAACTTTGTAAAATAATTCCCAACCAGTCACACTGTGAATCGTTAGGCTAACCTACTCTTAGGTATATTTTTTGTATGATCAGGGAGTATACTTACTTATTACCTACTGTTACGTATTAGCCCTAATTTCACTAAATAATCAGCTACACTCTACCTAATGCTTTAATAACAGGAAGGCAATTATGCACGCCCACACTGTTAAACCACTTTTGTGTTTTCGTCTGGCGTACAACTGATATCCGGCACGTAGCAAAATAGTTCCACCATTCTTTTTAATAAACTTGTAGGTAATCCTGTATTTGTTCTGCCGAAGCAGATGCGGGTTCCTCCATGGTATGTAGCGAGGCGTGCACTGATAAGCGTTGACCTAAACGTATAGGTAACTTAACCTACACATATTTGCATCCCTTTCTTTACGAGATTTAAGAGGGTTCGATTATGTTCGTACAGTACGAGCTTACCTGCAAATATAATCCTTAATTTTGCGTGGGTAGAGTATATTATATCTGGCTTGAGTGAAAAAAGTGTTATTGTATGTGTATAATTTATGACAGCGGCAAGTCAATAACAGTTAGTGTGTTTGTCGGTTTTATCTTATTATCATAATCATATTGTTTTGTTAAAAAGAACAGGTGTTTTATTGCTCTCAACTTGTTAACGTAATTCCCTAATGCTTTTTGAAAGTCGCCGAAAAAGCAGCCGAAAGGGTGTGACAGTTTCTTTGTCTGTTTATAAAATAGAACACTGAATCTTATTTTTGCGCTGAAGCTCAACCCAAAGTATAATATATTCGTATTTGCATTAGAAAAACAAATAAATAACCTCAATTTTTTTAAATATAATTGTGTTTTTTTTTTTTAGTTTTGCAAGTTTTATCTCCAATTACTACTTAAAAGTTGTTCAATAAAAGGACGGCAGTGTTTTCCGAGTTACTGGTGTGCAATTTTAGTCTCTTGGAAGAGAGATTCTTGATGAATTTGACAAATTTATATCCGGCAATGGTTTGTTTTCAAAGTTTTTGTTTCTAATTTGGTATAGGTTATAGGTACTCTGTTTCTCTCGACTAGGGATTGGTTTCTATTACTCGCTCTCACAACTAAAGATTGTTTACAAGAAAGTGCTTAATTGATTTATTTTGTTTTCAAAAACAATTAAGATATGTACAGTCGGTGCCAGATACATCTATACCACCCAGTCGTCGGCCGAATACCCCCCGCACGCACCGCGCGCTCACCCGAACTCACACTCCTAAAGACTCCAACAATTAACACAACGGGTTTTTTTTTTTTTTTTTTTTTTTTATTCTCATACCTCTGGCATGGTGGCCACAGACTGTGTTTGCTCTTTTCGTTTTTAACATATTTTCTATTTCCACTTTTTTATCTTTTACTTATCTTATTTATTTACTATCTTGTACATAATATCCTATTGTCTTATGGTCCCTAATAACAAATAATTAATACTTTTATTTATCTTTACTATCTACTTTACAAAATTTTTGCTTTGCGTTCTTCATGCAATTTCATAATAAGATCATGTTTCGCTTCTTTTATATTTATTCTCCAATTTCAGTTCACTTTTGTTGCTTTGTTATATTTCTTCCTTTTCTATATTGCCTTCTAATTACTTTTCCTTTTCTTCCCAGATATATGGTTTGTTGAGATATTTATTAAAATATCTCAAAAACATATTTCCCCGTATCTTATTTGCTTTTCATCATTCTTTTTGCTCAGGTTTTAACAAAGCACCGCCTCATGGCTCCTGATAGTGTCTGTTTTATGACGGCTTACAACACTGGTATGATTAATGCTTGTGTTTAACCGGCAAACGGTAATCAGTGATTATGTATGGATTGGCGGGCTAGATTCCGATTCCGATATCTCTGTAGGATGGCGGAGCGTCGAACCCCCCGCCAATCCCGATACATTTCAATATAGTTCCTAGTTTGCCGGTTTGTAGCTTATGTGTTGCATCTTTCACACTATCTATCATACGGGCTTGGGCTTCCATGTCCGCAGGAGCAACCTCAGCAATATGCAACGGACGATCTAGCCAGAGCGTCCCATCGCTTGCGCACCGGGCATATCTGGCTAAATGCGTTATGGTCTCGTTGTTCGCATTTTGCAGATTCGCAGTTGCTGCAGGTTGGGGTTGCTCCTCCACGCCATTCTTCACAGTTGGCCCTGAGGTGTTGGCCTCCGCAGTGGCTGCAGCGGTCTTTGGCAGCTTTGCAGAACTTTTTAGAGTGCCCGTATTCCAGACAACGGGTGCACTGTACTAAGGGCGACTGATCCTCCGCCCTTACACGCTGCAAACCGATGTGCAGCGTGCCAGCCTCAGTCGCCCTTTTCCATATGATTGGTGATGTTGAAATCACGATGTGCCCCGTTAGTGGATTACGGGCCCTCATTCGGTACCTAACTGCTAGGCGGTCCTCCCCAGGGCTTAAGTCACGGAAGATCTCCTTGTTTTGTTTACGCATTGCTTCGAGGACCTCTGTGTCTGTGTGACAGGACAAAACATTCCTGAGCACCAGAAGAGGGTCCCTATTTTTCATCTCCTCACAAGTTAAGTTTTTGCCGGAGCTAAGGATTCTGTCTTTTACTTTATTCTTCTCCTCTTCCGTCCCACAACTCATAATAATTTTCCTGTCTTTGGCTTTCCGGACCTTTTCCACCCTCACCCACCCCTCCTTCGCATTTATTATTTCCCTCACCTTCTCTAAGACGCTTTCTCCCGTCTCAGTCACGTCCCCGGAGGCAACCGCTACGGAGTGTAGTGCCTTCCTCGGGGTACTCGCATGAGCCGGTCCTCTCCCTGCGACGCTTGCGTATGTGGCAATATTTCCATCCACCACGTTTTCCTTCCGCTCTCTCAACTCCTCTCTCAACTCCTCTCTCAACTCCGATATTTGTCGGTTGTTCTCCAGAAGATTTATATTCGTCATTCGGAGTTGATCAAGGAGTTTCATGTCTTCCCCATTAGGGTGGCCACCAACCACTTTTTCCGACGGCAAGGGATGCGTACTTGTTTCTCCTGGGATGCCCTTTTCATTCAGCTGTGCCTCCAAATTTTTACCATTTCGTACAGTCGACCCAGGAGCTCCGTGACACTTGTTTTTATGTCTGTTCTGATATTACGGGAGGCATTCAGGTACTTCTTGGCCTTGCTGTAGCACATCCTTGCCTCTGATGTCCTGTCTGTATATATATTCGAAGTCGAGTCCGTCGACACCCGTCCGCTGGGAGAAACGGTTTTCGGTTTCGGGTGGGTAGCCTCCCACTCCTCTACACTCCTTCTCACTTTTGAGGCTTTCGTCAAATTTTTCGGGGGGGTTTTCATAATCTCTCCTTCGTTTAATGCTGATTTAACCGGAGTGCGAAACATTTTACCAGAGGTACGTGTCAGGTTTTAAAATGTATAACTATATAAGGTTTGTAAATATAAAATTTTTAATACAATTACGCAGTAAAATGTGCTGTAAATGGGCACTAAGTCTGTTTATTAATTCGTCTAATAGGGATGTAAAGAGTCCCAGTCAATAAATAGAACGTCCAAAAACAATTAAAAATAATACTTAACTAAACTTAGAATGATGAATATTGTTTTCTTGTTCAGGGTGTATAGGTCCCTAAACAATAATAAATAAATAAACACGTCACAATACAAATGAACTTAATTAAAACTAACTTAAAACTATATCACAGTAGTCAATATCACTAAGTAAAAGGAAAAAGCCCAAATTTAAAAATTTTCCTAAAACTTTCCAACTAGATGGCGCTACCAGTATATAAAAGCGCACATATACTTTTGGTTATTAATCTTCACTCAGGTGATGTGGGGGCGGGCTATTTTTTTTATTTTTTCAAAGTTTCTGTTGTCCGATCGGGACGGTTGATGTCTCAATCGAAGCGGACGGTCAAATGCAGGCTATTAAAACTAAAAAAATGGGGATGCGCGAAGAAAAATTTTGAAAATATCAAGGAAAAACACTAATTTTAACCAAAAAATGCCGGATTTACGCTAAGTTTTGCAAAATTTTCCTACACCTTTTTCCCGTGGACGGTTCCTTTGTGCCTTAAAAGACGCGCAGGAGCACGGCGCAGATGATGGTATAAGGATTTGAAAAATATTTGCAAAACAAAGTGTTTTATAAAATTTTGAAAAATAAAAACTAACAAAAATTGACTATTTTATATGAAAAACAAAGGAAAAATGGAATTTTCCGTCTACAACGATGAACCAAAAGGTGTTATTTAACCTTCTCGGAACAGCAAAAACCTAAAAACACAATATTATTTACTAATACCTATTAGAACCGGTCAGAACGGTATTTTGTCTTATAAATTTAATATCAAAAACGAGTTTTCCGGGATTTCCACGAGATTCCAAAAAGAAAATTTCACCGAAACCTTATAGAAAGGACGGCGTCAATAAAACATAAATTTCAATACAAAAATCTCGAAAATCGGCCAGCAAAAACTCAATGTAATATATGTATTTGTGTTATAATTTTCTAAAATTAGCACCGCTTAGGTAGACTTTTGATGGGCGTGGCACTATGAAATTTTGTCAATTTTCAAAGTTTCTGTTGTCCGATCGGGACGGTTGATGTCTCAATCGAAGCGGACGGTCAAATGCAGGCTATTAAAACTAGAAAATGGGGATGCGCGAAGAAAAATTTTGAAAATATCAAGGAAAAACACTAATTTTAACCAAAAAATGCCGGATTTACGCTAAGTTTTGCAAAATTTTCCTACACCTTTTTCCCGTGGACGGTTCCTTTGTGCCTTAAAAGACGCGCAGGAGCACGGCGCAGATGATGGTATAAGGATTTGAAAAATATTTGCAAAACAAAGTGTTTTATAAAATTTTGAAAAATAAAAACTAACAAAAATTGACTATTTTATATGAAAAACAAAGGAAAAATGGAATTTTCCGTCTACAACGATGAACCAAAAGGTGTTATTTAACCTTCTCGGAACAGCAAAAACCTAAAAACACAATATTATTTACTAATACCTATTAGAACCGGTCAGAACGGTATTTTGTCTTATAAATTTAATATCAAAAACGAGTTTTCCGGGATTTCCACGAGATTCCAAAAAGAAAATTTCACCGAAACCTTATAGAAAGGACGGCGTCAATAAAACATAAATTTCAATACAAAAATCTCGAAAATCGGCCAGCAAAAACTCAATGTAATATATGTATTTGTGTTATAACACAACGGGTTTAGAGCGACTATGTTGGCAAAATAAATTTCAACTATCGGCGATCGAATCTGTTCAGAACGAAAAATAATGCTACTATACGGGAATATAGATCGTTAATTTCAACACAGCCTATGAAGACGAGCGTAGCTCAGCCGTATGAATGTGCAGATTAACTTCCACGCTACCCTTGTTTCAGGCGGCCTGAGTACCAATCAAAACATTTTTTCTAAACGTTTTTTTGCCTGTTCTGACTTTTTTTTTGACTTTTTTTTCTTCTTTAGACAGCGGTATTTTTTTTCGAGGCGGCATTTTCTACAACAAATACAAGTTTCTTAAATTGACGAACTTGCTTCTAAGAGTATGAACGTCAGCCCCTAGCCTGTGCGTCAGTCCCTAGTCACATTTACGACGAGGGCCTGATGGTCTAGGGACTGACGAATTGGAACAAAATCACTCTTAATTTACTTTTAAAAAGAAATACCGAAACTCTAAGGTAACTTTAACATCAAAACAAACAAATCGTATATACACACAAATAAGAGAAAACAATAACTAATAAACTTTCTATAAAATAACTCACCTAGGGCCTGATTAATTGACTGGCACAGCACGTGTTTCCTCAGCATGGACGCCGACCGCACTGCACATCAAGATGGCCGACGCGGAACGGCCCATGCATATTTAAGTTAAAGATAAGTTTGAAAAACGTCAACAATATTATTACTTATCAACAATACTAATACTAGAAACCTAGAATATCATTTCTTGTGAATATTTAAAGACGGTAGATATGTACTTATTCATTACCTAATCAGTCTCGATAAATGTTGTAAATCTTTTAAGAAAATTGAAAAAAGTCAAAATTTACAAGAAGAAAATGTCTTGCAGACTCTGACTCGACGTTCATCAACCTTGATATGAAAACGTGATTTGGTGCTCTTGGATTTTCAAAATGCTTTAAAGTGTTCGAGCCTCTGAGTGTTGTCAAAGTTCTCTCGACATTTTAATCTACCATTATTTTCAGAACAGGGTGGTTTTATCATTCGAGCAGGAATGACTTTATTAGTATGAACGGCAGTTTTTGCCTATTCTGCTGCCAATTAGGTTAGGACAGCTATACGTTTCCTAGTTTTAGTAATGATAATGTTAGACGCAGAATCAATACTTGCTGTCGATGACGTGCTAGAAGAACGGAACCTATTCTAATTCCTATTTATTTAAAATAAAGGATCACCATCACTTGTGTCAGCATCACTCTCATCGCTATTCATTGGCGAAATCTGATAAGATACTATTGGTCTACGAAGTGAAGATGATGTAAGTTCATTTTGGGACTGGGGTATTAATATTGAGGGTAAAATATTTTGAGAACTAATGTATTTTCTTTGTTTATCTGGAGAGCTGCTTCGACTGGATGAAGAAGGAGAACCATGGTTTAAGAACTAAAAAATTCAGCACAGAGGATCACTCTTATAAGGGGTGTAATTGCGTGGTTCTTAAGTCTGAAACGTTGGGCATTATATCTGTATACCGTCCTCACGCTTACGAAAAAGATGTTATATCAAAGCAGGAAACTATGGATTTATTTTTAGAATTTTTAAACAACATTCTCCTTAAGTACTCATCCTATAAAAATATTGTATGGATAGGGGATTTTAATATAAATATTATAATATACTAAAATTGTAATAAATACCTAAATCTACTGGCTTTCTATCTTGCCATTGTTTTGTAACTAGATATGAAAGTAATACGTGCTTAGATCACGTTTTCCTAAAAACAAATTGCTCCTCGTCAACCATTGTACTACAGACTAACATTACTGATCATAAGCCAGACCTTTTGGAATTACTTGCTAAAAAACAAATAGTCCAACCTGCAAAGTAAAGACCAAAATTGACTACCACGGTATTAAAAACGAGCTTGAATCTCTTGATTTTCAAGATATAATGTTGAGTGAGGATCCCAATTTTGCAATTGACTCCTTCATTTCTACACTGCAACAGGTAATTGAAAACAATTCTTCAGCTAGTCAAAGGAGCTCTAGGAAATTTATAAAAAAGCCTTGGATGACTGAAGGGTTACTTAGATGTCAAAAAAATAAGGATAATTTGTACGCAAAATGTAAACTCGATCCTACAAATATAACCCTAAAAAACACGTATATTCGTTATAAAAAATTCTACTTTAACCGTGTGAAACAAATCAAAAGGCAATACGAAAGAGAACTTATAGTAAAGGCCGGAAATAGTTCAAAACAATTGTGGAAAGCCATTAAATCCATTGCTTTTAATAAACCTACGGATAATTCTGCGCATCAACTGCTTATAGACGGATCGGAACAGTTATCTACGAATGATATAAATAACTATTTTGTGAATGTGGGTAGTTCCTTAGCTGAAAACATTTCTCGTAGCTTGTTGCCACGATCGGAACTAGATAGCACATGTAAAGAAGTATGTGACAATCAGCCTTATTCTTTTACGTTAATTTCTACTGACATTACTGAGCTAAATGAAATTATTTCCGGATTAAAAAGCGACTGTTCTGTGGGATGGGATAAGATTCCAACCGACATATTAAAAAGGTTCCCGTCAACTCTTACACCTGTTTTAGAACACATCTTTAATCTCTGCCTCAAGAAAGGCGTCTTTCCAAACAAGTTAAAAAAGGCCATTGTGATTCCAATACACAAGGGTGGGAGTCGGGACAGTGTCAGTAATTATCGGCCTATTTCAATTTTGCCTGTTTTGTCTAAATTATTAGAAAAAATTATCAATAAAAGACTTGTTGGGTACCTTGAAAAATATTCCTTACACTCTAAAAATCAATTTGGTTTCCGCAGAGGCAAATCCACAGAAGACGCAGTTTTAAAATTGACTACATTATTGCAAAAAATCTAGACAAACATAAAAAAAGTAATAGCAGTCTTTCTCGATTTAGCAAAGGCGTTTGACACTGTTTCGATCCCTATCTTACTTCATAGGTTGGAACACATTGGTATACGTGGCATCCCATTAAATCTTTTCAGAGATAACTTATCTAATAGACAACAACTGGCTAGAATAGGGGATTGTATCAGCGAGGACCTACCTGTATCCCACGGCGTCCCACAGGGTAGAATACTAGGTCCCACCCTGTTTCTTATTTACATAAATAATTTATGCTCTTTAAATACAGGTGGGGAGGTGATATCGTATGCTGACGATACCGTTTTACTGTTCTCTGAGGATACCTGGGCAGCTGCCTTCTTACGGGCTCAGTGTGGGCTAAGCAAAGTGGTACTTTGGTTACAATACAATCTTTTAACTTTAAACGTTTCGAAAACCAAATATCTAACATTTTCAATATTAAACTCTAGCTAACCTTTTGATGACATCACTCTGACTGCTCATCTACCCCAGTGCACCAGCCCAGAAATGTCTTGCCATTGTACACCACTTAAACGAACCCCACAAATTAAATATTTAGGAATAGTCATAGACCAAAACTTAAATATCAAACCTCATATAGCACAACTTAGCTCTAGAATAAGAAAACTTATTTATACATTTAAAATACTTCGACACGTTATGGATCCCCTTCTGCTTAGGAGAATATACTATGCTCTCTGCCAGTCCCTCCTAACATACTGTGTAACATCTTGGGGTGGCGCTCACAAAACCGTTATTATCGATCTTGAGATTTCTCAACGAATTCTCCTAAATGTCTGCACTTTTAGGCCTTACCGCTTTCCCACTTCGCTACTGTATAAAACTTGAAAAGTACTCTCAGTGAGGCATCTATTTATAATGTCAATAATTCTACTCCACCACAAAAATACAGCTTTCAATCCAAATCTACTTCGCAAACGTAAAATAGGCATTGTGTGCAGTAAAGAGAAATTTAACACCAAATTTATCAATAAATTTTACCCATTTCTTGGCCCGTATCTTTATAATAATATTAATAAGTCTTTACATTTATACAGTTTAACTAGATTTGAGCGCAAACAAAAGGTTTTATCCTGGCTTCTATCTAAAAATTATGAATATACTGAATCCATGGTGTCGCCGTTAGAATAACACATAACAGCAACTACGCAGCACACTTACAAACACGTCAAATACAGACGCCAAATTCACACATACACTTACTCCTACAATTAATCAAATCACACAAACCCCTTCGCGCTTAAAATCTATTTAGTAAATATAAAAATTGTAAACTAGGTTATATTTTTCCATCAAAACTTCACTGATTTATTTTTGTTCTTTTTATATGTATATTTTATTTTATTTCACACCTTAAAACTAATTAGCTAATGTAAAAAACAATTAGGGTTGAGCAATCTACTTATCTTAAGCTAACAGGGCTCTGCCCTTTATTAGGGAGTAGAGATTTCAGTAAAGCCTTATGATAATATTAGCTTTAAGATTAAAATATGTAAAACTTTTACTGATGTAAGTGTCTTTAAACATTTTTGAAATAAACATTTTTATTTTTTATATTATTATACTTATATGTGCTTTCTCTGTTCGTATTCGTAATTTTTTTGATGTTTTTTTCTTACTTTTACTCAATAATAATTAACCTACCTTACCTATGTTGTTTGTCATGACTCACTTTCTTTGAAACTTTGTTTACACCGGTTCTACTACCTAAAGGTTGGCTGGTAGAGAATGTCTTATGGCATTAAGCCACTCTGTACAATATAATGTGTGCAAAGGACATTGGCAGATCGCCATACATGGTTTTAGTTGGAGTTAAAGTGGAACGAAGTCAAAAATATCTAAAACTATAGGACATAAAATCTGGATCCATTTAATCTAATAAATATATATTATGGAGTATGTCTAGGAACAATAAAGCATTTTCATTATGTACTAATTTTGAGGTTATGATTTCAAATTACCTACATTTACATAGGTAATTACTACTATCACCAACCGACCATAACAATAATGACACGTAAATAATGTTCATCAATATCTTTAACTTAATCAACTAGTCCAAAAATCACAGCAATAAGTCGTCGTAAGCGAAATCTATCGGTATCCGTAGGCACAAAGGCTAATAAAGTCACGTTATATACAATAACTTAAAGAATCGCAAATCGTCAGAACAAAACCAAGGCACTCACACACACACAAGTGACAAGTCCAAAAGTAACGAAACGGTTTCGTTTTCAAGTTATGTTTTTTATCTCAAACTCGCCGGGTAGTGCAAAAGCTATACAGCCAAGGATAAGGACTCCAGTGAGTAATAAATCATTTTCACTATGAGGAATATAAAAAATATATTCTTTCATAAAAATGACATTCTAAAGTGACTATAATTTCCTATATTTAAAATCGTGCTTGGACACAATCAATCCTATGTATCGTAATAAAAAATGACAGAGCTAAAACAAACTGATCAAGTCAAATCAAGCTTTATAAATCAACTATTTTTTGTAGATTTCTGAAGCTATGACACATGAAGCTAATATTATGGAAATTCACATAAAAAACAGAATAAACAAAAGTACTAGTTAATTTTCTAAACGCAAGAATTCACCAATATTCTGTAAAAAACAATATTCTACTAACTACTATATCGGCACCTGCTTCAATCACTGTAATTACCATATGTAAGCTGATGATAAAAAATATTCTGTAGGGTAAACACTGTAAAAGATCGTGAACTGAATCAAAATGATCTCGATGGCCTCTTTCTTTATTACAGTAAAAATAATATAACCATAAACATACGTAAGTGTGAACCAATTAGCTTTACGTGTAAAACTAAGCCCATTGATTCCAGGTACACGTTGAACGGCATATCAGTAAACTAAATCAAAACTATTCGTTACTATGGTGTGTATTTTGATCACAAGATACTGCTCTACGACCATATTGATTATGTCTGCAAGAAGGGTATAAGAAAATTGGGCTTTGTTTTACGTACATGCAAACCATTTTGTCACACTAATGTGCTTAAACTTATTTACACATTCTTATGTCCCATTTGGTAACCACAATATGGAACATACAAGGAATGCTTGGAACGTATCCAGAATAAGTTCGAGGTCAGTTGTAAAACTCATGATCCTCTATCCTGGAACAGAGGCGCATGATACTGCGGAATGTGTAAGACATCCACCGTACTCCCCGGACCTTGATCCAACAGATCGCAATTATTTTTCGAAATTTGGAAAACTTCTTACAAGGGCAAAAATTCAACTCCGATGGGGCAGTCGCGGGTCGGGGGCAGTGGGGCAAGCGCCTTCAAAGATTTTATTGATTCCCGTTCGAATGGTTATTGTAGTAAAGGGTTATTGTAGTTCATTGATAACTAGTTATAAGATGGCAAAAGTGCAAAGATAGCAATGGTACATACTTTCATTAATTAAATATATTATATTTAAAAAAATTTACTTTATGGTCCTCCCTTACAAAACGCCAATTTCATAAGTTTCAATGATCTAACATTTAAGTTTTTTTTTTCTTAGTTGTAAAAGGCTTTTGTTGTTTATAATTTTTTCTCTGTACTGAATATGTAACTTTTAGGGAAACTTGTTATCGACATTAGTATTAGTTTGATTAAACATTTTTTATTATTTTATTTTTGTAATATGCTGATGTTTCTCAATAAAGTAAATCAATAAATCAGCTTTCTGTAGTCATCTTTTGGATTGATCTAAGCGACGATGTACCCACAAGTAATCATTGAACCCCTACCATTCATGAGACTACGTGCTTCAGGCAAAGATTCCACCATTCATGATAAATAAAACTGAACTAAACAAGTCTGGTTGTTTATTTTAAAACCTAAAGAAATACTTAAAATCGGATAAATAGAAAGAAAAGAAAAGTATTATTAATAGATACAAACTATAAATTTATTGCTAATGAAAATTAAAATAAGTATACGTATCAGTAATAACCTGTTAATAGTTCCATTTACACTAGTAAGTTCTGTCCCCCAGATATTTTCAAGAACTACCCATTTCACTCTGCCAGTCTTCGTGCTTCTTGGATAATTTTTTAGAAACTGGTTTAGTTTTTGTAATGGCTGTTACAATATCCTCAAACAGTAACCGGTCTTTTGTGTTGTTACTTCTATATCCTGAAAATATATCTGCAATTAGTTTTAACCATACATCTTGATCTGAGATAGAAGTTCTAAAGCCTACATCTACGGGCTGTCCCGTAAGGAATGGGCATACGGAATATGAGTGATAGAAAGGATTATTATCTAATGGAAACACCAAATTTTATTGTCCTAGGCCTCGTAATTTTGAACTTATGATTTTTTTTTATATTTTGTTAACATTCTCATATTATGTATATACATTTTTATGGTTTTTAATAAAATATTTGTCTTCAAAATGCTACTTATTCATAATTATCGGTAACATAAAAATTATGAGCTAGAACTTTTGCAAATCTAAAATTACGAAATGAGCAACGTCATGTTTGAGCCAATCAGGTGAAAAAAAAAAGTATGGTAAAAAAAGTACAAGCCTTATGGAACTTTATTTTAAAAATATCTACAGTTCACACCGATTTTAAAAAGGTATAATTCTGTGGTTAAAAGAAATTAAAATATTTTTTAAATAATAACTCAATATCAGTGTGCATTTTTTCAATAGGAATCACAATAGAACAAATTTAATGTTAGTTATCTTAGAATGTATTATTACATTAACTTTTCGAATTGCCTTCGAGTTAGGGGGAATTTAAGGCACAGTAACATATTATAAGATAATACACTATTCAATTATTCACAGAAATACAATCATATTCACCTTATAACATAATAACAACTGAGCACAGCATTTATATTATTATATTACTTAACACAGTAGCTTCATAATACTAACATAGAAAAATTGCGAATTTAAGTAGTTACCTTAATATTTTTAATATATTTTTCCACAGAATGAGAGAAGATATTTAGATTTTGACCATTATTATTATAACTATTACACATGCGACTTAATGGACTATTGTAGGATACATTGTTTTTAGCTAATGGAACAAAAATTAAGTGTTGCCTGCGGTTAACTCTTTTACTACACCTGAGTGAAACATGGCTGAGAAGATCGGTGTCATAAATGGAATTTACCACTTTATAAAGAGTTACGAGATCGTTGTTGTACCGCCTAGCCTGGTTGTTTTATGCCATTTCTTCTTCACGAAGGTTTTTTCGAACTGGTGGTAGAGTCATGTTTTATTTGACATCAATAAGAACGAGTAATTGTCAATGTTGTGAAATAAATATTTCATTTCATTTCATCATAAGTTGCAACGGCACGACCTTATTAAACGGTTTTTATTCCTGACATGACACATAACTCTTCCCATACTATATACTACTTCAGAAATTGCATTAGGCTTAAAATATCGAGAACGGAGTTTCGCCGGTGTTTTCTTTAAGCCGAAATGTCATCCTATACATTGATCGTCATCTAGTTCAAACATTACATTATTAAACAACGACTTAGGCAAAACGAGTAAATTTCCCTCTACATTATTTATTCTAATATTTTTGTATAATAAATCATTATATAAAATTGGAATTGTGTATCATAAATGACAGACACAAATAACTTTGAAAGCTAGTGCTAGTGTCAATTGAAAAGGTCTACTAATTTCTACAATCTCTCAGCAATTACGAGTTTATTTTTCAATATTTTTCTGTAAATTAAAGAAAATTGATTCATATTTTGTAGGCAAGAAACCTTTACTTGCACATGTGTATGTTCCACACGTCAAAGAGTCGTTGTGTATTTGTATATATATATGTGCGTCTTAAATAGTAAGCTTCAGTCTGAGTTAAGTTTTTTATTTTACTTCTAACATGGCAATAGCTATTTTGCAGCCCTTTCAATAATTGATTGTCGATTTAAAGTGTTATGCATAGACAATCAATTTGAAGATAAATAAAGATTTGATTTGAACGACAAAAGTTTAAAAAAATAAATATTGGCGGATAAAGAGCTTGAAAAATAGACCGCAATTCAGGACAGAGAACATCTTTATTAACACTATTAAAAGCACAAGCAACATTAAAGTAAACGGACATTAAAAAATTCTCATTGTTTGAACTGTTTTTAATATCCAGCTGTAATTCAATTACTTTACGAGCCGAAATTCCCTTACGAAACCTAAATTGATAATCAGAAAAAATATTATTTTACTCTACATATAATTCCAATTGTTCAAAAACTTTTCCAACGCAGGATGTAAGAGCAATAGGATGATAAGAATTTGGTTTTATCTGGTTTCAAAATTAAAACAATCTGACTTCTATGTCCCTTCTATCTCCTATATAAAATATCAGGGTCGTAGGTCTTGTAGTTTTACACATTTTGAGATGATTGTGGCTTAGTATGAAAATAAAATTTTGAACCCCCTTTTATCCCTGTAGAGATGGCAAATCAGAAAATCCGTTGTGATCGTGCGCCTACGTTATGAAAGCTATTTATGTGCCGAATTTGAGGTCAACGCGTCCCTTGGTTTAGGCGCGACGTTAATATTTGTATATACAGGGTGACTTGTAATTCGAAGTAATCCTCTTGGGATGTGATAATACGACTAATTTCCAACAAAATTAACTGTAATGTCCCTAATACCAAGTAGGCTCGTTATCAAGATATTCAATATTTTTGGTTTTGTTCCAAAAAATTGTTAGTTGTTCTTGTGTAAAATGGCAAGTAAATTGTTATAAAATTTTGTTTTGATTTACTAATTTGGTCAATAGAAAACTGGATTTACTTTGAAAAATCAACAGCACATTAAGCGTACAAACAACTAGAAAAACTTTCTTGTTCTATTAGCTATCCAAACAAGTTAAATTATTAAGACACAAACAATTCCTGGAAAAAAACGTACGTAGAGCACGTGCGTTGTAAAACCTTTTGTTATCGTACCGCGGCTTAAGTTGCAGAGTTCCAATAAATTCCTGGAACTTTTAGTTGTTATTGTTAGAAGTTGGATGGGCTTCAGTCATAAGTAATCATTTGCTCACTTTTTGCCCAACAATTGAAATGGTGTGTATTATGAGGAATTTTTGAGGAATGAGCTAAGGCCATTGCTTAAAGATGTGGAATTGGTAACAAGGAGACAAATGGTATTCCAAAACGATGGTTGTCCAGCGCACTATCGAATTACTGTGCGGCAGTGGTTGGATACCTCGTTCCCAAGGCGTGGGATTGGCAGGGGGGTCCGATTCCATGGCCTGCACGGTGTCCCGACCTGAAACTGGTTGATTTTTACGTGTGGACATGAAGTCCGTTGTTTATGCAACGCCAATTCAGTCTGTCGAAGTCCTGCGAGAAAACACATACATAATCGAAGCGGCTGAAAAATACGACACTCTTTCACTTCAAGAGTGACAGTGACAGAGATAAGGAAGTGTATGCGGGCATATATTCTTTTAGGTTAGGGCTTTAGGTCACAAAGATTTGTAAAACGTGTCGCAAAATTAATTAATAAAAGATTTTTTTTAATTTCCATTTTTTCTCTACGCTTTACCTATCATCATGTTATTAAATTTTTTCTGAGAATCTTATCTTTTTTTGTTAATAATTAAATGTTCTTGGATAGCTAATAGAACAAAGAAGTTTTTCGATTAGTTTGTACGGTTAATATACTGTTGATATTTCAAAATAAATCCAGTTATCTCTTGTCCAAATTAGTGAATCAAAACCAAATTTTATAAGAATTCACTTGCTACTTTAAACGGTTCAATGTATGTGCCAGTATTAGTAGTAATAAATATTTTTTGATGTATTTGTAACTGATAAACATTTAAACAACTTCACTCAAAACACTAGGTTTTTATTTATTTAATTTTTTGTAGTTAATTCGGGATTTTTTTAACAAAACCAAAAATATTGAATATCTCGATAACGAGCCTCCTTGGTATTAGAGATATTATAGTAAATTTTGTTGGAAATTAGTTGTATTATCACATTCCAAGAGGAATACGACGAATTACAAGTCACCCTTTATATAGTTGATGTATAATATAAACTGAGAATATCAAATTAACTTTTTTGATACTCTTTATGAATGTAATTTGAAACAATTTAATATTAATCATAACGTCAACAATAGGATATTATATTTAGTTTAAGTAATGTTTATCCATCCCTAACCACCTGATCTGATCCTCTAGTCTAGGAGATCTCCACCATAAATCGCTCACTGTCAGTATAAACTCGATTACAGTAAAATCCTTAAAACAGAAGCCAAGAAAAAAATTCAGTTACCATCTTGCAGATTACGCAAAGATTTAATCCGATTTAAAGAGAATAGGTTGGACCTCTCGTTTAACGGAGTGTCCCTATCCGGATGCAGTACATTTTTTCTATCAATGTCTTTATGATGTAAGAGAGAGACACATTCCATCTAAACTAGTAGTACCCAAAGATTTTCCACCATGGTGTAACTCAAGCTTAAAAAAACTTCTAAAAGAGAAGCAGAAGTACCCCACGAAATATCGCACCTATGGTAATGTTGACGATTACTCTAGCTTTTGTCTACTGCGTAAAAGA
The DNA here is from genome assembly GCA_923062675.1 of Marasmarcha lunaedactyla. NCBI lineage: Eukaryota > Metazoa > Arthropoda > Insecta > Lepidoptera > Pterophoridae > Marasmarcha > Marasmarcha lunaedactyla. The sequence goes on along the minus strand of OV281339.1, from coordinate 35,951,386 downwards.
GCCAAAACTTTAGAAAAGGAATGTTATTTTTCCTACATACAGAATGTACAAAATTCAGTTATTAAAAATCCCAAATTGTTTTGGGTTTTCATTAAATCTCACAGAAATGGCTCCAACTCTCTTCCAGCTATCATGGAATACGAGTGAGAATCTGCTTATTCCGGATAAGACATATGTGATCTTTTTGCAAATTATTTTGAAACCACTTTTCTTTCTGAAACCGATCGATTCAATATTAATCATCTCACTAACAGTTTGCCTACTATAACTGCAGAACAGAGCTGCACCATGGGTGATGTACACGTAGATGAAACGGAAGTATTGCGACTCTTGAAGTCATTGGATTTAAACAAAGGTGCAGGCCCTGATGACATACCACCGATATTTGTTTTCAATAGTTCCAAATTTAATTTATTAAAAAAATAATAATCTTTCAAATTCTTTTTATTAGAGCAGCACGGCTTTCTTAAAAATAAATACACAACAACAAACCTTTTAACTTTTGTTGATTTCGTTACATCGTCCATGGACTCTGGTGCTCAAGTGGATACAGTATATACTGATAACAGTAAAGCGTTAACTGTATAGATCACACAATACTTCTAAAAAAGTTTCTCTCGGCAGGTGTACATGGAAATTTGTATAGTTGGCTAACGTCATACATAGAAAATCGGACTCAATCCATTGCGCTAAATGGCTATCTTTCTTCGTGGCGTTTAATCCCTTCAGGAGTTCCCCAGGGATCATTGCTGGGCTCATTGCTGTGCAACATCTTTATTAATGACGTCGGTTCTTGTTTCTTAATTCGAAATTTTTACTTTATGCAGACGACATGAAGATTTATAGAGAGATTGTTTCTATAGATGATTGCATTCTGTTACAGCAAGATCTTAACAGATTTGAGGTATTTTTTCCGTTTTTGTATAACTTGTATAAATAAATCCCAAAGCGATTGCGATCGTAGAAAATAGACAATTCTATTGATTACTATCGCAACATTCTCAACCACCGTACCTTCGAAAGGGATCACGATATGAATATAATATAGCGCTCACGATATGTACGTGCCCGTCGTGCATTCCCGTGACATAGACCGTAAATGAAATTTATTTGTGCATATTCACAAGGAGTGTAGTTTGGGGCATTATTAAAAACCAATTCGACGAATATCCAAATAACAAGCACTAACAAGGTCCGATTCAAGCTTAATTCTTTTCTATAAGCAAGTCTCTGAGGGTGAAGTTGTCTTGGAGCGGGTAGAAGGGTTATTGAACAATAGGCAAACGATCGGGAATAATAACAAGTATTAATGAATCTTACACTGACCATAGAAATTTCTAAGAATTGAGGCCGTAGTATAACATATCTTTTTTTACCTGCATTTTTTTATTATCTGTTACTTTTATATCTTTATCAATCGGTGGGAACTGTAGATATTTTTAAAATAAAGTTCCATGATGCTACTTTATTTTTTTTACCAGATTGGTTCAAACTTGACATTACTCATTTCTTAATTTTAGAATTGCAAAAGTTTCAGTTCATAATTGTTATGATACCGATAATTATAAATAAGTAGCATTTTATTTAGGGAGACAAATATTTTGTTAATAACCTTAAAAAAAATTAGAAAAAGGTTTTTTTTATTACATTTTAAATAATTTGTACACATAGTATGAGACTTTTCGTAACATAAAAAAAATAATTTCAAAACTACGAGGCCTAGGACAATTAAGGTTGGTACATCCCTTACGCTACACCCTGTATAACTTACTTACGCGTACTTAGACTAATTTCTAGAGGGATTATGTAAATACAAAATGAAAATAGTTTTTATTTCAAATAGAAAATAGTTGTTTAATATGGATATACAATACTAAATATTCAAAATACCTAAGTATTTCCTAGATACTTATTAAAATAAAATGATTTTGTAGTTTCTAACATTCTTAGTCAGCTTACGACTATTTAAGGAATCAATTAAAGTAATGCGCGGTTTACACGTACTAAGTAGTAACTTTTGAAGTTACTACATTGCAATAATAATTATGTGTCCAAACGCATTAAGTAGTTCTGCTCATGACTTCAATAACGATTAACGGAGATGATACTTAAGGAATACGTCAATTCTGTACTAAGATTCGTGATAAGCGGAATTTCGGACAAATTGAGACAACAATTCGTTTCGGAAATTAAAATCTAAAATTAAAGTCTTAATACCACTCCAACATTTAAAAAATATTTAATGGTTATGAAATGAATTTAATGGTTATATAAATTTTTAAATAATTGAACAATTAGTACCATAGTACTTAGTACCATATAGGAATAACACTAACCTTTAGCAGCCAAGGTAGGAAGCATCTTTCGAACAGTTGTCATAAGAGCCTCTTTACAGGCTAATTTAATATCACTTCCCGAATAACCTTCAGTTTTCAAGGCCAACTCTTTGAAATCTGCTTTGGGGTATATTTCTATGTTTTCGGATGCAAGAAATTTCTCGAACATCTCTATTCTTGACTGCAGGTCAGGCAAAGGAATGTATATCCTCTTTTCTAATCGACGCAACATTGCCGGGTCAAGCTCCCTGATTTGAATTAAATTATGAATATAAAAGCTCTGATGTCTAGTAAGTAATATTTGAATAATAATAATAATTTTTATTTCAGTAATCATCCATGTATGAGTGTAGATTTTTTAAAATGTTATGGTAGTAAAGTAATATTGATCGAAATAAAAGCATATGTGCTAATTACTAAGCTTTAAGCTTAAAAGAATACATATATTATAATTTCAATGCAATATAAAAGTTAATTCGTCGAAGGAAACGCTACAAAAAAGAGTTTAAATACTAGACAATGTCAAGATTTAAAATGCTGTAATTTTTAAATGATCGCAGATCTAATATTAACAATCATGGTCAAATATGTTATCAAATCTAGGTCAACGGAACAGTCGTATATAAATTAAAACAATTTCAAATATAAAAATAAGGAAATTCAATAAAAAAGAAAGTCTGCGAATGTTTTTTTTATGAAACCCCACCATTTCTCCACCGATCAATATGACGGAGACATTAGTTCCAAGGTAATTTTAAGATGCATTTAAAATCACTATGAACAAAATATGACAGGCCCCAAAAAAATGTATCTGCCAGAAGTGTACAAAAAAATTAATAAAACTGAAAATTTTTAAAATAATTGTTGCTTATTTCTTTGTTGAGTTACTGAAAACTAGTATGCATTGGTCCGATATTTTCCTTTTGGTCCGAATGAACAACAACCGTCTGCTTTTCCGTTTCAAAAAAATTGAGTAAACTCTTGGACAGGCATGTAAAATCGTCTTTATCTTTACTTTCCATCAGGTGAGATGAAAGACAAACGCCTGGCAATCTTTTACAAAACAAAAGTTTTTTTAGTTGATATAAAGAAACAAAACACTTTATCTTTTGGGACATTTTCGTGTTGCGACCCCAAAATAGTCAGCTATTAATTATGCAAGACTAACCAGGGCATATTTGAATTTGCGAGCAGAAAGACAATCCCATCTCTGGCGTTGATACCGTCCAATTCTGTGAGCAGTTGACTCTTGAGTCTTCTAGAAGCTTCGTGTTCTCCGGGAGAAGATCGCTCTGACGCCAACGTCTCCACTTCATCGATAAAGATGATTGATGGGGCGTAGTATGAAGCTAGCTCAAAAAGAACCTTAAAGAAGACATTAATACACGTACAAGAAGCCATCGGATTTATAATACCTACGATGATGTCATTTGTAATTAATTTTATTAACAAAAATCGTTATTCCCTTGAATGTTCTTATGGCATCCCACTACTTCACGTTGCGAGTAGGCTATTTGTAAAATTTAAAACTTGAAAATAGAAAGTCTATAAGAAAAGAGTTTAAGAGATTTGTATAACAATATATTCATGAAAATATTGTACATTCACAAAAATAAAAAGAATAAATTAAAACTGAGGTGATGATTAAAAGCAGCAAATAATTTATTGGATGTCAAAACGTTGTCAATAAAATTGCGACACCAGTTACATCCCTGTCCTTCAATAAATTCATAAGAACTATCAAGGAAATATTAAAAAGCTTACTACATATTCAAAGATTATTTGGATGCCATTATTTATTTGCTGAAAAATTACTGAAATATGCAAGCGTCATGGGTACTAATGTCCAGTGCAGGGATCCGCCGATATACGCTCCCTTTTACTCATTAAGGTAAGCCTGGCAGGTATAATTTCCGACCAAATTGAGCTGGCTTTTGGGAGTATTCACTGTTATGTGCCTGCAATACGCTCCCAAAATGTCATGCATCAAGAAAATTTTTAAATAACAAAATGCCACTCAAAAGAGTCTCACAATTTTTCATGGTGCCTTAAGTACTGAAAATTATTCATTATCTCCTAGACGAGCACTCAGACTCGAGGAGTATTAGCGACGAACCTGTCTTATTTAATATTTAGTTTTTAATTTGAATTAAGTTTTTAGTTAATTCACGACACGCAGAACTATCAAGGAGAAATTTGATGTTTCATCCCAGCGTTCTCGATTACCGTCACTCGATGTCTGTTACAGCTGGCTCGAAAACAAACTTGTCAAACTATCAGTTCACGGCAGATTTGAGAGAAGAAGAAACATCGATCCACATTCTCTGTGACTGCAAAGGTTTAAAGATAGCACGCACTTAATAACTTGCATTCCACTACGAGCCCCAATGCAAAAAAGTTCGTCCAGTAATATATTGCAAAGGTTGCCTGTATTCAACTTAACTAGTTTTCATAAAACAGTCCTTTAAAAAAACAGTATAGGGTAAAATCCTTCCTTTTTATTGTTGTTAATCAGGCACTTTAAAAAAAAATTTCTTTAACTTAATAAACATATTAAGGGCATATTAATTTGCTACGACTAGCTCAAAATAGTTCGTCTAGTTCTTAATCAATTCAACAGTATTCGTCCATGTCTCAATTCTCTACCTTTAATTGAAAAATTTGTGGAATTCGATTATAAATAGATATAACCTGTCACATGACGCGTCACTGTCATTAATTACCAAACATATAAAAGCTATAATTGCAACTATAATTACATGCAATTTTATCGTTATTTTCAAACAAAATGGCTTGTGGAAGTATGAAAAATAATGATTTGTAGCCACAATAAAGGTAAATCTGCTTATCGAATAGCCAAGGACTTATCTCTACCAAGATCGACAGCTCAGACCATATTCGAAGATCACAGGAAAATTGGCACAGTGGAACCACAAGCGGAGCGAAAAATCGAGTTTTATGGAAAATAATTTAAAAAATCGTCGTGCCCGCGCAGTAGACCTAAGTAAGAAAGAACTTAAGAGAACTGGAGAGAAATGATTCATAAAAATGTATCTGTTGATACCTGCAAGAGGGTCGTAAAACGGCTATGGATTTTATACTGTTAAAGAGAAACCAGAAAGGCTGAAATTCACTAAAATCACGAAAATTCGACTGCAGACCAGTGACGTGAAATAATATGTAGTGATGAATCTAAATTTGAGGTGACGTATCAAAAGAAAAGTGCAGTATCCTGGACCGGTAATGATATAGGGCTGCAAGTCAGCACAAGGTCTGGGTCGTCTACGTTGTAGAAGAAACTGTTAATGCAGTAGAGTACCAAAACATTCTGGAAACAAGTCTCGTGCCCTCGATTCCAACGTTGAAACATCGTTTTGCCTGCACCTTTCAACAAGATCGTGCTTCAGTCACACTGCGAGTACAACCAAGGATTGGTTTGACCGGAATCAGATCCCTACAATGGAATGGTCATCAAGTAGTCCAGATTTGTCACCGATGGAGAACATATCGCACCTTTGGTAGAACAAGGGTACAATTGTCGAAAATCGCAAAAATGAGTTAAGTATACAGAAATGCTTTAAACATGTCCTTTAAAGCATTTCTGCATACTTAACTCATATGCGTGCGATATGGTGAAAAATGAAGAAAATTCTGTGCAAGGTCTAAAAGCAATCTAAAGGAAAAAATTTAATCGGAAGAATTGGTAGCAACGAAGCCACGAAAAATATAGGCCTGATCTACGCTAAAGGTAACGCCACTGAGTGGTAGACGAACTATTTTGCGCCGTTTAATGCGATGGACAAAGTTGATTGTGTGAATTTATTATATTTTATGTAAATATTTTGTAATTTTTTAAAATTGAAAATGACCTTCATTAATTGTTCAAAACCACTGTGTATTTATTTATTTATTTTTATTCATTTTACTTCGAATATTAGACTCTTGTAATACTTGGCACTAAGCGAACTTTTTGCATCGTGGTCGTATTTGGAACGGAATAACTTCACCAAATTTGCATTGTCAAAGATCCTAAAAATCATAGCTGGACCTGGAATGGACGTTGTAGATAGAAGAGGGACAGTACTCACAATAAATCATATTGATAAATCCAAGCTTCTTCAACACGGTGAATGATATAGTAAACACGGCGGTAAGAACTAGCTTTGAATTTATCAATCACGTCAATGCACCATTCCACGTGCACATGCTTTTAAGCATCGGTGAGGTTGTGGGGTACCCAGCGCGAAGAAACACTTGATTGTTTACTGTGTTTGTTTGTGCGCTCGTTAAATATAAAATTCTTAGTTATTCTCATGTAAGTGAAATGTTATTTATTTTATGGGAAATAAAGATCTTAAATCAAAAAAGAAAAAACACAGATCGTGCTGAATCTTCTCTTATGTGATTCGCCAGTTTTGTTCAACTAAATTTTTAAAAAAAGTTCCCGACGTTGATACATTTTTTTATAACGCACAGTTGTTTCATAATGCTGGTAAAAAATTCAGAGGGAATTTAGATTTGGAACAAATGTATTATTACTTTTAAATAATCGAATTATCAAAATAAATTATAACTAGTTCTTACAAAGTAACCATTGGCATGGTCATCTTTCTTAATTTTAAATTAATATACACATCAGAAGAATATCTTTCTGAAACCAACAATAGCCCGTGTGAATAAAACCATTTTCATTAGTTCTATTTATCGTAAATAGAAATGGTTTTTATTCAAGCTTATTAATATTAGATGGTGAATATGCGTACTGGGATTCCCTTATTAAGAAATCTGATAGGTGGTACGGAAATGTAGTCTATATTATACAAATAATTCAACTTTCAAAATCGCATCATCTTACAAATGGTCTCATATGAAAAAATCTGTTTAAACATTTTTTGTAGACAATTTTATGAGCTAAAAACCACCATAAAGCTATAAGTTTATACGGGAACTTGAAAAGACTGAATTTTTGACAGTGCTTAGCATTATAACACATATCTGATCGATGAACACTTTAATGTTTTGTTTCTTATAATGCCGCAAAGGTGTACCTACCAAAATTCAGCTCTATACGAATTAATGCGAACTGTAATGTATGTTTTGACTGAACTATTATAGCGAGGAGGGAAATATTATTTCACCATTAGCCAGTATTAACATACACCCTTTATTTTATATTGCATTCTAGACAAGGACCTAGTTGATCGAGATCTGATATAGTTTTTTAAATAATATTAAATTTGATTATTGGTGTTTGGTAACTTTATACAGGGTGTAACTGGATGCAAAGCTGAAAGGAGCTGATAGTTGTTCTAAATGGTCTAGCCATTTAGAACATTTTGAGTCATACATGTCTTAGTCGAAGTGTGATTGATTTTTTAAATTAAAGATTTAAGGTTTTTCTAAGGAAACTCCAAAATTTGACGATAAACCTCCAATAGTACTTTTGTTACTGTAGATGGATTTTTTTATTTTCTAATTTGGACTGTCTCATGTCTATTGTATACAATCACAGTAACTTAAAATATCTGCGACTCAAGAAATAAAAACTGGAAGGATTTGAAAATAAAAAGATAAAAGAAAAAATAATTTAAGTGTTTCTTTTAGGATGGATTAAAAACACTAAAATTTTCTTGGTTGTTCAAATCGCTTTAAAAACATGCATGGCTTTTGCCCTTTCATTTAAGTTATCATTTACGACAGTAGCTATCGTACCTTTTTTTAAATAAGCTACCTAAACTATTCAGAGGGAATTTTTCCTTGTGCTTATTACATAATCAAACAACAAAAATCAGGTTCATTATTTATTTTTATGCTTACATTACACAGAAAACATACGTCACTCGTGTTCAAAATGGGATCCGCGATTTCTTATACAAGCACGAGCTCGTCTTCTTACTTCCGTAGTAGTAGTTCCCAAAATCATTTCTTCTTTCATGTTTTCAAAAGTTATTTGATATTTTTGTCTCAACTCTTCTACAGCATTGATTTCTTTTGTATAAACCAGCTCCTTAGCCCGTCCCCAAACGTAAAAATCAAGGAGTGTTCGATCGGGCGATCGAGCAGGCCAAGGGATTGGTCCGCCTAGGCCGATCCAACTGTCCGGGAAACAGTTATCTAAGAATGTTCCCTTACAGCCTAGGTGTAACGGGTGGGGCAACCATAGTGCTGGAACGTTACTACTTCTGGCAGCTGATCCTCCTCAATAAGCTCGGGCAAATCGTTTTGCAGAAATTCTAAGTAGTTATTTCCATTTAAAATTGCTGGTTAAAAATATGATCCAGTGAGAGTTCTTCCTATTATTCCTGCCCACACATTGAGGGAAAATTTTGGATTGTTGTCCCTGTCAGTCCATAAATTTGTAATACCTTCTCTCGAAAATTTGGACTCATCGGCCCAAAAAATGCTTCTCGAAAACCACCCGTCTTCAATATCGTAATTTAATAAAAATTGGCAGAACTGTTATAGTCTTGTGCAGAGTCTCCTTCTTCAAGAACTTGAACTCCAGTTTCGTGGATGGGATATTTTCCCTCCCGATTAACGGTTTTCCACACTTTCCGTATGGACAGGTTCAGATTGCGAGTTACTACTCTGATGCTCGTAGTCGGAACATTGTAGACATTGTAAACAATAGACATTAGACAATCCACATTAGAAAATAAAAAAAAATCAACCTACAGTAACAGAAGTACTATTAGCAGTTTATTGGCAAATTTTGGAGTTTTCTTAGAAAAACCTTAAATCTTGCATTAAAAAAAAACACACTTCGGCTAAGACATGTATGGCTCAAAATGTTCTAAATGGTCTAGACTATCACCCCCTTTCAGCTTTGCATCCTGTTACCAAACACCCTGTTTATAAGTATCTTATGTTAAATCGAACATACCTTGACAATTTTCTCTGAGTCACCTCTCCACTTGTTGATAACCGTGCTGCAAGACACGTTGAAGAAGGTGCACTTGCTCTCGGTGGCTACAGCGCGCGCTAGCATCGTCTTGCCCGTGCCGGGGGGACCGTGCAACAGCACTCCGCGCCACGGCTCTAGCATGCCCTTAAATACATCTGGATACCTGGAAGAAGTCACTTATAATAGGTCTTTACCTATGAAACTGCCGTTTTGCCGTACTGGCCATTTCAAATGAAAATAAATTTTTTTTGACTGATAATTCTAATTTCAAATTAATTTTATTTGACAAACATAGAATTCTTTTTCTAAAATCGTCATTTGTTTAATAGTTTTGTTTTCAACGCATTCGAACATTTTTCGTCATCATGGATAAGTTAAAAATTCGAGTAATTATGGAGTATGAGTACCGTCGTGGCAGCAAAGCGGCACAAGCGGCACGCAACATCAACGACATTTACGGAGCGAACACTACAAACGAACGCACCAACCGTTATTGGTTTACCCGCTTCCGTTCTGGAAATTTTGACCTGAAAAATGAACCCCGTGGTCGTCCGAAAACTTTGGTCGACAATGACGAATTAAAGGCAATTGTGGAAGCTGATGAAACTCAATCCACGGCTGAATTAGCAGCAGCTTTCGACGTTAGCATCAAAACAATATTGGTCCATTTGCGTCAAATTGGCAAGGTAAAAAAGCTTGACAAATGGGTACCCCACGAACTCAATGACCGCCAGCGCGAAGTACGCGTGGAGACGTGCCTTGCACTGCTCAGCAGGCATACAAATGAAGGAATTCTGAACCGCATTGTTACTTGTGACGAGAAATGGATCCTGTTTGACAATCGTAAGCGCTCAGCAAGTTGGTTGGACCCTGGTTCAGCACCCAAACAATGCCCTAAACGAAAACTTACCAATAGAAAAGTGATGGTCACTGTTTGGTGGTCTAACGCGGGTGTAATTCATCACAGCTTCTTGCCAAACGGGACAAGCATTACTGCAGATGTGTACTGTGAAGAACTGAACACAATGATGGAGAAGCTCGCTCGTCTCCAACCAGCTTTGGTCAATCGTTCGGCTCCACTGCTCCTGCACGACAACGCGCGACCTCATACTGCACAGCAGACGGTCTCCAAGCTACAAGAGTTGGGGTCGGAAGTTCTCCGTCATCCGCCGTACTCACCAGACCTTGCGCCTACAGACTTCTACTTTTTCCAGAATTTGGATAACTTCTTGGCGGGAAAAAAATTCAATACCCGAGAGGCAGTACAAAATGCCTTTGAAGAATTTGTTGCCTCCCGTCCAGCTGATTTCTTCAAGAAAGGCATCAATAAGCTACCAATGCGTTGGCAAAGATGCATTGATTGCATGGGTGATTATTTTGATTAATAGAAATAAAAAATATATAAAAAAAATTACGCTTCATTTCGTGAAAAACGGCAATTTCATAGGTAAAGACCTAATATTAGGTAAAAGCTGCTACTATCCTGATTGATATCAGTCTATCGCAATCCACTGCAAGTCCTTGCAAGAAGTTATCCAAATTTCTAAAAAATGGTAATCTGTTGGAGCAAGGCCCGGGGAGTGCGGTGGATGTGTTAGACATTCCAATTGAAGCTCCTCTAATTTGGTAGCCGTCTAGTGTGCAGTGTGAGGTCTAGCGTTGTTCTGAAGCAGCAGGGGCCTAGAGCTATTGACCAGCTTCGGTTGTTTAGCAGCTAGCTTTTCCATCATGGTTTGCAGTCAGATTTAAGAAATCTATAGTGAACGACACCGGCACTAGTCCACCAAATGCTCACAAGTAACTTTTTTTTGGTCAATTTTCGCTCTTGGCAGGATTTGGCTGGTTCGCCAGGGTTCAACTATTGCGATGAGCGTTTCCGATTGTCGTACAGGATTCACTTTTCATTACAGGTAATGATTCGATTTAAAATCCTTTAGTTATTGTGCCGGTTGAGTGATGTACACCTCGCAAGCTTTTTCACCTTCCCGACTTGCTTCAAGTGAATTAAAACAGTAAACTAACACCGCAGCCTACAGCTAACTCGCACGTGGTTTGCGATGGATCCGCTTCCACAAAAGCTTGCAATTCTTCATTATCAACCTTCGGCCGTGCACTGTTTACTATTGTATTCGATGAAAACTAATAAAAGGAAAAATTGAAAAAGAGATGTAAAAACACTGCGTAACATTGATGACGTCATATGTACACTGAAAGAGACGGATCCTGAAGAAATCCCGATTTTTGTAGCCCGTGACTTGCAAAAGCTCCCCTGTTTGTTTGACCACATAGACGTAACTCGCATTTCGAACTTACTAAAAATATAACAAGATGTTAAGTAAATTAAAAGTAATTACGTCACTTCAGAACAGTTGGTTTCAGTACAGGTCCAACAACTGAAACATAATACCATCAAATGATAATTTTAATAATAATAATAATAATAAAAACACTTTATTGCTCACACACGAATGTAAAGACTGTAAAAATAAACATAAAACTAGGGTGGGTCGGGATAAAAGGCGGTCTTATCGCTAGCAGCGATCTCTTCCAGACAACCTTTGTGTTGACGGAAATCAAGAAGAAACGGGGGGGGTAGTGTGCCAATATGAAAGAAAAAAAAATGTATACAATTTATTTTAAAATATGCATAAATACCAAAATACATAGGTATATAAATAAATAAACACTCATATATATTATAATAACATTATATATAAACACGTGCAAACTACGATTTTTCCAAAAGGTAATTGTGCAGTTTAGTTTTAAAAATGCTATTAGATTTGGAGTGTCGTATATCAGACGGCAGTTGATTCCAAAGTTGGGCAGCTTTCACAGTAAAAGACTCATGATAGTATCCAGACCGCGTCAGAGGAGTCTCCAGCAAGTTATCTGTTCCTGATCGGAGGCAGAGGCTATGGCTTGAGCCAAGTAATTTGAAACGCTCTTTGAGATAAACAGGTATACGAGGGTCATAGAGTATTTTATAAAGAAGAGTGAGGACGTGCTCCTCGCGACGCAGCTTAATTGGAAGCCAGTTAAGCTTGCGTCGGCATTCAGACACATGATCAAACTTGCGCAGGCTGAAGATGAACCGAATGCAAAGGTTCTGTAGACGCTGGAGTTTGCTGAGCAAATCTTCATTGAGGTCAATAAGGCAGACATCAGCATAGTCCAGAATAGGAAGGAGAAGGGATTGCGCAAGTTCGACCTTGGTCCTGAGAGGAAGCAAGTTTCTCCATCTTCTTAGGGATCCCGATGCGGCAAAAACTTTCCTGCTAACTTCAGCTATGTGCGCCGACCAGGAAAGAGTTGCGTCAAAGAGCACACCAAGGTTCTTGACGATACCACTAATGGGCAGAATGACACCATCCAAAGAAATTTGTGGTATTGTTAGATGCTTGAGTGACGCAACCTGCCTAGCACCACCCATAATGATAGCCTGCGACTTATCGGGGTTAATTGTAAGTCCATGGGAATGACTCCAGTTACCGATAACAGCAAGATCATTGTTTATTCTCTCAATTAGGTCATCAACCTCGTTGACGGTGCCTTGGGTATAAATTTGCAGGTCATCAGCATACAAATGGTATTTACAAGAGAGTAAGGGTGTCAGGAAGTTAATTAATATTGAGAAAAGAAGAGGAGAAAGGACACCCTCCTGGGGCACACCAGCAATGACGTCACGAAACCCAGAAACCCTACCGTCAGCACGAACACACAGCTGACGTCCGACCAGGTAACCATGAAACCATCCCGTTTCCTTGTCTGAGCCAAATACATTTCCTAGCATGGCCAACAAGATATTGCTATCGACGGTGCCAAACGCATTACTAAAGTCAAGGAGAACCATAGCAGTCAGTTGTTGGTTGGACATCCCCAAGCGAACGTCATCCGTCACTTGAATCAGTGCAGTAGTAGTGCTATGCCCAGGACAGAATCCAGATTGAAAGGGACTTAGAAAGTTTATGGAGTTTATGAATGAACTGACTTGTTTGAAGACAAGTCGTTCAAGGATTTAGACAGGAAAGGAAGAATGGAAATAGGTCTAAAATGGGAGGGAAGTGACGGATTACTAGTTTTAGGAACGGGAATAACTACTGCTTTTCGCCAGCAGTTCGGGAAAGTTCCAGTATGGAGCGAGAAGTTGAAAATGTGGCTGAGTACAGGGATGAGGACCTCGGAGCTAAGCTCAATCATCCGGCGGCTTATGCCATCAATACCTTCTGCATTTGATTTGAGAGCGGAGATGTTTGTTTCAACTTCACGCTCAGATACTGTCCTAAAGGAAAAAGTAGGTTTATGTGGATCATAACTGGTAGTTAAGGAATTCAGCGTCGCTTGTTTCAAGTTAGGTGATATCGTTTGGACCTCAGCAAACTGTAGGTTTAAAGAGTCAAGATCAAGGCTGAGTGTAGGAGAAGACTTGGTTTTACCTATACCCAAAGTTTTCAGGAACGACCACACTTTACTAGGGTTACCATTCGCCACAGAACTATGTATATAGCGACGTTGAACGTCTCTACACATCCTGCTACATTGGTTACGTAATTTCCTGTAACGGTCGTTGTTTTCTTGCGTGGGATTATGTTTATATTTCACCTTCGCAGCATTACGCTTGGCCATTGTGGCTTTAATATCACTAGTGAGCCAAGGTGCGGGGAGATGTTTAAGCCGAACTGGCCGAAGCGGAGCATGAACATCATAAAGTTGGGTTAAGAGGTTACTGAAAATTTCCAGCTTCAAATCAATAGTAGTTGCATCAAACACTGCATCCCAGTTAATACTGCCAAGGTCAGTCACAAACTTTTGCCTGTCAATGCCATTAAAGCTTCGTTGTAATACTACTCGGGGCTTAGGTTTGGGGACTCGGATTTTGTAGGAAAGGAAGATAAGGTCATGGTATGCATCAGCGGATAGCTGTCCATGGGCACTAACATGATCGACAGAGGATACGATGGCAAGATCTAACAAGGACGGCTGGCAATTTGGAAAATGATGTGTCTCGGTTAGTGGGAGAATATTAAGATTCGTGGACTCAACAATTAAGCGCATCTTTCGGAGCGATGGTCATTTTTAAGGAGGCACATATTAAAGTCACCCATTATTATGGTGTGATCAACCGTAGGAACCAGTGTCTCCAATACCGACTCGAAAGAGCTGAAGTAAACAATGTGGAGGTTTGGGGAGGTTTCTTTTTCAGTCCATTAAACTATTGAGGACAATAATGGTAAGGAATTAAAGATTGAGCTATTTATAAACTGCGAAAATATTCATGTACTATGAATTATGGCTCAAATTATGTCTTTATATCAAAATCATGTATTTGCTATTTCATTCAGCAGAGAACAAACAACTTGTGGTGGCTCAATGAGAATCAGACATAAGAGCCTTACATTTAAAGAACGCCCTGCTATTGTAAGTCAGCCACCATACGAAATACGAAATAGTAATTAAAATGGGTAAGAAACCCATGAAATAGCAGCTTTTTTTTAAATGGACTGTTTATTTATGGCCCGATTGGCCTTTTAAACTTCACTGGACAAATTAGAGGGCCTAGCGCTGAGGGCGCTTAGCCGGAACTTAGAAATTGCAGCAAATTCTAGTTCTTGTATTTATTTTGTAAGTGTTTACTTTCACCGTCAGTACTTAATCTCTTTCCGCTCCATATCGAGATATCTGATCTTATTTCTCACGACATCTAGTTTTGGTTCATTCTGCAGATTTTTATAGATCCTGAAATCCCGGATGTACGAGAACGAACACATTTTTGCTTATAACGAGACGGTTTTTAGATTTCATGTTTGAGTTTTCTTTAATAGTACCTACGTTATACATTTTTTTTTTAATTTCTTTGCTAAAAGCACTTATAATGTCGACAAGATGAAGATGTTCCTCCAATATCGTTGAGGAGGGCGATGGCTGGATCCCGCGTTAACTCGTGAACGGGTGCCGTTTGAGGGTGTTCGTCGTTTGGATACTTGGGGGAGTAAAAATATACTCCTGAAGTTACCAGTTCTTTTTCACGAAAGTTTTCCGAAATGGTGGTAGTGTTATACTTTATTTGACGTCAATGAGAACAAGTAATTGTCAGTGTTGAGAAAAAAATAAATATTTGATTTCATTTTATTTCAAGGGATTATCATTAACCATGTTGTCAGCGCTATTTTCTGGTTTTTACTGCACCTGTTGTATGATCGTTATAAGTATTGCTGTAGTGATGAGAAATAACCCTAACGCTGCCTGTCGTAAATACGCTGATTTTCAGATGTAAACTAACCCTGCCTCATGATAAGATGAAATTTCGTAGAATTAGCATTCATATCGAATAGATGCCACTATATTTACAACAACTGAGAAGAACTCTCTTATAATAGGTCTTTACCTATGAAACTGCCGTTTTGCCGTACTGGCCATTTCAAATGAAAATATTTTTTTTTTGACTGATAATTCTAATTTCAAATTAATTTTATTTGACAAACATGCAATTCTTTTTCTAAAATCGTCATTTGTTTAATAGTTAGTGTTTTGTTTTCAACGCATTCGAACATTTTTCGTCATCATGGATAAGTTAAAAATTCGAGTAATTATGGAGTATGAGTACCGTCGTGGCAGCAAAGCGGCACAAGCGGCACGCAACATCAACGACGTTTACGGAGCGAACACTACAAACGAACTGTTATGAGGCAGGAGGTTGGAGAGTTTAAAAAAAAACTCTTTTATTCGAAACACACTTGTTTATTGTAAAACTTTCCAGAGTCACAACTTTTAATTAGGGATGTTGATTAGTGTTGTCAGTTTGGAGTCTAAACGCGCACTGATCGTTAAAAACAAATTATAATTTACATAAACTAGAAATGATGC
This sequence comes from Marasmarcha lunaedactyla, assembly GCA_923062675.1. Lineage (NCBI taxonomy): Eukaryota > Metazoa > Arthropoda > Insecta > Lepidoptera > Pterophoridae > Marasmarcha > Marasmarcha lunaedactyla. Next base: position 35,935,282 of record OV281339.1, on the reverse strand, counting down.
ACAAACAAAATTAAAGTAGGACATTAAGTAGTAAACAACTAAAAGAGTTTGTTCAGCAATATACCCATACTAGGGTAGGATATAACAGCCCCCCGGTTAAGACGGAGCTTTATCCCTTAAAATCGAAAAGCGAAGTTATTAAAACATCCCAAAAATAATCAATATCCCTTTACAAAACAATAAAATAAAACAAAGACACATGAGAATAACTTCAAAATTAAAAACACAAAACATAGCTGTATATTTTAAAATTTAAACATAAAACATGAAATAAAAATTCAGTACACATTTGTTACAAAACTAAAAATTATCAATATTTCTAGAGGATGAACTGAAATTAAGTTTTTTTAGATTACATGAAGATTCAATAGATTTATGATTTTCTTCAGAAGATGCATCAGAAGTCATTTCAATAGAGTTCGACAATTTAGACCGATTTCTAATATTCTTTTTATTATTACATTGGTTATAGATGCTTATACAACATAAACTTCGGTTATTAGTAGAACAATAAAAATATCTAAATACTTTATAAAACATGTAAAGTAAAATACAAACAATTAGAAAATATGTAAAAGAAGAATAATATGTACCATAACGTATAAAATGTGACTCCTGTTGAGCCTTATTTATTTCATTTTCTAAATAATCAAGTTTATGCGAAGTGTATTGTAAATTATCTAAATTAATATTCGACAATTTAATAGGCAATAAATGCGGTAAAGTATGATTAAAAATTTTCCTTTTTACAACATTCGTCGTCCAAAATATTAAAATTGATATTAATATTACTTTTAACATATAATTTTTTAGAACTAGAAGGTAAAAGTTGGTTTGTTTTCGAATAACCGATACAGTTGTCGGTAAGTTTCACAATACCTGTACCTAATAAAGTCTGGTCATACATTTTATCATCGCATTTAATTGTTAGTTTACATGGTTTGGATTGAACAAAGATCCACTTGTTATTATTCAAAATTTGCCATATGTCAATTAGACCATACAAAAGTTTGCTGTTGCATTCAACTGGCAAAGATAAGATGACTTCTGTTAATAATTTACTTTCACAACAAGGATTATTTATACTTGAACGGATATTTATTAAAGGACAGATAGAAAGTTCGCCATTTATTAATTTACAATTATTAAAATCATCAATAAGAACATAACTTAGCTTATCGTCTGATAAGGCTATATAAGGCTTAGAAGGTTGGATCAGCGAAAATGTATTGACCTTCTGATCATGAGGAGTTGGTAAAGGTATATTGTTTATAAAAATATACCTTTACCAACGGTATATTTTTATAAACAATATACCTTTCATTATAAATTAAAGGAATTTCTAATGTAAAAATAATCTTTTCATTGTAATAAAAACAAGTTAGCTTGGACACATCAATTATCGTGTTAATGTTTGCAAGGGATAACGATACTGGGAAGTCAGTAAGTTTATTTATGAAATGACCATTGTTAACTAATTCAGAATACAGCTTATTTGGACTTAATACAGAAGGGTGTAAAATATTTACCTTCGCAAATAAAATAGAGTTAAGAATTACATCTAAAAAGTTAGAGATAGTTATTAAAGAACTCTCCACTAAATTAACTAAGCTATTTATTCTTGTTACATAAGATAATTTATTGTTTTGATCCGTAACTTGAGTAAGAATATTATTTAAAATTGATAAATGAGAATTTAGTTTAACTTCATTATGTTAAGTTTACGTATAGTAGAATCAAAAGTATTTAAACTAGATTTAATTACGTGGATATTATCCTTCATTAAATGAAATAATTCAGATTCACTCTTTTGACAAACTTCAATAGCTGCGTCGTATTTTCGCGCATCGTCGGCGTCTAAAGTGCCAAAAAAGAATTTAAGGATTTCTCCTCCAAACTGTAATGATCTTTTATACTTAGTTGAGTTTCTCGGAATAACATGCGACAAAGAGTTTAATTTTTCATAATTCGACTGTAACAAATTTTCAATAGAATTTGTAATATCCTTACAATCAACAAAATCATTAGGTAAAGTTTTAAAACATAAGTTACTGGTTTTTATCAATAAATTTTCAATACTTTCAAGATGAGGCTTAAAAGATATAACATCGACATGAGTAACAACTTTCCAAAAATTGTTATAAAAACTAATCGAAGTTGTGGGATCAAAGTATATCCCAGGACTATGAACTATCGGCGTCACCTTACTTTCGCTTACACAATGACGAAATAGTAATCTGAAAATAAAATTAGAATAGAAAAATAAACAACTTATTAAACTAAGTTTGAGCTGGTTTTGTCTGATCAACGTGATATTTGACGTGTTTACGACCAATACTCAAAGTTACATTATTCTTATTATTAACCTTAACTATCTTAAAAGGGCCTTTCCACACTGGGGAAAGTGCTTTACGTAACCTATGGTGTTGCTTAAGATACACCATATCTCCTAATTTATATTGAACTGATCTACTGGAAGAATCATAGTATTGCTTGGAATTTTCCTTACTTTTCAAAATATTTTCTAAAGCTTTTTCTCTACTAAATCTCATCCTATATTGTACTGCTCTTACATATTCGTTATAAGTAACATTATCATTTGTTTCATAAAGAGAATTAGGTATGTTCGGTTTATGACCGTATAATAATTCGAAAGGAGTGTACTGAGTAGTACTATGAGGAGTAGTATTGTAACATAATATGGCTGTGGCTAGATAACAGTGCCAGTCATTTTGGTTTTCGTTAACAAAAGATTTTAAATATTCTTTCAATGTAGCATGACTCCGTTCGAGTGCTCCATTTGTTTGAGGGTGATACGGAGTCGAAAATAAAGATTTAATTTTAAATATTTCTATAATTTGCTTAAATAACTCTGATGTAAAACAAGTCCCGAGATCTGTTAAAATCATTTTCGGTATTCCGAATAGGGACATAAAATGAACTAAATTTCGAGCTACCTCCTCACTTGTAGCTGATATCATAGGATACGCGCATGAAAACTTTGTTAAATCATCTTGTAAGGTTAAAATAAATCTGAATTTCTGAAAACCTGCTTCTGGTAAAGTACCAACGATATCTAAAGATAGGCGCTCTAAAGGCTTCGTACTTGAAGATGTAATAACCATCGGAGCTTTATTACTTTTTCTTAAAGGTTTGTTTACTTGACAAAGCCTACAATTTTTAACATAATTTTCGATGTCCGATCGCGTCGACTTCCAATAATAAGAAGCTTTAATCCTGTTAAACATTCGATTCATGCCGGGATGACCCGCTATGGTTGAATCGTGATTTTCTTTTAAAATCTTCTGTACTTCTGCTGGAGTAGGATAAATTAATTGATTTTTGTAAATATGAATTCTTATATTAGTATTGTGAAAAACAAAATTAATAATGTTATAAACTTTAATAAACGATATTTTAGAGTAAGGTTCAGAAAAATCTGAAATTGCTAAGTCGGTTTAATCAGGATGTTCTTGTAAAATTTTATCTCTAAGTTTAATTAATAAATTGTAAATATCTTTATAATTAGTTTCATCATAATGATGCACCTTCGTAAATAGAAAAAAGAACGTTTTATTTTTGTTATCAATCGATAACAACGAACCGGCCTCGCGCTCGGTATTTAAAAGCTCAGCAGAATTCTCGAACTGTGATAATATTTCTTCGCAGTTGGGCATAGAATAATCGAAATCTAAAGAGATAGGACGCGCAATCGCATTATACTTACATAAATGTAAGTTTTGTAAATGTTCTTCAATTTTAGTATTAAGGTCGGGTACATTTTTTGTAAATTGTTTTTTCCAATAGTCTTCGTAACTACACTTATTTAAATTATTTAAATCTATAATGTTAATGGGAATTCTGGATAAAGCGTCGGCGTTTGAGTATAATTTGCCGGGCTTATAAACTATTTCGTAATTATATTCCTCAAGTTTGAGGCGCCACCGGATTAATCTGCTGCCGGGGTCTTTTACATTAAAAAGCCACGTTAATGGGCGATGATCCGTTACGATCTTAAATTTAGTCTTTTTTTTTTTTTTTTATTAATAATTAGCAGGCGTTTGTCTTCCATCTCACCTGATGGAAAGTGACGATGAAGAAAATAAATTTAGTCCCATATAAATAAGGACGAAAGCTTTTAACTGCAAATAAGATAGCTAATAACTCTTTTTCTATGGTTGAGTAATTACATTCTGCTTTATTCATTGTTCTAGACGCATACGCGATAGGTTTGTCCTTGCCTACAGGACCTTGTGAAAGTACAGCACCAACCGCAAAATTACTCGCATCGGTTGTGACAATAAAAGGTTGTGTAAAGTCTGGGTACTGTAAAAGTGGAGCTGAAATTAATTTCTCCTTTAAAATATTAAATGATTCATTTTGTTCATGAGACCAATAAAAATTCGCGTCCTTTTTTAAAAGTAAAGTTAAAGGTTTCGTTATCTTACTAAAATTATCTATAAATCGGCGATAGTAGCCAACTAATCCTACAAATGATTTGACTTCTTTAGCATTACGTGGAATCGGGAAATTAGAAACTGCTTTGACCTTGTCTGGATTAGGATGTACACCTTTATCAGAAATAATGTGTCCTAGATAAGCAACCTCGCGCCGCAAGAACTCACACTTGTCGGGCTGGAGTTTTAAATTAAATTCTCTAAATCTACTGAATACTATATCGAGTTTTTCAATGTGTTTGTCCAGGGTTTCCGAAAATATTACGGCGTCATCCAAATAAATAAAAGCATGAAGGCCTTGTAAACCCGACAGAACGGTATTCATTAACCGTTGAAACGTAGAAGGGGCATTTTTGAGCCCAAAAGGCATCCTAGTAAACTCAAAGTGACCTGAAGTGCCGTTAGTATTGATAATAGTGAAGCCAGTCTTTGCTGCATCTTCCTTTTTTAATAAACATTGGTGAAACCCGGAAACTAAATCTAGGGTACTAAAGTACTTAGAACGACCTAATTGGTCTAAAATATCATTAATTAATGGAATTGGAAAAACCTCGGTAACTGTTACATCATTTAAACGCCTATAATCAATAACTATGCGCCATTTTTTCTGTCCAGATGCATCTAACTTCTTAGGAACTATCCACACTGGGGCGCTCCACGGGGAAGTGAAGGACGAATAATATTTTGGTCTAACATATTTTTAATTTGTTTATCAACTTCTTCCTTATGACATTCTGATAACCTATAGGATTTCACGTTAATCGGTCGAGAATTACCGGTATTTATGGAGTGTTCGGCCGCATTAGTATACGATAACCGATCTCCTTCAAGATAAAAAATGTCTGAATATTTACTACAACATTCAAAAAGTAATTTCTTCTCTTCGTAATTCAAATGCTCGTGACGGATTAAATCAAGAACTCGTTTTTTACGGTCCGTATAATTAATAGATGTATGATTAATACTTTCAAAATAATTATGGACATTTTCAAAACATTGGTAATCAATCTGTGATAAGTGAACTTTAAAATTATTTATTTCGACTGGAAATTCCATCGTATTCAAAATTGAAACGTTTACCCTTTTATTTGGTTTTAAAGATACCACACAATTAGCTAAATAAACACCATCACAAATTTTTTGATCCAATATGAGCGCTTCCTTAAGTTGAAATAGTTCGGAATCAGCGTTACTAACACAGCATTCTATCACAGTTTCGCTTCGTGCAGGAATGACATAAGTAACCTGATTGAAATGAATAGGTAAAATTGAACCGTGTATACATATATCATTAGAACTATAATTAATATTGCAATTAAAGAATTGAAAAAAATCGTTACCTAAAATCCCGTCATATTGTAAATTAAGGTCATCATTTATTACATGAAATTTATAAACAATATTGTTTGAAAAATCAAAATTCAAACGTAGAGAACCTAAAGTTTCATAAAAAATATCTTTATTTTTATCATTAATACCTTTTATTTTTATTTTTTCCGATGAGAGTTTCGGACTATTAGTTAAACTAGAAAATTTTATTAAACTAACACTTGCACCTGTGTCAATTAAAAAACATAATTGCTTGTCACAATGTGACTTGGCATTAATATAAACATGTGGTAAAGACACTTTCTTAAATAAAGTTTTAGTTTCAAAAATAGGTATGTCTTCCTTAATTTTATTCTCACATTCTTGAGAAATATTCATCTTAACATTATGACTCGACTCTATTTTGGAGCGAGATGAAAAAGGACTCGACTCTCTTTTGGAGCGAGATGAAAAAGGACTCAGCGGCTTCGGCTGAGATGCAAAATTATTATGACTCGACTGTCCTTTAGTTCGAGACGAAAAATTGACATTACGACTCACCTGCTTTTCAGGTTGAGATGAAAAACTATAATTACCACAACTCGTCTGTTTATCAGTACGAGACGCAAAACTTTTATTTTTAATATGACTCGCCTCTTTCGTGGGTCGAGATAAAAACTTAGTATAATTATTAGAATCCCTGTGCAATATTTCGATATTAGGTTTCGTATCAGTGCAATTTTTAAAAATCTCACTATTAGAATTAGTGCCATTTAAAAATTTCGGCAGGCACGAGACCGAAATCTTTTTTAGTTTAAATTATCGCTATCATTAAGTTCATTTAAAACATTGTGAACACTGCGCATGCGCGGACTCTCTGTAACTTGAGCCCTGGTATCGTGTTGTGTATAGTTAGACTGACTATTCTGAAAATGCCGCTTACGGCAAAACTTGACCGTGTGACCAGGATTTTTACAATAACTGCAAAAATACTTATTTTTATTCTCATGGGAATTAGAAATGTTGTTTTTATAATTAGAATCAAATGAATTCGGTTTAGAAGTATTATGATTTTTTAAATGAAAAGCGTGAAAATTAGGTTTTCTTTTAAAACATTCGGAACTTAAGTGTCCTTGCCTATGGCAAACTGAACAACTTTTGATATTTTTAAAATTTGACTTAGATAGCTTAAAAAGTTTCTCCTCCTCCACGGCAAGCGTTATTGCCTCCGAGAGACTGGTTGGATGTCTGCACCGAACATTATTTGCAAAACTAGGATTAACATTTAAAACAAAAGTATTAAGGGCAAGATCTTCCATTGAAGCTATACGGCCCACTAATTCCTCTTTAATTTTACAGGAATGATGAATATCGGCTTGAATACGTGTTAAGCATGACTCTAATCTAAGGGCATACTGAGTAACGTTTTCCGTAGGTAATTGCTTGCAACTTTGTAATTCGATTAAAAGATGTGTCGAATGCTTTTTATCACCAAAAGTAACCTTTAAAAATTCCTTTAGATCCTTCCAACACGTAAAATTTCTTAAACAACAAGCAATTTGCGCTTTTCCCTCAAGTTGTGATATGATATATTTATATAAAATAGATTGTTGTTCAATATTAGCTAGACTGAAAGCATTATCACAATTCGTGAGAAACGCTGTAAGGGTTTCTCTATCACCGTTATATGGCTTAATAAATTTAGTAAGAACATTCAAAGAAACCTTCTCGGTATTATCTTTCTCGATTTCTTGTTTTCGAGACATATTTTAAAATAATTTATAACAGTGATTTAGAAAACAAAAATATTAAAACACGTTTAAAATAGAGAAAGTAAAAATAAAATAGAAAAACGTTCAAAATAGTAAAATAATCGCAAAAATTTTACCTTCAAATTGCACTTAAAAATTGATGTTTGCACTGATAATAAAAGAACTCACAGAATAACGAGCCGGAACATACTGCGTCGATTCAGGAACAGGACTACCTTAGTCCTAGATGGAGATGAGTGGCGTCGTTTTTGAGATGCGGGCTCACGGCGACAAGCCGGAGACTGACCGTCGATCTGCTCCAAACTCTGGTAAGAAGATGCGGGCTTAGCGGGTTTCGCTAAGGCTGACCGTCGACCTTTTTGTGATGCGGGCTCAACAGGGTGTCGAGACTGACCGTCGATCTTCCTTTGGATGATGCGGGCTCAACAGGGTGTCGAGACTGACCGTCGATCTTCCTTTGGATGATGCGGGCTCAACGAGGTGTCGAGACTAACCGTCGATCTTGGTGCTTCTCAACATGCAGGCACTAGGCTGAGTGTCGATCTTCTCCGCCTCGCGTAGATTCAAGATAGATGGGTATCTTCGGACACCGCTTACTCTATCCCACCGCTGCCACCGATTTTGTTATGAGGCAGGAGGTTGGAGAGTTTAAAAAAAAAACTCTTTTATTCGAAACACACTTGTTTATTGTAAAACTTTCCAGAGTCACAACTTTTAATTAGGGATGTTGATTAATGTTGTCAGTTTGGAGTCTAAACGCGCACTGATCGTTAAAAACAAATTATAATTTACATAAACTAAAAATGATGCACAAACAAAATTAAAGTAGGACATTAAGTAGTAAACAACTAAAAGAGTTTGTTCAGCAATATACCCATACTAGGGTAGGATATAACAGGACGCACCACCCGTTATTGGTTTACCCGCTTCCGTTCTGGAAATTTTGACCTGAAAAATGAACCCCGTAGTCGTCCGAAAACTTTGGTCGACAATGACGAATTAAAGGCAATTGTGGAAGCTGATGAAACTCAATCCACGGCTGAATTAGCAGCAGCTTTCGACGTTAGCATCAAAACAATATTGGTCCATTTGCGTCAAATTGGCAAGGTAAAAAAGCTTGAGAAATGGGTACCCCACGAACTCAATGACCGCCAGCGCGAAGTACGCGTGGAGACGTGCCTTGCACTGCTCAGCAGGCATACAAATGAAGGAATTCTGAACCGCATTGTTACTTGTGACGAGAAATGGATCCTGTTTGACAATCGTAAGCGCTCAGCAAGTTGGTTGGACCCTGGTTCAGCACCCAAACAATGCCCTAGAAAAGTGATGGTCACTGTTTGGTGGGCTAACGCGGGTGTAATTCATCACAGCTTCTTGCCAAACGGGACAAGCATTACTGCAGATGTGTACTGTGAAGAACTGAACACAATGATGGAGAAGCTCGCACGTCTCCAACCAGCTTTGGTCAATCGTTCGGCTCCACTGCTCCTGCACGACAACGCGCGACCTCATACTGCACAGCAGACGGTCTCCAAGCTACAAGAGTTGGGGTTGGAAGTTCTCCGTCATCCGCCGTACTCACCAGACCTCGCGCCTACAGACTTCTACTTTTTCCAGAATTTGGATAACTTCTTGGCGGGAAAAAAATTCAATACCCGAGAGGCAGTACAAAATGCCTTTGAAGAATTTGTTGCCTCCCGTCCAGCTGATTTCTTCAAGAAAGGCATCAATAAGCTACCAATGCGTTGGCAAAGATGCATTGATTGCATGGGTATTATTTTGATTAATAGACATAAAAAATATATAAAAAAATTACGCTTCATTTATTTCGTGAAAAACGGCAATTTTATAGGTAAAGACCTAATATTTATGATTGCCTGGTAGCCGTAAGTTAGAATAAGTTCCTTCTCTATGATGATAAAAGCTTGACTTGCATATCACAAACATCATACAAAATTGTATTTTATGTTTTGTTGAAAATCGTGTTATAATCCGTAGCATAAGTCTTGTTTTGTGCTACGGCTGTATAAGGATTAACGTTTAGAAAAAATTCTGCCTCAGTAAAACTTACGGTAAAACTGGCCTTTAAAACTAAGATACAATTGTTTAGGCTAACAATCGTCAAATTACTAGAATATGTAACGTAAGTCAAAACTAAGAATATACTTATATTAGTTCTTTCAGCCGAAAGACGTCCACTAAAAGACAAAGGTGTCCCACAAGGATTTCCACACCTCGGTTTTTTTGGTTGGCTAACCATAACATGAACCGACGATCTAATCAAAATCGCAGGAAGGCAATGTATGCGAGCCGAAACATTTTGTATTATCAAAAGTGTTGGACTGGAATTAAACGAATTGGAATTTATGGCGACAAGCATTCACATTTCAGAAGTGACTTTACAAAGGGGGATATCAAATTCTACATCTGGTCATATTTTTCAGAATTTAAAAAAACCAACAAAGACAAGACACACAGACCTACACAAAGTCTGCATAGCTATGTAGGTAATATGTAATAAGATTAATAGAAGGGCATATAAAAAACATCTTTGGCTTTCTAATTTAGTGGTACAAAATAAACAAAAATTTAAATATCCCCTTTTGCAATGATAAGATGTGGATATCCCCTTTTGTAAATCCACTCCTCATTTACAGATTAATAATATTTACGAACGGCACATTCCGCAAACCTTGGCGAAGGTTTTACATAAAGTATACATTAGACAATATATTAATGAATTCATCATAAAACTAAACTATGAAAATTAATAGACCTTGTTAATTAATTCAATTTTCTTATTTAGCCCTGTCATCTGGTCGTTTTATCTGGCAATTATTCCAGCAGTTTTGATAATTTTGTAAATTTGGATGTGTTCCTTCCAATTTAAACTTTTCCATCTCATATTTTTGCCAAGGCGCAATATATTTTCTGCAATGTTTGTCAATCACTTTTTTCGTAAAATTAAGTTTTGGCTTACGTGCGCCGCAAAATGTAGCTCAACAAGCGTTTTGACTAAATAGGTCTAAAATTTGTTTGATGACAATAATCCTAGTCCTATATGACTAATTACAAGTTTCAAACACTAAGAACTTAATGAAGCAAAGAACGATTTCCTATAATTTATTGAGAAAACTAACTTGACAAAACAAATTTTCGTAAATTAGTTTTGTGGAGCGCCGCAAAGAGTAGTTCACTTTTTCAGAAAGAGTATTGATTTTTTCGTTTAGAGTTAACTTTAAGAATCTATTGCATTTAAGTAGGACATATTTTTGATGACACAGAGGGCATTGCCATTTGCATGTGGCTGTGTTTTGGTACTCTTTCTTGAACGAAAACTTTCCATGATTAGGTGTATGGAAATTATTACTATATTTGGAAGCGATTACCTTTGAATGCGTGGGCTGTTTTATCGGGCTGTATGCCACACCTTTTTCGCTCCCATGGATAGTTCTAAAGCTGTAAACTTACCTTCAAGGAAGGACATGAGCTCATTGAGGGAGAGTAAGTCACTCGTCGACTTGCGGGCTTCCTTGTAATCCGTATAAGTTTCAGGATCTAGTTTTTTAGTGATAAGGTGATGTATGGGATCCCACGTCGACGTGTCGATTCCTAAGTTTTGTACAGCATGTATCGACTCCATACTGGTCTCAAAAATGCGTTTTATTTCACTGGCAGATTGCTTCTTAATAGACTATTGGTTTAGAAACGTTTCTATCGTTTTGGTGAAAAGCAGCTGTGGATTATTGTACCTGTGGGTTAAAAGCTCCAAGGCAGTGTCGTAATTATCTGCAGCGATGTGGAGGTGTTGTATGAGACGTTCTGCTTCTCCTTTCAGCTTGCCTTTGAGATATTGTGGGTCAGGCCCCTGCAGTAGGGTCTCGATTCTTAGATGTAACGAGTCTATATCATTCCAGCGTAGCTAGAGACTTCTTAACTCGTCTTCCAGCTTCCATCACGCATTATCACAAATGTTGTCTACGTCAACGCTCCTTATTAATCTCGACAAAGCTCGGAAGTTCGTTTGCTGCAAGGATAAAAGTTAAGTCACCTGTGCTGGTGCTGTACCGGATGATGTACACTCCAATCTATGCCGCCTTCCTTGACATATCTAAGGCATTAGACCTGGTGGTATATGACATGCTCTGGAAGAAACTTGAGAAGGTGGGTGTGCCAGTATCAATCATTAGATTGTTTAGACATTGGTACGATAATCAATTAAAGTGCACCAGTGACTACGGTTTGAAGTGTGGGGTGTGGCAGGGTGAGATTTCCTCGCCGAGACAATTTAACCTCTACATCAATAAATTAATTGATGAACTGAGCTGCAAACTGGTAGGCTGTAAAAAAGATAAGGTAAGCATAAATAACCTGAGTTACGCTGACGACATGGTGCTGCTGGGTCCAACGGCCGCCGGCTCGATAAGGGAGCTGTTAAGTGCATTTGAGGAGTATGCAAGAACTCATGGCCTCTTGTACAACACCAAAAAAAGTGAGTACATTGTCTTTGGGGTTCCTGGTAAGCCAGTCAACTACGAGCCAAAAATCTTACTTAGTTAATTAAAGTAACGAAATTTAAATACCTAGGACACTAGTTAACGGAGGACCTCAATGACAGTGCCGACATTGAAAGAGAGCAAACATGCTGGCACACAGATGCGCACGTTGTAGTGTGGATGCTAAGATTTCACTGTTTAAGGCCATCTGCCAATCATTTTACACGACGGCTCTGTGGTGTCGCATTTTCGCGGTTCAAAGTCAACTTTGCGCTCTCTAAGAGTTCAGTACACGACTGCCTGATAATGCTGCTGGGGTTACCTCGGAGCTGTAGTGCATCAACCATGTTCGCGTTAGCAGGGGTCGATGACTACTACGCTGTCATATGGAAGAAAAATTTGTTACTTAGATCCAGACTACGCTCCAGTACTAACACCATAGTAAAATTAATCGCCTCTATATTAGAACTACCAATGTGGCAGCAATTTATTAATATATTAACATGAATAGAATTTTAAAGAATACGATATCAAATAATTTTTACATTTTTCATTCATAATCCATTCGACATACATTTTTTTAATGACATTTATTTTCTTAATGACATATTATTTGGTAAATTTGGAAATATAATCGTATAATGGATTTACAGAATTGAAATTGACATTTTCTAGTTTCTGACATCTTATTGAGTTAGCAAAAAATTATTTTTATAGAGGGTGAATCTTTAAATTGTGCACATATTAAAATGGGGGAAACTAAACTAAATTTTGTCGACCAAAAAAAGTAATGATGTTTTTAATTATTCATTTGGGAAATTTGAAGCTATGTAAATAAATTGCTATAACTTTTGAACTATAAGGCATATCGTGTTCAAATAAAAACTAAATACCAGGAAAGCAATGACAAAACTGATTTATAAACAAAAAGTACCCATAAAATTTATCTTCACATGAAAAATAAACATTTTTTTGGAAAAAAATGATTTTTTGTGTTAACTTTCAGGACATTGACGATTTTCTCAAAAAGATATCATATTTTTATTATTTTATTATTATTTCATCTAATTCTACATGGTATTAGCTTTCGAATACTAAAAAAACATTCTTCTAGCTCAAACATAACATTTGCTGCAGGCCGTTAACCAAAAACACTCATTGCGGGTGTGATTAAAAAAAAAAGAGATTTTATGTCTCTGTCGAACGAGCCATACTGCAGGATTTGTTTGCTGATCTCAGCGTCAGTACAAGACATGCGGCACGGAGTATCGTAAATGTCAGTGTGGCGCATTTTGAACAAAGAAGGGTTGCATCCGTACCACTATCAACGGGCGCAACACTTGTATGCAGAAATAGACGGGCCATCAAGATGCGTCATGTCTTAATAAACTAGTAAACATTTTTTTCCAAAAAAATGTTTATTTTTTTATAAATTTTATGGGTACTTTTTGTTTATAAATCAGTATTGCCATTGCTTTCCTGTCATTTTAGTTTTTATTTGAACACGATAGGCCATTTAGTTCAAAAGTTATAGCAATTTTAGCAAATTTAGCAAATTTATTTACATAGCTTCAAATTTCCCGAATAAGAAATTAAAAACATCATAATTCCTACAAAACATTTATTTATCTTTTGTTTTATTCTTTTCTGTCGATAAAATTCGGTCTAGTTTCCCCCATGAAATCAAATGAAATGAAATATTTATTTTCTCAACATTGACAATTACTTGTTCTTATTGACGTCAAATAAAACATGATTCTACCACCAGTTCGAAAAAACCTTCGTGAAGAAGAACTGGCAAGAAACTTCACGGGTATATTTTTTTTCAAAATAAATTTACAGAGTCTCTTTATGTCTATACAAAATTATTCTTTTCTGCATCTGTTAGCTCGACGAACACCCTCAAACGGCACCCGTTCACGAGTTAACGCGGGCTCCAGCCATCGCCCTCCTCAACCATATTAGAGGGAAGTGAGCGACCCGTCACCCAACGCTACCATAAGAAGATGTACTTTAGTGACAATGACGCTTTAGATATTCATCGGGACGTAGAACTCATCGCACATACAGACACATTACACATTTTGTTACAAATACTAGTACAATCCTGTTAATGAGGGGATTATACCCAAGGGCTTTTATCATCCAAATAATTGGATAGTTTATAATATGCTCTAGCACACAACTTCTCCTTTATAGTTTCTTTGAATTTGTCAATAGGAAGACCTTGGATATCCTCAGGAACCTTATTATAAAAGCGTATACATTGACCCATGAATGAGTTAGTGACTTTATGAAGCCTACTATTATGAGCTGCCAGCATATTTCTTCCTCTTGTGTTAACATTGTGCAGATCTTTTTTCTTTTGAACAAGGTTATGTTCTTTTTAACATACATAAAATTTTCTAAAATATATTGTGAATGGAAGGTAAGAATATTTATTTCCTTAAATTGACTTCTAAGTGACACCCTTGGACCGAGCTGATAGATTGCGCGAACAGCCCTTTTCTGCAGAATAAATATAGCATCGATGTCGGCAGCACTCCCCCACAACAGATTACCATATTTCATGAGGCTGTGGAAGTAACCAAAATAGACTAATCGAGCAGTTGTTTCATTTGAAATTTGTCTAATTTTTTAACAGCATATGTGGCAGAGCCAAGCCTTTTCGCTAAACCATCAACATGCGGTCCCCACTGGAGTTTGGCGTCTAAGGTTATGCCCAGAAATAGAGTTGAGTTTACAGGAGTCAGTTCCTGGCTCTTAACTACAATGTTTGTGTTTACCTGTTTGACATTAGGCAATGTAAACTTAAAACATTCAGTTATTTTTTTCAAGGTGCCAATTATTAGCTGAGAACCACTTCTCTGTGTTGGAGATGCATTGGTTTACTGCTCGATAGTCAGTTTCTTGTCTTTTGATTTTAAATAAGAAGGAAGTATCGTCAGCAAACAATATGACCTCGCATTGAATCTTAACGACCAATGGCAGATCATTGAAAATACTAAAAATAGGAAAGGACCAAGAACTGAGCCCTGGGGCACACCCATTGTCACTGCCGATCCTGATGATTTTTCTCCATTTATGCAATTTTCTGTTTTCTATTAGAAATATATGATTTAATCAAGGCAAGCGCTCGGTTTTTAATGCCGTAATGGTGCAGTTTCATGAGTAGAGTAGTATGATCCACACAGTCGAACGCCTTGGACAAGTCACAAAAGACACCAATAGCATCACACGACTCCTCCCAGGCGCTGAATACGTGTTTTATGAGCTCAACACCGGCATCGGTGGTTGAGCGACCCCTCGTGAAACCAAACTGCTCAAAATTCATTAAACTATTAACGTAAAAATGAGAGAGTAATTGATTTAAAATTAATTTTTCAAAAATCTTACTGAGCGTTGGTAGTATAGATATAGGTCTGAAATTATTAGGGTCAGACATACTACCTGCTTTGAATATTGGAATGACCTTACTCAATTTCATTAAATCAGGAAAAACACCATTATCAACACAGTCATTAAATATACTGGCTAAGTACGGGGCTATACCATCAATGACAGATTCAATAAATTTAACAGAAATCCCATCTAAATCGGCAGTATTTTTTACTTTACTGCTTTTAAATGCATTTAAAACTTGTGGAACAGTAACATGTTTAAAAATAAAATCAATATCGCATGAATTTACATTTTCCGTTAGCAGTGACTGTGCAAGAGTGGAACATGAATTAATACTCGAAGTAGTTGACACAGGGATGGCAGTAAAAAAATTTTGAAATGCTTCAGCAACTTCTTTGTCAGTTGACAACACTTTATCATTAATTTTTAAATTATATTTGGTGTGTGGTTCTTTTGCTTTCCCAGTTTCCTGATTAATTATATTCCATGCAGTTTTTGAAATGTTAGTACTATATTTAATTTTATTATTAATGTAATTAGATTTAGCTACACTGCAAACTCGTTTAAATAATTTTGAATACTTTTTAACATATTCATAAAATGTCTTATTATGATTATAAGTTCTTTCACTGTACCATTCATATAATCTATTTCTACTTCTGCATATTCCCACTGTTGCCCAGTCACTAAACCTAAATAAATTATTATTTATACATATTTTCTTTTTTTTTAAAACAGAGTCATATTCATTTCTAATTATATTATGAATAGAGTTATATTGAGTAATAGGATCTCCACTAATTTAAATGATTTTTCAAATACATTTTTCCTAAATGTTTCAAGCCGTCTCTCATTCATGGGTATAAAGGTAATTTCTCTTTTTAGAGTATTTTTTAGCCCAATATCAAAAGTGGCCAACTGCCCACTATGATCTGATTGTAGTTTATTAATTACTGACTTTGTACATGGCATTAAATTTGTAAAAATGTTATCAAGACATGTGGCTGAGGTCGCTGTGATTCGTGTAGGCTCTAAGAAGAGATTTTTTAGGTTGTAACAATTAAAAATAATACGATTTAAGAAATACATTTTAATATGTGCATATTACAGAGATCACCCTGTATATTATTGTTGTTTATTATTTACTAATCTAATTGAATATAAGATATATTATTTATTAAATAGACATAGTAAATAATTAAATAGTATTTAATTTAGGTAAAAACTAGTCCATTACATTAAAGCCATTTACCGCCATCACAGTCCTAATTTATTATTTAACTGTCAAATTTGTTTTGAAATAGCATTGAAATAAACCTGCATTGGATCTTGTGTTTTATTTTATTGTCGTGTGCTAACAAGTTTTGTCCGTATGATTTAAGATTTGCAGAAATTTTTTGTAACACTAACATAGTTTTTAAGCTTTGCAACATTAACAAGTGGGCCTAGTTGCCGCAATAAAGAAATTTTATTATTATACTTATTATTCCAATTCACGTCTTTTTTTAAACAATGCTTCAATCGCTATACTAAAAGTAATTTTTGCTATTCAAATTCATATTTTGACGAATTTTGTTTAATGTTTTGTTGTTAATTTTTTGTTTTGTTGGCTGTTCACTAAAAAATTATGATTATAAGGTTCACATTAGCTACTCGTGCAGCTTTTTTATATATTTAAACAAAATACTTAATCCATTTGAATATAAAATACCACTACGTTCTTATGTTTTATAACCGCCCTGGGTAACCGAAAAAATGAGCCTTGGTTTTTTAATAATGTGGGTTTCTAACCTTTTATTGCCTGCTCCTATATATATTGACTGTATATGTATGGGCCCCATTGGCCTTTTGAATTTCACCAGACTCGGAACTTAAGAATAGCAAGGAATATTTAGTAAGGGTTTACTTACACGGTCAGTACATAATCTCTTTCCGATCCATCTTGAGGCGTCTGATCTTATTTTTCATGACACTTACTTTTATGCATTCCATAGATTTTTTCAGATCCTTGCATGTAAGATGTACAAGGATGAAAACCTTAATGCCTTTAAAGAAGCGGTTTTCTAGACATTACGTTTGAGTTTTCTTAAATACTATCGAGGTATTTCATTTCTTTTTCATTTCTGCAGTATTAGCAGTTATAATGAGATTCATTATGTCGTCAGTGCTGTTTTCTGGTTTGAACTTGTTCAAAAAGGGTTGAGAAATTAACCCTAACGCTGCTTGTCGTTTACACGCTGAACTTTTAGATATACACTAACCTTGCCTCTAGATAAGATGAAATTTCATAGAATTAGCGTACACATCAAATAGATGGCACTATATTTAAATAAAAATCAACTGAGAAGAGCTCTCTTATAGTCATGATTGCCTGGTAGCAGTGAGTCAAAATACATATAACATGTGACTTTGACTTGTTAAAGTTTACCAAGTTTAAACTACCAAGCATTAGAGAGGGAGACGCACGCCTTATATTCAGTCTTTTCGATTAGTATTCCGCACATGAGTAGACTTTCCATTAGTATATTATATTAATTCCGTAAAATCGTGATGTAAACTATGACACA
The DNA here is from genome assembly GCA_923062675.1 of Marasmarcha lunaedactyla. Taxonomy (NCBI): domain Eukaryota; kingdom Metazoa; phylum Arthropoda; class Insecta; order Lepidoptera; family Pterophoridae; genus Marasmarcha; species Marasmarcha lunaedactyla. The sequence continues at coordinate 35,917,280 of OV281339.1, read as the reverse complement.
AGTCTTGTCTTGACATGCCCTGCTACGGCAGCAGAAGGATTAACCTTTAGAAAAAATACTGCTTAAATGAGACTTACAGTACAACTGACCTTTAAATCAAACATACAGTTGTTAAGGCTAACAATCGTCAAATTAGTACCAAATTTGACGATTTTACGTATCGAACGATACGACGAAATTAGTACGTAACATAAGGCAAAACTAAGAATGTACTTATGTAAGTTCTTTCAGTCAAAATACTTCCACTGAAGGACAAAGGTGTCACCCAAGGATTTCCACCGGATGGCGATGTATGCCAGCCGCACACTTTTTATAGTATTAGAAGTGTTGGAGACAAATTTGAATTTATGGCGACAAGCATTCGCATTTACAAATTGTTAATGTTTACGAAAGACTCATACCACAAACCTAGACGAAGGTGTCGTCATTTTAAGCACACTTTAAGTACATTCTAAAGATAACCTGTACGGCCTGTATCAAAATAAATTAACCTATCTACGAGAAACTTACTAAACTGCGTAGTAAGCACTGTCCAAAGGTTTAACTTAGGTGATAATCCTTACCTAACAGGATAAACTACCGATTCCATCAACAAGCTCTTAGCCGGGGTTAAGCCTTTGACATCATCCCAAGACACCGCCGATGGGCGAATGATGTCCTGGTAGACGAGCTCTGCCATTTGCCTTCGCTCACCCGATACACTTGACAAAAATCTGCTTATCGGTTTCAGTTCTAACGTTGGAACTGCGTTTGTTTCACTTTCTAGTTCTTGTTCCTGAAAATTAAAACTTTATGCTAGTTATTGAAAATACTTAGCTATCTGTGCGAATGCGAGTTAATAATGTACATACAAAAACTAAATATTTGTAAAAGAAAACTGTAGGCAGATACTACCTTCCTATACATACTACTACCTACATATGTATCTTCACTACAAATATAGCTGGCTTGGCTGCACTACCCACTAGGCAACCAGAGCCACATGCGCGCTATATACTATATGCCTAAGTAATTTAAACTTCGATTATAAACACCAAAACTCCCAGTTGTTGTGTCATAAATTTAAGCAGCTTTTTACCGTTGCATAATTAATTTAATAGATGGCTTTAGAAGTGTAGCTCTGGTCATTCTTCGGCGTACAATATGGATCCACCATTCATTCACCTTAAACAACTGAGTAACCGTGAAGGTGGGTGGAAGGTCAGGCTCAGGCTTTTCGCTGGTCTCCTGTACTATCTGCGGGCGCGTCGTGCGTGTCCGCGGCCGCTGCGCGACGGTTGTCGGCCTTTCCTCTACTTTGCGGCAGAACTGCGGCTGTTTGTTGAATCGAATCAGGTAGTAACTTATGTAATCCTGGTGAGAAAATCAAATGAAAAGTTTTTATGGAAACTAAGGGCTAAATTTTTCTTTCCATACTAGGGTTGTAACCTCGTATTTTTTTACCTTTGACATGCCTACGACATGGGATATAAGGGTAGGTATGTGCATAACTATATTATTTAACAGTAAGTAACATTTTGAAAAGATGTGAATAATGTCGATGCAAGACATGCTACGAGACACAATCAGTCTCAATACAAACAAATATGTCTCTGTTGAACTATTGTTTACGAAAAAATGTTCTTCAAAATCATGTTGAAGCGTGATTTTGAGATAATCACGTATTAAGCATTGTTTACATTTAGGATACTATATGAGTTTAAAAGTTTTTACGTAGTAATCAAAAATCAATAAAAAAAAAACGTGACTGTTTATTTTAAGTTTATTTTGTTTTACTTTTTTATTATTTTCTTAATTAAAATAAAATAGAGATTTGTAATAAAACTGAGCTCACTTGAAGCAAGTTTTACAAACAGAAACACGGAAATAACACAATATTGAAACAGAGATCTAGGCACACCGAATTAATAATATGAAAAATATTACAGATTTCTTAGATGATCAAAGTTTTGGCAACTCTCCAGATGAAATTAATATAGCATTCTTGTCACTCTATTTTCGCCGTTTGAGAATAACGTTTGACGTTTGCGAAAATCAACGACGCTTTCCTTTGCATATTTTTGTTTTATTAATGGACTTTATGTGCCGGCGCCGTTAATACAAATCACATTAAGTTTTAGATATTTTTATAAGATCTTAAAACCTAAAAATGCTTTTATAAAACAGTACATTACTCGAGCAGTTTGTAACATTAGTTAATATCGAATCTTTATAACGATCATCTCAATTTCCATCATGACCAATACCTTCCCCAGAGCTGCAATTTTAATCCCAATTAATATATTATAGAAAGTATGATAAGACATTAAATGAGTTTATAGATTCCGACTCCAGTGGGGACCGCATGTTGATGGTTTAGCGAAAAAATTTTGGCTCGGTTGCATATGCTGTTAAAAAAATGAGACTAATTTCAAATGACACAACTGCTCGATTAATCTATTTCGGTTACTTCCGTAGCCTCATGACTTATGGCATTCTGTTGTGGGGAGTGCTGCCGACATCGATATTATATTAAAATGTGTGCAGCAGAAAAGGGCCGTTCGCAGAATCTATCAGCTCGGTCCAAGGGTGTTACTTAGAAGTAAATTTAAGGAAATAAATATTCTTACTTTCCATTCGCAATATATTTTAGAAAATTTTATAAATAAATAAATAATAATCCTGGTTCCTGGTACCTGAGGATATCTAAGGTCTTCCTATTGACAAATTCAAAGAAACTATAAAGCTGAAGTTGTATCCTAAAGCTTATAATAAACTATCCGATTATTTAGATGATAAAAGCCCTTGGGTATAATCCCCTCATTAACAGCTTTTGACTAGTAATAAAACATGTGTAATGTGTTTGTTTGTTCGTTGAGTTCTCTTTCCCGATCATGTCCCGATGAATACCTAAAGCGTCATTGTCACGCTAGTGATAATCATCGTAGCGTCGGGTGACGGGTCACTCACTTCCCTCTTCTCCTCATGGTTGAGGAGGGCGATGGCTGGATCCCGCGTTAACTCGTGGACGAGTCCGTTTGCGAGGGTTCGTCGTTTGCATGCTTAGTGGGAAAGAGACTTGCCGAGCTAACAGATGCAGATAAGAATAATTTTGTATATGATAAAGAGACTAAATTTATCTTGAAAAAAATATACCCGTGAACTTTCTTGCCAGTTCTTTTTCAAGAAGGTTTTTCCGAACTGGTGCTAGTCATGTTTTATTTGGCGTCAGTGAGAACAAGTAATTGTCAATATTGAGAAATAAATATTTACATTTGAATTATTTGCAGTTTATTATCACTCATTTTCCTTTACTATAATGATACTACCATATTTACTTTAACATAATAATACTAATTTATATAAGTATATTTTTTCTTTTGATAGTACTAGTATTCCACGAACGTTTTGTGCGTACACATTTATTAGAACAATGAATGTGAGATCACAGACACCGATTCCTGGCTATTTACGTATTAATATTAATATTGTATGTAAAATATATTATGTATAAAAATATTGTATCTATAAAAATTAGTATTGCCAAGTAATTCGATTATCCCAAGCATTCATAGTCGCCCACCGTTACTGAACTGTGTAGCGGCGACAGGTACGATGTGTTCCGTGCGGAACGCGGCGGCGGGGCTACGGCGGCGGAGTTACTCATCGCCTGCGCTTCCAGCCTCGGCGCCCGACTCCGCCCCGAAGCGAGATTTGAATATTATTTGTTCATACATTCCGCCTAACCACGCGTTGTCAACGCGAATTCAGTATTTTTTTTAATTAATTATAACCCGTTTTAGATCGTGTTAAATCGGCGTGTACATGTTACTCTTCATTTTAATTAATAAAAACAAGTCTAAGTTATCGATTGCTTCCAGTTGTGTTTATAAAACTGATTATCAATTGTTAAAGTAAATCGGGAGTGTATTAATAACTCGTAAATTCTCATAATTAGTGATTTACTTAACGAAAATCTTATAAACAATAACTACCAGAAGAGAACGTTACAAGTGTTTTGTTAAAACGCGTAAGCGCCACGATCTACACGGCGTTTAAGACGTTTTTCTCGCGACTGTGCGTCTAACAGCATATTAAACAAATACAGTGCACTGACCGGTCTAACATCGTTCGTACTGCTAGCAGGACACCCTATAGGATTGTAATAAGGTGCATTATTATTGTTGGTGATCAGTGAAGAAGAAATATGGCTACTACTATGCAACAAAATATCTGTTCGGGTTGTTTAATCACTATTCAAGGGCCTGACTATCTAAAATGTATGAGCTGCCTAAAATACTATGACCTTGATTGCACTAACATGAAAATTAAATTTAAAACTCTTAAGAAAGAATCTAAGCGTAATTGGACATGCCCCCAACTGTTTGAGTTCTAAACCAAAAACAGATAACAGTAACACGCCAATTCACGCTAGACAACATTTTTCGACACCTAGTACTTCAGAAAATATCACTATACGCACTCAACCAAGACCAGTATCCGCAGACGAAGTGAGAAACATAATGCGTTCGGAGCTCGATAATATTATGAAAAATCTAGAGAAAAAAATTACGGATATTGTGAGCAATAAATTCAATGAATTTTCAAATGAAATAAATGATCTTAAGAAGTCATTAAATTTTATAAGCAGCGAATATGAAGAAACGAAACAGGAGTTAATAGAAACAAAAAAAAGCCTTAAGGTTTTACAGGAGGAAAACGCTGCCCTTCAAGGCACAATTAAGGATATTAGCGCTAGATTGATATCAGTGGAACAATATTCTAGGTGTGCTAATGTGGAAATCCAATGCCTACCTGAAAAAAGATCAGAGAATCTTATTACAACGATACTACAAATTAGCAAGAACACAGGAAGTAATCTAAAGGAGGACCATATCCACAACTGCACACGGATTGCAAAATTAAACGCTGATAGTGATCGCCCACGGTCTGTTGTCGTAGAATTTTGCAAATATTCGGATTCGAAACACGTTTATGGCTGCTGTGTTGAAGCATAATAAACTGAACAAAAATAATAAACTGAACACCAAGCACGCTGGGATGGATGGAGAACCTAAGCCTATCTACATTATGGATCATCTTCCACCGATTATGAAGCAGTTACACGCTGCGTCTAGATTAAAGGCAAAAAGTTTGGGATACAAATATATTTTAGTGAGAAATGGACGTATTCTATTACGTAAAACGGAAACATCTGAGTACGTGGTTATCAAAGATGAAAGTGTACTTAAAAAACTGACTTAAATATTTAATTTACCATCTCTGTAGTATATGTTACGTTGTGCCAGGTAAAAAATTCTACTAGTGTAGGCACAATTAAATTCTTAATGGTTTTTAAGGACTTAAAGTGTTATTATCAAAATATACAAGGCGTGAAAACTAAGACTTCTGATATTCTGTGTAATATTTTAAAATGTGAATTTGACGTTATAGTGCTTGTTGAAACATGGCTGAATGATGGAGTGCTTGACGGGGAGTTCATTGATAACAGGTATTTAATATACAGACGTGATCGCGATTTCGAAAGTACTAAAAAATGTGATGGAGGGGGTGTCCTTGTTGCTGTACATAAAAAGTTTAAAAGTTTTATAATAAATACACCTGAAACTAAAATTGAGGATATGTGGGTTAATATTGTTTTAAGAGATAATCGGATCTTGACTGAGTGCTGTTTATCTACCCTCACCCTTAAAATACGAATTATTATATAGTTTTGTGGATAGAGCAAACAATATTTTAACAGACAAAACTAATGAGGTACTGATTTTGGGTGATTTCAATATGGCTTATCTGGATTGGAGCGTAGATCTTAAAAGTGAACACGTAATACCTATCTGCTTCAATAGCAACATCCGTAGCTGTTTTGTTGATTTCATGTCGCAAAATAACTTACTTCAATTTAATGGTGTAAGAAATAGTTATGGTAGGTTGCTTGATTTAGTTTTATTTAATAATAAATCTGAAAAACAGGTATCCAGGTGTAGTAATCCTATAAGTAAAGAGGTAAAGCCGCACTAGTAGTACTGAATCTTCCAACTCCCTGTCTTCAGCCCACGTGCATTCCTAAGCCTAATTTTTTTAAAGCAGATTATGATCAGATTAACGCCTCACTCGCGCAAATAAATTGGGACAACGTTTTTAATAAATGCATAGGTGTCGATGATAAGTTGTCAGTGTTTTATTGCGAACTTCATAAAATAATTGAAAATTTGATACCAAAAAGTAAACCTAAAAATAAAAACTACCCTGTTTGGTATTCACGAACATTAATAAAAAAGTTAAACCAAAAAAATAAATTAAGAATTAGATTTAAGAAATATGGAAATCCTATGGATGAATTTTATTTCCAATCTCTTCGTAAGGAGTGTGGGGCCTTAATTGAAGATTGCTATAATAGATACATTCAGTCTATTGAAGATAGTGTAAATATTAACCCTAAGGGTTTTTGGTCTTATCAAAAACAGCTGAGCGGTAAAAAATCGGAGTATCCTGCTGCCATGTACATAAATGATAAAATATTTACAAACGGTATTGATATAAGTAATCAGTTTGCTTTGCATTTTTCAAGTATATATGGTGATTATTCAACTGGAATGTTTAAATTAGATAGCACGCATAGTTTTTATGAACAACATTTTTTAAACAATCTACAAGTAAGTGAGGACAAAGTCCTATTAAAACTAAAGCATCTAGATATCAATAAGGGGGCAGGTCCTGATAATATCCATCCAGTTTTTATTAGGAATTGTGCACATAATATTTCTAAGCCTTTGTGTATGATATTTAACGAATCTCTGAAGAGTGGTATATTTCCAAAGGCTTGGAAGGAATCCAGAGTTGTACCTGTTTCCAAAGGGGGCAACAAATCTGATATAACTAATTATAGACCCATTTGTATACAATCAGTGTTTCCAAAGATCCTTGAGTCCTTAGTTTGTCCTTTTATAAATTGGCATATGAAATCTTTATACACTGAGAATCAGCATGGATTTTTAACTGGCCGATCCACCATATCGAATTTAACTTTATTTGTAAATGACATAGTTGAAATTGTTGACAAAAATGGCCAAATTGATGGAATTTACACAGATTTCTCGAAGGCATTCGATACGGTGGATCATGGAATATTACTGGCAAAGATGAAGTTTTATGGATTTGGCGGTAACTTTATTAAATGGATAGAATCATATTTAAATGACAGAAAACTTAAGGTTGTTATTAGTGGATATCAATCAAATGAATTTACAGCAGTAACAGGTGTTCCCCAAGGATCACACCTGGGGCCTGTTCTTTTCAATATTTTTATCAATTATATAGCCCACTGTTTCCACAACAGTCAGTTTCTTTTGTATGCGGACGATCTAAAAATATACAGAGAATAAATTCTACTTTTGATGCTAATAAACTACAGGAGGATATTTTCAGATTGTCAGAATGGTGTACTAATAACAAAATGAAACTTAATTATCTAAAATGTTATCAAATTTCGTTTACTAGAAGGTTAAACCCTATATATTTCAATTATAACATAGATGGGAACTCATTGACTGAAGTATCTGTTGTTAGAGATTTGGGAGTATTAATTGATACAAAGTTGACATTCGTACCACATATTGACAATATAATACAACGATCGGGATTTATAAAACGTACAACAAAAAATTTCAAAAATTCTTATAGTAGACTGATCTTATTCTACTCACTTGCACGCAGCGTTTTAGAGTACTGTCACATTGTGTGGAACCCTATATATAAGATACACTCAGAGAGACTAGAAAGAGTGCAGAAAAAGTTCTTTAGAGACGTGTGCTTTAGAGAAGGGGCTCTGAATAAATATAATTCCTATGCTAAGCAAATTCAAAAATACAGGACACTCTCTCTATCCAATCGGCGCGAGATGCTAGATCTTTGCACATTACACAAAATCATTAATAATACATTGGACTCCCCAAAACTATTGGAAAAATAAACTTTTGTGTACCCAGACGTAATGCCAGACCAAGCAATTTTTTCATGTTTTGATCAGCCTTGTCTAGGACTAATCTAGGCAACAATGCTCCAATTAATAGAATTATCAAAAGTTACAATATATCGGAAAGATCTATGCAATTGGATATATGTAATGATGTACTTAAAACCTATAAATGTAAAATAAAAAAATATCTGTTTGATCCTAAACTTAAAAAAAAAATAACTTTTGTCTAAAAATGTGTATTATCTCCTGAATTAGTTTTTACTTATATTGTATATTATATAAAATATCTATAATGGTGCCGATTCTGTTTCCACAAAATAAACTTAACTAGACTAAACTTGAACTAAATTAGGTTTATTCTTGTTTGCTATTCAGAAAACGAAGGACTAGACCAAAATTTAGTTTGACAGGACCAATATTATTTTAGTTACTCAATTTAGTTCAGGCTGCACATTTGGTATTTTGTTGCGCCTATTTTACATCAAATTCTGACTAAAATTAGAATTGTCAGACCAATTTTAATCTACATGTCGAGAGGTGTGGAATAAACTAAACTATGTAAAAAAGTGTCGCGATGAACGTGTAATTTGTTGTAAAGATGGAAGAGTTTATAGTTTCGGCTTTTATTAGCTTTAAACAGATAAGAGCAATATGTAAATCATTCTCATAGATATAATGTACAAATTGACTTTTATTTTTTAAACTCTGCGCTTTCCACTGTAAAATTCTTAGCTGATCCATAAATATTAAATAAAGATAGAAAATGATGCTACTTAGATTTTATATTTTCTATGAGAACATCTTTTATTAATTTGAAAGATATAATTTTTTCTTTACATTTATTTAGGGTTATTAATTTTGTAAAAGAATTTAACATTATATTTAAAATATCTTCACTGTTTAGTAAAGTTTTTAATATCTCTGTTGGATTCCTTTTTTTTATTCAGGAAAAGATTCTTTGTCAAGTATGTTAGCAAACGAAGTTTTTTGATACTTAATCAGGATTTCTTTTATTTTTTGCTTTTTAACAGGGCATTGTCCAGAAATACTAATATGGTTTCCTTTGCAGTGGACACATACCTACTGCATTTTCTGATGCTATTTTACATTCCTTGCAGTTATGATTTTCAGCACAAATGGAACATACAACTGAGTTTTTACAGTATTAAGCTAAGTGGCTATATTTGAAGCAATTGTAACATTGTTTTACTGAAGGTTTAAACTGCCTCACCGCGTGGCGCCAGCCGTGAAGATCAATGTATTCCGGCAGCACGTTCGAAGCAAAAATGATAATTACTGTGCGTGTTGGCTGCTCCACGCTTCTTCCATTGTCTCCTACTCTCTTTGTGATGCGCTTCACGCAAATAATTTTTCGGAAAGTGGAAATCATACCAAAATTTCGTATCAACATATTAATGACGCCAGTTACTTCTGTTCCTGTTACTGGTTTTGTTGCTTTCATCAGGTATTCACTTAAAAATGTTGTATTATTTAAAAAAGCTTTTCAAAATGTACACCTATTTTATATTTATTTATAGATTGTAAGAATTTAATCCCTTTATTAAATCTCTTTAAAACTGTAGACATGGAAATTAAATCCCGCGTGCCTATTGGTCTCTTTTCATCGCCTGATTCTACAATTACAACAAAATATGTAAGAGTAGAATCCTCAGGATATCTTCTGCTATAATCAGATACATAGTAAGTAGGGTTTGTACTTCCTGAAATTGTCAGTATCTTCTTCCGTGCTGGTCTTTTCCTCGGCACTAGCTTCACACTCCTCATCATCTTTCAACTTCTTCTTTTTTCGATTTCCCATTATGTACAGTTATTAAAACACGAAAAAGTAGTAAAAATAAGTTAAAAATATATTATAATAATTTGGAAAATAAAATTTAAATTGCCGCCACTCTCTTTCGAGGTTCCCGCGCTTTTTTGCAACGTCAACCGTAATTTTATTTTTAAATTTGGCAAAATTTATGGACTTTTGTGATCATTCGTCCATTTTTGTCTAATGACCACACTTCTTTACGTGATTTTTGGATAATGGTGGCAACACCTGAGCATTTAATTTAGAAACGTCAAAATCAATTTAGTCCTGCCATTTCATAAACGAAATTTAGTTCGAAGTTAAAAACAGAATAGCAATTTAACCAAATTAAACTAAATTGGAAAAGTTTTAGTTATAGTTTAGTTTACTCAGTTTTCGGACAGAATTAGCATCATTGTCTATTGTAATACTGTTAATTGATTAACTAGCATGTTGTGATAGCCTATAAGTGTGTTACATACAATGTTTGTTACATTAGATTGTAAAAATATATATATATGTAAATGTATTGTAATGTGTTGGCTGTCCTAAATAATAAAATTAAATAAAAAAAATAGACTCTTATCCAAATAATTATGGTGTCACCGCCATTATTAAAAAAGGTTCTTAAGATAATCAAAAATCGCCGCTGATTTGATTAATATTTTAACATACCATGGTTTTACTCAATATATTTTTATTAAAAACTCGAGTGCTCATTCGTTAGATTTAATATTTTCTAATACACCACTCAGCGTAATGAGGTCAAGAAATCGATCACAGGCTGTGGTATTGGCTGGATATCGTTCTAATTTCATGGATGTCTCATCGGGAGTTCCACAGCGTTCTATATTGGGTCCTTTATTATACGCAGCATATTTGTACGACGTTGGTTCCAGCATACGGAATACCTAATGGGCTCTGCGACTAGATATCTGATTTTCTGAGGGAACGGTCAATTCGAGTAGTCTTCGACGGCTGCTCTTCTGACTTAATGGCAATTAATGCCGGGGTACCTCAAGGATTTGTTCTCTCTGCAACATTATTCTTGCTGAACATTAATGACCTGCTAATCCCAGGCATTATTGGTTACGCTGATGACAGCACCGTTGTAGAGAGATACATTTCCAATGCACGAGCTATTCTTCAAGAAATCCGGGCTTTGAGAGTCCATGATTGAGTGGGTGGATTTGCCCTTAAAGAAAGTTTCCGATTGGGGCGAGTCCAACTTGGTCAAATTAAACCCGTCAAAAACACAGGCGTGTTTATTCTCCGCCAAAAAGAGCAGTTTCAACCTAACGCCCCTTGCCAAAATGTTTCTGTACCCTTAACCTACGACTAGGGCTTCTAGGCGTAACTATATCGTCCCAACTAAACTTCGGGCAACAAGTTGTGTCCATAGCTCAAACTGCTTCAAAGAAGTTGGGAATCATCTCGAAGATCCGGCGCTACTTCAACCCTGAACGGCTACTTAATTTGTACACAGCTCAAGTTCGATCTTGTATGGAGTACTGTAGCCACCTTTGGGATGGTTCTGCAAAATACCAATTAGAAGCGATGCACGCAGTTGACCGAAGAGCCTGAAAAATTATTAACAACTTTGACCTCACCACCAAAAAACTTCAAAGCGGAAAGTTGCCAGTTTAGCAGTCTTCTACTGATTACATTTTGGAGAGTGCGCGAATGCTCTTTTCGAGCAGGTTACCACACCCTTCTTCCATCGGATTACTAGATGCAGACAGGCCTTCCATCGCTTTATAGTAGATATCCCAAGAAGTCGAATCAAACGCTTCGATAGTTCCTTTTTGGTGCGAGTTGCCAAGGTCCTGCTAAACCCAAATCGAAACTCATCGCAAAATAATATTTTATCCCATTGCTCCTGGGTCCATGTTATGTGTTCGCTACAACATTCATTTCGACAAGCGCAATTCCCGTGACGTATATGTGGGCACCCAATCAGTCGTCGTGCATGTAGGCCGTACTCATGCAGTCGATTTCGCACGGTTTGGGTGCTAACAACAACACCACTTGCGTTTTGTAGCCTTAAACCTATCTCTCGGGCGGTTAACATCGTCTGACGTCTTGCGGTAAGTTAAATGTATCGGTCTTGCCGAATAGTTGTACTCCTTCCAGGGCCTGGGTGCTTCTCGGCAGGATCTCCCATGTTAGTATAACGCTGATAAAGACGGCCAAAACCGCTTTTGTTGACACCAAAATATCGTGATACCTCAGATTGATTGCTTCCCGCTCCCAACATCCCTACGGCCCTTAGCATTTCGTGTGGGGTCAAATGACGTCACTCCATGTAGTAAACAATGTCTTACAATAAAAAAAATTCTCAATTAATCAATAAAATTCCAACACACACGCCACACAAAATAAATGAATCAAAATTAGAAAACATGCATTCGCTTTAAATTTTGGGAACAAACAAATGATAGTCGAATTTTTTTACAGCGAGCCAGTATGTCATCTAGAACAAGAAAGTACAATAAAAAAAATTCTCAATTAATCAATAAAATTCCAACACACACACCACACAAAGAAAATGAATCAAAATTAGAAAACATGCATTCGCTTTAAATTTTGGGAAAAAACAAATATGATAGTCGAAATTTTTTTTACAGCGAGCCAAATTTCAGTGCCTTGCAACTGTTTCATGTTGTTATATATGTATACTTTCAAAATCAACTGTATGTAAGTATGACATGTAACCTAAAATTATTGGGTATTATGTTATAGACCTAGTTATAAACATTCCAGCCAGATAGTGTTGAGTGTTGTAGAATTATAAGGACGTTTACGCCAGACTGGGCAGGGCTAACATTAAATCCAGAAATAATTCTAGGCCACTAGGAGTGTAAATTCAAAGATGCACTAAGTTCGACTTCTGCGTTAGCCGCCTTCTTGATTTTAAGGTGGGAACTGTTTTCTAAATATATCGGCCATTTTCAACTTTTTGAGAAAACTCATGGGACTAAAGTTGATAATTAATCCATTTTGAATTTATTTTTTGTACTCATCTAGAGTTATGAGAGAAAAACGGACTACATGTAATTAATTTACATCACAGTTATTGTAGCGTCTTTAAATATTTTAGAGCAAATGAATTTTTTGTTACATTAAAGAAGACAATATTTTCTAATTTAAAAAAGGAAAGAAATGTGTTTTATTTGGTGTAACTTAATATTTTAGACCAAGTATTTCTAGTAATATCTTAAGAAGTGATATTTTTTTTAGGTCCTATTAAAGAAAAGGTTTTTGATATTTCCCTAGATCCCATAGATATAAAAGAAGGTAATTTCTAGATCGCCAATAGTCCACGTCATCCCTAGCAATTAAGCACTGCTACCCCTTCTCATCATGGCTTGAGCTCATGCCAAAATATTAATTTCCAAACATTGTTTGCCAACTATGGCCTGAGACTGGCGTTTTAATTTTCTTTGTATTTATTTTATTAATATCAAAAATCCGCTGAACAAAGAAAATAAAATAATCGGGTATAGGAAAAGTTACGGGCCGTAAATGAAAGTCTAGTGACAGATTAAGTAACATATCCTATTAATATAAATAGTCCGGTCAAATTAGACCAAAAAATAGAGTGAAGCTACAGAAATTTACAAGCTGAAAATCGGTAAAATCACAGTTGACAGTTCTCCAACTTTCCCCTGTATGGGAAATTTTTTAATCAAGATCAAAGGTTAATCGTAAAAAACTAATTTTTTTGACCTTTGACCTTGAATTATTTTTTTTCATACAGGGGAATAATGGGGAACTTTAAAATTTTATTCATGGTTGAAGAAAGAAAATTAAAGTTGTGAAAATTTATATAATACCTAAAAATATTAAGGATAAATTGAAAATAAATTTTTTGAAACCATTAAATTACAAAATCCTTTTTATGAATAAAGTATTTATGAATAAACTTGAGTATTAAAAACATCTATATAACATTCATGTTCAAAACAAACTAAACAATAAATAAACAAATAAACAAAAAAAAATGTAACAATTCTACAAGCGTTACAATATATTCAACACCCTTTATACTCTTGTCAAAAAACAAGTATGACCCACGCACACGCGTGCAAATACACAAAAACTCGATCACAATTACACAAAACCAGTTTTTTAGTTTGTAAAAAAATATTCAGTATGAACTCGTGAGCTTGTTTGTTAAAGATGTTAAGTAGTAGTAAGTTTCTTAAAAAACAATTATCTACCGACGATCTCCGTTTATAAAGGATATATGGTAAAACTTTATTAAGTTTATGTTAAATTGTTGTAAGCATAGACATAAGTATTTGTTTTAATAAAAAATTAAAGAAAGACAAAGAAAGAAAGACAATTATATTTTGAACGATTTTACTGATTTTCAGCTTGTTGTAAATTTATGTACCTTCGAATGGGAACACCAAAAATTTGAATATTCCGATTTTTTAAATTCCGAATTTCACAATCCCTAAGAGACTAAATTCCGACTATTCAAAAACACGATTCTTATATTATCGAAATTCATAAATACGAAATTTCAATTTTCTGACTTTCATTAGTACGAAGAGCTAAAAACCCGCTGTGTTACTAGTCCGAAATATGGAATTCCAAATATTAATTTTCCGAAAATTCAGATTTTATATCTAAAACGGGTTTATAACAAAAATTATAATCTTAACCTCCTGTGACACAAATTAAAATTAATAAGGCACATTTTGAAATTATACAAATTAGGCGCGACGACGAGCGAAGCGAGCAGGAGCCGTTAGTCTGTATGTAGATAATGCAGCCCGAGCCGAGCGAGCGTAGCGAGCGTGCCGCGGCAGCGGCGGGCGAAGCGCCAAAAAGGGATTTGCATTTCAATACATAAATAATAACCTATATACTCAAGAAATAACTCGGTACAAAAAACTAAATAAACTTTATCATTTCTAGCTGACTACTTGAATGCTCGAACGTATAAATTGAAGTGCTCATGCAGTTTTACAAGGCGTTTGTATTTGCAACTAATATTCGGAATTTTGATATTCGGGTTTCGTATTTATGATATTGCGGATTATTAATAATTCGGATTTTTATAGTTCGGTATTTTCAAATTCGGCATATTGATTTTTGTAATTATAAACTTTAGGACTTAGGAAGTTTCAAAGAAGAAAAACACGGAATTTTCATTATCGGAATTTTGAATCATTCGGTGTCATAAAATTCGGAATTTCGGAATTCGTGATTATGACCCACCTTCGAATGTCTAGATTGACTGGACTAAAATGTGAGTTTTAATGTAGTGCTTAGTGAATAACCCTACATCTGGCACAGTAGGGTAAGAGAATGCATAAATTCACTGCGTGAGAGTGTTACAGAAATGCTGTTACAATGCGCCGCGAAGAGATGTTAAGCAAAACAGCTCAGTAGGAAAGTATAGCTTGCGATCAGCGACATATGTATTACGAGCGTACATTATTATTCTTCGAGAATAGCAATCTCTGGTCCTTAACCAGAGTAAGAATGAAGGTACCCTTGGTAGAGGCACAAACTTTTGTAGACGCCCCGTTTAGTACAAAACGACGACACTACAAGAGATTAGCATGTGAATATGAGCCTACACCAACGCCTCCGATCGTACCTGTAGTATAATATCTAAGTCGATGTTGTCGCACATCTCGTACTCGTCGGTCAGCGCAGCCTCTTCCGTGAATGCCTCGGCGGTGCGCCACCATCCCTCCTGCCTTAGGTACCCGCGAACCAGGTATTTCAAGATACGCTTCCTGGATCGAAACAGTGCCTCTTTCTAAAACAAAACGGTCACCAAAAATATTTTTAAGACTAAGTACCAAAAAAAACAGTATGATTACCAAAAAAAATAAAAGGACATTATAAAAAGAGTCCAAAAATAAATAAACACACAACATAATAATTGCACATTTTGTACAAATATTCTTTTTGCTACCCAAAATGAATAAATAGTCACCAAATATTAGGTTACACTCCGCTGCTGAACTACGAATCACGAAATCGTGATGTATGTTAGTTCAAAAGTATAGATGTACATTAGTTCGAAAATTCACTGTAGCGACGATCAATTGGGTTAGGTTAGGTTTTTGTGTAGTTAATACGCGCGCGAGCCGAGCGAAGAGAGCGTGCGTGGTGCGGCAGCACCCGCCGAAGCGCAGGACCAAATTAAGTACCATTTTTGGGCTTCTTCCTCAAAATTTTTTATGTTATTCTATCTCCTAGCTGTAAGATTTTCATGTACTTTAAATTAGAAAAAAGAAAATTCCAAATTTTCACGAAAAGTGACTTTGGTTTAAACAAAATAAAAAGACACGATCATCGAAATTCTATACCTCGCTTTAGTAAACCTTAGAAACAACGTATGTACATCGTACTTCTATACTTTTGATCTTACATACATCGCGATTTCGTAATCCGAAGTTCAGTAACAGAGTCGTTAGGTTAGGTTAGGTTCAATCGACCGTTGGTTGATTAGATCAGAAACAAGAAAAAAATTAAAACTCGCGACATAAAATATTGGTAACATCTATTTAGTGACAATGTTTAATATTTGGTCTGAAATTAATTTTAAAGTCGTACAAATTATTTTTTGGCTCCAATACAAAAAATTTGATATAGTTTATAATATTTCAGGAATCACAATTTGGTAGCCATTTATTCGTTTTGGTAAGGGAATCGAATTTCATTGGTGGGTAATTAGGTACATTTTTGGTAGGTTTAAATACAAGCCCAAAAAAATACTCTGACAACCATCTAAATATCTAAATAACACATTTTGTAAAGGTTAGCCCAGGAGTTCGCAAGGTTCTTTTGTTAAAATCTCGCCTGGAACCGTACTAACTAGTTTAATTCCTATTTTAATCGTCATAACAGTAATGTTTGCTTGCTTGTTGTGGTTGTTTTCGAGTTAAGCCTGGACCTCAATATCGTTGACTGACTTTAGCATTGCGCAAATGACAAATGCGTAACTAAAAACCAGGCAGTTAAACATCAACATTGGAGCGTGAACACTTGCTAGTAAAACTCGTCATATTGTAATACCACAAGCGCATAAATATTTTATTTTATTACTTAGTTCGATCTTCTAAAAATCGATTATCACAAACACAACGGTTACCACCAGGCAAAAGCGAACATAAGCTCACATCATAATTCTGAATAACTTCCTCATCATACGGCGGACATGCAAAATAAGACATTTGACTCTTCATGCAAATCTTACGGGTCAGCGGCCAAGTTTGTATGAAGACTCGAATATTGTTTACCCGGTTAGTAACATAAATATTATAATCACTTACTACGTACGTCGCGATTAGACGCGATTTTACGACGCGATTTTAATATTTAGCAAACCTTCGTTTGATACACATTACTTATTGTGATAAACATAGACAATATTCAACCAAATTTTTCCTCACAACGTATTTTAATATTTGAAAGGAATGATAGTGCGTAAAAACGTCCCCCTCAACGCTTACGCCGCTTGAAATGTACCTCAGTCAATCTTAGTAAAGTGATAACATTGTGAAAAATGTTACAGTTTTGTTAAAATTATCATCTTTATTATGAGAATATATTATTATTATGTATTATACAGAAAGTAGAAAAATTTATGGGTCATAATAATAATAAATTCCCAAACAAATACACCAACTGTAAGGCCCCAGAGTAAGCACAGCTTGTGTTATGGATGACCATACAGCGAACTGGGGGGGGGACCCAGAATAAACATACATAACTTGCACGACAAACTGAAACAAAAGAAAGATGGAGGTGTGCCTTACCAGATTAAAAAAATTACCTCAGTAAAAGTGTCAACCTTTTCAAAATATTACAGACTTTTCATTCTTTTCGAAAAATGACGTTTTTGGTAAGTTTTTTTGTTGCTGTGTTTACAAATGAGCAGATACTTTTGTATTTTGTGTTGTAAATATTCTAGATTAGTAAACCTACCATATAAAAATATCATATAAAAAGAAATATTATTTTTTTCCACAAAATATCAGCTGTGGCATTGGATGGTGAAAAAAATGTATTAGGCTGTCACTGCATATTTTACGAATAAAAAACGTATTTAATAAAGATTTCATAAATATATAATACTGTCCATATATTTGTAGGAAAAAAATAAATTCCCAATTTTGTGCCAAAGGGGCTGTTGTACACAGCAACAAAAAAACGGTTAAGCGGCATTTTTCGAAAAAAATTAAAAGTCGGGAATATTTTATTGCTATGTAATTTTTTTTATCTGTTAGGCACACCACAATCTTTTTTTCTTTAAGTTTGTCTTGTAAGTTAAGGGACACCCTGTATATAAATAACTACAACCATGACCCGAGAACAAACATCACAGAAATGAATGCCCCGGCCAGGACTCGAACCTGGGACCTCCGGCGTATGTGGCGGGACTACTAACCACTACGCTACTCGTCATGCTTTGCTTTAATCTTATGTGTATTTATATGTAAACCTTTGGTTTTTGTAGTAAAATGTGTTTACTAATATTTTTATAGATTCTTTTGAAGATATTAACAGATACAAAGATCTCTCAGTGGAGGCGAAGGGTGTCATACAAAAAAGACCATCATCCTTTGTCTCCGACATTAAAATCCCAATTGCCGGATAAGCTTTAACTATCAAGTGTCGATATTTTTTTACAGAACAATTTTCGTTGGGAACAATTTTTACCTTTACCCGTCTCTTTTTCTAGTCATTCGGTAAAAATAATCATTCGCAAATTAAATAAAAAATACTTTAATTGTATTTAATTTATATAAAATATAAGCGTAATTGAAATATAACTTTGGTCAATTTTCAATTATTATTCTCATTCCTATGCTTAACGTATTGATTCGATCTTCCGGCGAATCGACGGCAAGAATCAAAACGTACAACGCTTATATATGTATATAATCAGTTACGTAGAATAAGAAAAATCCTACCACCAAAATTGCGATTAAATTACATTGCACGTTACCGATATCAAAAGTACATTTCACTTCAATAAAAGCCGCAACTCAATGGAAATGTATGAATGGTGGACATACGTTTTTGGTCATAAAAGCGAAACCAAATATGAATAAGTTCATTTTTTAATTAATAAATTATTAATCGACACCACACAGTTCCTTTCAAATATCTCCATTCTGGTGTGTAACAGTATTTGACAAATTTTTACAATTCTTTATTACACAATCAATCACAGCACTGTTACAACGGCAACGGTTGAAAGCAAATTGGACTCGAACAGAGCGACCGAACACGGGATTGAGAGGAGTTTTGCTACACCACGACAACGCGTCCGCGCGCTCCGCGATCGTGATGAGGGACTTCCACACCGGTAATATTTTGAGTCATCCACATTACATCCTTGATTATGCACCATGTAACTTCTTCTCATTTCGCAAAATTAAAAACTATCCCAACCAGTTTTTATCGCCAGAAGATGCGCTTACTGCGTTCGAGAAGGAGGTACGTGTTGCAGAATAATAAATGCTTCTTGAAGATTGGTGCAGAAGCTTGAACCTTTGTATAGACGCTTGTGGAGGGTTCTTTGAAGATGTAATAAAACGTATAATTTATGAAATGGCCAAGTTCATTTGATCAAATCGTAACATGGTTCCTTTAACTACCGATAGAGGCGCTGAAAACGCTTCGTTTATTGTGAATGTCGCACGTGGAGGATATAATTAGCTGATTAATTAAACAACACGTCTCTTTTAACATTTTCTTTTTGTTTGTTTTGTAGTCTTTATTAATTTAATATTCATTAAGGCGCGTCGCGTCGCCGGGTGCTACTGACCCACGCTCACTACATTCGCTCGGGTCGCGCAAACCGTAAGATATCAACTAGCTCATGAGAAAAATTTCACGATATGGTCAACGATAGTTTTTGATAGTTTGACGGCCTGTTTGGTATGGAGGTAGGCAGCCTTGCTTTTCATGCCAGAGGTCCCGGGTTCGAATCCTGGTAGGGGCAGATATTTTATCATATTTGCTTTCTATCATGTCATGGATGTATATTTATTTAAGTTTATGTCTAAAATTCATATTTAAAAAAAATCTTGGTGTGTTTATATACTTCTTAAGTTTATTAATCCGTTATCTAGTATCCATAACACAAGTTCTAAATGATACTTAATTTGGGCTAGATAATGTGGCGTGTTAGTTAGAAATATTTATTTATTTATAGTTGATTACCAGAAATCGGAATAGGCTGACTTTATTTACCTAAACTTCGGAGAAAGTTTTAAAGTTTAGGTAAATATACTCAGCTTATTCCAATCTTTATTGATTACCAAATCGATAAACGTTCGTGATTCAATGATGTGGCCAAATACAGTTGTCCACATCATGAAATACAATCATTTCAGGAAGTGACCAATTCTTCGATTTGGTCAACATATGCACAGCGTAAAGCACACTTGGAGCCCTTATATTCACATATATATATATGCATATATAATTCCTCCTATGTTGTAACGGTTTTAAAGTTTGATCGACATATGTAGTATTCGTTATCATAAATTAAATGTAAAAAAATTGAACGCCTGTTACAGGCAACTAAAATGAAACGCATGGAATGAATCGGTTATCCTGTGTGACAAAATCCTGTTTTAAAGTATACGTTTTTATTTCTTGTTTGAATTTCTTGTTTCCACTTTATACACTTACACACCCTACAAGCACCAATAATCAATAATCAAGTCTACAAAGCTAATCGGGCAATAACTCGCAAGTGAATTGCATTCAAACCGCCACAAACCGCCGAGCCACGGAGGCCGACTTCCTAATCGACTGGATTTAACAAGGATTTACTGTTGCTAATTTATCTAAGCGATGTTAGCATGCCGCGTTGAGTAAACTGAAATAAGACATACGAGCATGAGTATACTAGCTTGACACCTTGGTTCATGATAAATTATTTTTTAACCTGGGCCTCCGCCCAATGAACCGAGCGTACATACATTGAAATGATAAAAATAACTTCAAAGCCAAAAAATACAGTGTCGTAAGAAACTATAATTTCAATAATCGAAAATCGTTAAGTAACTATTCGATGTATTTGGTTAGAAAACTCCGTACTAATTTTACGAAGACCAGATTCAGTACTGACTTACTATTGAATGTACCATAGTTTGACCCCAAAGACTTTATCCACGACATATTGCCAACCAGTACAAAAAAATTGCGACATTTGACAACCACATGTCTGGGGTTCTCTTCTTATTACAGGAAATTACATTTAAGCTAAGCGCTCATCCAAGGTTTGCCAAATAAACTAAGGGTGAGAACGCGAACTGACTTTGCACGACGCTTTTGAAATGTATTTCATAGATTTGTGTCGTAAGAATTAAGCCGTGGCATGTATCTACGATACGTAAAATACCTATAATAACTGTTTATTAACATAACTAAAATTGAGGCAATCTAATTACTGAGTATGAATTCTTCTAAGCAGCTGTATATTATGAGGTAAAAATATTTAAAACAGATAAGATAAAAATGTACCTGTTTTTTTTTCTTTGTTTGCCTTCTATGACATTTTATGCCTTTCTGTGCAAAATCAATAATACTTTTCTCTGAGAAATGATTCGTTCAGGAAATATGCCTGCATGCTATTATAGGGTGTCTACGTGCTACGTTGAGCCTAGCTACGTAGTCCATAAGCTCTGACTGTACAAATAAGTTCAAAGAAGTTTTAACTTGCATTTGATTGAAATTTATTTACAAGGATATACTTAGGTAAAACCATACAACGAAATTATTATCCACTTACCGCCTCCAGCTTTCTCATTTGACTCATAGGCCTGCTAACACCTGACATTTTAAAATTTTACTTTGTTTCCCAATAATCTACAAATATTATAGATAGTTATAAAATGTTAGGTCGCTTTGTGCCGTAAAGCGTGCGTCACTCGCGTCAGTGTGACTGGGCCGTTGTCAGGGGTTGTTTTTTGTTTGCTAGGCAACATATTGAACAAAGACCGATGGTCCATCTGTTCCAAACAGTAGTAACGTATCTGAAAGTTAAATAATAATAATATTTAAATAGTTTAATGTCATATCGTAAGAAATGAAGATAGTAAATCGCATAATGTATTATCTTAACATTAGGATTTAAAAGATATATCTATTCGTTTATAAATTTTAATTTTTCATACATTACATTTAAAGTTATTAAAGTACCAGATTGATAGTGAGGGTTTTTCTCACAACTCGGCAAATAATAAATTGATGATAGGAGGTAGCGCTTGAAGATAAAAGTACCCTACTTTTTTAAGTCAACCTTCATCGTAAAAGACATGCAAAATGTTTATTAAGTATTATTTTTACATTTGTGTAATTGTTTGGACAATGAGTATAGGTACACTGTGGCACTATCTTCTAATCAATAAAACTATGTTAAACTAGACTAGTTGGAAGAATTTTTTCTTCATCTTCTTACTTATGTATTAATTTAACTGGAAGTACTAGTTTCTTCTTTCAAATAAGCGATTATGACTTGTCAATATTTCTGCAAGTTTTTAGGTTATTTAATTAAACAAACTAAGGGCGGCTCTTAGGTGGATTTCTAAATTGAATCTTCCTTTAGATTGTTATCGCTATATTACACGCATCACAAAAATGTTAAATGTTATTTTCAAATCATATGACTGACAGGTGCAACATATGGAACCGAATCAATATGGTTTTCTTTAGTATTTTCGGCAAATGAGTGTCTAAAAAAATTTAATTACTGTTAAAATAACAATATTGGTTATAACCACAAAAAGTTAAACACCTGCTTATCTTTATATACTGTTTAAATAAATAGCAAAAGTCAATTTTAAAAAAATCATCCCATCACAGTTATAGTCGCCACCTGACATTTTAGTTAGCTGGGCTACACCAGTTCTCTAAATGTTGACAAGTATTTCATTTTTGTTTATATTTTTGAGTGCTATTCGGATTGTTATAATAAGCTTTTTTTAAATTCGCACAGTTTTAAAATATGTAATTTGACTTATTCAAAAAATTTTCCGTCTGTTTACTTGATCAACCCCGGTCCCGGCAAGTCTTCATTTTTTAGAGATCAAGACAAAACTTTTGTATGGGTTCCCGGAGGGAACGGACGGGTCCTTTATATATCTTCGAATGAAGCGACTTATATAATAGAAGATTAAACGAACTTCCAAGTGAAGTTCTATCGCTATTATATGAGTCGCTTCATTCGAAGATAGTATTTAATTAACAAGGTAGTAGTCCTTTTAAGGTACTAGGTAACTTCGCACAGTTTTAGAGTATGTCATTTGACTTATTCAAAAAACTTCCGCCTGTTTACTTGATCAACCCCGGTCCCGACAAGTCTTCATTTTTTAGAGATCAAAACAAAACTTTTGTATGGGTTCCGGGAGGGACGGGTTTTTTATATATCTTCGAATGATGCGACTCATATAATAGCGATAGAACTTCACTTGGAAGTTCGTTTAATCTTCTATTATATTTCGTCGCTTCATTCTTCAGATAGTATTTAATTAACAAGGTAGATTTTTAAGTTTAAGTTTTGTTTTCTTTTGTCTTTACAAATTATAATTTATTTAAATACGTTTGTTCATTAAATTCCTTACTTTAGTACATAATTTAAGAATCCAGTTACCTTTAGGCATTTATTATACACTTGGTGATTGCCAAATTAATTAAATCAATAAACAGAATAATAAAATTTTAATTAATCTCTTTATCGGAAGATATTAGGTGGTTTGTACCTTTATTGAGTACGGACAAGGTAAAGTCGTTTAGTGGGTCTAATATAGGTTTATTGGAAAAGTTTTGTAAAGGCTTGAGAGGTTTAGGTCCACCCAGCAGTTTCTCGGATAACCTACACTGAGTGCTGAGTGCGCTGAACACACTCATGTCAACGCCGCTCGTAGCTAGCGTCTGCTTTATCCACCTTTTTAGCATCTGACTTGACGCGGCTCTGTAAGGGGCCTTTCATGTTACAAACAAGAACCCCGAGTTCGAGGCTTTAATATTTTTCGTCACAAAAATCATTATGTTATTTTTAAAGATTGGCAAGGATAACGATTTGGGGCTGTGGTGTTAATGATGTTTATTATGATTATGTATACAGATGCAAAAACTATATTTTCTAATTTAATGTCTGGGCCCTATGTCCGGTGCATACAGCTAACGATGTAACGGTAACTTTTTGGTATTTTTTTTAAAATTAAAGTAATATAATAATATCGTAGAGAAAGCTGATTAAGAACTAAATTTGGATCCCAGGAAAAATGTGTAAGTACTTCGATTTAGTTGGTTTAATTTTATAGGTTTCTTGTAAAATTTGACTCATCATTGTCCATATCTTCGGCTAACAATAGAGACAAGGCTGAACGGTTTGAATTTAATGAACCGAATGAACATCCCTTATTAAATTGCTCATTTAAAAAACAAAGAACTAATAAAACAGATTTTTGAACATATCAGTATTACGTTTTGTGACTGGAAATCTCATATTACAAAACTGTGTAGAAAAATTGATAGTTTTATATATGTCCTACGACGACTCGCACAAAATACAAATAAACATACAGCGAAATTAGCCTACAATGGCTATGTATCGTCTTTGCTAAGATATGGTCTGGTACTGTGGGGCAACTCTGTAGATGTCCACAGGGCTTTTATAGCTCAAAAAAAATGTGTCCGGGCAATATGTGGAGCAGATTTTACGGACAGTGTTGTACCATTATTTAGAGCAAACAAAATTCTTCCTTTGCCCAGTCTCTACATACTCGAAGTATTAATATTCGTGAAAAAAAATATGTACTTCTTTAAATTACAGAAAGATTTCTACAGTTACAGAACAAGAAATAAAATAAAGTTTGATAACAAATTATACGTGCCACAACGACGTCTACAGATTTTCTCTAGAAATGCGTACTGTATGGCAATCGCTATATATAACCATCTTCCTGACTGCTATAAAAAAATGAATTTTGCGGAGTTTAAACATAAGGTGTTCAGGCTATTGATGGAGAAATGTTATTATAAAATAGAGGATTATCTGAAAGACAATGACTTAATGACAGTAGCAACTTAATTAATTTTGTACTGGACTTCTATTTAACTTATCTTGCCTTTTGACATTTTTGTATTTAATTTAATGTTTGATGGATATTTGTAAAATTGTAATGTGATTTGTAATTTATTACTAAGACTAGATTAATAATTTTTTAGTTTTAGAATGTTAAACGTTAGTATTTTAATTTTTTGGTTTGTATAATGACATAAAAGTAGTTAATATTTGTACGTCTGTTCAGACAGACTGTGAATTGGACATAAAAACTATATTAAAGAACTTATTGTATTTACACACAGTCTCTCAAATAAATGAATTATTATTATTATTATTATTATTATTATTATTATTATTATTACGTAACGTACAAAACTCCCACCATGACCTCAACGTGATGTTGCATTGACAAATATTCATGGGTGCC
The DNA here is from genome assembly GCA_923062675.1 of Marasmarcha lunaedactyla. Lineage (NCBI taxonomy): Eukaryota > Metazoa > Arthropoda > Insecta > Lepidoptera > Pterophoridae > Marasmarcha > Marasmarcha lunaedactyla. The sequence continues at coordinate 35,892,004 of OV281339.1, read as the reverse complement.
AGAGAAGCGAGCATCAACGTCAGGGTCACTGGCGGACAGCCGCGCAGCGTGAACGCCACCCGTAGTGTCTCGCGGTACCCAGGGTATGGCTGGACTGCTTTGCTTTGGTGCTGCTGTGGGAGTTAATTAAATCTTTTGTTTCAATTCAAATCAATTATTTTTCTTACACAAATGCGTCACATTTGCAAACAAACATTGAAGCAAAACATCCATAAATTACGTGCCTCACCAAATGCCATAGCCAAATGTGTCTAGTTAGAGTATTTGAATGTAGAAATTAAATACTACCCATCCTTTTGACATAACTAATAGCGGTGGTACTATCATTTGCAATAATATTGCACAATTTCTTTCTTCCCAGGCTGAACTTTTGAAGCCTATGGAAACTGCTAGTAATTCTAGGTAATTGATACGGTATTCTTTTTCACTATGTTTCCAAGAACCATAATATATATTGTTTTGGAATATTGCGCCCCAGCCTGTTCTGCATGCATCTGTATATGTCTTATAAATTTGTGAAGTAATTGAACAGGAAATGATACATTTACTTATACTTTTATACCAGATTAAATCTTCTGATAATAATTTAGGGAGTTTAATTTTTACCTCATAGTTGTACTTATTTTGTAGCTAGACAAGCTGCGACTAGTACACCTATATGTTTGGCAAAATCTCGCATCAAACATATTTGAAGTTTCATAAATTTATTTATTATTATAACGCTTATCGTCAGGTAGTGTTCGATGTTAAACATAAAGTCTAAAAATGTCTTTGACGGTACTTTGTCGGTACTAGTAGATTTTGTCCAAATTCACAACAAGTGAATCATAACTTCGCGCATAATTTTTGTAAATACCCCCGGAGCAACGCATAATCCATACGGTATGCCCGTAAACTCGTACATGATTGGCTCAAACATATCGTTTTCTTGAAATTCAAAACGTAGGTATTTTTTGTAATTAACAAATATAGGTACGAATAGGTATGATCTTGCTAATCTCTGTTAGCTAAGAAACCATTATGGGGAATTAATTTAGAAGCTTTTTATAAGATTCCATTGTAAAGTGTACTTTTTCTACAAAATTGCATAATTTTATTTATTAATTTTTGTTTTTTTTTTATTTTTTTTTTGTACGAACCTTTTTTCGCCGTTGAGTTTCGGCGCTAAAAATATTTATTTATTATATTTGTTTAATAAAAACTGGTTACTTGAGGTATAACGAGGTTTTATAGCCTCTAAGTGTAACAATTTATTTATTGCTATTATCATATTTCGTTTTTCAATATGAGACAAAATATGTTTGGGAGTAAATACTGGAGTAATTTTATCGCCCCCCCCCCCTGTTTGACGGGTAACGAGGAGGTCCCATCCATTTTCCCGACTGGGTTGACCGGTTGCCTGTCGATGTTAGGGGTGTACATAGATAGCTTCGGTGTACTTTTTATTATAATAATTATTATTACTTTTTTTTTCAACCCCTATTAATAGCGGTTATTCCATAACTGGAGCCCCTTAAGCCCCGAGGTTAGAAAGAATCTCTGGGTCCAAGTCGGAAAAAATTCTCCCGACTGGCCCGGTTCATTCTCGGAGGTCGACGTTTCCAGATTAGGGATCGTCTACATAGAGGACTCAGGTATTGCGGTAACGGAAATGGCTAGCCAGAGATACGTCCCCTGGGTTCATCATTATAGTTAAAAGATTTTAACGACGACTTTCAGATTTGAAAAAAAAAAGAATAGAAATAATAGAATATTACGTAATACAGATATCGTGTTAAATCTCTTTCAGACTATACGCATTTTCTGTATTCGTATAAACATTTTTTAACATTATTGAAAAAAAAGTCAAAAATAACTATACGAGTACTATACAGCATTAATCGGAATAGGAAACCTCAGGTAGAAGACTACCAGTAATTTATGTGGATAACGTGATATATCTATTATAGATTACACGTATTTTCTGCATCTTTTCGAGAAAGCGAAATTATAGTTTATAATCATAAACATCAGTTATAAGACTACCAGGAATTTTTGTAGTCAGCGTGATATATCCATTATAGATTACACGTATTTTCTGCATCTTTTCGAAATTTAAGTTTATAAGAAAAAACATCAGGTAAAAGACTACCAGGAATGCATGCGGACAGCGTGATATATCTATTATAGATAACACGTGTTTTCTGTATCTTTTCAACAAAGCGAAATTATCGTTTATAGATACCCACAATCACTTATGAAAAAACATAAAATAGCTTGTTTCATCGGAAGAAATAACGAGTTGCTTTCGTTTATTCTGTATTTTTTGTTCATTTGTAATTATCATCATGTAATTTTCAAACTTTTAGTACAATTTTAATACAACATTTACAACATATTTAATATTAAACTATAAAGTTACTGGTTGGTATAAGACGTGTGCTTGTTACCACGCACGAAAAAAGAATGAAGACTTGATGGGACCGGGGTTGATCAAGTAAACAGACGGAAGTTTTTTGAATAAGTCAAATGACATACTCTAAAACTGTGTGAAGTTACCTAGTACCTTAAAGGACTACTACCTTGTTAATTAAATACTATCTGAAGAATTAAGCGACGAAATATAATAGCGATAGAACTGCACTTGGAAGTTCGTTTAATCATATATAGTACATAATTAAACAGGTAGATTTTTAGAGACTAAGTTTTGTTTTCTTTTGTCTGTACAAATCATAATTTAATTAAATACGTTTATTCATTAAATTCGTTACTTTAGTACATAATTTAAGAATCCAGTTACCTTTAGGCATTTATTATACAATTGGTGATTGCCAAATTAATGAAATCAATAAACAGAATAATTTAATTTTAACTAATCTCTTTATCGGAAGATATTAGGTGGTTTGTACCTTTATTAAGTACGGACAAGGCAAATCGGTATAAGACATATCATTTTCATCCTCTGCGGCCGAGGTGTGGTCGGTTGCAGAACCACAGACCTGCTGCCACCGGGTACCAGTTATCTGGTATCCATGGCCACCTAGTAGCAGACTCGTAGGGAGTCTGCTACAGTACTGGTCGAGGCCGAGGAGGGATGCGCACCTTAACATCTGGTGCGCCCATCGTGGAGGGCCTTCGGGCTTTCGCGATGGACCCGCTTGTGGGCCCGTCCCCGTCACAAGGCGGCGAGGAGGAAGATGGGGGGGTTTTTAGTGGGTATACCGTGGGTCTCATTAGCCTATACGGAAGTCCCACATAACCACTCGCGTGCCCCCTGCGCTCGGGTGGTATGCGTAATGCATTTTCCCCCCGAAACAAAAAAAAAGACTTATCGTTATGTTATTTTTAAAGATTGGCAAGGATAACATAGGTTGTTTACCATTTGGGGCTGTGGTTTTAATGAAGTATATCATGATTATGGGTACGGATGCAAAAACTATATTTTCTAATTTAATTTCTGTACCCTATGTCGGTGCATACGGCTAACGATGTAAACTTTTTGGTATTTTTTTCTAAAGTTAAAGTTATATAAGAATATCACAGAAAAAGCTGATTAAGAACTATATTTGGATCCTAAGAAAATGTGTACCTACTTCGATTTAGTTGGTTAAATTTTATAGGCTTCTTGTAAAATTTGCCTCATCATTGCCCATATCTTCGCGTAACAATAGAGACAAGGCTGGACGGTTTGAATTTAATGAATCCTTATTAAATTGCTCATTTAAAAAACAAAGAACTTGTAATACAGGTTTTTGAACATATCAGTATTACGTAACGTACAAAACTTTTTTCATACATACAATTCATCATAAACGCATCGACTGCGACTGCATCCAGTTCTGGATACCTATTATCTTTACCAGATTCAGAAAAAAACTTTGTAAGCAATGAAACGTCAATGACTCTTTGGCATTTTAGTGATGTTACCCATACTGATTATTGAATTAGTGCTATTTATAGTGGGATTCCTACGTTCCAGTCATGGGCAAAATGTATCACTGAAAAGAAAAGATTGATATGTATCTTTCGATCACTATGATATGATGTATCACTCTTTTGTATCTTTATCACAAATCACAAATGTATCAGTTGCTCATGCCCGCGCGTCACTCTCGGTACTCAGTAGGTTTGCTCTGCTCAACTCGATCAAATATATCAATGAGAGATATTTAAGATATGATGAAATGAAAGATAACTGATTGATTTGGTTTAATCGGTAGCTGTTTCTTAGTGATGGCGCCATTTTGCGGTACCCAATAACGGGTTCTGAAACTATGTATTTTGAAAACTGTTGCGAGTTCGCAAGACTTCTTTTCCTAGCATTAAGGAGCGAGATACGTCGCTACGACGCGTGCGTGAGCGAGTGAGTTGTAAAGATACAGTGATACATTTGGATATGAACGGACATAAAGAGAGATTGATTCAATCGGAGTGATACATATCTTTTTTATCTATCACTCATGAGTTGCCCATCGCTACTACGTTCATACTAAAAAATTAACAATCACAATATAAACACTCCTTAGTAGGCATTTAGATTAATGAAATTTAACTGTTAATCGTTAATGGTCAACAAGTTAATGGTCAACATGGTTCACTTTTCTATGCATTTTTTCGTTCGAATGTGTAATTTACGCAAACCAGTTGATTCTCAGAAATTAATGAAATTTGTATTGAAATTATCCGTTGAGCAGAAACTGTTGAGAAATTAACAGTTAATATTTTCAACCGCTTTTTTGGAATTGAATAAAATCATGTCTATTGAACTAATGCGTGTCATGTTCGTTGACGTAAATTAATAGGTAATATTTTCAACCTGTTTTTTCATCAATGAATAACAGTTAATTCGACTGTACAGCTGTTAAAAAAACTGTTGATTGTTTCAACGACCACCTCTACTCCTTAGCTATCACTATGCATGCATCATCAGACACATTGGTTAGGTTTAGTAGAATAATTAAATCAAACCATTTCATATACACTAACTAAATATGTAAACCCAAGCCAAAGGGATTGGTGTCGAATTTTACCTTTTATAATATATGCATATAATTGTGTGAAACAAGCTTCGACTAAATTTTCTCCTTACTATTTAATTTTTAGTAGAGAGCCCGAAGTCCCATTTGATGAAAGGTTAAATCCTAATTGTAAATGACCGTTCAACAAAAAAAGACGCAGTAGTAATGCGTCTATAAGTATAGTATGTAGTAAGTATATAAGTGCAGTAAATCAAGCAAGAGAAAATTTGAGGAAATCTCATTTAGTACAAAAAAGAACATTTAATGATAAAAAAGCTTCGTCTTGGGCAATTATTTTTTTAGATAGTGGACTTACATTCGCGGATCACATAAAACGAGTCCGGGACCTTCGTCATGGGTAGGCTGCACCCCCTAATCTGCAAGAAAAGTAAAATGTCGCTTAGAAATAAGCTTACACTTTACAAAACTTGCATCCGCCCCATCATGACATATGCCAGTGTGGTTTTCGCTCACGCCAGCAAGTCGAATATCAATCACTTGCAGGTTATTCAAAATAGGTTCTTACGCAAATGCATCGGGGCCTAGCCCTATGTCCGCAATTTAGATCTGCATAAAGAACTCGAGCTGCCACTATTACCACGTCGTTGAAGTTGGTGTCTAGACGCTACTTCGATAGCGCTCCCCACCATCCCAACCCGCTGGTCAATAAGTCAGCTGACTTCACAGCCAACCCAGACGCGCCAGTCCGTTACAGGCGTCCGCGTAACGTCTTAACAGAACCCGACGACGCTATTACAACAAGGAACGCCGGCGTTCCAGTCAGAAATAGGGCAATACGGCATTCGAATCGCCTAAACCACCGGTGGGCCAGGCTAACGCGGCGTACGTTTTACTACTGAGTTTCTTGCTGGTTCTTTGGCGGTAGATGACCCTTCCGAACCAGTGGTAGTTTCAATATACGACGTCCTAAGCCGAGGTTCGTCCCCTCTCGGGTGCCCTTAGGCGTATCGTATGTCGTTTAAGTTCCGGCTAAGCGCCCTCAGCGCTAGGCCACAAAGTTCGGTGAAATTTAAAAGGCTAGTAGGGCCATAAATAAACTGTTGATTTCGAAAAAAAAAGCAATTAGTTTTATTACATTGTCCAAAGAGAATATCCGGTAAAAGTCGGAAACTTAGTCGACCTAAAGGTCTGTTTCGAGTATGTCGATACATAGAAAATTATCTTGTAAAAAGAATACAAAATAACCAAGAATTAATTGTACATGTGAAAAGATTTAAACCATATAATATTAAATATTATATATTTTATAAACATTATATAAAATAAATCAAATGATAAAATTATACATGAAAAAAGGTTTTGTATGTGATTTGTTTGTTGAACTATCGTAATATTGTTGTAATTTATTTATACCAAAAGTAAATAGGGTAAAAATACACATTTAGGTGTACAAGTATATATCATTCATTTAGTAGATATATACAACGTTTAGAATTTCGTTGGGCTTTTAGAATAATATAAGAAAAATAATATTGATTTTTAATTCTATGTACTCATCACAACACAACGCTCACGTCAGAGCAACATATCCTGCAAAGCCACTCCAAGTAGCTTTACCGAAAGGGATTCAATGGATGCACAATGTAGATAGAAAGAAACTCAATAAGAAAGGAAAAAACCTCTAAATACGCGGCACGTATTTTCCGCGTTTCATTTTTATTAACGAGTCATAGATATACGTGTGGTGCCGATGCTAAAGAAGTTAATTTTCAAAGACGAAATATAAAAACTAAATTTTAAATAACGCTATATAAAGTGTGCACGTTTAATTTGAACTACACCTAATAATCTCCATAAGAGAGAAGGTGATAACCGATTTAGCTATGCGTCTAAAGTTTACGAGTATAACATATATACAACATATAGTATAACACATATTATGTGATATTGTGATATTGCTGTCTGTGGGTCAACACGCGGATGTAGAATAGGATCCACAGTGGGGTAAAATAGTTAAAAGGGTTCTGTGTGACTGAATAGGAAATATATAATATATATTTTAAATGTTATTGGTATAGGATTTTTGTCAGAAGTATCTCGATACATCAACAAAGTTCTCTGTGTTGCGTTGTGAAATGCAAATTCATTAATTTATAGGTAGCGTTTGGGGTTAAATAAAATACTCTGGATCCAATTTTATTATCTATTCATAGGTCTGTAGGTTTATCCGGTAATAGTTAGGCAGGTAGAATCTTAAGATTTAGGAAGGTTAATATTAGACTTTAAAAAACAGTCAGAAAAAGTTTAGAATTAACATGACAGTTCATGTCAAACGTGTTTGTTTCTGTTGGCTCAGTGATAATGTAATTTGACTAATCTTAGCATTAGTTTTAATAATAGGTCTTTACCTATGAAACTGCCTCTTTGCCGTACTGGCCATTTCAAATGAAAATATTTTTTGTTTTTGACTGATAATTCTAATTTCAAATTAATTTTATTTGACAAACATGGAATTCTTTTTCTAAAAACGTCATTTGTTTAATAGTTAGTGTTTTGTTTTCAACGCATTCGAACATTTTTCGTTATCATGGATAAGTTAAAAATTCGAGTAATTATGGAGTATGAGTACCGTCGTGGCAGCAAAGCGGCACAAGCGGCACGCAACACCAACGACGTTTACGGAGCGAACACTACAAACGGACGCACCACCCGTTATTGGTTTACCCGCTTCCGTTCTGGAAATTTTGACCTGAAAAATGAGCCCCGTGGTCGTCCGAAAACTTTGGTCGACAATGACGAATTAAAGGCAATTGTGGAAGCCGATGAAACTCAATCCACGGCTGAATTAGCAGCAGCTTTCGACGTTAGCATCAACAATATTGGTCCATTTGCGTCAAAGCAAACAAATGGGTACCCCACGAACTCAATGACCGCCAGCGCGAAGTACGCGTGGAGACGTGCCTTGCACTGCTCAGCAGGCATACAAATGAAGGAATTCTGAACCGCATTGTTACTTGCGACGAGAAATGGATCCTGTTTGACAATCGTAAGCGCTCAGCAAGTTGGTTGGACCCTGGTTCAGCACCCAAACAATGCCCTAAACGAAAACTTACCACTAGAAAAGTAATGGTCACTGTTTGGTGGTCTAACGCGGGTGTAATTCATCACAGCTTCTTGCCAAACGGGACAAGCATTACTGCAGATGTGTACTGTGAAGAACTGAACATAATGATGGAGAAGCTCGCACGTCTCCAACCAGCTTTGGTCAATCGTTCGGCTCCACTGCTCCTGCACGACAACGCGCGACCTCATACTGCACAGCAGACGGTCTCCAAGCTACAAGAGTTGGGGTTGAAAGTTCTCCTTCATCCGCCGTACTCACCAGACCTTGCGCCTACAGACTTCTACTTTTTCCAGAATTTGGATAACTTCTTGGCGGGAAAAAAATTCAATACCCGAGAGGCAGTACAAAATGCCTTTGAAGAATTTGTTGCCTCCCGTCCAGCTGATTTCTTCAAGAAAGGCATCAATAAGCTACCAATGCGTTGGCAAAGATGCATTGATTGCATGGGTGATTATTTTGATTAATAGAAATAAAAAATATATAAAAAAAATTACGCTTCATTTATTTCGTGAAAAACGGCAATTTCATAGGTAAAGACCTAATATAAGCAGGACTAACTGAATTTACTATTATATTGTGACATTAATGTATCTATTACTAATTGACTAATTGTAATTATGAATTATGTTTTGACTGTATTCAATGGATTACCGTAACAGTTGTTTATTAATTTATTAATATTGATTATTTGAATTGTGTTGAACTGTTTAACGTAAATAATTAATATGGGGTTGTTGATAATTCATCAATTGTATGAGAGATAATAGTAACTTAAATTATTTGATTTTGATATTGATTAACTAGCCGGGATCTTGACTGATTTTCATCAGGTTTTGTGGCTTAGGCTCTATTGATGGGGGTAGTAAATAACATAAGATCATAATGATATTTTGGTAAAATAAGTTGGCATCGTTTGAATATCAACATGTATATTTCCCTATCGGTAGGGGGCTCATCTGAGAGTAATCCCGAATAATGTATATTATCCTGATTTAAGTAGAGTCGTTATTTCAGAATTAAATGTTTATAGGATTGATTTAATCAACTTCACTGATTAAATTAATGAAATAAGAGGGGCGATAGTAACATTTGGTTATGATTTATATTATAAAAGACGTTATCGCACAAACAAACTTGCTGGCAGCTTACAATTCTGACGTAATTTGTAATTTGCATCGAGTTTTCTAGCATTCTATTGTTGGCAGCGGCTTCAATAGCACTGATATCATAAAATTATATTTTTTATAAAAGATTAAATAAATAGCAGGCTATAATTCAAAAAGTGGTTGTTAATTTAGTAGTGTACACTTCCAGCAAACTTCCACCATCCGGATACTTTACAGTACCTACCTACGTAAATGCGTCTAATTACCCAACATGACAACCAAGCATTGATCACCTCGTTTGTTAAGCAGGTATACTGGGGTAGTTACGAGCATTTCTGTTTATCTATCCCAGTATCCACGCATGTTATTTTACTTGGTTTCACAGATCAACAAAGCTTTAATTTTTATTAACTTAACCAAATACCACTATATTTTCACTCCGTGTTTTTAAATTATACTTTTTTCACATAATATATTGATTACTATAATGATATCACTTTTACATACATTGTAATGATTAGAAGGTAAAAAAATTTAAAACCTAGAGATGTTTCCAAATCGCATGAACTCTGGGGAATCAATTTATTTTTACAAACTCTGAGCTTATAGTTTGTCTACAAGCTATGATTTCGAGGTCACCAATACCTGAGAGATTTTAATCCGAACACACTCTTGTTTACAATTTATGAGTTCTAAATTTAGATAGATATTTATGTACGTGATAGCGGCGCCACGCTTGTTTGGTTGATTGAAGCTTAGATAATTCGTTTTTAAATTCATTCGTTCATAATATCACAGACACTGTGATGTCCAGTTTTTAAACTTGGATGTAGTCGATACGGGGTTTAGGAATGGCAATACTGGTTTTTCTTTTTAAATGTTGCTACTTATGGAGTTACCGATCTGGTGAAACCTGGTATGGTGAAACCTGGTATGGTGAAACCTTATGGTGAAACCTGTCAAGTTAGCAACTACAGAGAATACCACAGTTGTCTTTGGTATATAGGCATTCTTAGGATGGTGAACCAATGGTGTGACTTAGTTGTTTTTGTATGTTAATACTAATGGAGTATGTAACCAATAGTGTGACTTATGAAGTTGGGCAACTGTCAGAGTATGCCACATGGTTTAAAACTGGGATAGTTTGGAGGAACAGAGGTTGAAATTGAGAATCTGACTCGCGTGCACTTGCTGAACTAAGCTCCAGTATCGAATTCACCGCATTGCATCAATTTGTGATTATAGTTAATTCAGTGATTGTGAAACAAGAATAAAACGTTAAGAAATACAATCTGGAACATTGAAGTCATTTTAATTAATCAAGACTCGTCATGACGACGCCCACGAATATCTATTATTCTACGACATATATAAAACAGTCAATTTTATTTTTCAAACACATAAGAAAAACGATCTAAATATTTATTTAAAAAAAACATTCTAAAACGAATATTCACATTCAATTTACGCATGAAGTTTACAAACGTCAATCATTACAGTAACTAATAGCTTCTGTCAATCACGAATCGTCAATCAAGTGGCAGTGAGTTTCATGCCGATTTCGCCGCACTTGTAGCCTATTTCCCGCATGAGGTGGGGCGTGCGCTCATGTGCCGGCGCGCGCAGCCAGTCGTTCATGTTGAGAGCGGCGGCGGCGAAGCCTTGCTTCTCGAGCACGTCGAAAATGAGCCGGAAGGACCCTCGGAGACGGTTGCTGTTCATTGAGAAGCAACCTTGGTTGAACGCTATTAAGCATACCGGGACGCAATCATCTGGTAAATTGAGAGCCTCAAAAGGCACTTTATCTGTGTTAATTCTGGGCAACTTCATAGGGTAACCTCGCTGCATACACATGAATACATCTACAATAATTCCACTAGGAAGGACTACATTCTTGACTGCGCAGTCCGATGAACCTAAACCAGCCGTCAAATGCAGCAAAATCTGGTCTGTGACAGCATGCGTAGGGTACAAACGCTTCGCCCTTTCCAATATCTCTTCCGGAAGCTTATAGCTATCGGAATAAAAAGTATTGACTGCTTCTTGAAGAGTCAACAACTGTAAGTAATCCAAAACATTGTCCTGACGAGCTAAAGATTCGTCTAAAAACTCCTCTGAAAATATCCTTTGAAGCAGCTTGTCGTCGTAGTGTCCTAAAGATGCTAGTTCGAGGCAGAATTTGGTCCAAGGCAGAGCCGTTGTTTTCGTATCCAACACTCTATTGTCAGATATTTGCTTCCGCAGCTCGTCCCATTGTCCAGCGTCGGGCGTGTAGTTGTTGTTTGACAAACAATTTACGAAAGAGAAAAGAATGTTAGTCCGAGCGTTTGTCAACGTGTCAGGGGTCTGCGATGCTTTGTTGCATAGATATTCGACTAGCCCTAGATTTGTGTGCGCTATTCTGGATAAAATCCTGGCAACCAACAGCCCTCTCTCAAAGTCAATATTTTTCTTAACAACATAATTGGCTATCGCATCCATCACGTTCTCATGATAATACTCTGGATGTTTTTCTAAAATCCTGCCTTTAATTCTGGCCCCCGTTCGCAGAACATCGTCATATGATAAATCATCAACACATTGACAAAGTATGTCGTAGCAGATATGTAACAACTGTGCCCGAGTCGGGTACCTTTCTTGTGTGCAGTTGATTTGACATAGAGACCATATAATTGATTTGGCAATCGGTGCATTTATTTGTTGGTCGTGTAATATCAGCGCCGTGACAACGTTGTTAATACATCGGTCGGGTAAATCATGAGTGCAGCAATATGCCAGCATGTCCTTCAATAGTGGTAAGTCTTCGTGGTCCAACTCCAGTGGTAAATGTATTTGAAAGGCCAGAGGTAACGCGAGCTTTAAAGCGTCAACTAGGTTGTTCTTTTCGTAAAACCGGTGCAAAATAAAATCTAAAAACATTATTTGTCTAACGTTCAAAAAGTTTATGTTACATCGAATCAATTGCAGCATTGTTTGCACTATGAGAGAGCTAACTGGAACGCCAAGGTAAGATAACACTTTAGTTGCTTCTATGGCTTCTTTAACATCTAAAGCGCGAGCATGTTTTTTGAAGTTTTGACATAAGACCCCAAAAGCTGGGTCTTTGACTAGCTCTTCGGGACTTTGTTCGAATTTGCCCGCCTTATGCAACTCAAAGAGACTCCTCAGTGCCTGCAGCATATGTTGATGTGTTAATGTTGGCAGGTACTTCTGTACAGCTGCCAGAATTCCCGCGGCATTCGGGGCAGTCTTAAGTGCCAACATGACGGAGTCAGGAGACCTGGCGCGCGCAGTCTCGGGCGCTGATATTGGTCCTACTGTATTTGAAAGGCTTCTCGTCTTATAGGTTGTGTTGCCAATGGGGCCGCCCTTCAAGACGTTCCGCCACATATTTTTCAGAAGCAGCGTCATGATTATCTTTACCAAAGTAATAATATTGAAAAAAAGTTATATTTCTCATGGATAAAAGTGGCAAACTTCAGAGCAATGGCATTCAATTTCACATATGCAATAAAATACTAAAAATAAAATTGGCACAATTTTCAAAAAAATGTAATATGTAGTTCTCGTTTATTTATTTTATGACAGAAACATAATCCAATCACTCACATCATTGACATCATTGTCCGCATATAATGATGGGAGATTTATAAGTTGCTAAGATAAATATATATACATATCATATTGGACAATTAAATAATGAATTATGTTTTTAATTATGTGTTAATCCCAATTAGAAGATAGTTATAAAAAATACTACAAAAATATGTTTTAGCGTTAATTAAGCGACCGATAAATAAATTAACATTATATTTACACATTCTCACTTTACCAAAAATGTTTACCCAACTTAAGGGGAAATAAAGGTTACAAGCACGATGATTGTATGGCAATTCAAACAGATGTCAATATGAACAGACCACTATTGCGTACATGTATAATAAATATGTATAAGAATATTAATATTTGTATTTTGGCGTGTGTGAACTTTTTAGTTCAGTGTCGGCTGAGCGACGATCGAAGCTAGGCGCGTATTTTTGCCGATCGCGTGCTCCCGAAACCGGTTTTTGTGGTACGTAGCGTGCGTTTTGATGGAGACGGCGGCGGCGGCAACGCGGCGTACCTTCTGCCCCGAGCCAGCCGTGCGCCGATTTGCGTATAGAATATGAGTATTTCAAGCGAGATGTGCGGCGATAATGAGGAGATTAATGATATCATAGCGGAGGCGAGCGGTGTTAACTTGGAGTTGACAGAAATGGAGTGTAGTGTGGACATTACGGAACTTACGAGTTCTCAACGGGTTGAGAAGCGGTCAAGGCCGATAGACGATGACGAAGTTTGGAATACGGTAGCTAGGGGTCGAAAAAAAATTATAAGGGGCTTGGATGGTTCTTCCAGGCAGATTGAGGAAAATGTAGAAGTATGCATTACAGGGAAACAGAAATTACCAAAACAAATAGGTTTGGCGAGATCTTTTCAAAAGGAAAGAATTGTTAACATAATCAAAGTTTAATATCTAAATCCATTTAAAGTGTTGGTACAATTTAAATATCATAATGATAAATTGATGGACTGCCAATACTTTAATAACGAAGAGAAAAGATGTCATAAAACCTTGGAAGTAAGTAGATCCTATGGGATTATAAAAAATATAGATCTAGAACTCAATAACGAGGAAATATTAGAGATTCTGACGAGTTAACAAGAAGTTATCACAGTTAGGAGAGAAAAATACAGATAAATGTATACCAACTATTAAAATATGTGATAACCCTCTAAGTAAATTTACACCTAAAAGTTATTGGATTCCAGCCTTGTCCATGGCTGTCGCACAACGTAGACTGGCGTTGAAAATATTTCGTTGCAATCCGAACACAGAAAATCTAAATATTTTAGAAAATAAAGTCACTGAATGCCGTAAATTAATAAAACAAGCGAAAGCTGAAAGTTGGAGCAGATTTTGCGACGAGATAGATTCAAACATTACTGTTCCCGAAATGTGGTGACGCTTGCGGTGGATAAAAGGACTTCAAGTTAAAAAAAAATACCCTTCACCAGAAGAATGTAATGGTATTTTACATAGTATTGCCCCTGATTCAGTTACAAATATAGCACCGGAAATACAGTCATGTAATAGGTTACTTGACAAGAGATTTACTATGGAAGAATTAGAAAATAGTCTGAAAAAGAAAGATATTAGCCCCGGTCAAGATAAAATAACATACTCAATGATTTATTATTTGCCTACTATTGCCAAAAATTTGCTTTTGAAAATATATAATAACATTTTTTCGTCCGGTACTGTTCCTATTCGGTGGAGAGAAGTTGCAATTATAACAATTCCTAAGGCTACAGATCCCAATGCACTTACCTTTAAATGTAGACCAATAGCTTTCATTTCATGCTTGTGTAAGACCTTTCATTTTATGTTAACTAAGAGCATTGAATGATATGCTGAAAGCAACAAAGTTCTTTCTAACAATACTACTGGTTTTCGAAGAAATCAGACTTGTCTAGATAGTGTGGCTCGGCTTGTTACTTATGCACAAATTGGTTTTGTCTATAATATTCCAACAGTAGCTTGTTTCTTAGATGTTGATAAAGCATACAACAAAATAGTAGTTCATAAATTAATATCAATACTAGACAATCTAAATATAGGTCATAATGTGTGTAATTACTTGCTAAACCTTTTAAATGAAAGGCACCTCAACATTAAGATAGATGACGAAAATAAATATTGGACAAGGTGGACAAACAAGGGTCTGGCTCAAGGTGATCCAATATCTCCCTTACTGTTTAATGTTGTAACCCATGAAATTTGTAACCAGATTAGAGATGTAATTGTTTCACAGTATGCTGATGACTTTATCTTGTATTTTCGGCACCCAGATATAAAACATAGTGAGTTTTTGATACAGGGCGCTTTAGACACTATGGCTAACATTTTATGGCTTATCTTTGTCAAGTCATAAAAGTAAATGTTGTGTTTTCACAAGAGCTCATAAACGCAAATCTGTTAATCTAAAAATTGATGAAATGATATTAGTACAAACTGATTCTTATAAATACTTAGGAATCTGGCTTGATAAAAATCTAAAATTTGGAAAACATATTAATGAGATTAATGAGAAATGTTCTAAATATTTGAATTTGCTACGGGTCTTTACTGGTTCAGGATGGGGGATTCACCCTGTACATTTGCGCAGATTGTTCATTGCTCTTATAAGAAGTAGGTTAGATTTTATATAGATAGCAGTGCTACTTGTCATATAAGAAAGTTAGAAAAGGTACAAAATCAAGCCCTTAGAGTGATTGGATCATTTATAAAAAGCACACCAATCCATGTTATGGAATGTGAGATGTTTGTTCCGCCTCTAGCCTTGAGAAGAATGTACCTGTCTTCCAAATATGTTTCTAAAGCTATGTCTGTTTCAAACAATATAACTATTAAAAATGTAACTAATTATGATGAATTCAAATATAATTTAAAATCATTTCTATTAAATAAGTGCTATTATAGGACATATGAATACTTAAATGACAAATGTATAATTTGAGTAAACTGTAATTTTAAACGTAATCCTTGTACACGCCGCAATGGCAGAATATGGCTGTGCTATTACTTGTATGACATTTTTTTTACCTATATTCGTGCAATAAATGATTTGATATGATTTGAAACTATAATGCGGCTCCAAGAACTGAACTTTTTTTTTAATTAATAATTAGCAGGCGTTTGTCTTTCATCTCACCTGATGGAAAGTGACGATGAAGACGAGGATCATACACGCATGTCCAAGAGGTACCTATTCACTCTACACCTAAAAGTTCCAGGGTTATATTTGTCTAGAAAAACAGACGCAGGCAAATCATTCCACTCTTTGGCAACACGAACCAAAAATGAGCTATGGGGATAGCAAAAAACAACCTTTATTAATGACTACGTTCAACACAGTAAAAAGTTTTAAAGTTTATTCTGCACCTATTTTGGGTCTTTACTCTTTGGAAATATGGTTAACTAATTTGAGTATAAAAGATATGCTTTTAACTAATTTGGATCAACTTAAAAACTCAAAAAATAATAATGAAATCAATGAACTTAGACTTAGTGTAACTAGAGAAATAAATGACAAATATAAAAACTATCACAGCATATAAACTGATGGCTCAAAATCTGCAAAAGAACTTGGAGCAGCATACTATGACCCATTATTTCTTGCAAAGGGCTTGTTTAAAGTTGAGGAAGAGGTATCCATCATGTTCTTGGAACTCATTGCAATTATGAAATCCTTGTTATATATTGTCTCATTAGACCAATGCAGTTATGTCATACTTTCAGACAGTAAGAGTGCTATTCAGCATCTGGCTCGGTGTGCTTCTGGTAATAGCAGAGGCCTCTCGATAGCCTACAAATTCCTTAAAACTATTTGTGAATTACAAAAAGAGAACAAAAATGTTAAATTGCAATGGGTTCCATCACACATAGGGCTTCAGGGCAATGAAGAAGCTGATCGCTTAGCAAAACCTGCCAGTAAGGAAGGTATTCCTACAGAAGTGGTGCCAGACTATTCTGAATACTTACCTCGCTTTAAAAATAAAATTTGTACATTATGGAAAGCCCACTTTAGAGACATATGTATAAATAAAGGTATATGGTACCACACTATGAATAGTCGACCGAGTATTGTGCCTTGGTTTACAGAGCTGGACAGGACTCGAGCAAGAATTGCTTGCAGGCTAAGATCAGGCCACTATCCAACAGCAAAGTTTGCACATCTGATGAAAAAGGCTGACACACCAAATTGTTTAATTTGTGGAAAATTAGAAGATGTGCATCATCTTCTGTTGGAGTGTCTCCGGTTCCAAAGCGAGAGGGAGTCTCTGTATCGTACACTGGAATTAAACACACAGAACGTAGGTGTGTTCCACTCTACTTTGAGCAAGCCAATATCTCGGGAGGCTATAATGGTTTATGATATGCTGAGCAGTGTGAGCAGCCGCGACTCTGTATAATTGTTTTATACCTATACATTAATAGTTAAATTAGTTAAATAAAATATGGTTTCAATTAGAGGAGGTCGTTGAATCAATCAACAGTTTTTTAACATCTTTTCATTCGTCAACGAATTAACTGTTAGTCATTGATGAAAAAACAGGTTGAAAATATTCACTATTAATTTACGTCAACGAAAATGACACGCATTAGTTCAATAGACATTATTTTATTCAATTCCAAAAAAGCGGATGAAAATATTAACTGTTAATTTCTCAACAGTTTCTGCTCAACGGATAATTTCAATACAAATTTTATAACTTTCTGAGAATCAACTGGTTTGCGAAAATAACACTTTCGAACGAAAAAATACATACAAAAGTGAACCATGTAGCGATATACATAAGAAACACAATGGTATTTATGAAAAAAATACTTCGATCCTCAACATATTTTTTTTCGTACAATTTTGCTCCTTATTTATCGCCGAACAACGTTTGTTATGAGTCAAAATCCTATACAAGTATTTTCTCTGGCCACCGCGTCTACGACCGGGCAAGTGTCGTCCGCGTGGCTTAGTTTCTTAGGATGAGACGCTATTATATCCTCTTCGGCTTGTTGCTTCCGTGAGTAAAGGCACAAACAAACGTTGCAGTACCAAAACAACCTAAAAGAATTATTTCGAAACATAGGTAGGAACATACGTAGGTAGGTAACTTAGGGACGCTGGCTTGTTTGGTCATTTATTGGTCAATGCAGTGCAATAGGTACGCAGGTGTATCATGAAGTGAGTATAACTAATGGTATAATTTGCTTTGCCTAAAATAAGAAAAGTTCATTAAAGCAGGTCTAGCCTAAGCTTACGAATGAAATTTTTTGATCAAACGTATTTATCGAAGTAATGATGGACAGGAATATTTTTCAGCCATTATTTATTTACTTCCTACTTCGATCAACTGCTTTTATAGTAATTATCTCATCGCCATCATACCTTAACAAATTCATGAAATGTTTTTGTTATGTAAATGAAAAGAAATATTCATTTCTCAACATTGACAATTACTTGTTCTTATTGATGTCAAATAAAACATGACTCTACCACCAGTTCGAAAAAACCATCGTGAAGAAGAACAGGCAAGAAACTTCACGGGTATTTTTTTTTTTTCAAATAAAGTTACAGAGTCTCTTTATATCTATACAAAGTTATTCTTATCTGCATCCGTTAGCTCGGCAAGTCTCCCTCCCCCCAACTATCCAAACGACGAACACCCTCAAACGGCACCCGTTCACGAGTAACGCGGGATCCAGCCATTGCCCTCCTCAACCATATTAGAAGGAAGTGAGCGACCCGTCACCCGACGCTACCATAAGAAGACGTACTTTAGTGACAATGACGCTTTAGATATTTAGGAAACAACTACAAAAAGTTCGCTTATGGTATTCATGCGATGTGTGATGGGCACGCTGCGAGTCAGCTGACCGCATGGCAACAAGCGAGGTCCGGTGCACTCGGCCCGCGTCGCGTCGCGTCGCTTAGGAACGGATCCGAAGCGCGGCCTGCCCCGCTGCGCAATGATTGTAAATATACGTTTAGCAATAAATAGCGGTTTTTTTTTGTAAAAAAAACTGTGTATTTTATTGAAATTTGGTGATAATCCGTTTGTTGTTACATATGTAAAGCTAAGAAATATAATTTTTTTATGAAAATGTCAAAATTTTTGGCGTAAAAAAAAAAGTTCTTTTTTCTAATGAGAATAAGCAGTACAATCTTACCCCAAAGTAAGTGGAAGTGGTCTTGATACACCCTGTATAAGAAAATATATATTAATTTTCTGCAAAGTGCAGAAAATGAATATATATTAATAAATACAAAAATAAGGTAAAATTTAAATATTTTTTCCATTCTGTTCCACTCGTATAATCTATTGGTATGACAAATTGCAATTCGTTGATTGGTCGAGAGATATTACACATTATTGTAGCAATTCAAGTGCTGCATGTTTGAATCATTTGACTAGACAACATAAAATGTTTGTAGCGATGCATCTAATAATAAATGATTGAATAGGAAAAAATGGATTTTGACACAAAATTTTGTTATGAATAGCTTCTCTAGTACGTAGTACAAAGTAACTCAATGTTTGGATATGACAAAATCGAAGTCCTAGGTCATGTCATTTCCAGTAAGGGCGTACTGCCAGACGAAGATCAACTCAGGAAAATAAGTTCCGCGAAAGCCCCGTCGAACGTAAAAGAATTGAAATCAATTCTCGGCTTGTTTTCATAATAGAATTTGACACTGACATTCCCTTTGACAAAGCTATTGTAAATTCGTTTGGACAGATAGACATCAAAATTGCTTTGACAGGATATTTTTTGTAATACATATGTATTACAAAATAAAATAAAAATATAATACTTATGCAAGGAAAAGATGAACTTTTGCCTGTATTTTTTGCATCCCGCAAATTAAGCAATGCAGAAACTAGATATTCAATAACAGAAAAAGAATGTTTAAGTTTAGTATGGGGTTTATATTACTTCAAACATTACTTATGGGGAAAGAAATTCCAAATAGTAACGGATCATAAAGCGCTCATATGGTAAAGAGATAAAAGAGACATGTCAGGTAGATTGGCCAGATGGGCATTAGCGATACAGAACCACGGTTATGATATAGTTATATATAGCTCCGGAAAAGAGAATGTTCTTTTTTGCAGATTTTTTTAGTAGAAGTCCCTTATTAGAGACGGACCCGGATAAAGACGGAACAGTAGAAGACGGGCTTCAAATGTATAGCCTAGAATCAATACAAATATCTCAAGAACAAGAAAGAGGTAGGTTTTGTAGAGAATGGCAGGGAACACTTAGGTCTAGCCATCAAATGTCGTTCAAAGGGTATTTTATGCGTAATGGAATGCTATTCAGAAGGGTTCGAATAAATAATTTTTTTTTATTGAAAAAGGGTTAGACGTTTGTCTTCTATCTCACCTGATGGAAAGTGACGATGAAGACGAAGGTGTTACATGTCTTTCCACGAGATACCTATTCACTCGACACTTGAAAGAACTAGGACTACAGTTTTAATATAGAGAAAGAATTGTTGGAGTTACCGA
Organism: Marasmarcha lunaedactyla; assembly: GCA_923062675.1. Taxonomy (NCBI): domain Eukaryota; kingdom Metazoa; phylum Arthropoda; class Insecta; order Lepidoptera; family Pterophoridae; genus Marasmarcha; species Marasmarcha lunaedactyla. Next base: position 35,871,704 of record OV281339.1, on the reverse strand, counting down.
AAAATCATTTTAATGAAGTCATGCATGAAATACATGATGACTCCTAATCCGGAAGCCACTTGGGGTTAATGAAAAAAAAAATTTCGATCTCGCTATTTCGTAATCAACGCCGAACGGGAAATCGAGAAAAACACCAAAAGTTGTAAGTAATGTCAAGAAATAAATAAATCAACCGTCGTTGCGCCGCCACAACCTCCGGTGGTACAACAGATTTTCGAGAAAGTTCAAATAGATATTTTAGGCCCATTAAACAGGTCATCGATGGGTAATAAGTTTATTATAGTCGCCATGGACTGTATTTCGAAGTATGCCCTTTGTAAAGCGGTCCCACAGGCTTCTGCTCAAGCCGTATGCGATTCCTAACATATGAAATGTTATGCATCCTCGGACAATAGGATTAGTTGAAAGTTACGGCTGCTTACGGTTACGGATGCTTTATATATATATATATATATATATATATATATATATTTATATATATATGATATATTAGCTCTAGGCGACAGTCTGACTGGTGTCAACATCTGTCGTATGTTACCTTTGCGAGTTGTGTATGCTTAAAGTTAGGGTGAATTAGACGAAAGCTGGCTTAGCACAGAAAAGACTATACGATAGAAAAGTCAAGGAGGTGAGCTTCAGAGTAGGTCAATTAGTTTTGTTATACTCACCTAAAAGAGTGACTGGCATAAGTAGTAAACTATCACGACCATATAAAGGTATATATAGAGTAATTGAAGTGTGTAACAATAATAATTATGTCATAAAGAAGATAAGAACTCATATTAGGGCAAAAGTCCATGTAAATAGATTGAAACCATTTAGATTAGTCTCTCGGTTTGTTCGTTGTTATGTTTCAATTTTACCTTTAAAGTTACGACACAGATGTATTAATGATTTCTATGAATATTGTAGATTTGATTGTCAATATAATCTCTCCTCGGTATTTCGTATAAGTTACTCAGGTATATATAAGTAAAATAATTTTTCTAAAATATTGATTTAAAACGATGTGTTTGTGTTTTGATTTTGATTAAAAGATTCTAATTTGATTATATGACGCCGAATTTTTGATGGTTTTTCACGGAGAGTAGTTTCGGAGAGCGCATTTCACTCTGTGACGGTTGTCTATTTCGACCTCTTTTTGTCAGTTAATTTTATTTTTTTTGTTGTTCCCGACGTAATTTTAAACTAGGAATTACGTAGTGTCGGAGAACGGCAATGTTTTGATTTGACAAGTCAGTCACGAAAAATTATTCATCAAAGCAACTTGAATCTATTTATTTATTATTTTTTCCGAGTTTATCATTCAAAATTATATAGTTAAGATATTTTATTATCGATAATCAAAGTTCTTTTTAAGAAACCTATTTTTTACGTTCACGAGTGTGCGTAGCCAAAATTGTTGGTAAGGATTCTCACTCATTAAAATTTATTTTATTGTTATTTTTTCTTTTCAGATCAAATTTAATTGTATTAATATTTCTGTTCTATTTTGTGTGACTATTTTTTTATTTCAATTTTGTTTATATTTTTCTGTTTGTATTTACAGGCATCTTTGTATATTTTAAATTTTACCGAAAAATAAACACAGAAGAGAATTTTGTGTTTTATTGAAACTACGCTACATACTGGCGCCCGAATATTCAAACGTAGCTTATTGAGATGAGAGGAGAAATTGCAACAGAAGGAACAGAAGGAACAAAAGGAACAGAAGAATTGCAACATTAAAAATAATTTTTTTATAATTATTATTGAGGTCAGGCATAAAACTTTATTTGTTACCATTTTCAATCATTAACATTCACTATAATATATTTATATATGTATCTACTATAATATATCTACTATTATATATCAAAATACTGCTAAATTATTCAGACATTTAAGTTTCTTTAGTTTCTTTCGTTATAATATCCTTGAAGAAATTTTCTGAAGACACAACATTCTATAACCCAGTAATTTCACTATTTAAATAACATTTTCTATTCATTTTCATCACTTGAAAATACGTATATTTTTAAGGCTCTATTCTGCATAACGACTATTAACAAATTTGTTTCACTTTAACATTTTTTTTTGATTTTGCAATGAATTTTTCACAATTAAATAAACCTGAAATAATTTATGAATTAAAAATCAGAAATATAAATTTTTCTTCGACGCAATCTGTAGACGAACTACGATCATTATTATTAAATATTAATGTAGATTCTGAAACAGAAATTTTACAAAATAGCCCTGAAGAATTTTCAGAGAGAGAGAGAATTTTCACGGCGAGCATAAGCCGATTCTTTTTGTCTTATTTTTTTTTCTATGCACCTCATTATCGTTTGGCTATACCATTAACATTGACGTTGGTCAAAACTTATAATTAATTATCATCATCGTAGTATTAGGTTAACTTATTGTGTAATTTATTTAATATTTGCAATTCTAGGAGTGTAAACTCTTATTTTCAATATCTGTATTATACTTTATAGTATAATTTGTTAAATGTTATCAATTTTTTTTTCTCAATTTTTTTTTTCAAGCGGTTTGCAACTTGTAAAATTAAGCCTTCTGCACGAGCGTTTATTATGGTAACTCGTTAAACTAAACCATACCTATGTGTATTATTTATACGCTTGAATCACTTTCCTGTGAGAATTATTTTCATATGTTTATTACATAAATATTTTAATTACTTCACAAAAGACCCTTGGATTTTATTTAAAAGTCAATATTTCACGACTGGCTATGATTTTCTTTTCTTTCCGGCATATTTATTTCAGTCTTTAACTGAAACTTGTTTATAGTAATCACCGTGCGGGAGTTAGCGACACGTTAAAGAAGCCATAAGCTATTAATATTTTCAGCGGATGGCAACTATTAAAGCCTTTTGCCGTTGCGTTCAACTCTATTGAGTTGACTTATTTAGGATACGATTCCTCATAAGCAACTCTAACTGCATGATGTTTTATTTCCAGTAGTTGGAATAAGACTAGTATGATAGAGAATGTATGTTGTAATTATAATGTACGTTGATGGAGTTGAACGATGTATATTAACATTGTATATTTTACAATTTTTAATATTTTAACGTTATGGAACATGTTAAAAATTCTATCATTCATGAATCATGTAATTTAAGATAATTATTTAGGATTTTTTTTTTCTCTCTCTCGTCTGTTTTGTTTTCTTTTTCTATTAAATAACTTGTTGATAAGCATTATATCAGTATTATTTTTTTTTTTTCATATATACAGGATGTTTTTTCAAAAAAATTCTTCTATAGGATGTTAATATTAATTTTCATTTTGCTTTTAATTATTATTTTTTTTTGATTGTTCTTTCATTTAGCAGATTAAATATTATAATTCGATATGTATATGCAGTTTATTTTGATTTGGCTTGAATTTGAAATTTTATTAAAAAAAATCTTTCAGATTTTTTTTTTTCCCGGCCCCCGGGGTATTGTGACGGTTGTCTATTTCGACCTCTTTTTGTCAGTTAATTTTATTTTTTTTGTTGTTCCCGACGTAATTTTAAACTAGGAATTACGTAGTGTCGGAGAACGGCAATGTTTTGATTTGACAAGTCAGTCACGAAAAATTATTCATCAAAGCAACTTGAATCTATTTATTTATTATTTTTTCCGAGTTTATCATTCAAAATTATATAGTTAAGATATTTTATTATCGATAATCAAAGTTCTTTTTAAGAAACCTATTTTTTACGTTCACGAGTGTGCGTAGCCAAAATTGTTGGTAAGGATTCTCACTCATTAAAATTTATTTTATTGTTATTTTTTCTTTTCAGATCAAATTTAATTGTATTAATATTTCTGTTCTATTTTGTGTGACTATTTTTTTATTTCAATTTTGTTTATATTTTTCTGTTTGTATTTACAGGCATCTTTGTATATTTTAAATTTTACCGAAAAATAAACACAGAAGAGAATTTTGTGTTTTATTGAAACTACGCTACAACTCTTTATAACTTGTTATACAGGGTGATTTTTTGAGAAGGATGGTGATAGCCAAGTCCGTAACCACGAGAGTTAGGGAAAAGTCGTGAAAGGAGTCATGCCCTCGATTTATAAGAAAACAATAACTGCATATTTATTTTTTTTCAAAAATCTTTTACTTTTGACGGAAATGGACCCGAATGATTTTTCAAAAAGAAATTTCATCCTGTGTCATTGAACCAATGGATTCTGTTGCTTATAAGGATCAATCTTTGCAAATAAACGTTTTACTAAATGTGAAAGGAAATAGCAAATTTTTACTTTTTTATATTTTTACACGGAAGAAAACTTCCCTCTTATTCAAACTTTTTGGTCGTTATGTGTAAAACATCATTAGCGCGATACTGTAGTGATACTAAAAAATCAAAAAAATTATTCCACTCATGTTTTTTTCAAATAACTGTTTTGTTTCGAATTGAGTTGTTTGTGTTGGTTTATGACAGTAAAAAGATCTTTCTAAGAATGGATTTATCAAATAGTGAACGATTTGGTTTGATGGAGGTCTGCGTACTAAAACTCGGGAATTTAAACGTAATTTGCTTGCTAACTCTTATGACGTCATTTCATTGACTGAAACTTTGCTTCTCGACGGAATAAACAATAGTGAACTCTTTGACGACCGATACCTAGTTTGGCGTAGGGATCGAAACTTATCGAATACCCAACAAAAATATGGTGCTATTGGCACTGCGCCGTGAACTATCGGCAATTGATCGACCCGAATGGAGTTCTTCGGCAGAGTATATATGGGTTACGGTCACATACAAAAACGCCTCTCATATCTCTAATAAGCTACATATCTGTACTCTTTACCTATGTAATGAAAGACATGGTTATTCTTTTACATCGCAGCTTCAAAACTTTACAGACAACCTTTCGATTTTAATTAATTCTTGTCCAGACGATGTTTTTATAATCATGGGAGATTTTAATCTAGGCAATGTTGAGTGGTTAAACGGTGAAATGGGTCTTCAACCTTCAGGCATTATAGGTCAAACTCAATTATACTTTTTCGACACTCACTGTGAGTGTAATTTGAACCTATTCAACTCATGTAAAAACGTTAATAGTAAAATTCTTGATCTCGTTTTATGTAATGCACATTTAGCCGTAACTAACTGTTCTGATCCCTTAGTGCCTGAGGATGGTCATCATAAATCTCTTATTGTCAATCTAAACTTTATAAATGTCAAGCCACTTAAATCTTATCCCAGAAAAAGATACTCGTACTACCGCGGTGACTATGCAAAAATAAACTCCTACTTAGAGAAAACAAATTGGAGTCAAGTTTTAGCTGAGAGTACATCAGACGATGCCGCTGATAACCTTTATCAATGCCTTTAGATGGTGAGAGATAAATTTGTACCTTCCAAATTTGTTACCGCCACCAATTTTCCACCTTGGTACAATTCTTGCTTAAAAAAAGATACTAAAAGAGAAACGTAAGTATCTGTCAAAATATCACACTTATGGAAATGCCTCAGATTACGTTAGTTTTTGTCTACTTCGCAAACGAGCTAAGACATTGGAAAAACAATGCTACAGCCTTTACATTCAGAATGCAGAAAACTCTATTACAGAGAATCCAAAACTATTTTGGTCATTTGTGAAGTCAAACAGAAAGGGCTCTAATTACCTTCCTTCAACTCTATCATACGAGGGTGAGGTGGCTGATTCTGGTGAGAAAGTGTGTAATATTTTTGCGAACTATTTTAACACTACGTTTCTTACTCCAAGGTCAAAAACAAGTCACACCGAATCTGTAAATAACATTTGCAATTTAAACACAGTATAAAGTATAGGTGACATACAGGTAGATGCAAGAATGGTTTTTGAATTACTTAATTCACTCGATATAACTAAAGGAGACGGCCCTGACAATATATCAGCTATATTCATAGTAAGATGTGCTAAATTTATAACTAAACTGAAGTCTGTATTTATAAGTCCAATTCACAAAAATGGTAATAAAAATGAAGTTAAAAATTATAGACCAATATATATAAGCTATGCATATTTGCAAAAATACTTGACAGAATTATTTACAACCAGGTGTATAATACTATTTCAAGTTCTTTTATTCTTGGGCAGCATGGGTTCTTAAAAAATAGATCAACTACAACTAATATTCTTTCTTTGGTAGATTTCGTTACATCTTCTATGGATAACGGTGTGCAGGTGGACACAATTTACACGGACTTTAACAAGGCATTCGATCGCATAGATCACAAAATACTGTTGAAGAAGATTTGGCTTGCAGTCATCCACGGCAACTTATATAGGTGGTTTTGCTCATACATAGAGAATCGATCTCAGTCTGTTGCGGTAAATAGATATTGCTCTTCTTGGCGCGGTGTCCCTTCTGGAGTTCCCCAGGGATCGTTGCTTGGCCCACTGTTGTTTAACATATTTATAAACGATGTTAGGTCTTGTTTCCTTCACTCAAAATTCCTCCTATATGCAGATGATATGAAAATTTATAAAGAAATTGACACCTTAGAAGATTGTTCTCTCTTGCAGGAAGACCTGCAAAGATTTGAAAAATACTGTTCACAAAATAATTTAGATCTAAACGTTCTAAAATGTCACATAATAACTTTTTCTCGTAAACCTCAACCTTTGCTTTATTCTTACAATTTGAAGGAACAAAACTTGCAACGCGTCAATGACATCAAAGACCTAGGAGTATTTCTTGACACCAAACTAACGTACGAAAAGCATACAGACCATATCGCTAAAAAAGCAAACAAAACAATGGGATTTGTCATAAGGTCGAGTTCTCAATTTAGCAGTTTAAAAATTGTAAACTATTATATTGCAGTTTGGTACGAAGTATTCTCGAGTATTGCTCGCAAATCTGGAATCCGCAGTATGAAATTTACATTAACCGTCTTGAAGCAGTTCAAAGAAAGTTTCTAAAACATCTAGAATACAAGTGCAAACAATACGACGAACGATATGAGCTGAGATGCAAACGGCATCACATTTTACCACTGAAAGAAAGACGTAAAATTGCTGACATATCTTTTCTGCTAAACATTTTACAGTCCAAAATTGACTCCCCACATCTTCTTTCCAAAATAAATTTGCGGGTCCCAACGAAAACTGTGCGACACCCTTCATACTTCTTTATACCACATAGCTCCACCAATTACAGAAAAGAATCCTTTTTTCCTAGATCGGCGAATAACGCAAATAAACTTGCGGAATTACCTGATTTAGATCTATTTACCTCTGGTGTGGTGTCAAAACTCTGGTTCGACAATATTTATTGAACCGATTTCATTATGGATCTATTATGGCGCGATTCCTGTTATTATTAGTATTATTTTTAGTTTTTATTTTTATAATTTGGTTGTTTTCGTCGGAGTATCTGAGGGATCAGTTCATTGATATGAACCTATGATGAAATGAGAAGGGAACTTTGCTCTGTAAAGGCATTGCGTTTACAACTCATGCCATTTTAATAATTTAAAAGGCCTTTTAGAATTTCATTTGGCGTTTACGTCAAAAGAATTCTGTATTATAAAATTAATTGACTCTTACACAGTACATTCAGTACATGCAGTAGTTGAAAGAGAAGTAAAACGTTTAATCGTATGGAGTCCATCATAATGGCCAACTTTTTTTTTCATCGAGATACCAGACGATCAGAGATCCAGAGGCCATATACTGTTGAGGCCTTAGATCACACAGACTTCTCACATTTTGAAGATGTAACTAACTATACGTTTACCCGATCTATATCAAAAAACCTTAACCTCATAAACATAAGAATAGTCACCTTGAAAAGAAAATTCCAAATGTGATCTACGTAAAATACTCCATGAAAGATGATGCACAAGAGCTTCATATTGCATTATGTGAAAAAGGAAACAGCAAGGGTAAAGGGAAAGAGAAAGGTAAAGTATAGAGAAAAGGGAAAGATATAGGAGATGAAGTAGGGCAGAACAGGGGTTATGAAAATGAAGAGAGCTCTATGATATGCCAAGAAAGTCACATTAAAGTGAAGCCTCTTTATCTAAAAAATACCTTTATCATTGCCCAAATATAAAGACTTTATGCAGCTCTGTAATAATGGTATAATACCAAAAATATATCACGAAGAGTATCGTCGTTTGTCTTTAGCTGAAAATGTACTCGACTTTTTAGCGGAAACCGATGAAGAGGATGAAAAAGGTGAAGATGAAGAAAACTCAGTTTATTTTGTTTTATTACGTTTTACTTCTAAGGGTTAATGTTGGCAAAAATTTAAGTCTGTGATTTATAATTTAACTCAAAGACTCAAAGGTTGTGACTTGATAATTAAACTCTTTATACGCTAAGAAAGACTCCTGTCAGTGCTGGCGTAAGAAGGTTAAGTTCATGCAAAGTATCTTTCTATTTCGATCAATAAAAGAACAAAATTTTGGATAGAGGTAATAAAATATATTTAATTATTGCACTTGTGTTTGATTTTATAATAATCCAATAAACCTATTCGTTTGTTAATACCTTTTAAAGTGCTTTTACTTATAAAAAACCTAAAATAGCTATTATAAAAGCGATTTTTATAAATCAACTAGGCTGGTACACCCTAAGTTTTTGCAGGACAGCCATTTTTTTGGGTCGTATAAGCCAAGTTATCAAATATATTTTGGCATAAGCACAAATCATTTTTGCAAATATTGGTTGAATCTTTAATACCGTGTAACAGTATTATGAAGTTCCTGATATCAGTTTATTACATCCAAGATTCATCTCAATACCATTATTATTTAAAAAGATATGAATTTTAATAAAAAAATTTTGTTTGTTTCGTCTCTCCTAAAAAGTGATGATTTGGTGATTACGCCATTTGAGATTTAAGGTATCGATATTTGTTACAACACAAGGGGGCGCGCTGAATAGAAACAAGCCACTTAGTCCTAAGTGACTAAGTCGACACGCTATTTCAAATCTTAACGCTATATCAATAGATAAATTTTTATTCCACTCGACGCGATTCGGAACGTTTGTACATGCCGATAGTCTATATATACTATTTTAGGTCTTAATGTTTGTGGTCTATTCAATTACAATAATTTCAAAAAAAAGCGGTACTCGTAAAAAAAGGTAGATAAGTTCTACACGTTTGCCGTTGGCGAGGTGACGTCACCGAAAATCTGAGAGAAAATAATTGTTTTTAAAGTAAAGTGTACTAAAATATTATATAACTCAGTTTTTTACTTCATTTCAATAATACATAGCAAGAAGCGTTATAATTTAGACGACAACACCAGATATTAATTTATATTATATAGCATTCCACGGACTAGCAAACTTAGGAATGGGTTGTAATAATGATGAAAATTATTTAGGTAAGTCTCGGAACAAAAAGCAAAAGTGTCGATGCTCAAAAGAGTTTCAAGGCATCAGGGCACAGTATTCCTTATTGATTACTTATTGTTTAAAATATACCTAATAGTATTTACACCAAATCGAAAATGTGCTAGAACTAAAAAAAGTTTAATTTATTAAAACCTTAAGATACTTACCCCTAAATTTTCTTCAAACAATGATTCGAATTCCGAAAACCCTCCGTCATCATCGACGCTTTCTAAAATACGAAGGAGTTCCGATACATCGCTCATGTTCAACTTCAACATTTTTTCTGCATTCGCTAATGACGTCATCACGTTGTCTTCTATCCTAGGCGACGGTGCACAGTGAACTCATTATCGATGACGAATAAGGGATGCGCTAGAGTTGACATATTAGATTGATCATGTGAACTTATTTTGATGGTATTTTTTATCGAGCCATTGATAATTTTATATTTCGTACGTTCTGTGTTATTCAAATATAAACGATAGTTTCATAGATAATATAACACATTTTTGAATATTAAATTGTAGAAATCTACGCCTCTTGCGTTACGTAACTAGCGGTCACTATAAAAGACTTAGGCGAGCTAGACATAGTTTTTGCTTGAATAAAAATACACGCTTCTTATTTCAATACTTTTCAGTCCTACTGGCCCTAAAAGACTCGCTTTTAACACTTCTATGTTACTAGGGTATTATATTTTATGGAATCCCAAAGTAAAATGCCTGTAATAATTTTTGATTATTTTTGTTTATTTTCTTGTGGGTCAACTTTTTTGATTTCAATTAACTTCGTTGGCGCACGGAGCCCGGAAGAGCTTGTCTTCTATGCGTGACTTTGGCGTTTTATAGGAATTGAAATTAATAATCGGAATTAATTAATTAATTAATTAATTAGTAATCGGAACACAACCACGGAAACTTGGTTATTACGGCGGTCGAAATAGGAAGGGTTTTAGTACTGCCCCGGACTAGACCTTAACAAAGAACCTCTACTACCGTGAATGTAATCCTACTGGTGTACAACCCAACTAGCACAAATGGTTGCGAATAAGCTTTAGAGCGTATCATATTGCAACTTAAGGTGCTAACGATAAGGTCTATATCCTGCTCTAGACCCCTTATGCAACAGATATGGCCCTATGTGGGCACATCGCATAGCAGGTCTAGAGCGTATCATATTGTGCCTAAAAGTGCAAATTGCAGCGCCTGTACCCCTGATTTGCCACTTTGATTGAACTGTTGATTGAACGTTTGAGTGAACGATTAGATTTTGTTCATTCATACGTACGTTTCGTTTCTGTAGTTGCAATGTTGAGAATATTAATGGCGTGTGACAGTTTTAAAGTGACAACTACAAAACATAATTGTAAGTACCAAATAATTTTATTCAACTATTTGCTATATCTGAACTGAAAAATCAAGTGGGATCTTATTTTTACTGCTAAATGTGTATATGTTTATTGAGTAAATTTACACGTCATATTGATTTCATCAGAATTTCAACAAAAAACAGTGTAAATAAAATATGGTTATAGTAGTTTTAATAAAAATTACCAAGAATATAATTGGTATAACAAGTATTTATAGTGAATTTACGTAGTATAGTTGTAAAATCACTTCTTTTGTTACAACAAAAACATGTTTAGTAAAAATAATGTAAATTAGAGGTTAGATTTTCATAAAAACATTCCATTAAAGATGGCAAATCGTTTTGTTACTATAGGTAATAATTTTCACCTGCTTACTTGAATTTTTGCTGTTCAAAGTGCTAAAAATCACCTTTCTTATTACTAAGTGGTCCAGATAAGGGCCATAGGAGTGAATTTTATTTACTTTATATATGATTCTTTTGTTTTAGTAGGGAAAATAGTTTAGGGCTCAATTGACAATACAAAAACCTTTTTTTGGATAAAAATAATGTAATAAACTCAATATTGGTTAGTATTATATATTTTAATACAATTAGATTTTCATTTCAGCTATTGAACGGAACTACAGATGCAGCATACAATACTTTGCCATGAAAACCATACACTGTCACAGAGCCAAGCACCGAAAATTATATAATAATTCGTTAAAATCCAAAAGGCACAAAAACTACAGAAGCACTTTTCTTTTAAGAATTTTATAAGTGAAATATTATTTTAGATCAAGATTATACAAGTATGGTTGTTTCCTTGTAAAAGTAATAACCTAATTATTTAATTTTAAATAAAAGTCAGATAGCTGTTAAAAATGTATTTTATTTCCCTTTGTCGGTCAACAATCCGAACACAATTTATATGAATCTAATTATTCTGAGTTCTAATTAGTTTATTTTCATATTGATTCCAAAAGTTGAATGCGCATTGTAAAATATTGATTTTGGCTAAGGTGTCATTAGGGTACAAGCAAATCAAATTTAAAAAAAGCAAATCGTGTTCTAAATGTTGATTATCAGATGAAAATGAATTTAGAATAATTAAAGTAATATAATAATATTAATAAAATATTAATGTATCCCGTAGTAATATCTTTTGTTTTTATAACAAAGAAAGCTAATTAAGACATCGTAAACCTTCACAAGTTAAACCTTGGGTAAATTCCACAATAACAAATATTAAACTTTCTACGGAACCCTCCTCTAAAACTTCAGAAGAAAATAATAAAAACCATGATGCCATAAGGCTCATTTTATCATCCTTCTAGATATTCCAGTGGTTTAAGAGTTGATTTTGCTTCCTTTTAGAAATGTTGGGCGTAATGGTGGTTATTGCTTCTCGTTTGTAGCTATAAGACGCACTACAGGTATAAATTACCACTTAAAGTAGCAATTCACACTCGTACTGTAGCTTAGAGTGGCAAGTGGACAACGGTGGTAAGGTGCTCAACTTTAATCTGTAGGTGGTATTAATTGAAAATTTGGAACCCATAGTCCATTTTATAGACTTTATTTATATTTACCACTCCTATGCAGTAAGAAGTTGTAATTTACCCAAATAGCACCGATATAGAACTTTGAGTCATAAACTTAGCTACAATTATTACTAATGTGCTAGTTGGGAATTTAATGGATGAGCTTCTCCGCTTAGCTGATATGCCTGGTTTGCCTTCAGCAGATTGCAGATGCTGTTTGCAATTTTTCTATTTTTAACCCGTTTAATGTTCATAGTTATAATATAAATGAAAGGATGAATGAAAGTTTTTGTATTGAGTTTTTTTACTTACCTACAGTTTAATAAGCTGAAGCTTTTTATTAGTTACAAGTGTTCGGTTTTATTTTGTACTTAGTACCAATCGTTTGTATCTTCTCTAATTTACTTAATCATATTTTCCCTCACAACAACGTAAGTGACAAAGTTACTGTTACAGTTTACTTTCGATAGTTTTCAAGTCGCAGGATAAGTAATAAATCGAAGTTAAAGTTACAGCGACGATGTAACATTAGGTACCTTTATCTTTAAACTTGCAACCTGCTTTTAATGAAAGCCTTAATCGAAATTTTCGGAGACTTTATTGCTTCAAACGGAATGCTATTCGTATTCAACACAGAAAGCACACAATTTTCCGACTGTGCCATATTATTACGCTATCCTAAAGTTGTGGCATATATTTTTTGGCTAATTTTGGCTGCTGTGGAGTTCATGGTAGAAATTTCATATGCTTGGCAAAGTTGATGTTGACTTCAAAGCGCGTTGTCGCTCATTATTAGCGTCGTGGCGTCGGTTACTGGAAGTCTTCAAAACAGCTTCGGTAAAGCGGCCGCGGCGCGGTGTGCAAATTGAATGCGGCGTGTCTGCGATGCGACTTCGGCCGGTTATCCACTGGTACAATACAATTTAAACACAGTTGTAGAACAGTTGAGTATTTAGAAAAAAATCACATCAATATATATAATTATAATTTACATTATAATTTTAGTCTATTATAATATATATTACATTATTATCGTACATATATACGTGGTGTTAATCGAGTTATGTGCCACAGCTCAGGGATGTGTTCAAGTAAGGACCAAAAGAAGAAATAATTAGGTGTGATTCCATTAACATTTAACACGCTACTTATATATTAAAAATACAATTTTCTCCGTTTGAAATAAACGTGTAGTAGTGGAAAACCCGCCCTACGAGCGCAATACCGCATTCGGGGGTGCGGGGGCGACAGGGGCCTGTTCGGCAGTCATGGCCCGCGCCGCGACCAGCGTCGTCGCCTTACTCGCGGCGCTCCTGGCGCTCGTCGGTGAGTTCACACTTATTTCCGCAACACCAAACCACACAACTTTATTACCAGCCAGCCACAAAACAACCTCCTTTCTCACTCAAAAACTACATCCAGCCAGTGATAACTCTCCTAAAAGTTGTCATGCAGCGCCTTACAGCATTTTCCCCGTCTTTTCGTACTATTCAGGACGTAAACAATGCGAGATGTATTGTTTTTCGTAGTTTACTACTTTGCCCAGTAGCTAAGTACAAATATAAGACTGTTTTAGTATTTTTGTAACCTCCGTGCGTTTAGAACAACTTTGTTAACCTCTTGGGTTACCTTGTTCCGGTTTTTATCAAATGAGAAAAAGCAGTTTCAAAAATCTTCTAGGTATTTTTTTTTTTAGATTAATCTGTGAGAATTTCTGTTTATCTGCATTGTAATGTTATTTTCTTAAGCGCTTAAACTAGTTGTTTTACTAACTTAATATCTATACTTAAGACATAGTTTCTATGTTCTACGTGCGTAGAGAACTAGTCAAGTTACAGCTGTTTACGTTCGTAACTAAATTTGATTTAGTTTGCTATTTGAAGCGCGTTGCGATTTGATACTATGCCATTTAATTTAATTATACTTCCCATTAAGAATACGGAGAAAATTTCTGCAAGCGCAAATTACTATTCTAAAATCTGTTTTACTTTTCATATATTTAATATCAAGTACAGCATTAAGCGTACCTAGCGTATTAATTTTAAAACTTCAAAGTTCGATAAGACTAAATAATCGATGCTTTCCGATGAATTAATAAAACTGACCTGACTCAGCAAATTAGTGATTAGCAACAATTTGCTTTTTAAAACTATTATTAATTGGAAAACTAGTATTCACCTACGTAATGCAAGAAAATGTCATGTTTCCTCTAAATAAAACGCGCGCAGCCTTATTTTTTAGTAATCAAATTAGGTAAAGTAGCTAGCATGGCCGAAGGACACATTCAAAAAACTTGCATTTGTTACTTAAGACAAACCAAAGTAACTTACTTTGGTCACCTTAAAGGTGACATTTCAACGTTTTGTCGCAGTTTTGTTGATATTTAAGTTTAACGTCCACCTGTATATACAGCTCTAAAATATTATATATTGAGCTCCAGCTTACTTCCTATAAAACAATAAAATCTTATTCCTGAAACATGACTGGTGAAATTTTGAAATAACAGATAACAATTGATTAAATAGCACAAAAAGTTTCATTGCTGACATGAAGTAATATGATTTACATTGACGTTTACCTAACATGTAATTTTTGATTGTTATTGTATGTTGATAATAAATTTTAACCAATTGAAGAATATTTAACAGAATTTTACATTTTATTATTGATTTATATAGTTTTCATTTCATGTTTTGGTTTGGTCCAGCAGGTCATTAGACAGTTTTTTATAGCAATTCATCATTTACAAAAATTTCATCGTCAAGAAAATACTCAGAAAATATTTCGTTAAAACATTATAAATATTATACAGGTACGTCTAACAGATCAAATAAATAAAAAAAATTTAAAACACTTACTAGGTCTACAATATAATTAGCGTTTAGTACAGTAAAAATAAATATTAAGAAACAGCTCTAAGTTTTAAGTGTTGATCAATACAAAAAATAAATAACACTGACTTTACAACGCCGACATAGTTATTTGTTATGCAAGGCTGTAAAGTTATTTTTTGGAGCGAGTGCTTGCATTTAATCCTGAGCCTAGCGAGGGTTCCAAAGTACGAGTCGCAAAATGGCTTTGCTGCCGAGCGTAACTTACGACTTTTCTCCTTACTACAGCGAGAGAAATGCTAGGTAGAAAAAAAAAGCTCATACATATTATTGAAAAAAAATTTAAATTTTAAAACATATTTCCACGCTAGCGATTATAATGACTTTTGCTGTCAGATTTCGAATGATAAACAAAATCTTTCTGAGGTTGAGAGGTGCAAAACTTGTTGGCAGGTTACCTGGCGACCACAGCGGAGTAAGTTAAAAAATTACAGCAAATATAAATGCTCGATGTATTTATTCGATACTGCATAGTCGATTCGCTTAAGTATAATTAAACTGTATTTTAATACTACTCTACCAGCCGTAGCGTTCTACAACAGGAAAGGCCGCTTGTAACGATTGCATTCCGATTTGTAAAAATTATGTTTGGTTTTATAGAATTTTCATTTTATTTCCTGCTTAAATGTTATTTGGGAATAGTATAGAACAGTAATTTTTACTGGAAAATACGAAAACAAAATCATAAGTTTACAGTAATAAAATAGATTTTGATTCGTAAAGAACTACGGAGTGCTTCAGCAGCGTCGGCTAAGGTAGGGACTTAGCTCGTAGGATAACCATACTAATGCCGCCGCCTCGCAGCTTCATAACTGAAACAATATATCTGGTATTTTAACATTACGTGACTGTACAGGTCCTGCTTTGTCCGGCTTTGCTTGAGCTTCAGCGTTCATTAAAGATTGTTAACTACATCTTATTGCGAGACAAATAAATTTTTGCGGTCAGAGTTCACGAGTAGGACCGTCTGGGAGTCGTGGTTTTCACTGCTGTCGTCAGCAAACGGTGAAATGAATACATTTCCTTCTCATTTCTTCATTCAAATATAAACTTATACTGTTATTTACTTTAAATATGTAATTGATCTGCATGTTATTGCTATTATCCTGTAACATTCGCATTTCAAATTTGATAAAATTAGAATATTATGGAATGGTTCGCCAAAATCTGGACTATTAATATACAAAAGTCACCAATACGATTTTGATACCACTTTCCCGAAGCTTTGATGCTTTGAAATCCTAGTAGGCTTGGATTCCAGATATAGTCACTCAATTAGGGTGTGTTGTTTTATTAAATAACTGCCTATTTGTGCAATATTGATAACTTACCACATATATATGCGTGTACCGCGTATACCGCTGCGTATTATTTTTTTCTTAATATTGGTAATACTTATCAATTTAGTTCTAGTTTTACTTTGTTATAGTGTCAACAAAAAGTGACAAATTAATAAAACTTTTCGCAGATTTATTGGCTGCCCATATCACAGACATAGGTTTGACTTTATTATAAATAATACCTATATTCACAAACTGAAACATATAATGTTTCTGTCTATCTGTAAAACGTAATAAAATACATTTCTCATGTAGTTTACAGAATCATCTATACATTAAAATTTTACTCGTTGTGCATATTTAAATGTTTATTTTTCTATTTTTTGAGTGCTGTGTTCGTCAATAAATGTTTTATTTTTATATCTTACTTTCTTTGAAACGGCATCCTATAGGTAAGTCCGATGTCTGTTTTCTCTTTACTGACGCAGCTAGAAATAGCTCTGCTGCAAACTGACAATTTCTTGTTGTGCTAAACAGAAATTAATATCCGTGATTGTTGTGATATCTCGTTACGAGAACTATATATATATATATGTAGTACTCTTGAGGGCTTGGCTTGATAACGAAAAATAAACATTTAAAAGAAATTATCTTTTACACGAATACTTATAACAATAAGCAATGGTCTTCTTACAATAAATAAGATTAAACCTTGCTTGGTGTAATAATAAATCTTTGGGAGTTATACTTCAACTTAACCTTGAGATATTTACGTGGGTCAAAGAAAAAGGTCACCTTCCATATTTGGTACAAGGCCTTACTATTAGAGTAATTGTAGTCCGATATTACATTTTGCTACGATGATTAAGATGTTAAATAATGTTTTATGTTATAAATGCTATGAATAAAACTTAACGATTACTTTTGCTTTGGTTCTATGAAGCTATTGGAAAAACGTTATGATATGCTTTGAATAAAGTTGCAGAACATGAGATCAATTTTATGTATAACTGTTGTTATAGAACAAAAGGCCGATTTACACTGATCCAGTAGCTGGCGCCAATGTCACTGGCTTCCCTGGCTAGATTGCCACTTCATCTATATAAACAGTTTCAATCCTACTGGACCGTACTGGACAGAGACCGATAGCGAGCGATACTAGAGTATCCAGGTCAGAATAGACTTACCGTCTATTTTTCGATCCAGTGACCGCCACCCACGCACGTTACCACTCTTTTCGTTTGGACGTTTCAAAAAGACATCGTCAAAGTGGTCTGATAAAGAACTTATTCAAATTGTCCCATTATAACGCCAAGATAAATTACTGCAAAAAGTAAAATAAAATCATTCACAATCCCTTAATTTCCCTTCGATTTTTGACACGTGAGAGACTCATTTTCGTAAATGTGTAGTTACCTATTAAGTAATGTTTCACTTATTACGACTAAACATGTATAGACAGCGCTGACCAGAGCCAAAGCCAGTTCAGCGAGGGAATACAGTGACGCTGGCGCCAGCTACTAGATCAATGTAAATTGGCCTTAACTGCTGTTTGGGAGCTCAGTTATATTTATACAAATAGTTGATTTTAAAGCACAACGAAACTTATAAATTTTAGGTAAAATCTTACCCATTAAACATCAAGAGTAAGTAAATAATATCTTCTTCTTAACTTAAAAGCTGCTCTCTTGTGAACGGTAATATGAATATGCCTAATAAACAATATTCCGTAGGCAATTTTGTCAAAATATATCTAAGAAGGTTAAACAGATTTCTTATCCTACCTATGGTTGACTTTTCTAGGAGATTTTTTAACAAGAAAATGAAATGAAAATTTATTAATCTGAACAGATTCAACACGCAACAAATCAAACGCACATTTGTACCTTTACATTGAACATATATATATATATATATATACCTTTTTCTAATAACAGACGATTTTTATTATCATGGACTCTGTTACAGCAGAGTAATGAATCCCACCATTTATTGACCATGTGTTTTCTTATTTCTATTTTTTAACAGAAATGGCAATAAAATAAAAGTCACTCTCGAATATTCTGAACATACACTTGATAATTCCTGGGATCAAGCCAGTGCGCTTTGGTCGTTTAGGAACTAGAAAAATTTCTTTATCTTCGATTTACAGTAATAAAGATATTATCAATGAAATTCTATCCTCTTCTTTTACGGGCGAGATTTCTCATCTTTCGGATGCCGAAACACACTGGAATATTGTATCAAACAGTTCAGCAGTTCCACAAAATCCCGCGTCATAGCGTCAGTGGGACAACGTGCTTTTTATTTTGTTTTTTGCGGAACAAGCAATTAAATACGCCTAATTTAACAGAGCACGCTCGTCTGCTAGCGGTGGGTTCTTGGGAGTCTAGGTTACGGTTGCAGGCGCTTCCGTCATCTAACTTGGAAACCCTTTTTGACAACCATAGCTTTAGGCTTGCCTCTAGCTTACGTTTAAGAATAAAATTGTGTGCTCGACACCGCTGCCGCTGAGGCGTGTTGGTTGATGAGCTCGGTCGCCATGGCCTTTCATGTTCTCGCAGCGGTGGCAGAATATCTCGCCATGCCAGTTTAAATGACATCACTCTTGTTACCTCCAAAACTCCCTCGGTTCTTGAACCGTTAGGACTGTTGCGTGATGATGGCAAGCGGCCTTATGGTATGACTCTGGTCCCGTGGAGGTAGGCCGCTGGTGTGCGATGCAACCTGCGACACCAGTCACTCCCTGAGCGACTCTCGTGGCGTCCCATCTTCCTACAACCAGTATACAACCTGGTTCTGCTGCTAATAATGCTAAAAGCCTTAAACGTAGAAAATCTCAGAATTTGGGTAGTAAGTATATTTTTGAGGCTTTTGGCGTTGAAACCATGGGGTCCTGGGGACAAGGGGCTCATCGTCTTTTTTCGAACCTAGCGAGGCGATTGGTGAGTGAAACTCGTGACCCTAACCTACCTCGCACAACGAACTTCCATTGCGACGCAGCGTGGTTATTCGGCCCGCCTTTCGGCTACGTTGCCCGCAATGGATTCAAGTTTTGATTTAGTTTTGTATTTGTAGCATAATTTAATCGTATAATTATTAATTGAAGTAAAATTTTGAATTTATCAACTTGTCAACATAAATAAAGTCACAAAAAAAGAACGTATCAAAAATAATACTGGTAAGTGAAACCTTAATTTAAGTTTAAAGAATGAGTTTTTTCAGATCAAATAAAATTACCTGATGTTAGTTGTTTTCAGATAAATGACTGTAGAGTGGACCTTTTCTGACCCTTCGCACAATGCATGAATTTCTATGTTTGTAAACATGTTACCTATGAATCTTGGAATAGTAAATAAGTCAATATTTCTTAAGTCATTTCTTAATAGCTTCCATTCGTGCAATATATCTTCCGGCAAGTTGTCACAGACACGTTGAAATAAGATCTTCAGTTTGACAGTTATCGGTGATAGCCATCCAAGAGGGTCATACATCATAGATATTTCTGATAAGAGTTCAAATTCAAAATTCAAATTCAAATATTTATTTCTCAACATTGACAATTACTTGTTCTTATTGACGTCAAATAAAACATGATTCTACCACCAGTTCGAAAAAAACCTTCGTGAAGAAGAACTGGCAAGAAACTTCACGGGTATATTTTTTTTCAAAATAAATTTACAGTCTCTTTATGTCTATACAAAATTATTCTTTTCTGCATCTGTTAGCTCGGCAAGTCTTCCCTCCCCCCAAGTATCCAAACGACGAACACCCTCAAGAGTTGTCTATTTGTGCATTGTTCTAACTCGATACTGTTGAACTGGAATGTGTCACTACTTGGATCCCATCTTAATCCAACCGCTTTTGTTGAACATGACTCATTATTTTTTAAATCTATTATAGACGGATTTATTTGATTGTCAGGTGATGTGTTTAGTAAGGTTTGACTATTACTTGCCCACTGCGCAGGTTAATATCAGCTCCCTTGCCGATGTCAATAAGTTGGGTTTGTGTTTCTTGAGCTTCTGTCAGTGAATTACAGCCGTAAATGACGTCATCAACATACAAGTGATTTTGAAGCACGTTCGCAGCAAGAGTATATTTGTCACCGTCGTCGATAGCTAGTTGTTTCATATTTCTCATGGCCAGGTAGGGTGCAGCTTTCATTCACATTCACAGTTGTTAATTGGTACCCGGTTAGTTGATCTCGAGGAGACTCGCGCCAAACAATGCCTTGTAAATTTTGTTGTTTTTCACAATCTGCAATACATACTATTTAATATACTCTCCATTTTAATAATAATGTAACAATGTCTTGTTGTAATTTGGGCACGCATTCCATGAGATCATTTAAGCTGTATCCGGCCTGAGTTTTCGCTGAGCCGTTAAAAACAACTCGTAGTTTGGTTGTGGTGGAGTCTGCTTTTATTACAGGATGGTGTGGTAGGTGACACATAGTTGATGATGCTGTGTGAAGTGCATTTTTTTATTTCACCCATGTCAATGTATTCTTGCATAAATTTTTTATAATTCTTATGTAACTGATGGTCTTTGGCAAACCATTTTTCTAATTGTTTAAATTGTGCAATTGATTTTGACTTTGATTCTCCCAACTTTCCTTCGAATCCTTCTTTCATTGGCATACAGACTTCATACTTCTCGTCTGGTAATCTTCTTGTTGTGTCAGTATAAGTCTTCTCACAGTACTCTTCTTGTTTTGTCAAAATGTCAGTAGAGTTGTCAGGTATATCTTCAATTTCCCAGTATTTGGCAATATCTTCAATATTAATTATCACTACGTGACAATTAAATTAAATGTTTTTAACGCTCCAGTCAAAATCCACCCTAACTTTGTCTGCTGCACTATTATAGGTTGCACTGGCGTGCCTTTCAAGAGACCGTCCATGATAATTTCGGAGTACACTTTGGCGTCCAGTAAGATGTCAATAGGTATTGATACATAATATTTCGGGTCAGCTAATTATATTGTAGATAAATGATCACAAGATTTCTGTTTAAATGTGTAGTTAGGCAGGTTATTTAAAAGTTTAGGCATCAATTGAAAATGTAAAGTCACTGTGGATTGAACTGCATTGTAATAAAACTTTTCCTCGGTATTTGGATGCAAAGATACCTATTCCTGCGACAGTACCACTGAAACGCTGGCGAGGTATAAAATTGAATTGCTCGAGCCAAAGTTTCGCGAATATTTCGATCTTGAAATAAATATTGTCTATATTGGCAATGAAATACTTAAGCGTATTAAAGTTTATAAATTTGATATGCCATGTGAGTGTTTCCCGATAGCTTACTTGAAAAACCATATGTTAAATTCAGAATTTACCACACCATCAAAAGATACAATAAATAAGTACGCCGAGGGATAGAGATATCCCAAGGTCTGAGGTGCCGTGGGAGAGGTCTATCCTGGAGCACTTCATTAAAACTAAGCTATAGAGGCTAAAATGCCTTGAGAAAGACACTGAATAAATACATCATTCATAGAAAACAATCTTTCATTCAAAAAATTCTTATATTTAAACGTTATTGTCCATTCAATTTTCGCCTTCGTACACGCGTGCTGTGTACAGTGTAGAGTGCTGTGTATAAATCTAATAAATATCATAAATCACCAATATTTTTTATATAACTCTTATGTTATATTGTCCCTCAAAGTAAAAAAACTAGAAAAAACTTACAATCATTGAATCTGATCATTGAAAATCTTTAATTTCATAGGACCATATTGATTCTAATAGTTTATCACATTTCAACAGCTTGTCGAAAATAAATAATTTTATTGTAATAAATATTTGTTTTGTTGCATTTCCAATTTATGTAGCTTTTGATAATACGTTCTATTATAATGCATAACAAAGTGGTACATTTAAAATTTCGTCGACCGCGCTCGGTGCTTGAATAATTTGCGGCACACCTGCGTTTGTATCTGGCAGCACTGTCGGCGTACTAGAGGACCATCAAAAGATACAATAAATTATTAAAAAACAAAAATTATAAAAGAAAATTATTATAGTTAGTCATTTGTAAAGTATATATCACACTGAATAATTAAACTATATGACAAATGTTTTGTTTAATTTGTCTTAACCTATTGTGAAAACCCTACCAAAGGTAACAATTTTTCACGTTCTTAAGAAGCTTTGTCTCCTTTCCGTTTGTCTGCACCGTTGTCAGTAAAATTTCAACGTTATCAAATGAAACGTGATTTATATTTCTTTTGTTACATGTAACGTTACTCGACTCCTGCTTTTGAGGTTGATGGGAAAGCGGCGTGTAATATGGTATTATGAGTTTATTGCACTATTTGCAACGTTTTGTCGATTTGCAATAATTTCTTTCGTGGAAATAAAGACAGTTCTGGAAAATATTGTTTTTAGTTACAATTTTCATGCGCATGTCTGGATTATAATTTTCAAACTTCTTACATTGAAATAAAGAATGATCTTGTTGGCATAAAATACATTTCATAGAGTCGAACTTGGCATGTAATGTTACATTATTTACAGGCTTATTAAAATAAGGCTTAATGTCAAAAGGGATGATTTAACGGGCGTTGAGAATGAGGTTTTGTTTGGTTGATCAAACCTTTCTCTTTTAGAAATGGGTTCAAGGGCCAAAAATTTTCCTTCTAAAAATATCATGAACTCTTCATAGCGGGGTAAATCTCTAGGATTTTTTTCTCGATTCTTTATAGTCATTTTAGGTTTGAGTGTCAAGTTTTTTGCAGAGCAAATGTACCAACAGTGGCTCCCACGAGGTACAGTCCACGCAAAGATTTTGTGTAGCATATGTGCATTCTTTTGATGTCATGTGGAGTTTGTTTTTGGATGTAGGGTTGATGTAAAATACTTCAAGTTTTCATAACGATGGTTAATAATTTGCCAAGCAGTGTCACAACTGTCAGCCGAA
Organism: Marasmarcha lunaedactyla; assembly: GCA_923062675.1. Lineage (NCBI taxonomy): Eukaryota > Metazoa > Arthropoda > Insecta > Lepidoptera > Pterophoridae > Marasmarcha > Marasmarcha lunaedactyla. Next base: position 35,848,354 of record OV281339.1, on the reverse strand, counting down.
ACGTGTAGATGTTGTATGAGCTTTTCAGCTTCTCCACGCAGTTTTCCTTTAAGGTGTTGCATTTTTTGTGTCTTTGAAACCATAGCATTGTTATGTATGGCTTCCTTGAATAGATCGGCGAATTTAGGCCACCGCGTGTAATCACCGCTGAAAGTAAATATTTCGATTTGCGGTGTTGATTGGTGAAGGCGAGCAATCGATGATAGTTTTTGATTGAGCGATCTTTTGATTGCTTTAAATGTCATTTCATGGTGGTTACATTTTTGCTCGTACGAACTTTCATTGCCTTGAAAGTGATTGTCAATTTTCCAATGCAGGTCATTTATTTATTCCACCGGAACTGCAGGTTACGTAACTACTCTTCCAGCTCCCATTTGTCATTGACGTCATCTGCCAGGCCGTTAACGATTTGTAGGAATGCTCGGAAGTTAGTACGTTGTTGGTTTATCATGTCCATTACTTCTAAACTGAGTTGAGTTGATTTGTCAGCTTTGGTTTGCGCATAATTAGCGATGAGGTTATTTGTCATAATATAGAATTCTTGGTAGGTGTTAAAGATATTTATAATAAAATATTAATCACTTTTGTCAGTACTCTCCAGCAATTTGGAGTGGTTAAGTGGTTAAGTTGGTGAACTCCTCCCAGAGATTATTTAGGGTGTCAAGTTTCTTGTTGATATACTCCGGTGAAATTTTTCTTGCGGCAGAGTCTATTTTAAAGTTAGTGCTGAATTTATTCATTAACTCAGTGAGTTCTAACTATCGTTGAAAAAGGGCGTCCATGATGTCAATGGTCAATGTCAATGTCAAAAATGAAAGATCATACTTGTTTCACGAAGTTTTGCAGACATACCCAGGCACTCCTGAATGTCAGGGCTTACCGCAAGAAGCGATAACGCAAAATGAATGTCAATATTGTCACTTAACTGCACAAATAAATTTCTTTAATGGCACTTAGAAACTTATTGTTATTTTTGTCCCCTCGATTATAGTAAAACATTTATTTTACTTTGCACTGCAATCCAAAAATTGTCACTGGTGTCACATCCGAAACCTACACGCGAGAACTACGAACGCGAGGTCCCGTGGCTCTAAGGACCAATGTACGGGCTAGAGCGTCCCGTAGGTACTGTCATTAACTGTCAGGAGGTAATGAAAAGGGGGCGTGTGGTCGTAACGGCGTTTATTGTCAGACTAATCGTGCTAAACTAAATTAACTAAAGAAGTTATTTAAACTGCTGATTTTGTCAAAATTACATCTATGCATGTGTGCGTACTAAGATGTATGAGAGTAGCTCATACAAAGATAAGATATCCTTTTCAATGTTGAAGCATTGACCTAATAATGCAAAAATATTTTGGTACATATTTTCAATTTTATTTTAAAATACGGTGTAATTCCACGTCACTTGCGCAACATTACAAATGTACCAATTCTTTTTATTTATTGAAAAAGGATAAGACGTTTGTCTTCTATCTGACCTGATGGAAAGTGACGATGAAGACGAAGGTGGTACACGTCTATCCACTAGATGCCTATTCACTCGATGCTTGAAAGAACTAGGACTACTATAGGGATAGGAAATCTATAGTTTTCTGGAAAAGCAGACATCTTAGCGACCCGCACCAAAAAGGAACTATGGAAGCGTTTGGTTCGACTGCTTGGGATGGATATAAAGGGGATGGAAGGCCTGTCTGCGTCTAGTAGTCCGATGTAAGAAGGGTGTGGGTACAACCTGATCAAAAAGAGCATTCGCGCACTCTCCAAAATGTAATTTGTAGAAGACTGCTAAACTGGCAACTTTCCGACGATGGTCGAGGCTTTGCAGTTTTTTGGTGGTGAGGTCAAAGTTGTTTATTATTTTTCGGGCTCTTCGGTCAACTGCGACCATCGCTTTAAGTTGGTAATTTGCCTAACCGTCCTAAAGGTGGCTACAGTACTCCATACAAGATCGAACTTGAGCTGTGTACAAATTAAGTAGCTGTTCAGGGCTGAAGTACCGCCGGACCTTCGAGATGATTCCCAACTTCTTTGAAGCAGTTTGAGCTATGGACACAACTTGTTGCCCGAAGTTCAGTTGGGACGATATAGTAACGCCTAGGGTACAAAAATTATTTTGGAAAATGGGCGTTAGGTTGAAACTGCTCTTTTTCGCGGAGAATAAACATACCTTCGGTTTTGATGGGTTAAATCTGACCAAATTGGACTCGTCCCAATCGGACACTTTCTTTAAGGCCAAAACCTCAATCATGGACTCTCTCAAAGCCCGGATTTCTTGTGAACTCGCTCGTGCATTGGACATGTATCTCTCTACAACGGTGCTGTCATCAGCGGAACCAATAATGCCTGGGGTTAGCAGGTCATTAATGTGCAGCAAGAATAACGTTGCAGAGAGAACAGATCCCTGAGGTACCCCAGCATTAATTGCCATTAAGGTCAGAAGAGCCGTCTAAGACTACTCGAATAGACCGTTCCCTCAGAAAATCAGATATCCAGTCGCAGAGCCCATTAGGTATTCCATATGCTGGAAGCTTACTCAAGAGACCATCATGCCAGACCCTATTAAAAGCCTTGGAAATATCTAAGCATACAGCTATTGCTGCACCGTGACCCCCCAAGGCTTCGCTCCATAAGTGAGTGGCATACACAAGAAGATCTCCAGTCGAGCGTCCACTGCGAAAACCATATTGGTTATCACTAAGGAGCTCGTTGGATTCAAGGTATGCCATGAGACGATTGTTCAATACACGCTCTATAACTTTGCAAAGTATGGAGGTGATTGCAATAGGTCGATAGTTGATAGGATCGGTACTGCTTCCGTTCTTTGGTACTGGTTGCACGTTAGCCAGCTTCCAGGATTTAGGGACCTTTCCGGATCGCAGAGAGAGTCGATACAGGCGCGTTAGAATGGGAGACAACTCGGCTGCGCAGTGTTTTAACACAACTGCAGGTATGCTATCGGGGCCGCTGGCCTTATTCACGTCAAAATTCTACAAGCACTTAAGAACCTCCTTTTGGCGAATATGAACGGTACCCATTTTGGGTTCGAACTGAGATAACTGGACTTTACCTTGACTATTTAGACGTGAACAATCTGCAAAAAGATTAGCAATAAGGCCTGTTTTCTCTTTTGTGGCGTGGGCCAGTGAATCGTCAGGCTTCTCAGAGGTGGCAGCGATGGGCGACAGAAGTTCGACTCAACCGAGTTGGCCAGAGACCAGAAAGCTTTGCTTCCTGAAGGGTATGACGCTATCTTGTCTCCGATGTGGCCAATGTGGTCAAAGCGAGCTTTTCTTATCACCTTTTTGCAAGACTTGGCGGCAGCATTGTATCTTTTATCTATTGTATCAGAATCCACGGTTTTGCTTCTGCGAGCGTCAGCCCAAGCTTTGTACGCTTCTTGCTTAAGCTTTTCAGCTGTGAGGCAAGCAGCATTAAACCATGGGCGACCTTTGGTTTCAAGGGATAGGTCAGCGTGAGGGATGAAATACTTATTTTATTTTTATTTTATTTTACAATTTTTGGAAATCTAACAGCTAGATCATTTAATAAATAAACAAATGATTATAAGAAAGCCAATTAGAAGATTTCACTTATAACAATAATATGGTAGTTAGACAAGAACACATACAAAATACAAAGACTATAACCAAACATAAAAGAGAACAACAAAAAAAACAAATATTTACAGACTATTAACTCATTTTACATATGTATAAGCCAATCGCATGGACTGAGATAATATAGGTAAATCTATTTTAAGAATCATAGAAATATATAATACGTTACATTACTCATTTCAGTGAGGTTATTTGAGCAGGTGTAATGCGCCAATATTATCTAAAGATATTCTGGTTATTGTCAGTAGCATAATTCTCTTAAAAAGAAAAACTTGTTAAACTAGAATTAACAGTAGTAACAATAAACTAACTAGCATCTACATAACATAATATAGCAAAATTTCACTCCTGCTTATGCGCTACCCTATGTTCGAGGGTGCACATTCAGGTCTGCAGCAAATGTTTATCGGCAATGCGGGCCGACCCAACCACTACACATATTGTACTTATCGTGTAGGTAGTCCATTGGGATTTACACAGGTTGGCTCATTTGGCTCGTCTCGCCAACCCCGAACAACATGGCGGGGCGGAATCAATCTTGAACCTTCATCCACACATATAAATTAATTTTATATTATATATAATATTCAACTTTGAAGCCTAAATATTCAACAGTCCGGATTGTTGCCAGCCGGAATATGTGAGCCGAATGAAGCAACCGTAAACAGATTTGTAAGTGTACGAACATTTCTCAAATAAGATCAAATGTGTAGAATTTCTTAATATAATACTATACAGTAGTATTATAGCCAATGCCGGAAACATTGTACTTTTAAAAAATATACTTAAAATCGATGTTACCCTGCAAACTCAACCTATCTTCATTTTACGGGCAATATGTAAGCCATAACTCCGTAATACAATATGGAGTGGTTGGCATGCTTTGAATCATTTTGATAGCATTTGGCTCGACATGACACACACATGCGCTTGCTCTATAAAATGTAAAAAGTAAAATTTTGGTATCATTCATTACATAAGCAATGTTTTCGTATAAATAAGGTATAAGAATTTGAAAAAAATATTTGCAAGACAGAGTGTTTTATAAAAATGTTTAAACTAAAACTAACAAAAATTGACAATTTTATATGAAAAATTGAATTTTCCGTCAACAACGATGTACCAAAAGGTGTTATTTAACAGCCTCGGATCAACAAGAACCTAAAAACAAACGCAATACAATATATTAATACCTATTATGACCGGTCCGAACGGTATTTTGTCTATTAAATTACACACGTAGGCGTCAATAAAACAATTTTAATGTAAAAATCTCGAAAATCTGCTAGCTATAATAAAATATATATATGTATATATATATATATATATATATATATTTGTATAATGGTTAGGTTCTCTATATTTATATTAGGATGTCTTTAGTTGGACAACATTTATTATTGCTTCAATTTTTAGACATGCTAACTATTTTTCTTTCTAGCAGTAAAATCTTAATAGAATACGAATATGATCACTACCAGTTTTATATTTTTAAAGTAGATATTTTAATGGCAGGACCTGGCTGTGCGGTATAATTTATTCTCTTCTCATTTTATTTGGATCAGAACTAAGCTAACTGCAAAATTGCGAAACAAATAATATGAAAATGGAACAGATACACTTTCAATATGAAATTGTTAGAGAAAACATTTTCTCTAAACGTTAGAAAGATAGAAGGTCTCAAATTCGCCAATAGCAAAGAAGTTAGCAGTGTTGAGAAATAAAGTACCTATAGTACTTAAAAATTGGGTAAATGTGAAACGCGCATGTCTAAGCTACATTTTCGGGATAAACGCTTTATTCTCTGCTGTACGATGTGTAATTGGTAGGTAAATATTTTGGTTCAAAGTTTATCTTTTCATCTTACGTTTCTACGACGTAACGTTTTAAAACACTGGCTTTTTCTTAGCAGCTTGGATTCTTATGATAACTACGGTTATATGATGTAACAAATTTCCCAGATTTTTATCATATGTTCTGCTTATTGTGTTTAGCTTACAGATTCACGTTTAGACTGTCACTCTCTATATATCGGAGGATTGTTTAGATATCAATCAGAAGTATACCTCCGAAGTTAGAGGTAATATTTTCCAAGTGGCTCCTTCTCCTTACAGCTACTAAATAGACAAAGTATAAACACCTTATAGCCATAGAAATGGCAAACTTAGATATAAATGTGCTACTTTTTAAATCCATTTATAAATGTGTAATTTTTTTCCCCAGCATGCGTCGAAGAGGACTGCATCGACTGGGAGGGCAAGTCCATACCCCACGGGCTACTGTACGTGCCTGGACCAGGGGTATGCTCTCTGTGCGTCTGCTACCACTCAGAGCCTATGTGGTGTAAGGCGATATACTGCGATCCACCTTATGTGAGTATACTATGCTAAAATATAAGAATTTTGTCACAGCGTATCGTATTTTTGTTTACTCGTTTCATATCCGACAAACCAGCACGCGACCCACTTGATGGTAAGTGGCATTTGCATTAATGGCCAGCATACTCATAGATGTTTCATTTATAAATAGTGCTCGTGATTATTATATCGATTGATGATGCGCAGCCGACCATAGGCTTCATAAAAATTACTTTTGTTCCAGTAATTGCACCTTTTCCTTCCAATTCCTTCCTTTTAACGGAACACGTGTAAATGTAATTAGTAAAGTGGTCAAAATTGGAAAGTCTGTAGTATCGCCCCAGACAAGAATTTAACATAAGAAACTCTACTAACTCTATTCTACAAAAGCCCTTTATTTTTCACTGCTTCATCGTGTACCTGGCAAAAATACTCAACTGTATTTCGCCTTATCGCACTCCCAACTTATCATAATTTAAAATAATATTTCTTTTTACAGGACAACGTTTCATTTTGTGTAATTTGTAAATTTAATGTAAAAATATACTTACAATTTAAGAATATATATGAAAGTGTATTAAATTAATACAAATTTACATTTAGTTGTGTATTGAAAATTAATAAATAATAAATTAATAATTATAAGATAAAAATATGCTACAAAGAAAAAACTACAACTAAACTAGAATCTTTTGAATTCAACGTAGCCAAAACGCTGGCAGAATAACCATGCTGGATCGCAATAAAAAAACGTTGTGCGAGGTAGGAGCCAGCCTTAGGGTCATGAGTTTCACTCAACAATTGCCTCACTAAATACGAATAAAGGCGATGAGCCCCTTGACCCCAGGACTCCATGGTTTCAACTCCAAAAGCCTTAAAAATATATCCACTACGCAAGTTCTGATTCTTTTATGCATTTAAGGCTTTCAGCATTGTTGGCAGCAGAAGTAAGAAGCATTATACGCTAGTTGTAGGAAGATGGGAAGCCGCGAGAGTGTCTACGCAGATTTCATCCCACACCAGCGGCCTACCCATCCTCCACGAGCCCAGAGTTATACCATCAGGCCGCTTGCCATCGTCACTCAAAAGACCCGACGGTTCAAGAACCGAGGGAGTGTTGGAGGTAGCAAGAGCCCGATGGATGATGTCATTAAACTAGCACGATGAGATACTCTGTCACCGTTGCGAGAGCATAAGAGCCCATGGCGACCGGGCTCATCAACTACCACGCCACAGCGGTAGCGGTGTCTAAAACACAATTTTATCCCAATATGCAAACTGTAGGCAAGCCTGAAGCTATGGTTGCCAAAAAGGTCAGAGATTAGATGACGGAAGCGCAACCATTACACAGAATCTCCATGTAGGCGTATTTAGTTGTTTGTTCCGCTTTAAAATACAAAGACCGTCGTTCAACTGACGGTGTGACGTGGCATTTTGTAGAAAAGCTAAACTGTGTAGATTAAAATCAATACTGGCCAAATCCATTTCAAGTACTTTGCTAGTAATAATACTTTTTTGTCTGGAATATTCATTGTATATTACTAAAAAATGTTTTAATGAAATGAGAAGAGTAAAGTTAATAAAATGTTGCGAATAAACAATATGCTATCATTATAGTAGTAAAAATTAGAGAAATTTCGAGTTAAAAAATGGATTTGACCATTATTAATACCAATACGTGGATTTGTCTCATTATGATACTTGCATCTATGGATTTGACTCTTTATGACAGTGACATGTATGGATTTAACTAATTTTGATAATAAACAAGTATGTGGTCAGGGGTAGTTAACATTGCTGACTGAAATCAAAACCATATTGAAAATTTTCAAATATTTATTATAAAAATACGACAACACAAAACACAGATAATTCGTTACAGTATTTAGTAATCAAAACTAAATTAAAACTTCTGGTATTTCGTCTGGTTTTTGAGTGTTCCATATTTGCAGATCTACCCACTAGAGCTTCGTGCCTTGATATAACCCCTTTATAATAGTCCATCTCTGGTATTTCATGCCAAAGTTCTCCATAGTGCGTAGTAAGCAGTCTTCTAACGTCGTCAATTTTATTTTTGTTTACTTGTACAAACAGTTCTTCTCTATCTAGATTAATTTGAGATACAGATTTATTAACTTTACAAATGCTTCTGTAATTACCTATAATATTTGTATATGATTCTTCTGCTCGTACACCAACATTATTTCCACTGTTGTTTTTTTTAATAAAAAATCTTTTAGATAATTTAAATGGAAAGTGCATACTGCTAGTCGTTTTCAACACACCTGTTGATGCTTCTTTCCATTTAAACACTTCAACGTCTACTCCTAATTTATAAACGGTGCCGTTATCTTTGAAAATATTATAATATTGTTCAGGATTATCGATTACTTCTCGTTTTTTAATTTGTTTTTCTATCTTCGCAAAGACACGATCTGGTGGTATGTATGAATGACCCACAACGGGAAAAAGTAACTCCACCATTTTTATAGTTTGTGGTGCATGATCTTGTAACCACTTACATGCCATACCAAGTACGGTGGTATTTTTGTTTTGGCCGCTACATCCATCCGCCACTAGACGAATTTTTTTATATTTGGCATATTCTGGATTATCAAATAACGTACATAAGCAATGAAAAACGGCACTCGCAATCTCGTTAGATGCTTTTGGAAGCAAATCTTCAGTCCATGTATAAATGAACACTTTGTCACGACATAATTGCGATTTTGAAGTTCCTACGACAATTGTAAAGTTATAAACATATAACTGTCGTGAATAATAAGCTATTTGGTCCTGAACTTTAGGACATGGTTCATTTTTCTGACAATCATATGACAGTATAAGTAAATCCTCCGTCTCATCTCGAAGTAAATTAAAAAAACTTTTAGCTCTCAACTTATGAATGCGTTTTTTAATAATCAAATTACTTTTATCTTCTGAATTTGTTGAACGTTTAATTTTTTCGTCTAATAGAATGCATTCTGAGCACATATCGGTTCTCGGAGAGCCAAACCCAATATTAAATGAAGTTCTGAAAACGTGTCTGAAATATGACGCTTTAATGGACTTATGTTCGTCACTAGTTTGGGATATAAACATTTTATACAATTTACTTATGTTTAATTCAGATGAAAGATATTGTCGACATTTAATTTTACTCCTGCAATAGTGAACTTCTAACGGAATAAAAGTTTTTATGAATTCTTTGATTGCACTTTTCTTTTGCGCGTATTGTTTTTCTTTACGATTGCCTCCTCTTGTCTCCATAGCTAATTCACCATTCGTTTTGTAGTGTCTTGAGATAACACCAGTTACTCTGCCTTTTTTTAAGCCCAAAACACATAAGAAAGTTTTTTTACAGATTGGTACCAAGCTATGATTTCGTAATGCATAATAAGTTGGAATCATTGTTTTTGCATTACCTTGACCATTCGAAATACGACGTCTTTGTATATTAGAAACTTTTGTATATTTTAAAATAAAATTATCCTGGTATATCTTATTACATTTTTTATAGAAAGCTCTATGAAATTTAATTATATCTTTGGAGGACAAGGATGAACATCTATAAGCTTTAGAGTAATGATTGCAAGGTAATTTCAAATTAGGTGGTGCTTTGGGTGCATACCTGGAATAATTTACACATAAATTAATTTTTGATAACTTGGTATGAAACTTCGAATCAAATTAGATTTAGGTATAAGCTTAATTTTTAATTCAGCCTAAATTTATGAAATACTTCGAGGTACCTAAATTATTATATAAATAGTATTGAAAAAAACCCGGCTAAGTGCGAGTCGGACTCGCGCACGAAGGGTTCCATACCATTATATTTAAAAACGACAAAAAATCATGTCTATTGTATGGGAGCCCCCCTTAAATATTTGTTTTATTTTAATTTAATTATTTATTTTTAAAGCGAAGATATAATTAAATATTCTGTGAATATTTCAAGCCTCTTACTCTTGCCGTTATCAATACCGAGCAACTAAATCTAACAAAACTAACTGTTGTAAACTAACTTGTTGTATGGGAGCCCCTTAAATATTAATTTTATTCTATTTTTTAGTATTTGCTGTTATAGCGGCAACAGAAATACATCATCTGTGAAAATTTCAACTGTCTTACTATCACGGTTCATGAGATACAGCCTGGTGACAGACAGACAGACGGACAGCGGAGTCTTAGTAATAGGGTCCCGTTTTTACCCTTTGGGTACGGAACCCTAAAAAGTAGGTTTTCAAATTTTTTAATACTATTTATATCATAATAATATATTAAAACTTGAAATGGTACAACAATTTCAAACTATAATAATCACCATCAGAAAACGTAATATTGAAAATAGATGAAAATAAAGAAATAAATAAAATCTATAAGTACTTAATCGATCCTAAATATACATAAAAAAACATTAGACTGTAAACTGAGCTTCATATGTAATATAAGTTTGAACACTTGTGAAAAGATTGAGGACACCCGACAATACAGCAATATATCAAGCCGAAATCAACAAACAAAACTTTAAACAAACCTCAATTCTTTTTCTTTGCTAATTTTCCAATTATCTTTTTGTAATAACCTCTTCCTTGATGTATGAGGTGTTGTTTCCACTATATTATTCAATTCAGTTTCCATTTTTAATAAAGAAATTTTATTTAAAATGCTTCGATGTCTCTCAATCACGTTTCGATTCCAGAAAACAATAAATTAAGATATAGCGGTTCGTCCATAGTAAATGGAGAGCTGTGATTGGTTGACATGGATTTGACCGATTTTGATTTTTACCGCTCTCGGATGTGCCCATTTTTGATACAAACCATCAATTTTGTACCTTATTTTGTACAGGCTATACACGGATTAGACCAAAATTGAAAATATGAAAAGAGAGTAAAATTAATAAGGAACTTAATGGTGTTGCTACATAAAAAATCTTATATTTTGGATTTGACCGATTTTGATTCTAATCTACACAACTGTTTGACAGAATATTCCAGTGCATTTCTTTTTCTGAAAGATGGGAACTTTCGCCAGTATATGAAGAGGAAAAATTTTTTATTTTTAATAATTTTAAAGAATGATAATATCTTTGTTACTGTAAATCGAAGCTAGAAAATAAATTTTTCGAGCTCCCACACCTACAAAACGCCCCGGTAAACTGGCTTGATCCCAGGAATGATGATTAAAATTTTTTTTAACTTAAAATAATGATGAGAAAAATCGGCAGAGTTGACTTCATTCTTGTGTCTCCAGATACTAAATTAATTTTGGCAAAAATAAGCAATGACTTAAAATCAAAAGGGCCATATGTTTATTTTAATTTGTGACAGCCGGGAAGATATTTCTGTCAATTTTGAAATTTAAAGCGTTTTTAACATCCACCTTTAAAACAACCTTAACTCCTTGACAATCGAGAAACATCCTCGCACGTACTTCCCAGCAACCTCTGGTTCCAAAACCTAATTGCTTGGGTTTAAAATACCTTTGCAGGTCTCAATATACAAGACGACAACAGACTTTAGCGGTGAGGCGGCGTAGAGTACTACCTACTGCTATTGGCCTAGGCCATTGAGTAATTTTCCTAAAATAAGAAAATATATGAGAGCTGTTAATTCTTGTAAAGTTTTTGACCGGTATCACCTTAGTACTGATAAGAAGATCTTTAAGGATCTTTAGGGCGTAAGACTGTCGAGGCTGCAACTGATTGGGCTTTATGTTTTTTACCAGTATGGTTTTGTTTTTTTTACGTGCGTCGGTGATTTAAGTGAAATCGGCGTTTTGTAAGCGAGCAACATAAAATCAACTTTTTTCAAAATATATTTATTTAAACAAAGTATGTAACATTGCTATATATGCACTTTTGCCATCTCATAGGTAGTTCGTTGATCCCTGTACTATAAAAACCATTCGGGCAAGAATCAATAAGATCTCTGAAGGCGCTTTGGACTGCCCCATCGGTGTTGAGTTTTTCCCTTGCAAGAAGTTATCCAAATTTTGAAAAAAATTGGTAATCTGTTGGAACAAGGTCCGTGGAGTATGGTGGATGTCTTAGACATTCTAATTGAAGCTCCTCCAATTTAAAAGCCGTCTGTTGTGCAGTGTGTGTTTTAGGGTTGTCCTGAAGCAGCAGTGGCCTAGAGCGATTGACCAGCCTCGGTTGTTTAGCAGCTAGGTTTTCCATCATGGTTTGCAGTTGCTGACAATAAATATCTACTGCAATCGTCTGGTCAGATTTAAGAAAGCTGTAGTGACCAACACCGGCACTATTCCGCCAAACGCTCACAAGTAACTTTTTTTGAGTCAATTATGGCTTGGAGCAGGATTTGGCTGGTTTGCCAGGGTTCAAGCATTGCGATGAGCGTTTCCAATTATCGTGCAGGATCTAGTTTTCATCACAGGTAATGATTTGATTTAAAACCCTTTCTTTATTGTGCCGGTTGAGTAATGTAACGCAGCAGTCGACGCGCGTTTGTCGGTTTGCTGCACTCAATTCATGAAGTACCCAAGCTCTCAAGCTTTTTCACCTTTCCAATTCGCTTCAAATGGATTACAACAGTTTTGTCACTAACACCGCAGCCTACAGCTAACTCGGACGTAGTTTGCAATGGATCCGCTTCCACAATAGCCTTCAATTCTTCATTATCAACTTTGGTCTCCAGCCGTCCACGGGGCTTATTTCCAGAATGAAAACGCTGGATCCAAAAACGCACTGAGTTTTCTTTTGCGACACTGCCGCCATACACATCATCAATACTTCGAGCCGTTTCTGCAGCACTGGTGCCACGGTGGAACTCGTACTCGTAAATAACGCGATATTTCAAGTTTTCCATTTTGTAAACTAAGTGACGCAAAGAAAAAACCAAAAGAGGAAAAAGCAAATGAATTACGGTTTTCGAAACACAAATGCATTACTAAATAGCTGAATAATTTGAAATTGGAATTCTTAACCAAAGAGGAGATAATACAGATCAAAGTGGCTAGTACGACAAAACGCCAATTTCATATGTGGAAGTTTCAACCTTTATGACTTTGAGGACATATACTTACCTACATACATCTCAAATAATATATCTGATGCTTTACTTACATGAAACCTCTTCACCGAATTAATAACCTTTATTAATTTGGTTGGAGACAATTGCTACACCAATGTTATGCACAGGTGATAATTTTTAGTAATTATAATTTATTTATGTTCTAAAATATTTGAGACTTAACTAGCTTCTTTTAGATTGGGCTATCTAGACTTTTATTTATTTTTGTTTATTTATTTTATGACGTAAAAACGAACTTTTAGAGTTGTGTTAAGGTTTATTGACATAGATATAGATACCTACAATGTGCCTTGAATAAAAAAGTCTAAGTACTTGTAACAATACCTCATCTACCCTTAAGATCTTTTTTAAATTACAATTAGCAGAGGTTTGTCTTTAAATCTGACACCATGGAAAGTGATAACGGTTATACACTCACGTCTAAAAGGTACCTAGATGCCTTGGAAAATAGTAAATTAAGTCTAAAGATTATTTCTCGCCAGTCAACAACAACAAAATGGCCAGAGGGGGACACGTGAAGGAATATCACCAGCGTAGGTCTAGTTTTTTTAAGAAACTCCTAAGAATTTCAGGGATGGTTTAAATTTGACAATTTTCATGTTTTACGATTTTATTAAACATCGGATAGGCGTTCGTTTATATCTAACAGACCTCTCAATGAAATAACACTAGCCACTTTAACTAAACAAAACAAAAGCTTTTCATCAAGCTGTTACGTTACGCCCAGTAAAATAGGACAACTATTCGCAAAGAAGACTTGTCTCATCAACATCAGCTTCTAGGCGCAATCTATTCGTATGAAATGCCTTGTAAACTTTCCAGAAAATACTGTTATTCAAACTCTTCCAACTAGGCGTGCCAGACGTGCCTCGTGCACATCATACGAGACTTTCTACATTGTCGAACCTTTCCCTACAGATAATAAGGTGCACTTTCCAATCCCCGTCGTGTATTAGCCGGTGTTTTCATATACACTATTGACATGCCAAGGACGGAGAAAGTTAAACTCGCGCTCTTTGCAGAAGACACCGCGATACACATCTGATAGAAATCTACTTAGGTTAACTAGAACGCTCCAATCCGCAGCCATTAGGCGCTTCGAGGAAATGGAGGATAGAAGTCCCCAGAAAAACGTGCAGCAGTGTACTTTTCTCTCTCAACCTGCTCTAGGACAACCTAAAAAAGATTAGGTTAGATCTCTGTTTGATACTCCGATCCCATGGGCTAAAAAAGTCAAATATTTAGGAGAAACGTTAGACCGTGGACTCACATTCGCAGATCACATAAAATGCGTCCGTAAAATGTTGCCTAGAAATTAGATTTCACTTTACAAAACTTGCAACCGCCCCATTATGACATATGCCAGTGTGGCTTTCACTCACGCCAGCAAGTCGAACCTCAATCACTTGCAGGTTTCAAAACAGGTTCTTACGCAAATGCGTCGGGGCTTCGCCCTATGTCCGCAACCTAGATCTACACAAGGATCTCGAGCTGCCCACCGTTGGCGCATTCATGAAGTCTAGACGCCACTTCGACAATGCTCCCCGCCATCCCCACCCGCTGGTCAATATATCAGCTGAGTACACATGCACTCCAGACGCGGCGGTTCATTACAGGCGTCCGCGTAACGCCTGAACGGATCCCGACGATGCTACTACAACAAGGAACGCCGACGATCCATTTAGAAAAAGGGTAACACGGCATTCAAATCGCCTAACCTACCGGTGGGCCAGGTTAACGCAGCGTACGCATTCGTACTGAATTTCTTGCTAGTTCTTTGGCAGTAGATGACCCTTGCGAACCAATAGTAGTTTCAACATACCACGTCCTAAGCCAAAGTCCATGCCCTCTCGGGTGCCCTTAGGCGTATCGTAAGTAGGAATAATTTAAGTTCCGGCTAAGCGCCCTCAGCGCTAGGGTACAAAATCCGGTGAAATTTAAAAGGCTAAAAGAGCCATAAATAAATTGTCTATTTCGAAAAAAAAAGGTATGGTTGAAAATTCGAGTTGATTAGCTAGAATTAGAACTTCGAGTTGAGTATTTAGGATTAGAACATCGAGTTAGAACTCTGCAGAAAGGAAAGAAAATCCGAATACAGGGTGGTCCATTTATAGAAGTTCAAAATTGTTTTTATGTTAAGGACATCCTGACTATTCATTACAAAATCGTTATTTGAAAAAAAATTTAGGGTATAGAATTCACTATTTAAAAAAAATGAAATTTCTCTAGCCGTTTCACATAAATTACTCTAGCGTAAAAACTATTGGTTGGAATCAGATTAAAATTGGTACAAGAGTAGTTTATCAAGGTGTTTACTTCGTAAAATATCTTTGTTCATGTCGTGTAAATTCTGAATAGACTTTTTAAAATTTTACTTCTCTTGCAACTTTTTCAAATTTGAAAAAAAAATGAGAAATTTTAAGTCAAGCCACAGTCTTTATTGGCCACAAAATCAAACTTCTAATTTTATGACTGAGCCACGGAGAAAATAAAATAACCTCTGACAAACTAACTAACCTTTTTTTATAACGAAAACTTTATATTTAGTAAAGATCAACAACTATCTTAAGTTGTCCTCTATAATTACATGTTGTCATCACCATTTTTATATTTCAGCACCATTATAATTTTTAGATCTTTAACGCAAAATCCTCAAAAAAATATATTTTAAGTTTCTATAAACAACATCATTGAAAGCGTAGTAGTTAAATTTGGGTTAGGTTAATGTTAGGCTGTAATCATCGCATGCACGAGCCGAGCGAGCGAAGCCGGCGTGGAGCGGCAGCACTCGGCGAAGCGCCATAATCGAAATTGGACCTTAATTCAAAATTTTGTAGCATAAATATCATCAGACAACATATTTTAGTGGCTAAGATACTTAGTATCGTATAACTTTTGGGCTCTACTTGTATGCTGCATTCAATAACCGAATTTCAGGTACATTTATACTCCACTAGACTTGCCGGCAGACTTTACATGTACTTTCAAAATAATTACTCATTAGTTTTTCTGATGATGTTTTCCTTCATCATTTGAGTAGTCTTTTTATATAATTAGTAAAATATCACTAGTTACTTGTTACTTGGGCAGTTACCAGGAACTGGGAACCTCAAATCAAGAAGCCAGCAGCGTCTTCACCAAAATTGTAATAATACATTTCTTACAGTTTTAATATTCATACTAATAAAAGAATACATTTCTTGCACTTATTAACAAAATTTTATTTCACAGTTTTGTAAGAACTTCCGTGTGGGAGAACGTTGCTGTGAGTTCGAGTGCCTGGACCCTCCGGGTGAAAATACAAGATACCAAGAGCGACAGCGGCTCAGAGCACTCATCCTGTCAGGGAACTCTTCAGCCCACCAGGTCGCACCCTCCGTGGAGATCAAAGCTAGCATCTCCTTGCTGGCCGTCGCCGTGGCCAGACTTGTCTGAAAAAAGTATCTCCCAGGGAAACTCCATGGCTGTGCATGAATGTATTTCAACGTTGGTACTACCTACGTGTTATTTTTAGCATAATGAATATTTAAGCCACTTATGACTTTCCTAATAATGTAATACCAAACACGCGGGCAATAACAATAAAGTAACGCCTGTCATAATTTATGCCGGCACACGAGTTAGAGGAAACGGCATGTAATAAATCTTCAGGCAGTTTAGTGTAAATATAATTTTCTCTCTCCATGCACTCACAATTGCCAAACTCTTGTCTCATCGAAATAAAGCTTACCTACCCACTTATCTTTTTAAACCTTAAAGATATATTTACACGTAGAATTTGCAATGTTCAAGTCACTGGCGTTTTAAACAAACTTTATCGATCAGACTTTAATAATTAAATACCTGAATTATTGACAGGTATTAAAATGAGATAAGCAACGCATAAATTGAATTTGCTAAGCGATTAAAAAAATGTAGGCACGCCACCTTTCAATAAATGAATGTTTTAAGGTAAAGCAAAACACGACGGTAGCTACAATCACGTTCAAACATGGATACATATCTAAACATTATTGTTATTTATCACGAATAACAATGAAGGTAGAAAACTTGTTACCCTTTCCATGTAAAGCGTTATAACCATCACTGACGGACACAGCAAGGACGGATCCAGTCAGGAGGCAGTTAAGTAACACAAAATTTGATTACAATAAGATAACTTAGTTGTACAATAAAAAATATAGTTTATACGTAAAAAAATTGTATTCATATTAGAGCCAGAACGACCACCCCTGGATTCGACCTTAGAGCTGGCGAAAAAGGAGGAAAACTTTCGGGGCGCCGCCGCCGCCATTGAATTTAATTCTGTACAATGCTTTTCGCCGCACATAATCTTATCTCGGTAATGTCTGTGTCGGTCATAAGCCGCTAGACCTTCTGTAAATCGGCGAAATTACAAGCCAATAAGAGCAATCGGTTAATACGAATCATATACTGGTAACTAGGCGGTTAATCAAAATTAATAAGCCTAGCGTCACAATAAGTAGGCATTTAACACAGTAAAAAAATACTTTTCGTATACTTAATCATTTGTGGATTGGTTGCCTTGTCTAGTAGTGAGATTATTCATATTGTCAGGAATCTAAGGGAGATGTATAAATGAGAACCGAGAGTTCATACATGCCACCGCAAAACTGAATATTTAAATAGTACTTTGTTCTAAAGAAGATTAGTTGTTTATTAACTGTTAATATTAAATGGTTATGGTAACTTCAAATTTGCTTTAAATAAAATAGATTACCTTGAAGCCAAATGAAACCTTACTAATGAAAGTTTTAATCTATGTAGGAGCATAAACGCACATTGTTTATCATAGTTACTTGCGAATATTTGGTACTATCCCAATAATCGTGATCAACCGTGGCATGGCTTGGCCGTTGCAAGAGATTGTAGAAATAACTTTGAGAAAATTATCGAAGTATTCAAGTCCAATACTTATTTCATTCCAATTTAATGGCAAAAAAAAATAAAGGTTCCAGTGATAAATTGATTATGTAATAAAACGTAACTTAACTACTAATCAGTTATTGAATCCACCTAATGTTTTTTTTTTTGGTAAAGTAAATAAAATACAAAAGGCACCAACTCGACATGATGGCCAATACCTAAATTACCAAGCACTGTGGGCTAGCCTTACGGTTCGCGAACATCCCTGGCTGTAGCTTTCCATAATTCGTAACATGCCCATATTTAGGCACGTAAGCGTATTCACAAAGGAGACTGTGAGTTATACTGAGTGCTAATGGTTGTACTGTTAAAAGCGACAGATTATTCGCGCTAACCCTGGACTCAAGAAACAGAAACGGTTATGAAGAAAATAAAAAATTCAAAATATTTCAAGAAAAAAACCTTAAGTTTTGCTGGTGCCTTCGAAGGGGAGTGGGGTTTAATACAGCTCAATAAAAAATTAACCATGTACATGGACTAAAAAAAGGAACCATCCAAAGTAACATGATTTGTAGAAAAATCTGAATAAATATATCAATAAAATATATTTATTAGGGTAGTGACTCATCTTTAAATTATTACTAACCATTATTTTAAAACTTACCCTTTTATTATTTTTTATTTACTAAAAACAAGTGCAAAATAAAAGCACTCTAATAAATATTTGGACCAATTTTCGGTAACCACATAATTAGGTACGTAGTGATTGTTTTGATTTATTTGTTTTTGATCCTGTATATGTCGTGTCCATTAGCTGTAGATTATCATACTTAGATAAACTTCTTGAAAATTTCATAAAGTAGTTCCAAGTTTATTTTGATTTTCTTTTCTTTAATATCCTTACACTTAAGCCACATGAAATTTGAAGTCCGGTGATATTTAAAGTCCGGTGTTATTTAAAAGGGCCATAAATAAACTGTTCATTTCGAAAAAAATGGCACATGAAATATGTTCCTTGGCACGATGCAACATGATAAAAGCTCAGGAAATCTGAAGATTTTTTTGTTTCTAATTTGTTTGCTAAACTTACTTAAATAAAGTGAATGAATTAAGAGAGTTAGTTTAAATTGTTACTTTAAAAAGGCTTAAAACTTTTAGTACAACTGGTAGTTTTGTGGCAGAGACAGTGAATACTGAGAATCGTGAGTATGTGTCCAATAAGCACGGGAGTTTGCCAAGTTCGTACCTGAAAGTTTAATAGCTTAATCGACTTCATATTCTATATTCATATTGGGTATTATGAATGTGTTAAAAAGACTAACAATTGAGGATCCTGGAATAACTAATTTAAATTTGGAATATGATTTGTATTTGCTAGTGGTTATTCCTAGTTAATTTTCCAATTTGGAAATAGTTAGGAACCTAATGTATTAGTGCAATAAAACAATTAAATCTAGTTGAGTGTAAAATTCACTTCTCACTATTAAAACTGTATGTAGGTTATATAGAATATGCCTTATATAATAAAAGTGAACATTCCCAAACTGTTACCTATATGCTAAAGTGATTATTGTTTTAAGTATAGTCATCTTGATACAGATGTAAAATATTATGTGGTACCAAATATTTGATTCAATTTTATGAAAAGATATAAAATCCTGTAACCGTGCTTTTTCTAAGAGTCCTAAAATAAATTAACAAAACACAAAGAAAGATATGCTTCTTTTTAGAATTCATCATAACATTTGTATCATGTATTGTATTTTTAAGAGCTGATTTTACTTATCTTGTTCACCTAACAAATTCAATATTTGCAAATTATTGTGCAAAACTATGCTGTTATTAGATATCATTCTCACATCACTCATATAAAAATGAAAAATGTATTTAGCCCTAAGAAATGAGTCACCGTCTTTCATACCCTAGCTTAATTAATTATACTTTAATAAATTATACCCATAACATCTGCAACATAGAACAGAATAAAGTGACATTAAAATTTACGCAAGACATTTGATTAGATATGATTTTCAATTTCTATTTTGTTTTGTTTAACTTCCTCAATTAATGTTTGCTATCTTTGGGCTTTATTTCATACATTAGGGGTCTTAAAACTTTATACCAAACTCATAAGTTACCACTAAATTTTGTCTTCAAATATTAGCTTATACATTGCATAGAACAAAAAGAACCTGGGACACTCATATAATACCTAAAACTTTTCACAGCCTTTTAGCCAATTTGATAGTTAAGTGTTACATTGTAAATTAACTTTTGCATCATAATCATGTAAGATATTTTACTATGATCATACCTAAATGATAATTTCTATTTGTTATTACTTCACATCAAGCTTATCATTTACATGTAAAGCATAATAAATATTTTGATTTTTTTTATTTTACTCATACATGGTTTTTTAAAATATAATAGAAGGAAATGTAACATTATATATTTTTTTATATTTTCCCATCCCAAATATAAAATATTGTCACTGAGAAAAGAAACAGACAGCATAACAGGAATATAAAAATGTTAGCATTTGAAGCCAGATATATTACCAAACTGTAAAAACAGTAAAAAACAACAATGTCCTAAAATTCTCATACTGATTCATAAACTCACTTATAAATCTTACTTTATTGTAAAAAAAAATACCCACTAAATATATTACCTTCTCAAGAAACACCTCTTATTCACAAAACATATATTCTGAAAACAATAATGAATATATATAAAAAGTGTTATTTGTTTTAATTTTGATTTTAAATTTCATGAATGTTAAATCAAATAATTATTTATTTTAAAAGCCGATCTTGTATTAGTCTAAAAATAATGGCTATACTTTACTGCTTACAATGAATTTATAATGTTTCAGAGGATCAAATGTATAACACAAATAACTTTTCAATAAATGTAATAAACTTATGGAACCATATGGAATAATTATAAATAAAACAAAATATTTACTGGTTGTTTTATTTTATATTATATTCAAAGAGGCTCAAAAAAATAAATGCAGAAAACTGGTAACTTGATATTACATATTTCATTTCCTTAGCACAGTTCATTATCAGATATAGATATGATTTAAGTTATATTAACGGAATGTCTGGAATGGAAAATTTTACCACTCTACTCCCTTTGAATGAAGATCCTTTTCTGCTTCCAATATTTCAGCCTGGAGTTCTTTGGCAGCAACTTCGCAATTATTGAAAGTGAACACTCTGTAGAACACCACTACCAAAGCATATAAACCAAAAAGTGCAACCAATAGTAGTGGTGATAAAATTATTAAGTCCATATTCTTTTCTATGATCGGGTGTTTGACATAGCCGCCGACTAAAGAGTACCAAACAGCAAATACTGATGAAAATACAGATAGCCACTCTAATAATTTCGTCATTTTCCTGAAATAAATAATCATCGACAAATTGTTTTGAATAGGTATATAAAACTTAGGTTATGAAAAACTAAATCAATTTGAATACATACGTGTGTATTCCCCTAACACTCCCTTAGTAATTATATTTGCGAAAAGTTTTAATCTACATTCAGAAATTTAGTTTCTTTTTTTTTTATTTCGATAGAAAATAATCTACACCATAAATCTGACACAACCAACTAACTAAACAAAAGAGCGATCTGACTTTTACAGTGACAATGCGATACATGCTGCGTTCCGTTTGCCTATTACAGCGCTCACAGCGCTCATATACCCGTTCCGATTGCCCGTGAGCGCGCTCACAGCGATATGGATACGTCATCAATGACGTCATAAACGCTACCATCTTGTCGCTCACAGTATCCAAGCTACGGAGCATGGTCGCTGTGAGCGGCCTGTCAAAACTGACACATGACGTTACTTGTTGATGTTTTTATTAGTCGATTAAAGATTTTAAAAGCTTGCTTATTAACTTTCTTTTGTAATAATATTAAAAAATGGCTCCTGCTTAATTTAGGGTCAAAGATCTTAATGAAATTGTAACTTTAGACTGAAGCGACGAATAATCAGAATGTTAGCGCGCTATTTACCGTTCCGATTGCAACAGCACTAATAACACATTTAGCGCGCTCCAACGAATCGGAACGGTTTTGAGCAATTTTATGGCTGGTTTACACGCGTTAAGTGGTTAAGTTGGTAGCTAAATTTTAACTAAATTTTAGAAGATGGTCAACATGATTCTGTTGCCATGTGTACCTAAACAATATGATTGCCACGCAATATGATTGCTTGGTTAGATCTGCTTCCATTTATAAGTCTGTGAGGAATATAGGGCAGGTTACAGCTATGATGACCGAGCCTTAAGAGCGAATTGGATTTTTATGTAACTTAGTACTGACGGCGCTTAGCCGAAACTTAAACTACTCCGACATACGATACAAGTCAGGTGAATAAGGGGGATGAACAAGCAATTCGAAACCACAATTCACTATTTGAGCCATCGATTCTGCAGATGTGTAAACACGATAATTTTTAGTTTGACCTCTTCAAGTAATCAACCAAGATGACACCCTTAGATTCCTAGAATACCGATGCTATTGCCTTGTTTACTGAAAAACACACCCTGGCTTTCTTGGGGGTCAGAAATCCGGGTCTCTTCCATTGTTTGGATTGTTGCTTGGATTCACGAGTATAGTGATGAACCCATGTTTCATCCATAGTAACAAACCTTGCTAAAAATTCGTTTGGATCAGCTTGAAAAAGCTCTAAACAGTCTCAAGAAATCGTGAGCCGAGTTCGTTTCTGTTCAACTGAAAGGAGCCGCGGAACCCATCTTGTAGACACCTTGTGGAACCCTAATTCGTTAACGATCATGTTTTGTGTACGTTCACATGAAATTCCTAGAGCTTCAG
Source organism: Marasmarcha lunaedactyla (assembly GCA_923062675.1). NCBI lineage: Eukaryota > Metazoa > Arthropoda > Insecta > Lepidoptera > Pterophoridae > Marasmarcha > Marasmarcha lunaedactyla. The sequence goes on along the minus strand of OV281339.1, from coordinate 35,825,575 downwards.
CTATCTCTGATACCTTCAATCTTCTGTCTTCCATGATGAGATCACATATTTTTTCGATGTTTTCCCAAGTATAAGCTGTAGAAGGCCGTCCAGAGCGGGGGTCATCTTTGATGCTCTCTCTTCCACTTTTAAATTCAGCTGTCCACTTTTTACCTCTATATACGATGGAGCAGATGTTCCTAAAGTAGCCACCATATCTTCATGAATCTGCTTTGGAGTTAAGTGTTTCTTGTGGAGGTATTTGATCTCGGCAGGGAAACTTCAATGAAACTTACTTTCACTTAACGTTCAATAAAATAAATAATCTCGCAAACGCATGTATCTCAGAGAAAATTGCACTGAGACTGACAAAGAGTATAGGTTTCATATGAGTTTTATAATAATATGACAACTCTAGCTATTAACTTCTAGTTATTTGCGTATGTGCATTACTTGCAAGATGTAGGGATACATGCGGTGTCAGTGGTACTGCTTGTGAATTCAACAAAGCCATTTCTATACTATTTTTATAAGTTCTGTGACTGTAGCTCATGAAGTAGTTTTTTTGGATCACATACATACATACATACAAAAGCTCGAATTTCATAATCCTCTTTCTGAAGCAGTCGGGTAATGATCAGTACTTTTTTTATTGAAAATGGATAAGACGTTTGTCTTCTATCTCACCTGATGGAAAGTGACGATGAAGACGAAGGTGTTACACGCCTATCCACGAGAAACCTATTCACTCGACGCTTGAAAGAACTAGGACTATAGTTTTCTGGAAAAACAGACGCAGGCAGTTCATTCCACACCTTGGCGACCCGTACCAAAATGAACTATCGAAGCGTTTGGTTCGACTTTTTGGGATATCTACCATAAAGGGATGGAAGGCCTATCTGCGTCTAGTAGTCCGATGTAAGAATGTGGGTTGTGTTGTGTGGTGTGAATGTGGCGTGGGTTCAACCTGATTAAAAAGAGCATTCGCGCACTCTCCAAAATGTAATCTGTAGAAGACTGCTAAACTGCCAACTTTCCGACGATGGTCGAGGCTTTGCAGTTTTTTGGTGGTGTCGCTTCTAGTTGGTACTTTGCAGAACCATCCCAAAGGTGGCTACAGTACTCCATACAAGATCGAACTTGAGCTGAAAATTAAGTAGCTGTTCAGGGCTGAAGTACCGTTGGACCTTCGAGATGATTCCCAATTTCTTTGAAGCAGTTTGAGCCATGGACACAATTTGTTGCGCGAAGTTTAGTTGTGACGATACAGTTACGTCCAATAAGCAGCCGTCTAAGACTACTCGAATTGACCGCTCCCTCAGAAAATCAGATATCTAGTCGCAGAGCCCTTTAGGTATTCCGTATGCTGTAAGTTTACTCAAGAGACCATCATGCCAGACCCTATCAAAAGCTTTGGAAATGTCTAAGGATACAGCTATAGCTTCACCGTGACTTTCCAAGGCTTCGCTCCGTGAGTGAGTGGCATACACAAGAAGATCTCCAGTCGAGCGTCCACTACGAAAACCATATTGGTTATCACTAAGGAGCTCGTTGGACTCAAGGTATGCCAGGAGATGATTGTTCAATACACGCACCATAACTTTGCAAAGTATGGAGGTGATTGCAATAAGTCGGTAGTTGATAGGATATGCACGGCTTCCCTTCTTTGGTAATGGTTGCACGTTAGCCAGCTTCCAGGATTTAGGGACCTTTCCGGCTTCCAAAGAGAGTCGATACAGGCGCGTTAGTATGGGAGACAACTCGGCTGCGAAGTGTTTTAACACAATTGCAGGTATGCCATCGGGGCCGCTGGCCTTATTTACGTCTAAATTCTGCAAGCATTTAAGAACCTCCTTTTGGCGAATATGAACGATACCCATTTTGGGTCCGAATTGAGGTAACTGGGGTGGACTTTACCTTGACTATTTAGACGTGAATAGTCTGCAAAAAGATTAACAAAAAGGTCTGCTATCTCTTTTGCGGTGTGGGTCAGTCAACCGTCAGGCTTCCTCAGAGGTGGCAGCGATGGGCGATAGAAACTCGACTCAATCGACTTGGCCAGAGACCAGAAAGCTTTGCTTTCTGAAGGATATGACGCTATCTTATCTCCGATGTGGCCAATGTGGTCAAAACGAGCTTTCCTGATCACCTTTTTGCAAGACTTGGCAGCAGCATTGTATCTTTTCTTTAGTTCATGCGAATCCATGGCTTTGCTTCTGCGAGCGTCAGCCCAGGCTTTGTACGCTTCTTTGCGCTTTGTAGCTTTTCAGCTGTGAGGCAAGCAGCATTAAACCATGGGCGACCTTTGGTTTCAAGGGATAGGTCAGCGTAAGGGATGAAATACTCCATTGCTTGGCCGATCACATTTGATACAGCATCAGCGCAGCACGATGGATTTGTCGATGTAAAACAAGTCTGCCACCAAGGATAAGACACGAAAAAATCATCTCATCCCAATCTGTTGACTTGTATCGCCATACTCGCCTGGCGCCTTTTGAGCGGGTGTCAGGCGGCGAGTACTGCGACACAGATTTCAGAATGCAGCGGTCGGATGTCCCCAAAGGTGCAGTTACGGACATCGAGCACCTGTCAGTATCAGTTGTCAGCAGAAGGTCTAAGCAATATGCAGTTTGGCCAGCAACGTCGGGGATGCGCGTGGGCTCGTGCACAAGCTGTGAGAGGCCTTGAGTCACGGAAATCTTAAAAGCTCTCTTCCAGCGTGGTCAGTGTCCAACATCTAAGTCATCCCTGTATTATAGTTCACAACCGTTAGTACTACATGTTCATTCTATGCATGATACTTTTTTTAATCTATGACGTTTATGATGATTTTCATACAAATCGCCGGGCTCAATATAAAATAATGTAAAAAATAGTTTTTATTGGTTTTAACTAAATATTTTGTTTACTTTCTGATTATAACTTATTCCACTATCTTTTTTATTCACAGTAGATTGGTTTTTACAATTTTTTAACACGCAAGACGGCATTTTTAAATATTTGTTTTGACATTAAGTCGGCACCTGATCGCTAAGAGCGGTAGCGAGTGACTGAATGAGTTTGTTGCCGGTCGGCAACAAAACACAGGGACAAAAACGTTCGCGGTGTCCGTTTTATACGCTAGTAATAGTAGTTCAATGAATTAGATAAAAAAATTGAGTTTATTCTTTTTTTTTTAATACAAACATTACAAACCATCTACTTACATAAAAATGAAAAGGAATGAATGACAGGTATCGATTCCTGATTCGTATCGTCATTTTGATGTATCGATACAAGATCCGATAAAACTAAATCGCTCAGATAAATGTTTATGTAATTTTGAATGTTATTACTTTCAGTATAATGTAGTAAAATTATAGTTTTCAAAGACTTTTTGCAGTTGGAACAATATTGTGATTGTTACTGATTCTTTTATTAGGTGAGTTTTGGCCATAATTCGTTCTCTTACAGTGTCTTGAATTAATGTGCCACTAGAATGTGTCGTTTTTTGGTACAATAAGTCCTATTCGGGAGAAAAAATATCATTTTTTTAAATTAAACATGTTTACTTTTATTTTTTTATTCCAATTCATAAAATTACATTGTACATAATTATTTATTTAAAATGTTATTTTTTTATGTGGCAACTTTCAACTGGGTTTATGATGGCAAACCCATATCTGTAGCGCGTACGCATACCCCTCATTCGCAGGGGTGTCAGCTTTAATGCTTGATAGCAAACTATCTAGAAGGGCAAACTTTTTGAGCTATCGGGCTATAGCTATAAGCTAACAGTGCAGTTGACTAAAGTCGATTGTAACTTAAAGGGCAAAGATGTTATCAGATTAGGAAGTATTTATTCTAGTAGAATAAATACTGGGGATAGGATTGAAAGATCGAAAGGCCAGGGCCAAGGCAACAGCCAGTAAAGAGAGTTTAAAATGGTCACTGGCCTGAAGACATTCCGACCACGGAAAATTTAAAGAGGAATATTAAATACCTTAATTGCCGTCTGTGTAGCATAAGAAAAAGCACAAGGAAACGAGGTTTAGGCATAAGATTTGCAAAAATCATCTTTGCCCTGCTTGTTTTGAGGAACAAATAAATGAATAATAAATATATGAAATAATAATAAAAAATGAAAAAAATAAATGTGACTGATTCTGAGTTATACATAGTCTGATTAAAGAGTAACTCTTGTATAATATGAATAAAAAATATAAATTGATTTTAGAAGTGCATTTAATTAGTTTTTTGTTTTGATTGTGTAATCTGGAAAGAAAACATAACATTTAGTTTATTTTTGTATAGTCTGATTCTACTATTTTAAAAATATAAAGAAGACTGATTGATTGTTAATTCTATTACATTAATAAGAAGAAATTATATTTTTAAAGGAAACGTTTTTGTTGTTTTGTTGATGTTGATTATCGCTTTGCCAAAGCGATTAAATTTAATAATTCAATAACCAGTATGGGTAACATCACTAAAATACCAAAGGGTCATTGACGTTTCATTGTTTACATAGTTTTTTTCTTTTTTATCTGGTAAAGATAATACGTATTTTAGTTTGTCAATATTACGCCAACATGGTAAAATTCAAACAAGCACAAAATTCATTTGACAATAGTCAGCCAGTCTGGTATTATCAATCATTGCAATTATTCTTACTTATTACCATAAAATTCTTCCACTTATTAATTAAGATATGCTTAAAGACTTGTATCCATTTCCGTAAATAAATAATTTAATAAATTTATAAATAAATGTCAGTTCATTCCATGTTCATTCATGACTTTTATAGTGTTGCCAGATCAGGGGATTTCTCCCTAGATTTAGGGGTTTTAAACTATATTAGGGGCTAAATAGGGGGAAAAATATTTGGGGGATTTTTAGGGGAAAAGAAATATCCCAAATTGCAAGGAGTCTGGGCCAGGTCTTTGTACACTTTATCAAAAATAGTTTAAGATGCTTAGAACACTTTTTGATTGTTAAATTGTTATTAAAACACTTTGTTTATTGGTAGGAAATAAAATTGTGCATTATTAGTGTGCAACACAAACAAAAAACATCATGGCGGACATCAAGTGTTTACATTTTGTTTTGTGTATTGAGTAGTATCGATGACTGGTAGCCATTAAGCCCAAAGAATTGAATTGAATTGTTTTGTGTATTTAGCTTTTCAGTTATAAAGTTAAAAAAAACCGAAAGAAAGAACTCAAGCGCAACGAACAATCAAACACTCAGGAGACAACTATCAATGTGATGTGCGTGAAGTGTGCTGTGAGTGAGGTGGCTGTCCCCTCTGCATAGTGAACTAACTTCACTTGACAACTTCCTGCCATAAAGAAGACTCATTTTCAATGTTGCCCGCTAAAACGAACACAATTAATGTTGACTTTTTTATTTTCTTACCATCTAACTACTAATTAAATCAAATTATTTGTATTTTTCCTATAATTAGCATTTATTTGTCAATTTTTTTAGATGATGTACAAAGATCTAGCCCAGGTTGTGACATTTCTTTTAAAAACACGTCATTAGAGTATTTTCCTGACGTTTTGTTATTTATGTTTTTTTACAGTCGTTAAATTACTTGAGTGCCACAACGAGTCTAGATAGTAGAGATTCAAGATGTTGAAAATAACGAATGATTTTAGCCATATGTAGAAAAATGCAGCAATAATAAAGTTTAATAATAAATTTTTGCAGGATATTAAAAGAAAAATTATTATTTTTATATACAGTATGGATACCACTTATGGGCAATAAATGAAACCTCATACTTGTTATCGCCTTTTCTAACAGTATACAAAAAATGAAAGAAATCGGTCCAGTAATTAGGTCAAAAACCAGAGTTTTAATTTTGAGCAAATTCGTAGAGACACACTCTGTAGATTTGCTACACTAGGTCAATGAGTCAATGAACTTGAATTAACATTATTTAGTACTTAGTTGGAGAAATGCGACGTTGCCACGTAGTGCGTTATTTGCCGAGCGCGGGAATTCCCGTGAGTGGGGCGCGTGCAGGGTGGACACACCAGCTGTTCTGCCGCCCTACCGTAAAAGGATGCTAAGTGCAAAATCATATTTTTGAGAAAAATGACAAAAACCCGCCAAACTTGTTTTCTAAAGTTGTATGTAAGATAGCATGTTATAATCAGTTAGTTACCACTGTTTTGTAAAGGGAATAATAATCGGTTAATAAATAAGTTGAAAGAGAAAATGATCCGAGATTATGTTTATAATGTTTTTGCTTTAATCACTTAGTACATAGTGTTTTAAAATTATCATAACGGTACTTAAAAGCGTTCTTATTAAAAATTATTAAGTGTAGTTAGAGATAAAATAAATAAAGAAGTAGACAGTGAAATCTTATGAATTGTTTTTACGTGTTACGCCTAGACGGGACGAGTCGAATCGCTCCTGTTAAAATTCATAAATTCAATCGTAAAAACAAAAAATAAACATTTATTATAATAGGTACATAGTCCATTCCTTGAAATAATTTGTTAATTGTTAATAACAATAATAATAAAAACTCTAATAATGCAAAAATACGCTTATTTTAGTGCATTGATGATTATCATAGTTCCTTTTCTTGTAAATAAGTATTCAATACCGACATTGCACCTTTTGCACTATTTATGACTTATGTTTTTTGCCAACTGGGAAGTTATGTTTCGTCACTCGTCAGTTCACCGCTAGACTTCCGGGCCGCTGCGCATGTATGTGCCTACTGCAGAGATTTTTGATACTCGCGCTCGCGCATTGTGCAGTGATTATTGTAAACTGTGGTTAGGTTAGGTAGTTTAATTTATTCAGTATTTATTTGTTATGGTGACATTGACACTAGGTACTTGACTTTTGTGTGTGTGTGTTTTTTTTAACAAAATACCGCGACAACAACAGCATTTTTACAGTGCTGCAAAGTATACATACATGATTTTAATGTATGTTGAATGTCGCCAGAATGCAGTGTTAACTTTACGTATGTATCGGGAGAGATTTGGCGCAACTCGCACCTGTCCTACAATATAGGATAGTGCGCCATGATTGGGTTTATTTTCAGTTCAGTTAAATCGTGACGAAATAAAAAAGCACGGTTAAAAAATGAAAGTAAGTGATTTTTTCTCATTACGTCGCAAACCGTAAAACAACAATCGAAGATGGCGGCGCCGTGCTGCCTATCGCGCCATGCGTGTGCATCGTTGCCACTCTTCTGCTGAGGCTAAGGTGCGTCGTCAAACAGAGTGTTATACTGATACTGCATTTATTTTGCTATTTATTTTGTTTGAAAATGAAAGTTGTTTAATTTGCGGTTTTTCGTGTAATATTCGATTGAGTTATACTTCTGTGGACTATTATTACTTGTGGTTTCATTTTTTGCCCATGAGTGGTATCCACACTGTATATATATATATTATAAATATATATAAAACTTAATCATTATATCAAGCTCCTCTAATGAACCTGTACCGCCCCTTTAAAAAATCGCGGCATGCCACCATCCACTTGTTGAGGGTATTCTAGGGGATTTCTAGGGAAAAATCAAATTAGTCTAGGGGTATGTCGCCGAGACCATTTGGCAACACTGGGCTTTCAGTAAGTTACCTTAGATTAGGTACCTACTCTCTTAGGTTGTTACAATAAAAATTCGGATTTACTTGAAAAGAGCAAAAACGCAAAAACGGATTCGTGACGTTTCACGCATGTAAAAAATATTTATTGCTTGTCGAAGTTATTGTCTGTTTTTTCAAGACTACTACTCATGTGCACCATTTGTTATTCTAATTGATGTGTGCTGTGTCCACCTATAATCAAATAATTCCAGTATCTCGTTAGTAAAAATGATGAACGAAGTCGACGACAAATTCTACTATGTTTACAGTTCTTCCTTGGGGCGTAAAATCGGGATAAAAATGTAAGTTTGTTAGGTGTCGCATAATGAAAACTTATTTTTTTTATATAGTAGTAAATACAATCAATCAATGACAATACATCATTTTTAGCTTCACTGTTGCGTTTTTGCACTATTCACTACTTATTGGAATGTACATCAACCACAATTATGCTTGCATTGCATTGTAATTGTGCCAAGAAACAAAGACTAGCTTTGTTAGACTAAGGGCCGATTTTTCAATGCTCAGATTCCTAACTTTTATCAGAAGAATTATTTTGAGACCTTAACATAATTACTATAGAAAGTCTTAACAAATGTTTAAGTTATTCTCCTGACAAAAATTTTGTGAGCATTAAAAAATCAGCCTTAAGTGTCCTAAAGGATTTGATAGTTTGTTATTGAATATATCATATATCTATATGAACTTTATTTAACAGTTTCAAATGAATGAACATGACTTCAAACATTAAATGCTCTTAAATATTATAAAAAACTATATTTTCATTTTACAGTGGGACACTAGAAGGAAAAAGAGTGAAGCCTGAGTATGACAAATTACTGACGGATCCTATGCTCAAATTCTCAGGACTCTATCAGGAAGGATGTTCTGACTTGTATGTCACATGCCAGGTCTTATGTGATGGTGTGCCATTGGCATTACCAGTAACAACATCTTATAAATCATTTTCAAACAGATGGAAGTAAGTATACCTATTCAAGTTATAACACATATTTATGTGTTGTCTGTATACTTCAAATGCTTTATTTCACTTTCCATATGAGCTTAATTCTATACTGTCTAGGTAAAATAAATAGTTTTTTTTACTGTATTTATTCTGATTCATATATGAGAAGTACAGTATCTAATGACTGGGCACCACATTATTTTATACCTTGCCCAGCCAAGGTACTAATCGATTGTGACTATTTGTGAGCAGCAACCTACTGTCTTCCGGGCTACCTTGCAGTTACAATAGTATTGCTTTATAGCATCTGTATTTTTTTGTAGCACTATGATAACCTAATCATTAAATTAAGAATAAATGCTATTAATTTTAACCTGGGCGGCTGAGCCAGGATTAAAATTAAGCATTTATTTCTGTTTTTAGATTTGGACTGCTTTCTTCTTTAACGAGTTACAGTTATTTTCAAATATATTTAATTAAAGTTTTGCTGCAGTCCTCATTCATCAAGGAAACTTTTACTAACACTCATAGTCTTAGAAATTTACTCAACATTTGCTACACTCAACTTAATTATACTAAGGTATAAGGAATTTCTCAAATCCCACTTGAAAATGGCATTTACCTTAATATTTATAGGTCTTTAACTTAATATTTCTTCCAGTGAGCTTATCCAAAGTATAATTATTTAAATTGCATGGTTGACTGCAGTTTGTGTTATGCCTCTTAGAACCAAAATATTTAAAAATAGTGCAACAAGTCGTTCATTTCTGTAAAAAAAAAATAAATGACAGTAAAAAAACTTTTTTTTTATTGAAAAAGGATTAGACTTTTGTCATCTATCTCACCTGATGGAAAGTGACGGTGAAGACGAAGGTGTTTCACGTCTATCCACGAGATACCTATTCACTAGAGGCTTGAAAGAACAAGGACTATAGTTTTCTGGAAAAACAGACACAGGCAGTTCATTCCACACCTTGGCGACCTGCACCAAAAAGGAACTATTGTTTGGTTCGACTTCTTAAAATATCTACTATAAAAGGATGGAAGGCCTGTCTGCGTCAAGTAGTCTGATGTAAGAAGGTTGTGGGTTCAACCTGATCAAAAAGTGCATTGACACACTCTCCAAAATGTAATCTGTACAAGACTGCTAAACTGGCAACTTTCCGACGATGGTCGAGGCATTGCAAGTTTTTTGATGGTGAGTTCAAAGTTGTTAATAATTTTTCGGGTTCCTCGGTCAACTGCGTCCATCGCTTCTAGTTGGTAATTTCCCAGAACCATCCCAAAGGTGGCTACAGTACTCCACACAAGACTGAACTAGAGCTGTGCACAAATTAAGTAGCCGTTCAGGGCTGAAGTACCGTAGAACCTTCGAGATGATTCCCAACTTCTTTGAAGCAGTTTGAGCCATGGACACAATATGTTGCCCGAAGTTTAGTTGGGACGATACAGTTACGTCCAGAAGCCCTAGGTGGTCGGTTAAGGGTACAGAAACATTTTGCAAAGTAGGCATTAGGTCGAGACTGCTCTTTTTGGCAGGGAATAAGCGCGCCTGTGTTTTTGACGGGTTAAATTTAAGCAAGTTGAACTCTCGCCCAATCGGACACTTTCTTTAAGGCCAAATCAACTCGCTCAATCATGGACTCTCTCAAAGCCCGTATTTCTTGAGGACTCGCTCGCGCATTAGACATGTATCTCTCTACAACGGTGCTGTCATCAGCGTAGCCAATACTGCCTGGGCTTAGCAGGTCATTAATGTGCAGCAAGAATAACATTGCAGAGAGAAAGATCCCTGAGGTACCCCGGCATTAATTGACATTAGGTAAGAAGAGCAGCCGTTTAAGACTACTCGAATTGACCGTTCCCTCATAAAATCAGACATCCAGTCGCAGAGCATATTAGGTATTCCATATGCTGGAAGCTTACTCAAGATACAGCTATAGCTTCACCGTGACCTTCCAAGGCTTCGCTCCATAATTGAGTGGCATACACAAGAAGATCTCCAGTCGAGCGTCCACTGCGAAAACCAAATTGGTTATCACTAAGGAGCTCGTTGGATTCAAGGTATGCCAGGAGACGATTGTTCAATACACGCTCCATAACTTTTCAAAGTATGGAGGTGATTGCAATAGGTCGGTAGTCGATAGGATCTGCACAGCTTCCCTTCTTTGGTACTGGTTGCACGTTGCCAGCTCCCAGGACTTAGGGACCTTTCCGGATTTCAAAGAGAACAATCTGCAAAAATATTAGCAAAAAGTCTGCTTTCTCGTTTGAGGTGTGGGCCAGTGAACCGTAAAACTTCCTCAGGGGTGGCAGCGATAGACGACAGAAGTTCGACTCAACCGACTTGGCCACCGACCAGAAACTTTGCTGCCTGAAGGATATGACGCTGTCTTGTTTCCAATGTGGCCAATGTGGTCAAAGCGAGCTTTTCTGGTCACCTTTTTGCAAGACTTGGCAGCAGCATTGTATCTTTTCTTCAGTTCTGCGAGCGCCAGCCCAGGCTTTGTACGCTTCTTGCTTAAGCTTTTTAGCTGTTAGCAAGCAGCATTAAACCATAGGCGACCTTGGGTTTCAAGAGATAGGTCAGCGTAAGGGATGAAATACTCTATTGCTTGGCCTATAACACACTTGATAAAGCACCAGCGCAGCAGGATGGATCGGTTGATGTAAAACAAGTCTGCCGCCAAGGATAAGACGCGAAAAAATGCCGAATCTCATCCCAATCTGCTGACTTGTATCGCCATACTCGCCTAGTGCCTTTTGGGCAGGTGTCAGGCGGCGAGTACTGCGACACAGATTTCACCCTCAGTGGTCGGATGCCCCTAAAGGTGTGTCCTTCAAGCTGTAATCCTCATATTTGAAATCTCAATGAAAACGAATTTTGATAATGCTAAAAAAATAGTCATGAAGTAGTGATAAATAGCCATACATGTAAAACAAAAGTCGTATTATAGTTTCGGCGTTATAGCTATAAGTTGGTGAGGATTATGGCTTGAACGTCAGGCTGTAATCCTCACCTCTCGTGCAAGCAAACGTTAAGGTCTATCGACTTGGTTTAGGTTCCAAAAAATAGTCATGAAATAGTGATAACGACATGCCAAATCTCAGAAATAGTCGATGAAAGATTCCAGAGATATAAAGGTACCCTGGTGAGGATTATGGCTTGAACATTTGAAAACTTCAAACTTCTCCGGAACGCCTACGACTTTCAGTTTAAAGTTTGTGCCAAAAAATAGTGATGAAATAGTCGTACAAAACCAAAATAAATTTGCGCTGATTTAATTTGAAAATAAAATCTTATTATTTTCCATACATTTCTATACACTCGCGTACGAAGTCATTATTTCTCTTCTTCATCAATTCTGTCCAAAAACAGATTAAACTATACTGCAACTAAAACTTTTCCAATTAAGTTTAATTTGGTCTTAAAGCTATTCTGTTTTTAACTTTAAACTAAATTTAGTTTATGAAAAGGCAGGAATAAATCAATTTTCACGTTTCTAAATTAAATGTTCAGGTGGTGCCAGCATTTTACGCATAAATCACGTAAAGAAGTGTGTTCATTAGACTAAAATTAATGATCACTTAAGTATATCATTTTGCCAAAATAAAAAATTTAATGACGGTTGACGTTGACAATGTGTGTGCCACTCACAGCGTTATCCGCTAAAACTGCTCATGACCGTTCCGATTCGTTTTAGTGCGCTAAGAGTGCAATTTCAATCGGAGCGATAAATAGCGCGCCATAATTCTACTTGTTTCGCGCTTACTTGTTCTTACGCTCTCGCTTACGTTCGGCGCAGTGAACGGGAATATGGTGGCGTTTATAATAGATTATCTCGGCCAACAGGAGACTGGTACCAACCATGCGCGAAAAAATGACTAATTGGGTGACTAATTTCTGAATTATTTCCTAAGTAGGTTAGATCTTTAAACACGTTTACAAATTGCTGCTTATCTACTGCGCTTGTTTAGATTTTTATTAGAACCACATTTAAAAGGTTTAACCTTAATTTCTTTAGGAATATGGCCTTCGTTGAGTGCAGGACTCACACGGTCGCATGAACTCATAACAATTCCTTAAACAAAAAAAAATGAAAACTCTGGTGGCTGCGATAGTGCTACGCAGGGTTATTTTATGACATACAGGGTGTCCCAAAAGGCGATAATGAACCGGAAGCAGGAGATACAACAAAACATAACAGCTATTGGAAAAATATAAAAATTCTTGACACTGTGGTTATGAAACTACAGGTATTAAAAAAAAATAAAAATCTACACCATCAAATATGGAAATCTTTCAGACTAAAACACTTTCTCTATTTTATGCAATTTTTATGCAATTAAAATTTTATGCAAATAAGTTTTCCTGTGAAAGAAAAATAAATAAACCATACTAAATTTGTCAAAATAGTAATAAAATGATTTAGTTGTAGGAATGTGTATTATGAATTTATAACCTTGAAGACAATAGGTAGGAAGCAGATAGTGAAATGAATGGAATAAAAGTAGTAGCGTGTAGGATGGTGTTGCCAATATTGAATGAGTGAAACATATAGTGCGGCCGCTTAAAGTGCGAGTGAGTAAGATAGTGACGCCGATATTGTGAGTAACCTGCTCTGACGTAAATGTAACGTACTGACAAACAGTACAAGCCGTCAGTAAGTTACGCTCGTTCATATACTGCGCTAGTATTCACTGTGATTTCGTAGTAACAATCACTGGCATTGATTTATTGGACTGAAATATCTAAAGTTATTTGGATTGCTGATTTCGTTCTCACAAAGAGGAATATGCTAACATGCATTTTATCTACGGAGAATGCAGAGGAAATGAGGAGAGGAAACCCTAATGTAGTGCGTTATCCCGACTATCTAGTTTTTATTAAAGTGACCCGAGCACTTCTGTGCGTGCACTAGAAAGGGGCATCGGCATAACCAAAAGTACAGCGCACTGAGTCTTACAAAAAAACCGCATGCACTCCTATCCTCTACTCCTAAGAGTGCAATCTTTGCTACTAAGATTATCCAGCTCAGGTTGCGTTTTGTGAAAGAATGTTGGTAAAGAGTAGAGCTGACCCGTAATTCTTGAATAAAATTTTATGGTCGGATGAAACCACATTAAAAAAAGGATGGATACGTGAACATGCATAATTTGCATGAATGGCACTTTGAAAATCCGCATCTAATAAAAGAGGATTGTTTTCAATACCGTTTTAAAATAAACATGTGGACCGGAACATGAAACTGTACTGTCATTAGCCCTTACGAACTGCCAGAACTGTTGAATGGTGACGTTTATTTGGTTTGTTTGCGATATTGTAAACAAAATTTATTGGAAGACGTGTCGTTAAATATTTACAGAGATACGTGGTTTCAACAAGACGCATGTCCAGCCATGCATGGTTTTTTAAACGCAGAATACCCAAACAGGTGGATAGGGCGTGGTGGTACGATTTTATGGCCTGTCCGTTCACCTGATTTGAACCCACTCGTTTTTTAATGGGGAACCATAAAAGAGAAATTGTACTCAAAAGCCATAAAAATTTAGCTCAGTTACATGAAGGGTTAGCAGATGCTTTTGAATTTGGCAACTATGGACTAATTGCCCGTCATATTGCCAGGTCTTTCTCAAGAAGATTTCATGCTTGAATTCAAGAAGAAGGAAGACATTTCGAACAGATAATTTAAAATAAAGTTTAGGTAAATCTAAGAATTGACGTTTTTTTTAAACCCTTTGTAACATTGATTAGTGTGAGAGTGTAGAGTGTACATTAGATTATTATGAAATCAGTTTTAAATGTGCAAATTTTAAAAGGTTAACTATGCTTTTTTAACTTGGCGTATCTACGTAGTAATAAGTATAAGTTAAGTATAAAAAAGGTTACAGAGGCAATAAATGCAAAAAAACATGTAGCATCTGTCTTTCTAGATATGAGTAAAGCATATGACCTGGTGTGTCATAAAACTCTACTAAACAAACTAGAGAAATTAGGCATTAGAGGTAATTCACTTAAATGGATTGAAAGTTATTTAAAAAACAGGAAACAAAGGGTAGAACTATCAAGTATCTGTGGGACCATAAAAAAATCTTTGAATCAAAATTTAAATCCCAGAACTCGTACGGAATCCCTCAAGGCAGCGTGCTCGGGCCTCTATTATTCATTGCATGTATAAATGATCTCCCAACTGTTATTTAATTATGTTATAATCTCCCAACTAACTATAACCGACTATAATATCTCCCAACTGTTATAATTTTAAAATTGACAATACTGTAGACACAAAATTTCTTGGTTTTATAATTGACGAACAGTGTGACTGGAAATCTCATATTACAAAACTGTTTAGAAAAATTGATAGTTTTTATATATGTCTTACGACGACTCGCACAAAATACAAATAAACATACAGCGAAATTAGCCTACAAAGATATGGTCTTGTACTATGGGGCGACTCTGTAGATGTCCACAGGGCTTTTATAGCTCAAAAAATATGTATCCGTGCTATATGTGGAGCAGATTTTACGGATAGTTGTGTACCATTATTTAGAGCAAACAAAATTCTTCCTTTGCCCGGTCTCTACATACTCGAAGTATTAATATTCGTGAAAAATATATATGCCTATTTAAATTACAGAAAGATTTCTAAGGTGTTCAGGCTTTTGATGGAGAAATGTTATTATAAAATAGACGATTATCTGAAAGACAATGATTTAATGACTGTCGCAACTTAATACATTTTGTACTTAACTTCTATTTAATTTATCTTTCCTTTTGACATTTTTGTATTTAATTTAATGTTGATAGATATTTGTATAATTGTTATTTGATTTGTAATTTATTGTTAAGACTATTTTTATATTATAGTTCTTTTTTTGGTTTTAGAATGTTATTAATAGTATTTTTATTTTTTCAGTTTGTGAAATGATATAAAAAAAGTTCATATTTGCACGTCTGTTCAGACAGACTGCGAATTGGACATAAAAATTATATTATAGACCTTATTGTATTTACACACAGTCTCCCAAATAAATGTATTATTATTTTTTATTATTTGTAGTAGAATAATAAACACACAAAAAAATATGAGAAATTTAGACTTTAGACTTTAAGATGTGTTGTTAACTAGAAAGTTTAGTAAATTTTGTATCTTGTATTCACCTATTGTTTTATTTAGCTTTTTTTGCCTCCCATGTAGCATATGAAACTAAGTTTTTTCAACAAATTTTTGATAAAACTCTAGATCGATATACCTGTTTGTATAGCTGATGAAACGTAGATTTTTAGGCACACCTGCAATGTATTTTTTTTAGATATCCTTTAGAGAAAAATAACCTTTCTAAATTTTTATAAATTATTTTTAGTTTTATTCATTTTATGTTCAATTTTGTTTATTAAGGTCAGAAAGCATCTTATTTTACATGTAAAAATAAAATAATAGTAATAATAAGATTGACACATTTCAAAATATCTTAAGCTGATAGTCGAAAATCGAGATATTTTTATAAAAAAACAATTAAATTCAAATATCTCGAAAACGATTGGATTAAGGATAGTATCGAGATATTTGAACAGGGTGTTTCATAGTCAAATTAGAAACTACACGCTCTTAACGGGAATAAGTCTACTTTACCCGTAACCCTGTATAATATATATACCTAGTGTTACGCTGTTTGTTTCTGTAAATAAAATAAATAATAATTACAAGTTGAGCATGACATTCCTTCACTAGCTGACATAAAAGAGCTCGTTTTACAATAAATTAAGGCACACATCTAAAACTCAAATAGAGCTTATGTTCTTATCCATAAAAATAGGCCTAGTTTCAGTATATTTTATATAACCTCTCTACATTTATTTAAGGTCATGTTTATGACAATAGAACATTTTAATAATATTTTAATTTGTTTTAGTTGGAATGAGTGGGTGACTCTTCCAGTCTTCTTCAGCGACCTACCACGAAACGCAATCCTGGCAATGACCATATATGATTGTGCCGGTCCAGGAAAGCTAATGGTTGTTGGTGGCACAACGATATCTTTATTTGGAAAACATGGAATGCTAAGACAAGTAAGAAGAACTTTTTATTAACAAGTTAGTCAAATTTCACATGACCAGCAACTTAGTACTAGACACATATTAGAAACTTTAAATAAGTAACACTGGAAAAAGAAAGTTCATTATACTTAGGCCTAATCAACTATTGTGTTAAAAATTATGATTAATGGCACTGTTCATCAGAGTATCGAGAGTCCTGAGTGAAGCTCAAGTAGGAAAACTTTTTCTACACATTTTTAATCTAGCTTATTCAATTACTAGGTAGATAATACAAGTGCACCTTTAAAGTAAATATGTTTTTTAGATATCGTTTCTCTGCTCAGTGGCAATATTTCTACTTTTATAAGAAAATTCTATGTATATTATTAGATAAGAAATTTTGACAATTGATTATTTTGTCAGTCTTTAAACAGTTTGCTTTATTCATATGCAAAGATCGAAGTTTGTGTACAGAAAGGTCATGATTTTCATACAAATAATAAGACTGTTACAAAGCCGGGTATGTTCACGATTTTTGAACAATTTAATTGTGGTGTTCATAGCAATCGATATAGGTACGTAACCAAATTTTTAAAAATATTTGTTAGTCTGTATGTATGTGCGCGCATCACCCGGTCGATCTGCTTGAAATTTGGCATGTAAAGGTATTTTTGTTCGGAGAAAATATAGATTTCCAGAACAAAAACAAAAAGCATAATACGCGAATGATATCGAAAGATAAGACATCTTCGCTTTAGCTGTTACGTGCGTGGCAAAGGCAAAAGCCTTTATAAATAATAATAAAATATTTCGTAATTTTTTACAACTCCAGGGTCAAAAATTATAAATGCTTGTAGATTCTAATTTGTTTATGAATGTGTATTTCTTATTTTACTTAGTACTTATAGACAGCACTTTAAACCCTTTAGGCATTACATTGAGAAATATTATTACATCTCCAACATCAATCTCCTCATCAATCACCTCCATTTCAAATTTCATGACTTTTGCTATCACGAAAACAGGACTTAAATCTTTAAAATTATTACGATATGAATGTTAATAGATACTGATTTAACAAAAACGCTCTTGTTAGTGTGAACCATATTTTTGCAATAGCTACATTGGCCAAGATTGTATTAATGTCTCATGCATAATCTAAAGCTATAGATTTCCTTATTGTTTGTTTATGTTAATGAACTAGTAAGCGACCGTCAGTCGTTCCAGTTTAGCAGTATCAATTTTATTGTTGGTTTCTCTGTCCATAGTTCTGGTTTATACAATGAGTAATTATGTCACCAGAATTTCTCACAATTTACGCATATTGATAAACTGTTGTATAGGTATTATAAACTTACAACTTTATTTTTGACATTGTCTAAATGTGAAATGTACAGGTGAATTTAAAATATGTGTAGTGGTTAGAATAGTCACCAGTAATAGACATTTTAGTTTAGCTGGATTATAATATTAAAACAGTTTCTAAAAATTAACAAGTATTTAACTTTTTTGTTGTAGTAGTATGACCGTAAATGTTTGATGGCTTTTACAAGTAAATTATAACATTCAAGGAAATAATATCTTTACATTGCGTCAACTTTTATTTAAAGTTTTGCATTCTACATCCAGTATCAACTGGTCCGATATCCTTTAAAGTAAACATGTATTGGAATCTGCCAGTCGGTTCAGTCTACTTTCATCCTTTGCTCACTTCGCACGTTTTTTTTGCAATGACTGCAAATATCGTCTTTACTGTATTAAAAATACGAAATATAACTGTGTAAATGTAGGCTATTAATCTTGTTTAATAAACAAAAACGTTTCGACGATGGGGAATACAATAAGCGCATTACGCACGTATAAGAAAGTTTATTTATCTGTGGTGAGTGCTCTAAAGCGATGTTTTGTGGTGACAAAGGGTATGTTTGACTTGCGCGTGTGGCCGGGAGTGGAGGGCAGCGAGAAGACGCCCGGTAAGGCGCCCGACCGCGGCAAGGAGCAGATGCAACGACTTGCCAAGCTGGCCAAGAAACACCGGAATGGGCAGATACATAAGGTAATTTTTATAACTTTGCTGTGATAACTTTCCCTTTTATTGATCAACTTAAAAAAAAGAGGTGGTTCTTATTAATTTACACGTACAGTGGGGGAACTCCGCGGAGGCTTAGGCGAGAATAGCTTGCGCGTTGTTCGGTCTTTTGCCGGTGCCTCGCATACTTAGGGGCGACAACACTGCAGGGGACTCGGGTGCGTATTTGAGCCTACACCAAGTTCCCCGACTGTACCATGCCTTTCGAGAGGTGCCCCCAAATATATTTTATTAAACCTGTTTAAATTGCAGTAACACAGTTGATACTAATGTTGCTATTATCGAATAATAAAAACTCTTAAAAAATATATTATCGTGTTCTTGCAAATAAATACATAAATAAATAAATTCTGATCTTCTCATATCTCACCTTATCTGCAACCCGTACTTTGTATTTTGGCTCTATTGATTAATTTGTATATTACAAAAAAAAGGCAAGCGTACGCTTAGTCTCTATGAATTATTTATCAGTGTTCATTTATCTTCTGTTGGGTACTGACGACCAAAACGAAGATATTCCAAGTCTATGCAAGAGGAGTCCTTTTCTTCCGTCCTTGTACTTTTAAAAGTACTGGGAGGTCTCGATTTCGAATGTTGCAAATGTAGTTCAATTCCTGGAAAAATAAACGCAGGCAGTCGAATCGATTAGTAGTAAGTAACTTTCAACTTTTAGCCCACAGCAAAGGGTTTTAATTTTAGGTACTACTACTACCCGCGCTACCGCGACCTCGTAACGTCAGCTCATCATCAACATCAGCTCCGTATCCAATTTTAGTTTTTAAAGTGCGCTAACAAAAATATCCTGGAATATATCTTCAGTACCGTAATACAGGATTTGGCCTACTTCGGGCACCAGCTCCTCACTATACTAGATTTTACTAAAAATAGCCATATATGTATTGCTTATGAATTGTTTTAGTATTAAGTATGTTGTGAGGAGAAATAAATAAACTTTATTATTATTATCTTCAAAATATTCAGTGTTATTGTTTTTAACTTAATGTATGCATCATATGTGAAGTAATGTAGACATTCATTGTACGTCAATACATCCCAATGTCATAGTTGTGCATTTATAACAAAAATATCTGGTGTGATTTGATATTCTATAAAGTAGAAAAGTGTATTAGTGTTGTGTGATAGTACGAACAACAAAGAAATCACCAACCGTCAAAAATATATATGAGTTTTTACTATAAATTTTATAAAACCACACCTTAAAAATTGCTGGTATTTTATTTTTTAACCATACATGCAGCCTTGGAGAACTTTGTATCTATTTTATAATGTTCCGTTTGTTATGCAAATAACTAGGTTGAAAAATTGATGTCAAATTAATATTTTTGTGCGAGTAAGTAGGCAGCACTCAGTGTTATTGCCTTTTGCTTGTAAGCAACCAGCGAAAAAGAGAATGGAAATTGATAAATTCATTAAATATGAATAAGGCTTGCCGTAGAAGTTAAATTGAAGCGAAACCAAAGTTGCTTTAAACTGTAAATAAGTTTATGCTCTTGCGAATTAGAAATTCATGCATTATGTGTTTCTATTTTTAACATTTAAAACCAGTAGAGGTCATGATGTAGTTAAGGTCCAGTAATGGTGCCAAACCGGTTAGTAAGTCCACTATGTAACATCTATGTTTTGAAGAGTAATTTTTTTTATTATTGTTACTGTGTACCGTACTTCTGCAATGATTCTATTTTGTAATAGCCGACAAACGAGCACAGGATCCACCTGATGGTAAGTGGCATCCGCACCCAAGGACGTCACTTATAGTAGGTGCTTTGATCGGTTATTTGTCCGTTAACTGACTTATCGGCCGTAGGCTTGAGTTGAAATTGCCTTTGCTCTGTTCCTTCCCATTGTCGGGAACCGGACCTCGTAAACGTGATCATTATGGCGTCAAAATAGGAAGGACTGTAGTACCGCCCCAGGCGAGATCTCAACTCAAGAAACTCCACTACCACTGAAAACAACTGTGAAAGAAATAATTCTTAAATTCTAGTATATTTTACGTAAGGTAACATTATTTGAACAGCGAGAGGCGCCCAATCGAAAAACCTTGCATTCGGTGTTCACATTGATTGTCATTCGCTCATATATCCCACCCAGAATGCTCTAAGCCTACAATTCTGATGACGAATAAAAAAAATCAACATATGTCCATTTAAAATGTATATATGTACACACCGTTTAAGGGTGAAGTTTACAAACATTTTCTTCGTGTCGAAGCTAGCTATCTAAAAATTTAATTGATTTGCTTACTGCGAATATTCATAGATCTAAACCCAAGCCCCCTTAATTGCGAATGGAATCTTAGCTAAGAATCCAATGAATTGAACCTATATTTTAGTTATATTTTAAATATGTGAATCTCAATTGTATACATATAAATTATAGTACATGTTATCAACGTAAGGCCGTTGTGGCATTTTAAAATTGTTTATAAAACTTGCATGTAAGTATATGGATTTAAATACTTACGTCGTTTAGGTCTTACGCGTATATAGCGTCTTAGTCATCGCTACAAACTGAAGTTTGTGTGGCAGCCATGATGTTGTCAATCCATGTTCTTGTCGCTTTGGTGTGCTTTTGCAATCAGTACATTTTTGCCACACACACACACTTGCTGTATATAAACCAGCTTAATGTACACGTAGGGCTGCGCGCACCAATGACTATCTGTATTTTGTTGTTAAAGATTATTATCATTCTGTTGTTCTTAATCATGTCAATTATTAAATTGCGAGATTGCTTGCAGGTGGACTGGTTAGATCGACTGACTTTCCGCGAGATTGAGATGATCAACGAAAAGGAAAAGCGGTGTTCCGACTACATGTATCTAATGATTGAATTCCCAACGCTACAAGTGGATGGCATCAATGTAAGTCGCTTTACCGTAATCATTCTGGAAGATTAAAATGAGCGATGTAATTTTTAATAGGCTTATATTTATTATTCATACCACATTATGAAACAAAATTATATATCAAGACATTATTAGGTCAGAAATACAATAAAGTTCTGTATTCCGTCCCACCGCCGCGACGTGACTCCACAGTGCCATTCTTGTTCATAGTTAAAAATAAATTTAATGTTTACTTGGAAATGAAACTGTTATCCCTTCTCATCTCCGTTAACTGAATATTTTTACTTTATAAAATGTAGGAAATAACGTAATGACAATTTTTATTTCTAGAAATTTCCTCAGTTCGACTTGAATAGGTCGTAAAAGTAAATTTATATACATAAGAATAAAAATTAGGACTTAACTTTAGTTAGAGGTTGTGAAATTAGCCCTTAATAAAAAAGAATACTGAGACATGCAATCATCATATGACATAATTAATCTCTTTCATAAGACACATTGTGTTTTATTTTTGTCACGTCTGTAGTCACAAATAAAAATGATTTTATTGTAATGTATTGCAAAACTAAGTAATATAAATATGTTTTAGCACGCTGTGGTTTATTACGAACAGGACGGCGACGAAATCTATCAATTTAGAGCACAGGCGGACATCGTTACAGTTCCCGACTACGAGATATTAAAGGTAATTTATATTTAACTTTAAATAAAGCCCCTTCCAGCGTGGGGTTATACTTTTTTCAAAGCTACTCTACATATTTGGCATACGCATCGAAATTTAAAAAAAAATTATAAGTTGCTACAATTACTTTGCTATTTTGTTTTATGTACTTACAATGTACAAACAAAGAAGAATTTTCTTGAAATTTTCATGCTTACAACTAGCAATTGTAATATTTGTATATATCAGCCTTAACTAATAAAGGTTGTAAACCATTATAAATTCATCTATGTGTTAAAGCTTAACCCTATATGTTTTGCCTTTCAAAACTCGAAAATAGAGGATAGCGTTTTTTAAAATCAGTAAAGTAAACAATTAAAATTCTTACTATTGTATTAAAAAATTCTTGCATTGTGTTTCTAATTTAATTCTTTAAAATAAAAGTATTTTAAAAACGATGATAAGTAAAGGTTGAGGTGCAGGTAGCAAATGGTTGGCGATAGCATTTAAGTAGTTGTGGTACACGTGGAAATGGAAGGTGAAAAACAAATTATTACGAGAATTTTTCTCATAACGCTCTTTGTCGGTTGAAATGAAATGAAATGAAATGAAATGAAATGAAATATTTGAAATGAAATATTTATTTCTCAACATTGACAATTACTTGTTCTTATTGACGTCAAATAAAACATGATTCTACCACCAGTTCGAAAAATACCTTCGTGAAGAAGAACTGGCAAGAAACTTCAAAAAGGTTAGATTACTATTATACAAATCTATAGTGTTAGGAGAATTTCTTTGTTAAGTACTCGTCTAGTGCGGGACTACAGTCTTTCCTATTTTGCACGCCAGTATAATCAAGTATTCGTGGTTGTGTTCCGCTCCAAGGGACGGCACAGCCAGTGCAATGACTGGAACAAAGGCAATTTCAACTGAAGCCTAATTAATAAGCCAATATTTAATAATTACAATCACCATTAAAAATTGTTTCCACACGGAAAAAAAGGATTTCTTAAAATAAAGAAAATTTACTCCAGTTAAAGCAAATTTCATAAGTCCAAGAAAACGATTCACTCATATATAGGGAAAAGAATATTTTCTTAAAATAAAATTAGGGATAATCTTGGTTAATTTTCTTTAAAATAAGATTAATTGTGCTTATATGAATAAAATGGAATAATGTCACTTCAAATCAATATTTTCTTGTAAATCAAATAAACATTTACTTGACTGAAGGTAATATTCTCTTCAATTAAGAAGTTACGTCTTTCATTTAAAACTTTTATTATTTTAAATTTTGTTAATATTTTCTTTAATTAAGAAGGGATGTCTTTCATTCAAAACTTTCATTATTTTTAATTTAGGTAATATTCTCTTCAATTAAGAAAGAATGTCTTTCATTCAAAACTCTCGTTATTTTAAATTTAGGTAATATTCTCTTGAATTAAGAAGGAATGTCTTTCATTCAAAACTCTCGTTATTTTAAATTTAGGTAATATTCTCTTGAATTAAGAAGGAATGTCTTTCATTCAAAACTCTCGTTATTTTAAATTTAGTAAATATTTTCTTCAATTAAGAAGGGATGTCTTTCATTCAAAACTTTCATTATTTTAAATTTAGTTATTATTTTCTTCAATTAAGAAGGGATGCCTTTCGTTCAAAACTATCATTATTTTTAATTTAGTAAATATTTTCTTCAATTAAGAAGAGATGTCTTTCATTCAAAACTTTTATTATTTTTAATTTAGTTAATATTTTCTTCAATTAGGAAGGGATGTCTTTCATTCAAAACTTTTATTATTTTAAATTGAAGTAATATTCTCTTCAATTAAGAAGAGATGTCTTTCATTCAAAACTTTCTTTATTTTAAATTGAGGTAATATTCTCTTCAATTAAGAAGGGATGCTTTTCATTCAAAACTTTCTTTATTTTAAATTTAGTAAATATTTTCTTCAATTAAGAAGAGATGTCTTTCATTCAAAACTTTCTTTATTTTAAATTGAGGTAATATTCTCTTCAATTAAGAAGGGATGTTTTTCATTCAAAACTTTCTTTATTTTAAATTTAGTAAATATTTTCTTCAATTAAGAAGGGATGCCTTTCATTCAAAACTTTTATTATTTTAAATTAAGGTAATATTCTCTTCAATTAAGAAGGGATGTCTTTCATTCAAAACTTTCTTTATTTTAAATTTAGGTAATATTCTCTTCAATTAAGAATGGATGTCTTTCAATCAAAACTTTTATTATTTTACATCTACATTGTATTTAGCTATGAATACATACATGTGATCAAGCGACCCCACTGTTGTGCTATTAAATTTATTACATAAAACTGTTTTGTGCATTGGCGCAGCGCGCGTGCTCAACAGTTTTATGTAGGTACTTAACAACGGAACAGCCTAGGTATCTTGAACGCGCATATGCCTTCTTTTCTTTGACATTAACAAATGACACCTTAAAACGTGAAAGACATACATATACTTAAATATTTTTCTTAAAACTATTTTACATTTATATTAAAAAAGATGAATGAAACATGCGTTCTTAGTTGTTCAAATGAATAAAAGTCTTATTTAATTTTAAACAAGTAACATTTATTTATTAACTATGGAATTAAAATTTAACGTTCTGAAACATATTTGTCATATCAACATCACACATTATTAATTATTACCTGCCTGCTAATCAAATTAACACTTAAATCTAGCATTCAGTTTATGTTATTAAAGGCAAATAACAAATTTGCCTCTAATAACATAAACATAACATAATCTTAAGGGGTATTGTACTTAATACTTAACATTTTACTTTTGTAAAGAAGGTAAGTACCTAATCAACATTCACAATGGGAAATAGTATTGAATTGTAAGTAAATGACAGTGATCAAATCGGGTACCTACAAATCACCTTATTGAATATTTATTTTTT
Organism: Marasmarcha lunaedactyla; assembly: GCA_923062675.1. Lineage (NCBI taxonomy): Eukaryota > Metazoa > Arthropoda > Insecta > Lepidoptera > Pterophoridae > Marasmarcha > Marasmarcha lunaedactyla. The sequence continues at coordinate 35,800,435 of OV281339.1, read as the reverse complement.
GAAAAGATTGTATAATTAACATTTATACTTTTAGATATAATAAGATTGAATACAAGTCACATAATAATATTTATAATATTTCTGTGACACATTTATCACAAAATTAACATTACACATTATTCTTTATGAGGCACTTATATAATCAACACTTATCTCTAGCTTTCAGTTTTTAAAATAAATAATTTCTTAGTATAAAATTAACACAAATAGTTTCTTACGCTTCAAATAACAATTATAATTAAGTACTAACTTTAAAAAATCAGTCAAATAATATTATTTCTTTAACATATTTATCATTCATTATTGGGTACTAATTAAAAGTTTTTAACATAAATAATTACTAATCATAATTTAACTTGAATAGTTTCTTACTCCCTTCTTTTTACCTTACTGCTTCCCTTCTACTTCCACAAATTTAAATTTAAATTATTAGCTAGGTATTAAATATCATAACACACACCTATCTAGCATTCAGTTGTTTTCAGGTATTCAAAATTCAGACTTGACAAATAGTTCTGAATTGACTTTGTAAATTACAGTTACTAAATTTGTCTGCAAGTCACCATATTTAATGGTTTTTTTCTGCAATGATTGTATAATTTTGTATGATCTAAAGTGAGAGCTATAGTCTAAAATTTTTAAGTGAACACAGTCAAATGATATTTCATTTGACGTGTTATCTATGATAATTTCTTTTATAAGATAATATTCAGGAACATCATTGTTTACGTCATATAATATGACGTCCTCAATGCTATACCTTATGCCATTTAATTCAACCCAACGAATTTTTAATGGTTCCTCTTCAATTTCATCGCATTGGATTTTGCTATGAAAAATATTATCTGTCAAACCTTTCTTTGTGACATGTCTGAAGCAGTTCTTTAATTGACAACGTATCATTACAGATAAAGGAAGATCTTTCCGTGATGATGTTGATTGGCAAACTTTCTTTAATTCACGATGCTTAGATTCGAATTTAAACGCACTTATAAATATGGGGGGACCGATTTTTTGTATGAGATTAGGATAATGTACTAAAAAATGATGTTTAGGTTTAAGTTTGGCTAGAAATAAATGTTGATACTGCTGATGGTGTTCTTCAATTAAATATTTTAAATAATTTAAGCAGTCTTCATTAAATACTTGAGAAGTCAAAATATTTGTGATTTCCAGCAATATTAAATAATAATGCCATACGGGTTCATCTATTGCAACTAAATCGCCAACTATAAAAACGAAATTTCTCACCAGACACAACATTTCTGTGGCAGACATCACTATGCTTTTATTCAATAAATGCTGATAGCCTATTACTGGCACAAGGTTTTTTTCTGATGTATTATATTTAAAATACTTAATCCGCGAGTTCAAGTGGTCAAGAGAAAAATACTGTTTATTTATTAAACTTGTAATGATATGTGCCATGCCATATCTATGAACCCCTTCCATGAGGTCGTGCATTACATCACAAGTTACATTTTTATATACATGAAATGATGGTAAATCGTTCCAAACGCATTCTTCTTTTATACCTAAACGATTTACAACATCACTTGAATAATCGTCACATTTTCTTAAGTTATCATTTTCATGTACTTGTCTTTCTGACTCTACTTTAGTACTCAAACAGAATCTACAAAAGTTTGTGGCCATGAAGCTTTCAAAAAACCCTGAAATACTATGAATACCCAAATTATCTCCAGAAAGTGTAACAAGTATGAATTTAACATGTGTTTTTCGGTCTGGCAATTCTATCATTAAGCCAATTTCTTCTAAATACCTAAGTTCATCAATTAGGTTTTTAAAAATTACTTTGTTTCCAAAAAAAGATCTATCTTTTGAATAAAATAACTGCGCGATAAATATATTTTCAAGACGACTAAGTTTGTTCGGAGGTATTGTTCCAATGGATACATATACTGCACCTAGTTTATACTGACCGGCGTGGCTACCTAAAGAATTGCCTGACTCAAAATCATCAAAATAAACTATTAGTGGCATAGTCACAACATTATCATCGTTTTCTCTACTGTCTAACATTTCTTGCCACACAGATCCTTGAATAATATTTTCTATTATTTTAGATCCTTTAGCTTTCATTTGAACAAGTTGAGTTTGATATTGCAAAATAACAGAAAAAACATTTTGTAGTTCTAGAAATTGTTTTAAAGTGGCTCTAAGTGGAGTAATGTATATATTCTTATCTTTTAGTATCATTTTTATTTTATTATTAATAATGCTTTTCTCTTTAGTGTAACCAATATTGATTTTTAAAGGTTTAATATAATGTTCATTATTTTCGAAATACTTTAAACGCTTGTGTTCTGTATCAAATCCCTTAAATTCACTCATGATAGCTGTAATCTTATTTTGAATTGCTGAAATTAATTTAATAATGTCCTGTTTATTATTATCTAAAACAAGTTTAACATCCTGAAGTAGGCCATCTACCAAATGTTGTACCAATTCTAGCACTGTTTGCACCAAAGATCTAGGTACATTTATTATACTATACAATTCACACAAAAAGTATTCTAAGTAATCTCTTGTTGTTTGACTAGATTTAATTTCGTTCACATAGCATGTGCTATTCGATTTTGGCTCATCAAGGGATGTTTTGTTTTCGGTACTACTTTTCACGTTTTGAGTTTCATTGCAATTATTCTTACTGAGATCATATATGGAACATCCATTTTGATTGTGACACATATTGAAATGATATTTAAAGCTAGATTTAGTATCATATGTTCGTCTACAATTTTTAAGCGGACAAATAAAATAATTTATTATTTTATTTTCTACTTCTAAATGAAATATATAATACGAAAAACTATCAATACACGCGTTACAATAATTGCAACCTAGAGCCATTATGAAACAAATTTTAAATTGAATGTATTTTTATTTTAACTTAAGGATGTCTGCTGCAATATACTAAAGTATATAAAAAATTTTTTATGTCTCTTAGAATTTTATGTAGGTACTAAAGTAGGTATGGTATTTTTTATACGTCAATGACAGACTAATAAGCGCTAGATGAAATTAGTTGACAAACTATGACATTTATATTATAAATATAAAGACTGAAGAAGAAGTTCAACCCAGTGTGATATGAAAACCTCTAAAAATTTACATTAATTTATATAATCCTTTATATTTTTATAATAATAATATTGCACTATATTATTTTAACTCAAGGATGTCTGCAATATATGGCACAATATTATCATAGTTCGTTCTTACATTATATACACATCTTTGTATTATTAAATATAAATGGTCAGATGACTTAGGGTACCTGGCGTGGAATACGTGGTAAGCCTTAAATAAAGTGTCAAATGCTTTTCGTGTGCTTTCAAAATAATACTTAGCATTATCTATTACTAAAAGTGGCGAGGAAGCCTCATGGAGTTCACCTTGAAATATGAGGTAGGGTTGCACCGATAGTTTCCTTAAAGAGGCCTTTTCTCTTTGGGTTGCAATCACACTGTCAACGTCACCAGCAGTCTGAAAATATTTGATAATGTTTGATTCTATATATGCTGAAATAAATCAGAGAACACATCACACAACGATTTTTAAGCTAAAATGAGCACTATAGTTGCCACCAAATTTTGACCATATTATGTTCTTGATTAAACTGTAAAACTTCACATACAACACCAGTGATTATCATATAGATATCAACCCTTACCAGGTTTGGAAACAGGGACTGTCTCGTATAGAAGGTGGTGCCATCACAGCATTATTTATCTCACACACACACACACTTGTGTAAAATGTTTGAGCTAACATGGTATGAACTATGCCCCTTTTTAATATGCAGAGAGTGCCACCGTGGCAATCTGGTACGGTTCTCTATATATCTCGGAGTGACTATATAAAGACTGCCATTAAATTTAACACATGAATGTGTGAACAATGTGATAGTTACCTTAGCACAGACAAATATGCTTTCAATAGCTTCCTGTGTGGAGAATTTTTCTTTTTTATTGAGCCTTCCTTTTGGCGGAATTAAATGCCCTAGCACAGAAATTTGTGATGGAATTTTTACTGTAATAAAATTAAAATTTTCATGTTCAAAAAACCTTAAAAATAACGAACTAAATTTTTGAATTAATGATGAAGAGAAACTTACAATCATCCTCCAAATTCTCGACAGAATTTATTAAATTTACGATATTTTCTTCCTGTGTAGGTCTTAATTGTATAATTTTTTTATAAAAGTCGTCCCAATTAAGATAGAAGTTTAATCCCTTTTCAGGGAACATTAAATCAAAATCAATGTTTATCTGAAAATTATAAATTACTTACAAAAGTGAAATCCAATTATTATACTACTCTGTCTATTAATATTTTTTTAATTGTAACTAGATAAACCAAGTTTAATGTTTCAAAGCAAAAAAAACTAGGTTGACAGTTGTGTACAAATAATATTTACTTACTAATACATCACTTCTTGGGTGATTTAAAATACTCCATTCTTTTAAAAAATGGTGCAAATTTTCATACTTTGCTGCTCGTCTTAATTCATAACTTTCTTTCCATTTGATCTCCACATTTTCCCATGGATCAGAATGATTTTGGAGCCATATAAGGGCAGACTTATGGCTTTCTGCAAAGATAAAGCATTTTTTTAGAATCTATTAAAAATGAAAAGGGACAATGATGTTACAATTCTGTCCAAATACTAGTTTTTATCTATAATACAAATGACAGAGTATACATTTTCATTGAATCTTAAGTCTGAATCTAAAATAAGATTTAATTTGAATTGAAGATTGTCTGCATTTTACCTTTTAGATTTGTGTGACATATTTTCTTTTGAGGTATTTCATATTCATGGTTGGGTGTTGAACTTCTTCTTCTGTCTCCATATTTATAAATTAAATTTCTTACTTTGTCAACGAGCTTGCCTTTGGCTATGACAGACCTTTTATTTATAGTTTGGTTTTTTCTTATGGGTTTCGTATAATATGTTCCCACTGCTTCTTTAGGGAATAACGTTATTATTTTTGCCGCCAATATGTTATATTCTTCATATGTTATTTTGCTAAAACAACATAAATAAAAATAAAGACACATTGAAAAAAAAAATAATTTTACAAGTGATGCAAAATGATTAACATACTATCTAATTATGATAAAAAGATTAATATAAAAGGAATTTATATACCTGTTTACAATGTGGGTGTAAACATGTTTAATAATGATGTCCGTTAACTGATTTCTTTTTGTATTATTTAGGCACCCAAAATTTTTATAATATTCAATAACGCTGCTCCCACCAGCTGTTGTCTGCAGTAAAGTAGATAAATCAAAATCAGGGAAATTTCTGGGGCTTCTTGTACAATTTTTTTCTTCCATAAAATCATTTATAATGCTGATTCCATCAAGGGAGATAAAGGATGCCCCATCAACTTTATTATCAACCAATGTGCTTGTGGTACTTAATGTGTTTGATTCAGTTGGAGTCTAAAAAAATTTTTAAATATTAAGAAGGTGATCCAATACAGATAGGTAATGCACAAAATTACTACGCTGCATTAACTGAATTACAACATTTAATATCTCAATCTTTTTTGTTAAATTTTGTTAATTATACCTACATATTACTTGTCTTAATTACTACACTTGTTGCATTCTATGATTGATACTTAATATGTTTAGGTCTATAGGTGTGGCTAGCTAAAAACTTACAGTTGCAGTTACTAATTCAGCAACTCTTTCTTTAATAGAAATTCTAGTTGCCATGTGGGGGCATAGCTCCTTTAGATTTTCTTCTGATAATTTAGGTAAAAGGTCTATTGTTATATCATTATCTGAAAAAATTTTGATACAAATCTTAAAGATACGAATCTTATAAGAATAGGAGTACACTGAACATCCTACTCTACACAAAGTTTATAATTTATGAAAATTACTAATTGTTGCCACATGACAGTACCTACAGTTATAGGCCTGTATCTAGCAGTGGGCGTTTCCCGCGTTTCCCGAAACTTTACAACCTTGAAACATCAAAAAAAATTCATGCATTTAAGGGTTCGCATGTACCTAAGTAATACTATGGTTATTTTGAAAGGCAGCGTTTACTGTATAGGACTAATAGAATCTGTTTTATATGCACCAAGTGTAACACTTTCTACCACACATAATGTAAGACCACGTGCGTGCGAGGCAGCAAAGAGTAGGAAAGGCAGATATGATGAAATACGATGGCTGATTACTCACAGAAGACAATCCAGGAACAGATAAATGCACACTGTTTTCTAAAATTCTACAAATACGACCTACTGATAAAATTTTATAGATCCGAGATTTCACGTTGTTATAAACAAACATGTAAAAACTTACCAATAAATGTTTTTATTATATCTTCCCGCACTTTCCACGAGCAAAGCAATTGTGCTAAAGTGTTTTCTTCGACTTCCAAATTCATATTTTGCTTGAATCTTCTCATGCACGTGCGTCACACAAAGTACAACCTTATACCTAGCAATAATCACCAACTAATAACGAACGGTCAAAGTGTCAAAGCGCGTGACCCGCGAAATACGTTCGGCCGCGACAGTCGGTGACAGAATAAATAGGAGGGGGATAAAATGTTTAACTTAAGTTTATCTATTTTTGTTCTGAGTACGTTTCAATTTAGTTCAAAAAAATATTTTTTCATGTCAATATAAACGTGTTTTCTTAACAGAAAGTTTTTTATTCTGTTAAGTGTATTGAATTTTTATTCAGAAATAATAATTTCTTACATCGAGAGTAAAAAGTATTGAAATGAAACAACAGGTCAATTTGCTCCGACAAAATCTGTTTGTCTTGCGTTAACAATATATATACTTGAATGTGGAATGTTTGAAATGCAAAAATACTTTTTCAAATCGGGATTAGCGCACTTGACTTTGTATGTTTGTTTGAACGCGCTAATCTCAGGAACTACCAGTCCGATTTAAAAAATGAGTGAGGTCAAGAGAGAAGAGTGTGGTGTTGTGGTGGGGAAGTCGTACTCGTAACTTGAAAGTATTCGAGTAGTTTTAGGATACAGTTAGTACGAATTTGATGTAGTTTTTGAAACCCAAGATGGCGGTTGACCCAAATATGTAAAGCCCGACTTATATTATAAACTAAGTAACTCTGTGTCTGTGGCGCTTTCACGCTTAAACCACTGAACCGACCGTTATGAAACTTAGAACAGATATTAACATGAGAAAAGACATAGGCTACTTTTTATTGCGAAAACTTCTTCTAGGGGTTGAAAAAAAGGATGAATATTTGTATGAAAATGTACCTATATAAAACGCCTTTATCAAAAACGGACCAATTCCATTTACAAACGCAATACGGAGATGCGGGCAAAAGCAAATTTTTTATATGGGCCTCGTTTGAGTTTATATATACATAATATAATAATTTAAATATATCGAAAGTACTTAACTTCTTGTAGATTGGTTGGGTCTTTCTTAAGTAACTACGTCCAATAGATAGTGTGAAACGCCTTGCAATTTTGTAAATCATGGCAGATGTCAAGATGTTGATGTTTTCGCTAACATCAAAGGCGATTGCTGACTGTATGTTAGACTGTGCTATTACTTTTTTAACTATAGGTAGGTACTGATTGAAATAGGGGATGACTTGTATGAAAGGTTTGACGCCTATAAAATATGTAACTTACTGTTTTAAGCGTTTGCAATTATAAGAATATAGCTTTTGCTTGCGACTTTGTCCTCGTGGAATAGTTTATTGCGTTTGTAAATGGTACTGGCTCATCTATACTAATATAATAAAGCTGAAGAGTATGTTTGTTTGTTTGAACGCGCTAATCTATGGAACTACTAGTCCGATTTAAAAAAATCATTGTATATATATATAATAATATAATATAGCTGAGCATTGGGGAAGGTTAAGTATATTTTATCCCAAAATCCCGGGAACGGGAATGAGAGTTACGCAAGTGGAACAGCAGGGACCGGTTAGTATTTTATATAGGCAACACTTTCACTGACGATGAGGCCGTTTCTCGTTTGATATTGGGCGTAAACAACAATAATGGGTAAATGGCAAGTGCAAACATATACATTCGTCCCGATCCCATCAAATTGCTTTATAAAGTACGGGTTTTATAAGGCTTTATAAAGGTTCGTGAGGTTTCTCCTGCGTAACTCCTGACCCCGTGGGAATTTCTTAGCAAACCAAAACCCAGTCTATGTTACTCCTGGATAATGTAACTATCTAATGATAAAGAATTTTTGAATTCGGTTCAGTAGCTTTTGAGTTTATTCTTTAGATACATACAAAAATACAAATATTTCCACTTTAAAATATCTTTAAATATTTGTTTTTTACTAGAAAAATATAAAGCATTGAAGTTAAACAACCGCTTGATTTGCTTCAAAAAGTTAATTACAATTTTGATGTTAGATAACAATATTTTTTGTCAATATAAATGTGTTTTTTTTCTATAAAGAGCGTTATTTCTTGTTTTAATTCTGTTAAATTTTAATTCAAAAATATTATTTTGTTACATAGACAAATATGGAGTATTGAAATGGAACGACTGCTTGATTTGCTTCAAAAAGAAAATTTCAATTTCGTTGAACACAATATTTTTTTATGTAAATATAAATGTGTTTTTTTCTATAGAGAGCAATTTTTCTTGTATTAAGTGTATTTAATTTTAATTCAAAAATATTATGATGTTACATAGACAAATATGAAGTATTGAAATGAAACGACAGTTCGTTTTGCTTCAACAACACGTTATTGTCTTGGGTTAGCCAAATAAATACTTGAAACTTAGAAATATATATATTTTTTAACATGAGATCAAATTGAGTCAAACCTATTCAATATTATTTTGGAATAAGAAAATGTTAATTCTTTTCAATGTCACATAGTTTTGAGTTAAGTATATTATTTTTGTTTTATTTCAACAAAACGGTTTTTGACGCAAGTAAGCGTTTACTTAATATTAGAGAATATTTATTCCATTTGAGAGATTTTCTTATTTTGTTCCAAAATATGACGTATGCTTCGATAAAACAATCCAAAAAGTCAAGGTGAGAACATTTGTTTTAGATTTAGATAAATAAACAAGTAAACATGACCTTTTGTTTCAAAACACACACTTTCTTGATATGATGAAAATATACTTGCGTAAAGCTAATATTACCTTGAAATCCCAAGAAAACCGATTTTGTTCTTTTAAAAAATCCTTTTTTTCCGTGCATAGGTGCATATGCCTCTTACCATCAGGTGGATTGTGAGCTCGTGTGCCAGTTATGAATATATAGTAAAAAAATAAGTACCCAAAAATCATTGCAGTAGTAAAGATAATTGATTTTGAGGAAGTTATTTTTTGAAAATAAAATCGAATGTTTTGTAGGTATTAGGTATAGGTTTAGTTTCAGGGAGCTACGGTTTTATTTCGCTACTGTAATCATGAGAACCTCGGATCTCGTATTTTTGCTCGGTATTATGGCCTCTTTATATACTATAAAACAAAGTCGCTTCCCGCCATTTGTAAAAGTATTTTTCAAACTACGCAACGGATTTTATTTAAGAAGAAGTTTTATATGTATAGTTTAATATTGCTTTGTGTAAATTTTTTGAAATATGACGATAATTGTTCAAGACGTTAGAAGAAATCAAGCTGACTGAGAGCTTTCATCGAAAATGCTGTCTTTTGATATACTGCACTTTCGATGTCGTTTGAAATATTAGGTCATTCAACTAGGGATCAATTAACTACCTATGAGATGGCAAAAGTGCATAGATAGCAATGGTACATACTTTGATTAAATAAATATGCTATATTAAAAAAAAAATACTTTATGATCCTCCCTTACAAAACGCCAATTTCATATGTAAGGACCTAATATAACAAAATAATGTATGATGGGATTGTTCCTCTTTTATAGGTATCCAGAAAAGTGCGCGATGGCATATATCTATCTTTTACGAGTAGCTTACTATACCCATTTTAATGTTTAAAAACTGTCGAATATAACTGTAATAAGAGAACTGTCTAAACGGATACGATAAAGGATACGAAAAATCCTTATCCAATTAAATACGTTAGTTACCTTAAGAATTTCATACTCATTTTAATTGCTTATTGCACCATACACTTTAAATGTATATATAAGCAATTATAGCAAAAATAAAACCATCGCGCTTCAATATAAATTCGCCCAGTTGCTAAATAATCCAAGCTGCCATAAGGTCTTTACCAGACTTTAATAACTATTGCTGCGTTCCGTTTGCCGATAACAGCGCTCACAGCGCTCATATACCCGTTCCGATTGCCCGTGAGCGCGCTCACAGCGATATCGATACGTCATCAATGACGTCATGAACGCCGCCATCTTCCCGCTCACAGTGCCATAGCTACGGAGCATGGTCGCTGTGAGCGGCCTGTCAAAACTGACACATGACGTTACTTTGTTGATGTTTTTATTAGTCGATTAAAGATTTTAAAAGCTTGCTTATTAATTTTCATTTGTAATAATATAAAAAAATGGCTCCTGCTTCATTCAGGGTCACAGATCTTAATGAAATTGTAACTTTAGACTTAAGCGACGAACAATCAGAATGTTATCGCGATATTTACCGTTCCGATTGCAATAGCACTAATAACACCAGAGACTAGTAAATAACTATAGACTAACAATGTCTAACAAAATTTTGTGACTTGAAAAATAGTTGTTTTTAAGATAGAGAGATGGCGTTAGTTGTATAAGATTTAAAGTTATTTAAATTTACTCAAAAAAATGCGTAAAAAAACTTAAGATGGAGCTGTTTACAAAATCATTTGATATTTCATTGCAAGTACTATCCGTAGGTATCAGGCGACAACAGACGTTGCCAGCTAGTGCATTATATTATTTGATGCTATGTTGCCGCTCTTATAATTCAGTAACAGAAAACTTTACACCACCCCGGATATTATTTGTAGTGTTACTGGGTTAGTGTATTGCCAGTATATAATTTTTGCCACAAAAATACAGCATTCATCTCCACAGTTTGTTCTTATATGCCTTAACATAATAAAACGAATTTCAGTGCATTTAATTAAAAGGTATATAATATTTTACTTTATTTCTTGATATCGATAAAAATTATGTCTTAGTAGTCAGTAGTTAAATAAATATTTTCTTGCTGGATTATTATTTAAAAAAATGTTCTTTATCCATCAACTTTTTTTGTTCTTTTTATGACAATATTTGATTTCTTTGAACATTTGAATGTCGTTTATTGTTGTTGCTATGGGTGTGTGTTTGTTTTGGAACTTTTCCCTGCATTTCTTTGAATTCACAATATTTCTGCTCGCCTACTGTGACTCGTGCAAATTTTATAGACCTTGATTAAGTTTACGTTTTGGCTGCTACATATATGTTATATATGTATAACATGAGCGTATATCACAACTGTGATAATAAAAGCTTTTAAAAATAGGTTATTATGGCAATTAAAATACAGAGGATGGTAGTGCCCAGGCGTCTCTGAACAAAATAAACTTATACCAGTATGTTTATGGTCTTTTGTAGTTGTTATTTTATCACCTATAAAGTAAGAATAAATTACTATCTACCTATTCTTATTGAGTAAAATTATCAAAATCAATGATATAAAATGATGACATTTTCCAATTTCAAGAAAGGAATAAATCCTACTTGCTAAGGTTTCAGGTTATTTAACAACGCCATCTTGCAGTTTTAGTCCGTACAAATATTTTGCATTACGTTTCTTGTCAATAATTCATATAAAAATTAAAAACGACAAGGTTGGTCCAAGCTATTTGAGAGCGACATCTAGTAATAGCTTGGATTTTGAGCTTTTTCCGAGTCACGAACTTTTGTATGGAGATGGTCAGTCTATAGTTATTTACTAGTCTCTGATAACACTTTTAGCGCGCTCAAACGAATCGGAACGGTTTTAAGCACTTTTAGCGCTGTGAGCGCTGTAATTGGCAAACGAAACGCAGCATATATTTGTTATATTTTTTTAGTGTTAACTATGGCGTTTGGTGCCTTATTAGACACTTATTCCATCATTGTATATGAGATATGATCGAAGACTGTAGTAGTCAAATATTCAAATTTTTTGATAAGTTTTGTCTAGTGTTTTTATGCAAGGTTGCAGTTGCGTTGGTATTTGTGTTACGTGGTGAATCACTTAAAAATTTGAGGTTGCTTGTTGGCGTTGTGCTTTGTCTGTACTTACTTATTTCAAAATTAAAACTGATAGCTGTGGTAAATTTCATTAAAGGTCATTTACCACATCAAATTAGTTATTTGGTTTTATAATTTGTAGCGATTCTTTACGTTTTCTAACACTTGCAGGATAGGGAATAAGAAACTTTAAAAATATTAAAAGTAGGTTAAATAAACATTATATTGTAATAATCTAAGTTGTTGGACGCAACAATCTGATGCGACGCTACGACAAATTAAATTTAGGCATATTATGCACTATTTCCCGGGCGAAACCTGGGCGGGTCGCTAGTTTTGTATAAATTAGGTACAGCATAGTAACATCAGTTTCTATCCTCATAAATATGTAGGTAAAACAATAACATCGTTCGTCCCATTAAAAACTAAAACATTCATACCGGCTTTTAAATTTGGACGTGCTTATGTTATTATGAACAAATACCTCTTTTGTGCATTAAATAGAAATATAAATAAAGATAAGCCGTCAGATTATACCAAAAATATATAATTATGATACATGTTTAATAATTAACTGGATGTCTTTTTCCAGTATTCCAAACAGTCAGTTCACACCATTCGGCGGAACAGCCTGTTTCTTCTTAAATTGAAATATTGAACTATATGAACCGCAGGTCCTGCAGACTTTCACCAACTTTTTTCAACTCTTTTCATACCTGAATGTCCTTTTAACCCATAAAACCGTATGCTGTTAATTACTATTAGACGCGAGCAAATGTCTTATTTCTGTTGTATAAGTTATTCGAAATGATCGGACAAACTTTTTTTGTTACGAGTTACCAAAAATCTGCTGGCGACACGATTGGTTTTCTAGTCATACAAAATCATTATAGAGATAAAGAGAATTTATATCTCTCAGATACCGTCTTACATTTTTGGCTAAACAGTCTTAATTGAAAATGCTTTTCGTAAACTGTATTCGGGGCATTCAAATTTTGTTAATTGATAAGATTGCCTTTAAAATTCATGGAGTCAACTTTCTTTATCTTAATTAGTGAATGAACTGAGAGACCTTTCTCGCGGCGGCATGTTTATTCATGTTACTTACGATAGCATTGAAAGCAGCAAGCAATGACCGCAAAAGCAATTTTTATATCGGTATATGATACGCACCTTATATTTCTAATTGTAGTTCGTTTAAAGAATTTTTATATCCTAGATGTTGATTATATCATAAATAGAACTATATTGTTCTTTTTATATATGTTTATAATTATATATATTTGTTCATAAAATGTTGCAGAAAGGAACATAGAGCAAGACTGCTAGGCCCTTTTCAGACGTTACTTTTTTTCTGAGAAACAAAAATGCGGGATAGAGTATTGTGAGGAACAGCTTCTAAAACTAATTTTAAAGTATGACAAACAAAACAAAACAAAAAAAAATTCTCTTTAAATATGACTGCTTGACACCAACATCTAGAACAATTTACACTGACACTAAAGTAATTAATATTAACCAATTGCATAATTTTAACAGATGCCAAACTAATTAGCACAATCATTAATAAAATGATTCGTACACCTAAAGTATGCACAAGAAAACTAAAATTATTCTACGTAGCTCCCGAACTAATTGTGAAAAAAGGAACTTTAACTTTGAGGGAGCACAGTTATACAATATTGCCTGAGAGCATTCAACAAGTTGATTCATTTAAATCATTTAAAGATAAACTTATTTTAGGCAACTTTTCATTATATTTTTAAGAAATGATTTGCAAGTGAAATTCTGTATCTTCCGACCATTTTGTTATATATTGTTTTATATTAAAGTCAGGCCATTTTAATAGGTAACATTTGACAATTCATCAAAATTCAACAACGTTACCTTGTAACGGCGGGCATAAAATAATATATTTTTTCGTTTTGTTACAACTGCACAATTGCTTAACTTTTTTCAATTACGATTACATATTTATTGTAACAATGACCGATACGAGCAATTTTACGATTTGCTTTCACTAATAAACCATTCTAAACAAAATAAACAATTTCTGATCTAAAGAACTGAACGTCGTTACAATGTTGCGTCAGTTAACCTTGTTCTTTTTAAACACTAGGGATGTTACACTAAAAAGTTGAAACGAATGCAATGATTACTTGTGAAGAAATATCACCATAAATTGATTACCACGTTGTGATTATAATAAAACATGTTATTCATTTAACTAACTATAAAAATACAAAAAATAACTATATAGAAAAATCATTGATGTTAGGTACAATTTAGGTGGCAACACCAGTACCTGTCGATGACGCCATGTCATGTCGCCATTACGTGACGCAGTCTTTTGTCGTTGTGCGAAGAGACTGTGCGTTTTTGGGCTCCTGTTATTTTCTTCTATATTATCGTTAATATCATTATTCTGAAAGAGAAATAAGGACCATCTGGCTCAGAAGATAATACTTAACGTAAACCGAAAAAAAGAAAGAGGGACAAGAAAATTGTTGGCGTTGATAATTTTGATGCTGCTACAATTCGCAACCACATTTATGGATATTATTCGAGAAAAAAATATCCTACACGGGAAAAGTAATGATTTCTTTAAAATACGCCGGCTTATGTTTGGGCAGTAAATCGTCTCTATCAAAGGTATTGAAATCGATTGGCTTTAGATTTAAAAAATCTGACAAGCGGAAAATCCTGCTGGAACGCTAGAATATTATTTTGAAGAGAGTAACATTCTTACGTCAAGTAAAGAAAATTACAGATTGGGACAATGTCGTGTTTATTGACGAAACATAGTTGAATGCGAAACATACGGTTTCGCGGATATGGACCGATGATACAGCGGCCTCCACCTCAAAAGTTCCATCGGAGTAAGGAGCTCGACTTATTATATGTCCCGCGGGATCAGCTACTCAAGGTTTTATTCCAGACTGCCTCCTCGCATTTGCCTCTAAAACTACAAGTGATTACCATGAGGAAATGAACTTTGAGGTTTTTAAAGAGGGTTTGAGAAGCTGCTAGTCAGCTTAGAAAACCTATCGAATAATTCTGTACAAGTTGATAAACAACCAACTCAAGCAAATAAAAAGCAAGAAATTGTCTCGTGTCTGGTAAGAAATGGTGTGGATGCAAGTCCAACTTTATTAAAAGTTGAGTTGTTAAATCTGGAAAAGACTGGAGAAAAGTCGTAGAGAAAACAAAGAAAATAATTTTACAAGATTTTGAACGAGATGTGAGAATAGACAGTATTATTGAAAATGAATTATTAATATCTCTGGGGCTGACAGTTCTGATAGTTAAACTGAATAAATGCAATTTTTTTGTTATATAATGTACTTGTCTTTGTTCGCGCCCCTACTAGTCGCGATAGCAAAGATACACACAATTCCAATCTTGGGATTGTGGTTGGTTTTATCGGTGCTACTCGACTTTTCGCGATTAGCAATCGAACTAAGACCACGCCGGCGTCATTAATGCTGTGCACATAAATACATGCACCATATGCACGTTTTGAGGCGTCTACGAATACATGCAAATTCAACAACTTATAAGAACTACACACAACTATTCTTGGAATACGGATGTTATTTAAAAGATATAACTTGTCATAAATGTTCTTCCAACGCTTTGCAATATCAGCGCTTAGAGGTTCATCCCAAGATATTTCATCTAACCAAAGTTGTTGAAGTAATATTTTCATATTAATTACGCAAGGGCTTAAAAGACCTAAATGATCGAAAATTCGGGCGATCGCTGATAAAAGATCGCGTTTAGTATGACCATTCGGAGTTGAACAACTTATTGGAAAACAGAAAACATCACAGCTTGCATACCAACTAAGATCCAACAATTTATTTGGCACACTTAGGCCAATATTTGAGTCAAGAGATGACAATTGACTGTCTGCAGGGACCAATTGAGGTTCATTCGAAATCCACTTTCTTAATAGCATGCCAGCTGATGCTAGCACATCAGTCACTTCTTGGCGAATCGTTTGGACTTCCTGCAGATCATCTCCACCAGAAAGAAAATCGTCAACGTAAACATCGTGCTGAATTATTTTAGCAATTTTAGGATTTCGACAATCCATACCTAGTTGCTTTATGCATCGCGTTGCCAGAAATGGAGCACTTGCCGTACCGTACGTAACGGTACTTAAAGTGTAGGCCTTGACAGGCTCACTCGTGCTATCGCGCCAAAGAATTTTTTGTAAATGTCAGTCAGAGTGGTGTACAATAACTTGTCGGTACATTTTCTCGACATCCGCTGCTAACACAAACTTATGCTGCCTGAATCGTAGTAGTATAGATAGCAGATTGTCTTGAACAGTACGCCCTACCATCTGGATGTCATCCAAGGAAATACCTGACGTAGTAGGAGCGCTCGCATTAAACACGACCCTCAGTTTTGTGGTCGTACTACTCTCACGTAGGATCCCATGGTGAGGAATAAAGTACCCAAATGTATTACGGTCAGGCTGCTCACATTCTGACATGTGACCCAACAATCGGTATTCTTTCATAAAATCGTAATACAATTTACTTAACTCGCGTTTATCTTTTAGTCTACGCTCGAGTGAAATTAAACAATGCTTGGCTCGTTGAAAACAATCGTCTAGATCAGGTTGAACTCTCTTGAGTGGTATGCGAACACAAAAACGACCATCACTTAGACGAGACGTATTCTGCACAAAATGTGCCTCACACCGTTTTTCTTCTGGCGAAGAACTTGACACTGGGGCGTTTACCTCCTCTAACTGCCAAAATCGAGTTAAATCTGCACGAATATCATTAATTTCCAGTTTTTTACTTTTATTAATTTGAATAAAATTACATTTTATATCACCTGAAAAATTTGTATAATTAGTATAAATGGGACCAGAAACTATCCATCCCAATCTTGTTTCACAAAGTATGGGTTTATTTTTACCTAAACTTATTTTTTGCATCCCCACCAAATCCCAAAAGAGATCAGCCCCAATCAAAATGTCAACATCAGAGGGTTTACAAAAAGTAGGGTTTTAAGTTTACTATTATCTAATGACGCCATGCTTACACGACAAGTTTTGCCTACGCGTAATTCAGCGTTATTAATACCTAAAATCGATTTATCTACCTGAATAGATTTCAACTGTAGCCTTTGAAATAGTCTCTTGGTCATGAGACTCGATGTACTGCCACTGTCTAGGATGGCGCGTACCACGTATTCGCGGTTATAATTATCGTACAATTTTATTAATGCCGTAGACAGTAACACCTCACATTGATTTTTACTATAATTAGTTATATTTGCGGACAGGGCAACATTCTGAACACTTACATTACTGGAAGGTAACGATGAACTCACATGTGCATTACTACCAGATATGTTGTTACTATGGCCCGGTTGCTCGGTAGGTACATGGATCAGGCTATTGAGTCATCGTCGGCACACTTTGCAGCCAGGCTTCTTACACATATTAGCTAAATGTCCTGCACGGAAACAATTAAAACACAACCTATAACTTGGTAGTAATTTTGTACGATCCTCAACGCTAAGTGCGAGGAATTGTGAACAAACACTTAAATTGTGCGGACCCATAGCGTGTGCGAGTCGACAGGGTCGTGGATGTAGGCTAGTAAAAGTATACATTGCAGTCTTCATTTGTTTTACCACCAAGGCTATACACTTAGAATTGGTGGGTGACTTAACAAGCAACAACTACTTGTTAGCTTTACGTCGTTTTATATCGCGAAGAGGAACCCCCCGTAAATATTTATTCCGATAACGGTACCTCATTTGTCGGCGCATACAACGATATTTCGAGATTTCTTAAGGCCAATTGTAATGCTCTCGGTGAAAGTGCGGTCCATGAAGGAATAAGCTTCCACTTTATTCCGGCATATTCTCCCCATTTCGGTGGCCTCTGGGAAGCGGGTGTCAAATCAACTAAGTTTCATTTGCAACGAGTGCTGGAAAATTGTAACTTAACTTACGAAGAGATTAACACTGCTTTAACGCAAATTGAAGCGGTCCTGAATTCCCGACCGTTGACGCCTCTCTCTTCAGACCCCTCGGATTATTCTCCACTCACACCTGGACACTTCCTTATAGGACGACCACTTACTTCTTTACCAAGCCAGGATTTCCAAAACCTTGCCACAACATGTTTATCTCGCTTTCAATGCATAGAGCAATTGCGCCAACATTTTTGGACCAAATGGAGCAAAGAATATATTTCTGAGCTACAACAACGAGTGAAATGGCGGTCCTGCACTGAGAATTTGAAGTCCAGTACCTTAGTAGTTGTAAAGGAAGATCATCTCCCACCGTTGAAGTGGAAACTGGGTCGAATCGTGGCAGTCCATCAATGAGCTGATGGGATCGTCCGCGTTGCAGACATAAAGACGTCTGCTGGAGTAATCCGGAGGGCGTTTAGCAAGATATGTCCACTGACAGTATCATCGGAGTCTGGTTGAACGCGATGCATTCAACGCCCGGGGGCATTTTCGCGCCCCTACTAGTCGCGATAGCAAAGATACAAGAAAGAGCAAAGATACTTCATTCGCACAAATCCTTTATTTTTATATATTTTTTATATATCAATGTCGGTACTTGTAAAAGAACTAAAAATCTTGCAATGAAATAAAAAGTCGCATATAAGTGTTCTCTGCATTTTAATTTCAATAATTACTTGAAGTCGTAGATTCCAATAGTTTACAGTCTTATTTTGCTCCTTGAATTTACGAAAGAAATTGATGATTTTTAAAATTCAAATATGTTTCAAGTCCGTATCGATTCATTCACTTTAATCGAGGCATATAGCAATATATAGCTTCAAGCAGGTCACCTCACTGTGAAGATAAAACTGACAGACGTCAAATGTTACCTAATAAAATGGCCTGACTATAAACAATCTAATATCTCGTGAAATTGATTGTATGTTTAAATGATAATAAAATTCTTTAAACATAATTTTAATACACATATGCAGTGACATGTACACAAAAGTTGATTCACTATTCTAACTTTTCTCAATATTTTTTGGGTAAACGTAGTATAAAAAACCTATATATCTTTATAGCATAACTAGTAGTTCAAAAATAGGCCGCAGTTCCAACATATTAAAGCTATATTGCAACATACAATTTACTTTCAACCTAAACCGATTCTACAACAGACCTAATTTGGAGTTATAGAAAGAAAATAAAACTGACCCAATTTATGTCCCTTAATTTATATCAGGAGAACCTGGTAGAAAGTAAGCAGCAAAGGGTGGCGCGATCACTACGCGCGGGCGCTTGGGGCGCAAGCGGCCGCGACGCCAAGCCCACGGCGGCCGAAAGAGACCTACTCACCCTGATCATTGCCACGCCCTGTGGCACTCGCTCCTTGCCTGTTGCGCATCAGGACTTAGTCTGGAAATACAGGTGAGATTTAATGTTTTGCAATATAGAATTAGAAAAGCAATTAGACCAGTCACTGAACTAAGGATACTTAAACAAGTAAAGTCATAAGCATAGGGAAGTTTAGTGGTCATTGAATTTCAAAGTTAATTATGTTTAAGAGAAAAAAACCTACGTTTACAAATAAAAACTAGATATACAGTTTCATAAAGATCTAGACGTTTTATTTTTACATTTTGTGACTTGTTGGCTGTCGAAGAGATAGTATGCTTCTAAATTGAAAGGGACCCTAAGGAAGGAGTATTTGGGGTCCCTTTGGACGTTTTTTGACACAGAATGTGTACTTAGTTTTTATATGTGATTGATGGAGAAAACAGATTTTTGAAGAGATCAAATATCCCTTATGTGGGTTCATAAAAGATTAATTTGTGAATGTGTGTACGATATAACATACATTCTCAAATAATATATACATTAAAATAATATTACAAAATCAATATTAATTTCGCTACAATTAATTATGCTTTTTAATAATGACTCATTAATTAAACAATGTTAAATCTTAATCGATTATGCGGGCACATTACATAACATTACTGTTATAATTCTAGTAAATGGTTTTAAACCCGTTTTTATAAACTTTCATTATTTTACTCAGTCGATGCGTCGTAACCTACAGCGATATCGAGTTAATAGTTCAAGCCGGT